>CM060703.1:235319355-237719355 GCA_030686995.1 Artemisia argyi
ATGTAACTTTTTAACGTATAAAATCTTTATTAGAATGAATCAAAGAATATAAGACAGTGTTTAATTGCATGCAATTTTTTTATATGTTACTCGTATTTTTTTGCTTCTCTTTTTGTTACAGTGAACGGTGGGTATTGCGTTCATCAGGGCAGTATGCCGAGAATATAAATGCTCAAGCTGGAATTCTAAAGCCCTCAATTGTTGAGGAGCTATTTAGAGAATTTCAAAGGACTGGATTTGATATGTTCGCGACGTTTTTCAAAAATCTCATAGATGGTTCGTACATCCACATATTCTAGCTTATGATTAACTCATCTTATACTCCGTAAGTGTTTATTTAGAGCATCGGGTACAAGGGTTGTTGGCTTAAGGCATCACCCTCGGCGCCACTCTATGGCGCGAGACACCACACCGAGACTCGGCTGGTGAGTTTTGGCATCATGGCCACCAGTTCACGCCAAAGCAATTTTTGTTTTTTTTTTTTATTATTATTTTTTTTTATTATTATTATTTTTTTGCAGGTGGCTGAAGCGGTGAAGCCTAAAGGAAGAAGACGACCATATATTTAGCGATAAAGCGAGGGGTTCTTGTATGATAGGCTATTTGTAATATCAGAGTTTTTTGAGCTAATTAACATTTACGCTGAATTTTTTTGATAAATGATATAAGTAGGGCTGAGCAAACGGACCGGATGGACCGGACCGACCACATTCGGTCCGGTCCTCGGTCTAAGCTTTTTGGCTAATTCGGTCCTCGGTCCGGTCCGGACCGACAAAAACCAGAAAAAACTTGCCAAATCTTGCCTAATTGGACCGGACCGAGACCGGACCGACCACATTCGGTCCGGTCTCGGTCTATGGTTTTTCCGGTTCTCGGTCTTCGGTCCGGTCCGGTTTTTGGACCGTGATCACCCTTAGATATAAGGGTGTGTTTAAGATTAGTTAATTGTGGAATACTTGAATTTGGTATAATTTTTTGTTGTTGGGACTTTTTTTTTTTTTTTTTTTTTTTTTTTTTTTTTTTTTTTTAAGTAGTGATAGAACCCAAAAAAAAATCACACAAAAAGTCTTACAAAATGAATATGGATTAATGAGTTGACTTTGCCTTTCAATTTTTATAACCATCTTTGACATATATGTATAGCAAAACACTTCTCTGCTTATCAACATTGTTCTTGCTAAATTGCATAATATTGATGTATTATGATTATGATCATATCCATGTTTATACGTTAAGATGAACTAGCAAGGTCTTTGCGCGATGCAGCTGCGGGCACCCTGTATTTTAATTTTTTCAGCTAATAATTTATTTTATTTGTACATTTTTTTGCAATAGCTTTGCTGATTAGTTTTTTATGGCAAAAATTTGATGAAATTTTGCTTAGTTTGACTTTGTATTATTTATTTATTTATTTATTTTTTGTTTAGTAGTTTGCTTGATTTGTACAATATGTGAACATATTTTCGTTTATTATGTTCTTTTTGACAATAAATTTATGGATATCAAAAATTTCGTTTAGCTCGTGTCCGTTCGGGCTCGAGCCTGTTTGACCCGTTCCCGTTCGGGCTCGAGCCCATTTGGCCCATTGCCCGTTCGGGCTTGAATATTTGTATAATATGCTTTATTATTTTTATTAGTGACATTTAATGCTGGAATTGTATTTAAGTTGGTTGTACAATATGCTTTATAATTTGTATTTCTTATGTAAGGTGTGTTTTAATAAGTGTATTAATTGTATTTATTGACAAGTTAATTAATTGTATTTAATTTACATAATGATTTATTTATTGTATTTAATGTTAGAATTAAATACGAGGGAAATTTCTATAAGTAGCATTTATTGTTATACTTGTAGCTTTAAAAGTTGTATTACTTAATTTTAAGTATTTCTATTAATAGTAGACCTTCATGCTTTATAATATAGTATTATATGATAAAGGTAAACAAAACCAACTATCAAAACTAGTAGGGTACCCGCGCGTTGCAGCGGTGGGTACCATAAAATAAATATTAACGATACTAAATATCTAGTGGCATGTCTGCATGTCCGTCACGGATAAATAATCAGTATATCAAATATTTAATGCTATTTTATAAAGTGCAATTATTGAATAACATACATTTATTGATGAGACAAAAAATTTATATGATAAAGTCTTTTAAAATATATGTATATACACGATATTGAAAATCCTACATACATTTATATTTTACTCTACACGAAGGACTTATCGATATACAACGTTTGACATGTACACACCATCTTGATCAAAATTTTTGGAAGCTTAATGTTTTGGAGCATAATTAGATTGTATATTGGGGTTAAATAGTTGTATATTTTGATGATGGAGTGTTTTTAATAGTGTATTAATTGTATGGGTTAAATAATATTTTTTAGTTTTATTTGTGCTTTAATTACTTGTAAATTATGCTTATTTACTTGCATTTACTTAAAAATTTATTTTTGATAATCTTAAAAAATTAATATAAGAGAGGGTCAAAGATGTATTATAAGTAGTATAGATATTTAGTTTGACAACAAATCATTTTGAGGAACCCTCTATCGATCAATTTAATGAAATTAATGCATGAAAAGAGTAGCATTAATTTTAGTCTTTTAGGGTGCGTTTGGTTCGCAAGTGGGATTGGAATTGGATTTGGATTTGGGAAAGGTTTGAAAGATTTGAAAAAGGTTTGGGGAAAAAATATGAGAGAGAAAATTAAGAGAGAGAAAATATATTTTATTTGATATAATAATTAAATGAAATATATTATTTAATAATAAAAAAGTAAAAAAAGAAAAAACATAGAACTTGTGGTGCACAACATTTGTATAATAAAATAAAGCACATATCCACTTGATTCCAGTGAAATAGGTCCAGATTCAATTTTTCATTCGAAACCCATGTGTCAGAGAATAATTATTTTACCAAACAATTGATTTACCTTTTCAATCAATCCAAACCTCCTTATACCCATAAACCAAACGGGCCCTTAGATCATGTATTTTTTAAGTTATGAAGCTCATTTTTACTTTTCTATTTAACTTTCACCTTCGCTTTTCATTTAATTTGAAGTTTCGGTAAGGATATTAGTATTTTATATACATTTTTTTATGCAAGCGAATTAGGATTAAATGAGAAAAAATCTTAAAATAAGAAAGATATATGATAAATAATTATAACTACACATTAGAGATGCATCGACTTTAATTAGATGCATCTCTAATCTTTTATATGCACCCTAATATATTTTCTAACAAAAATTTAGATGCATATACATATATTAGATGAATATTTTTCTTTACTGTTGATAGTCTTTGAATGCATGGGTGTGTACGAGCAGTGTGATTTTCTCATTCAAATTTATACCATTCGTAGAATAACTTCTCAAAGATGATATGATAACGTTCCTTTCATGTTTCCGTGAACATTTCTTTTTTGTAAGACATGTTTCCATCAACATCTTAATAAACTTGTAATGTAAGCTTCTTTCTTTTTAAGGTATGCTACTATTAATCTCTTTCCAAGATGATTTGTGTGGATATAATGCTCCGCGGCAACGTACGGCCGCCTAATCTCTCGTTTTGGTCCATTCAGTAGTGCCCTTAAATTCATATTTATAGTAAACTGAAAGATAAACCGTTGCATTTGTAAGCCATGGAGAGAAAAAGAATGTATGTATCATTTAATTTGACATTTATAACATGTGGTTGGTAAATTTTTAAGGAGTATTAAATTCTTCTTTATAGTAAACTGAAAGATAAACAATTGCATTTGTAAGCATGGAGAGATAAAGAACATATGTACTCGTATCATTTTTTTTATGTACTCGTATCATTTAATTTGACATTTATACAGGGCCGTCCTATTGATTTGGGGGGCCCGGTGCGAAATCACAAATGATGCCCCTATAATCTAAGGGGAGTGGCAATGGTGTCTAATGATGTCTAAACATTAAATGTAATTAGCCAATCATGTTAAGCCAACTAATTTCATGCCTAATGATGCCTAAGTTCATATTTTTAGTGGCAATGTGATGCCTAACCATGTTTTTTTTTTTTTTTTTTTTTTTTTTTTTTTTTTTTTTTTTAATTATATTTAACAATTTATTTAAAAACATCAAATTCTATTAATAATTCAAATAAAAGTTACATAATACTTTAGGAAAATAAAAACAAAACAAAAATTAAAAATAGGAAATCACTAGTCATCGAGGTATGGTAAGTCTTGCGCCGCTACGTGCTCTGTAAGATCATATTGAAGACGGTTATGAATATCTTCGTCCAGTAACTCTTCTAGCACACTATCGTTATAAACTGGCGTGACCGGCTAATCCATTATATGAACCGGTGATATTGCCACACCATCGTCTTTTAAAATCATATTGCCCAATATAATACACGTATAAACAATTTGTCGAATCTTTGCGACGGTCATAGGTCATAGAGGACGACTGAGAATAAATCATTTTCCCTTCAAACGACCAAAAGCTCGTTCGACATCCTTTCTTGCAGACTCTTGTAGTTTCTTGAACTTCTTTTCCTTCGGGTCAGTGGGATACGGATATGCTTTAACAAGAGTTGAATATTTAGGATATATTCCATCGGCAAGATAATATCCACGTTTGTAGAGACGTCCACGTAAATAGAAAGAACTGTTTGGCGCCGTACCATTTCGCTTGGTAACATATAACGGAGACTGATTCAAAACATTGATATCGTTGTTTGAGCCGGGCGGACAAAAACGAATGCCAAATCCACAAATCATATGAAGCCGTCGCTTCAAGCATAATTGTTCGGTATTGGTGATCACCTCTCTTATATTGGCCTTTCAAATATTTAGGACAATTCGCCAAGTGAAATGTGTATAATCAATGCTACCAAGCATTCCAGGAATGTGATGTTTTTCTTCATGTACCTCGAATAACCGAGCAATGTCATGGGTTGTCGGCCTACGTAAGAACTCTCGGCCGTATAACTTTATAATCGCATCACAAAATTTATCAAGACATTCACCTATAAAAAACAAAATATTATTTTATAAAAAAAAATATATATTGAACAAAAAAAAATTTACTAACGACTAAAAAAAATAACAAAAAAATAATAAATAACAAAAAAAAAATGACTAACGAATAAAAATAATAAAAAACAAAAAAAAAATACTAACGAATAAAAAAAAATATTAATAACCTGAAGTTCTTCGTGCCATGTTTAAATAGTCATCGAATCTATCCGGATGTTCACCTGTTGCGAGTTGCCGTATTGCCGATGTGCATTTTTGTAACGCCGTGAAACTAGTCTTTCCAAACACGTCTTGACCCTCTTGAAACCATTCAAATTGCGCTTCAATGTCATTTACAATTTGTAAATACAATCTTTTACTCATACGAAAACGATCACGAAAAACATCTTCGTTAAACTTTGGTTGTTCAACGAAATAGTCATTCATTAAATTTTCTAAAACTTTATCACGAAAATGTTTTACATAACCACGGATGAAGGTAGAGCTTTCCGTGTCTTCAAGAGCTTCGTACGCGGCTAAAAAGGTTTCGATTGTACTACCGGATAACCATTCTTCGGATGAGTCGGGGGTAATAATTATATCGTTTGAGGATGAACCCAATGATGACATGGTTTTAGAATGTAAATTGTATGTGTGATTTGATGTTAGTTTAGATGTGAAAATGAAAAGGAAAACAGTTAGTATTTAAAGATTTTTTTTTTTTTTTTTTTTTTTTTTTTTTAAATGTACCAAACGGTAGGATTTTAAATGCCTGCAACGGTCAGAAATTAAAAGCTTAAGATCCGCACCGAATCCGTTGCCACCCCCTAAGTCTTTCACTCTTTTTTTATGTGGCCCAAAGTTTGTCTTCTATTTTTTGTATGTGACCCGGTTCAACTTTGATAATATTTAACAAAGACACTAAAAATTCAAAACGTTTAAATATAAAACTATAAATATTAATGGATGTCTACTAAATTGGGGGCCCCTTACAAAGGGGGGCCCGGTGCGGTTGCACCACTTGCACATGGTAATCGCCGCCACTGCATTTATAACATGTGGTTGGTAACTTTAGAAGGTGCATTAAATTTTTATTTATAGCAAACAGATTATGCATGTTGAAATATATTTTTCATTGTGATTACGTAAATATGTTGGCGGTGTTTAAATCTTAGCAACTAAACATTATAAATAGATAGGTCTCTGTAGTTAGAAAACATACATCTTAAATTCTAAATATTGTAACTTAACCAAGCTATGGTCAGGGGCGGAGCCAGGATTTCAAGTTAAGGGGGGCCGAACGTAGTCGTAAGACGCTAACTTACAAAAGATTTTATATATCCGGATATCCGAAATTTATTTTCTAAAACTTACAAAAGATTTTATAAAACTTACAAAAGATTTTATATATCCGGATATCCGAAATTTCGGAGAACAATTTTATATATCCGAATATCCAAATATCTATAATTTTTGGAAAACTTTTACATGAGTTCCAAAACTTACATTTCACAAAACCCAACTTTTTAATAAATTTTGGTCAAATTTTTGGATGAGAAAAGTCCAAAATACATCCCTGAGGTATGCCAAACGATACGTTTACATCCTTTTTCTTTTTTCGTCTCAAATATCATCCCTCCGTTAGTAACTTTGGAACAAATACATCCCTAGGAACTAACGATGCAAAATTTTGCCCGTTAAGTACCTCACGTGTTAGTCACGTGAGGGGTATTTTTATCTTTTTACACACCCCTTATTGTAAAAAAAGATAACACACAAGGACTTTAGTGCAAAAATAAAACCCTACAACTACACCCTCACCCTCTTTAAAACTCCATTCACAAACCCCAACACCCTCCCTCTCTTTCTCTGCTACTGCTGCCGCCGGCCATCCACAAACACCCACCACCGCCGCCATTTCAACTACACCACCACCTCCATAACACTCCACTCCATTTCCTCTTCACTCTAGTATAACTCACGCTCTCAAAAACAACCTTCCCCACCATTTCGTGTACGCTACTGCTGTCAAAACTCACCACCAACACCACCCTTGATCTCCAAACTAGTAGATCTATTGAAGAACGGTAAGGAAAATGCATTTGATGCGTGAGTTGACTCGGTCACGAGTCAAATCGTGACTCAACTAGTGTTTTTAAAAATAAAAAGAAAATAAAGAAAAGGGGCGGCGGGGTGTGTTTTACCGGTGGTAGGAAGGTTGACGGTGGTGGTGGTGACACTCGGTGGTGGCGGTGGCGGCTGTGGTGGCGCGTGGTGGCACGTAGGGAGTGATTGGGGGAGCGGGGTTTGTACGGTGGTGTCGGGGGAAACACGATCTACAAGATGGTGTAAAGAAAAGGGGTGGCCGGAAAATATTCCGGCGAGGTGGTCGCCGGATTCTGCTGGGGCACGGCGAGGGAGGCGGCCGGCCGGAAAATACAAGGGAGAGAGAAAGAGTGAGGTGTGTGTTTTTATTATTAGTTGAAATGAGAAAAGACAAAAAGAAATAAGGTGGGGGTGGTGATGAAAAAGACAAAAATACCCCTCACGTGACTAACACGTGGGGTACTTAACGGGCAAAATTTTGCATCGTTAGTCCCTAGGGATGTATTTGTTCCAAAGTTACTAACGGAGGGATGATATTTGAGACGAAAAAAGAAAAAGGATGTAAATGTATCATTTGACATACCTCAGGGATGTATTTTGGACTTTCCTCTTTTTGGATATCCAAATACGAATATTTTTTGAACACCCACAACCTAAATCAAGAAATCATAGAAAGTAAGTTAAATATTTTATCAAAAATAATAAGATTACATAACGTGTATATAAAGATGAGATGTGTGAAAATATATGAAAGAATGAAAACTAACTTTACGAATTTATTATACTGTTAGTTAAATAAACATCTATAAGTCTAGTGTTTATGGTGTTGGTGTGTCATCATATGTGTTGGTTGGATTAGTTTGATTCGAATCTTTATAGTTTTGATACTTTGAATATATTGTCAAATTTGAATACATTTTAGCAATCAAACAACACGTTTCAAAAAATAAATAAAGTAATACAAATTTGACAACAAACGCTTATAAATAACCCGTGCGTGCACGAATATCCATTAAATTTGACTTACGTCAAAACTATGTATGTAGTGGGACTTATATCAACGCTTATCGAACATGTAAAGCAATGAATAATTAACTCAAGACTTATCTAACAAAAATCAGACCAAAAACCCCTAGTTAAGTAGTGTATCATGACTTTGTAAATCCTATAATAAATTAACAATCCAATGCGGTAAATTGAAGAACTAACAAAAAAAAATAAAAATTGACAACACGTAACAAGTAACAAAGCAGTTAAGGAGTAAACCACTTGATAGTGACGAAGTGATCAACGATTCGATTAATACAAAATAGAAAATACCAACCGTGATTAATAATGAAAAATAAAGAACTAGATAATTCAACACCTGGTGCTGATGCGATGATTATGCAATATATTTTAAATTTGTTTGTTTGGATTTTCCGTCGTAACTCATACACGCAATAATATTCTTTTATCTTAAAAACACAAATTTGAGTTGCTGGCATATTGAGAGGGGCCGACCTTTATTCTTCTTCAAATAATTTGCTTTCAACCTATGTAATATTGTATCCACCGGGCTAGTTGGAAGGGGCCTAGCACCTGCTAGTCACCCCATCCCCTCCGCCTTGCAAAATTCATTGTCCCACACTGATTTTGCATTTGTTATGACTTCAACACAACTTTATATATGAACCATGTTTGGTTCCGAGTAACTTCTGATAATTTCCCTTTACAAAAAGATTAATTTTAAACCATTTTTGGTATAAGTTAATATTGAACTTATACCATTTTTAGAACATTTGTTAGGGCCATAAATCACGAATCCTCAATAGCATCTCTCGTTTTCTCACATTCTAAGTATTTTATACGTTGGTTGGTAAAACACGGCATTCCAACGATTACTAGCTATGAGCATTGAATATTAAAACGAGTCATTTGGTTTGTCATTGAATTTACGAGTTTGCTCATCAATGAAGTCTAAAACTTTGTACTACTTGATGTCTCTTACTAGCTTGCATGTGAACAATGTATTTAGACAGCCTAACTTGATCAAGTCTATTGATGTAGCTATTTGCTTGTTTTGGTACTTACAAAATATAACGTTAGTAATTGGCAACAAAAATATGAATATTAGGTATATACCCAATCATAGAAACAATGATAATTTTAGTCCTTCATAAAATTATAGAGGAAACAGAAGAGATAGTTGCTCATTTTTAGAATCTATTTTGATGTAAATACAACATGTATATAAATTGGAGTAAGTAGTTCGTCGTGTTTTAGTAATGTGGTGTATTTTGCTATTGTGGAGCTCGATCATTTTTCAAAAAAATATGTTAGATATAAGCCAACTGATAGAGACCAGTTAGAGATAGTAAATCTCTCAAGAAATAGATTAAGAGACGAGATTTGATAAAGGCCCTTTGAGCGAGCAAAACTCCAAGAAATAAAGAGAGACAAGACTTGAAACTAAGTTTCTTTTTCATTTATTTCATATTCAACTTAATGCAACAGTGAAATATATACAAGGAACTTGAAAGATACCAACTTAAAACCAAGGGCGGAGCCAGAATTTCAAGTTAAAGGGGGCCGAACGTAGTCGTAAGACGCTAACTTACAAAAGATTTTATATATCCGGATATCCGAAATTTAGTTTCTAAAACTTACAAAAGATTTTATAAAACTTACAAAAGATTTTATATATCTGGATATCCGAAATATCGGAGAACAATTTTATATATCCGAATATCCAAATATCTATAATTTTTGGAAAACTTTTACATGAGTTCCAAAACTTACATTTCACAAAACCCAACTTTTTAATAAATTTTGGTCAAATTTTTGGATATCCAAATACGAATATTTTTTGAACACCCACAACCTAAATCATAGAAAGTAAGTTAAATATTTTATAAAAAAAATAATAAGATTACTTAACGTGTATATAAAGATGAGATGTGTGAAAATATATGAAAGAATGAAAACTAGCTTTACGAATTTATTGTACTGTTAGTTAAATAAACATCTATAAGTCTAGTGTTTATGGTGTTGGTGTGTCATCATATGTGTTGGTTGGATTAGTTTGATTCGAATCTTTGTAGTTTTGATACTTTGAATATATTGTCAAATTTGAATACATTTTAGCAATCAAACAACACGTTTCAAAAAAATAAATAAAATAATACAAATTTGACAACAAACGCTTATTAATAACCCGTGCGTGCATGAATATCCATTAAATTTGACTTACGTCAAAACCATGTATGTAGTGGGACTTATATCAACGCTTCTCGAACATGTAAAGCAATGAATAATTAATTCAAGACTTATCTAACAAAAATCAGACCAAAAACCCCTAGTTAAGTAGTGTATCATGACTTTGTAAATCCTATAATAAATTAATAATCCAATGCGGTAAATTGAAGAACTAACAAAAAAAAATAAAAATTGACAACACGTAACAAGTAACAAAGCAGTTAAGGAGTAAACCACTTGATAGTGACGAAGTGATCAACGATTCGATTAATAGAAAACAGAAAATACCATTCGTGATTAATAATGAAAAATAAAGAACTAGATAATTCAACACCTGGTGCTGATGCGATGATTATGCAATATATTTTAAATTTGTTTGTTTGGATTTTCCGTCGGAACTCGTACACGCAATAATATTCTTTTATCTTAAAAACACAAATTTGAGTTGCTGGCATATTGAGAGGGGCTGACCTTTATTCTTCTTCAAATAATTGGCTTTCAACCTATGTAATATTGTATCCACCGGGCTAGTTGGGAGGGGCCTAGCACCTGCTAGTCACCCCATCCCCTCCGCCTGTGGCTACGGTGAATGCTTTGTTCAAGATCGCGTTTTTAGCCATATTGGTGCTCAATTCTTGTGGTATGTTTGTTAGTGCAATACCGGAAGTCAAGGCTCGAAAGTTGGCTCCAAATAATGGTGTCGAAGTTTTAGAAATAACAAAAACACAACTCGTATCCCCAAAGATCACTGAAAGATGCTATTCTTCAAAAGAATGTACGTGCAAACATGGTTTTTATGGAGAATGTTATAAAGGACTGTGCGACTGTATACCTTACTAGTATGTAAAAAATTTAATGTTGCTTCTCAAAATAATGAAATAAAATTCTTACTCTTGGAAACATTGCAAATCAAAACCATGTTTAGATACAAATTAACACTTTTACGGCTTGTGTCCCAATGTATAAGTTTTATATATCATATTCTTCTCCCGTAGCATATCTACACCTGTATGGTGTTTATTGCTACTATCACCCGTACTTGATTTCTAGTGGGGAAAAACATCCTATTAGAGTAAGGTTCGTAACTCGAACAAAAACAAGTGCTTCGTGGGAGGCAGCATATGCTTATCTTTTATTTTATTTTATTTTATTTCTTGTCAGGAGGTCGATACGGCGTATCCACTCTTGTGTATATGGCGTATTCCACCCACCTTTATTATTTCCTGCAGGTACTCGATACGGCGTATTCAATATTCCATGGATACTGCTATCGACACACTGACTTGTATTTTTCTTATTTTTTATTTTATAACTGATGCTTAACAAGATGTTTCGAGCTTGTTTTTCTGTGGTCTATGTATTGTAACAGGTCTGATGGTCTTGGTATTGGACGGTAAAAAACATGGTTTGGAGCTTAATTGATGATGTTTTATGTTAACTGATGCGAGGGTTATAGGATTAGATGGGTATTGATGTTGGTGATGAGTTGTTGGTGTTGTGGAATTGTCAATGGCAAGCTTATAACGTTCCCAAGCCTCGAATAAAGACTCATCAGGAAGTTGCCGAAAATTGCTAATATCGTTTCTTAACTTCGTCACCATCGATGGTGGAAAATACTTCGCCAAGAACTTCGAGACCATTTCTTCGAAAGTATGAATCGAGTTCTTGGGAAGACGATCAAACCAAGCGGTGGCATGATGCGTTAGAGAATAGGGGAAGAGAGAAAGACGGAGGGCGTCATCGGAGACCCCATTTTGTTTCATACTTTGGGTGACGGTTAAAAATTTATCAAGATGCTTATTGGCATCGTCACCCGCTAAACCGTAAAATTGGCATGAATTTTGGACTTGTTGTATCACATGATGCTTGAGTCCAAAATCTGTAGCCTCAATATTAAGAGGGACAATCGGGCCACCTCTTCCGTGCATTGTTGGTTGGCACAGCTCCTCCATCGTTCGGAGATCGGGAGCTGGCATGTGTTGGTGATCATTACCACCCACCGGAGGGTGTTGATTATTCGGGTACATTCCCTCAACGTTTGGGAAATGGAAACGGTGTGTGTGTCGAATTACCCTTTCGGGGTTTGACAATGGAGAAATAAGACTTTCAGAAGAAGATCGGGTGTTCATACACCAAAGATAAAATCAAAATGAAAAAGAAAAAGAAAAATCTTTTTGTATTCTTTTATTTGATTTTTTTTTTTTTTTTTTTTTTTTTTTTTTTTGCTTTTTTAAATTTATTGAAAAACATATCACAAAAACTTTTTTTTTTAATTATTTTAAACGTTACGTTAATCGTAATCATTTCCGTCAAAACTATTCGCGACGAAACGGGAGAGAAGAGTGTTTCTCTCTTTAGCTTGCAATTTAATGTCTAAGCTTCCGTATTTCCCGCTTATTCGGTTGTAGAATTAAAGTAATCCGATTACAACTAATTTCACGTGTTCTTATGTTGATATGCTTATTTGGTTTACAACGCCCCCTCTTCCACGAGGGAGTCGAGGCTATAACTTTCTTTTTGTATTTTTGAAAACACTTTAGGAAAAGTGTTTTTGATTTTTTAATTTTTATATTTTTATAGAAAATATTCACAAGATAGAGGAAGGTTTTTCAAAACACGATTTTTCAAAACGAAATTCAAAAATTCACTTCAAACCTTCCCCGGCAGCGGCGCCAAAATGGATTCATGCAAAAACCAATATGTATAATATATCTATAAGTCCGAGGAAATCCGCAAGAAATACGGATTACCCGAGTCGTATCCCGTGAAAGAGTGAATGGAATCGTTGAAATTCGATTCGTGAAATCGTGTCGTGAAAAGTGGAAATTGTGAAAATTGTGAATGAGAAACTCAAATAATGAAAAACAAACTCAAATAATGCAGAAGGTACAAGCTATATATGCACAAATGATTAATGATGCGTGGGAATCGCAACAGGTTTTACCTCTCGAGGGATCTCGAGAAGCTTACAACCCCCACCAGGCAGTGTACCTGATCGTTGTAGTATAGTATAGTGACAAGTACCGGGGGATTGATCGTTCAGCTTAGGAATAGTGTCGCTAGGATTAGAAAGCTTAAATACTAGTTCTAAAGGTGAGGGATGATTCTTTTTTTGTTTTTATATTTTTTAGAAAGCAAATTAAAATCTCGGGTTTTGGAAGAGTGGGCGGAATTAGTTGCTATTCAACTAACCCAATACTAAGATGCAATCAAAATAAAATACTAAAAATGAAAATAACCTAATTTATACTAAAGTTGTGAGCAGTAATTGAAGAAAATGTGTTTACTTAGATTTCACTACTCCCTAGATATCTTTTACACGTTAATTACTTGTTATAATTGCATGGATGACGGATCGTATTCCTTAATACCATTCATGGGGTGGCACACATAACTCCCCAATTCTATGAGCTCTTATCTCCTCCTACACCATGCCCAACACAACTATAGGGATTGTAAACAGTGGCTCATGCATTAAATACAACCAATAAAGACCTAGTGCGCGTTGGTTCATGTTTCTTAAGACGTTCAAGCATGTTACCAATTGGAGATCTGCCAGTTTTCTTAAGCCTGACATATAAATCATTCATCCAAGACAAGAATAAACAAGTAATCAACACATAATCAATATCTAGGTTTCATTAGATCTAAGCAAACACAAAAGAGATCTAGCCTAGCATGATAGAATTAAGACAAGAACATGATATAGACAACCAACACATAGACATATTGATTGAATTAGAAGAACACTTATCTTGATTAATCATGCAAGGTATCAAGGGGTTGGAACCCTTGAAAAACCTGTAAAGTTACACCAAAATCGTACTTAGGGTTTCTCCCAAAACTTCTCTTTTTTTAAATGTGAAAAATTAGAAAACTATATATAGAAAAAGGGGTCTGACGGCGTCAAGACCAAATAGGTGACGCCGTCACCTCGCCGCCAAAACAATCCTCGGACTGCCTAGATCCACTTTTGACGCCGTCAAGACTTATACACTTCCAGGCCGTCATGACTCTTTTACTCTTGACGCCCTTCCTACGTGACGCCGTCAAAACTCTTCTGGGTCGTCATGGAATTTCATGAAATTTGCTCTTGACGCCGTCACCTACTGTTCCCAACATGGAAAAAATTAAGACTTTGGCGTTTTCTTCACTTTTATACTCCAAAAACGTCCGAATTGCTTCCTTTTCCAGATTTCACTCCCAAAGTACCTAAAATCACAAAAGGAACGATTTAGGGCAATATTTGATCAAATAAATTCGGATTCGGGCTTAAATGACCCCCTAAAAACGGATCATTTTTTGCCTCATCATATACCCTTTTACACTTGAGATTTGCTTGTCCTCAAGCAAATGCGCTTTTATTCTACTCAAAAGACAGGTTGGGGTCATTTAACACTAATATAAAAGTAATTACAACAAATAATCGTTCCACTAAAGACCAATAGACAAGCACGGAGGTCATACACAAGCACCTCACAAATAGTGTTTAGATACTCACATCTCTCGGGTGTAATAAAGTGTAAATTACAATATGGAAACGGAAGATATCTCTCACTACCTGTCATAGCAAAATAGATTACCATAGGCTTGGGAAAGGATCAAACCTCCACCACATGGCGTAAGCACCTAGGATAAACTATCAAAGAGGTCTTTTAAAGGGTTGTAACGTTAGGTGTAGGGATATGAAATATACGGTTTTGTTGGATAAAGGAAGTTTTATTGGTGGCGAGTTAACAATCTTGGTTAATAACATGTACAATATGGCGTTGCTAAGCCAAGACTAGACTCGACTTAAGCTAATAAAATAAAAAATAACAAAAACATAAAATAAACATAGAATGAAACGGGATGGTAGTCCGTATGTTTTTTCTCTTTTTCCTTTTTTTTCTATTTTTTTTTATTTTTTCGATTTTTTTCTTTTTTTTATTATTTTTTTTTTTGCATACACTCTTACCCTACCATCCAAAATAATACATCATAGGGAATGAACATTCCCCTTACACTTGAATCTTTACATACTTTACAATAAACTAAACTAATGACTCGAATTAAGAAAATCAAAACACTTGGAGCACTTTTAAGATTAACGTACATATGGGGGTAATAATATGATGTTCTTCCCCATTACTCCATAAAATAAGTACTTACCCATGAGTCCCAATCGTCCCAAAACAATATGTACAAGGATATGACTCGACTTAGCAACCATGTAATCAATTAGATAGTTAACTTAGGGTTTAACAAATAACAATAATGCACTGAAAATGAGCGCATACACGGAAGGCTAAGGCGATTTGGTTGTACATTTAAGTGGGGTGTAACAAATTCTTCCTTTAAGTAAAATGCTTAAAGTTAGAAACGAAAAGATAGGCTCGGAGGGGTGCACTAGGGGTTTCGTGTATTAAAAATGAGTACAACGCTAAGGGTGTGGGAAAAATTAGTTGACTTAACTAGCCAAATAATATGACTTAAATGGTCAAGTAATCATAATACGGGTTTAACACAAGGGTAATCCTAATGCCTCTTATCATGTAGTAAATCCTACTACACGAATGTAGTCTCACTAGCGGTCTCGGGATGCATCACTAACGCAAGTTCTAGAATCTAAATGCTACCGGTATACTCATAAGCACTAATAATGAATGCTTTTCCTATCAAATCTAAAGGCGAACTGATGAGTGTCTAAATACTCATCATTTTATACCAATCTGAGCTGCCAAAACATACAAAAACACTCAAATATGTATCAAAATACTTAAAATATCTTAAAGGTGTGTTTTATATGTTTCAAATGCAAAATATGCAAAAACAGATGAAAAACGTACAAAGTTTGCATAATTGGCAGTTTCAGTCCCTCAAGTTTCATAAATTGGCAAAACTAGTCCCTGGTTATTCTAAAAATATGAAAAAGTCACCAAAGGTCCTTTTTATTCATAAAGTTACATATTTAGTCCTTTGGTGCAAAGTTTCACAAAATTACAAGTTTAGTCCCTCAACTTTGGAAATTGACAGAAAAGGTCCCTGGGATGTTAAAAAACTTTGAGAAATTCAATTTTGGTCCTTTTACTAATAATATTTTGCAGGTTTGGTCCTTGGTGTGAAGTTTGGCATAATTACATATTTGGTCCCTCAAGTTTGGCGGTTTGTCAGTTTTAGTCCCCGGGTATTTAAAAAATAAAAAATAACGAAAATACCCTTTCACTATTCACATTTGACAAATTAGACCCTCATGATAAACTTTGGAAAGTCACAAAGTCAGACCTTTAACTTTCAAATAATTACAAAATTGGTCCTTGTGGTTTTTCAAGTTAAAATCCAAACGGACCCTAAGTTATATTAAACCCAAAATAAACCATATCCAAAACCATACAAAGCCCACCCTACTTTTTTATTACCCAAGCCCAAAACCAACACCAGCCCACCCCAGGGTCAAACCAGTCAACCCCCTTTTTCAATACCACCCCCCGTTTCCCTCCCAAAACCATACCACCACACACCACCGCTGCAAACCAAAACCACCATCCACCTCACCCTTGCCACCTACACCCCCAGTCACTACCCTATCCCCTTGTCCTCCACGCCTCACCAAAGAGCATTTAATGCCCTAACACCTCTCCACGCAAAGCTACAGTACCCACAAGACTTTTGCCGCCAAAAAGCATTTTAAACGGTTAGGATTGCTCAGACCATATCAAGGGCTAGGAAGTGGTGGGAAATACCCCAGTGGGTCCCACAAACTCAGAAAAGGTCTACAAAAAGGAAATGAAGCAGAAGAAGTGAAGTATTAGCTTAGGAGTAGTGTAACTTAGTCGTAGGTAGTGTAGAATAGTTTCTAGTTGTTACTTTCAGTTCAAAACACTTGTTCTCAGTTAAATTTAATGTATTTTGATCTTTAATTCAAGTTAATTTTAAGTTTCAGCTCAGTTCTCATTTTATGCATTTTCTTAAATTCTCAAGAATCACAAAAAGTTCTAGTGTTGTTTGTAGTTGGTTATAAGGATTCAAATAGTTCATATAAGCTCTGACAAAGTTTTTATAAGCTTTGAGAAACTTTAAAATCAGGTTTAGTTTATTATTCCAAAAATACTAAAAAATACAAAGAAAAAGAAAAATAAATAGAAAATCTGTGGTTTTGATGATTGAGCATTGGACATGGTGTGTTTTGGATTATCTCTGGGTTAGTAGACTTGTGGAAGTCAGTAGGTTGTTATTTGGTTCATTGGTTCATTGTTCTCAGTCCAAATCCACTTGTAAGTTTGTTTCTTAATTTTTATCAATTTACTGTATCTTAGCTTATGTCTGTTTATCTGTATGCTTTTATACTTATTTTGTGTTACCTGGTCATAATCTAGCATAATATATTGTACTTGTTCATTAAATTCACTTGGTGCTAAGAATTCAAAAATCTCACAGTGAAACATTCATATTTGACAAATCTGAGTATTAAGCTTGTGTGGTGATTGATTCATGTTCAGTTGATCTTAATTAGGTATATTACAGTCTTTGGAATCAGTTTTATAGATTAAAACCTAGTGTTACTTTGAAAATCATCAATACATATTGTTTAAGGAGTGTTTGGATTGTTTGTGTAAACCATGATAATGGCTGTTATTGATGTTATGTGTTGTTGCAGTATGCTAGTTTAAGTTTAATTAGGTATATTAAGTCATAAAAATCAGTGTTTATTAGTGGAAAGTCAAAATGACCTTTGATCTAGCTTAAGTGTTCACTGTTAAGGTATTATGCTTGCATAATCATCACATGGTCTCAATAGTTGTTAGGTTAGCTTCTAATAGTCTTATTACACTTAATTACTTCATGTTTAATCAGTAAAGTAGGATCAAACTTCATAAAAGTCAATTTAGGAGTTGAAACTCAAAAGTCAAATCTTATACTTCTCAGATTTTATCAAAACTTGGGAGAATTGTTTTGAATTTAGGAGAAGGTTTTAGGAGTTGAATTTTGTTCCTAGTTCAAGTCCAACAGCTCAAATTTAGTGTCTCATAGTTTTTATAATTTTGTGATTTTTATACTGGGCCCCACACAACCCCAAACTTACTTGCAGGGCTGAGACATACCCTGCACATCAGCAGCTCAGTCACACCACCACCTTTGGTGGTGGTTTGTGACCAACTCAGTGGGCCCCAGTAGTTCTAGTTAGGTTCCCCCAACCCCCTCCTACCAGGGAACATTTATTGACCTTTTGTTTGACCTCTAACCCAGTGGACCCCACCTAGTTATACCCTTGAACTTTGTCCCCATTTCTGTGTTGAACTAAGTTTTGGATTAGCTTAATATGGCTTATTAGCTTATCTACTGAGCTTATTTGATCATTTTGAGTTTTGACAAGTCCAATACATTTATTTGAACCAGAAAATACCAAGGTGGGTCCCACACAAGCTCAGAAGAGCTTATTTGCTTGATTGGTCAAACTTGGTCAACTGTTTTGGTTAATAGCTTATAACTAGATTATTTTTAAGTTGTAAAATATTTGTTTTCACAAAAGTTAGTTATATTTAGATATAATATAGATTAGTAAAAGAAAATTCAAGAAAAAACAATATAATAATAAGTGATAGTTTCTATTTAATTTAATTTAATTTTAATTTTCATTTTTAGATTTTAATTAAGTAATCTGTATTTTTATATTTTTATTAATTTCCTTATATATCAAAGTATTTTTAATAATTTTATTAGATTTTTATAATATCATTTGGTATTTATTAGATTTATATTAGTTTTATTAATAATTAATTAATAAGTAAGTTATAAATAGCATAATTAGTTTTTATATAGTAAAACCTATATTTTATATTTTTCCTAGCTTCTATAAGTCATAAGATAATTTTAGAAATTTTCTTGTGATTTATACTGTTCATTTAATAGTTTTTATAATTTAAATAGTTTAAATAGTAATTAAATAACAAATAGAATAATAATTAGTAAACTAGTTTAAAAATATATAAAATAAAGTTTTTATAATTTTTTAGGATTCCTGTGATGGTTAATTAGATTTATAAATTTTTCCATAATTTTCTAAGTTAGTTTAATATTATTTGTAATTGAGAATAGTTTAATTAGTATAATTAACATAAATAGTTTTTAATTAATAGAAAATTCATAAAAAGACAAAAAGATTTATTTTTATTTTTTATACTTTCTTCAAGTTCATTTTAAGTTTTAGAAATTATTTTTATAAGTTTTTAGTTTAATTTGTATTGTTTATCATTTTTAGTTTGATTTTAATTAAATAGTTAAATAGTTTTTAATTAAATAATTAATAATAAATAATTAAATAATCTAAAAAATAGTTTTCTTTTTAATTTAATTTTATTTTAAGTTTAAGTTTATAGAATTTTCATTTTTAACCCTTATAGTTTATTTTTCCTTAAAACTCACCTTTTTCTCAGTACGCAGTCGCGTCTGATTTTAAATTGGTGTACGTTAATACGTTTTAGATATCTAGGTTTTACGTAATCACTCTTATTAGTTTATTTAAGTCATTTTAAGTTATAAAACCCTAGTTAAACACACACACACACACTTTTATACCTTTCCTATTCACATTCATTAATCACAGATTCGTTTTTAATACCATCACAACCTCGTTGGGACTTACGACCCGGGAAAACACTGTATTCCTCGGAAGCATTTGCCTCAGCTGTTTGACTATTATAACTGACCATTCACAAGTGGTTGACCAATAATTATCTGACTGTTTGAGGCGAATCACGAACCTCACATATTTGGGTGGAAATTTTTTTTGAATATACGGTTATGTGCTAGTCATACAATCTCTTATCCATGAGACGCTTGCTATGGCTAAAGTTTCACTCCTAAATATTGTAAAAAATTTTAAATTTGGCGCTAAAATTGCACTAACAAGTATTTCTCATAGTTTTATTACACATCTACCATTAAACAAAACAAACTCAAGCGAAAGTGCATATGTAAGGTATCATCTTTTTACCCTCCCCTTGCACTTAAGATGAACATTGTCCCCAATGTTCAAGTAAAGAATGTAAAAGTGAAAAAGTAAAGAGAATGAAATAAAATACTCCCCTGATTCGCTCGGTATGGATAATAGGATGGCCAGGTTAAATCTTCCTCCAAGAAAATGAACAATCAAAGCTTTCCTTCCAGAATATAAATCATCTTCTTGTCATACATAACCTGTAAAACCTGACAAAATAGACAAGACAACCTCGCGTAAAATCGGCGGCATCCTATATAAGTTTCTAAATCCTAGAAAACAAGATAAGATATAATGCTTGTGGAATGAAGTTTGCAGATCTCCTGGAGATTATAAAACTTAATAATTCACAAAAACCATAAGACTCCGTTAGAAAAACAAAACCGGTAAAATTTCCAGATTTTAACTCCTGACGCCGTCAAGAGTAAACCCCTGACGCCGTCAGAATAGACCTGCAGAAATTCTTATGTTAAGTTTCCGGAAAATTTCTGGAAAAACTTGTTCCTACTTCCTGGAAAATCCTGCAAAACTTCATTATTACTCAATACAAGCATTTGACTCTAACAAATACGAATATACATGCTCATTTAATATTGTGGAGAATCATGATCGGTTTGTTTCTTAAAAACATATTTGGGGTTTCCCCTTACACTTATCTTTTGCAAAAATACTTCTAGGTGGAGTTAAGACTAGGCCAAAACAACAAAGTAAAGTATTTTCACATTTTAGTTTAGAAACATGATCTACCAACAATAAAAATTAATCATGCATACGGAAGCAAATAACAAACAAACAAATAAACAAACAAACAAAACATGGGTTGCCTCCCAAGAAGCGCTTTTCTTTATAAAAGTTTTTCAAAAATTATAATTATCTGGATATTCAGATACATAAAACTGTAATCTGAAATTTCGGATATCCGAATTACAAAAAACTTAGATAAAATATTATGTCTAACGTAAAACCATCATCGCAAATTTCAGATATCCAGATTTGTGATATAACTAGTTGTTGACAAGTCTCTTAAAAATTTTAAATTAACAACCAAAAAATATTGTCAAAAATGTCTCATTTCATATTTTCGCTTCAGTGGCCACTTAGATAGGAGATATTTTATGTCGGTTGTTTTTTTTTTCTTTCATGATAGAAAAGTCGCTAGTTGAGAGATGCTCGTGGTATATTAAACATTAAATTATGGGTTAAACAATGGTATGTTAATACAATCATTGGACTTATTGGAGGGGGCATAGCACCCGCCAGCCACCCCTCCCTCCGTTCCTGTATGTAAATATACCTCGAAGCAGTAACTTGCCATGTGGCCATGCGTGTGTTTCTTTCACTCCTGACACCTTCTGACTCACCTGACCTTCTAGAAACCCTTTTGATTTGACTAAATAGCCCTTAATTGCTGTAATTGGGACGGGGTAATTCTAGGGTTCTTGGGTGAATAGTTATTTTTTTAGGTAAAAGGGGAATTGGGGGTGGGTAAGTATATTATTTATTTATTTGTTTGACTGTGGTGTTGTGGGGGTTGACCAAAGGTGGGTAAGGGTCAGGTTTTTTAGAGTTTGGTTATTGGGCTTTGGCAGCTTTTGGGCTTTTGGTTTGTTTTGGACTAAGGCAATCTTGGACTAGGCTTTGGAATTGGATTTCAGGTTTTGTATTAATAAAGAAACAAGGACCAAATGTGTAGTTTGTGAAACTATAAGGGCTGAATCTGCCAAACTTCAAAAGTGGATTCCAAGGGTATTTAATGTCATAATGTGATTCCCAAAGGTTGACTTTGACTTTTTCTTCCAAGTAATATCACGAGGGACTAAAATTGCCAACTTTGAAAGTACAGGGACCACTTTTGCAATTTCATCAAACTTCATTTTCAAGGATCATTATTGCAATTCTTTCAAACTCTGAGGATCTCTTTTAATTTTGTAAGCTCAGCTTTGACTTTCTTTTGACTTTCTGCACTCAATCCACTCTCGTGCTCGTTTGTGCCGGTTTTCGTTTGTTTTTCGTCTTTTTGTTAAATATCCGTACCTGCACATTCACAATCACAAAAACGCACTTTCTTTGGCGTTTTAGTTTAGTTTTTGGATTATTAAGCCTCATTTTGGTAAAGAAAAGGTGAGTGAATAAGCACTCACCAAAATCCTCCGGACTAAATTATTGTAGTGCCCTCACGCAATGTGATCAATTCACGCTTTTGGGATAAATAATTTCATAACTCTTCCTACTAACGTTGTAAAGTAGCAAGGAGGTTCAAAAGAAGCTACGAAATCATTTATTCCCGAAAACGCCCCGTTTTCCAAATTTATTCCTTATTCTACTTATCATTATTATTTTTAGATTTTTCACTTTATTCTTGTGACGGTTTGTTGTACTTTCATTATTTTGCAATAACTTTTAGGGTCAAAGAGTAGAAACACTTCTCATAGAAAAGTGACCATACGGATAAAAATCGTCATCCTTGATTTTTCACAAGCCCCCAAACTAAGTGTACAAACGAGATCACAGCTTATATACAAGTTAGATGCTATCACTACTCATAAAAGTTACTTGTGGAAACCTCTTACTCCCATGTCCTAAGTTTTGTATCTCAAGATTTTATTTTCGTGAGAAATGAATTTCTTCATATTTTCTCGTTTCAATACTTTTTAGTCCGATAGAGATACCAAGTTTAAACACTAAGTAGTTTTTCATTTTCTCTCAAGAACTACTGCAATAGAAATTCAGTCCACATTAAGGAATTGGGTACATACAATCTCAAATATAAGTTGCGGAGTACTACACGTGCACCTCATGTGTCCAATTCAGAATCATCCACATGCACCTCACGTGCCAACAACTTTTATAACACTTAAGCTCTTATTCAACATAACTTTCACTTTTCACTTTTTTTTTATTTTTATTTTTATTATTATTATTATTTTTTTTTTTTTTCACTTTTCTCATATTTTTCATACTTTTCTTTTTTCATTTTTTTTAATCATCAATGGGAAGATTATCGGGTAAATCTAAAACCACATACAAAATCAACTTTTTACTTTTGATTTTTTCATTTTTGCTTTTATTTTTGATGTTCCTTGATATGTACCCAACTTATAAAGCAAAGATTCTTTTAAGAAAATAAGAAACTAAATATTATCCAAACCTAAATACCACTAATTAACCTAGAACATCTATTATATATCGGTGATGTAATTTTGTGGAGTAAAAAGCCATAAGTACCTTTCATGAGCTCTAAAGAGAACCAACTACTCTACGTTTAGCATCTAACTTCAAAATAAACTCTATTATTTCTTGCTCTTCGCAATTTAAGATTCCAAATAATAAAACCAGCGAATACTTAGCCGATAATCAGCTACACATATATAAAGTCAGTTACGGAAACTTGCAAATTCTAGAAGAAGAATTCGCGTTTTCAACTCCTTATGTAAAAGATTAGCGAAAGCTTTTAGTCCCATCATTAGATAAAACTAGATGGATGGTGGGGATTTGTCCCTTGATATGCACCAAAATAAGAGTATGCATTTAAATTTTCGTCTTTAAAGATTGTTATTTTATTGATGGAATGTATAGTTAGTCGGAATTTCATAAACTAAAAGACTAAAAGTAATTATTTTTGTCAAGCGACTCACTTTTTTTTCAAACTATTTTTAACAACAAAATTAGATTATTTATAACTTAGTATGTAAAATTACCAAAGAGGCCATTGTTAAAAAAAATCTAAATATGGGTATTTGCTTTAGATTTTGAGTCATCAAATGACATCAACACCCTCTCATTTCCGGTCAATCTCTATGATTTTTGTCTGTGGTAGTACCGTAGTAGAGGAAGAACATATCAAAATTTATGAGTTGGTTTTTGCTATAAAAGTATGCATCATTACTTGAGGTAAAAGAAGTTATTCAAGGTACTATTTTTTGTTTGTTTATGAAGTGTATACTCGGTCGAGGGGACGACGAGTTTGTGAAGTTGGAAGGCGACCGACCTTTAGCGACCATCTACCTTCAATGGTGGCGACTCGTTCGGCGCATGGGCGATCCGGATAGTCGACCGAACACTCATGTGAGACTGTAGATATCTAGTCTTTGTTATTCTTTATGCTACCCCCAATAACAACCATCATCAACCCGCATTTTTTATGTCACATCAGTTTTTTCTCCTGCGACATACAGACGACCTTTTAGGCACAATAAGACAACTTATACTAAAAGAATCATACCCCACAAAAAATATATTTTAATTAGATTAAAATACAGTAAAAAGTGTGCTTGTAATCGATTGTCACAATCGATTGGCTCCTCAACTCACATGCTCTTCGACCCACTGCAACCCACAACCCCACAACAAAGACAACCCAATACAACCCTCACAACCCTATCGGTTGGGTGCCTTATTGTGCCTAGCCTTAGAGGTAGATCATCTTTTTTATGGTGGTTATGGACTTATGGTGCTCCATCTTGGAGTCCGTTTATTTTTTTAAACCTTTGAATTTTGGTGTTCTTTACACTGTGTTCTCGAGTTATTTTATTAAAAAAAGTAAAGAAAAGTAAAGGAAATATTTTCCTCCTAAAAATGAGAGGAAACATTTTCCTTTCAAAATTATCAAAATAACACTAAGGGTCCGTTTGGTTTATAGGTAGGTTTGGAATAGGATTTGGATTTGATTTAGGATTTGAAGAGAGAAAATATATTTACTAAATGAATTTTATAATAAAATTGTAGTAAAAAAAAATACTATTTAAAAATTTATATAAAAATGGTATGTGAGAGTAGAAAGTGGTGGGTTCCACGGGTTTTGCCAAAACCCTCCAAATTGATGTGGAATGAAATTTCATTTCTTCTATCATTTCTTTTATTAAAAGCATGAACCAAACAACACATTCTTGTCACATCAACATTAAAACTCATTCCAAAGTATCATACCAAACGCACCGTAAGTTTTCTTCCATTTCTCTTTCTTTTCTTTCTTAAGTAACACTCAAAATCACGCAATCTTATTTTTCATTTTCTTTGTTAACCCAAACTCGAGAACACATCGTTAATGAAATTCTTTGCCTTAAAGAAAACATAACACTACTAGCCACGTTTAAAAAAGAAAAACATTGGTGATAAGCTGGTAAGTCATTTAAGAGTAGTTGAATTCCAAATATCGACAGTTATTATTGAATGTATAGTTTAGTTAATGCGTGTCTAAAATATAACCTTAGAAAAACTAATTAAAAATGAAACAGAAAAGAAGAAGCAAAAATGAAGATATATATAATAATAATGAGAGTAGTCTTGGGCAGGTGAAGATCATAGAATAGAATGAATCCGGTAGCAACCAAGGTCGCCGTCATCGGTGCCGGAAGTAAGCCCAACAAACAAACATTTTCAATCTTCTAGTATATAATTGTTGTTGTTGTTCTAATCTAAACCAATCCAATTGTGAATATAAAAAAATATATATGCAGTATCAGGAGCAGTGTGTGCATCTAATCTAGCCAAAAATGGGATTTCAGTCACCCTTTTCGAGTCCGCTAGGGGCCCCGGTGGTCGTATGTCTCGTAGAAGGTACCCCCTCCCCACCTCACCCTTTTTGTTTTATCCCACTAGATTATGTTAGTAGGCTCGAGGTACGTTAAATATATAAATGGTGAGCGTTGAATTCTCGTAATTTACCTTTTCACATTCACATTTACCAGAATACGTAACATACTTTATTAATCGTGAGTGTCGCTAAAATAGTTTTCAAATACTTGACAATATGGCTAACTTTTCATGTGATTTTACTAAAATACCCTTCAAGAACAATTTCAAATGGGAAAAAGATTAAGGTATTTTAGTCAAAATTAATGGGTAAAACCAATCATATTAGCGATATTGACAAGTATTTGAAAGTATTTTAGCTATACTTACAATTAATAAAGTGTATAGCGTATTTCGGTAAATCTGAAAAAGTAAATTACGTGAATTCAGCCTTTACCCAATATACTAGTAGGATACCCGTGCACAGCTGCGGCGACAAATATAGTTACATTATAAAAACAATAAATGAATTGCTAGCCAAACTATCCCCGAAATTCCCTACCCGTTTAATGAATTTGTTTCACAACACTTCGAATTTATATGCGTTAGTTGTATTGATTGACATAAAGGTTAAAGTTGTAAAAAAATTTGTCAAAATAAAATAAACCCACTAAAAATCTAAAAACTAAAAACTCATAAAAATATATCAAAATGGATGTTGAATTAAAAAGCATAAAATTTTAGAAAATATGGTGAAATTAGATCATAAAAAAAATAAATAGATAAAAAGATATTTCAATTTGAAAATAAAGATGAATTTTAAGTTGGAAAGTGACACATGTCATCTCATGATTGGAGCTCCTTATCTTAATTTTTGGTTAGGAGTTAGGTTTGAATTTAGTTGAGAAGTGACACATGTCACCTTAATTGGAGCTCCTTATCTTAATTTTTGGTTAGGATTTAGGCTTGGAATTAGATGCATTATATAGTAGTATAGAAGTATAGATAAATCCAGAGTACATCCACCCTCACACGTACACTTGACGCATCATGATCCGTCTACATTCTAACTCCCCATACCCTTACTAATAATTACCGGAGCTGTGCTAGCGGATGTCCTGTGCAAAACCATTTATATAACAACTAAACATGGCGTTTAAAAATATATTGTAACGATTAGATGTTGAAAATGAATTTTGAGGCCACAACTATATAAAGAAGTAGAGGCCCCTAAAACATTGAGGTCCTGACGCCCTGTGCGATAGCACACCCTCGTATACGGCTATGCTAATAAAACATAACATACCACTAGTCCTTATGGAATTCCCTATTCTACAACTGACTCTAATCGTGTACAATAAAGGGTTGTTAGGAAATCTTATTTTAACAGTTCACATGTTATTTTTATTATTCAAACAGCTTATATTTGTTTGCTTTTTTCCCAACACTTATGCTTATTCTATTGCCTTTTGATCTCAATCAATCAAAAGGGTATTAGTTCTTTAATAGTGTTTGGATTAGGACAAGAACCAACAACAAGATGTGAATAAAGATAAGCTAAGGTTTTTGGATTAGTTTATGGCTTGTGCCTTGTGGTGAATAAGCTCATAAGTCCTTAACCGAGTGTTTGGATTAGTTTATTACAATAATGCTGGTAAGCCAAGGTGTTTGGATTAGCTTATGGTGGTAAAATGACCAAAAAAGACATTCCTATATAAGCTCATATGCTATGCTCTCCAAAATAAGCTAATTAAAACTCACCCAAAGAATCTCTTGCCTAAACTTATCCAAACACTATAGTGAGCTTATTCCTGTCAAATAAGCTAATAAGCTAAAACAAACACCCTTTAAGCTAACTGTGAAGAGTTTTCGAAAAACTACTTAACCCTTTCACCCCTTTGTCTTCATCCAAGCCTCACATTGTCCTTTGATCACACAATAATCTCCAATTAGAGGTAGAGGAATGACTTTTTTTGGTTTACAAAAAAGTCTTTGAATAGCTATTTGCCACTCGAGCAAAAGCTTTTTTCATCAAAGACTTGAGGATCCTCAAGTCTTTGAAGGAATGACTTAAGCATCAACTCTCTCACGCCAACATTGTTTTTAATAATTAAAAAAAAAAAAAAAAAAGAAAAAAAAAAAGAAAAAAAGTACACAACAAGCTTTAAGAAAGCTATTGCATAAGTCTTTGTAAGACTTCACCCATCGGAGATGCTCTAATGTGCTAATCCATAAGGCAAGATATCACGTGATCAAAATATATCTCGAATTTTATGAAATTTCATACTATAAAAAGGCATTAGAATAAAACGTTTGGCTGAATTGCTAGTGGCTGTTTGCCACAACGTTCATCCCATCATGAGCTTCCCGTCCATGTGTGTGGAGCCCGCAACTCCTCCTGGTTTGGGGGTCATGTCTTTTTGAAGTTGGGCTTTTTAATTGACCATTTTCCATTAACTCTTGGATCTAATCCGTAACAATTTGCAGAGAAACTACTGAAGATGGAAAGGAACTATATTTTGACCATGGGGCACCTTATTTTTCAACAAAAAACGCTGACGTGGAAGACATGATTAGGGGTTGGGAAGCAAGAGGTCTTGTCGCCGAGTGGAAACAGAATTTTGGCTCATTTGATTACATTACTAAAACATTTGTTAACTCCGAAAAGGTACACTAATCCACTATCATATTTTAATATCTCAACTTGGCCACTTTAGTCATTTCAATTCTTGTCTTGAGTATTTAAATCATTATATTAGCTGTTACATCTTGAAGTATTATATGCATCATTGTTCTTGTCTGAATTATTCTTTTGTATGTATGTTCATCCACATGGTTGTTAGAATAATGTGCAAAATCTGTTGTTATCTTTATATAATGTACTTACATAATAGATATAATAATAGACTTATTCTGTTATTGTCACATGACATACCCAAAATTTCAATGTTGACATGTGTGTTAATTGATTTAATTAACTATGATCGGGATATGTACAAATCCTGCTTTACAATCAAATCTTATATGCATATCCAATTAGCTTAAAATGACACGGATTTTGTTTAGTATTATAGAATGTTTACGATGATGCTTTTTTTTATGATGATTAATGAAATTAACAAAATCATTTTACTTGAATACTTATTAGACTTATGTTTGTTTTAGGACGGATTAAACAAGAAATATGTGGGTATTCCAGGAATGAATTCTATATGCAGAGCGTTATGCAATGAAACTGGTAATGAAATAATTTCTAAACTTATTAGTAAAGTTGTGGACTCGCAGACTCAGTAGCCTAAAATGTTGTCTTACGTGCTTACTTCATCAGGTATTGAAAGCAAATTTGGGGTCATGGTTGGGAAACTGGAGTGGTTGGAGAATAAGGATTTATGGTCTTTAAAAGATAAGAATGGACAAGATCTTGGTCAGTTCAACGGGGTGGTAACATCAGATAAAAGCACCTTTTCTCAAAGGTTTACACAAGTCAGTGGGATACCTCCTCCACTTGGTATAACGTATTCCTATCTTCCTCTTTTATATTGGTTTAACTACTTAAATTTCAATTACAAACTGTAGTAACCGCCAGTTTTGGTTTGTTGGATCTCATACGTGCAATTTTATAGACTTGAATGTGATTCCGGTGCTGGCTGATAGAATTAAAGATGTTCCTGTTAGACCATGTTTCGCTCTCATGTTGGCTTTTGAGAATCCTTTGTCTTCGGTGAGTTATGCATTTTATATTTCTGACTTCTGAGGTGTACAAATGTATACCTCGTTATTTTTCTTTTACAAATCTCACATTTTTATGCGCTAGTTTTTAGTTTTTATGTAATTATTATCTTACTGCTATTATCTTGTTAGAGTTTGTTAAGCGTTTTTATGTGTTTGTTTTATCTATTGTGGTACAGATACCGGTAAAGGGCTTCTCATTTGAGAATTCGGAAGTACTTAGCTGGGCAATCTGCGAGAGCAGTAAGCCGGGGCGTTCTACCTCCAGGTAAAGATGCACAAACTGACTAAAGCCATAGTGCTGTCCTAGGCCTGGCCCATGAATTACCCAAAAAGTCCGGTCCAATAGAAACCTGGGATAGACCAAATATTCTAAACAGGCCCAAATTTAGCTGTCAAAGCCTGGTCTGGCCTGGGCTAAGCCCCAAAATCCCGGCCTGTCTCGAAAGCCACAGTAATTATAGCAAACCTTCTATACATACTAATTTGGTTTTTCAATTTGTTAAACAATTGCATACCGTCTTTTCTTACTGTACTAAACATGTTTTGCAACTCTTTATATCAGTGAACGGTGGGTACTGCGTTCAACAGAGCAGTATGCAGAGAAAATAATTGCTCAAGCTGGACTTCAAAAGCCTACAACTGCAGCATTAACAGAAATTGCTGAGGAACTGTTTAAAGAATTTCAGAGGACTGGATTTGATATGTCAGTGCCGTTTTTCAAAAAAGCTCATAGATGGTTAGTACAACAAGTGTTTATTTAGACGTTTATTTTATACTCCATAAGTGTTTATTTAGACGTTTATTTGCGTGTGATGCAGGGGAAGTGCTTTTCCAGCAACAAGCATAGCAAGAGATGAAAAATGTATATGGGATGGAACGAAAAAACTGGCTATCTGTGGGGACTTTTGTGTAAGCCCAAATGTCGAAGGTGCAATTCTGAGCGGATTGACCGCAGCCTCCATATTTTCAGAAACATTCAGTCGCCTATAGTGATAGTCAACAAGTCAAACGCAAAAGACCACACTCGTTCCTTGATTTACAAATGGGATTTTTTTATTTTTTTTTTCATTGGTACAACAAGAGTCATGTTAAAATCTGTCCATGTTTTATTGTGTACTCTAAATCTCTAATACAGGACTTTGCTACATGAACCCTTCTGTTTGCATCAACCTATGGCAACCCTAAACTAATGGCATGGTACGTTATATACAAAATGCAGGCGATAATAAGATATCTAACGGGTTTAAGCAATTTTTACCATTAAATACTTTTCTATAACGGAAATGGTTCAGCCTAGTTGAATACATGGTTTTTCTGATCATATTTTACACACTAATTGTTTCATAAAATAAATAAACTTTTGGACCAAGAATGTTTCGGGCACATTACATCCCAAAAAACACCCCACCCTACCCATTTTGTCATGGACAGCCATTTCTGCCACCATTTTGACATATTACAAAAAAAAAAAAAAAAAAAAAAAAAAAAAAAAAAAAAAAAAAAAAAAAAAAAAAAAACTACGCAATAACTTTAATAGTTAATACTATGGTGACGTATAAATGACCAATGCCCATATAGTACAACAGCAATGGATGAGATTCGAATGGGTACCTGTACTAACTACTAAGGTGAAGTAGGACCGTAGCCAGGGGAAGTAGGACCAGGTGAACTCGGGTTGTACGACGCCGGACTGTACGACGGCGAGGTCGGACATCAAAAAAGGTCCAGGCAAACATAGTTTCAACTTTCACCAAAAAAAAAAAAAAAAAAAAAAAAAAAAAAGTAACAGGGCAAATTAACCGAGTCTTGAGGATTATATTCAGTTGCATTCGGTAAAAACCCATGATTCAGTTTTTGGCTACAACTAATGCAAGTATTTCGTACTTTTTAAAACATTGAATAATTCATTACATGACTAGCTACATGTTCCTGCTTTAAGTGCATGCATGGTGTTGGACCTCGATCACGAATTCAGGTTCTTAATTTCTGGACTTAAATTTAACTTTCAGTTCTACTAAGAGCACACGGTACCATCACTATTTCCATGGTTAAACTTTAACATTTTGTGGTTAACGGGGCGTTAACCATACCGCCCCCCCAAAGTGAAAGCCAGTTAACGAATTTGATTAAACCCTTAACGGTTAAGGTTGAGTTGCAATTAAAAAAAAAAAAAAAAAAAAAAAAAAAAAAAAAAAAAAAAAATCACTTTCACCTTTTTATTTTTCACTTCTACCCCTTAAATGAAGGGGTGTTTTTATAAATTGTTGTTTAGTTAAAGTTTAGTTATGACAAGGGTTTTTTTTTTTTTTTTTAGGTGAAATTGTTAAAGTTGATGTGACGTTAACGTGACAGTGGATGAAAGTTTAACGTACCCTTTGCTCTAAACCAGCGTCAAAAATTACTTTTTGGTAGGTTTGTTACGGTACAAGAACAGATAGTCCGATCCATAGTTTCCATAGTGTAGTTAAATTGGTTACAAACAAAAATATATAATAATAAATCTAAATAGTTCATACCTAAACAGCCGGTAGCTATTTTTCCCAATTTTGGTTTAATTAATAATAAAAACATATTCGTAACAAAAATTAATTAGTTAGAAAAAACTTGATTTCGTTATAAACAAAGAGATCACACAAACATATGTTAGGATTTCATGAAAGAAAAAGAATACTCACAGGACAAACGTGCAACATATCCTGTAAAATATAAAAGATTTAGGATTGAAATCAAGAATAATATGCTCATAATATTAGGCTACTTTACTTTATCTTCATTGCTCTGGCTATAACTCGGCCCATCTTTACATACTTTAGTAACTTTATATGAAATGATGTGCCGAGTTATTGCTAGAGCAATGAAGTTAAGGTAGGGCAGCCCATTAATGTGAGTATATTATTCTTGATTTCAACCCTATGGGCATGTTTGGTACAAGGAATTGAGATGAGAGAAATGGAAATGAAATCATTTCTAATGTTTGGTACATCTATGAAAAAAGAAAGTGGAGAATTGGAACTCTTAGGAAATGGATCCTTTGCAAAAAATGAAGAATTGATTTCCACTCATAAATTGATGGAAATGAATTCTTCCATAATAATAATAATAATAATAATAATATAATTAAATAATAATATTAAATAATAATAATAATAATAATAATAAAAATAAAATAAAAATAATAATAATAATAATAATAAATAATAATAATAGTAATAATAATAATAATAAAATAAAAATAAATAATAATAATAATAATAATAATAATAATAATAATAATAATAATAATAATAATAATAATAATAATAATAATAATACTGATTTCTTGAGTCAATTCTCTTGTGCTACCAAACACTGGAATTTATATTGAATTTTTGTGAGAATTCATTTCTGTGATTTGATTTCTGCACTTCATTTTATTTCTCTGAATTTCACCCTAGCAAACATGCCCTATATCTTTTACAATTTGCGGGATCTGTTGTTTCATGTTTGTCTTGTGAGTATTCTCTTTCTCCCATGAAATCCTAACATATGTTTTGTGTGATCTCCTTGTTTATAAAGAAATCAAGTTTTTTTAACTAATTAATGTCTGTTGCTAATTTGTTTTTATTATTAATTATACCAAAATTAGGAAAAATAGCTACTTGCTGTTTAGATATTAGTAACTATTTAGATTTATTATTATATATATTTGTTTGTATATATGGTAACAATAAATTTGGATAATAACTCATTGTTTGTTTGAATTGCGTTTATAGAATCAAAACCAACTAACTATGGCACCGATTTCCAATCCTCAAGACCAAAAAACGATGGTATGCTTTACTTCTTTAGCGTTTATTTTTGTTGATTTGTATTGTAATTATTCAAATGTATATAAATTTGCAAACTTACTCAATTTTTGTTTGAAATGCATGCGGTTTGTAGAATCAAAGCCAATAGTGGCACCGATTTCTGCTCTAACACATAAGTTAGTTACGGTGATATTAAGATCAAATCTTGAATTTTTTACAATACAAAGCAACAAATTAAATGCTAAAGAAGTAAAGCATACCATTGTTCTTGTGGTCTTGAGGAGTAGAAATCGGTGCCATAGTTGGTTGGTTTTGAATCTATAAATGCAATTCAAACAAACAATGAGTTATTGAGTTATTTGTAAGGGGATGCATAGTTAAAAAAGCAGATTTCTTTATAAACAACAAGATCACACAAAAATATGTTAGGATCACACCAAACAAGTTGTTATTTCATGGAAAAGAATTGGTTGCAAAGTTGTTGGGTCATGTTTGATAGTTGGTCCCTTTTAATGTGACACTAATTTATTAGGTTAAGTCACATTTCATGCCAACCAAGTGTATAGTTTTACCCTTTTAATTTACGAATATAAGAACTTGAGAAAACTATAAAGATACCAATGTAACTTTTTAACGTATGAATTCTTATTAGAATGAATCAAAGAATATAAGACAGTGTTTAATTGCATGCAGTTTTTTTATATGTTACTCGTATTTTTTTCTTCTCTTTTTGTTACAGTGAACGGTGGGTATTGCGTTCATCAGGGCAGTATGCCGAGAATATAAATGCTCAAGCTGGAATTCTAAAGCCCTCAATTGTTGAGGAGCTATTTAGAGAATTTCAAAGGACTGGATTTGATATGTTCGCGACGTTCTTCAAAAATCTCATAGATGGTTCGTACATCCACATATTCTAGCTTATGATTAACTCATCTTATACTCCGTAAGTGTTTGTTTAGAGCATCGGGTACAAGGGTTGTTGGCTTAAGGCATCACCCTCGGCGCCACTCTATGGCGCGAGACATCACACCGAGACTTGGCTGGTGAGTTTTGGCATCATGGCCACCAGTTCACGCCAAAGCAATTTTTGTTTTTTTTTTATTATTATTTGTTTATTTATTTATTTTTTTATTTTTTTTGCAGGTGGCTGAAGCGGTGAAGCCTAAAGGAAGAAGACGACCCTATATTTAGCGATAAAGCCAGGGGTTCTTGTATGATAGGCTATTTGTAATATCAGAGTTTTTTGAGCTAATTAACATTTACGCTGAATTTTTTTGATAAATGATATAAGTAGGGCTGAGCAAACGGACCGGATGGACCAGACCGACCGACAAAACCGACCGGACCGGACCGGACCGACCACATTCGCTCCGGTCCTCGGTCTAAGCTTTTTGGCTAATTCAGTCCTCGGTCCGGTCGGTCCGGTCCGGACCGACAAAAACCAGAAAAAACTTGCCAAATCTTGCCTAATTGGACCGGACCGGACCGACCACATTCGGTCCGGTCTATGGTTTTTCCGGTTCTCGGTCTTCGGTCCGGTCCGTTCCGGTTTTTGGACCGTGATCACCCTTAGATATAAGGGTGTGTTTAAGATTAGTTAATTGTGGAATACTTGAATTTGGTATAATTTTTTGTTGTTGGGACTTTTTTTTTTTTTTTTTTTTTTTTTTTTTTTTTTTTTTTTTTTTAGTGATAGAACCAAAAAAAAATCACACAAAAAGTCTTACAAAATGAATATGGATTAATGAGTTGACTTTGCCTTTCAATTTTTTATAACCATCTTTGACATATATAGCAAAACACTTCTCTGCTTATCAACATTGTTCTTGCTAAATTGAATAATATTGATGTATTATGATTATGATCATATCCATGTTCATACGTTAAGATGAACTAGCAAGGTCTCTGCGCGATGCAGCTGCGGGCACCCTGTATTTTAATTTTTTCGGCTAATAATTTATTTTATTTGTACATTTTTTGGCAATAGCTTTGCTGATTAGTTTTTTATGGCAAAAATTTGATGAAATTTTGCTTAGTTTGTATTATTTATTTATTATTTTTTTTTTGTTTAGTAGTTTGCTTGGTTTGTACAATATGTGAACATATTTTCGTTTATTATGTTCTTTTTGACAATAAATTTATGGATATCAAAAATTTCGTTTAGCTCGTATCCGTTCGGGCTCGAGCCTGTTTGACCCGTTCCTGTTCGGGCTCAAGCCCATTTTGCCCATTGCCCGTTCGGGCTTGAATATTTGTATAATATGTTTTATTATTTGTATTAGTGACATTTAATGCTGGAATTGTATTTAAGTTGGCTGTACAATATGCTTTATAATTTGTATTTCTTATGTAAGGGGTGTTTTAATAAGTGCATTAATTGTATTTATTGACAAGTTAATTAATTGTATTTAATGTACATAATGATTTATTTATTGTATTTAGTGTTAGTATTAATTGTATGTTAGAATTAAATACGAGGGAAATTTCTATAAGTAGCATTTATTGTTATACTTATAGCTTTAGAAGTTGTATTGCTTAATTTTAAATATTTCTATTAATAGTAGACCTTCATGCTTTATAATATAGTATTATATGATAAAGGTAAACAAAACCAACTATCAAAACTAGTAGGGTACCCGCGCGTTACAGCGGTGGGTACCATAAAATAAATATTAACGACACCAAATATCTAGTGGCATGTCTGCATGTCCGTCACGGATAAATAATCAGTATATCAAATACTTAACGCTATTTTATATTTTACTCTACACGAATGATTTATCGATATACAACGTTTGACATGTACACACCATCTTGATCAAAATTTTTGGAAGCTTAATGTTTTGGAGCATAATTAGATTGTATATTGGGGTTAAATAGTTGTATATTTTGATGATGGGGTATTTTTAATAGTGTATTAATTGTATGGGTTAAACAATATTTTTTAGTTTTATTTGTGCTTTAATTACTTGTACATTATGCTTATTTACTTGCATTTACTTAAAAATTTATTTTTGATAATCTTAAAAAAATAATATAAAAGAGGGTCAAAGATGTATTATAAGTAGTATAGATATTTAGTTTGACAACAAATCATTTTGAGGAACCCTCTAACGATCAAGTTAATGAAATTAAGGCACGAAAAGAGTAGCATTAATTTTAGTCTTTTAGATCATGTATTTTTTTAGTTATGAAGCTCATTTTTACTTTTCTATTTAACTTTCACTTTCGCTTTTCATTTAATTTGAAGTTTCGGTAAGGATAATTAGTATTTTATATACATTTTTTTATGCAAACGAATTAGGATTAAATGAGAAGAAATCTTAAAATAAGAAAGATATATGATAAATAATTATAACTACACATTAGAGATGCATCGACTTTAATTAGATGCATCTCTAATCTTTTAGATGCACCATAATATATTTTTTTTAACAAAAATTTAGATGCATATACATATATTAGATGAATATTTTTCTTTACTGTTGATAGTCTTTGAATGCATGGGTGTGTACGAGCAGTGTGATTTTCTCATTCAAATTTATACCATTCGTAGAATAACTTCTCAAAGATGATATGATAACGTTCCTTTCATGTTTCCGTGAATATTTCTTTTATGTAAGACATGTTTCCATCAACATCTTAATAAACTTGTAATGTAAGCTTCTTTCTTTTTAAGGTATGCTACTATTAATCTCTTTCCAAGATGATTTGTGTGGATATAATGCTCCGCGGCAACGTACGGCCGCCTAATCTCTCGTTTTGGTCCATTCAGTAGTGCCCTTAAATTCATATTTATAGTAAACTGAAAGATAAACTGTTGCATTTGTAAGCCATGGAGAGAAAAAGAACGTATGTATCATTTAATTTGACATTTATAACATGTGGTTGGTAAATTTTTAAGGAGTATTAAATTCTTCTTTATAGTAAACTGAAAGATAAACAATTGCATTTGTAAGCATGGAGAGATAAAGAACATATGTACTCGTATCATTTTTTTATGCACTCGTATCATTTAATTTGACATTTATTATTTATAACATGTGGTTGGTAACTTTAGAAGGTGCATTAAATTTTTATTTATAGCAAACAGATTATGCATGTTGAAATTTATTTTTCATTGTGATTACGTAAATCTGTTGGCGGTGTTGAAATCTTAGCAACTAAACATTATAAATAGATAGGTCTCTGTAGTTAGAAAACATACATCTTAAATTCTAAATATTGCAACTTAATCAAGCTATGGTCAGGGGCGAAGCCATGATTTCATGTTAAGGGGGGCCGAACGTAGTCGTAAGACGCTAACTTACAAAAGATTTTATATATCCGGATATCCGAAATTTATTTTCTAAAACTTACAAAAGATTTTATAAAACTTACAAAAGATTTTATATATCCGGATATCCGAAATTTCGGAGAACAATTTTATATATCCGAATATCCAAATATCTATAATTTTTGGAAAACTTTTACATGAGTTCCAAAACTTACATTTCACAAAACCCAACTTTTTAATAAATTTTGGTCAAATTTTTGGATATCCAAATACGAATATTTTTTGAACACCCACAACCTAAATCAAGAAATCATAGAAAGTAAGTTAAATATTTTATCAAAAATAATAAGATTACATAACGTGTATATAAAGATGAGATGTGTGAAAATATATGAAGGAATGAAAAGTAACTTTACGAATTTATTATACTGTTAGTTAAATAAACATCTATAAGTCTAGTGTTTATGGTGTTGGTGTGTCATCATATGTGTTGGTTGGATTAGTTTGATTCGAATCTTTATAGTTTTGATACTTTGAATATATTGTCAAATTTGAATACATTTTAGCAATCAAACAACACGTTTCAAAAAATAAATAAAATAATACAAATTTGACAACAAACGCTTATTAATAACCCGTGCGTGCACGAATATCCATTAAATTTGACTTACGTCAAAACCATGTATGTAGTGGGACTTATATCAACGCTTATCGAACATGTAAAGCAATGAATAATTAACCCAAGACTTATCTAACAAAAGTCAGACAAAAAACCCCTAGTTAAGTAGTGTATCATGACTTTGTAAATCCTATAATACATTAACAATCCAATGCGGTAAATTTAAGAACTAACAAAAAAAAAAAAAAAAATTGACAACACGTAACAAGTAACAAAGCAGTTAAGGAGTAAACCACTTGATAGTGACGAAGTGATCAACGATTCGATTAATACAAAACAGAAAATACCAACCGTGATTAATAATGAAAAATAAAGAACTAGATAATTCAACACCTGGTGCTGATGCGATGATTATGCAATATATTTTAAATTTGTTTGTTTGGATTTTCCGTCGTAACTCATACACGCAATAATATTCTTTTATCTTAAAAACACAAATTTGAGTTGCTGGCATATTGAGAGGGGCTGACCTTTATTCTTCTTCAAATAATTTGCTTTCAACCTATGTAATATTGTATCCACCGGGCTAGTTGGGAGGGGCCTAGCACCTGCTAGTCACCCTATCCCCTCCGCCTCTGGTTGCAAAATTCATTGTCCCACACTGATTTTGCATTTGTTATGACTTCAACACAAGTTTATATATGAACCATGTTTGGTTCCGAGTAACTTCTGATAATTTCCCTTTACAAAAAGATTAATTTTAAACCATTTTTGGTATAAGTTAATATTGAACTTATACCATTTTTAGAACATTTGTTAGGGCCATAAATCACGAATCCTCAACAGCATCTCTCGTTTTCTCACATTCTAAGTATTTTTTACGTTGGTTGGTAAAACACGGCATTCCAACGATTACTTGCTAAGAGCATTGAATATTAAAACGAGTCATTTGGTTTGTCGTTGAATTTACGAGTTTGCTCGTCAATGAAGTCAAAAACTTTGTACTACTTGATGTCTCTTACTAGCTTGCATGTGAACAATGTATTTAGACAGCCTAACTTGATCAAGCCTATTGATGTAGCTATTTGCTTGTTTTGGTACTTACAAAATATAACGTTAGTAATTGGCAACAAAAATATGAATATTAGGTATATACCCAATCATAGAAACAATGATAATTTTAGTCCTTCATAAAATTATAGAGGAAACAGAAGAGATAGTTGCTCATTTTTAGAATCTATTTTGATGTAAATACAACATGTATATAAATTGGAGTAAGTAGTTCGTCGTGTTTTAGTAATGTGGTGTATTTTGCTCTTGTGGAGCTCGGTCATTTTTCAAAAAAATATGTTAGATATAAGCCAACTGATAGAGACCAGTTAGAGATAGTAAATCTCTCAAGAAATAGATTAAGAGACGAGATTTGATAAAGGCCCTTTGAGCGAGCAAGACTCCAAGAAATAAAGAGAGACAAGACTTAAAACTAAGTTTCTTTTTCATTTATTTCATATTCAACTTAATGCAACAGTGAAATATATACAAGGAACTTGAAAGATACCAACTTAAAACCAAGGGCGGAGCCAGGATTTCAAGTTAAGGGGGGCCGAACGTAGTCGTAAGACGCTAACTTACAAAAGATTTTATATATCCGGATATCCGAAATTTAGTTTCTAAAACTTACAAAAGATTTTATAAAACTTACAAAAGATTTTATATATCCGGATATCCGAAATTTCGGAGAACAATTTTATATATCCGAATATCCAAATATCTATAATTTTTGGAAAACTTTTACATGAGTTCCAAAACTTACATTTCACAAAACCCAACTTTTTAATAAATTTTGGTCAAATTTTTGGATATCCAAATACGAATATTTTTTGAACACCCACAACCTAAATCATAGAAAGTAAGTTAAATATTTTATAAAAAATAATAAGATTACTTAACGTGTATATAAAGATGAGATGTGTGAAAATATATGAAAGAATGAAAACTAACTTTACGAATTTATTGTACTGTTAGTTAAATAAACATCTATAAGTCTAGTGTTTATGGTGTTGGTGTGTCATCATATGTGTTGGTTGGATTAGTTTGATTCGAATATTTGTAGTTTTGATACTTTGAATATATTATCAAATTTGAATACATTCTAGCAATCAAACAACACGTTTCAAAAAAATAAATAAAATAATACAAATTTGACAACAAACGCTTATTAATAACCCGTGCGTGCACGAATATCCATTAAATTTGACTTACGTCAAAACCATGTATGTAGTGGGACTTATATCAACGCTTATCGAACATGTAAAGCAATGAATAATTAACCCAAGACTTATCTAACAAAAATCAGACCAAAAACCCCTAGTTAAGTAGTGTATCATGACTTTGTAAATCCTATAATAAATTAACAATCCAATGCGGTAAATTGAAGAACTAACAAAAAAAATAAAAATTGACAACACGTAACAAGTAACAAAGCAGTTAAGGAGTAAACCACTTGATAGTGACGAAGTGATCAACGATTCGATTAATACAAAACAGAAAATACCAACCGTGATTAATAATGAAAAATAATGAACTAGATAATTCAACACCTGGTGCTGATGCGATGATTATGCAATATATTTTAAATTTGTTTGTTTGGATTTTCCGTCGTAACTCGTACACGCAATAATATTCTTTTATCTTAAAAACACAAATTTGAGTTGCTGGCATATTGAGAGGGGCCGACCTTTATTCTTCTTCAAATAATTGGCTTTCAACCTATGTAATATTGTATCCACCGGGCTAGTTGGGAGGGGCCTAGCACCTGCTAGTCACCCCATCCCCTCCGCCTCTGGCTACGGTGAATGCTTTGTTCAAGATCGCGTTTTTAGCCATATTGGTGCTCAATTCTTGTGGTATGTTTGTTAGTGCAATACCGGAAGTCAAGGCTCGAAAGTTGGCTCCAAATAATGGTGTCGAAGTTTTAGAAATAACAAAAACACAACTCGTATCCCCAAAGATCACCAAAAGATGCTATTCTTCAAAAGAATGTACGTGCAAACCTGGTTTTTATGGAGAATGTTATAAAGGACTGTGCGACTGTATACCTTACTAGTATGTAAAACTTAATGTTGCTTCTCGAAATAATGAAATACAAATCTTACTCTTGGAAACATTGCAAATAAAAACCATGTTTAGATACAAATTAACACTTTTACGGCTTGTGTCCCAATGTATAAGTTTTATATATCATATTCTTCTCCCGTAGCATATCTACACCTGTATGGTGTTTATTGCTACTATCACCCGTACTTGATTTCTAGTGGGGAAAAACATCCTATTAGAGTAAGGTTCGTAACTCGAACAAAAACAAGTGCTTCGTGGGAGGCAACATATGCTTATCTTTTATTTTATTTTATTTTATTTCTTGTCAGGAGGTCGATACGGCGTATCCACTCTTGTGTATATGGCGTATTCCACCCACCTTTATTATTTCCTGCAGGTACTCGATACGGCGTATTCAATATTCCATGGATACTGCTATCGACACACTGACTTGTATTTTTCTTATTTTTTATTTTATAACCGATGCTTAACAAGATGTTTCGAGCTTGTTTTTCTGTGGTCTATGTATTGTAACAGGTTTGATGGTCTTGGTATTGGACGGTAAAAAAACATGGTTTGGAGCTTAATTGATGATGTTTTATTTTAACTGATGCGAGGGTTATAGGATTAGATGGGTATTGATGTTGGTGATGAGTTGTTGGTGTTGTGGAATTGTCAATGGCAAGCTTATAACGTTCCCAAGCCTCGAATAAAGACCCATCGGAAAGTTGCCGAAAATTGCTAATATCGTTTCTTAACTTCGTCACCATCGATGGTGGAAAATACTTCGCCAAGAACTTCGAGACCATTTCTTCGAAAGTATGAATCGAGTTCTTGGGAAGACGATCAAACCAAGCGGTGGCATGATGCGTTAGAGAATAGGGGAAGAGAGAAAGACGGAGGGCGTCATCGGAGACCCCATTTTGTTTCATACTTTGGGTGACGGTTAAAAATTTATCAAGATGCTTATTGGCATCGTCACCCGGTAAACCGTGAAATTAGCATGAATTTTAGACTTGTTGTATCATATGATGCTTGAGTCCAAAATCCGTAGCCTCAATATTAAGAGGGGCAATCGGGCCACCTCTTCCGTGCATTGTTGGTTGGCACAGCTCCTCCATCGTTTGGAGATCGGGAGCTGGCATGTGTTGGTGATCATTACCACCCACCGGAGGGTGTTGATTATTCGGGTCCATTCCCTCAACGTTTGGGAAATGGACACGGTGTGTGTGTCGAATTACCCTTTCGGGGTTTGACAATGGAGAAATAAGACTTTCAGAAGAAGATCGGGTGTTCATACACCAAAAATAAAATCAAAATGAAAAAGAAAAAGAAAAATCTTTTTGTATTTTTTTATTTGATTTTTTTTTTTTTTTTTTTTTTTTTTTTTTTTTTTTTTTTTTTTTTTTTTTGCTTTTTTAAATTTATTGAAAAACATATCACAAAAACTTTTTTTTTAATTATTTTTTTAAACGTTACGTTAATCGTAATCGTTTCCGTCAAAACTACTCGCGACGAAACGGGAGAGAAGAGTGTTTCTCTCTTTAGCTTGCAATTTAATGTCTAAGCTTCCGTATTTCCCGCTTATTCGGTTGTAGAATTAAAGTAATCCGATTAACAACTAATTTCACGTGTTCTTATGTTGATATGCTTATTTGGTTTACAACGCCCCCTCTTCCACGAGGGAGTCGAGGCTATAACTTTCTTTTTGTATTTTTGAAAACACTTTAGGAAAAGTGTTTTTGATTTTTTAATTTTTATATTTTTATAGAAAATATTAACAAGATAGAGGAAGGTTTTTCAAAACACGATTTTTCAAAACGAAATTCAAAAACTCACTTCAAATCTTCCCCGGCAGCGGCGCCAAAAATTGATTCATGCAAAAACCAATATGTATAATATATCTATAAGTCTGAGGAAATCCGCAAAAAATACGGATTACCCGAGTCGTATCCCGTGAAAGAGTGAATGGAATCGTTGAAATTCGATTCGTGAAATCGTGTCGTGAAAAGTGGAAATTGTGAAAATTGTGAATGAGAAACTCAAATAATGAAAAACAAACTCAAATAATGCATAAGGTACAAGCTATATATGCACAAATGATTAAGAACTAAAAACGAAAATTCAAACGCGAAACTTAAAACGTAACGTACGAATTAAAAACGTAACTTTTAATGAAAAATTATCCTACAAATGTGAAATAATTTTCTAAAAATCTTAAACAACTAAAAATAATTTTGAGAAAAAGAAAAATATTTTTTTGACTTTTTATTAATTTTCTATGAATTTATTTCTATTTTTTGTATTTTTAAATGAATTAAAAATGAGAGAGAATGTAAAAATTAAAATGAAAAATACAAAATTAATTTTCAAAAAACTAAAATATCAGAAAAGAATTATCTAAAATATTTTTGGATTTTTAAGGCTTTTTCTAATTTTTATTTATTAAAAGGTATTTAAAAATGATTTTAAACTAAAATAAAAGGAGAAAAATAGTAAAACAATTCAGAACAATATGAAAAAATTACAGAAATTCTACAATAATGAAAAGAACTTGAGAAAAAATTATGAAATGAAGATAAGCCAGAAAAGTGCTTATTGAGTCTAAAACAGCTTATTGCAAGTGCTTATTAATAAGCACTTGCAACAAAACTATTTGATAGTAAAAATACAAGTCCACAATAATCTAATAAGCTAAAATGAAAACAAATCAGACCAAGTTAAACTCAATAACTCTTGAATTAAGCAATAAGCAGTCACTTATAAGCCAATGGATAAGCAGTTTGGTCACAGAATAAGCTAGAGTCCAAAGAACAATGTATCATACACTATCAAACTCCAGAAACTCAGATAGCTCAATTAAACTCAGGTTATGAATCCAAACTCACAAATGCAGGCTTAAGCTATTTTTATCTTTTTATTTCTACTAGCCTAATTTGCAGCAACAAATAAGCTGTCTAATTAAGCTCAAATTCAGAATATGAGAGGGGTGATGAGTTCATAAAAACTCATCATTTCTGTCAAATCTGAACAACAAAAACATTTAAAAACACTTGGAAACACCACAAAATACTACAAATATCCTTAGAAGGTGTTTTTATATGTTTTAGATATAAAAGAACTGAAAACAGGGGAAAACGGGTAAAGTTTACCAAATTGTCAAAATCTGTCCCTGAACTCTCCACCTCTTAACCTGCTTCACCCTGCTACTCTCCACCTCCACCTTCCAATTTCACCACCTCACTTGCCCTCTGTCAAGCCCACAAGCAAACCCCTTCCCCCTGGTTTTGTACCAGGGGAGGACATGTGCTAAAGCTACTATCCACTTTGTCCCCTACAACCTGCAACCATCCCATCCACCATCCCCAGCTCACCCCTACATCCCAAATTGTACCCTCCACCTCCACAACATCCCAAAGGGCATTAATTGCCCTGAAAACCCTACAAGCAACCTAAACTACTTTTGGCGCCAAAAGTAGGTTTAAACGGTTCTGATGAATTGGACACATCCAAAGGCTTAAATTGGTGGGATATTCTCAGCAGGACACCTGAAACAAGTTGGGAGGCTTTAAAAGGAACAAGAAGCAGAGGAGAGAGATGTGTAGTTTTAGTTTTAATTTTCATGTATGTCGACTAGTTTGTAATTTGTTGTTTCAGATAAAATTCAAGCTTCTAAGCTTTGTTTTAACACTTTGAGTATTGTATTAAACTCTTTTCAAGCTTTAATTTGAATCCTAAGTTTAAATTTCAGTTTATGTCTAAAATTGTCTCCAAATTTCATAATTAAGTATAATGTTGATATTTCTTGTTGCTTTGGACTTATAGGTTCATATAAGTTCCTGATATAGCTATTATAAGCTATTAGAAGTATAAACAATCAGTTTATTTAAGAAATAAAAAAAAAATAAAAAAAATCAAATAAATAGAATAAAAATAAAAAAAATCAGTGTGCAATGAAGATCAAGAAGGAGCAGGGTTAATTTTGGATTGCCTTGGGGTTTAGAGGCTTATGGAAGCCTATAGGAAGTAACTTTGATCCTTGGTTCATGGTTTTTAGCTGGAATGCAAAAATTGTAAGCAAAATTCTTAATTTCCATTTTTAATATAGCCTGTTTATTATTGTTTCTTTTAGTGTTTTAATTACTTAATTAGTATTACCTAGTCATAATATAACTTAAAATAGTGAGCTTGTTCCTTAAAATTTGTTGTTACTAAAAAACTTATATTCACAGTTAAAATATAATTTTGGTCATTTCTGAGTTCCAAGCTTGTATTGTTGTTGTTATGTGCTAATAAGGTCTTGTTTAATGATAAGAAGTGATTTTGAATCAGTATTAAGTTTTAAATCTGTGTTATACTTTGAAACTCATAAAATCAATAATTTAGAGGAGTGTTTGGATCAGATGTGTTCACTGATTCTCAGGCCATTCCAGGTGTTGTTTATTGTTGACACAAGTCATATTAGGTTCTAATAGTTCAGGTAAGTCATAAAATCAAGTCCTTATTTGATAAATAGTCAAAATAGCCTTTAATCTTTATTTTCTTGTTATCTGTTAGGATTTTTAGTACCATTTTCATCAAATTAGATCATTAGTTGGTAACATAGCTTAATATAACCTTTTAATAGCTTAATATATCATAGTTAATCAGTAAATCAAGATCTAAGTTAGTATAAGTCAACTTAGGATTAAATCTTTAAAAGTCAAAATGACCAATCTGTCAAAATGGTTAAAACTTCCAGACCTTGTGTAGGGTTTATTAAGGATTGGAAATCCAAATTTATTGTTTAATTGTGTTATTTGGAAGCTTGTGAACTTATTTCAAAAAGAAAATCTGAGTTTGGATCTCATCTGCTTATTAATAAGCAGTCTTAAAATTGGCCCTTTGAGCAAAAAGCTCCCCTGCACCACAGGTTTGGACCCATTTTCTTGTGCTTGTTGTGACTTCCCTAGTGGGCCCCACCCTGAGCTTCTTAGCTTATTGGAAAGCCCACAAGCTCTACTTTAAGGTTCCTGGCTTATTTCATAATTTCTAGCTTAATTACTAGGGCTGCTAATAGCTTTTTGTTTGGTCCATTTCATTAAATACACTGATCACTCATTGTTTAAAAGCTTTTTCACAAGCTTGTCCAAAGTTCCTTAGTAGACCCCACCCCTAGATATTTAGTTTTTTAGATTGCTTAATAGTAGGGCTTATTGAATTTAGGTTTATTTTAGATCTCAGCTTATTTGCTCTTAGCTTATTTAAGCCTTAAAGTTTGCCTAATCACCACATGCATACTGAGTCACTCAGTATTGACCACCCAATTTCATAGGTTCACCAAAAGCTTAATAATAAGCCATAAGCACTGCTTATTGGCTTATTGGGAAGCTTACCTGACCAACTTATCATATCCAGTGCTTATTTGGACTTCCAATCAAGCTAGTGGACCCCACATCGGGCTGCATATTGGCCTTTTGGCCTGTTTGTTTGTAGCAGGATTTAGGATTGCTTGTTTGAGCTTATAGCTTATTCCTGTAGCTTATTTAGTGGATTTAGCTTAATTTAGGTAAAACTTAGTAGCTTATAGCTTATTTAACCATTGGTAGCTTATTTGTAGCTTGTTAAATTTTAAAAATCAAGGTTGGCTTAATAGCCATCTGTGAGTATTTGGATTTGCTTATTTTCTTTGTTTCAGCTTATCTCTTTGCTTTTCTCTTTTCTTTGGCTTGTTTTACATTTATCTCACTTACTTGAGCTTATTTGATCTTTTGGTTTACAGCTTATAGCTTCTTAAAAGCTTTTTCAATTTGAAAAATTCAATTTGAGCTTAAAAACTCCACTGAGTGAAAAATAAGCTCACTCAGAGCTTATTTGTGAAATATAAAAAAATTGTCTTTACTAAATAAGCTTATAATTAATTGTTAAGCAGTTATGCAAAAAAAAAAAAAAAAAAAAAAAAAAAAATGTTTGCAAAAATGGGGTGTGTGGGAATCGAACCTGGGACCTCTAGGCTAGTATACATGCTTAATACACACACCCCCTTCCATTAGCTCTGGGGCACTAGTTCCGTCATAGTCTACACAATTAATATACTTAACATAGTTTTAGCTTATTTAGCTTATATAAGCAGTTTGGCTTATTCCAGCTTATCTGGATAAGCTATTGACCCCAACTTATTTTTCCTAGCTTTTTCACCAGTTAATCTACTTTCTGTAATTTTTTCATATTTTTTACTGTTCAAATAATATTTATTATAATTAATACTAGTTTAATTAATAATTAAGTAATATTAGTTAATTAAATAGTTTTAATAATTTTTATTTAACAACAATATCTTTTTATATTTTTTTTTAAGTTTTATAAATCATTAGGTATTTTTAGAAAATATTTTCCTGATTGCTACTATTCATTTCCTATTTTCCTTAATTAATTTAGTTAATTAGATTTTAATTAATAAATAAATAATTAATTAGTAAATTAGCCTAAATATAATTTTTTAGAAACTTTTTATAATTTTTTAGGATTCCTGTGATGGTTAATTAGTTTTATAAATTTTTCCATAATTTTCTAAGTCATTTTAGTATTATTAGTAATTTAAAATAGTTCAAATAGTTTAATTAATATAATTAGTAATTAATTAAAAGAAAACCATAAAAAGACAAAAATATTTCTTTTTAATTTTTTATACTTTCTTCAAGTTCATTTAAAGGTTTAGAAAATAGTTTTGCAAGTTTTTAGTTTAATTTGTAGTCTTTATCATTTTTAGTTTGATTTAAAGTAGTTTTAATTAAATAGATAAATAGTTTTTATTTAAATAATTAATATTAAATAATAAAATAATCAAAAAAATAAATTTCTTTTTAAATTAAATTTTCTTTTAAGTTTAAGTTTGTAGAATTTTCATTTTTACCCCCTGTAGTTTAATTTTCATTAAAACTCACCTTTTTCCTTGTACGTAGACGTAAGTTTTTAATTTGTAAACGTTTTTAGTTCACGTAACTGTTTAAGTAAATTGTTTAAATTGTTTCATTGTATAAATTAGTAGTATAAAACATTCTCACCTATTCCTGTTCATAATCACCCGATCCCAAATTCCGTTTTATTACAGATTTCACACCTCGTTGGGATTAACGACCCGAGGATACATTGTACTCCGCGGAGCATTAGTCTAAGCTGTTTTTGACTTGTTGACCATTTAAACTTGGTTAATATTATCTGACTGTTTAGCACTGATCAAGGGGCAAATTGAAGCAAGCATTACTGAATATCTAAAATCACCAAAAATTATCTCCTAAACTTCCATTTGAACCTCTTATAATCACCAAACTCAGTAGCTTTTTGAATATATGAAACTGAGACAGTTGACTATTTGTTGTACATTCAGTTTGACTAATTCCAAATTCCACTACACAAATCTACTCTTTAATGTATCATTAAGCTAATATTTGACTAGAATAAGCTGACTTACACTATTTTGCAACGAGTTCTAAAATTCTACTTAACAATTTTACTTATACTAATAGTTTCCTAAGTTTGAATGTAACTTTGACTAACTATTGAACTATACTACTATTTTATGCTAAATTACACTATTACTATCCTATTAGGTGGCTTCAGTGACCGGCGGCTTGTGATTGTGTCAGGCGCAAGAAACAACACTGCCACGACCATTTAAGTATGAAGAAATTGAATTGGGGCTTTTTCTAATTGGGGTTAATTGGTGAAATTGAAATAAAGGTTTTGTTTATTGGGTGTTAAAAGTGTATGATCTTGGTTTAATTTGATTATAGTTATGAATTGAATGGTTAATTACTGAAGTTTGACTTTTTAAGATCATAGTTTGACTTTTTCTCATAACAGTTTTGTTAAAAGAATTGGTTCGAATAAGAAACACCGAGATGAAATTTTTTTAAGAGTGTTATGTATATCTTTACATTTGCATATCCAGTAGACTGATTTGTGAATAAAAAACCTCCCTTTGCTAAAAAGAACCTCCAAGTAGACTGATTCATAAAAAGATATGCACATCTTTTTACATTTGACTCATTCATTAGAAGACAGGGAAAAAAATATAGGGTGGATAGTGATAATGTTAATTGAGGTTTTGATTGTGGTTTGCTTTTGTGTAAGATCTTTGACTGAAAATGGGGGTTTTGATTGTGATTTGTTTTAGGTTTTGTTGTTGTTCTTGGTTGTTGTTTTTCTTGGTTTTGATCAAGTGCGGTAATTTTTTTTATTTGTTGATATTAAAAGAAATTTGGAAAGATAATAGAAAAAGAAGAAGACAATGGTATTTTAGTCATTTAACTTTGGTCAGGGACCAAACATGCAGCCGAAACTTTAAAATGGGGACCATCGTTGCACTTTCGAAAGGATAGGGACCAAAGTTGCACTTTGGCCAAACCACAAGGACCAAAAATGCAATTTACTCTTATAAATAAACTGCAAATCTCACATTTCATGAACTCTCTCTCTCTCTCTCTAACCTTTCACCTTTCTTGAACTCTCTCTCTCTCTAACCTTTCATGGGAGATCCAAGCTGTACGTGGACATGCCCCAGATGCCACCTCGCGCGGGGAGGGGGGGGGGTATGCAGTCGTCTCACAACACCTGCCGAATTGCGTAAGTGTTGATCTGCATGTCTCCCTATTTTTATAGCTTAAGCTGCAAAAAAATGAAGACTTTTAAAAAAATCAAATTAACTTTTTCAAGATTAACTTGGTTTAAGAGAGCCAGAACTTTCTCAAAAGCAAACTCATTAACCTAGAAAAACTTTCAGAATTATGTTAAAATCGGGGAAGTGAAAACTACATTAACACTGTATGAGAAAAAACATACTTATGTAAACAGGGGCGCAACCAGGATTTGTAGTTAAGGGGGGCTGAAGTTTATTATATAACCCGAAAAAATAAAAGTTTAAAAATGGTTTCCAACTTTAATTTATACAAATAAACCATCACAAAAACTTACGAATGCATTACTAAACCTAATTTTTTCTAACATATTTTTTGGATATTGAGTATAGTAAACTCAAAATAAGGTCATTTTTTTATTCAGGTTTTGGGTGTTCAAAAAATATAAGTATTCGGAATTTCGGATATCCGAAAACTTGATCATAATTAACTAAAAAGTTTGGTTTTATGAAAGGACAGTTTTGGAAGTTATATAAAAGTTTTTCAAAAATTATAAATATCTGGATATTCAGATACATAAAACTGTAATCTGAAATTTCGGATATCCGAATTACAAAAAACTTAGATAAAATATTATGTCTAACGTAAAACCATCATCGCAAATTTCGGATATCCAAATTTGTGATATAACTAGTTGTTGACAAGTCTCTTAAAAATTTTAAATTAACGACCAAAAAATATTGTCAAAAATGTCTCATTTCATATTTTCGCTTCAGGGCCACTTAGATAGGAGATATTTCATGTCGATTGTTTTCTTTTTCTTTCATGATAGAAAAGTCGCTAGTTGAGAGATGCTCGTGGTATATTAAACGTTAAATTATGGGTTAAACAATGGTATGTTAATACAATCATTGGACTTATTTGAGGGGGCCTAGCACCCGCTAGCCACCCCCTTCCCTCCGCCCCTGTATGTAAATATACCTCGAGGCAGTAACTTGTAAAGTTCTTAGACAAACTCCATTCACACTATCGTTAGATATAACAACCAAGTTGGATAGTGTGATCAATTAAAGTGGCTTTTGGGTCGGGTCGGGTCATGTTGCGCTTTAAAAATAATTTGTTTGCTTTTGATTGAATTTCTATATTTTCTCCTTTTTAGCCATTTCATTAGCACTAGTTTTCTCAAGATGTAGCATAATCTTTAAAGCTGGACACCAATAAAGTCGACTTACGTTTAAACAGTTTTGCTCATTTGAATGATTTTTAGTATCTTTGCCACAAGTAACTCATTCTTTTCTTAGATATACATGATTTTAACTCATTTAGCTTACTTCACTTTTAGCCATTCAGCAACCGCCAGCCGCCACCGGATGGCGGAACAAGCAAATTGACACCCAAGCGAGGAGACAGTCCTCCGCCTAAAAGTGGCACATCTGTAATCACCAAGGGCACAAAGGGCTCTGCCGGAAGCAGCAAGGGGTCAAAGTCCAAGTGGTTTTTTTACATTTTTTACTTTATGTTGAAGTGATGATGTTTGATGTTGGTTGAATTTTAGTAAAAATAACTAATTAGAGTTATAAAATATAAATTGATGTTTGTAGTTTGTAGCCAGTTCTAAATTATGATTTGATTGTTTTTGAAATTTTTTGTTCTGATAACGTAGATATGGAACCTAAAAACAAAGCGCCAGTAGATCAGTTGAAATAATTTTTGAATATTAAGAACGTTCTAATAATACGGAGTATATATTTTTGCATGGAATGCAGTGTTGTTGGTAGTCATGAAGTGCAATTTACTCTTATAAATAAACTACAAATCTCACATTTCTTGAACTCTCTCTCTAACCTTTCACCTTTCACCTTTCTTGAACTCTCTCTCTAACCTTTCATGGGAGATCCAAACTGTACGTGGACATGCCCCAGATGCCACTTCACGAGGGGGTATGCAGTCGTTTCACAACACCTGTTGAATTGCGTAAGTGTTGATCTGCTTGTCTCCCTATTTTTATAGCTTAAGCTGCCAAAAAAATAAGACTTTTAAAAAATAAAATTAACTTTTTCAAGATTAACTTGGTTTAAGAGAGCCATAACTTTCTCAAAAGCAAACTCATTAACCTAGAAAAACTTTCAGAATTATGTTAAAATCGGGGAAGTTGAGAGATGATCGTGGCCACTTAGATAGGAGATATTTCATGTCGATTGTTTTCTTTTTCTTTCATGATAGAAAAGTCGCTAGTTGAGAGATGCTCGTGGTATATTAAACATTAAATTATGGGTTAAACAATGGTATGTTAATACAATCATTGGACTTATTGGAGGGGGCATAGCACCCGCCAGCCACCCCCTTCCCTCCATCCCTGTATGTAAATATACCTCGAAGCAGTAACTTGCCATGTGGCCATGCGTGTGTTTCTTTCACTCCTGACACCTTCTAACACACCTGACCTTCTAGAAACCCTTTTGATTTGACTAAATAGCCCTTAATTGCTGTAATTGGGACAGAGTAATTCTAGGGTTCTTGGGTGAATAGTATTTTTTTGGTCAAAGGGGAATTGGGGTGGGTAAGTATATTATTTATTTATTTGTTTGACTGTGGTGTTGTGGGGGTTGACCAAAGGTGGGTATGGGTCAGGTTTTTTAGAGTTTGGGTATTGGGCTTTGGCAGCTTTTGGGCTTTTGGTTTGTTTTGGACTGGCAATCTTGGACTAGGCTTTGGAATTGGATTTCAGGTTTTGTATTAATAAAGAAACAAGGACCAAATGTGTAGTTTGTGAAACTATAAGGGCTGAATCTGCCAAACTTCAAAAGTGGATTCCAAGGGTATTTAATGTCATAATGTGATTCCCAAAGGTTGACTTTGACTTTTTCTTCCAAGTAATATCACGAGGGACTAAAATTGCCAACTTTGAAAGTACAGGGACCACTTTTGCAATTTCATCAAACTTCATTTTCAAGGATCATTCTTGCAATTCTTTCAAACTCTGAGGATCTCTTTTAATTTTGTAAGCTCAGCTCTGACATTCTTTTGACTTTCTGCACTCAATCCACTCTCGTGCTCGTTTGTGCCGGTTTTCGTTTGTTTTTCGTCTTTTTGTTAAATATCCGTACCTGCACATTCACAATCACAAAAACGCACTTTCTTTGGCGTTTTAGTTTAGTTTTTGGATTATTAAGCCTCATTTTGGTAGATAAAACTAGATGGATGGTGGGGATTTGTCCCTTAGTATGCACCAAAATAAGAGTATGCATTTGAATTTTCGTCTTTAAAGATTGTTATTTTATTGATGGAATTTTCAGTTATAGCTATTTTGGTTCTTTGGAAGTGAGTTGACTAAAGCTAAGAAGTACAAGGGCTGAAGTTGACAAGTCTTGAAAGATGCTGAGAGGAGCTACATATACTCTCTTCTCTGCTAGGGTTTCTTCACTTCAACACATCAAATTTACGCAGTCTTATCCTTTGTTATTCAATCAAGTTAGTAGAGATCTATTGTTAGTATTCGTTGTGAGATTGAGTGTATTGTAACAAACTATTAGCAAGATAGTCAATAGACTTGCACGTGAGTAGCAGTGGCAAGTTGTGTGATTCATTCTGGTTGTTGTACTGATTGAGATCAGTTGCTTTCTGATCTTGTGATTGTTTGGTTGAATAATAAGTTTGACTTGAATTGAGATTCAAGTCTTGTTTTCGATTCATTATACAATTTTACAATTTTTACCATTAAATACTTTTCTATAACGGAAATGGTTCAGCCTAGTTGAATACATGGGTTTTCTGATCATATTTTACGCACTAATTGTTTCATAAAATAAATAAACTTTTGGACCAAGAATGTTTCGGGCACATTACATGTTGGGTAATATAGTGAAGGTTGGCAAGTTTTACTTGTTTCACTAAAGCAAAATAAACAAGTGGTTGATGTAGCAACCCATTTTACAACAAGTACGACATGGTGCATGCATGTTGTCAAAGTAGCAACTATATATGTGGACGTGTGTGGTGAGTATGGCATAGTCTAACAAGAATAATAGATTGTGGGTGTACATGTAAAGAAGCTGCTAGTACAAGAGTATAGAGCATGAGTGTTGGTTTATCAAAAGGAAGTGGGTTTGACATGGTATGCAACAAACAGTTGAAACCGTCATCCCCATACTCCCCTTTTGTAGGCACAACATTTAAGCTTTAGTTTATACTATAAAAAGGGACTTTAATAGACTATTTCAAAAAGAAGAAAATACCATACACATATGAGAAGTCCACGAGTTTGCTACTACCATTTTGCTTACATATTTTGAGCCTTATTATTTGTTTCTACTACCACCATATTCATTGTGTTGTTATCATTCGCTGATGATCGACAACACGGGTCTGCATTAATCCTGGGGTCGTTACGTATGAGGCTTGCAGCGAATCGAGCACGTAAACACCTTTTAAGGACAGGAAACCTCTTTCCGTGCAAGACTCTTAATATTTACGGCTTGTGTCTTGTAGAAAAGACAAGAAGCTGCATGGAAGTTGTTGTTTTATCAGAACTGTTACTATAAAGGTGGTTGCTACAAGTTCTCTTATCTGAATCTGTCACGAAATGGGTGTTGTGGTTTCATCTCGACTCTACGGTTGCGTCCTCATTTAATGTAAGCTCTTTATTATTTCATAATACAGGTCTCTGAGCATCACTTGTATCATGTTTATTTGACACAAGTAGGTGTTGACAAATACTCTTAAACATGATCTATATTTAATATTTGATTTATAACAACATTACATCCCAAAAAACACCCCACCCTACCCATTTTGTCATGACCAGCCATTTCTGCCACCATTTTCACATGTTACAAAAAAAACTACGCAATAACTTTAATACTATGGTGACGTATAAATGACCACTGCCCATATAGTACATAAGATTCTTATATAACAGCAATGGAAGAGATTCGAATGGGTACCTGTACTAAGGTGAAGTAGGACTGTAGCCAGGGGAAGTAGGACCAGGTGAACTCGGGTTGTACGACGCCGGACTGTACCACATGGACACCGGAGCGTACGACAGCGAGGTCGGACATCAAAAAGGTCGAGGCAAACATGGTTTCAACTTTCAACCAAAAAAGTTAAAAAGTAAAATAAAAAAACAGAGCAAATTAACCGAGTCTAAGGGCCGTTTCATTGTTTTTGGTGGCCCTAGGCACAAATAACAAAAAGGCCCTATTCACTTGTAAACTAAAGAGAAATTACATATAAACTTGAATTATATGACTCATATATGTTTAATATTATACCCATTTATATGTTAAACGAATAAAATGTGGCCCCTTTTTTAGTGAAGGCTCTGTGCGACGGCACCTATTGCACACCCCTCCGATACCCCTCTGCGAGTATTGAAGATTATATTCAGTTGTATTGGGTAAAAACCCATGATTCAGTTTTTGGCTACAACTAATGCAAGTATTTCGTACTTTTTAAAACATCGAATAATTCATTACATGACTAGCTACATGTTCATGCTTTAAGTGCATGCATGGTGTTGGACCTCGATCACGAATTCAGGTTCTTAGGAGGGTGGCAGTCATGCTTTCGAAATCACCCATACCTCCCAAATCCACCAATAATATCATTCCACCTCATTCCACTTTATTCATACTTTTTTCATACCTCCCAACCCCTTTTTAGTGACAACCATGCCTTTTTCATACCTCCCAACTAATTTTATTTTTTTATTTTTTATTTTCATAAATTATATTAAACAATTTAATAAAAACATAATGTTAACCGAAAATATGTTATCCAATCATATATGAAATGCTTAAGTACTTGACACTAATAATGAAATGAAAAATTAGTACGCATAAATTGTACGGGTAATTCAAATGGGTTGGGCTTAGAGTGGACAAATAATAAGCTTTACACATCAAATGGGCCAGGACAAAAGATATACTCCATTTAACCTACTTCTTCTTCTCCTTCAATATATATCATCGCTGCTCCCAGTCTTGTTTTTTTCTTCTTCTTGTCTTCTTTCTTTTTTCTTTTTGAATTCGTGGGTATGCACGCTCCACTCCACTCCAACGGCTACCAAAATAAATGCAACGTTCGAAAATGGCACATGCAACAAGAATGCCTCGGAGGCAAAAATTGCCGCTCAACGCTTGCCGCTAGCCATGCCGGTGGGGTGGCGGCGGTGTTCACCGCCGGCATGCCCTTGCCGGTGGGTGATGCCGCCCCCACTGCCACCCTTCTTAATTTCTGGACCTAAATTTAACTTTCAGTTCGACTATACCAGCGCCAAAAATTACTTTTTGCTAGGTTAGTTTACAAACAAAAATATATAATAATAAATCTAAATAGTTCATACCTAAACAGCCAGTAGCTATTTTTCCCAATTTTGGTTTAATTAATAATAAAAACATATTCTCAACAAAAATTAATTAGTTAAAAAAAACTTGATTTCATTATAAACAAAGAGATCACACAAACATATGTTAGGATTTCATGAAAGAAAAAGAATACTCACAACACAAACGTGAAACAACATATTATGTAAAATGTAAAAGATTTAGGATTGAAATCAAGAATAATATGCTCACACTATTGGGCTACTTTACTTTACCTTCATTGCTCTAGCAATAACTCGGCCCATTTTTACATATTTAGTAACTTTATATGAAAAGATGAGCGAGTTATTGCTAGAGCAATGAGGTTAAGGTAGAGCAGCCCATGTGAACATATTATTCTTGATTTCAATTCTATATCTTTTACAATTTGCGGGATCTGTTGTTTCACGTTTATCTTGTGAGTATTCTCTTTCTCCCATGAAATCCTAACATATGGTTTGTGTGATCTCCTTGTTTATAAAGAAATCATTTTTTTTTTTAACTAACTAATATGTTGAGAATTTGTTTTTATTATTAATTATACCAAAATTAGGAAAAATAGCTACTTGCTGTTTAGATATTAGTTACTATTTAGATTTATTATTATATATATTTGTTTGTATATATGGTAACAATAAATTTAGATAATAACTCATTGTTTGTTTGAATTGCATTTATAGAATCAAAACCAACTAACTATAGCACCTATTTTGAATCCTCAAGACCACAAAAACGATGGTATGCTTTACTTCTTTATCGTTTATTTTTGTTGCTTTGTTTTGTAATTCTTCATATGTATATAAATTTGCAAACTTACTCAATTTTTGTTTGAAATGCATGCGGTTTGTAGAATCAAAACCAATAGTGGCACCGATTTCTGCTCTAACACATAAGTTAGTTACGGTGATATTACGATCAAATCTTGAATTTTTTACAATACAAAGCAACAAATTAAATGCTAAAGAAGTAAAGCGTACCATTGTTCTTGTGGTCTTGAGGAGTAGAAATCGGTGCCATAGTTGGTTGGTTTTGAGTCTATAAATGCAATTCAAACAAACAATGAGTTATTGAGTTATTTGCAAGGGGATGCATAGTTAAAAAACAACAAGATCACACAAAACATATGTTAGGATCACACCAAACAAGTTGTTATTTCATGGAAAAGAAGCGGTTGCAAAGTTGTTGGGTCATGTTTGATAGTTGGTCCCTTTTAATGTGACACTAATTTATTAGGTTAAGTCACATTTCATGGCAACCAAGTGAATAGTTTTACCTTTTTAATTTACGAATATAAGAACTTGATAAAACTATAAAGATACCAATGTAACTTTTCAACGTATAAATTCTTTATTAGAATGAATCAAAGAATCTATGACAGTATTTAATTGCATGCATGCACTTTTTTAACGTTATTTTTTTGCCTCTCTTTTGTTATAGTGAACGATGGGTATTGCGTTTATCAGAGCAGTATGCAGAGAATATAATTGCTCAAGCTGGACTTCTAAACCCTCAATTGTTGAGGAACTATTTAGAGAATTTCACAGGACTGGATTTGATATGTTCACGACGTTTTTCAAGCTTATGATTAACTCATCTTATACTCCGTTAGTGTTTATTTAGAACATCGGGTACAAGGGTTGTTGGCTTGAGCCATCAGACTCAACGCCACTTTACGGCGCGAGACACCACACCGAGACTAGGCTAGTGAGTTTTGGCATCGTGGCCACCAGTTCAAGCCAAAGCAATTTTTATTTTTTTATTTTATTTTTATTTTTTATTTTATTTTTTGCAGGTGGCTGAAGCGGTGAAGCCTAAAGGAAGAAGACGACCCTATATTTAGCAATAAAGCGAGGGGTTCTTGTATGATAGGCTTTGTTTGGCTCCTATTTGTAATATCAGAGTTTTTTGAGCTAGTTGACATTTAGGTTGAATTTTTTGATAAATGATATAAGGGTGTGTTTAAGATTAGTTAATTGTGGAATACTTGAATTTGGTATAATTTTTTGTTGTTGGGACTCTTTTATTTTTTTTATTTATTTTTTATTATTATTATTTTTTTTTAGTGATAGAACCAAAAAAAAAATCACACAAAAACTTTTACAAAATGAATATGGATTAATGAGTTGACTTTGCCTTTCAATTTTTTATAACCATCTTTGACATATATAGCAAAACACTTCTCTGCTTATCAACATTGTTCTTGCTAAATTGCATAATATTGATGTATTATGATTATGATCATATCCATGTTTATACGTTAAGATGAATAAAGGTAAACAAAACCAACTATCAAAATATTTAGTTTGACAACAAAGCATTTTGAGGAACCCTCTAACGATCAAGTTAATGAAATTAATGCATGAAAAGATCAAAAGAGTAGCATTAATTTTAGTCTTTTATTATGAAGCTCATTTTTACTTTTCTATTTAACTTTCACTTTCGCTTTTTACTTGAAGTTTTGGTAAGGATAATTTAGTCTTTTATATACATTTTTTTATGCAAACGAATTAGGATTAAATGAGAAGAAATCTTAAAATGAGAAAGATGTATGATAAATAATTATAACTACACATTAGAGATGCATCGACTTTAATTAGATGCATCTCTAATATTTTAGATGCACCCTAATATATTTTCTAGCAAAATTTTAAATGTATATACATATATTAGATGCATATTTTTATTTAATGTTGATGGTCTTTGAATGCATGGGTGTGTACGATCGAGCAGTGTGATTTTCTCATTCAAATTTATACCATTCGTAGAATAACTTCTCAAAGATGATATGATAACGTTCCTTTCATGTTTCCGTGAACATTTCTTTTTTGTAAGACATGTTTCCATCAACATCTTAATAAACTTGTAATGAAAGCTTCTTTCTTTTTAAGGTATGCTACTATTAATCTCTTTCCAAGATGATTTGTGTGGATATTATGCTCCGCGGCAACGTACGGCCGTCTAATCTCTCGTTTTGGTACATTCAGTAGTAAATTCATATTTATAGTAAACTGAAAGATAAACCGTTGCATTTGTAAGCCATGGAGAGAAAAAGAACATATGTATCATTTAATTTGACATTTATAACATGTGGTTGGTAAATTTTTAAGGAGTATTAAATTCTTATTTAGGGTTTTTTCTAACTTGTGCCCTGGGGCACAAGTTAAGCATATAAAAAAAATACAAAAAGAACAGAGGGTCTCACGAAAAAGTAGAAAAAAGTACTTAAGTACCCATGAATTTTGTGGGTCCCTGAGTACTTTTTAGTACTTTTTCGTAAGACCCTCTGTCCTTTTGGTATGCTTAACTTGTGCCCCAGGGCACAAGTTAGAAAAACCCTCTTAATTTATAGTAAACTGAAAGATAAACAATTGCATTTGTAATCAATGGAGGGAAAAAGAACATATGTACTCGTATCATTTAATTTGACATTTATAACATGTGGTTGGTAACTTTAGAAGGTGCATTAAATTTTTATTTATAGTAAACAGATGATTATGCATGTTGAAATATATTTTTCATTGTGATTACATAAATCTGTTGGCGGTGTTGAAATATTAGCAACTAAACATTATAAATAGATAGGTCTCTGTAGTTCAAAAACATACATCTCAAATTCTAAATATTGCAACTTAACCAAGATATGGTGAATGCTTTGTTCAAGATCGCGTTTTTAGCCATATTGGTGCTCAATTCTTGTGGTATGTTTGTTAGTGCAATACCGGAAGTCAAGGCTCGAAAGTTGGCTCCAAATAATGGTGTCGAAGTTTTAGAAATAACGAAAACACAACTCGTATCCCCAAAGATCATCAAAAGATGCTATTCTTCAAAAGAATGTACGTGCAAACCTGGTTTTTATGGAGAATGTTATAAAGGACTGTGCGACTGTATACCTTACTAGTATGTAAAACTTAATGTTGCTTCTCGAAATAATGACATAAAATTCTTACTCTTGGAAACATTGCAAATAAAAAAAAACGTATTCACTCCGTCCCGTAATTGTAGTCCACTGTTGACTTTTGAAGTATTTACTTTTCAATTTTGACCTTAAATTTTTTTTATTTGTGTTATATATTACTTGATGCAAAATATATGAATGAATTGAGTTTTAAATGTATTTTCAATTTGTATAATTTTATCAAGTATTATATAACACATATAAAATTATATAAGGTCAAAGTTGCAAAACGAAGACTTAAAAAGTCAACAATAGTCAATAGACTATAATTATGGGACTGAGGAGTAACATTTAGGGCCCGTTTGGTTTGCAAAAGGATTTGGAATCGGATTTAGATTCGGTTTGGAATGAAAGAAAATAAGATAAGAGAAAAATTTAATATTTTATTAAAAAGTTTACTTTAATAATTGATAAATAATTATTTGAAGAGAAAGTGAGATACTTTTATTTTTAATAATGAATTTATGTATAGATTGTGAGTGAAAATTAAATATGGGGCCTATTATCACTCTGTTCCTAAGTTTTTGAAATGAAAGAAGAGAAGAGAAGAGTTAAAAATAGGCATAAAAGAAGAGGAGATGAATAAAATTAAATTTTTTATATCATGTTCTCGAGTTAGGAGAGAAAAGAAGAGATAAAATATAATTTTACAATTATACCCTTGGATATATATAAAAGTGATGTTTTATAATAGGTTATTTAAGTAATTTTATTTATTTAAAGCTTCCTAATATAACTTATATCCAAATCATCCACTTTTGGGAAAAAAATTTTGAAGAGAAGTTTAGCCAAAATTACTCTCCTTTTCTCTCTAAAAAAACTCAGGAACATGAATTTATTTTATTTTCTTCCCATTTCTTTTCTTCTTTCAAAAATAAAACTCGAGAACGCAATATTTTTTTATTTACAAAAGACACAATATTTGCTAGAAATCAATCTATTATTCTCGGGCCCACAAATTCTCAAAAGCTTGACCCAAACAAATAAACTTTGGAATGAAAACAATTTCTTAGAATCCAAAAGTTATAAACCAAACGTGCCCTTATCCTGTCAAAGCATAAGTTGTTGCAACAATCTCTGACAACCCTTGACTCATGATCTTATAAGCGGTATCAAAGGTGAGTCGTCAACTTTGTTTTAATAAATATACTTCGGCTTCTTATTTTTATCTGAGCTTATTATTATATGAGTACAAATTGATATTGCTTATAAGATCAGGGGTAAATTTATCCTATATCTCCTTTGTATTCTAATTAATGCTTATGGTTTTAACTCAAAGGTACCTGCTAGCTAGCAGAATTTTTTGGCACATACTTCATGGTACTTGCAGTTGTGGTGTAGTAGTGGTGGACTGCAAAATGGACCATGTGGTTGGTCAAACTGGAACCGCCATAGCAGACACCTGATGGCGAGTTCACCACCACGCTACCGGCTGTTGGAATTATTATATCATGACTATCATATTAATAAACCAAGAACATCAAAGTGAGCATGAGCGGAAGCAATTATAATAGATCGAATAACATGTAATTAATTAATCATTAATTTAAATAGTAAACATACCGTAGTGATTCTAGCCCGAACAAGAATCAATGCAATCTTCCGGAACCAATGAACCCTAATTAGGGTTTATAAGGATTATAAGAATTACCCCTTACCTTTTTGTAATTCAATCCAAGAATCAAACAATAGTGTGTTTGATTCACGTTCTTGTACACACGTACTAATTCAAGAAAACGTTTATGCAAGTAATAACACAAAACCTTTTTTGGACTCAAGAAAAACGAAACCCTAAGGGTGTTCGGTTTTTGTTCGACCAAGAAAAGAGAAGGAGAAGAAAAACACCAAGTTGTGTGTGTACAAGTTATGAGAAAACTCTTCACCTTGGGTTTGCTTATATACTATACTTTACTTGGAGCTCAAGGCACAAAGGAGGTGGATCCTCCCTTTGGGCCGATCGGTTTTGGTGTCCCAAGAGGGATTCCGGAACCTTCTTTTGTTTCCATGTATTGTCTAGTAATTAGTTTTCTAATCTTAGTTTAATAATTAATTAGTCATTAATCAATAATACTAATTATTATTTAATTGTTTTGTGTTTAATAATTAATTATAACATTTTATAAATAATTATTACATTTCCTCTTCATACGTATTGTGTGCAATCCCGTGATCTCAAGTTCGATCCTAACACACAACTATTATTATTTTGTCTATAAAACCAACAGCTCCCACTTAGACATATCATAATAGTGTGATCACATCAATTAGCGTCTTGCAACACGTTGATGCCTCTAGTACAACTTGAGTAAGGCTCCTGGAAAACCTTTTAATGATTTCTCATTATTATTATCCCTTTGTTTCTAATACTACGTTAATAAGGATATGGATCTAGGTCATTCCTTAATTAACCATTCTGTTTCTCGTTCTTAGAAATTGACAAGATTACCAAATCTTTTGAACCTTTCATAAAAGACCTTGGGCGTGGCCACGCAAACACCTTGACAACCCTACGAGGGGCCCAACAGTATTAAACTCCAAAAATTAATTTGAAGGAACAAATTCTTTATTGACTACAAGCAAAACACACAAACTTTGTAACACTTCCGAAAACAACCCTTATGACTACCAGTTACGTATAGCGTTAAGTTGTTCCACAAAAATGTACTACATTCATGACCGTTATCTTGTATCTCAAGTCTAAGGATAACTTCTTATGATTTACTTAATGACAAGATCCATAAAGTAACATCATATAGTTGGGATAAGTCCTATATTCAGTATCATCGAATATCATCTGAAATGACATGACCACGCATCAATATACTTAAGTATATTATATCAACTTCAGATTTGTCTTAATTTAATAATATTCCCATATTATTAACTGACAACGGACAATTTAGAATAACTCTTATTCATGGATTTAAACATGCAAAAGTAGGACAACAATAATTAATAACAGAAATAAACATACCAACATACTTTATTTCATTAAAATAATAATTGTTTACAATATCCTTTATCCAAATACTAATCACAGTTATGCATGAAACTACTAGCTAATTTAAGTCCAATTCCATTGGCTAATTCATTAAGCTTCTCTTTCGCCAAAGCCTTAGTGAATGGATCAGCTAAGTTATCATCTGTGTGAACCTTCAACAGATTTATTTCACCTTCGTCAACCTTTTCACGAACAAAGTGATACTTCCGTAGAAAATGTCTGGTGCCTCTCATGACTCCAGGTTCATTGGCAAATATGATTGCAGCAGAATTGTCACAATACATATTAATAGGTAATTCAATTGAAGGCATAACACCAAGCCCAGAAACGAATTTCCTAATCCAAACAGCCTCCATAGCAGCTTCCGAAGCAGCAATGTATTCAGCTTCTGTTGCAGACATCGCAATTGTACTCTGCTTCTTGCTCCTCCAATCTACAGCTCCTCCATTGATAACAAAGACATAACCCGTCTGAGACTTCGAATCATCTTTATTACTTTGAAAGGATGCATCACAGAAACCTGTAACACAAAGTTCTGTAGATGGATTTCCACCATATACCAAAAACATATCTTTTGTATTCCTCAAATACTTAAGAATATGTTTAACAGCAATCCAATGTTTTTCACCCGGATTCTGTTGAAATTGACTGGTAATATTTTGAGCAAACGCCACATCTGGCCTTGTGCACTTAACCGCATACATAATAGATCCTACAGCCGAAGCATAAGGAACTTTACTCATGCGAGCCACCTCTTAAGGTGTTGAAGCACAATACTCATTACATAAGCCATGTTTTACTTCCATCGGCAAATATCCCTTCTTGGAATTTTGCATATTGAATCTTTTCAATATTTTGTCAATGTAAGCACTTTGACTTAATCCAATTAACCGCCTTGATCTATCTCTATAGATTTTGATTCCCAGAATGTATGCAGCTTCTCCTAAATCTTTCATAGAAAAGCACTTTCCAAGATATGCCTTTACTGCTTGCAAACTTGGAATGTCTTTTCCCATGATCAATATGTCATCAACATATAGAATTAGGAAAGTTACATTATCACTCCCACTAGCTTTGTGATACACACATGGCTCATCAAGATTTTGAGTGAATCCAAACTTTTTAATTTCAGCATCAAACCTCTTGTTCCATTGTCGTGATGCTTGCTTTAATCCATAAATGGATCTCTTAAGCTTGCAAACACGATTTGGGAAATCTGGATTTTCAAACCCTTCTGGTTGTGCCATATAGATGTCTTCATCTAGATGACCATTTAAGAAAGCGGTTTTTACATCCATTTGCCAAATCTCATAGTCATAGTACGCTGCTATAGCTATGAGTATTCTTATAGCTCTTATGTCTGCTACAGGAGAAAACGTCTCCTCGTAGTCTATTCCAAAAGTTTGAGTAAAACCTTTAGCAACTAGACGAGCCTTATAAATGTGTGCATATCCATCCATGTCAGTCTTGATTTTGTAAAGCCACTTACTCCCAACTACCTTGGCACCAGGAGGTAAGTCAACTTCTTCCCAGACTTCATTTTCATGCATGGATTGTATTTCCCCATCCAAATCAGCTTTCCATTTACCTTTTTGAGGGCTATTAATGGCAGCTCTATAACTAGTAGGTTCATTAAGATCCCCTAGTGTATGCTGATCAACCTCTACATTGAGACATAGACGGTCAGGAGCTTTCACAGATCTTGAAGATCTGCGAATGGGAATTACTTCAACTTCCGGTGGAGGACCCAGACTTTCCGGTTCTATAGGAAGTGTGCTAGTGTTTTCTGAAGGCAATGCATTATTTAGATCATCTTCTAAATCATATACTCTCCCACTGATTTCTTGAACCACAAATTCACTTTCAAGAAAATCACCATATCTTGCAACAAACACTTTGTTCTCAGGTGGGTAGTAAAAGTAGTAACCCATAGTTTCCTTAGGGTATCCTACGAAAATGCATTTTACAGATCTTTGTTGGAGTTTATCTTGTGAGTCACGTTTAACATACGCCTCACAACCCCAGACCTTTAAATAAGACAAGTTCGGAGCTTTTCCAGTCCATATCTCATATGGTGTCTTATCAACCTTCTTGGTGGGAACCATATTCAAAATACGAACAGCTGATTCAAGAGCATAATCCCAAAAAGACAAAGGAAGGTTAGTAAGATTATACATTGATCGAACCATGTCCAACAATGTACGATTCCTTCTCTCAGATACACCATTTTGTTGTGGAGTATATGGAGATGTGAGATTCTGGACAATTCCATTCTCAGTTAAGAAATCTTTAAAATCTTGACTAAGGTATTCACCACCTCGATCAGAACGAAGAGCTTTAATCTTCTTTCCTAATTGCAATTCTACTTCTGCTTTAAAAACTTTAAATGTTTCAAACACCTCATGTTTATGTTTAAGTAAATAAACATAACCATAACGGCTGAAATCATCCGTAAAAGTTAAGAAGTAGACAGCACCTCTCCTTGACACATGTCTAAGTGGTCCACATACATCCGTGTGTATTAAACCAAGTAGATCCGAAGCTCTTTCCATATTATTATGAAAAGGTTTCTTCGTCATCTTCCCAGAAATACAAGATTCGCATTTATCAAATGACTCATCATTGATATTATTCAAAAGCCCTTCACGTTGCAGCTTTTGCATGCGAGTCTTGCCTATATGGGCAAGTCTACAGTGCCAAAGGTAAGACGAATTCAAGTCATACTTCATTCTCTTACTTATGCTGTACATCGAATTATTATTATTGTTGGAAGTCACACAATTATTCATATCAATTTCAAATACACCATTCACAGCAACAGCATTAAAATAAAATACACCATTTAAAGAAACAGAAATTTTATTGCCATCAATAGTATGAGAAAAACCAAGATCCAACAAACATGAAAAGGAAACAACACCTCTAATTATAGAAGGTGCATAATGACAATTGTTTAAACAAAGTACTAAACCCGAAGGTAAAACTAAATCAAACATTCCTATGGCTTCAACTGCTGCTTGTGCTCCATTTCCCACATGCAGAAATTGCTCCCCATAAGCTAGTCTCCTTTCCTCTCTAAACCCCTGCAGTGTATTACAAATATTAATACCACATCCAGTATCATATACCCAGGAATTTATTACACGAGATAAATTAAATAATTCAATGACAAATAAGTTACCTGAAGTGCTGGCGCCCATGTGCCCAGTCTTCTTAACCTTATTGTTTCGCAAGTCATCGAGATAAAGAGGACAATTCCTCTTCCAATGGCCCATCACCTTGCAGTAATGGCATCCTTGATCCTTCTTTGGATTATTCTTGATAGGAGGGTTCTTCTTTGGTTGAGGTGGTTGATAAGCCATAACCTGCTTATTCTTATCATCCTTCTTCTTCCCTTTACCCTTCTTCTTGTTCGCATTTGGCTTGTTAATTCTACCCCCTTGTATTGCTAGTACTTGGGGCGTAGGAGCCTTTTGTGGTGTACCTTTCTCATAATCAATGAGCAGTGCGTGCAATTCACTTACAGTCTTCCCCACGTAATGCATATTGAAGTTCCTCACAAAACCACTAAATTCCTTATCAAGGGATCTATTGATTAAGTTCACAGCCATATCATTGTCATAGGGTTCCCTAAGTGTTTGTAGTTGATCCATGTAACTTTTCATTTTCAACACATGAGCACTCACAGGTTCACCAGGACCTTGCTTACAACCATGTAGAGCTTTCATCAAATCGTAAATCTCTACATTTGATGGTTTCTCATAAAGTTTCTTGAGTTCATCAATCATGTCCTTGGGGAAATACTCCTCAAACTGCCTTTGAAGAGGTGTGGACATTGCCCCTAACATCATTGCGGCCACATCAATATGTTCCTTGGTATCAAGATTCCATTTGGCTTTAGCAGCTTCAGTAGCTGCTGTGCCTTCAGGTTCAGCAGGGCAAGGTGTTTTCAAGATTTCGAGTTGACCAGTCACTCGCAGGACAATCCTTAGTGAACGGTACCAATCATTGAAATTTTCCGAGCCAGTCAATTTTTCTCGTTCAAAATAAGTTTTGAACACAGAACGTAGGTTGGTGTTATCAGTTTGAGCCATTTCTACAGATAAAGAAAGTTCAAAACATTAGTATTTTTGATAATACAATTTTTCAAGAAAATTAAAATACCCAAGGAAAATAAATCCATAGAATAATCTTGAAAACTAGGATCCTCCATAAACATAGTTTCGTCACATTCAGTTGATCTGCTAGTCATGAAAGTATAATATGAGGTAACTTGTCGTACAAGTAATTGGCATAACATTTGTCCAATTCCTAGATTTATGGGATTTACAATCACAAAACATTTGTATTGTAAGCATGTTTAGTCCCCATCTTAATGCCTTGAGTCCAAGTCTCACTTCCTACTCAATTTAAGTCGTCTAACTTAAAAACTGTAAACTCATAATTTCCTTACATCAGTTGATCTGCTAGCAATGAATTTATGAAATTTACCTTTCCATTGCAATCTCGCCAAGTCTCACTATGACGTAAATTACAACTTCAAGTGTTCTTAATTAGATGGCATTCAACTTAATTTTATAAGGGTATAATTATTTTGATGTGTTCAAAATAATGTATGAAGAAGCATGCATACAACTTCATAACATTGGTTTTACAAAACATTTTTATTACCAATTTGCTAAGAGTAAAATAACAAAGTTTCGATTGAGGTATCGGGTTCACCAATTAAAGAATAACCATCAATTATCGTCCACTATATCGTACTTTTGCTTACGCCCGAAGGCATAGTGTTTCGGATAATCATTGTGGAATTGTGGATTATTCACCCTTAAGATGACAATGTACATGTAATGGTTGTTCGGTAAGTCTAATTTACACACAAACGAGCGTTAAGACATGAATGTTGTCTATCTAAGGCCACAATTTAATGCGTTGCCATCCTTATACCCATCTTGTAGTGTGTAAACTTCGGTCGAGCCTATTTAACCATTACGTACAAAAACATCAATCAACCAATTCTTTGAAATTTTAACTCTTATAAACCAAAATAATTTCGCCATTATTTAGTCCGTATTATTTTTTCTATTCAAAAAATTACCCTTTTCGTTTATATAAACATGTCTAACACAATAAATAAACAAAACAAGTAATTTGCAATAAAAAATAAAACAACTAAATAAACACATATACATAATCATAACAATTAAATATGTATAAAACATGTAGCCACATGCAAATCTTATTAAAAAGTCCTATTAATAATCAAATCTAGGCGTATAACGTATTAATTCAATTAGGGCTTTCTTTTTCTAAGAAAAAGAGCCACATACATCGATAAATCGATTGCGTAAGCCAAAATTAAATAAATACCACATAGCACATAATTGATTACTTAATATTGGAGTCTTCCCCAATTCGACATCTATAAAATTTACATGTTTTAATATAACTTAACCATTAATATATATAAGCAATTTAAACCATTTAAATAACACAATAAAAAAATCCATGCAAACATGCACTTTTCATGGATTTAGCTTAACAATTAACACATTGCACCAAGATCGTTTACTAAAACGCATAAACAATTACATGACATCTTAGGGTTTCTAATCAATTTTTAAAAAAAAAATTAAAAGCAAAACCCTAAAAACCCCTAAAGGTCAATCGACCCAAAAATTAGGGTTAGGGAAAAAACATAAACCCTAAAAAAAAACATGTAACTATACGAATCAAATCCAATTTTTATGCGTTGCGATAATTAATTACACATTATAACGGCTCTAGATGCCACTGTTGGAATTATTATATCATGACTATCATATTAATAAACCAAGAACATCAAAGTGAGCATGAGCGGAAGCAATTATAATAGATCGAATAACATGTAATTAATTAATCATTAATTTAAATAGTAAACATACCGTAGTGATTCTAGCCCGAACAAGAATCAATGCAATCTTCCGGAACCAATGAACCCTAATTAGGGTTTATAAGGATTATAAGAATTACCCCTTACCTTTTTGTAATTCAATCCAAGAATCAAACAATAGTGTGTTTGATTCACGTTCTTGTACACACGTACTAATTCAAGAAAACGTTTATGCAAGTAATAACACAAAACCTTTTTTGGACTCAAGAAAAACGAAACCCTAAGGGTGTTCGGTTTTTGTTCGACCAAGAAAAGAGAAGGAGAAGAAAAACACCAAGTTGTGTGTGTACAAGTTATGAGAAAACTCTTCACCTTGGGTTTGCTTATATACTATACTTTACTTGGAGCTCAAGGCACAAAGGAGGTGGATCCTCCCTTTGGGCCGATCGGTTTTGGTGTCCCAAGAGGGATTCCGGAACCTTCTTTTGTTTCCATGTATTGTCTAGTAATTAGTTTCCTAATCTTCGTTTAATAATTAATTAGTCATTAATCAATAATACTAATTATTATTTAATTGTTTTGTGTTTAATAATTAATTATAACATTTTATAAATAATTATTACATTTCCTCTTCATACGTATTGTGTGCAATCCCGTGATCTCAAGTTCGATCCTAACACACAACTATTATTATTTTGTCTATAAAACCAACACCGGCTTCAGGTATCGAACATCTGACGAGCAACGCAACATTATAAAAAACCTCATGAAATATCGACCCCGCCAACCTAACAAGACACCACTTCAACGAAAAAGATTGTTGCTGAGATTGAGCCCCTAGAAAATTCAGTAAGGAAAGCACTAACAAGTCGTCGTAATACAAGAGTTGCAGCTGATCCAATCATCATTTTTGAAAAACATTTCAGTAACTTCCATGAGTTCCAATATCAGGTTTCAGTACTTCGTATACATTTAAGTTAATAGGTGCTCCAGTATCATGTTTTACTTTTGAATGTCTTATTAGAATCGTTTTTTTGGGAATAATCTTCATATTACTTTACTCTTTCGTCACTGTTAGTGCCTTTTTCCCGTATGTTGTTCATGTAGTGTTTAGAGATGCCCGATTTATGTTGCACGACGTTATACTGTTATCATTGCCGATTTTATACTTATAGAAAACACCCCTGTCGCAACGCGGCGGGTGCCTACTACTTGTTATTCTATTAAAATATATAACAACCCCAATCATGTTTATGTTGCTATTTTATGCTTTGTGCTCAATCAATGTATACCATGGACATTCATTCTCATCCAAATTAATTAACCATTAGTAGTATTTCAACTATATATGTTGTCCCACTCATACACATGCATGCATAATAATTAACTTGAGATGCATAGCTGATATTTGGTTTTTCGATTTATCGATGATGGAGGTACAAAACATGCATTATGCCAACATTATATCAGACGTAGTCATCAGTGTTGCTATCTATATATTATATGGAGCATCCTACTCCTACATGATACTATGATAGTAATTACACATTTACACGTATCAGCTTTCAAATACTAGCTAGTTTCATGAACGGGAGTCCCCGGTGGGCCTTGGTCTTCGGCTGAGTGGTTAGGTGCATACACATCTTCAAGTTGTCTCACGACCTCTCTCATTGAGGGTCTTCTGCTTGGTTCCGTTTGTGTACACCTCAAAGCAAGTTGTAGCACTTGCGTCGCTTGTTCCCTTATAACAAATGAATCATACATGTCGTCGTAAAGACCTTTATCCACAACTACCTCAATTTCATTGTTTTCACTCCAAACTGATTGGACCCATCTCACAATGTCCAATCCATCATCTGTAAATGAATCACCAGCTGCCTTCTTTCCCGTTATCAGTTCAAGTAACACAACCCCATAACTATACACATCAGACTCCATGCTTTTCGTGGATGTAAATGCATTTTCTGCAATAATTAGAATATAAAAATCATCATAATCATATTGGTACATACTTAATGAGAATATATTCAGCCCAATCAATGCAAAAAACAAACAAGCTAGTTTAGTTTATAACCTGGAGCAATGTATCCGATCGTCCCCCTAAGTGTACCACTCATAAGTTCTGCAGAAGATGAGTGATCGAGAAGCTTGGCAATGCCAAAATCTGAGATGTGAGGCTCCAACTCATCATCCAAAAGTATATTCATTGGTTTGATATCTCGATGAACTATTGCAGGATCACAGTCAAAATGGAGATATGCCAAACCATGTGCAGTTCCAAGAGCTATGTTAAAGCATAGGTTCCAATCTAATAGTGGAGGTGGATGTATCTCGTGCAGAATGTCGTGTAAACTACCATTATGCATATACCTATACAGTATCAAACCATAATCTTTTCTCATCCAAAATTTTTCCAATCTCACAAGATTTCTGTGTCTCACCTTCCCAACAGTCTCGATCTCTCTAATCATGCTTGTGCTTCCTTCTTTGTTGCTTCCTCCAAAGATAAGTTTCTTAACCACATACACCCCATCTTGAGAACCCAATGAAGCCTTGTACACAGTTCCATGTGCTCCTCTCCCTATTATATACCTGTCGTTCAAGTCCTCTGTAGCTTCCATTACTTTTTGAAACAAAATGTCATCCTCTTCTTTATCATTATACATCTCTTCAGTCTCATGTTTTTCTCTTTGCCGACATTGAAGGATGAAGAAACCAGTTCCAACAACAATTGCAAACAACAATGCTGATGTCCCAAGGGCTACCATTCCTGTTTGGAACTTGGTAAGACCTTTCTGTTTTTTTGAAGAAGCACCTGTACAATGTCTCAGGTTTCTAGAGAGGTTAGCATCACAATTATTAAGGACACAATCGATACAGAGACCTGGATTCCCCACAAAGGAATAGAAAGACGAGTTGAGTAATGATGCTGGTATCTGACCCGTGAATAGGTTGTACGAGATGTTGATTTGTGTTAAGGCACGAAGCTCTGCAAGTGATGCTAAATTTCCAGTGAGATAATTGTGAGAAGCATCCAACTGCTCTAACATCTCCAGCTTACTGAAATGAGAGGGAATATCACCAGTGAGGCCATTGTTGCTAATATTCAATTTTCCGAGTTTCTTGAGCTCTATTATTGATGAAGGTATGGTTCCACCTAATGAATTCCCACCAAGCCGAAGTTCTATCAGACCCTGTAACTCAGATATAAAGCTTGGGATGCTCCCTGTTAAATGATTCTCACTTAAATCCAGAGTCAATAAGCCATACATGGTACGTAAGGCTGTTGGAATAGATCCTTTGAACATGTTATGGCTGGCATCAAAGTTCAACATCTTGGTGCAGTTAGCAAGCTGAGATGGCAAAGGACCTTCCAATGCATTGTACGAAAGCTTCAGAGCCTGAAGCTGTAGGAGGTTTCCAAGCTCCTGTGGTAATACACCAGAAAGCCTATTCATCGAGAGGTTGATTTCTGTAATGTTAGTAAGCTTATCCACAAATATAACTGGAATTTGTCCAGTGAAGTAGTTGTTTGAAAGGTCTAAGTATAACAGGTTTGGATTAGCCCAAACGTCTGGAAGAAGCCCGCTGAGATTATTGTCTTTAAGAATTAGTCTTGTCAATGTGGGGCAGTTGCGAATATCGTCAGGAATACTCCCGTGAAGAGGATTGAACCCCAAAGCCAGCTTCACCAGTTGCTTTCCTGAGCAAAGATTAGGTGGGATTGGTCCGTTGAAGGAGTTATGTAAGAAATCAACTAAGATTAACTGAGTTGCGTTGAGTCCTAACTTTTGAGGTATCTTACCATAGAAATTATTGCTAAAGAGAGTAAAGTTTCTTAATAGCTTAAGCTCGGTAACCTCAACAGGTAATTCACCGGAAAGGCTATTCTCATAAAGAAGAAGGTACTCTAGTGATTTGATTTTCCAAATACTCATTGGAACCTCCCCTGTCAAACGGTTGGCAAACAGAGAAAGGTTTGTCAAGTTGAGCATACCAATCTCACTCGGAATACTACCTTCAAGTTGATTCGTGTAAAGTTGGAGATCACGCAATGAAGTGCAATGGCCAAGCTCAGGTGGTATCTTTCCTGACAAGAAGTTTTCAGAAAGGTAAAGGAGACTCATCTTAGTGAGCTGACCAAAAGAAGAGGGTATCGTACCAGTTAACCCGCATCCCACAACTGCAAATTCATCAAGGTTGGTACAGTTTCCCAAGTGAGGTGGAAGACTGAGAAATTGGTTGAAAGAAAGATCTAAATAATTCAATTTCTTACATCCGCCATAGCCCAAAGGAATTTGACCCTCTAAACCAGCACTATGAGCATCTAAATAAGTAAGGTTCTCAAGATTGTTTATGCTAAAAGGCAACGATCCAGAAAACTGATTGTTTTCAATAACCAGTTTTTGGAGCATGGTTGCATTTCCCAAGTTAGATGGAATGTAACCAGTGAGGCGGTTAAGGTTGAGTGCAAGATGCTCCAAAGTGGGAATGTGAAAGATGGATTCGGGAATGGAACCGTTAAGTGAATTCTTAGCAAGATTCAAATGTTTCAAAGTGAGCAAGTGACCAATGGTGTTTGGGATGTTACCAGAAAGGGAGTTGGCAGATAAGTCCAAGTATTGAAGACGAGTGCAGTCGCCTATCTGTGAAGGAATTGGACCATAGAAATGGTTGAAGCTTAAATTCAAGGATTTGAGTTGCGACAAGCGTGATATCTCTGGTTTTATTTCTCCTGATATCTGAGTATCTGACAAATCGAGGGCGACTACTTGGAGGCTGTTAGGGTCACAGACAACGCCAGCCCACAAACAAGGATTGGCATGAGAAGCATTCCAAGTTGACAAACGGGATGGTGAAGAAGAGCTCACCCAGCATGTCGAGAGTGACAATAACGTTTGACCATCACTACTAATTTCTTTAGCAGCAATATTGACTTCGCTGGTAGGACCGGTACAAATTTCCACAGTATCCGTTATTGGAGCGCCGTCCGTCTTTCTGCCGCCACATCCAGTAAACACACCCTGCTCATCAAAGACTAGTGTCAGGTCAAAATTTATCTACTCACCATAATTGAAGGAAAAAACTCGAGTCAAGGACACAAGTCTATTAGGCAATAGATTATAAGGTTTGAGCCTGGATATGGGTTCAGGTCAGGCCTAATAGCATGAAGTTCTCTAAACAACTAAAGCCTAATAAAGTCGATCTTCTTTACAACAATCATCTAATCACCCCCATAATGTTTATCTTTTTGTGCAATGTATTGATACATGTTATAATACATTGATTTCTCTAGACAACTAAACTTGTGATATGCAATATATAATGCCTTTAATTTCATGCATGCATAATTCATCAAGATTATAATATATGTGATAAAAGCCGTGTGTGAGAAGTGCAATTTCACAGGGCCTCCTAAAAGTTACAGACGCCGTGTGCATAATCATCGAGAATATCTTTACGAATGCATTTTAGGTATGTGTACAAACTTAAATTAACCCAAAAACTCGACGTATATCCAAATCGATGCTGTGATAAGAGGGATCGAGAGAGAAACTTACGACAACAGAAGTCCAAACTATTAGCCACAGCAACATATATGGATATTGGCTAATACAAACTTGTTTGAAACAGTCGACTATAGCACCCATTTCTTTAGCTTGTTATTTTCCAGTTGCAATTGATAACGAAAATGAAACAAGAGGCTAGACAAGTAATGACTGGTAGATGATTTAGTTCTTCTTTTTAAACTACATGAGCCCATTGTTACTAAGTTCTTATATCAACGTTTGGTGCCATTATACAACTACTAACTATTTTGGACCAAAATTACAAACCTTACGCAATTGCTTTTTTTGTAAACTTATATAGACATACTTAAACACATTTACGCATCTTGGTCGAAAAGGGGAATGCGAATCCTAGTACGTATCAATTTTTACAATGTGCCACACAATTGACTTCTTTCTTATCTTTTTAATTATGGTATTAAACAATTTACTTTTCTAATATTAACCGTTAAATCATTCACTGAGATGTAACCGTAAGTATGTACCGTAAAATCTCATTTCTTAAATTTTAATATCTTCACTGTAAAATAAAAAATTAAACATAATCTAAACGGGGTTTCCATGTTCTTAACTCTTTTCTAAAAAAGAAAAAACCCTTTCATTTTTAAGAAAGCCAAAAAAAAAAAAAAAAAAAAAAAAAAAAAAAAAAAAAAAAACGCAACATCGCTCTTTTAATTCCGTGTACGTGTACCCTTGAGCACACATGCACATAGACCTGTATATGCGTGTGTGCATGCATGAAACTTAAACAAAATTTGAGTCACAACATAAGACCGATCGTAATGATGATCATATACTCGGTCGGTCGACCTTAGGCGATCACTTCCCCTCTCTCCCCAAACTCAAAAAATGTTTCACAAAACTCTCAAAAACAAAACAACAAAATCCTAACGACAACAAAACGTTCCAACAACAACCGATCCCAATTTTATGTTAACCGACCATTCACCACTGATTAATTTTCAACCCGCTAGTTTCGCATATCAATCGGTGCATCAACAACCTATTTACGCAAATAATCCGTTTTCTCCTCCGTATAACCAACAACAACAAAATCAAATGTACCAACAACAACAAAATCAAATGTATCGTCCACAAATGTCATCACCGCCGTATAACCCACATTTTCAAATTCTCAACCTTTTCGTCCGGTTAACCCTTTGAATCTTGATGACGAATTTGACCTTGTATGGGTCAACATTCTCAACCTTTTTCGGCTCAAGGTTCAGATGGTCCATCCGAACCCGTTGGGAGCATGCGGAATTGGAGAGACTAAGGCTTGCACATGAAGAATGAGTGAACAACAAAAGCTTACACAAAGGGATACAAAATTAAAGCTTCAAAGTCAAATGTTTGAATTCAAAAAAAGAAGAAGAAATAGAGAAAGACATCATCTTCTACAATGAACCCAATAACCATTTGACCAGGAAACAGCGAGAGAGGATCTTGGACTTAAAACAAAAATTAAATGAGCACTATAAGTTAAACTATTAGTTTTTTTTTTTTTTTTTCAATTTTTATTGTAACGTGTTTAATTTTATTTGAGTTATTGTAATGTTTTTTTTATTGTTTCTTAATGAAATTTAATTTTTAAAAAAAGTGTTCGGTCATGCATTTGATCATCATTACTGGCATTTGACCAGGTGTTTGGTTTTAAAGAGAGAAAATTGAGTTGACGTTAAGCTTAACAATTTTCAACCAGTGCATTTGATCATCGTTATGGAGTATATACATTCAATTAATACGTGACCTAATAAATAGGCCTAACCGTGGACCTACCGCATTAATGACTTGTACATTTGATAAATGTACAAGTTATTAATGCGGTAGGTCTACGGTTAGGCCTATTTATTAGGCTTATCTATCATTTTTGAAGAAGAAATTAAGTTCAATTAACAATCTTTAACGAGTGCTCAAGACAAACCCAACATGTAATTACATAACTTAAAATAAAGTTATTAGAGTATTTGTGTGCTTGTCTTTTGCTTGTCGATAGAGTGACTTCTTGGACCATTGAGTTGTCTAAATAGAATCATTATCTTAACACCACACAAATTAAAACACATCCGTTGCATTTGTTTCCATTTATAGTATGGTTACAAATCGACTTTCTTACACTTTGAAAAAAATAATTAATTACTTGATTTGGAATAATAATTGGGACAATTATGATATGGAATATATTTTTCTTGATTTTTCTCTCTAGATTAGATATTGTAAGTGACTAATTCTAAGTACTAATGTATATATTTGTACGATACGTGTTCAAAAATTGAAATGTTATATACGTATACGTATAGAAGTATTTAAAACGTAAGTAAATACGTACAAGTATAGGTATACAACATAAAAGTGATAGGTGTGATTAACAAGATATGATCACTCACATCATCCTTTTTGAAGAACACGATTAAGATGCTCAAATTAAAGATACTTAAGCGTACTATAGAAGAGATAATGATATCTCATCTGTTTTTAAAAGAGTTTAATTTATATATAGTTTTACTAGCTTCATAACCCGCCCGATGAGAGGGTTCGCTTTATATTTTTGCTTGACAAAATTTAACTGGACATAACTAAAATAGTGAATAATGGCAAGTCAGCAAATATGTTAAACATAAAAAAATTGAAAACAAAAAAGCAGTGTTAGACTTAAAAGAAGAATGAAAAGTATGATTCGGTCCTTGTCCGACAATTGCTTACAACGACTATCCAAACTCCAAAGAATATATTTATGGAGACAGTTTGTGTGATAATGCTATGAAAAGCATGCCAGTGTCGTGCTATTTCTCGGTGCCTATCTTCCTCTTGAGAAAATAATCAGTATAATGGAACCAATTAACATGCTTTCCAAAACATTATAGATTTTTTGCGTTTAATACTTCAGTTTCCATTAGAGTTATTGTCTTGTGGCGCAACACCACCAAAAAGCTGATATGTGTAGAAAATCACAAGTTTATCCAAAAACAACTCTTGAATCTTAATTCAAGAACCAAATTTATTACTCAACCAAAATCACTACTTCAGTTTCCATTAGAGTTATTGTCTTGTGGCGCAACACCACCAAAAAGCTGATATGTGTAGAAAATCACAAGTTTATCCAAAAACAACTCTTGAATCTTAATTCAAGAACCAAATTTATTACTCAACCAAAATCACTAGATCAATAAGAAACTGATCTTAATCAATCTCTATAACCAAACCAAACTATCAAGAACCAACTCACAAATCTTACCCACTGTTATTCAGTTGGTAAGCTATTGACTAAATATCAATAGTACTATTACAATGACCTCACAAACTCTCAAAAAGAATGAATTACAGATTTTAGTTGATATGTGAATAACAAGAGAACTGTGTGAAGCTTTGATGATAAACGGCTTGTGAAGATAATGAAACCCTAGCAGAGATGGAAGCTTATATAGCCTTAACCAAAGAACTTTAGCAGCTTGTCAGCTTTAGTCCTTAATCTTTATCCACTTGCTACTTTCACCCAAACTTCATCTAACACCACATATCTGAAAATAAGAGAATTACACAATAAGTCCTTGTTAAATATGTGTTCCAGATTTAGAGTTATTTTCAACATCCCCCCTTAACTCAAACCTGGAACACATCAAACATTCCAAGTTTAGAAACCAATTTTTCATGTTGAAGTTTATCAAGTCCTTTTGTAAAGACATCAGCTGTTTGATCAGTTGACAAAACCTTTATGGTTTTAATAACTCCTGCCAAAATTTTATCTCTTACAAAATGCAAATCAATTTCTAAATGCTTAGTTCTTTCATGAAAAACAGGGTTTGCTGCAATCTTAATTGCAGCCTGACTATCACAAAATAGCTTTACAGGTAAAAAATGTTCCCAGTTTAGGTCTTTTAAGACTTTTAAGACCCAAACAATTTCTGAAGTAGCAGAGGCCATTGCTCTGTATTCAGCCTCTGCACTTGACTTAGAAAGGGTGTTTTGTTTTTTGCTCTTCCAAGAAACAAGTGAACCATTTAAGAAAATACAAAATCCCGTAACAGACCTTCTAGTAACAACACACTTAGCCCAGTCAGCATCCACATAAGTCTCAAGAGACTGAGAAGAATTTTTAACAATATGTATTCCTCTACCAGGGGAACCTTTAAGATATCTAAGAACTTTAAGTGCAATTTTCAAATGAGACTTAAGTGGTTTATGCATAAACTGACTTAAACACTGCACAACATAAGATATATCAGGCCTAGTGTGTGTAAGGTAAATTAATTTACCTACTAGCTTTTGATATTCAGTTATTTTGTCTAAAACAGGATCAGATATAGTTGGTTCATTAGAAATAGTTAAACTCTGTTCTAAAGGAAAAGCATACGGCTTACACGCCAGTAAACCAAACTCAGATAAGAGATCTAAACAATATTTTCTTTGTGTTAATCAAAGACCTTTATCTGTTTCAATAACCTCAATTCCTAAGAAATACTTAAGTTTTCCCAGATCTTTAATCTGAAATTTAGATTTGAGAAAAGTTTTAAACTTTTCAATCTCAATCAAGTTGTTACCAGTGACAATAATATCATCAACATAAACAAGTAAACCAACAAAATTTCCAGAATCATTCTCGACAAATAAAGAGTAATCATGATGAGTGTCTAAATACTCGTCATTTTATACCTATTTGAACCCACAAAAACAACCAAAAACACACAAATGACTCACAAAATGTTACAAATTCATCACAATGTGTTTTATATGTGATTCAGGTACAAAAGATTGAAAAACAAGTGAAAACTGATAAATTTCACAACAATTGTCGTTTTCAGTCCCTGGAGTTACACAAAATGTCAAAACTAGTCCCTAAATGTTTTAAATGAATAAAAAGTTAACTTAAGTCCTTGGGAAACCAAAAATGTTCACAAAACATCCCTGGATAAAAGTTTACACAAACTGGCAATTTTTACCCCTCAAGTTACAAAATTGGCAAACTTAGTCCCTGGGTGTTATAAAACTTGGAAATTTCACAAATTACCCTTGTACTATGCATGAATATACAAAATGGAACAATTTTGAATAACTTTTGGAAATTACAAGTTTAGTCCTTAAAAATCCAAAAATTACATTTAAGGTCCTTTTAAGTTTTAAATATAAATAAAATACACCATGGTCCTTGTGTAATTGTGTTATGGCAGGTTTGGCCCCTTAAAAGAAGTTTGGAATGATGACAAGAAAGGACCCTAAAGTTTCAGCAGTTTTACACTTTTGGTCCTTGGGTTATTACAACTAAAAACCAAACCGGATCCTTATTATTACTAAATCCAAACACAACCAAACCCCAATCCACTATCTTAGCCCAAATAACAAACCCGGCCCAACCCTCTAATATCAAAACCAGGGTCAAACAGTCAACCCCCGCGCCAAAACCCCTTCTACTGTTCATCCCCCTCACCCCAACCTCAAAACCAGAAACCATGGTGGTTTTCCACCACCTGTCCACCCCCCCAGCTGGCCATACTACTCCCCCCTAACCTCCTTTCCACCTCACAACCTAATCCCACACCTCAATTAAATGCAATTCCCACCACTTTTACCTCCAAAACCTCAACCCTTCCCCTGTTTTCTTCTTACACCCCCAACTTGACCTCCAAGCCTAAATAAACCACCTCACCATGTCCCCTCCACCTCTACTAATGTCCATAATGCATTAATTGCAATGAAACCGCCTCAACTGTCAAAAGAGACTTTGGCGCCAAAAGTCAATTTGAACGGTTGAGATCACTTTCTACAATTCAAGGGTCAAGATTGATGACAGAGCTTAAGAGTGGTCTCCAAGGCATTTTGAGGCTATAAAAGGAAGAAGAAAGACAGAAGAATACTACCTTGGCCTTAAGCCATTGTCACTTTAGATTAGCTTAATTTTAGTGTAACTTTTATTGCTTTCATTTAAATTAAATGTCATTTACAGCTTTAAAGTAGTGTAATGAAACATCATTTTCAGTTTTAATGCAAGTTCTCTTTTACAATTCAAGTTTTCTTATTTATCTTTAATTCATGTCATTTACTTTCCTGTCATTTGTAGTTGATTTAATGGACTCTATAAGTCACATAAGCTCCTGACAAAGCTTGTTTAAGCTTTTAGATACCTTTAATCAGTTGTAGTCTTTAAAAACCAAAAATCACTAAAAATAGAGAAAATTTAATAGAAAATCAAAAATAGTTGTTCTAGTGTGATCTCAGCTTGGAGCATGGCCATTTTGGATTGCCATTGGTTGTAGTGTCTCATGGGAGACTATAGGTTATGGTTTGGTTCCTTGGTTCATTGATTCTCAGCTTGTCTCACCATGTAAGTCTACTTTTACAATTTTTGCTTTTTATAGCTTAAGTTATTTATCTGTGTTGATTTCTTATTTTCTGTGTTTATTTGTTGTTATGTTATGATTTTATAACTTTAAATTAGGTTGTTATGTTTTGGAATTGATTGTGCTTGAAATTTCCATGTTCACTGTCATAAGCTCAATTTTTGAAGAGCCTGGGTATACACTTGTGTGACTACTTGTATATGCTGAAAAAGGTCCTAATTTAACCAATGAAACCCTCTGGATTTGATGAAATTAGCTTATGCAATGATATGGATTGAATAGCTCAATTAAGCTTCATGTTCTTAATATTTTGCATTTCTTAGTTTAATCTTTATTCTGTGTTAATCTTCAAGTTTCTGTGTTTAATTGTTATTAGTTAATGTTAATATAGCTTAATGTTAGCTTGTTATGTTTTGTAGTTGTTTAAGTGTGAGATTTTCATTTTGACTGTTAATGAATAGATTTTTGATGATCATGGTTTAAGCTTGTGTGACTACTTGATTAAACTTATAAAAGTCCTAATTTAACAGATGAAAGCTTTTAGATTTGATAAAATTGGTTTATACAAACTTTTGGAATGAAAATCTTATATTTAGTTAATTTAAGGTGTGTTTGGTTCTACTGATTCAAGGGTGATTAACTGAGTCTAAGTTGTTGTTTTTGGTTGAAATTTAATACATAGAGTTCCTAATGGTCAGACAAACCTTTAGCCTATTGTGTATTTAAACAAAAAGTCAAAAATCACTTTCTTGGATCCTCATTTGATCACTGTAAGGATTTGTAAAGCTAAACTCTCCAATTCTGTTTAAATGTTATTGCTTTTTGTTAGTTTTATGTTCCTATATCATAATATGTCTTATTCAGTCTTTAAATTCAGATCAAAGTTGATGAAAGTCAACTTTTGATCATAAAACTAAAAAGTCAAATTTTCATTTTTCAGGTTTTTGATTAAATAGGTAATTTTGTGTAGGATTTAATACTTAGTTTCATAACTTGTGCTTTTGATATGTTTTAGTTTAGCTGCTCACCTTTATGTGTGAATTTTATCAATTTTTGTTTAGCTTATTTACTAGCTTAAATTTGTGCTTATACTTACCTGTTTTTGCCCTGTATCAGGTTCACAAGTCCATTTTCACAAGCTTGTAGCTTGTTGAATATTGGACTTGTGCCCTTGCTTATTATTGTTAAGTGTTGCCCTAGTGGCTTATTTGTTATGCTTATGCTTATTTGTCTGTCTTAGCTTATTTAGATAGCTTTTACCAACCAACCTTTTTGTTACTCACCACTCATCACACTGAAGCAAACAGTGTGATGAGTTGATTTCACAAGCTCTTAAAAAGTTCCTCATTGAGTTTCAGCTTGAGTATTTTAGCTTCATGTGAAGCTTAACTACCAAACTCAATAGCTCAATGCTTGTTGAGCTCTTATGAGCTTATTTGATAAGTTGTGTGATGTTTGTTGTTTGCCCATTCACAACATACCCCTGAGCAATCAGGGGTATTACACCATTTCCACAAGCTTCTCACAAGCTCCTTAGTGATCTAGAGCTTAGGTAAATTAGCTTCATGTGAAGCTTACCTACCCAGCTTTGGGATCCTACACTTAAAATCAACCTTGTAGCTTATTTACTAGGGCTGCAAGTGGCTTATACTTATCACCACAAGAAAAGTTATGCTGAGTCCTTAGCATTTCTTTCCTACACCTAGACTATTTCATAAGCTCATAAAAAGCTATCTAGTTGGACCCAGCTGATGAATTCAAGTTCTATGTGGAGCTTATCAATCAGGCTATAAGATCCAATGCTTAGTTTCTATGTTGTAGCTTATTCACTAGGGCTGCAACAAGCTTTTTGTGTGTCCCATACCATATCAAACACTGAGCAATCAGTGTTTTGATGGTCTTTTCATAAGCCCTCAACAAGCTCATCAGTGGACCCCACTTGATGAGTTTTGGCTTTTTGGAAAGCCAAATACCTCAGCTTGAAACTCCAATCTTTAGTTTGACCTTTTCAGCTTATTTTCTAAGCTTAAATGGCCACTCTATATAGTTGCAGGGGTGTTTGGATCTGAGTACTCAGGGAAGTGCTTATTTGCTTATTCTGAGCTAATAAGCTAATCTCTGATCACAACCTTGTTCATACATATATATAATACTTGTACAAAACTATTTTACCTTTTACTTTCTAGTTTGGGCTTATACCAAGCTCATTTGAGCTTCAATTCTATCCAAGTTGAGCCATAATAAGCTCAACTGTCTAAACCTTAAGCCCATTCTAATAAGCACTTCTCAGTGCTTATTCTTGTTCATACACACCTACTATACTTGTATATACACTCACATACCTTTGTTTTACCCTGTATAGCTTTTTCAAGCTTGTTTCAAGCTTATGACCCAACTGTAAGCCCAAAAGCTCAACTGAGGTGGTCATAAGCTGTGAAACAGCTTAATTCTTAGTATGTATAGTTTTATTTTCATCTTATGTGTATATTATATGTATTTATTTAGTTTCATAAAAAGAAAAACCAAAATGAAGCTTTAACCAAAGTGATAGCTTCTATTTAAGAAGCTTTAGGCTTAAAAGCCAACTGTTAAGCTAATAAGCTCGCACAGAGCTTATTGCTTAGTTTTGAAAAAAGTTGCTTTGTTAAAATTGCTTATTATTAGTTACTTATGAAGTTTGTAAAGAAAAAAAATGAAAAATAAAATAAAAAACCAAAAATGGGTGTGGGTGGGATTCGAACTTGGGACCTCTCGCTAGTATCATGAATAAAATCCCACACCCCTTCCAACTGCTCTGGGGCACCAGTTCCGTTAGTCTTTGTATACACAATATACTTAACCCACTTTTTCCCTTTTGGCTTATTGGAACTGAGCAGCTTATTCCAGCTTATCTGGATAAGCTGGCAACCCCAACTTATTTTTCCTAGGATCCTTATAAGTAAATATACTTTCTGTAATTTTTTCGTATTTTTTACTGTTCATCTAATATATATAATAATTAATATAGTTTCATTAGGTTTTAGGATATAATAAGTAATATAATTTTAAAACTGCTTATTTATAATTTTTATAAACTTTTTATATTTTTTATGGGTTCCTGAGATGATTAGGAAGTTTTATAAAAAGTTTTATAATTTTATAAATAAGTTTAGTATGTATAAATAATTATAATAGTTTAATTAAGTAATAATAGTTTTAAATTAAGTTTTCTTATTTCTGTATATAAAATATAGTTTTTATATTTTTCTTAGCTTCTTATTAGTATTTTAGAATTATGTAAAAAGTTTCATATTTTTGTTTGCTTATTTAGTATTTATAATAATTAAATATTAATATTAGTAATTAGATAAATAGTAAATAATTAATAAATAGAATAATTGTATAATAAATATATTTTTAGTTTCTAAATTTCTTTTATATTACTTTTAACTTTTCTAAGTTTTTTGTTTTATTTATTTAGGTTTATTTTACATTTTCTTAGTATTTAGGTAATTAATTAATAAGTATATAAATAGTTTTAATTAATAATAATTAGTATAACACTTGTAAATATTATTTTAAATATTTTGTAAATATAGTTATTTATTTTATTTCTTTTTAATTTGCATTTAAGCCCCTAAGGCATGCAAATTCCCTCTTTGGGAAAGTTTTGTTTTATTCATTACGTTTACGTTTATTTAAACTTAAACGTACGTTTATAATTACTTTATATTTTAGGGTTTCTGTTTGTACGTTTCTTAATTGAACTAGCTGTGACAGAGCTATTACTATTCACATTCAGTGTTAGTCAATCAGATTCCTGTTTTTCCTATACTATATTATTTTAACAATTCACAAGTCATTGTATTCAGGATATCACGCCTCGCCAGGACATAAACGATCCAAGGATATTTTAACCCTTGGTAAACTTGCATTCCTCTCCCGGGCTGTCGCCCTTTTACTTTTATTAGGTTGACCATTTTATCCTAAGTGGTTGGCTTATAAAAAGTAGGTATGGTCCGGGAGGAATCAAATTTTGTCGCCGTTGCCGGGGAGGAATCAAATTTTGGCGCCGCTGCCGGGGAGGCTGTGCTAAGTATTATGACTTCTATTTTGTATTTTGTTGAAATACCTATCCTTGTTTGTATATTATACTATATCATTCAACTTCCGGGCTGTCAAGACAAATTTATTACAGTTAATCATTCACAAGTGATTAGCTTGCGTGGTAAACCTGACACAAGCCTGGGAGGTAGTGATTATATACTGTATCATATTTCTTTTCAATAAACAATATAAAATACAAAAAGATGTTATGGTTGAAATCTATCTGTGCTTTGATCTGCACGTGACTGTCAATTTTCCTAATCTTGATATTCCTAGGTCTAAATTTTGGCTAAACACCATATTTACACTAAAAAAGGGTTTACTGTGCTTAGTATTATCCCTGGAAAGAAATAGATTAGGTTTAAATCAGTCTCATGTATTAAAAATCTCATTTAAGTTTCCTTTTTAGCCATTTCTTTGTACATATATATATAAAAAATTAAAATACAAAAACATTATAAAATTTAAAATCAAAAATAATCTCCTTACCTTATTTATAATTCTGTGAGTGGCAATCCCACTCCAATTTCTCACCTAATCTTTGAGTGGCAATCCCACTCCACTTCCCCATGAACCATTTAATTCGGGGTCAAGTCAAGCTAGTGACTTGGTTATCAAAAAAAAAAAAAAAAAAACAATAGCATAAACATGGGTTTTCACCCGTGTGTACCACCTAAGTGTGGGGGTGTGCCCCACATGTTGTATATATCTTGAAAATGTAATAAAAAATTGTAAATACAGAAAAAATAAAATAATTGTTGTACCCCACTTAGCTTTGAATATTGAGGACAATATTCATAATAAGTGTGGGGGGGAATTCTGGCGAATTTGATCACTTTTATACCCTTGTATGCCCTTTTCCCCAAAAATGACCAAAATTTAAATTTTTTTTTTCATTTGGTATTAGTGTTTTGCACTAAATACAACAAATGGTAATCAGTCCACCATGTCTAACACACATAAGGATTGGCTAATCCAGGAGCAAACGGCTCTTGGTAAAGATATCTCAAACCCGTTTATGGCTTGTAATTTGCCCAAAATTGTATGGTTCCTCAACTCCCCATATCCCATAAAGCGAATGAGTTGGCTAGCCCGCAAGATTATGGCTTGTGGTAAAGGCCGTGGAAAAACCATAATTGGTAATCAACTCACCAAGATGTTGACTATTCCATCAAGATTTGGCTAGTCCAGAAGCAAACGGCTTTTGGTAAAGACTAATCAAATCCGTTGACAGCTGGTGGTTTGCTCAAAATCACACGGTTATCAGGTGTGCCACAGTTCTTACATCTGGCTACTCCAGAAGTGATGGCTTTTGGTAAAGAGTTTTTCAAATCCATTAAGTTTTAAATAAAAGATTGCTAGGGACTAGCAATAGTTTAGTGTGGGGGATTGATGAGTGTCTAAATACTCATCATTTTATACCTATTTGAACCCACAAAAACAACCAAAAACACACAAATGACTCACAAAATGTTACAAATTCATCACAATGTGTTTTATATGTGATTCAGGTACAAAAGATTGAAAAACAAGTGAAAACTGATAAATTTCACAACAATTGTCATTTTCAGTCCCTAGAGTTACACAAAATGTCAAAACTAGTCCCTAAATGTTTTAAATGAATAAAAAGTTAACTTAAGTCCTTGGGAAACCAAAAATGTTCACAAAACATCCCTGGATAAAAGTTTACACAAACTGGCAATTTTTACCCCTCAAGTTACAAAATTGGCAAACTTAGTCCCTGGGTGTTATAAAACTTGGAAATTTCACAAATTACCCTTGTACTATGCATGAATATACAAAATGGAACAATTTTGAATAACTTTTGGAAATTACAAGTTTAGTCCTTAAAAATCCAAAAATTACATTTAAGGTCCTTTTAAGTTTTAAATATAAATAAAATACACCATGGTCCTTGTGTAATTGTGTTATGGCAGGTTTGGCCCCTTAAAAGAAGTTTGGAATGATGACAAGAAAGGACCCTAAAGTTTCAGCAGTTTTACACTTTTGGTCCTTGGGTTATTACAACTAAAAACCAAACCGGATCCTTATTATTACTAAATCCAAACACAACCAAACCCCAATCCACTATCTTGGCCCAAATAACAAACCCGGCCCAACCCTCTAATATCAAAACCAGGGTCAAACAGTCAACCCCCGCGCCAAAACCCCTTCTACTGTTCATCCCCCTCACCCCAACCTCAAAACCAGAAACCATGGTGGTTTTCCACCACCTGTCCACCCCCCAGCTGGCCATACTACTCCCCCTAACCTCCTTTCCACCTCACAACCTAATCCCACACCTCAATTAAATGCAATTCCCACCACTTTTACCTCCAAAACCTCAACCCTTCCCCTGTTTTCTTCTTACACCCCCAACTTGACCTCCAAGCCTAAATAAACCACCTCACCATGTCCCCTCCACCTCTACTAATGTCCATAATGCATTAATTGCAATGAAACCGCCTCAACTGTCAAAAGAGACTTTGGCGCCAAAAGTCAATTTGAACGGTTGAGATCACTTTCTACAATTCAAGGGTCAAGATTGATGACAGAGCTTAAGAGTGGTCTCCAAGGCATTTTGAGGCTATAAAAGGAAGAAGAAAGACAGAAGAATACTACCTTGGCCTTAAGCCATTGTCACTTTAGATTAGCTTAATTTTAGTGTAACTTTTATTGCTTTCATTTAAATTAAATGTCATTTACAGCTTTAAAGTAGTGTAATGAACTCAAAGTAGTGTAATGAAACATCATTTTCAGTTTTAATGCAAGTTCTCTTTTACAATTCAAGTTTTCTTATTTATCTTTAATTCATGTCATTTACTTTCCTGTCATTTGTAGTTGATTTAATGGACTCTATAAGTCACATAAGCTCCTGACAAAGCTTGTTTAAGCTTTTAGATACCTTTAATCAGTTGTAGTCTTTAAAAACCAAAAATCACTAAAAATAGAGAAAATTCAATAGAAAATCAAAAATAGTTGTTCTAGTGTGATCTCAGCTTGGAGCATGGCCATTTTGGATTGCCATTGGTTGTAGTGTCTCATGGGAGACTATAGGTTATGGTTTGGTTCCTTGGTTCATTGATTCTCAGCTTGTCTCACCATGTAAGTCTACTTTTACAATTTTTGCTTTTTATAGCTTAAGTTATTTATCTGTGTTGATTTCTTATTTTCTGTGTTTATTTGTTGTTATGTTATGATTTTATAACTTTAAATTAGGTTGTTATGTTTTGGAATTGATTGTGCTTGAAATTTCCATGTTCACTGTCATAAACTCAATTTTTGAAGAGCCTGGGTATACACTTGTGTGACTACTTGTATATGCTGAAAAAGGTCCTAATTTAACCAATGAAACCCTCTGGATTTGATGAAATTAGCTTATGCAATGATATGGATTGAATAGCTCAATTAAGCTTCATGTTCTTAATATTTTGCATTTCTTAGTTTAATCTTTATTCTGTGTTAATCTTCAAGTTTCTGTGTTTAATTGTTATTAGTTAATGTTAATATAGCTTAATGTTAGCTTGTTATGTTTTGTAGTTGTTTAAGTGTGAGATTTTCATTTTGACTGTTAATGAATAGATTTTTGATGATCATGGTTTAAGCTTGTGTGACTACTTGATTAAACTTATAAAAGTCCTAATTTAACAGATGAAAGCTTTTAGATTTGATAAAATTGGTTTATACAAACTTTTGGAATGAAAATCTTATATTTAGTTAATTTAAGGTGTGTTTGGTTCTACTGATTCAAGGGTGATTAACTGAGTCTAAGTTGTTGTTTTTGGTTGAAATTTAATACATAGAGTTCCTAATGGTCAGACAAACCTTTAGCCTATTGTGTATTTAAACAAAAAGTCAAAAATCACTTTCTTGGATCCTCATTTGATCACTGTAAGGATTTGTAAAGCTAAACTCTCCAATTCTGTTTAAATGTTATTGCTTTTTGTTAGTTTTATGTTCCTATATCATAATATGTCTTATTCAGTCTTTAAATTCAGATCAAAGTTGATGAAAGTCAACTTTTGATCATAAAACTAAAAAGTCAAATTTTCATTTTTCAGGTTTTTGATTAAATAGGTAATTTTGTGTAGGATTTAATACTTAGTTTCATAACTTGTGCTTTTGATATGTTTTAGTTTAGCTGCTCACCTTTATGTGTGAATTTTATCAATTTTTGTTTAGCTTATTTACTAGCTTAAATTTGTGCTTATACTTACCTGTTTTTGCCCTGTATCAGGTTCACAAGTCCATTTTCACAAGCTTGTAGCTTGTTGAATATTGGACTTGTGCCCTTGCTTATTATTGTTAAGTGTTGCCCTAGTGGCTTATTTGTTATGCTTATGCTTATTTGTCTGTCTTAGCTTATTTAGATAGCTTTTACCAACCAACCTTTTTGTTACTCACCACTCATCACACTGAAGCAAACAGTGTGATGAGTTGATTTCACAAGCTCTTAAAAAGTTCCTCATTGAGTTTCAGCTTGAGTATTTTAGCTTCATGTGAAGCTTAACTACCAAACTCAATAGCTCAATGCTTGTTGAGCTCTTATGAGCTTATTTGATAAGTTGTGTGATGTTTGTTGTTTGCCCATTCACAACATACCCCTGAGCAATCAGGGGTATTACACCATTTCCACAAGCTTCTCACAAGCTCCTTAGTGATCTAGAGCTTAGGTAAATTAGCTTCATGTGAAGCTTACCTACCCAGCTTTGGGATCCTACACTTAAAATCAACCTTGTAGCTTATTTACTAGGGCTGCAAGTGGCTTATACTTATCACCACAAGAAAAGTTATGCTGAGTCCTTAGCATTTCTTTCCTACACCTAGACTATTTCATAAGCTCATAAAAAGCTATCTAGTTGGACCCAGCTGATGAATTCAAGTTCTATGTGGAGCTTATCAATCAGGCTATAAGATCCAATGCTTAGTTTCTATGTTGTAGCTTATTCACTAGGGCTGCAACAAGCTTTTTGTGTGTCCCATACCATATCAAACACTGAGCAATCAGTGTTTTGATGGTCTTTTCATAAGCCCTCAACAAGCTCATCAGTGGACCCCACTTGATGAGTTTTGGCTTTTTGGAAAGCCAAATACCTCAGCTTGAAACTCCAATCTTTAGTTTGACCTTTTCAGCTTATTTTCTAAGCTTAAATGGCCACTCTATATAGTTGCAGGGGTGTTTGGATCTGAGTACTCAGGGAAGTGCTTATTTGCTTATTCTGAGCTAATAAGCTAATCTCTGATCACAACCTTGTTCATACATATATATAATACTTGTACAAAACTATTTTACCTTTTACTTTCTAGTTTGGGCTTATACCAAGCTCATTTGAGCTTCAATTCTATCCAAGTTGAGCCATAATAAGCTCAACTGTCTAAACCTTAAGCCCATTCTAATAAGCACTTCTCAGTGCTTATTCTTGTTCATACACACCTACTATACTTGTATATACACTCACATACCTTTGTTTTACCCTGTATAGCTTTTTCAAGCTTGTTTCAAGCTTATGACCCAACTGTAAGCCCAAAAGCTCAACTGAGGTGGTCATAAGCTGTGAAACAGCTTAATTCTTAGTATGTATAGTTTTATTTTCATCTTATGTGTATATTATATGTATTTATTTAGTTTCATAAAAAGAAAAACCAAAATGAAGCTTTAACCAAAGTGATAGCTTCTATTTAAGAAGCTTTAGGCTTAAAAGCCAACTGTTAAGCTAATAAGCTCGCACAGAGCTTATTGCTTAGTTTTGAAAAAAGTTGCTTTGTTAAAATTGCTTATTATTAGTTACTTATGAAGTTTGTAAAGAAAAAAAATGAAAAATAAAATAAAAAACCAAAAATGGGTGTGGGTGGGATTCGAACTTGGGACCTCTCGCTAGTATCATGAATAAAATCCCACACCCCTTCCAACTGCTCTGGGGCACCAGTTCCGTTAGTCTTTGTATACACAATATACTTAACCCACTTTTTCCCTTTTGGCTTATTGGAACTGAGCAGCTTATTCCAGCTTATCTGGATAAGCTGGCAACCCCAACTTATTTTTCCTAGGATCCTTATAAGTAAATATACTTTCTGTAATTTTTTCGTATTTTTTACTGTTCATCTAATATATATAATAATTAATATAGTTTCATTAGGTTTTAGGATATAATAAGTAATATAATTTTAAAACTGCTTATTTATAATTTTTATAAACTTTTTATATTTTTTATGGGTTCCTGAGATGATTAGGAAGTTTTATAAAAAGTTTTATAATTTTATAAATAAGTTTAGTATGTATAATAATTATAATAGTTTAATTAGTTTAATTAAGTAATAATAGTTTTAAATTAAGTTTTCTTATTTCTGTATATAAAATATAGTTTTTATATTTTTCTTAGCTTCTTATTAGTATTTTAGAATTATGTAAAAAGTTTCATATTTTTGTTTGCTTATTTAGTATTTATAATAATTAAATATTAGTATTAGTAATTAGATAAATAGTAAATAATTAATAAATAGAATAATTGTATAATAAATATATTTTTAGTTTCTAAATTTCTTTTATATTACTTTTAACTTTTCTAAGTTTTTTGTTTTATTTATTTAGGTTTATTTTACATTTTCTTAGTATTTAGGTAATTAATTAATAAGTATATAAATAGTTTTAATTAATAATAATTAGTATAACACTTGTAAATATTATTTTAAATATTTTGTAAATATAGTTATTTATTTTATTTCTTTTTAATTTGCATTTAAGCCCTTAAGGCATGCAAATTCCCTCTTTGGGAAAGTTTTGTTTTATTCATTACGTTTACGTTTATTTAAACTTAAACGTACGTTTATAATTACTTTATATTTTAGGGTTTCTGTTTGTACGTTTCTTAATTGAACTAGCTGTGACAGAGCTATTACTATTCACATTCAGTGTTAGTGATTCGCCCGAAACCAGTTATCTTTTATTTCTCAACCACTTGTGAATGGTCAATAATAAAGTCAAACTAATCAAAGGCAAATGCTTCCGAGGAATACAGTGTTTTCCCGGGTCGTAAGTCCCAACGAGGTGTGCGATGTGATATTATAAACGAGTCTGTGATTAGTGAATGTGAACAGGTAAGGGTATAAAAGTGTGTGTGTGTTTAAACTAGGGTTTTATAACTTAAAATAACTATTAAAACGATTACGTAAAACCTAGATATCTAAAACGTTAAAACGTATACCAATTTAAAATCAGACGCGACTGCGTACTGAGAAAAAGGTGAGTTTTAAGAAAAATAAACTACAGGGGTTAAAATTGACAATCCTATAAACTTAAACTTAAAATAAAGTTAAATTAAAAAGAAAACTATTTTTAATATTATTTTATTAATTATTATTAATTATTTAATTAAAAACTATTTAACTAATTAATTAGAAAATTATAAATACTACAAACTAAACTAAAAACTTATAAAAATATTTTCTAAACCTAAAATAGAACTTGAAGAAAGTATAAAAAATAAAAATAAATATTTTTGTCTTTTTATGAATTTCTTATTAATTAAAAACTATTTATATTATTTATACTAATTAAACTATTTTAAATTACAAATAATATTAAACTAACTTAGAAAATTATGAAAATTTTTATATAACTAATTAACCATCATAGGAATCCTAAAAAATTATAAAAACTTTATTTTATGTATTTTAAACTAGTTTACTATTTATTATTCTATTTATTATTTAATTACTATTTAAACTATTTAAATTATAAAAACTATTAAATGAACAGTATAAATCACAAGAAAATTTATAAAATTATCTTATGACTTATAGAAGCTAGGGAAAATATAAAATATAGGTGTTACTATGTAAAAATTAATTATGCTATTTATAACTTACTTATTAATTAATTATTAATAAAACTATTTTTAAATCTAATAAATATCAAATGACAATATAAAAATCTAATAAAATTATTTAAAATACTTTAATATATAAGGAAATTAATAAAAATATAAAAATACAGATTACTTAATAAAAATATAAAAATGAAAATTAAAATTAAATTGTATTAAATAGAAACTATCACTTAATTTTATATTGTTTTTTTTTGGATTTTTATTTTACAAAACTTTATTATACATAAAAATAAGTAACTTTAATAAAAACAATAATTTTAGAACTTAAAAATAAGCTAGTTATAAGCTATAATCCTAGACAGTTGACTTATGTTGACTTTGATGAGAAATAAGCTCAAATGAGCTTATGTGGGACCCACCAAGGCTTATTCTGGTTCTAATAGGTTAGTTGGACTAGTCAAAGCTTAACTTAACTCAATAAGCTCAGTAGATAAGCTAAAAAGCCAAAATAAGCTAATCCAAAAACCTAAAATCTACACAGACTGGGGACAAGATTCAATGGTTAATCTAGGTGGGGTCCACAGTGACTCAGGTCAAACTATTGGTCAACCTAGGTAGCCTACTAGGAGGGGGGTTGAGAAAACCTAACTAGAGCTACTGGGGCCCACTGGATTGGTCACAAAAACACCACAAAGTGGTGGGTGTGGATGAGGTCTGGTCTGAGCAGGGCAACACCTTGCCCTGCAGTTGTGTTTAGGGCTGAGTGGGACCCACTTACAAAAATCTTAAAAATATAAAAATGGTGAAATTCTAAAGTTGAGGTGGTAGAAAACAACTCCACAAAATTTCAAAGCCTAGATCCTAATACTAAATTCACAAGAAATCTTGGAAGTTTGGTGAAAACCTGAGAATGGCAACTTTGACTTTTGAACAAAAACTTGCTACTATGACTTATTTGAACTTCTACTGATCCTAATTAACTTAATATGTTATAATAAGATGAAAGTAACTTAGTTTAAGCTAAAAATCCTAGTTATGTATTGATAATGGTGTTTATGATCCTTGGTGACCACCACAGTTAACTGTGGTGGTAGAATTATTGTGATTTTGACTTTTAAAGTACAAATGACCTAGTTTAAGGCTGAGTTAATCTGATATGAACTTAAAAACAATAAACCAACAGGTTTAAGCCATCAAAACTATCCACAGTGTACTCAAAAGCTTAGATCCAAACACCCCTTAACAAACTGAATTAGATGATTATCAAAGCAAATGAGATATTTAACCTACTCCACTGATTCCTAACACTAAATTAAGATTATTTAAGACTGATTGAACAGAAATCAACCACAATTCAAGCTTATAACTCAGATTTGTCACATGTGAGTTTTTTAACTGTGAGATTTTAAGGTTTCAAGCAATACTGAAATTTTATAAACAACCAAGTGATATTATGCAATATTAATAACAACTAACACAAGCAGATCATAGAAAAACAAATTTCAACTTTAAACATCAACTGATACAGTAACAAGAAAAATGGATCAAAAGCTTACAAATGAGTTCAAGCTGAGGTTATGAACCAGGGGATCCAAAACCATCACCTAATGCTCCCAAGAGCTTCTAAACCAGAAAATATCCAATTTTCATCAAGCTCCTTTGCTTCCAAGTACTCTAACCATTAATTTTTTATTTTTACTTTATTTAATTTGTATTTTTCTTATTTTTCTCTTTTATGAACTAACCAGCTAAGTGATGCTTTCCTAAGCTTATTTGAGCTTTGTCAAGGCTTAAATAGACTTATGGAATCATATAATAACAACAACAAACACCATACAACTATGTGAGATTTTTGAGAATTTTAGAAATACCAAAAACTGAGAATCAACTGAAATCTTAAATTGAGTATGGCAAAAGATGTAAAATACACTGAGATAACTTAATTGATTACTTAAAAGCTTTAAATTACAATAATAAACTAAAATTACACTAGTCGACCTAAGATTACACTAACTAATCTAATATTTTTCTTCCTTTGCTTCTTTTCCCATTTGTAGCTGTTATCTGAGCTTGTGGGACCCACTGGGTGATTTCCCACCACTTCCTAGCCATTGATCAGGTCTCAATCATCCTAGCCGTTTAAATGGGTAACTTGGCGCCAAAGTCTTGGGGTGTACTGTAGATAACGTGGAGCGTATTTTAGGGGTTTAAATGGGTTTGGAGGGTTGTGGTGAGGTGGAGGGATAGTGGGTGAGAGGTGGCAGCAAGTTGGGTGAAAACCATGGTGGTTTTAGTAGCAGAGGAGGGGGTGGTGGTTTTGGAGGGAAAGGTGTAGGCTGGGTGGTTTGGTTGACCGGGGTTTGACCAGAAGGTGGACTGGGCTTGGAGTTGGGCCAAAGAAGGAAGGTTGGGTTGTTAGTGTAATGGATTTGGTTTTTATTTTTGGGTTTAATTTTTAGTCCGGTTTGGTTTTAGGTAAATCACAAGGACCACAAATGTAATTTAGGCAATGTTGAAGGTTTGAAATGGTAATATCCCAAAGTAGTTCAAAGGACCATAATTGCCATAAATAAATAGTACAAGGACATTTTTGATGTTTTTCATATTTTAAATATCCGAGGACTATTTTTGCCAAACTTGCAAAGTTGAGGGACTAATCATGTAAATTCACCAAACTTATCACCAAGGACCAAACCTGCAAAAGATTATTAGTATAGGGACCATAATTGAATTTCTCAAAGTTTTTACATCCCAGGGACCATTTCTGTCAATTTCCAAAGTTGAGGGACTAAACTTGTAATTTTATGAAACTTTGCACCAAAGGACTAAATATGTAACTTTATGATTAAAAAGGACCTTTGATGACTTTTTCATGTTTTTAGAATTACCAGGGACTAGTTTTGACAATTTATGAAACTTGAGGGACTGAAACTGCCAATTATGCAAACTTTGTACGTTTTTCATTTGTTTTTGCATATTTTGTATTTGAAACATATAAAACACACCTTAAAGATATTTTAAGTATTTTGATACATATTTGAGTGTTTTTGTATGTTTTGGCAGTTCAGATTGGTATAAAATGATGAGTATTTAGACACTCATCAATCCCCCACACTAAACTATTGCTAGTCCCTAGCAATCTATTGAGAAAAACTTAATGGATTTGAAAAACTCTTTACCAAAAGCCATCACTTCTGGAGTAGCCAGGTGTAAGAACTGTGGCACACCTGATAACCGTGTGATTTTGAGCAAACCACCAGCTGTCAACGGATTTGATTAGTCTTTACCAAAAGCCGTTTGCTTCTGGACTAGCCAACTCTTGATGGAATAGTCAACATCTTGGTGAGCTGATTACCAATTATGGATTTTCCACAGCCTTTACCACAAGCCATAATCTTGCGGGCTAGCCAACTCATTATCTTTTGAGGATGATGGGGAGTTGAGGAACCATACAATTATTGGCAAATTGCAAGCCATAAACGGGTTTGAGTTATCTTTACCAAGAACCGTTTGCTCCTGGATTAGCCAATCCTGTTGTGGGTTAGACATGGAGGATTGATACCATTTATTGTGTTCTAAGTGAGAAAAAATTTTAAAATTTTGGCTAAAATAGGGGTTCTTGATGGAACATGTGTTTAAATTCGTTAGAATAACGAATCTCCCCCCACACTTAGAACTGAATATTGTCCTCAATATTCAAAGTACTGGGTGATAAACCAACACTTAGAACGTAAGAAGAAAATATTCCATAGCCTTTAAGATGTATATACATACAATTATTTTTTTAGATAAAACTTCTTAAATAGAAGCTATCACTATATGTACATTTTTTTTTTTTTTTTTTTTTTTTTTTTTTTTTTTTTTTTTTTTTGAGGATATATATATATACAACATGTGGGGCATCTCCCCCACACTAGGGTGTAACATGGGTGAAAACCTATGTACATGCTAATGTTTTTGATTACCGAGTCACTAGCTTGACTCGACCCCGAATTTATTTGTCCATGGGGAAGCAAGTGGAAGAGACAATCTCAATCGGACTTTCATTCAAGATGTTTGGATAACCTTTGAAGCACGTGAAAGTTCCACACCGATGAGACAAGTACCCGGCTCATAATTTATAAATGAGAATGCCGGGATCAAAGATAATGTCTTCACTCCCGAAAGAGTGAAGAACAGGATAGGGAACAGAATATATGAAGAAAAGAAAGAAGGTCATAATGAAAATCATGACTAATTCCTCATCTTCAATAGGAGAATTCATTGGTTCATGAATCTCCTCATTTAAGCTCGTTTGATCAAGACATATTATGGGCATGTCTAGATCAAAATAGAAAGTATCATACTCCGGTGGAGATATGATATGAGTGAGTTCATCGGAGAACTCCTCAAAGGTGAATGATTCGTATTCGGGATTGATTTGAGTGAGTTTATTGGGGAACTCCTCAATAGTAAATGATTCATAAACGGGAAGAGAATTATAAGAATGAGAAGTGGTGATACTACTTATCTTCTCTTCCGTTTGATCAAAATGGAACGTTTGCAATTCAGGAATAGAATCATTGATCAAAATCTCACTATCCTTGACGGGGATAGGAGATGAAATAGGCTTTTCATTAAAAGCCTCGATTCTAGAAATGAGAAGATTAGCATTTAATAATGTAAGACGAAGAGATTCGTCTTGGATGAGTTCTTCCTCATTCTCTTCTTCTGAGTTGACAAGCTCAGAAGGTAATTCCCCCACATAACTTATGTCTCCACAAGATAAAGAATAGTTCTCATCAGAATCAGAGAACATCTCAGTATGATTATTTGGAAAGACAAGAGGGGGAGGAATATCACACACATGATCAAGAATTCCCTGTGACTCTCTTGGGATTGAGACAAGGTTCTCAACACTAGACTTTATGAATTCGTCCGATTCCTTTGCAGGAACAGTGTCAAGATGCTCGTCCCCCATGTTCAGAGAGTGAGTGGGAACCTCAGGTGTGATAACATCATACTCAGGGAGATGAGAAGGACTAGCAGTAATGGAGTCTACAAGTTCCATTATTTCTACTGCTGGTGATTCAGTTATTTTCTTTTCTCCCTGTATATGCATGGAAGGAGTCTCAACTGATGAACATGATGAGGTATCATCACTTTCATCATCCTCATCGAGAAAAACAGCATTTTGAAATTTGGTACGTGTTATAGCTGCTTGTTCTAAGACTAGTAATTCTTCCATGCTTCTTTCGTCTCTAGCAGCATGTTTTTCAGCAAGTAATTCCGTGATAGAATTATCATGAGAATATTGAGTGAGTGGAAACTGTGGGGGTGTGAATGTGTCAAAACCGGATGTATTAGAACTAGAACAATGTTCAGGTTTATAATACGGTTGACATTTAAAATCATCATGAGGACCCCCACAATGTACACAAGAAAAACTTGGTGCATTTTGAAACGACATATTAGCTAACTCCTCCTTAATGTTTTTAAGTTTTTCAAGAACCTCTAGACAAGGGTCTTGCTGGATGTGAGGAGTAGCTTGAATTATTTGGTACTGTGGAGGTGGGTCTTGAAACGAATAGTCGTAATTGTTACAAGGAAATGGATTCCTTGTTTGACAATCAGAGCTAAAGTGTGGACCTCCACAGTACTCACAACAGTAAAACTGTTGAGTCTGGCTTGGTGTATTTTGATACGAAGCATCATTGATATTTGGATAATATGATTCTTGCTCGTATGAATGTGATGGGTAGTTGAAAAAATTGGAGGAGTCGTTGAATGAGTTTTGATTAGGATCATAAGCAAATGAATTACTCGATCCACAAAACAAACAACTCCCGTTTTGGATATCATTACCACATTGCACACATGTACACCAACGACATGGAAAACCAAAAAGCGGCTCACCACAACCGTCACAAGGAACAAAATCTGGAGGTGGGACAAGTGGTGTGCTCTTAGAGCTAGGAATTTCCACCACTTCCGTTATGGTCTCGGGTTTTGGTTCTTGATAAACGTGAAGGTTAGGTAAGTCGTTCTTTTCAGTTACTGCCCTGAGCTCATTACGTTTGCTTGACAAACTTTTAACCGTAAACCGTGAAAGATCAGGTTTAGGAGCATTTGTGAGCTCAGGTTTTTGGACAACCGTGGTTTGGACGTATTTAGCACCTCCATCGTCAGAGGAAAGTACAAGGTCCTTTGTCACCCCGGTTTCTCGTTCCATTTCCCTCACTGGAGAGGGAATATGAATCAAAGGTCTATCATAATCAACATGACATCTCGATATCTTGGATAAGGCCACAAGTTTCTCAACTTTGCTTTTACAGGCCCTTTGTTTAAAGAAATCGTCATCGAAAGATGCCATTAGAATCAATTATGAGATAAGTGGAAGAATGTAGAATCAAAGGGTTTTGGGGATGAGAAATGAAGAATCAAATAGGTAGAGGTGTAAAGGTGAATATTTTTGTGTTTTGTTTTATAAAAAATATGGATAAAAGATGGTAAATATACAATGGATGTATATCCAGAATCACTAATACGCAAAAACGTTTAGAATAAGCGCACAACCTCCCCGGCAGCGGCGCCAAATTTTGATTCGCCCGAAACCAGTTATCTTTTATTTCTCAACCACTTGTGAATGGTCAATAATAAAGTCAAACTAATCAAAGGCAAATGCTTCCGAGGAATACAGTGTTTTCCCGGGTCGTAAGTCCCAACGAGGTGTGCGATGTGATATTATAAACGAGTCTGTGATTAGTGAATGTGAACAGGTAAGGGTATAAAAGTGTGTGTGTGTTTAAACTAGGGTTTTATAACTTAAAATAACTATTAAAACGATTACGTAAAACCTAGATATCTAAAACGTTAAAACGTATACCAATTTAAAATCAGACGCGACTGCGTACTGAGAAAAAGGTGAGTTTTAAGAAAAATAAACTACAGGGGTTAAAATTGACAATCCTATAAACTTAAACTTAAAATAAAGTTAAATTAAAAAGAAAACTATTTTTAATATTATTTTATTAATTATTATTAATTATTTAATTAAAAACTATTTAACTAATTAATTAGAAAATTATAAATACTACAAACTAAACTAAAAACTTATAAAAATATTTTCTAAACCTAAAATAGAACTTGAAGAAAGTATAAAAAATAAAAATAAATATTTTTGTCTTTTTATGAATTTCTTATTAATTAAAAACTATTTATATTATTTATACTAATTAAACTATTTTAAATTACAAATAATATTAAACTAACTTAGAAAATTATGAAAATTTTTATATAACTAATTAACCATCATAGGAATCCTAAAAAATTATAAAAACTTTATTTTATGTATTTTAAACTAGTTTACTATTTATTATTCTATTTATTATTTAATTACTATTTAAACTATTTAAATTATAAAAACTATTAAATGAACAGTATAAATCACAAGAAAATTTATAAAATTATCTTATGACTTATAGAAGCTAGGAAAAATATAAAATATAGGTGTTACTATGTAAAAATTAATTATGCTATTTATAACTTACTTATTAATTAATTATTAATAAAACTATTTTTAAATCTAATAAATATCAAATGACAATATAAAAATCTAATAAAATTATTTAAAATACTTTAATATATAAGGAAATTAATAAAAATATAAAAATACAGATTACTTAATAAAAATATAAAAATGAAAATTAAAATTAAATTGTATTAAATAGAAACTATCACTTAATTTTATATTGTTTTTTTTTGGATTTTTATTTTACAAAACTTTATTATACATAAAAATAAGTAACTTTAATAAAAACAATAATTTTAGAACTTAAAAATAAGCTAGTTATAAGCTATAATCCTAGACAGTTGACTTATGTTGACTTTGATGAGAAATAAGCTCAAATGAGCTTATGTGGGACCCACCAAGGCTTATTCTGGTTCTAATAGGTTAGTTGGACTAGTCAAAGCTTAACTTAACTCAATAAGCTCAGTAGATAAGCTAAAAAGCCAAAATAAGCTAATCCAAAAACCTAAAATCTACACAGACTGGGGACAAGATTCAATGGTTAATCTAGGTGGGGTCCACAGTGACTCAGGTCAAACTATTGGTCAACCTAGGTAGCCTACTAGGAGGGGGGTTGAGAAAACCTAACTAGAGCTACTGGGGCCCACTGGATTGGTCACAAAAACACCACAAAGTGGTGGGTGTGGATGAGGTCTGGTCTGAGCAGGGCAACACCTTGCCCTGCAGTTGTGTTTAGGGCTGAGTGGGACCCACTTACAAAAATCTTAAAAATATAAAAATGGTGGAATTCTAAAGTTGAGGTGGTAGAAAACAACTCCACAAAATTTCAAAGCCTAGATCCTAATACTAAATTCACAAGAAATCTTGGAAGTTTGGTGAAAACCTGAGAATGGCAACTTTGACTTTTGAACAAAAACTTGCTACTATGACTTATTTGAACTTCTACTGATCCTAATTAACTTAATATGTTATAATAAGATGAAAGTAACTTAGTTTAAGCTAAAAATCCTAGTTATGTATTGATAATGGTGTTTATGATCCTTGGTGACCACCACAGTTAACTGTGGTGGTAGAATTATTGTGATTTTGACTTTTAAGGTACAAATGACCTAGTTTAAGGCTGAGTTAATCTGATATGAACTTAAAAACAATAAACCAACAGGTTTAAGCCATCAAAACTATCCATAGTGTACTCAAAAGCTTAGATCCAAACACCCCTTAACAAACTGAATTAGATGATTATCAAAGCAAATGAGATATTTAACCTACTCCACTGATTCCTAACACTAAATTAAGATTATTTAAGACTGATTAAACAGAAATCAACCACAATTCAAGCTTATAACTCAGATTTGTCACATGTGAGTTTTTTAACTGTGAGATTTTAAGGTTTCAAGCAATACTGAAATTTTATAAACAACCAAGTGATATTATGCAATATTAATAACAACTAACACAAGCAGATCATAGAAAAACAAATTTCAACTTTAAACATCAACTGATACAGTAACAAGAAAAATGGATCAAAAGCTTACAAATGAGTTCAAGCTGAGGTTATGAACCAGGGGATCCAAAACCATCACCTAATGCTCCCAAGAGCTTCTAAACCAGAAAATATCCAATTTTCATCAAGCTCCTTTGCTTCCAAGTACTCTAACCATTAATTTTTTATTTTTACTTTATTTAATTTGTATTTTTCTTATTTTTCTCTTTTATGAACTAACCAGCTAAGTGATGCTTTCCTAAGCTTATTTGAGCTTTGTCAAGGCTTAAATAGACTTATGGAATCATATAATAACAACAACAAACACCATACAACTATGTGAGATTTTTGAGAATTTTAGAAATACCAAAAACTGAGAATCAACTGAAATCTTAAATTGAGTATGGCAAAAGATGTAAAATACACTGAGATAACTTAATTGATTACTTAAAAGCTTTAAATTACAATAATAAACTAAAATTACACTAGTCGACCTAAGATTACACTAACTAATCTAATATTTTTCTTCCTTTGCTTCTTTTCCCATTTGTAGCTGTTATCTGAGCTTGTGGGACCCACTGGGTGATTTCCCACCACTTCCTAGCCATTGATCAGGTCTCAATCATCCTAGCCGTTTAAATGGGTAACTTGGCGCCAAAGTCTTGGGGTGTACTGTAGATAACGTGGAGCGTATTTTAGGGGTTTAAATGGGTTTGGAGGGTTGTGGTGAGGTGGAGGGATAGTGGGTGAGAGGTGGCAGCAAGTTGGGTGAAAACCATGGTGGTTTTAGTAGCAGAGGAGGGGGTGGTGGTTTTGGAGGGAAAGGTGTAGGCTGGGTGGTTTGGTTGACCGGGGTTTGACCAGAAGGTGGACTGGGCTTGGAGTTGGGCCAAAGAAGGAAGGTTGGGTTGTTAGTGTAATGGATTTGGTTTTTATTTTTGGGTTTAATTTTTAGTCCGGTTTGGTTTTAGGTAAATCACAAGGACCACAAATGTAATTTAGGCAATGTTGAAGGTTTGAAATGGTAATATCCCAAAGTAGTTCAAAGGACCATAATTGCCATAAATAAATAGTACAAGGACATTTTTGATGTTTTTCATATTTTAAATATCCGAGGACTATTTTTGCCAAACTTGCAAAGTTGAGGGACTAATCATGTAAATTCACCAAACTTATCACCAAGGACCAAACCTGCAAAAGATTATTAGTATAGGGACCATAATTGAATTTCTCAAAGTTTTTACATCCCAGGGACCATTTCTGTCAATTTCCAAAGTTGAGGGACTAAACTTGTAATTTTATGAAACTTTGCACCAAAGGACTAAATATGTAACTTTATGATTAAAAAGGACCTTTGATGACTTTTTCATGTTTTTAGAATTACCAGGGACTAGTTTTGACAATTTATGAAACTTGAGGGACTGAAACTGCCAATTATGCAAACTTTGTACGTTTTTCATTTGTTTTTGCATATTTTGTATTTGAAACATATAAAACACACCTTAAAGATATTTTAAGTATTTTGATACATATTTGAGTGTTTTTGTATGTTTTGGCAGTTCAGATTGGTATAAAATGATGAGTATTTAGACACTCATCAGTTAGTCAATCAGATTCCTGTTTTTCCTATACTATATTATTTTAACAATTCACAAGTCATTGTATTCAGGATATCACGCCTCGCCAGGACATAAACGATCCAAGGATATTTTAACCCTTGGTAAACTTGCATTCCTCTCCCGGGCTGTCGCCCTTTTACTTTTATTAGGTTGACCATTTTATCCTAAGTGGTTGGCTTATAAAAAGTAGGTATGGTCCGGGAGGAATCAAATCACTTTTACTTTGCACAAATCCATTTTCAATTAAAGCACTAGTCAACTTAGCATTCCACTGTCTAGGTGCTTGTTTCAACCCATATAAAGATTTTTTAAGCCTGCAAACCCTCTTGTCATTAACATCAAAAAAACCTTCAGGTAAAGACATATAGACAGTCTCTTCTAAATCTCCATACAAGAAAGCATTATTAATATCAAGTTGAAATATAGGTCAATCTTGCTGAACAGCAAGATTTATAAGACACCTAACAGTCACAATTTTAACAACAGGCGAAAAAGTTTCATCAAAATCAACACCTTCCTTTTGATTATAACCCTTAGCAACAAGTCTAGCTTTGTATCTATCAACTTCACCACTAGATTTATATTTAATCTTAAAGACCCATTTAGATCCTATGGCTTTTATGCCATCAGGCAACTCAACAATATCAAAAGTGTCATTCCTATATAAGGCTTTCATTTCACTATTAATAGCATCTAACCAGTGCTGATACATACAAGCCTCCCAATAATTTTTTGGTTCAAAACTCTTATTTAACTCAACAACAAAACAAAGAGTGGCATTTTTAAGTTTTGCATAAGTAACAAACTTTTCAAGTCCAAATTTGACTTTAGAGTCAACAATGTAATCATTATATTTGTTTGGAAACACAGATGACCTATCTGACTTTCTTAAAGAAGGTTGCTCATTTTGAAGATTGATCCCTGCTGCTTGTTCATGTAAGGGACTGAAACCACCCTCAGAACTTGTCACACCACTTGGTGTTGCAACAGTCTCACCAACTCTGGTAATCCCATTGGAACCAGGAGAATGCCCCATATCATTCTCCATATGGTCAAGAGTTGGACTGCCTAGAGACTGGGAGTAGTTACCATCACTCAAATGATGATCATCTTGAGTATGGTCATCTAAAGGTGTATCATTTTGACCATTATCATCATTGGGTGTGCCAAGGTTATCACAAGTAACTTCATCAAAGAAATTAACATGATCTAAACCTTGACTGAGAGGGTCAGGAGCAGCAGAGAAATTTTTAATCTTGAAAGGAAAGACTTTTTCAAAGAATTTCACATCTCTAGAAAAAACAAATTTTTTCCTTTCAAGACTATAAAGTTTATAACCTTTCTGAAAATTTGAATATCCAACTAAAACACATTTTTCAGCTCTACTACTAAACTTATCATGACTGGTAAGAATAGTAGCAAAAGACAAACATCCAAATACACGTAAGTGACTTAAGTCAGGTTTTCTATTAAAAACAAGTTCAAAGGGAGACTTTCCATTCAGCACTGAGGAGGGCAATCTGTTAATCAAATAAGTGGCAGTTAGGACACATTCAGACCAAAGATATAAAGGCAATCCCTGCTGAAACATAAGGGATCTTGCCACATTCAAAAGATGCCTATGTTTCCCCTCAACCACCCCATTTTGTTGGGGTGTATAAGCACAGGATGTTTGATGCATAATACCATTATTTTCACAAAATTTATTAAACTGATTATTAACAAACTCAGTACCATTATCACTTCTGAAAATCTTAACACACTTTTCAAACTGTGTTTTTATCAGATTATAGAAAATTTTAAGATAATCAAACACCTCATGCTTACTTTTAAGTAAGTAAACCCATACAGCCCTGGTGAAATCATCCACAATTGTTAAGAAAAAAGTATGTCCTTCTTTACTTTTAACTTTATAAGGACCCCAAAGATCAAGATGAACCAAATCACCAAGAGCTTCAGTTTTATGGTCACTTAAAGGAAAGGATTCTCTAGTTTGCTTGGCCTTTTGACAGATGTCACAAGGATCACTTTCAGTTTTATTTTCAAAACCAATTTCACCATTTAACACTGCAAGAACCTGATCAGAAGGATGACCAAGCCTGCAGTGCCATATTTGCTTGGTCAAACTACAAGTAATACTAGAATTCTTAAATCCTAGACTAGTACCTTGATTTCCATCAAAGTAATACAGACCATCTTTTTGTCTACCAATCCCTAGAACACTCATTCCCCTCAAATCCTGAGGTAACACATAACATTGTGATTCATCAAAAGCAATAACATATTTGCTATCTCTAGCCACTTTATGCACAGACATCAAACTAACACAGTATTCTGGAACTACCAAAACATCATATAGAGTTAAGTTTTTGGTTAAGACCATATTTCCAACTTTGGTGATCAAATCCTCAGTTCCATTAGGATGTGAGACTTTGATTCCAAGTTTGGAAATATCAATAACATTAACCAAAAACTTATCTGTATATGTAAGATGTTGATTGGCACCAGAATCAACAATAAGCCCAGCTGCAACAAGTGCAGACCTAAACTTACTATTGTTACAAAAAAATCTTTGAAAATTCTGATTGAAAAACTTGCTATTGTTTAAAACAATACCTGCCATATTGGCATGTACTCCTTTTCCATTTCCATCACTACTAACAGAGTTTTCTTTAATCAAAGATATTAGTTTGGAAATCTGTTCATCAAAAAATGTAGAAGTAGAACTAGAACCAACAGAATTGTTGCTATTAATGAACAGTTTATTAAAATTCTGAGCACCCTGATTATTATTATTATTAGTTCTTCTGTTTTTACCAAAATCAGCAGGATAACCAATGAGCTTAAAGCATCTATCAATAGTATGTCCATTAAAACCACAGTGCTCACAAACAAAGGTAGGACCACCAGTAGTCCTCCTATTTTCATTATTCTTAGGAGCATTATTAGTTCTAGAAGAATTCCCAAAGGATGGAGTCCTCTGAGAATTCCCCCTGTTAGGAACACTGGAGTTAAACACAGTTGACTGAGACTTCTGAGTAGTCCCAGCAACTGAACCAGTGATCACATATCTGTGAGACTCCTCACTAGAAATAATAGCAAAAGCTCCCTTAACATCAGGAAGAGGATCTCTAGCCAAAATGTTACTTCTAATTTGCATATAAGAATCATCTAAACCCATCAAGAACTGCATTAATTTCATTAATTGACTATGTTTTTTAAAGTCCTCAGCAGCATGACAAGTACATCTAGGTAATTGAATTAAAGCATCAAATTGTTTCCACAATGTACTCAATTTATTAAAGTATTCAGCAATAGAACAACCATTTTGAGTCAAAGAGTTAATCTTATGATGCAAATTAAATGTAACAGAACCATCAACTCTATCAAAAGTTTCCTTTAATTCAGTCCACACATCAGAAGCTCTTTTTGAAAAGATTTGCCCAAGAAACAATTCTTCTGATATGGAATTTAAAATCCATCCCAAAACAACAGCATTCACTCTGTCCCATTGTCTACCTAAGACTTCATCAGTATTAGATCTACTACAAGATCCATCTATAAAACCAGTCTTATTTTTTCCCTCTAAAGCCAACAACATAGCACAAGACCACACATTATAGTTCTCAGTACCTTTTAGTTTTATAGACACAACAGTTAAGGTGGCAGAATCATTAGGATGCAGGTGTAAAGGATGACTAAGGTCAAGTTTACTAATTAAAGTAACTGGAACATCATCCTCATCATCAGTATCATGCACAGAAGCAGGTGGTGTAGAGTTATGAATAAACATAATAAAACAAATATAAATGCAACACAAACACACAAGAAAGGAACAAGAAAGTAGTTCCCAGGCTTCCTTGCCACTCAAGGTGGTAGGTCAAGGGCTGAGCACACAAGAAATAAAAAAAAAAAAAAAAACAGATAACACCTAAAAAACACAACTTCAACAATCCCTGAATCTTACTCCCCGTCAATTTAAACAAGAAATAAGAAAAGAAAAAGTAAAGTAAGAGTGTGAGAGGTGTTACAGTGCACGCAAGAGACCAATACGCAGCGGAACAAGAACCCAGATTGTGATCTTGATTCACTTAGTCAAGAATCACAACCCACACGATCTCAATCAACCAGAACCAATAACCACCAAACCCTAATTTTTCAAGAATTAGGGAAATCACCAACAGAATCACCAAGATTCACCAATAACCAATCAAGAACTCAAAACCAACCACCAGCAGAACCAGAGATCAAAGAACCCCCAAATCTTAATCAAAACCTAATTTTCTCAAAAATTAGGCGTTTTGAAAAAACCTGTTTGAATTGATCAATTAGAACCAAGAATCACTAATTAACCACGGTTAATTAGGTTTAATCAAAACAATTTTAAAAAACCCCCAAATTTTAGGAACCTTAATTTTTCCGAAATCGTTTTTTATTTAAAAAGAGCAAGATGAAGAACCTTGCTCTGATACCATGTAGAAAATCACAAGTTTACCCAAAAACAACTCTTGAATCTTAATTCAAGAACCAAATTTATTACTCAACCAAAATCACTAGATCAATAAGAAACTGATCTTAATCAATCTCTATAACCAAACCAAACTATCAAGAACCAACTCACAAATCTTACCCACTGCTATTTAGTTGGTAAGCTATTGACTAAATATCAATAGTACTATTACAATGACCTCACAAACTCTCAAAAAGAATGAATTACAGATTTTAGTTGATATGTGAATAACAAGAGAACTGTGTGAAGCTTTGATGATAAACGGCTTGTGAAGATAATGAAACCCTAGCAGAGATGGAAGCTTATATAGCCTTGACCAAAGAACTTTAGCAGCTTGTCAGCTTTAGTCCTTAATCTTTATCCACTTGCTACTTTCACCCAAACTTCATCTAACACCACATATCTGAAAATAAGAGAATTACACAATAAGTCCTTGTTAAATATGTGTTCCAGATTTAGAGTTATTTTCAACAATATGCAGCTCTTATCGCCGCATAAATCTCCCCTGGGTTCCCATTGCACTTATTTGTAGCCCATCGCCAGAGTTGTTACCAAAGAGAGGTGGTGAAACTTGGTCTCTGACACTCATAACCCCATTTGAATAACTCCAACTTGAATTCTAATGAAATCAACCTTGTCGCAAGGTACCTAAACTTCAACGGATGATCAGATAAGTAAAACATATAAATAAGCTAAACTAGACACCGGATAAATGGGGTAGGAATTGAGCCAAAGGGTACTCAATGCATAAAACATAGTAAAGAATGCTTAAAGAAGTCAATATACATACTGAATTATTATTTTTTTTTATTTTATTTTTTTATTTTTTTTTAAGAACTTTACTAATGGATCAACTTGAGCAATGGTTGTCAATTGTAATGAGCAAGCCTTTTTATGTTTTTATTAAAGAAAAAGAAAACATATACTTAAAAGAGATGCGTGTTTTGTCTATTAAAACTTAATGTTCATTGCTACAACAGTAATTACAAGAAGATATAAAACAAATACTATAGTACAAAATGATATATGAAGAACATTTTATTATATTTTGTTATTCAACATAACATTATCACAAATATTTTTTTTTTCAACATATTGCTTTACAATGCCCTTGACAATTTATAAACCTAACACGAACTTGACAATTTAATTTATTTCCAAAAAATATGTCACTGAAAGTTCAGCAGAACTACAAACATAAAGAACTCCATTCATGGAGCATACAAACAGAAAATAAAGACTCTATATCCATAAACAATGACCAAATAGGGTCAGGCTAGTATTTCTTACCATTGCCTTTCATGCCATGTGTGATTGGGAGTAGAGGAAGTGCATTGAACAAAGCCTGGCAAAGTGAGATAGGAATCACAATTAACGCGAATTGAAGATTAGAAGTGTCATCCAAGCCGCTACCAAAAGCAACACAATGGAGAGCATAAATCCATACCTACTAAAATAATGAGAAAACAATATCACATGGGCTATATGATAACTATAGCCAAGCTAATAAACATTAATCTAATACCATTAATATAAATATTTTTCATACTGTGAATGATATTATTATTCCCAAACTGATTAGTACTGACAATGTTCACAATAATCACGAAATCAAACAAAAATTTATAATCAAAGCAAATAAATTGTCAAGTTCGTGTTAGGTTTATAAATTGTCAAGGCTAAACATGCATCCTCCATGTGGCCAAGGCTAAACAAAAGTTTTCACTATCTATAATCTCAGAAAACTACACGACATTCAGATATGTATAATCAGATATTTCTTAGACATTTTCCGGACCAAGTTGAAATAGTCTAATTATTTTAAAGATCTATTTACAAAGTTGCCACAACAATGCAGTTTCATGCTATTTAAGAAAATCTAAAGTCATGTTCCAACTATATGACAACATGCTAAGAATATATCTGACCAAATATAATACAAACATTTCAGGCATATTGAGTTACAGTATATAATATAAGCTATAAACTTCTGATCTATTTGTCAAGTAAACTTTCATACCTGATATGTGGTTACAACCCGTTGCATAGTATCAGTCGTTAACAAACCGTTGCTCAGACTTTCATAGGATCATCTACAGTATTCGACACCTTTGTCAAGCATACCCATCTGCAGCCATTAAAATAAGTTTAAAAAATTTGTGAAAGCAAATCAGATTGAACTCAAGAAATTATATCTTTCCAATATGAATGATCTGCCATTTTCAAAATTACCAGGTATTTTGATTTCGAAACCAACATACTTAGCGGCAATTCGTAGGTTTAAACATTCTTGGTTGTTGGGACTCATATTCTTTGTATAATCTTTGAACTATGTGAATTGGTTTTGTGCAATACAATTTTTATGACAGATTTTGTACTCAAACGACAAAGTGATTAATGTTGTTTTTATTAATGAAATTTAATTTTAGTTACATATATTGTTTTATTTAAAAATGAAAAAAAAATATAACTAAATTATGCACCATGGCACCACAAAATTGGTGTTATGCTAAGGAGGGAGGATTCGGTGTCATAACCAAAAACTGGTGCTATGAAAAAAAAAAGTACTGAGGTGACACCACTTTTTCTCATGGCCACCTACGGCACGAGACCGTACCTAGTGCTCTAAGCGGATTGGCCGCAGCCTCCATATTTTCTGAAACATTCAGTCAACAAGTCAAATGCAAAAGATCACACTCGTTCCTTGATTTACAAATGAGAATATTTCTTCATTGGTACAACAAGAGTCATATTTAAATCTGTCCATGTTTCATTGTTAACTCTAATACACGAAAGAAAACGTGTTGGTATTTTTGTAACCCCATGCAATGGTTCTATTAAGAATGTCACCATAGTTGGCGGGGCTACACTATCATATACCAATAATATGAATGGCAGACAATCAAAATTTCCACTAGTCCAAAAGCATTAGGATTGAAAGCATGGTCTGGATCAATCATCAAGTGTCTGGTTGATGCACATGTATGTGCAGATGTTGGTGTCTGGGCATTATATGAGATGCTTAATATGCAGTTTGCTAAAGATGCTGGTTCCACTACTTTCTGCCTCGCATATATATGTCTGTAAAGTCTTTTTTTTCTTTAGTTCTTAAAGGTGATAATATAAGCCCGTTTGTCGCGTGGAAATGGGTCGAGCTGCAGTGTTTTATCGAAAGGCTAGTACAGAGAAATTTGGTTAGATATTATGCGTGTTAATCGGTTTGAAGGTAATACCCGAGTAATAAAAAACCTTTTGGAGTAAACAAGGCGATGACGTACTCTATATTTAAAGGTTTATCAATTTAATGTTTTACACATGATTTACCCATTCTGTTCTTTTTACCTTAGCAGCAACCAACAAAACGGCCTAGTTGTAAGTCATGAAATGTCCTCTATAAGACTATGTTTATTGGTGACCTAAAGTCACAACCGTTCACAAGAGATTGTCAACTTGTGGTCACTTGGTGACCTAAAGTCACAACCGATTGCCACATGTCAATTTGTGATTGGTTGAAAGGGGAGAATCGGTCGTGACCCCAACCCACAACCCACACCAATAAAGATAGCCTGATAGTTGCGGAACCAAAAATATAAATGACCGGGTGTACACCGGAATATAAATTAAATCAACGAAAGAGTATGATTTTATTATAACTATCAACAAGTACTAGAGATCAAGGGTTCGATCCTAGAGGTCAAGGGTTCGATCCTCACTCCCTACAAAAGGTCGGAGGTCTTTTTCTACATTAAGTAGAACCGGAGCAGCCTCTCTACCTTAGGTAGGGGTATGGTTGTCTACGTCTCAACCTCCCCCATACACCGTGGAAGACGGTATTGGGAGTTACTTTACTTTTTTCTAACAAGTACTAGAGATTTTTTTCTTTCTTTTTTTTTTCTTTTTTTTTGATCGGGTGCATTTTGGAAACTACGGTGTCTTTTACAAAATTTAGCACTACCATTCAAAAATTTCGTGAAACGGCAGGACACCCTAGTTCCGTCCCTGCTCGCAAACTTCATCTGTCTGCACAATCTTTCTTTTTAATCTTAGCATTTGTTTTTACTTTTGTGTTAATCTCATTACTAAAATGTGAACTAATCATTTTTATTTTTATAAAGTATCGAGAAAATAAGTTTTTATTGAGCAAAAATCTGACATGAAAAAGGAAAGAAATGAAAAGGACAAAAGAATCGATACTTTGTTGTGAAAAACAATGATGGTCTACTTTTTCAAATTTCAATGGTCAAAGACTAGCTAGTCACCCAACGCCAAAAAACTTTCATAAATTTTTACAATTTTTACCCATTCAATCCATTCTTTTATTTTTTACTCTATAAAACAGTTCCCTTTAACAATATTCAGGAAACCTATGGCATGAAAGAGTTTTTTATATTGTTCAAAATAAAAAAGAGATTTTTATAAATACCGAATAAAATAACGTATGTTGTATTCGAATAAGTAAAAAAAATGTTTATATTTGTTTAGCTTTATTACTTTACATGCATGGTATGGTACTATGTTAACTCGGACACATAGAAGTTACAATCAACTAATTCAAGTAGTAATAAGCTAGATTCGAGTCGAACCAAGCTTGACGATTAGACGTGGGCCGAGGGAGGTTTGCAGGGATGCATGGGAATCTCATTAATTTTTCTTACATAGTGTAAATTATTGATTTTTTTTTTAAAATGTTCCTGATCTTTATTTTTGTATTACTATTTTTTTTATGCTTTTCATAAAATGAACCTCATGACTTTTGCTGTAGTTTTTGTTCAAGAATAACTCATTAAACATATTACTATAAAATCTTAAGTTTAGATAACGTTTCTAGATTACAACTTAAAAAAGTAGGAAAATAAGTAACATTGATTATGATAATGACAGTGATAGAAACAAAACTATACAAAAATAATGACAACTACCTGGTGTAGAGCCCATGACACATGCCAAAGTCCATAGTACTTATCCACTAAACTCTAAAGCCAAGATGTTTGAGATGACATTATTTAATGTCTTGTTGAGGTAGTTTGATTGCATATTTCAAGAATAAATACCAAAAAATCTCACTTATTTGAAACGTTTTTAACAGATACATCTAGAATAAAGAATTCAGATATTTTTAAGTTGATATGAATATTATCAGAGCTTTATATAAGGGTGTGCAAGGCGTGCAATTGCACATTGCCTCAAAATTTTAAGAGCCGCAAAATGTAAGTCTCCTTGTATGTTCGGTTCCTCAAAATTTATTTCAGAAAACAAAAAAATGTTAATGATATATGATTCTATGTTTTGTATATTTGTCAAAATTGAAGCTATTTTTTTTTTTTTTTTTTTTTTTAATAGTTTATATGTGATCTTTAACCGTCATATTTAGTGACAACATAAGTATTCGCACATGACCTTTGAAATCTCAACTACAAACATTGAACATTACCAGTAATGTTTATTTACAGTTAAGAAAAATAGAGTTTACAGTAGATCTTGTTGTTTTGTTTGTAAGTAAATATTATCTATATGTTAATATCGACTTGAAAGAATCTCAATTTTTATATCAGTTTACATTAATATAAATAGTAGAGAGAGTTTAAAACAATAAAATAGAGTAAATTGCAAAATTCATCCATGTTATGTTGATAAATTGTAGGATTAATCATTATCATTTTAAAAGTACATTCATCATTTTTGTGAGAAACTTACGAGTACACATTTAGGGTGCGTTTGGTATGTTGACATGAATGATAATTCGTATAGGTTTGATAGTAGTGATAGGTCTCTCACATATAAAAGATTCATACCTAGCTCTCTTGATGTATATGGAGTATGGATTATATATATCATTTATTACAATAATGGTAGGACATCTCATCTTAAACAAACATCTTTAATCACTTTTATAGTTATAGTCTCTTTCTTGTAATGGGATACCAAACGCACCCTTAGTATTTGAATAAAGTTAAATTATTAAAGTACTTTCTCCGTCTTCCCTTTAACTTTAGTCATCTAATAAGTGCACTTAAATTTCAAATTTCTCACAAGAACGACGAATTTACTTTCAAAAGGATAAATACCAAAATAAAATTTGGCCAAACCACAAGTCAGATTTTTGAAATTTGCTCCAATAAAATAGGTAGGAAGAGAGGGGCAGAGTTGTGAAAGGCATGGTAGTGTAATAGCTGGCTTGATGATGATTTTCAGCTTCAGACAACGACCTGAAAAACAACCCCATCCTATCACTACATATGTTTTTCATAGAAATATATTTTATAAAAAAAATAATAATAAATAAATAAATGCTTTTAAGAAAGTATTAAAATAAGATAGCAGCTTAATGATTCAAGTAAGTACACTTTACAAGTTGATATAGTTTTCCTTTTCCAATCATGCATTGCATTACACTTTCAGTTAAAAGATGGCTAATATTCTCTATCAAAATATGTGCATACGTATCGAGTAACAAGTGGTACTATTATTTCATTGTTTTCAAATGTTAATGGACGATTCAACATAATGAAAGGCAATTTATTGGGGAATGCATGTTCACATGCACGATCTGTGTTGGGCTATGCAAACAACTATTTGGTACGTTCATGATGACATGCCAGACCTGGTATATGTAACTCATTTCTATTTAGTACACTTTAATAAAAATTTCATAAATACCTTAAAAAACAAAAATTTTAAAATAGATAAGTGTAACTTACAAACTGTGCGACTCCACTAACTTTTTTGACATGTGTTCATCCTTTTATGATAAAAAGTATGCAGTGGCGGCGATTAACATGTGCAAGTGGTGCAACCTCACAGGGCCCCTCATTGTAAGGGGCCTCTAATTTAATATACATCTATTAATATTTCTAGTTTTATACATATCTAAGTATATAATGTTCTGAATTATCAAAGTTGAATTTTTAGTGTCTTTGCGTAATATGAAAGAACTTTTTATTTTTCATAATAATTAAATTTTTCGTGATTTATGAGGGTATCATTCGTGATTTCGCACCGGATCTCCCAAATCAATGGAACGGTCCTGAAAGTATGATAAGTTGCGCTTTCTAGTTACGTAGTAGTACCTCCGTCTCAAAATTATTGTCCACATTTCTATTTTGGGTTGTTTCAAATTAATTTTCTACTTTCCTTTTAAAGTAAAAACTAAATAATATAGTAGTTGAATATTCTCTTTGAGTGGTTGAAAATAAAAGTGGCCCTACTTTTATTAAACTTTGTAATTTTTGTCACAATAATTTTGAGACGAAGGGAGTAAAATATTTCTCGAAGTGTTTAAATTATACATCGAGACAAAACAACAATCATAACAAAATAATACTAGCTATTCTCAATAATTTCATGGAAACAAAATAAAAGTGGCATAAGCATTATCTCCTAAATTTTCTAACAAAAATAATAGAGGACACAGATGTATGAAACTATTATAGTTGTGGGGTGACATCCATCTTCGACTTATTTGGTAAGTACTCCGTACTTTTTAAATACAGTATTGAAGAATAGTTTATTTATTTATTTCGATCATTATGTTACAGAGTACGGAGTATAAAATAATATTTGAGATGATGTATGATATTAAGTTGTTGGACCCAATTTGGATAATGTTCGTTTGGTAAAACAAGTGAGTTGTTGTGTTTTTATAAAGTCGTAAAGATTGAACTTTCAATACATCTAGATTCAGAAAAACTTTTTCATTTCACAATAGATCTTTGTTATATTTTTTTGGAAAAAAAATGATTTTATTAGGAAATCACCAAAATGCTTAAAGTGGCCGTCTCATAGATTTTGGTAACCATTTGCCATCATCAGTAGTTCGAGAATTAATTAAACTCAAGCCATATATTGTGTATATATATAATAGAAGTGTATGAAATTTTGTAGTCCTCATCAAATGATGACCCTATGCAATGGCACGTTAGCACTCTACTAAAAACGGCCCTGCCTAGGTTACAAACACCAAAAGGCTTCGAAGGGGAGCCTAGCAAAACAGTACTAACAAAACACTAAACGACCAGAAACCATACGACTACCTATCATAAGCACCATAAGGATTTATCACCCAATTTTTTCATCTAAGAACCGGTCAAGCACTTTTGTTCTCTATCCATAAAAGAGACATCCTCTGAACCGAAGAAAAAATATTTTCAGGCTTAACTTTTTTTAGGTAGTCAGATGAAGATGAAGGATCTTATTTCGTCATTTTTTTTTAAACGGCAAGATATATATAAATAAAGAGCTTCTAGTAAGGTACTAGAAGCCTAAAAGTACAAAAACAATCTAGAAAGGAAACAAAAACAACATATTGTAGACCCTACCCAAGACTATAACTGCGATGTCAGGATGAAAAAACTCTTGCCAATTACAGGGAACAAATACAAGAGAAAACTCCCCACCCACGGGCCACGGGGGCAGAGCCACCGGTTTTCTCTCCGGGGTGTTTTTCATAAACAAGTCCCGGGGAAAAAACGCTGCAAGAAGAACCTAAACAAAACAATAGATGCTCGAAACTCCCAGCAGAGAAAAACAACGAACATCATCTGTCAAAATTACTTGTGGACGTCAAAGGGACCATAAAAAAACATATATCCATTAAACATTGTTTCGTTTATGAATTTTCAAAGTGACCATAAAGAACATAGCAAACCTCATAATAGATCTTTATTATTGATTAGATTTGTATATATCCATTAAACATTTTTCTTTCTTAGACAATGTCCCAAATGTGTACTACATACATGCATCTCATTTAGATTTTTTTTACTCAAAATCTAAAGTTGTACGTTATAAGAAATCATGGATACCAAATAACCATTTGTATGTGTACTACATACATGCATCTCATTTTAGTGTCACTGATGTGACTCAATAGATAGATGGTTGTGCGATCAATTTACGACGTCTCTTCTTCATTTATGATTTGATATATAAAACGATCACGTCACGAGTACGAGTAAACACTTAAGTTTGGGAGTTCTATTTGTTGGTTGGTTGTGTGATGTACTCTCTTACACTCTGATATGCCTTCATAATCGCCATATATACAACAACGCACTTTTTGATACCGCGCCTTTTTGTAGAAAGGTCGATACATATAAACCAACCTCCAATTTGGATAATGTTCGTTAGGTAAAACAAGTGAGTGGTTGTGTTTTTATAAAGTCGTAAAGATTGAACTTTCATTACATCTAGATTCAGAATAACTTTTTCATTTCACAATAGATCTTTGTTAGATTTTTTTAAAAACATGATTTTATTAGGAAATCATCAAAATGTTTAAAGTTGTTGTCTCATAGATTTCGGTAACCATTTGGCATCATTACAAAAAGGCCTTAAACACACAAAAAATAAACATGTATCAGTAGTTCGAGAATTAATTAAACTCAAGCCATATGTTGTGTGTATATATATAATAGAAGTGCATGAAATTTTGTGGTACTCGTCAAATGATGACCCTGTGCAATGGCATGTTAGCACTCTACTGAAAACGGCCCTGCCTAAGTTACAAACACCAAAAAGCTTCAAAGGGGAGCCTTGCAAAACAGTACTAACAAAACACTAAACGACCGGAAGCCATACGACTACCTATCATAAGCACCACAAGGATTTATCACCCAATTTTTTCAACTAAGAACCGGTCGAGCACTTATGTTCTCCATCCATAAAAGAGACATCCTTTGAACGTACTGAAGAAAAAATATCTTCATGTTTAACTTTTTTTTAGGTAGTGAGATGAAGCAAGAAGGATCTTATTTCGTTATTTCCATTTTTTTTTTTTTTTTTTTTTTTTGGAACGGCAAGATATATATAAATAAAAGAGCTTCTAGTAAGGCACTAGAAGCCTAAAGTACAAAAACAATCTAGAAAGGAAACAAAGAAACAACATATTCTAGACCCTATCCAAGACTATAACTGCGAGGTCAGGATGAAAAACTCTTGCCAATTACAACGAACCTAGACAAGAGAAAAATCCCCATCCACGGGCCACGGGGGCAGAGCCACCGGTTTTCTCTCCGGGGTGTTTTTGATAAACAAGTCCCAGGGAAAAAACGCTGCAAGAAGAACCTAAACAAACAATACATGCTCGAAACTGCCAGCAGAGAAAAATAACGAACATCATCTATCAAAATTACTTGCAGACGTCAAAGGGACCATAAAAAAACATATATCCATTAAACATTGTTTTGTTTATGAATTTTCAAAGTGACCATAAAGAACATAGCACACCTCATAATAGATCTTTATTATTGATTAGATTTGTATATATCTATTAAACATTTTTCTTTCTTAGACAATGTCCCAAATGTGTACTACATACATGCATCTCATTTAGATTTTTTTTACTCAAAATCTAAAGTTGTACCTAATAAGAAATCATGGATACCAAATAACCATTTGTGTGTACTACATACATGCATCTCATTTTAGTGTCATTGATGTGACTCAATAGATAGATGGTTGTGCGATCAATTTACGACGTCTCTTCTTCATTTATGATTTGATATATAAAACGATCACGTCTTCTTCATTTATGATTTGATATATAAAACGATCACGTCATGAGTACAAGTAAACACTTAAGTTGGGAGTTTTGTTTCGTTGGTTGGTTGTGCGATGTACTCTCTTACACTCTGATATGCATACTCGCCATATGTACAACAACACACTTTTTGATACCGCGCCTTTTTTTTGTAGAAATCTCGATACATATAAACCAACCTCCAACTAGTTACAAGATTCTTAATGCATCAGTGCTAAGATGGCTAATGATTTACGTACTCATTTTTTATTTGCATACTTCAAACTGTGTTTTAAGCAGTTGTACATTATAGTATGCTGATTCTGAAGATTATATATTGAAGCGTGCGGATCAAAAATAAAAAAGTGCCGTTCAACGAATCAACGCTCTACTAAGATAGTGGAACCTGTATTTTTGTTGGACAATAGACTCGCACAATGCTCTTTGTTGGCAACTCGAGCAAACCATATAATCATAGGTAGCACTTGTATTTTGACGGCCTTTTGTCTAGAAAATTAAAGTTTTAGAATCTAAGTCAAAAAGGTTATTATTATTTGGAAATAAATGATTGTTATTTTGTTTGTGAAAATTTATTGTTTTGAGGGAAGAATGGCAGGTGTTGTCCATTGTAAGATGAGAATAGACGGTGGAGATGAAAAAGGTTAGCCCAGCCCAGCCAACATAACGCAGCAAAGCAAAGCTGTCACTATACTAGTCACCGGCTGCTACCCCCTCCGCTCCTTCCCCCCCTGACACTGATTTTTATTCGTATACACACACTGTCAATTATTCATTTAACATGCTATACTTATTTTTAATATTATTTTATGCATTTTTTCAGATTCCTTACCGACAACATTATATTTACATTCAGTCATTTCATATTTAATTAGTACAAAAAAAACTATTTCAATATAGGGAGGAAGAATCTCATTCAAACTGTTTGATCACAAGCTATGCATACTCGTACTACACATTATGTTACCGGGTTATATTATTAAGACTCACAATGATCTGAAAATAAAAGGTTTTTGTCAAAACTAGTTATAATGATCGTGCACGCGCGGGTTTTTTATAATTTTTTGAATCATATATTTTTATTTATTAAAAAACAAATAATTTAATCTTTGTTTCGTTTAATTTATGATGTTTAATTATAGTTTTTTTTTATTATTAAAGATAATTATTTAAAAATTTTAATCATATTATTAATTGCATTTTATTTATATTTTTTGTATTTATCTTCTACTTGTGTTATGGATAAATATAAAATGTTACCTAATAAGAAAATATATATATTTTTTTTTAAATAAAATTATTACTAAATAAGGTATGAATGCATTTTTTTAAAATAAAAAATTTCCAATAGAGGTTTTGTTTTATTATATAAAAGATATACAAGCTGTGATGCACATCATATAAACCCGCAATGTACAAGGCCACACGAAACCTCCTTTGCAGGAGGATCCATATAAATTCCCCCTATATTATGTTATACCACCGCCAACAATTCCCCCTATGTTATACCACCGCCAACAAACACTCGTACAACACAATATCTAACATGAACTAAATTTTTTTACTCGTAACACAGGTGACGTAACGAGAATCAAAGCTTAAATGTAAAAATCGAGGAAACAAACTTTGATAATTTATAAAAACAAATGATTGAACATAATACAGCTAAGGGCACGTACCACCACGAACTTGCCCCCTCCTATCTTTGCCTCTTAATGTAACGACGATCTACTTACGGGTGTTTATTTTGGCATATATAGTCAACTTACAGCTTATTTGGTTTTCGATTTATATTTCATAAGCTCATTTTTTGTAGATAATATTTTAAAACTTTTTCAGATTACATAAGCTTATTATGACACAATAAACTTACATAAGCTCAAAAATAAGCCACAGAAAATGAGCTTATAAAAAATAAGCTTAAAACTAAAAAAGCTATAAGTCGGCTATATAAATGAAACAAACACCACCTAAGTACAAATACTTAAATAACACAACATGTACATCAACACTACAACACCGGTGTTATACGCAGGGGCGGATGTATGTAGAAGCCAGGGGTAGCGGTCGCTACCCCTGAACTTTTACCCGGTAGTGTAATTTTAGCGATTTTTGGCGATTTTTTGCCATTTTTTTGCGATTTCGCGACCCCTGAAGCAAATTTTCGCTACCCCTAAACAAATTTTCGTATTTCGCTACCCCTAAACTTGGCTCCTAGTTCCGCCCCTGGTTATACGAACAACAATAACAACATACCCAAATCCCGCCGGGATAATTTTAGTCTATAATTTTCATAAACTCGCTACATCTTGGAATTAGCATTGAAAAAAATAACTCTTCAAACAAAATAGGTACAAAATTCAAAATTAATTAAAAAAAAAAAGATATTGATCCTAGAGCTAGATACCTAACAGTAAAACTAAACAGCCTATACTACAACTACTACTACCACCAACTAACGGCATTGATAGATACACTGATCCCTATTGATTTGACTCAACATTGACTACTACTCAAACCGTTATCCGTTTTTGACTTGCCGTTAAACCGTTGACTCCGGCTAGTTACATTTCCACTTCCACTATTATTATTATTACCTTCACCACCACCGCCTCCACGTTGATGTTGTTTATTCTGCTGAGACGAAGACGATGAAAATATCGGAAATCCAAACACACCTCCAACTGATTTCGACGAAGAGCCTCTTAACGAACAAACAGGCACGTTTAAAACAGGTGTGATCCGTACATTAGCTGAATAAGACCGTTCCATTACGCCACGGTGTTTATATCTCGGCCCTCCGTTTAAGCTGCTCGGACTACTCGAGCTTCGTTCCAAATGCTGGAACACTATTTTACCTGATGAGTTCATTCGTGGACTGTCGATTGTGACTGGATTTGCGGCGCGTGTTTCGCACGCGTCTGTGGACCTGCGCGTGGCTTGTCTGTTCCCGCGCGTGGCGGCGCGTGGGTTGGTTTTTACCATCCGTGTTTTCGGTCTAGTGTTGGTGTTGACTGATTTGTTTGGTTTATCGGAGTCGAGTGACAAACGAGGGAGGTCGTCTAGTGAGTGGTTTGAAGACGAAGTTGATGATAACGAAGCGCGTGATGAGATAGTTACCGCTTCGTTATCGAGCAACGGAACGTTAACGGAGGCGTCGTTTGATGACGACGTCTTCGAGTTCCGTTGGAGTAACTGTCTAATAGAACGCGGCGCTCCGTTAGCGTTACTTGACGCTAACGGAGTAGTACGTTTATTATTATTATTTCCAAACCCTAGAAGCTCTTTCCATCTGGAAGAGCATCTAGGCGCACGTGGCGAAAACACGTCATTCGTGTTTTCGGCCACTCTTCTTCTAAAAGGAGTGTCAGGACACGTGTCACTGTCAGTAATCGTAATCATATTTACCAATGACGTGGCACTTTCACTTTCACTGCATTTAACCGTCATTTGCAACGGAACAAGCTTCCCGTCTGAAAAAAGCTCATCAGCCGGTAGCATTTTTACCGGATCTTCTAGACGGAACTCGAACCCGTCGAAGTCGGACAGATCTGAGTTTTCCGGTACCGGATCTGTGTGTTCCGGTAGATCTGAGAGTTTTTTCTTTGATGGTGACGTCATTTCACGGAGACGTGGATTGAACCAGCTGTAGGATGAGTAAGCTGGTGGACAGTCGAGGAGGGTCTCCGGAGAGATTGTATTGAGACAAGCAGAGGCCATAGCAATAGCAATATTAATAAAAAGTAGTGAGTGATTTGGACTGAGTGAGTGATATAATAATGTTATGTTATGTTGGTAATATAGCTAGGGTTGATGGTAGTGTGAGTGGTACTATATAAGGTGGGAGATCAGTGGGGTCTGCTTGACTGTGACGTGGCTCCAAGCTTTCTGCTTAATGGGTCCAAAAGTGCCAAGGTTAAAAAATTAATTTTATAAATTTTAGAAAGGTGATTTACATTTTTAGTACCTAATGTTTAAAACTTTTGCGTGTCTTGTCCTTGTTTATATCCATGTTATCCTGTAGTTCCCTGTGTCATGATTTTCCATGAAAGGGTGTCCTAATACTTAAAGATTGTTAAAATGTCTTGGCAGTTGCAAGGTTGTTTTTGTATTTTCAACACTTAATGTTTAAAATACTTTTTGACATATATTTTAAACATCAAATCAATAAATCAACATATCAACTTCTCTAACATCTCCACATTTCTTCGACCTTTGTTCACATACAGTATCCTTGGACCCAAATGGTCCAAACCGAATGCACATGAGTATGTGAAATATCGTTAAAACCCAAAATCCCTAAATAATGGGAGTCTGGGCCACACATGACACAAGACCGGTATGGCCAAATAATCATGGTATATGCACAACTACATGTAGCTGCGTCATAACGATAAGTCGCACAAACTTAGAAAATTCGGAACAACCTTAGGATCTAGATCATAGCCTAACCTAAATAGAGTAAGGGATAAAGCTTGGGGTTACGGAACAATTATGCACATACCCAAAAAGGAAAAAGGCGGCGATTTGCCAACCACGGGCAACGTTCCGAAAGCACACAAGTAGTCAACGGGCATGACTTCAAGGCAAGCCCTCTTTAACCCATCGGTCCATAGAGTGTATCGCACCATATGATCCCCATAACATGACAAAAACATTCACCTATAAATAGGAGTATATTAAATACTACCAAGGGTACAATTCTCTCTCTAGAAACATACATGTACTTTCTTACTCTAGATATTTACTTTCAGACGCGAGGTTGACAACAAGAACCCCCTCCCGTAATGAGATTGACAATGTCTTTTTTCTTAGCAGATCACTATAAATACTTTCACTTTGTTCGAAATTCACGAGACTTCCCTAAAACCCCGTTCTATGCAAGTTCATATCGTTATTAAATATCCACCCCGAATGTTGTACTAACAACCTTCAACTTCCACCCCTTTCATTCCAACTATACCCACCACTATCGCCGCCTTCTGCCGCATGCCTACCACCACTTTTGATGACTTGGCTTTCATCAATTTATGTTTCTTATCTTTGAGATTAGTTTGCATTCTATATTCAAGTATATTAATGTAAGTATATCAAATGTCTAAAGAGTTATTCTTTTAAAGTGAATACTAATTTTGTAGAAACAACATACTTAAAGACGACAGCCTGATCATTGATGCCCGTATATATACTCTTTTTGAGAATATGTTGTATTCTTTTTTAGTTGTTTTTTATGTGGTATATAAATTGTTTACTCCTCATGTCTCAAATTAAAGGCCTGTTTTATTTATTTATTTTTATTATTATTTTTTTAAAATTTAAGTGTCTTAGAATAAATGTCCACTTCATGTTTGACCAATAAAAAAATATGTTTAGTAGGTAGGGAAAATATTTTATTGTTAAAGAGTATAGTTGGTGGATTTTTTTAAACTTCTGTGCAATATGCAAGTGAACATTTACTTTGTGACAGAGCGAGTAATTATCAGGATTTAAGGTATACACGTTTTTGTCTCTTCATATCATGCACAGGGTATTTAAGTTATCTTATTTAAAAAGTTTATCAACTTATCTACTAATGCATATGATAGCGTATGGCATGACTACTAAATATATATAAATATGATGCTTTTAAATAACATAGAAAACCCCTTAATATGGTGGTAAACCTAAGCTGGTTGGCCAAATCTAGACACTCAAAAGTGTATTTCAGTTATATCAATATGCAATAAACTCATAAAATGTTTTAGTAGTCTTATCCCCATCCCTGTTACTTTTTTGTGTCCATATTGGGTGGCAGTATAAAAACTTAATGTATATGCGGTGGTACTAGACTAGTACTATCGTAGTGATGGTGGCAATGGTAGTGTGTATGCTGGTAACGAAAGCGATGGAGAGGTTAGAGGTTGAAGAAAGATAGATAAGTTAGATAAAAGGTGTTTATATGTGTGAATATTACGTAGATAAATAGAAGATGCAAAACATTGTTTGGACATTATGTGATTTAAAGAAGAAAATACTTTTGCACTTAACAAACGAACGTTAGACTGTTGGATTCCCCATTTATGAAATCGTGAGGTTTGGGGATTGCAGGAGAACATTACCGGTAAGTAAGACAATATGCGCTAAAGCCTGGGATTATAAGGACTAACGGTGTAATTAACCCAAAATATAAATATAAAGATACGATTGAATAAAAAATAGAGGGGTTTTGTTGGGAAGGAAGGTACATGGAAAGTATCTAGAGCCAATTTGCTTTAATTCTCCCACATGGATATGCTGTCTATTCCCATTTTTTCTTTTTTAATATTATCATTTCAGTTTTACCGTTTTCAAAAATTTTATAAGAATTTCGACTTGGCGCTTAACGTCTTTATTTTTCTTGTCACAACTCGGTTAGTTGTAATTTGTTTAATCTCTTTAGTAGTAAAAGATTAATAAATAGAGGAGAGGAAAGAAGAGGATAAAAAACTTCATTTTATGCTATATATGCTAGATTGCAAACTACTTATAGGTTGTTATGTGTGTAAAAGCTTTGCGACTAGGGGTGTCATTTGGGTTGATCTGACTCGAACCCGACCAGACCCAAACTCGACTAGCTAGAGTCAATTCGTGTCGGGTCAATCGAGTCAAAAATTATATTAGGGTCAATCGGGTCAACTCGAGTTCTAAACAAGGTTGGGTTCGGGTATGTTTTTCTAGCCTCAACCCGACCCGAACTCAACTAACCCAACTAAACTAACACTTTACAATGTAAAAATACTCGGGTTGATCCCGAACCCGAATTGACCCGTCCCGAGTTGACCTGAGTTCTAAGCAGGATCGGGTTCAGGTATATTTTTTGAAGGCTTGACCCGAGTTGACCCGACACAAGTTGACTGAACCTGGCCGGGTCAACCCGAATGATAGCCCTACAATTATGAAAAGTAAGAAATTTTTAGTTTCAACTATGCTTGGGTCAAATAACTTAAAGTGACTACTGAAAAACAAACAAATAAAGAAAATAGTTTTTTACATGGACCTGTATTTATGTTTTTTCAGAAAAATTAAATTATACAGTAATTACATTGTACCTCTACTTATCTTGTGAGCCTCACTTTTACACACGTCTGAGTTATAATGTACAGTTGAAAAACATCTCACTTTATTTCTACACATTAATGTTCTTGTAGACACGAAGAGTTGGAAAATTTCATTTATTCTTCAAAACAACATGTGTAATATAAAGCTAATCTTTTTAATACTTTACGAAAAAAAAGTATCATACTTTATTTTTCTCGATATGCCAATGTTTTGCAACTTACTTTTAGGAAACTCTAAAGGGAACATCATTGCTTTACAAAACAACTTTTCACAAACAATATAATTTTAGCCATGCAATAACTTTAAACAACTCACTTCTTTTCATAAATAAAAGCATCACTTTCATCCCATGGCTATCTTTGCATGAACCTCTTTATACAATGCAAACTTTTATCATGATGCCCTAACTAATACTCAAAACATCACATCGAAATTAAAACTTTTTATGAGACATTAAGTTATGGGGTCATCACCTACAAATGATAAATCCATAACTTTAGTTTTTAATAGCACCTCAAAACAGTTGAGGAAATATTAATAGGGCAGTTACTATTTATTGAATTATTGAGTCTTAATGAGTGAATGCATGCAAAAGTGAATTACATACGGCTTAAGATACGGGGATATATGTACTAGTAATTAATAATGTACGTTGTTTATTATGGTTTGAGTTAATTGTGTGCGTGTACAGCACATTACGTAACTCAGCATGCATGATACAGTATGCATGATTAATAAATGCATGAATACGTGCTATCATGACATGTGTGTGCATTGAAAGAATACGAAATCTAATGTAGGTTGTCAGGATCGGGATCCTACCTAGGATCGTTTTTGGCTTCATAAGATCGGGATCGTAGGATCGGATCGGGATCGTAAGATCCTATAAAAATGTATATATTATTGTATAAGAGTTGTAGTTTTATACTTTTTATAGAATATTTTATATGATAAATGAATTTAAATGAGTGATAAAAGAAAAAACAATAAGAAACATGAGTTTCTAGTAGGATCGGATCGTTCACGATCCTACGATCCTGTGTGCGATCCTACGATCCTACAACGATCTTGCTCCCCTCGAGATAAAAACATGGGCTTGTAGTAGGATCGGATCGTTTACGATCCCACGATCCTGCGTGCGATCCTACGATCCTATACCGATCCTGAAAGAATTAAGATCCTACTACGATCCTGCTCGTTTTTTATATGTAGGATCGTACGATCCTACGATCAGGATCGCGATCCTGACAACCTTTCACTATATCTATATCTTGTAGTATAATTAAGGATGAAGAATATTATGACGCAGATGATCAGTTTGATCATGCACGTTTTATTTGGAGGAGGAACAAAAAAAAAAAAAAAAAAAAAAAAAAAAAAAAAGTCAATTATTTGGAATGAATAGTACTTGCGTTTAATGTATAAGATGGTATGAGTTGTGCACGAATATATGTCTTTTCTAATGTAAATCATTGTTAGGATCTAACATGTATAAGATAGCTAGTACATGTTAGAATCTTGTTGCAACAAAGATTACACCATTATACATGTTTAAGAAGCTCATTATTTAGCTAGAACTTGGATATGTAAAACTTTTGTGATCGACTTTAACTAATAACATTCATATTATAGTTGTGCGTTTTACATGATTTATTAAAGGAAAATTTCATATTTCTCTTTTTTTCATCATTAATTTCATATACACCCAAAATACAACTATCAAATGCATTTTGTACAATGATTTTAAAATATGATTTGGTAAATATGAAATTTTCAAGTTTAAATTGGGATGATTTAAAATTGCCCCATTTATTAATCTTCGCACTGTTAGATGGAAAGAATGTGTAACAAATATGTTAAATGTTAGTTAGATCCCGCCTAATTACAGGTTATTAGTTAGTTTTGTGTATAAATACTTTCATTTCTCATTTGTAACATTTTTTATAAGATCAAAGAAGATTTGTAACGCGTACATTTTGAGATCATAAGCATTTTTGAAAAATATGTGTTATTGACACATTTTAACACTATGCGAGATAAATCCATGAGGTTTCTGTTCACACCTGTGAACTACCCTCGGTCTGCCCTATGTGTTGCTCATTTTGTAGATACGCTATGTAGAAACGCAAAGAAGATAGAGTACAATGTTACATGATCATTAGGGCATTTCGTCATTCTTATACCGCGAACATATAGTTGATTGTGTAAGAAATGTTTGTCGATCCATCTTACGAGTTCAATCCCAACTCCCAATTAGATGTCACTCAAACAAGTGCTTATTGAGTGGGGACATGTAATGGCCCATCACCATCTATAAGAGTCAGGTTTTTCTTGTTGATCTAAACATTTTAGGAAAGGTTATAATGTTATTTGAATAGCAAGTAGACCTTAAACCTTATATTGTATTGATATTTTCTACACCTCAAACATGATTTTAGAAACATTTGATATGCTGTCAAGTGTTAATAAAGTAGTAGCAATAAATTGTTGTTGTATACAATAATGTTAGGTAGGCTGTGGGGAAAGGGTACAGTGGTGGCCTTATCAAGTGTGGTTAAAGGCACAGGGTATTCATTGGTATACCCTTGATGCATGTATAAGGCTGCAAATACATACACACTTTTATCCACATACAGGATTCCTCTACACTTTAAATCTAGCCAAAGGATAAAACACTGCATGAGCTATTCAAGTTTGCACACATTTATACTCTTAGACTTTTGATCAATGTTATAAATAACTTGTCAGGTTCAAATATATTTCATATTGAATCTATCTTTTGTTTAGCTATTTATAGATCAAATGAAAAAAGGAAAGTTCTTAAATGCCATGTATTAATCAGGTTTTATTATTAGTAATGAATCTTGTCAACATGTCATCCTCTTTTGTTACAGATTTACAGAAATTTTATGCTTACACTTTGGTACATGTCCTACAAAGAGGCTCTCATTTACTGTTTGTTGCATGCAAGTTGATAATTCGTTGTGAGAACGAACATGGGTTTACCCTGATTAGTGAATAGATTATGCTTTCGTTCATGCTTTATATGCGCAAATGCATCTGTTCTCGCTTCTGGTTGTAGTGAAGCTAGTTACATACATGATGTATGGATTGAGATACTCTCAAGTTTTGATGGACATGATCGGTCATGTTTACTAACAAACAAAACAGCGAGACCTACAGAGAGACCTAATTTTTCTCGATGAGTCGACATGGTGATTTAAAGAAAGCAAGTCATTATTAGCGCGACCATAACATTGATTGTGCATTTATAAAGTTGTTCCATACCAGTTTTGAAATTGCTCGTTTAACTTGTGAAAAGTCATATACATGCATGCGATTTCAACATCCATAGAAGATGCCATCGTAAATAGCGAAACAATAACATACTATTCCAAAGAAAAGGAAATGAACAGTACTACAGGTCGATTCAAAAGAGTTAAATTTAACGAAAGTTGTCAAGAGAAGTCATGACCAAACAAAATCATCATCAAATAGTACTGTTCACCAATAGTTCAAACCTAAATTGCATTGAAATCACGACCCAACTCGACTTTTTATCTTTTACACACAAAACAAATTGCACTAAAATCATTCAAAATGGAATTGTGACAACACATTGTTTAACTTTAATTATAGAATGAGCATAAGATATCCAATTTGGCAGTATAAGGCAAATTAGTGGCTGTCACTAGTGTATGGGATCAATACAAATGATTTAGGTGGCCACCTTGAAAAGGAGTTCACCCGGCTCTAAGTCAGCGCCACATTATTTTCATCTTTCTCACTAACTCATATTACAATCTACAAATTATCTCAACAAAACACTCATCGGAACACAAAACGTCAACAATGAAATACTATCCAAAAAACTCCCCAACACCCGAATAAACATTTCGTCTTGGAAATACTCCACCGTCAAACCAACAAATCAACTTCCGACCACAATCGTTTTTACGAAAACCAACCTTACCAAAATCAACCATACTGAAACCCATACCCACAACAAAACATGTGTAACACCACCACCTACGGCTCACAACCCTATATTGGCGGTTTGTCATCACAACCAAATACGAATCAACCTATGTATCCCATTCTTCCATTTAATATTGAAGAAATGTACGAACCTCAACTTTTGGAGTCCATGCCTCCCGTTCGTGAGGACTCTCCCGTCGAAGAAGCCCCCCACTTCCAACAAAGAAGATGCCAAAAGAAGACAATTCGAAATGACGAGGAACAACGCTGTACTCCATGGACAACTCAAGAAGAAATTGCATTGTGCAAAGCTTGGGTTCGTGTATCAGAATATAGCATTGTTGGTAATGCAAGAAATGAGGTTGGGTTTTCTATTGAGATTTTAGAAAACATGCAGAAAAATTGTCCTATAACCCATTATCGGACCTAGGGCTGAGCACCGCAGGTTCAAAACCGAACCGGACCGACGAAACCGACCGAACCGACAAAAACCGAACCGGACCGACGGCCCGTCGGTTTAGTTTCGGTTCCGGTTTTTCATGAATTTCGGTTTCGGGTCGGTTCGGCCCAAAACCGACAAAAACATGCCAAAATACACATGGACCGACAAACCCGAACCGAACCGACGAAAACCGAACCGAACCGACGGCCCGTCGGTTCGGTTTATGTTCCGGTTTTTCATGAATTTCGGTTTTCGGTTTTTTCGGTTCGGGTCTGTTCCGACCCGATACTCAGCCCTAGTCGGACCTACTATATGATAAATAGGAAATGGAAGACTGTGTGTCCTAAAGTTGCTCAATTTTGTAGTGTGTACCATAACGTCACTCGGACGGCAGTGAGTGTAGCCAGAGACGGGGATTACACCCGCCAGGCACTTTTGGATTATCATACTGAATACGGAGTCCTGTTACACATATGCATTGCTGGGCTAAATTAAAGATTGTCAGAAATGAAAGGAGGTGAAACTTCCAGACTTTGAAGCACATGTTCATGTAAAGAACAAGAGATACAAGTGTTCGAGCTCTAGTTCATTCAACATGACAGAATCATTGGAGGGACAGAGCAAAGAAGAAAGAGGTTGCGTCATCAGCATCTTTAGGATTTGGCAATGAGGAAATGTTGGCTAGGTTGATGGTGAGCGAATATGCAAGTCTTAACGAGCTGTACAATGCCAAAAAGTCACAGAACGTTGAAGCATTTTTTGGATCAGAAAGAAGGGACAGGAACTAAAGGACAAGAGTTAAGAATCCGAGAAATGGAGCAACGTCTAAAAGACGAAATGTTCTTTCTACAGTCTATTGATCACTTGACTAGAGAACAACACGAACGAGTCGAGGCGACAAGGCATGTGATTAAGGCGAGGTGGAATCTACCATTTTAGTTTACATTTTTAATTATATATGTAATGTTTACGTTTTTTATTTCATACGTTTACGTTTTAAATTATTTATGTAACGTTTTTAATTTATAAACAGAAGTTTTAGTTTTTAATAAATAAAAAATGAATTGAAAGGTGGGGTGGTGTGACCATTGTGGGTGAAAAGTGAGGGGAAGTGAAGGGAGTTGAATAGAGACAGAAAGCTGAGATGATGCTAATGTGGATGATGAAGTGCTGCAACCACTAAGAGTAGTATAAGAATCACTAATCCCTGACCATTTATAAATATAACTCACTAAACATACATATATGTAAAACACCCTACGTCTTTTCTCTTAAGACTGAAGGTAGTGATATGCATTTATCACGAGTGAGAAGCATACTCACTCACCAACCCCGCTACGTAGACCATGGGTCACGCGTTAGCCAAACCAAAACCGAAATGAGAGGCGAGCATCTCACCTCTAGTCATTTGAGCATAAATTGGGTGAAACCCCACACGTTTGCGTAAAAAAATTGGAACTTCATACGTGACATGGACCTTGTGTGAGCAATAGGGTCAAATAATATCACGTGATATAAATGCATTGTGATATGATGATGACAAAAGATATGAACAGAAATAATTAATGGAACAGTAGTAAAGTTTTAGCAAATTATTCAAGCAAACTGTGTTGCAAGCAACTTTTTCGTCCATTTGTGCCCATCAAACGAGATGCCTCGCTCATGTACCAGTCAATGTATCAGAAGTCATTTGGCATTCACAATCATAATCATATGAAAGCATACTGCCAAAATATATACAATATGCTAAGTTGGATATTTTGAGCAAAATCATTTAAATGAGAAAAAAAAGTTGCAAAATAATGTTATAACAAGAACCATGTCTTGATAATGATAGAAGATCACACAATAAAATTTACGATGTAAATTGCATACATATAAGGAACACGCATGATTTACGTGGTTCAACCGATTAGTGCAATATACTTACGTCCACGGTTGCACTAGCTAGTAATATTAATGGCAAATCTTGTGTTAAAATCACATATGGTCGTGGCTATTAGTACGCATTCTGTTGAAGCAACGGCTTCATTGTGACCCTGGCTTCCTCTGTGGAAAGCAAGGTCCCCATGGTTCGGGCAAGTCCTTCCGGCAACAATAATATCATTTTGATTAGTGTTCTAGTGACTTTTTTGGCTAAAGGGTTTATACCCGGTGAATATATTAAAAAATAATAATATGAGAACCGTACATGAAAGAGTAGGATGAACCACTCTAAAAGAAAAAACTACGTGCTATGAACAGGCTCATATGCACAACGGCCAATGCCTAACACTTTAGTGTTCTAGTGACTTATATTACGTGAAATTTGATACTTGCCTTTATGTGACTAATTTGATTGAACTTCTGGTAATGGATTCGCAAGGGTTGTATTTGCTACTTAGGCTCGTGATTCGATCATTTTGAGATGGATTTGGAATATTACATTGGTAGTTCGGCTTATGTAAAGTAAAGAGAAAACGAACGTAAAAACAAGAAATTTAAAATTCAAATATGTAATAATATATTACAAGAAATAGGACAACAAACTAGAGTATGAACACAAATAGTAACAAACAATAAGCAATCAAACACACCAATAAAGAAAACAACTAGATCATCCCTCAGCTCCATCTCTGATCTCTAAGCAATCGTATATAACATGACATTTCGTGATTCTTTTGCTCGTAGTCTACTTGGAAGGTGGTGGGGCGAAGAAAGGGACTGTGGGAAATGATGGAAAGTTTGGAATGGTTGGCATCGAGGGCATTGAGGGCATTGGAGGCAAGGAAACTTTAGGCATGTTAGGGATAGTGATAGTGGGGATGGTTGGAATTGTGGGAATGGTAGGCATTTGTGGTTGTGGCATGTTTGGGATGGTCAGAATGGTTGGTTGTGGTAGTGATGGCATGTTTGGTATCTGTGGTTGTGGCAGTGTTGGATTAGCCTGCAACAAGTTACGTGAAGCGTGACACATCTCATTGCTTGTTAGCAGGAAAACGGTAAGGACAAACATGCAAATGTAGCTGGTAGAAGACATGGTTAATGTTTGAATTATTGTGATTTGATGAGGATTAAGGAACTTTATTTAGAAATAGAAGAAGGAAAACTTGATGAAAAAGAATGTACAGAATGCGGAAGTATAAATAGAGCGAAACCGTGCAAATTTTTAAAAGATATAGGTGGTTCTTGTTTGGAATATAACGAATTGAGATTAGGTCACCAACATATCAAACCACCCCAAGTGTTGGCAAGACTAATACGCAGATGGTCTAGTTGAGCATCAAACAGGTCTCAACAATGCTTTTACTATGGACATGTGTTTCTAGGTTTAAGGTTGTTAAACTACCCAGATATGTTATTTGTCAATTCTAGGTAAGAAACTTTTATTAAGCAGGCCGGACTAAAGATAGTGCAGATTCTTGCTTCATTCTAAAAGAAACTTGCGCACACTGAATATGGAAATAGCAAGTTCGTTCGATGGATGTACAAAGAATATTGCACTCCAGATGTTTAAAGAACAGATCGATGGTGCTTGACCATAGCAACAACCTTGCGCAAGTTTAATACTCAAAAGATTTGCAATCATCACAAACATAAAGGTAAGTCCTATGAATGATTCATTATCTGAATATCTATATTGGCATATTGCTGTCTTAGAACTTATTTGAAATTTAAACGGATCAAATAGGTCAAAAGTGACAATCTAAAACGAGGCCATTATAGAATTCGAAGACTTGCCAGAAAGAGTTCCACCAATCTGACCCGTCTGGACCATTATGTGGATAAGGTAGAGAATTCAAACAAACTACGCTGCTCCAGCAATAACAACTCATAACAGAAACTGAATGGTGTGACAGCTACCAGAAGATACTATATGACAAAACCGGGTCCAAAGTTATGGGTTTATACGTTATGGATAAGGTATACATAAAAGATGTAAAAATTTGGACCTACGAAAGCAAACCACACTAAAAAGCTCTGGCTCATTTCCTATCAGAACGTTTACAATAGTATTCTGCAAGAAGGGTAGAGACTCGAATCTTATAAAGACATGTCAAGTGAATGTGTACATTTTTCCTATAAAACAAATCACATCCAAACCAAGATCTCTCATCAGATTACAAGAATCATCAAATACTAGAAAATTTCGTCTTTCTAAACCTAGAGTACCTGCTTGTGAGTACAAAACACAATCTTTGTTGTGAAACAATCAAAACCACACAGAATTTGTCTTCTTATGCATAAATAACTCTGCCAAAACTCACCCGTTGCAAAATCTGGCTCCGTGGGCTTTAAGAACCATGTCAAAAGATAAGTTTGTTCCGACCTTCTGTTGAGCAACGGCTGCAATGCGCAGAGGACAAATTGCATCAAAATCAAATACTTGCTGGAGGCCTGGAGTTGCTTTTCATAAGACAAATTGCATCATCATCTGTAATCTAGATTAACCTGTAGCATAATACAATACGAGTTAGCTGCTAGTCAAACAAGAACAAAACTAATGTTTCTGTTATATAACCTAGAGAAAGGTGAATGGTGAACACGTTATTAGCACACTAACAGAAAAACGATTGGTCACTAAGAAGATCACAAGGGATGAAAAGGTATATGACATGGGAGTGAAGTTGAGCTTCCAATACTTGGTGCAATCATAAGCTATCGAAGCAAGCGCCGTGAGTACAAAACCATTAAAATGACAATCAAATGATTATACTGAACATACAAAACACATGCAAATACACATGTTTCATTTATATACCAGTAGGCAAACCAGCAAAGCCTAATCCGATTTGGGGGAGATTCTTAATTCTAATTCTCGTTTCTAAGGTGCCTATTGAACCCCCGCAAGTGGCTGTTCCCTTTTGAGTTTTGACCTCAGACTCTGGTAAAGGACCCCTAACAAAGTGCCTAAGCAACCTTGGTTCGTGATCTAGGTAAGGCCTCTGAGACAACAACCAGTTTCCCACATCTCAATAGTAAATGTCTCCAACTGTTATTAGGTTTAATTTCATTCTATATAAAGAATAAAGTTAGAGCATTTAAATAAGTTTCTAGCTGAAATTGTATCAACATTATATGCGGCTTTCTTACATGATTGGACTGAGGCGTATGTTTTGATCATTTAAAGGGGGCATTAAGAAATAATTACTGGTTGTTCAACTTGTATAAAGTACAAAAAAGGGAGAAAAAAAAAAAAAAAAAGGGAGAAAAACAAGATGTTATAAGAAATCTTTATATTATATTTACATCAAATAGTATACCAAATGTCGCAAGCAATAAGCAATATAACACACAGAATATGAAAAACAACTAGATCACCCAAATCCCTCCATCTCTGACATATTGTAAGCAATTGTATATAACACGGCTTTTGTAACATTTTATGTTCTTAATCTATTTCTTGGAGGGCAGTAGCAGCGCAAAGAAAGGGAATTGGGGGAATGGTCGGGATGGGTGGTATGATGGGCATTGGAGGTATGGAAGCTTTGGACATGTTGGGGAGTTTAGTGACGGAAATGTAGGAATAGTTGGCATGTTGGGTAGTTGTGGTTTTGGCAGTGCTGGAGTAGCCTGCAACAAATTACGTGAAGCGTGACACATGTCATTGCTTGTAAGCACAAAAAGAGAAAGAACACATATGCAAATGTAGCCGGTAAAAGACATTCTTAAATATCAACAAGTGGCAGTTTGGTAAGGAATGAGGATCTTTTTAAAGAGAGAGCTAAGCTTGTTGAAGAGAATGTACAAACTATTAAAGTGTATTTAACACATTAACCATTTTTAAAATTCAAATAGTGGACAAAGAGAGATCACCCAGTCCTAAAAGAGTGGACAAAGAAAGAAATCACCCAATCCGGCTAGTATGGACTATATATGATACATATATTAGCTATAGAATTCGAATGAGCTACGGGCTAGAGATGATTATAACAGAATATGCTCATTGTTATGAGCTTGATATGATATGATATGTATAAGGTATACACATAAAAGGATACGAATGGACCTACAAAACCAAACCATGCCAACAAGTTCTGGCTCGTTAAGTATCGAATGGTTAATAACAATGTCCTGCAATATGAAGACATGTCTAGTGATGTAAACATTAGATATCACATCCAAACCAAGATCTTACAAAGATTACAAGTATCATCAATACTAGAACAATTTGCCTTTCTAAACCTAAAATACCTGATTGTGAATACAAGACAGAACCTTTGTTGTTATGGAGCAATCAAAAACCACACGGATTTATCATCTATTCATCCTATACCTAAATAACTCCACCATGAGCCCTTTGCAAAATCTTAAAAAATCAATGCCAGTATAGGGGGTTGTTCCCACCTTCTGTTGAGCAATTTAAAATGCTTCATTCGACAAAGGTGTCACCGTGTCACGAACAAGTTAGTTTCTAGCCACACAAGAATACAACTTTTTTTGTAACACAATGAACACTTCTGTAGTTCTGTTGTAGATCAAAGATTAAGGTGATCAATGGAACAGGTTATCAGCACACTTTTAAGCTTTTTTAATAGAAACACAATTAACAGAGGAAATCTAAAAGAGACGGTGAGAGATATACGACAAGGTAGTGGCTTCTAATACTCAGGGCAATCACTTTTGAGTTTAAATTGACGACTAAACACCGTCTTTGGCCTAGTGGTATGTCATATGTGAGTGACCCATCAACCAAAGAGGTTTTGGGTTCAAGTCTCATTTGAGACATGTGTGAGATAATGTAAGATATTAGCCTATTAGGTGGTATATAGGCGTGAGAATATTTTACCTTTCTGGAAAGAAAAGAAAAACACACCTTTTAATTGTTGACTAAATCAAGTACCAATTATTGCAATCATGCTCCTAGAGTCCTAGATCATTTAATCAACTGGCCATAAAATTACCAAGACGAACACGAAACAACTTTCAGCTTACATCATGCCTTATGCACTTCACCTTTTATGACATGATACATTCACAAGTAAATGGTGCCTAGATTTTGTCTGAAGACTTGTAGTACTGTTCATTTCCTTTTCTTTGGAATAGTATGTTAGTGTTTTGCTGATTTACGATGGCATCTTCTATGGATGTTGAAATAGCATGCATGTATATGACTTTACACAAGTTAAACGAGCAATTTTAAAACTGATATGGAACAACTTTATAAATGCACAATCAATGTTATTGTCGCGCTAATAGTGACTTGCTTTCTTTAAATCTCCGTGTTGACTCATTGAGAAAAACATGATTTGTATAATACCTTGTAGATTGAGATCCTCTTAAGTTTGGATAAATATGACCGGTCTCTATGTAGGTCTCGTTGTTTTGTTTGTTAGTAAACATGACCGATCTCATCAAATTAAACTTGAGAGAATCTCAATCCATACATTATATAACCAGCTTCTTCACTTCAACCAGAAGCGAGAACGAATGCATTTGCACATCTAAGGCATGAACGAAAGCATAATCTATTCACTAATCAGGGAAAAAAGGTTCGTTCTCACAACGAATTACCAACTTGCATGCAACAAACAGTAAATGAGAGCCTTCAATAAATCTATAACAAAAGATGATGACATGTTGACAAGATTCATTACTAATAATAAAACCTGATTAATACGTGGCATTTAAGAACTTTCCTTTTTTCATTACCAGATTCTCTTACTTTTCAGTAATTATTTCATTTGATCTATAAATGGTTAAACCAAGTAACCAACAAAAGATAGATTCGTTATGAAATATATTTGAACCTGACAAGTTATTTATAATATTGATTAAAAGTCTAGGAGTATAAATGTGTGCAAACTTGAATGGCTAGCTCATGCAGTGTTTTATCCTTTGGCTAGATTTAAAGTGTAGAGGAATCCTGTATGTGGATAAAAGTGTGTATGTATTTGCAGCCTTATACATGCATCAAGGGTATACCAATGAATACCCTGTGCCTTTAACCACACTTGATAAGGCCACCACTGTACCCTTTCCCCACAGGAGTTTTTGACCAATTAATTGCCTTTATAAAAACTAATTACTAATGTATGGTATGTTTAAAAGTATTACCTATTCTATGGCACTACTTACCAAATTTAATAAAATAACCATCCTAATGATATCTTTTGACAAATTACAAACCGGAAACAAAGAAAATACAAACCCCACATATAGCCATTTCTTTGATATAATTTACGTTAGAGCTAGTCATTCTTAAAAAGAAAAAATAAAAGTATCTTGAAGTTTCATGTATAGATGTTGTTAGACGCATGTCTAACATTAATTTTATCTCCTAAAAAAATTACATTTGTATCTTTTCAGATTTTTCTTAATTAGATTAATTTCTCATCGTTAGATGATATAATAACTTTTTCTTTTAATTTTGTTTTTGTAACCAACGGAAAAAACGTAAAAAAAAGGTACAATCTTGTCGTTAGAGTGCAAAGTTATACAGTAAGGGGTATAATACTATGATTAACCTATCCCTTCATGTATATTGACTTTACCTATATTATTATTTATATATCAGTTACCTAGTTCTCTAGAATTTACGTTTGTATTATGATTTATACCACACATATAACCACAGATCTCTAGTGTGCACACGTTTAGCTCGTCATATACAATTGATTGTATGCTTAATCATGGCTTATGTTAATTTGCGTTTCATTTTAATTTCATATTTTAATTAAAATGCAAAATTTCAAATCATGTATTACATGGGTTTGGAAAGCACAGACTATGTTTTAACGATTAAAGAAAAGTTGAAATCACTCAGCCTCATTGCTCGATCATATCATATTTCGTTTTGGAAAAATGGATAAAATTAATAGTGAAAAAAAATATTAAAAGAAACACTACACAATAGTTAATACTTTTGAACTTGCTATACAATGGTAAATATGTTTTCTAAAAGCAATTACTTAGTAAAAAACTCTTCCCCACAGCCTACCTAACATTATTGTATACAACAATTTATTGCTACTACTTTATTAACACTTGACATATCAAATGGTTTCTAAAATCATGTTTGAGGTATAGAAAATATCAATACAATAAATGGTTTAAGGTCTACTCGCTATTCAAATAACATTATACTCTTTCCTAAAATGTTTATATCAACAAGAAAAACCTGACTCTTATAGACGGCGATGGGCCATTACACGTCCCTACTCAATAAGCACTTGTTTGAGTGACATCTAATTAGGAGTTGGGATTGAACTCATAATATAGATCCACAAACACTTCTTACACAATCAACTATATGTTCGCGGTATAAGACTGACGAAATGCCCTAATGATCATGTAACATTGTACTCTATCTTCTTTGCATTTCTACATAGCATATCTACAAAATGAGCAACACATCGTGTTATAGGGGCAGACCGAGGGTAGTTCACAGGTGTGAACAGAAACCTCATGGATCTATCTCCCATAGTGTTAAAATATGTCAAAAACACATATTTTTCAAAAATGCTTCTGATCTCAAAATGTATTTGTTACAAATCTTCTTTAATCTTATGAAATAAATTAATCCTGATTGTGAATACAAGACAGAACCTTTGTTGTTATGGAGCAATCAAAAACCACACTGATTTATCATCTATTTGTCATTTCATTCTATACCTAAATAACTCCACCATGAGCCCTTTGCAAAATCTTTATTACCATGGCACATAAAAAATCAATGCCAATATATGGGGGTTGTTCCCACTTTCTGTTGAGCAACTTAATATGCTTCATTGGACAAAGGTATCACTAACAAGTATGCGAGTCACGAACAAGTTAGTTGCTAGCCACACAAGAATACAGCTTTTTTTTTTTTGTAACACAACGAACACTTCTGTAGTTCTGTTGGAGAACAAAGATTAAGGTGATCAATAGAACAGATAACCAGCACACTTTTGAGCTTTTTTAACAGAAACACAATTAACACAGGAAATGTAAAGAGACGGTGAGCGACATATGACAGGGTAGTGGCTTCCAATAATCAGTGCAATCACTTTTGAGAGTTTAAATTGACCACAAAACACCCCCTTTAGCCTAGTGGTATGTGAGTGACCCATCAAACAAAGAGGTTGTGGGTTAAAGTCTCATTTGAGACATGTGTGAGATAGTGTAAGATATTAGCCTGTTAGGTGGTATATAGGCTATTAGTGGTGAGGTCCTTGATTTCCTCACAAGAGGTCAAGGGTTCAAACCTCGCTAGGTGTGTACATTTGGGGGTAGCACGGAAGGGTTGGAAACGGTCCGGCCGCATACATCTGAGTTAAAAGGGCTCGCCCTCCCCATGTGAACAGCGAAAACCTCATCCGTTATATGTGTGAGAATAATTTGCCTTTCTGGAAGAAAAAAACCCCCCCTCTTAAATGTGTACTATAATCAAGTACCAATTATTGCAATCATGCTCCTAGAACTGGCCATAAATTTACCAAGACAAACATGAAACAACTTCCAGCTTAAATCATGTCTTATGCACTTCACCTTTTGTGATTTCCTACAAGAGGGTATCAAGCTTTAGGTAAATGCACACTAATACTAATATGAACTTGGTACTACTTTTAATCATTTATGTATAATTCATGTGTGAAACTTAAACAACAGTTAAGTCTTCAACAGTCAACCTCAATACATCTGCAACCTTGAACCCTTTCTTATAAGATAAGATAAATTCTACTCAAGAAAGGAACCGCACTTCACTTCCGCAGCACTTTAAGCCAGCAGTAATAGATAGACATTTGGCTTAAATAAGAAAAATATCCAGATGCAAACATTTTTCTATCATGTCATGTGTGTGGAACGCGATTATAGGTATAAAAAGCAATTATAAGAATTTCAATGTTATATCAAGACTTTCCTAAATTAGACCCACGATATCAATAACAATGTCATGATGCCACTTGAACTATTTGATAGATAGTACATATAGATGATAAGGTACTTAGTACCTTTTATGTCTCGTGATACAAAACTCCATCAGTGTTCCGCAGAACTTCCACTAGCTTTTTCTTCTGCCAGAAGCGAAACAAAAAATTAGTAATTTGAAACAGCAAGCGGAAAAGCATCCATCAATGAAGTTCAAATACTTATGTAAACCTCATGTAAGTATACGATAACGTCAACCATACGCAATAAATATGACATAAATGGATATATGAATATAATAAATGTTTGATTCATATACCACGAGGCAAACCAGCAGCGACTAGTCTATCTATATTATCCACGCGCCGTTGAATGGACTTCAAAACGGAATTCAAAGAGGAAACGCGTTTTCGAACAGAGGATATCTTAACAGCATGTTGCATAACAAAAGGTGAAGGTGCATCCGCTAGTAGCTGATCCAATTCTACAATAACAATCACAACCACAACATCATTAATTACATAAAGGCCAAATCGCACAAAAAAAGTAACATACTTAGACAATTTAAATTTACTTGTTTTCTTATTAAATTTAGGGTTTGCAAGTTAAAATACAATGTAAGGTAATATTTGACTTTTCGAAAAAGGTTACCATCCATAATTTTATTACTAAGAGTGCATGCACAGTGTAGGTGCCTTTTGGCACGCCATTGACAAATTTTTAGACCAATGGCGGACCTATGCAGGGGCAGGGGAGAGTCCCCCCGCCCCCCCCCCCCCCCCCCCCCCCCCCAAAATTTGCGGCACCTAGTGTAAATATTATAGGTTTCAGTGGTAATTTAGTTGAGGTTACAAACAAATCTCCGATTCGGCCCCCTCAAAAAAAATGTTCTAGTTCCGCCACTGAATGGCGCCGTGATAGTGCACCGAATAGCCACCCTTAGTTGGTCCACTCGCGGCCATTGTGAGCGAGTGGGTTATTTTTGGTGATGTGTTATGGGACTCACATGCACCAATAACAGTTATTGGTGGGAGGGTGTTTTAGTTATTGTAGTGTTATTGGGTATTTGCTGAGGTGGCACTCTAAGAGTAGTAACTTTTAAAAGTTATTTTGGCTAAAATTACGACGAATAACCTTTTTCGAAAAGTCAAAAAATTTTAACTTTGATAACTTAAATTTAAACTGGCCTAAAGTACAGTACCTTAAATAAATTATAAATGTTACTAGATGTGATATCCATACTTATACTTATACTTACTACTATATAATGTATTTGGGACTATTCTATAATTAGAAAGGCTTAAAATCCAGACTTTTACTTGCTTATTATAGAAGGATTTCAAAATTAATTGATTAAGAAGCAGGTTGGTTACGAAGTTTGTTAGGAAGTTTGTTAGGAAGCAGGATGGTTACGAAGTTTGTTAGGAAGTTTGTTAGGAAGCAGGTTGGTTGTTGAAACTAAAATTATTTGGCTTAACCATCTCTATTTATAAAGTATAAAAACAACTAAATGTGTAACCGAATAACACAAAATATAGTCACAGGTACCAGCCACCGCGTTGCGCGGGTACCGTTCTATCATATAATAAGATGTACTAGTAATTAATTAAATTTACCGTTAGTGAGACGATCGATAGAGGAAGAGAGTTGGTGTTGACTTTGCAAAGTTTGTTTTGATTGAGACTCAAAATCCTTGATTATACTGGTTATTGTTTCTGATAAACCTTTGGATAATGATGATGCTGACGATGACGTGGATGTTGAGGAGGTGGTGTGGTCCACCGGGGGGTTGTCGGGAGTAATGACGGTGGTGTGTTGTTCGCCGGAATTGTGGTCGGACATTTTTGGTTGGTCTGTTTGTTGTTTGTTTGGGTGGCTGGAAATGAAGTTGTGAGTAAATGTAAGTGGGCTGCTTTAATAAAATTACGGCCCAACTAATCATGTAAAGTGTGTCCCAAAGAGGCCTTTTTTACTTTTTTTTACCTCATGTTTGACCCAATAGGCCTTTCTACATTGGAAATGCAATTTTGGTGAGCATATCTTTGAAATTAATCAAGACATAATCAAGTGTCTTCATTAATTTGTTAATAACATATTTAATAAACTCCAAAATATATCCATGTGATTTACCTGTTTCGTACATATATCATTCTCGTAAAATTCAACAGATACATCACTCAATTTGTTAAAATAAGGACTAACGGTGCAAATTATTTCTTAGTTATCTTTTAACAAGATAGAAAATATTTACATCATTAGTCCTCTGAGTTAACGGTATTTGGATCGTTAGTACTCTTTTTTACGTTTCTGTCAATTTTTTTTACGTTTTTGTTAATTTTTCTAAGTTTCTATACGTTTTCGTCCGTTTTTTACGTTTTCCTCCTTTATTTTCTTTTTTTATTTTATTTTCTTTTTAATTTTTTTTTTACTTTCGTCTATTTTATTTTTTACGTTTTCCTCCTTTTTTCTTTTTATTTATTTATTTTTTTTACTTTTTCGTCCATTTTATCTATTTTACGTTTTCGTTTGTTTTTTTACGTTTTTGTCATTTTTTTAAATTTTCCTCCTTTTTTACGTTTTCGTCCATTTTTAGACGTAAAAAAAGGTAAAAAACGTAAAAAACAGACAAAAACGTAAAAAAAACGCAGTAAAACGTACGAAAACATAAAAAAAAGAACTAACGGTGCAAATACCGTTAACCCAGAGGACTAACGATGTAAATACTTTCTATCTCGTTAGGAGATAACGGAGAAATAATTTGCACCATTAGTCCTTATTTTAACCAAGGGATGTATATGGGTTAACTTTTACTAACGGACTGATGTATCTATTGAAACTTTTGTGAGAGTGATGTATAGTGCGAAACGGAGTAAACCACGTGGATGTATTTTGGAGTTTACTCTATTTAATATATTCTTTGAATGGAAGCTTTGGAAAGGGAAACTTATATATAACAACAACAATACTCAAATTCTGTCAATACATAGTATAGTATGAGAGAAGTATAATGTAAACACTCACATTTTACCCTAAAATAAGCAAGTATATTATTCCAACCAAGAATATTGTAAAAACAATAACGATTCTAGGAAACATTGACCAAAACAACCTTAAAATGTGTTGTACTTTCGCTTAAAACGCCAATATCATAACTTTAAAGCAATAAGCATAAAAACACCATATGTTTAGGCTAGTGACGGGGTTTTGAGATTCTCTAGCGAAGGTTTCAAGTTCCACATTATGCAACTTTAGGGTTAGTATTTGGGTGTTTATTCCGTAACGCAAAACATCTTTTTGTGACAACTCTCTCTAGTTTACAAGAAACAATTGAACATTGTGAAGTGTCTTCCTTGAGGAAATGTTGAATCAGGTCCAAATAGACTCGGGTTTGGTTGCATGTAGAACCAATATGTGAAAATTAGAATAAACAAGGGAAACATAGATATAAATTTAGCGGTGGAAACGAGCAAAGTTGCTCATGAAAGTCTCGGGATCAGATCGGCAAAAGCTCAAATGAGTTGTGCAAGAATGAGCTCAAGCCTAAATCGGAGTTGGTTTCATAATCGAGCTCGAGCCAGATCTTAATATATAAGATCAATTAATCTCGTGAGCCTTTTAACTCTTTATAAAAATGAGTCTAGCCCAAACCGAGCCCGAGCTTAGGCTAAAGATGATACAAGGCTCGAAACGAGCTCGAGCTTAATCTAGCATACACGAGCGGTTTGTTTCCACCCCCCTTAACTTAATTAAGAGCCAGAGTTGCTTTAAGTGGAACTTGAAGGGTAAAAGTTGTTATATTCCATTTCATTCATAAGTAGTGTTTCAACGATAAGATGTTCTCTTCCTTCCAATCCCTCGTGGACATGACCCAAACCAATGACACCACCATCATCCTTGTTCCATTTCCTTAAAACCCCAACTGTATGTTCTTCCTTAATTTCCTCATCATAAAACATACACCAAACAAATGGCTGTCCTCCTTAATTCTGCACCTCCATTAACAAACCTTTCCACTGACCATACTAGAAAAACCCCACATTCATTTTCTCCTAAGCTCAGGTTATCTTTTTCCAAGGTTTTAGCAGCATCTACCCAAGTAGCAGCATCCTTAAAAGAACCTGTTTTCACACTGCCCAACTGGAGATCAGGTCCCAAAACTGACCCTAAAAACAAGGACTATAGACTTAATGATGCTTTTCTATACTTAGAATACATGGTTGGCAAGGGTCATAAACCTGATGTTTATCATTCCACACAGTTGTTATATGATTTATGTAAGTCTAAGAAGCTTAGGAAAGCCACTAGGGTCATGGAAATGATTGTCGACTCAGGCGGTGTGCCTGATGCTGCTGCGTATAATTTCCTAGTTAGTCAGCTGTGTAAACGTGGGAACGTTGGTCATGCAATGCAGTTAGTTGAGAAAATGGAGGATCATGGGTATATAACGCATACCGTTACTTATAACTCACTTGTTAGAGGGTTGTGTATGTTGGGCAATTTGAATCAGACGTTGTTGTTTATTGATAAGTTGATTGATAAAGGGTTGGTTCCTAACGCGTTTACTTATTCTATATTGCTTGAAGCTGCGTATAAGGAGAGAGGGGCGGATGAGGCGATGAGGTTGTTGAGTGATATTGTTAGTAAAGGGGGTGAGCCTAATTTGGTTAGTTATAATGTTTTGTTGACGGGTTTGTGTAAGGAGGGTAGGACGAATGAGGCGCTTTGTTTTTTTAGGGAGTTGCCGGCCAAAGGGTTTGCGCCTAATGTTGTGACGTATAATATTTTGTTGAGAAGTTTGTGTCGTGAAGGACGGTGGGATGAAGCTAATGCGTTGTTAGCTGAGATGGTTGATGGAGGGTTGTCGCCGTCTTTGGTTACTTATAATATATTGATAAGCTCACTTGCGTTTCATGGTAGAACTGATAACGCGCTTAAGGTTCTTAATGAGATGACAAAAGGAGAGTTTAAGCCGATTGCTGCTACGTACAATCCTATAATTGCACGTCTTTGTGAGGAAAAGAAAGTGGAAGAAGTAATGAAGTGTCTTGATTTAATGACGTATAGGGATTGCAGTCCAAATGAAGGAACTTATAATGCGGTTGCTGGCTTATGTAAAGAGGGTATGGTTCAAGAAGCGTTTTCAATTATCAACAGTTTAAGCAGTAAACAAAACTCGTCAAATCACGACTTTTACAAGAATGTGATATCTGGATTATGTAGAAAGGGGAACACTTTTGCGGCGTTTCAGCTTCTTTATGAAATGACAAGATACGGGTTTACACCGGATTCGTATACTTATTCATCTCTGATAAGAGGTTTGTGTATGGAGGGAATGCTACATGAAGCGATGGAAGTGTTTGGTATTATGGAAGAAAGTAGTTGCAGGGCTGACATTGATAATTTTAACGCGCTCATACTTGGGCTCTGCAAGTCTCAGAGAACAGATTTGTCTTTAGAGATATATGAGATGATGATTGCGAAAGGTTATATGCCTAACGAGACAACTTACACGATTATTGTGGAAGGGATTGCTCATGAAGGTGAGAAGGAGCTGTCAGCTATAGTCCTGCGAGAGTTGCATTCAAGGCAAGTTATGGGTCGAAATACAGTAGACAGGCTTCTTATGCAATATGATTTTGAGGATTTCACCGTGTAAATAGCTGCAAGGATATCATAAATGTCAGAATACATAGGCGGGTTGAGCAGGACAGAAATCAGTGTTGTTGATCTCAACAAGAACTTTATATCAGCAAATTGTTTCACATTTGCAGGCGGAAGGAATGAAGGATGCCCATTTTGAGGTTATCGATCAAGATTTTGTTCTTTAAGTATTTGCTTTTAGGAACTAGCTAGCTTATGAGAGACTATATGTTAATGGTGATTTGTTGTTCATGCTCCATAACTTCACTTATAATTCGTTGTAGGTTTTATTGATACGGCATCATCTCTATTGTATATCTTATCGAATATGCTAAAGTGATATTACAAAAATGATACTGTTCTTGAGAACTCTTAAGGTCCTCCATTTATCTTTTCAATTTCATTATGTTTTCTTCGATTATCAACTGGGATTCCTTAAACCCTTACATGTATGGTGTAATATTGCATCTAAGGTGTCGATAATTAGTCGCATCCTCTTGAAAATAAGATGTTTGATCCAATTTGGTAATATGATGCAGAGAATAAGATCAGACTGCCCTTATACCTGTGGGGTGTCGGGATGCAAGTTGTCACCGAAGTATGGTGTGCCATTTGATCAATTGTGCTTAGTTAGTCTATGCAGTTCTATCAAATACTTGAAAGTATTTGTATACCTGTAGAAATAACTGAGATAAGCACTTAACTAAATAACCAAACCCAAACACCAATTATGCTGAGAAGTGAACTTATTTGTGGTACTTCCTCTTGTAGAGTAAGAAAACCAATTTTGGTCTAACTAAAACAAAAAAGTTTCAGCGGTTTACTGGTTTGTCTGCCTAAAATTAGTAGAATGTCGAATCTCTGAAAGGTCGCCACATGCTTTACCATCTCAAGTGGTTCATCACGCGATAAGCAAGTAAATCAAGTTCATCCAACTGTCTGATCAGATAGCAGTACCATAGCTAGAAACTACTGATCCAACCTTACCAAATAGCTTTTCTGATAAAGCAGTTCATTCTTAAATTAGCAGAAAATTTAACCCAGAATTCTCCAAACTGCCCCATCACCGAAACCAATTAGATTGCACGCCTTCAACTCAGAGGCAAAACGTTCCCTCCGCAACGCAAGGCCAATTTCTTTCGTAGCATATTGAAGGTGAATGTTGCAGTTAAAAAAAAATCATTTATACACTCAAAAATCAAAATAGATACTTTTTGTTATTTTAATGACCATTAACCAAGATTAGATTTTTTTCTGAACCAATTTTCTACTTCTTGTATTGCTCACTTAGAAGTTAGAACAGTTGTAATGTAATGTTTAGCATCACAATGCAAATGACAAACCAACCTCGGTCACCCTACTCAATAGTACATTTTCTTCGTATCTCAGTTTAAAGCCTTGTTTGGTTTCTCATTTCACCATTTGTGGGTGCTTTTACAGTTTACTCCATGAAAACAATATATCATAAATTAAAATGCTGTCAACCACTCATACATGATCCATACCCACAACATACACAGCGCAAAATTGGACTTTGAGTAGCCATTTATATGATTAGCAGACAAAACGGGAACAACATGGAACTATCAACGGCATTAAATACTTCCTTTCTCTGATGACAAAAAGCCTTCTTAGAACTCTAGCCACGAGACAGAATCATCAACCCGGGCCGCGTATAGCTACCATTTGCATCTTTAACTTCATACCTATTCATCTTGATTAAATTGTGTATCTATTTCGGAGTCTACTCTACCATAGAAGTTCGCTTCTCCAGCAATGATTCTAGAAAAGCGGAACAAAGTTTGGTGAGAGGAGGTAGACTGTGTGACGGTCCACTGAAAATGGTTTCCCATGGTCTTTCCATAGGCGTCACATGGTCTGCAGATGCTTCAATTGCTTTCAGCTTGAACTCAGGTAGCTCCCCATAGATGGATGCATATCCAAATTGCCCTGTCAAAATAAACCATGCCATTAAGAATGTATCTATATTCCATTTAAATAGTCAGCATTTGACTGTTAACCTCGGATGCGAAACCATACAATTTCTTTGTCTAAATGTTTTTAAACCACTCAGTTTAACTCTGAAAGAGAAAACTAAGGGAGACATCATCTGAATACTATTATAGTTATATGGGTTTTGCACTTTTACAGATAAAATCTACTTATCTGACCTGTTGCTAAATGTTGGCTTATTTCGGGATAAACATGAGAAAAAGGTATATTTGATAATAGGCCATACTTTAAATAGTCATATTAGTACATAGCCCTACATAAAAACGATCCTTTGACATAGTCATACCTGTCCCTTCCAAGCCTGAAACTCGGTCTGTGGGCCTAACTTTCCGTTCGTTCATCTCTGTGCCATGTGGGTTGAAGAGAGCATACTCGTGATCACCATTTACATATGCCAGCAAAGTCGTGTCTGGATTATCATCCATATCCATACTATCATCTATGGATCTACTACTTTTAATAAATGCAATCCCCCCTCCGATTGCCTGCACAGTAGCAATTAAATATAAACATACAGATTATAATCTCATTTTAATAGAGTAAGCTTTCCATCATGAAATTAAAAGAACTGATCGAATGAGTACTCAAGAAATGCAAGATATGCAACTTCTACCTTTGTCACAAACCATGAAGCAATAGGAACAGGATCTCCGGCATTAAATAGTAGAATAGCACCACTCCCATTGTGTACTGCGGCCCCATCAAGCTCGGGTTTAGATGAGTCCGGAAAAACAACAAGTACAGCTAAAAGGGAATCTTTTCCTGAACATGCTATAGCTGCATATGATGTACAAAATTAAGTGGTTAAGTATAACGAAAACATCAAGAGACATCTCATGAGCTCTCAACCAATCTTAACTTTGTGCTACTTACTTAGAGCAGTGCTAATTTATAAAAAGAAGCATATTACTGATAACTGGTTGGTGTTAGCTATAGCCTAGATAAAATGTCTTAAAATGAGCCAGCAAACTGACCTTCTGTGTCGAGCTTGTATGACCAGAAAACTGACAGTGTTGACATACTCCAAACTGAGAGTTGTGGATTTGAACCTCGGGACGCAGATACAAGATAATTGGACTCTCCGATGAACGAAAGATTTACAATCGCCTGTATAACATTAGAAGACAAAATTGAGCAGATTTGAAAGACTGATTAATAAATAAGCTGATAAAACAAAGAGTGTTGCAATTCAAACACAAACTATAAGCTGTAAGGGTACAAGAAAAATCATGTTCCCCTTTTGACTGAAAACAGCATAACATAACTAGAAGACACACCTCACGAGCAGACCCGATTACAGCCAAAAGAACATTCTTCTCTGGATCCCACAATGTGATAAAGGTTTCGGCAGCAACGGCTAATACCGAACCATCTGCAGAAAATGCAGCAGCTGTCATAGGTTTCTTCCTGTATGAACCAACAGCATGGCATGCCCACCTAGCCCTTTGATACAATTTCTCATTTTGTTGACTTCCACGATTGCTGACCCATACCTACGATATCATAAGAATTACTCCGTATAAAAATGCATTTCAAAAAAATAGAAGAAAAAAAATGTGATATCTTACCTTGAAGTCACCACCATAAGAAGCGCTGACAGCCATACCACTAGCAGGATGGAAAGCTATAGCAGAAACACCAGCATCACTGTAGAAAATCATAAGATTATATGAGTTACACCTGCTTCGGGCACAAGTTTTTGTTCATGGATCTAGCAGCTAAAAGATCTTAAGCAAGAAAAAAGGAACTACCTGTGTGGCTCATATATAACAGTTGACAAGCTAAAATCATTGTTTTGTGACCCACGTTCCCAAAACTTGAGTGTTACAAAGCCCCCTATACCTTCTTCAGCCAGTCTGGTTTCAACAGTACACATCACGGAGCCCTCCAATGAAAGTGCAACTAAATTTAAAATCATCTGCAATCATGAAGATCATGAGTTGTATAATACAAACAGCATACGTGCAGAAATGGTGTTTTAGTGGCACGCTCAAAGACACAAGAACCAAATAAAGAGATATTGATTGTCAGCCATTAATGAATTAAACACTGAAGCTATATGTGTAATGTCATAATGTGTGACTAGAATATGGCGGGTTTTAGGTTTTAGCTGGATAAACCCTGTCAGTAACATAGATACTAATTGACAATGCTGGATCAACAGGCCTTACTACTTAAATACACGTCATCGAGTTGCCATACCAGCCCTATTCATTGAGCCGCTTCAGTGACAGTGTGCTTGCAAGACTCGAAAAAAGTTGAACCAAACAAAATGCTGAAATAGGCCCTCATCATTGTTATGCAGAGCTACACATTTGAGTAACCTTCTAGCAATGCAATCACCTAAGCGAACAGATTAAGCAGGCAGTTGGGCAAAACTATAAGTGGTTCATTTCGAGTACGGAATAATTATCTTTAGATTATGTAGACATATGAGGACTAGAGTTTATACAATTACTTCTCTAATCAAAGCAGGAACCGAGTTCAGGAACATAAGTTTAGAAAAACTCATTGGTTGCTAATCTAAAAGGCAGAGGATGCTTAAAACCTAGGTAGCCTATTAAGCCGTCCAAAGTGGGGATTTCTGAAACAGTCAAGTATCAGAAAGTATAATTTCGCTAGTCAATGCCAGTAACATTTCTTTCACAGCCAAACTAACAAACTAAATACGAACAAAGAGAATATTGAGCTTCCAGGTCAAATTTCAATCTGCTGTTAGAAAATATAAAACAGACAACTTCTTAGGAAAAAAGAGAGATGGTATACCGTGATATCGTCACTTGGTTGATGATTTCTTTCACAGACCTGAACCTGCAATCAGAGAACGAATTTTTTTCAGCTACTATGAACAATTTGTGGCAATAAAACGTTGATTTCTTTCACAGACCTTGAATGAATATTTAACAAGACTATGATTACATATTATTGCTTAAAGACAAGACATTTCAGCATACAAGTTGCAATCCTCTAAAAAATGTGGGGAGTTTTGGTTTTAAGAACATTTGGCACTTCAAATAAAAAAGTGACTAGGGTGCAGTTGTGAACACGGGATTATAGCTTGTGTACCTCTGAAATCTCGCGATCATCAAACAAGCTGTATAACTGAATACAATAGTTCTCTGTGCGAACAGCAACCAAACCAGCAGAATGGTCAAATGCAAAATCCATACATGAGCCTCTAAATGCCTCAGGGACGGGAGAAGGAAGCTGATTAAACAGAAAAAAATGAGCTTGTGTAAATCCTTTAACCCTTTTATACGAAAGGAAACATAGAAAAACTTAATTGAAGGTAACCTTAATCCCAGAAATTGACTGTAAGATTTCCATTGATGGCATTTTAAGAAGATGAATTCGATTATCTGCACAAGATATCTGAAGGAACATCAGTAAGACATAGTTCAGAGAAGATTAATAGTTTTGTTTCATACATTCTATGCAGAAAAAGGTTATATTCTTACAGATGCAAGTGAAGGATCAGGAGAGTTCACAAAACTAAGAAGTGGGGTCCCAATTCTCGGTAAGAACTTCTTCTTGCCGGTATCAAGCTGCCAAACTACAAGGACTCCTTCTTTTCCAGCTACACGCATGAATAGATACAGAAGATTACATTAAATTAAGAATATAACCATTAAAAAAGCCACAAGGCAAGTCCAACATCCAAACGCTTAAAATTTTTACTTACCAGAATACAGATAAGCTCCATCTGACGAAAAGAACAAGAACTTCACTTCTGCAGAATGCCAATGCCAGGTGGTACCTGAATCAGCATCACCATCACCTCTGACACCAGGTTTTTCCTCCTCATCCTTCATCAGTTTTCCACTGTCACCAGCAAATGTTCGATCACCAAAACCTCTCCAAATCATTATTCTCCCTGTGACATCGCCAGCTGCTACAATCCTCTCGGTTGGATGAAAAGCAAAACATGACAGTTTTTTGGAGTGCGAGAGTTTTAGCTTCCGATGACTAACGTTTTTCAGATCTTTTGAAGGTACTTCCCATATACGAAGCTTGCGTTTTTCACGTATGCCAAAGTATTTTCCATTTGAAGAGATGGTTATGTTCTCTGGTTTTTTAGTCTGTAATATATCGAAAACATACACACCTTATATTAAAAGAAATAACACAACTTTAAACTGATCAAGGCATATTAATAGTAAGGCACACACCTCTGACAATATGACTCCACTAACGAGGCGAGACTTGGTCAAATTACACTTCAAAATCTGCCCAGTTAGATCTTTGTTTGGCTTATTCTGTTTGTTTTTCGTATCTTGCACAGAGATATAAGCATAAACATCAGTCGGATTTTCAGTATTCTCAGGCTTCTGAGCATGATAGGACGGAATCACCTACAGTCACAGTTGAAATAAGTTACATTTTTCATTACATGATTAACAAGTAAGAATTATAAGATATTACTGTAGCAGTTAGAAAATAAACAATCTCATCAATCACTAAACTGAGGTTCTTTTTAACAAGTATGTCTCACCTTACAACCAAGACATGCTGGTTCTTTTTACGTAAGAGAAAAACTCAAACGGTGCTTACCATACAACTGCTAAAGAATGAGGCGCTAGCAAACATTATATTAGTATCGACATATCAACCTCAACAGAAGGGGCTACTATTATCTTAATCTATCAAAAATGATGATAAGGCTAAAACCACTGACAGCAACTATATTATAAGAAAACCGTGGCAATAATCCGTATAATAATCATACCCCCATGGGTTCATTTTACTAAATAGAGCAACTATAACGCCACTTACCATACAATGTGCATGACACATAGGATTACCTCCTATCTTACAGGACGACTAACTATGACTTAAGCCTAGGCGCTAGTAAACATTATATCAGGGGGTGTTTTTCTTAGCTTATTTTGTGGGCTTATGAGCTTATTGAAAACTAGATAAGCTCAAATGGGCTTATATAAGCTTGTCTACTTGAGCTTATGAGGTTTTAAAGTTCATAAGTGGATACGCTTATCAAAATTTAAATAAGCTCAAAAGCCCATCAAATAAGCTAACGCAGAGGGTCCGTGTATCAAGTATCAACCTCAACAAAAGAAGCTACTTTAGTCTATCACAAACGATGGCTTCAATTATTATAAGTGTACCATTATTTGACTGAACGCTTAAACAATACATAGTAAAAAAAACCCCGAGAAAGGTAAGAAATTACCATAGAATAAACAGGCAAGTGAACATCAATAGACTTAATCAACTCAGGCACGGAAAAGTCCCAATACTTAATAGTACCATCAAGCGAAGTAGTCCAACAATTAGACAAAACCCTACTCCCCGGTACAACTATAACAGACGTCACTAACGCGGTGTGCCCTTCCAATTCCGCTACCTGTATTCAAACAATGTCAAGAGTTTCATAAGCTTACTTTACTACTTAAAAATTGAGTAATGTTGTTAGACTAAAATACCCCTACTTACAAAAGGCAATGCAGTCTATTAACGGGCGTTTGTTTCTGCTTATATAGCTGGGGTTATGGCTTATTTTGGTTTTGGGCTTATGTTTCATAAGCTCACTTTATGTGGCTTATTTTGCGACTTTTCAGCTATTTATACTTATTATGTCATAATAAGAAGCCAAAAAGTTGCAAAATAAGCCACAAAAAGTAAGCTTATGAAACATAAGCCGAAAACGAAAATAAGCCATAATCCGGCTATATAAGCTGAAACAAACACCCCCTATACATATAACATATTCACACACACAAATTAACGCTACTATACGCCATCGCCGCTATGCACGGGTAATCGTCTAGTATATAAAAAGTGAGCTTATGAAACATAAGCCGAAAACCAAAATAAGCCATAATCCGGCTATATAAGCCGAAACAAACACCCCCTGTGCATATAACATATTCACACACACAAATTAACACTACTATACACCGTGGCCGCTATACGGAGCGTAAGAGTTTATAAGGAAGAACCTGCAGGGCAGTAGCAATGCTGAAAACGGAGACGGAGTTAGCGGTGCAGACGAGGAGATTAGCGGCGTCGTTTGAGAATGCGGGTGGGGATGAAACGAAGCTTTTGCCTCCTCTTATCATTTTTTTGAATCTAAACCCTAAAAGTGTGATTGTATCTATATATAATCAGTTAAGTTTTTATAAAATATATAAATTGGGGAGAGTAGTTATATAACAATAACAGTATAAATTTGTAAAAAATAAAATAAAATGATACCTTGGAAATTGGCGGCGACTGAGGTTGCAGAAGAAGAAGAAGAAGAAGAAAGGAAAGAAGGGTTTATGGGTTTTTGCGGTTAGGGCTTTGGGTCAAATAGCTAGGTCAAACTTTTAAAACTTTTTTTTTTTTTTTTTTTTTTTTTTTTTTTTTTTTTTTTCGTGATTAGCGGTGAGCAATGAGTTTTTTTTTTTTTTTTTTTTTTTTTTTTTTTTTTTAGTGTTCGTTTGGCAAAAGAGCAGTGAGCAAAAACTCATTTTTCTGATGCTTCTTGAAAAGCTACAACTTATAGCTAATATTGGTCACTACTAATGTTCATAACTATTTTTGCCAAACATAGACTAAAACTTTTAGAGTCGAGTTATATTACAAACCAAACATTCTTCACATACCAAGAGACTCATCCCCACCATCCATCTAAAAAGGAAATCAATGGTTGAGATTAAAAGGATTTTATTATTTCACCCATTTTTTATAATTTAAATATCTCTTAAACCGTTAATCGTTAAGCGAAAATAATTACACAATCGCGACGGGCATTTAATTATCTTTCTATAGACGGGCACTTTGATATACTTTCGGAAAAAAAAAATCGTTTTTTCACGTTTTTTTTTCCTGGCCGAAAAAAAAATCATATATGATATTGCATATCATATATGATTTTACATATAATATCATATATGATATTACATATCATATATGATATGTAATATCATATATGATATTATATGTAATATCATATATGATTTTTTCGGCCACGAAAAAAAAACGTGAAAAAAATGAAAAAAAAAAATTTTGTCGAAAATATATCAATTAGCCTATCTATAGAAAGATAATTAAATGCTCGTCGTAACGGTATATTTTTTTTCGCTTAACGATTAACGGTTTGAAAGATATTAATATTTGAAGAAAAAAAAAATGAAAGTGGGCTTTTTAAATTGTTGGGATTAATCTCATCCATTAGATCAAATAAAGATGGAGGGTGGAGATTAGTCCCTTGGTATGTAAAAAAAGTTTGGTCCTCAAATGATCTTTACTCAAACTTTTATTATTATTATTATTATTATTATTATTATTATTATTATTATTATTATTATTATTATTATTATTATTATTATTATTATTATTACTTTTGTCTTAAAATAGTTTAGTTTTTACAAAAAATGTTTGATAACATAACCACTCAGCCATCTTAATTTAACTACATTTAATCGAGTGTTTTAAAACCCGGGGTTGAACCAGGAACCGAAGGGGTGACCGGTCCGCTTTAAGTCGGGTCTTTGCTGAAATTCAAACCAGATTGAACCGCCAGGTTTTACTCGACCTGGTTTGAACCATTGAACCATAAACCGGCCGATTCGATCTATAAAATGAAAAGAAAGAGAATGTTGTAACTCGTAGATGATGTAATTAGAGATGTTGGTTGTATAATAGGACATGATAGTTGTGTAACTGTAGATGATGTAATCAATTAATTGTTGTTTTGAATTGTTGTACGCGGTTGTGGTTGAATATGGGGTCGGTGTGTTTGAGACATGAAAGGGAGTATGTGCTGATTTTTTATGGTGGTGGAATGGATAATATAAATGATAAAAGATAAGTCGCAGGTAAAGTGAGGTAAACTAACCTAGTGATTTTTTAAACAAATACAAATATATTATTTGATGGTATGTTCATTCATCAAAATAAATTTTTGCTTTTCACATGTACAAGTAATTTTCAATATGTTCTTGTTGGTTGTGAAAAAGACCAATGAATAATACTTTGATACTAGGATACCAGCTTGTTTAATAATGCATATGATGTTTTTATGCTACACACTTGAAGTCCTTCGCCATTTTCTATATGTATACTACAAATAATTGGTTTTATCTTTTGGCATAAAACTGGTTTGACCCTTCATCAAACGCATAAACTACTTAGTTATTCTCATTTGTGATCTCAAAAATGCACTTTGCTAAACATCCACACCTACATGAAGGCCTTTTTCGTTTTTGCTTAGGCTTCTTAATTTCTTGATTATCAATCTTATCAACCAACGTGTCCATAGGTGCAATCGGCTTAAATCCTTCTCTACTACAAACCATATATTTCTGCTTCAATTTATCATCTTTTGTATTATATTGAGTAGCTTTTCGAACCTCAAAACCACTAAGCTTCGCATATGTTTTGTAGAACTCTATACCATCCTCTAATGTCTTAAACAATTTACCCTTTAATGGTTTAACGTCATATGAAACATCGGGTTTGTAAAACCTTTTACCATCTTCTGCTACACGAACAATACCCAATGTTTTTCTCATCCGTAGGTTATCCACAACTATAGGATCACAAGCATCAACTATGAAAAGAAAAAAGGAAACATAATTAGATGATAACAATAACAACTAAAATATAACACTAGTTTAAAAAAATTACGCAAATAACACAATTTTGTGCATCAAAATTCCACACATAATAAATATTTGATCAAATCACACTATAAAATACAAATTTAAATAAAAAAAACACTAATAGAAAAAAATTTGTGTCAGAAATACACTAATTTATGCATGAAATTCTAGTACAAATACAAAAATTCAAAAAACTAAACTAATAACACTAATTTATATACTAAATTAAACTAAAAGCAATAATTTGTGAATCAGACACTGAAAATTCATAAAAAAATCAGAAATACACTAATTTATGCATGGAGTTCTAGTACAAATACAAAAATTCAAAAAACCAAACTAATAACACTAATTTATATACCAAATTAAATTAAAAGCAATAATTTTTGCATCAGACACTGAAAAATTCACAAAAAAAAAAATCAGAAATACACTAATTTATGCATGAAATTTTAGTACAAATACAAAAATTCAAAAAACTAAACTAATAACACTAATTTATATATCAAATTAAACTAAAAGCAATAATTTTTGCATCAGACACTGAAAAATTCACAAAAAAATAGAAATACACTAATTTATGCATGAAATTCACAAAAAAATCTAAAATAGCAAAAACTTACAAAAACATAAATAAATAAATAAATTATACCTTGATTAACACTATGAATAACTTCCATTTTGGAAAATTGAGATTATGAATCAGAAAAACCCTAATTTGATTAAAGATTGAATAACGGATTGAAAAACCCCCAATTGTAATTATGAATCGCTTCCATTCTGGAATAATTCGAATAAACCCTAATATGATTGAAGATTGAATAACATATTGAAAAATCCCTAATTTTATAGGTTTTTATAGGAGAACGGATTGAAAGAATAGATGGAACAAGCATCTAAATTTGAAGAAGAAAAAAAAAAAAAAAAAGATTTGTAGGGATTATTTACAATATTTACAGATTGTGAATTTGAAGAAGAAAGAAAAAAAATGGAAGTGTTAGTTTGGTGTGGAGGAAAGAAGAAAGAATGAAATTAATTAAATAGGTTGTTAGAATAATAGAATTGTAAAATTATTTTTAAACCCTTAGTAGTTAGTTAGGATCAAAATTAATCTCATCCATTGATTTTAAATCAAGGGAGTAAAACACTTCTAATTCTTTTTACCAAAAAACCTCTTTTTATTTGATCTCATCCATATATATATATATATATATATATATATATATATATATATATATATATATATATATATATATATATATATATATATATATATATATAATTAGAATCACGATTGTCGATCACCGTACGTCCAAATTCCAAAATCATAAGATCATCCTAGTAAACAAAGAGAAACAAGATTGTTGACACACGTGATCCACAACAATTTATTGGTTAGTCAGTATAAAATAATAGTTGATTCCCAACACTTTTATTTTCACACTTTTTAAAAGCATGCAAATTTTTATTAGTTTATTAACACTTAACAATGTGTAAAAATTGATTACATTAATAAGTGTGAAAAAAAATGTAAAACAACAGATTTTCCTCATTCATAATTGAGTAAAAAAAAAATTCACACTTTTAAGTGTGAAGAATTATAATATTTCTCCACACTTTTATTTGTAATACCCAAATTCTCAACGCTTTGAGGAAGTGTGAAGAATTTAATTTTTCACACTTTGAGCAAGTGTGGAGAATTTGAGTGTTACAAATAGCCAACAAACCTATGAGTGTAGACATTTTTTTTAGATTTCTTCAGAATTTTTTGAAACAACTATAAGTATAAGAAATCTATTGTTTTACAATTTTTTACTACACTTATTAATGTAACAAATTTTTACACATCATTAAGTGTTAATAAACTAATTAAATTTTACACACTAAAGTGTGGAAAAGTGAAAATTTTTTTTGTAGTGTGTGGAACTTCAATATCATAGAGGAGCTGAGAAAATGGATACGATACACTATATTTAAACAGAATTGAAGTAAATAATTTTGACATATTGCCTGGTGTTTCTTCAGAATATTGGCCCCATACGCCTAGTCAACTGATTATGCTCCCAAAGCAAGGGGTCTCATCATAGGACCCACTAACGGTCTATTTATTTTCTTTAAACTCTGTATAACGAGTATAACCCTTTCTACAAGAAATGAAGGTAGCTAGACTCAAGAAAGGGATTGTCACTTCAATCAAAATAAGGGTTTCTACTGTACTATCAGTCACATGTACATGAAGTTTTATAGCCTAACCAAAATAAGGAGTAATATTTTTAGGGTCAAATTTTCATGATCAAATAACCTACACACCTATGAGTGTGGACATTTCTTTTAGATTTCTTCACAATTTTTTGAAACAACTATAAGTATGAGAAATTTATTGTTTTACAATTTTTTACTACACTTATTAATGTAACAAATTTTTACACATCATTAAGTGTTAATAAACTAATTAAATTTTACAAACTAAAGTGTGGAAAAGTGAATTTTTTTTTTTGTAGTGCGTGGAACTTCAATATCATAGAGGAGCTGAGAAAATGGATACGATACACTATATTTAGACAGAATTAAAGTAAATAATTTTGACATATTGCCTGATGTTTCATCAGAATATTGGCCCCATACGCCTAGTCAACCGATTATTCTCCCAAAGCAAGAGGTCTCATCATAGGGCCCACTAACAGTCTATTTATTTTCTTTAAACTCTGTATAACGAGTATAACCCTTTCTACAAGAAATGAAGGTAGCTAGACTCAAAAAAGGGATTGTCAATTCAACCAAAATAAGGGGTCCTATTGTACTATCAGTCACATGTACATGAAGTTTTATAGCCTAACCAAAATAAGGAGTAATATTTTTTGGGTCAAATTTTCATTTTTTATCAAATAGGCTACACACCTATGAGTGTGGACATTTTTTTTTAGATTTCTTCACAATTTTTTGAAACAACTATAAGTATAAGAAAATCTATTGTTTTACAATTTTTTTCCACACTTATTAGTGTAACAAATTTTTACACATCATTAAGTGTTAATAAACTAATTAAATTTTACAAACTAAAGTGTGGAAAAGTGATTTTTATTTATTTATTTATTTATTTTTTTTTATTTATTTTTTTTTTTGTAGTGTGTGGAACTTCAATATCATAGAGGAGCTGATAAAATGGATACGATACACTATATTTAAACAGAATTGAAGTAAATAATTTTGACATATTGCCTGGTGTTTCTTCAGAATATTAGCCCATACGCCTAGTCAACCGATTATGCTCCCAAAGCAAGGGGTCTCATCATAGGGCCCACTAACGGTCTATTTATTTTCTTTAAACTCTGTATAACGAGTATAACCATTTTTACAAAAAATGAAGGTAGCTAGACTCAAGAAAGGAATTGTCAATTCAACCAAAATAAAGGGTCGTACTGTACTATCAGGCACATGCACATGAAGTTTTATAGCCTAACCAAAATAAGGAGTAATATTTTTTGGGTCAAATTTTAATTTTTTATCAAATAACTTACACACCTATGAGTGTGGACATTTTTTTTAGATTTCTTCACAATTTTTTGAAACAACTATATATATGAGAAATCTATTGTTTTACAATTTTTTTACTACACTTATTAATGTAACAAATTTTTACACATCATTAAGTGTTAATAAACTAATTAAATTTTACACACTAAAGTGTGGAAATGTGATTTTTTTTTTTTTGTAGTGTGTGGAACTTCAATATCATAGAGGAGCTGAGAAAATGGATACGATACACTATATTTAAACAGAATTGAAGTAAATAATTTTGACATATTGCTTGCTGTTTCTTAAGAATATTGGCCCCATACGCCTAGTCAACCGATTATGCTCCCAAAGCAAGGGGTCTCATCATAGGGCCCACTAACGGTCTATTTATTTTCTTTAAACTCTGTATAACGAGTATAACCATTTTTACAAAAAATGAAGGTAGCTAGACTCAAGAAAGGAATTGTCAATTCAACCAAAATAAAGGGTCGTACTGTACTATCAGGCACATGCACATGAAGTTTTATAGCCTAACCAAAATAAGGAGTAATATTTTTTGGGTCAAATTTTAATTTTTTATCAAATAACTTACACACCTATGAGTGTGGACATTTTTTTTAGATTTCTTCACAATTTTTTGAAACAACTATATATATGAGAAATCTATTGTTTTACAATTTTTTTACTACACTTATTAATGTAACAAATTTTTACACATCATTAAGTGTTAATAAACTAATTAAATTTTACACACTAAAGTGTGGAAATGTGATTTTTTTTTTTTGTAGTGTGTGGAACTTCAATATCATAGAGGAGCTGAGAAAATGGATACGATACACTATATTTAAACAGAATTGAAGTAAATAATTTTGACATATTGCTTGCTGTTTCTTAAGAATATTGGCCCCATACGCCTAGTCAACCGATTATGCTCCCAAAGCAAGGGGTCTCATCATAGGGCCCACTAACGGTCTATTTATTTTCTTTAAACTCTGTATAACGAGTATAACCATTTTTACAAAAAATGAAGGTAGCTAGACTCAAGAAAGGAATTGTCAATTCAACCAAAATAAAGGGTCGTACTGTACTATCAGGCACATGCACATGAAGTTTTATAGCCTAACCAAAATAAGGAGTAATATTTTTTGGGTCAAATTTTAATTTTTTATCAAATAACTTACACACCTATGAGTGTGGACATTTTTTTTAGATTTCTTCACAATTTTTTGAAACAACTATATATATGAGAAATCTATTGTTTTACAATTTTTTTACTACACTTATTAATGTAACAAATTTTTACACATCATTAAGTGTTAATAAACTAATTAAATTTTACACACTAAAGTGTGGAAATGTGATTTTTTTTTTTTTTTTTTTGTAGTGTGTGGAACTTCAATATCATAGAGGAGCTGAGAAAATGGATACGATACACTATATTTAAACAGAATTGAAGTAAATAATTTTGACATATTGCCTGCTGTTTCTTAAGAATATTGGCCCCATACGCCTAGTCAACCGATTATGCTCCCAAAGCAAGGGGTCTCATCATAGGGCCCACTAACGATCTATTTATTTTCTTTAAACTCTGTTTAACGAGTATAACTCTTTCTACAAGAAATCAAGGTAGCTAGTCTCAAGAAAGAGATTGTCAATTCAACCAAAAAAACACATGAAGTTTTATAGCCTAACCAAAATAAGGAGTAATATTTTTTGGGTCAAATTTTCATTTTTTATCAAATAAGCTACACACCTATGAGTGTGGACATTTTTTTAAATTTCTTCACAATTTTTTGAAACAACTATAAGTATGAGAAATGTATTGTTTTACATTTTTTTACTACACTTATTAATGTAACAAATTTTTACACATCATTAAGTGTTAATAAACTAATTAAATTTTACACACTAAAGTGTGGAAATGTGATTTTTTTTTTGTAGTGTGTGGAACTTCAATATCATAGAGGTGCTGAGAAAATGGATACGATACACTATATTTAAACAGAATTGAAGTAAATAATTTTGACATATTGCCTGGTGTTTCTTAAGAATATTGGCCCCATACGCCTAGTCAACCGATTATGCTCCCAAAGCAAGGGGTCTCATCATAGGGCCCACTAACGATCTATTTATTTTCTTTAAATTATGTATAACGAGTATAACTCTTTCTACAAGAAATGAAGGTAGCTAGTCTCAAGAAAGGGATTGTCAATTCAACCAAAAAAAGTGGTTCTAATGTACTATCAGTCACATGCACATGAAGTTTTATAGCCTAACCAAAATAAGGAGTAATATTTTTTGGGTCAAATTTTCATTTTTTATCAAATAAGCTACACACCTATGAGTGTGGACATTTTTTTAAATTTCTTCACAATTTTTTGAAACAACTATAACTATGAGAAATGTATTGTTTTACATTTTTTTTACTACATTTATTAATATAACAAATTTTTACACATCATCAAGTGTTAATAAACTAATTAAATTTTACACACTAAAGTGTGGAAAAGTGATTTTTTTTTTTTTTTTTTTTTTTTTTTTTTTTTTTTTTGTAGTGTGTGGAACATCAATATCATAGAGGAGCTGAGAAAATGGATACGATACACTATATTTCAACAGAATTGAAGTAAATAATTTTGACATATTGCCTGGTGTTTCCTCAGAATATTGGCCCCATACGCCTAGCCAACCGATTATGCTCCCAAAGCAAGGGGTCTCATCATAGGGCCCACTAACGGTCTATTTATTTTCTTTAAACTCTGTATAATGAGTATAACTCTTTCTACAAGAAATGAAGGTAGCTAGACCCAAGAAAGGGATTGTCAACTCAACCAAAATAAGGGGTCCTACTGTACTATCAGTCACATGCAAATGAATTTTATAGCCTAACCAAAAAAAGGAGTAATATTTTTTTTGGTCAAATTTTCATTTTTTATCAAATAACTTACACACCTATGAGTGTGGACATTTTTTTTAGATTTCTTCACAATTTTTTGAAACAACTATAAGTATGAGAAATCTATTGTTTTACAATTTTTTACTACACTTATTAATGTGACAAATTTTAACACATCATTAAGTGTTAATAAACTAATTAAATTTTACACACTAAAGTGTGGAAAAGTGAATTTTTTTTTTGTAGTGCGTGGAACTTCAATATCATAGAGGAGCTGAGAAAATGGATACGATACACTATATTTAAACAGAATTGAAGTAAATAATTTTAACATATTGCCTGGTGTTTCATCAGAATATTGGCCCCATACGCCTAGTCAACCGATTATGCTCCCAAAGCAAGAGGTCTCATCATAGGGCCCACTAACGGTCTATTTATTTTTTTTAAACTCTGTATAACGTGTATAACCCTTTCTACAAGAAATGGAGGTAGCTAGACTCAAGAAAGGGATTTTCAATTAAACCAAAATAAGGGGTCCTACTGTACTATCAGTCACATGTACATGAAGTTTTATAGCCTAACCAAAATAAGGAGTAATATTTTTTGGGTCAAATTTTCATTTTTTATCAAATAACCTACACATCTATGAGTGTGGACATTTTTTTTAGATTTCTTTACAATTTTTTGAAACAACTATAAGTATGAGAAATGTATTGTTTTTCAATTTTTTACTACACTTATTAATATAGCAAATTTTAATACATCATTAAGTGTTAATAAACTAATTAAATTTTACACTCTAAAGTGTGGAAAAGTGAATTTTTTTTAGTGTGTGGAACTTCAATATCATAGAGGTGCTGAGAAAATGGATACGATACACTATATTTAAATAGAATTGAAGTAAATAATTTTGACGTATTGCCTAGAATATTGGCCCAATACGCCTAGTCAACCGATTATGCTTCCAAAGCAAGAGGTCTCATCATAGGGCCCACTAACGGTCTATTTATTTTCTTTAAACTCTGTATAACGAGTATAACCCTTTCTACAAGAAATGAAGGTAGCTAGACTCAAGAAAGGGATTGTCAATTCAACCAAAATAAGGGGTCCTACTGTACTGTCAGTCACATGTACATGAAGTTTCATAGCCTAACCAAAATAAGGAGTAATATTTTTTTGGTCAAATTTTCATTTTTTATCAAATAACCTACACATCTATGAGTGTGGACATTTTTTTTTAGATTTCTTCACAATTTTTTGAAACAACTATAAGTATGAGAAATATATTGTTTTACAATTTTTTACTACACTTATTAATATAACAAATTTTTACACATCATTAAGTGTTAATAAACTAATTAAATTTTACACTCTAAAGTGTGGAAAAGTGAATTTTTTTTTGTAGTGTGTGGAACTTCAATATCATAGAGGAGCTGAGAAAATTGATACGATACACTATATTTTAATAGATTTGAATTAAATAATTTTGACATATTGCCTGGTGTTTCTTCAGAATAATGGCCCCATACGCCTAGTCAACCGATTATGCTCACAAAGCAAGGGGTCTCATCATAGGGCCCACTAACGGTCTATTTATTTTCTTTAAACTATGTATAACGAGTATAACTCTTTCTACAATAAATGAAGGTAGCTAGACTCAATAAAGGGATTGTCAATTCAACCAAAATAAGGGGTCATACTGTATTATCAGTCACATGCACATGAAGTTTTATATCCTAACCAAAACAAGGAGTAATATTTTTTGAGTCAAAATTTTATTTTTTATCATATAACCTACACACCTATGAGTGTGGACATTTTTTTTAGATTTATTCACAATTTTTTGAAACAACTATAAGTATGGGAAATCTATTGTTTTACAATTTTTTACTACACTTATTAATGTAACAAATTTTTACACATCATTAAGTGTTAATAAACTAATAAATTTTACACTCTAAAGTGTGGAAAAGTGAAATTTTTTTTGTAGTGTGTGGAACTTCAATATCATAGAGGAGCTGAGAAAATTGATACGATACACTATATTTAAACAGAATTGAAGTAAATAATTTTAACATATTGCCTGGTGTTTCATTAGAATATTGGCCCCATACGCCTAGTCAACCGATTATGCTTACAAAGCAAGGGGTCTCATCATAGGCCCACTAACGATCTATTTATTTTCTTTAAACTATGTATAACGAGTATAACCCTTTCTACAAAAAAATGAAGGCAGCTAGACTCAAGAAAGGGATTGTCAATTCAACCAAAATAAGGGGTCCTACTGTACTATCAGTCACATGCACATGAAGTTTTATAGCCTAACCACAATAAGGAGTAATATTTTTTGGGTCAAATTGTTATTTTTTATCAATAACTTACACACCTATGAGTGTGGACATTTTTTCTTTTAGAATTCTTCACAATTTCTTGAAACAACTATAAGTATGAGAAATCTATTGTTTTACAATTTTTTACTACACTTATTAATGTAACAAATTTTTACACATCATTAAGTGTTAATAAACTAATTAAATTTTACACACTAAAGTGTGGAAAAGTGATTTTTTTTTTTGTAGTGTGTGGAACTTCAATATCATTGAAGAGTTGAGAAAGTGGATACGATACACTATATTTAAATAGAATTGAAGTAAATAATTTTGACATATTGCCTCGTGTTTCTTCAGAATATTGGCCCATACGCCTAGTCAACCGATTATGCTCCCAAAGCAAGGGGTCTCATCATAGGGCCCACTAAGGGTCTATTTATTTTCTTTAAACTCTGTATAACGAGTATAACCCTTTCTACAACAAATGAAGGTAGCTAAACTCAAGAAAGGGATTGTCAATTCAACCAAAATAAGGGGTCCTACTGTACTATCAGTCACATGCACATGAAGTTTTATAGCCTAACCAAAATAAGGAGTAATATTTTTTGGGTCAAAATTTTATTTTTTATCAAATAACCTACACACCTATGAGTGTGGACATTTTTTTTTTGATTTCTTCACAATTTTTTGAAACAACTATATGTATGAGAAATCTATTGTTTTACAATTTTTTACTACACTTATTAATATAACAAATTTTTACACATCATTAAGTGTTAATAAACTAATTAAATTTTACACTCTAAAGTGTAGAAAATGATTTTTTTTTTTTTTTTTTTTTTTTTTTTTTTTTTTTTTTTTGTAGTGTGTGGAACTTCCATATCATAGAGGAGCTGAGAAAATTGATACGATACACTATATTTAATTTTAAACAGAATTGAAGTAAATAATTTTGACATATTGCCTGGTGTTTCTTCAGAATATTGGCCCCATACGCCTAGTCAACCGATTATGCTCACAAAGCAAGGGGTCTCATCATAGGGCTCACTAACGGTCTATTTATTTTCTTTAAACTCTGTATAACGAGTATAACCCTTTCTACAAGAAATGAAGGTAGCTAGACTGAAGAGAGGGATTGTCAATTCAATCAAAATAAGGGGTCCTACTGTACTATCAGTCACATGCACATGAAGTTTTATAGCCTAACCACAATAAGGAGTAATATTTTTTGGGTCAAATTGTTATTTTTTTTTCAATAACTTACACACCTATGAGTTTGGACATTTTTTCTTTTAGATTTCTTCACAATTTTTTGAAACAATTATAAGTATGAGATATCTATTGTTTTACAATTTTTTACTACACTTATTAATGTAACAAATTTTTACACATCATTAAGTGTTAATAAACTAATTAAATTTTACACACTAAAGTGTGGAAAAGTGAATTTTTTTTTGTAGTGTGTGGAACTTCAATATCATAGAGGAGCTGAGAAAATGGATACGATACACTATATTTAAATAGAATTTAAGTAAATAATTTTGACATATTGCCTGCCGTTTCTTCAGAATGTTGGCCCCATACGCCTAGTCAACCGATTATGCTCCCAAAGCAAGGGGTCTCATCATAGTGTCCACTAACGGTCTATTTATTTTCTGTAAACTCTGAATAACGAGTATAACCCTTTTTACAAGAAATGAAGGTAGCTAGACTTAAGAAAGGGATTGTCAATTCAACCAAAATAAGGGGTCCTACTGTACTATCAGTCACATGCACATGAAATTTTATAGCCTAACCAAAATAAAGAGTAATATTTTTTGGGTCAAAATTTTATTTTTTTATCAAATAACCTACACACCTATGAGTGTGGACATTTTTTTTTAGATTTCTTCACAATTTTTTGAAACAACTATAAGTATGATAAATCTATTGTTTTACAATTTTTTACTACACTTATTAATGTAACAAATTTTTACACATCATTAAGTGTTAATAAACTAATTAAATTTTACACTCTAAAATGTGGAAAAGTGGAAATTTTTTTGTAGTGTGTGGAACTTCAATATCATAGAGGAGCTGAGAAAATGGATACGATACACTATATTTACACAGAATTGAAGTAAATAATTTTGACATATTGCCTGGTGTTTCTTCAGAATATTGGCCCCATACGCCTAGTCAACAGCTTATGCTCACAAAGCAAGGGGTCTCATCATAGGGCCCACTAACGGTCTATTTATTTTCTTTAAACTCTGTATATCGAGTATAACCCTTTCTACAAGAAATGAAGGTAGCTAGACTCAAGAAAGGGATTGTCAATTCAACCAAAATAAGGGGTCCTACTGTACTATCAGTCACATGCACATGAAGTTTTATAGCCTAACCAAAATAAGGAGTAATATTTTTTGGGTCAAATTTTCATTTTTTATCAAATAAGCTACACACCTATGAGTGTGGACATTTTTTTTTAGATTTCTTCACAATTTTTTGAAACAACTATAAGTATGAGAAATCTATTGTTTTACAATTTTTTACTACACTTATTAATGTGACAAATTTTTACACATCATTAAGTGTTAATAAACTAATTAAATTTTACACACAAAAGTGTGGAAAAGTGATTTTTTTTTGTAGTGCGTGGAACTTCAATATCATAGAGGAGCTGAGAAAATGGATACGATACACTATATTTAAACAAAATTGAAGTAAATAATTTTGACATATTGCCTGGTGTTTCTTCAGAATATTGGCCCCATACGCCTAGTCAACCGATTATGCTCCCAAAGCAAGAGGTCTCATCATAGGGCCCACTAATGGTCTATTTATTTTCTTTAAACTCTATATAACGAGTATAACCCTTTCTACAAGAAATTAAGGTAGCTAAACCCAAGAAAGGGATTGTCAATTCAACCAAAATAAGGGGTCCTACTGTACTATCAGTCACATGTACATGAAGTTTTATAGCCTAACCAAAATAAGGGGTAATATTTTTTGGGTCAAATTTTCATTTTTTATCAAATAACCTACACATCTATGAGTGTGGACATTTTTTTTAGATTTCTTCACAATTTTTTGAAACAACTATATGTATGAGAAATCTATTGTTTTACAATTTTTTACTACACTTATTAATATAACAAATTTTTACACATCATTAAGTGTTAATGAACTAATTAAATTTTACCCACTAAGTGATATTCGTATGCACGTAGTTCCCTTTCTTTCACATCATTAAGTGATATTCGTATGCACGTAGTTCCCTTTCTTTCACTTTGATCTTTAGTCTTTGTACTTTGTAGATTCTTCTTTTTGGCGTAGAATCTTTCTTTGAACTTTGTGTTGTATAGATCTTTGAGGGAGCTTTCTTTAACTTCCAGATGTATGTATGAGCACGTGGAATCTTTCGCCATGGAGATGATGTATAGCTGCAGGTAAACAGTTAGCAATAAACATCCGGTACTTACAGATAAGGAATTAGAGATCGTCAACAGCATAGTGTGAAGACTCCTTCTAACCCTTACCATGGCCGTTCCCATATCAGATACTCTCGAAAGAGCTTACGAGACCTACTAAGTAGCTCAATGACTGGGTGAGTCGCTGGGGATCACTCCACGACTGTAGACCGTTTGAAACCACCGCGAACACTAAGCGTAACCCATAAAGAATTACCGAAGTGACCTGCTGTCAGGGCTGTTTGATGTTGACCCTGGCAGGAATTTCCATTCAATCATTGAGAATATACATAAGTAATTCTCTCATAAACGTTCTCGGCAGATTGCTAAGATCTGCGAAGGACTCTTAGGTTTACATCTGGTGTCCTCAATGATGAACAACCAGCGTAGAGATATCATGTGTTCCTATGAGATCTTTTGATGAATCTCGGGGCTCTAGACTCGATAAGTGCACATTTGGTTTCCTATGCGGAGATTAGGGAGAGGTCTCCTGCTTCAATATCAACCATCTCTAAGAGACAGATCGATAGATTACACCGGTTCCCCGTGAGAATGAAACAAGCTCTTTTAAGAGAACTTGAGTGGTTAAGAAGGTTTAGTGCAGTGCGTCACTGGGTCCATGACGTCTTTGTCTTCAATACCGGTGTCACCTTAGTAACAACCAGTAGCATATGAATTGTACCCGGTGTCTGCCCTAAGGTTGAACATTTGGAGGGCTATTTCTTTTCACCCTTTTTCATAACTTTTCTTTTTAATTCTTCAACCCCTTCTTTCTCCTTTCTCATTTTCTCCTTTTTTCAATCATACCTAAGGACTTCTAATTCTAATCTATTGGAATTGTCCTTGGGTAGATCCCTCCGGCTCTGGCGGATCATAGGACGGTTTTTCCTAACCTTAGTCACCTTATAACTCCATGACTATCCTATTGTTGATCACATGCCATAAAACCTTTTGTGAAAAATCTCTCAAAGTGTTTATGATAATAAAACACATTTTGTTGACACTTCGAGAGTTTTGCATTTCTTTTGAAGGACTCCCCCTTCACATGTGCTCATGTAATTTTTAAGAAATTTGCACATGTGGGAGGAGTTTGCACTTTTTGAATTGATCCACTTTCAGCGAACATGACCGATTCGAGACACGCTTACATCACTAGTTAGACTAGCTTGAAATTATTACCCGTCCTGGTCAAGTCCAAAGAAAGTCTCTCGATACGGTACATTCTACTCAGACAAGTCCTATTCGAGACACGCTTACATCACTAGTTGGACTAGCTTGAAATTATTACCCGTCCAGGACAAGTCTTTTCGATTACTGACATTTTAAGCTTCGTCAATTCATTGGTACTTACTGAGTCGAGCTCTTTTGAGATTCAGTCACAATCTTTAAACATCTTTGATCACATTTTAATCATGTCTTCTCCCCCTCAAAAATAGCATATTGTGAATTTTTGATATCAACTGATTAATAAAAAGCTTTTTGGAGAGAAAGACAGATTTGATTTTGCATGAAATCGGAACATTTTAGTTGTTTATACTCCCCCTTAATGATAGCTCATTTAAAATATATTTAAGGGTTTTGAGGGAGTTATCTTGAGCATTAATTTTGAGAGATTTTAAGAAATCTTTTGAACAATCTTGAAAAAATGCTCAAGAATTTTGTTGGAAAACGAGTTTATGCTTGAAATCTTTTTCGTTTGTTTAGACTCGAACTTTTTGAAAAAGAGTTCATCATTGAATGTACGAGTCCTTGATTTGAAAATAATCAGAAGTCATCATTGAAGTCCGGGTTTCGTACTGAAGTATACGAAAGCCATTGTGAAGAAAACATTTGGGAAACGACATGTTTTAGAAAAACATTAAAAAGAACTCCCGCTCAAGCATCTGTACATGTCCGTATCATTGTTGAATGACATTTCTAGAAACGTACAGAATATTGATTTATACGAGAGACATGTCGTGAGAAGAATATTTTTGGATTTTTTGATTTTATAACGTTTTTGTATTTTTTGAAAGATTTTATATTTTTGTATTTTGTTTTTGTTGGATTTTCAAATTTTGTATTTTGTTTTTCAAAAATATTTACAGCGAAGCGATTTTGAAATCATTTTTCAAGAAGATTCGAGAAGACGTTCTAGCTCCTCAGGAGTTAGGCTTCGCATGCCAATTCGTCGAACTAAATAGTCAAACCGTTCTTTTGGAAGGGCTTTAGTAAAAAGATCGGCGAGTTGATAATCAGTCTTAACGAAAAATAATTCAACAGTACCCTCTTCCACGTGTTCTTTGATGAAATGGTAGCGGACTTTGATATGCTTCGTCTTAGAGTGATGTACGGGATTGCACGAGATGGCTATGGCACTTTTTGAGTCACAATACATAGGTATTCTGTCAAAAGTAAAGCCATAATCTGTGAGCTGTGTCCGCATCCAAAGAACTTGGGCACAACACGCAGATAGAGACACATACTCGGCTTCGGCAGTTGATAGCGCAGTACAATCCTGTTTCTTAAAAGACCAGCTTACAAGCTTTTCACCCAAAAATTGTGCTCCACCTGATGTACTCTTTGCTGTAACTTGATCACCAGCATGGTCTGCATCTGAAAATGCTGTTAGATTAAACTCCGAATCCTTCGGATACCAAAGTCCCATGTTAATGGTGCTTCATAGGTACCGAAAGATCCGTTTAACCTCTTTGAGGTGAAGTTCGGTAGGCTTTGCCTGAAACCGTGCTAATAAACAAACAGCAAATTGAATATCGGGTCGGCTAGCAGTTAGGTACATGAGAGAACCGATCATGCTCCGATATTTTTTCGGATCGATGGGTTTCCCAAAGAAATCAGCACCTATTTTTGGTGAAGTGACCATTGGTGTACCAATAGAATCACAATTTTCCATTCCATGTTTTTTCAAAATCTCTATCGTATATTTAGCTTGATTGATAAAAATACCACGAGGGGATTGATGTATTTGTAAACCAAGAAAGAATTTTAGTTCCCCCATCATGGACATTTCAAATTTGCTTTTCATGAGATTTTCAAAATGTTTTGAATGGTTAGGATTGGTTGATCCAAAAATAATGTCGTCCACGTAAATTTGAACGATCAAAATGTTATCTTTGAACTTTTTGATAAACAAGGTGTCATCAACCGTTCCTTTTGTGAAATTGTTTTTGAGCAAGAAAGATGATAGTTCGTCATACCACGCTCTTGGAGCTTGTTTTAAACCATAAATTGCTTTCTTAAGCTTGTAGACGTAGTCTGGATGATCTTTGTCGATGAATCCCTCTGACTGACTCACATACACTTCTTCTTTCAGAGTTTCATTCAAGAAAGCTGTCTTAATGTCCATCTGATAGACTGTGATGTTTTTGTGAGCTGCATAGGCTAAGAAAATCCGGACTGCTTCAAGTCTAGCTACAGGCGCGAATGATTCTTCGAAATCTATCCCTTCTTCTTGTGGATATCCTTTAGCCACGAGACGAGCTTTATTGCGAATAACAGTCATTTCCTCATCCAGTTTGTTCTTCCATAACCACTTGAGATCAAGAACACGTTTATCAAGTGGTCGTTCAACAAGTTCCCAACTATCATGTAACAGGTATTGAAGAAATTCCTCCTGCATTGCTTCAATCCATGGGTTTTCTGCCATTGCTTCCCGAATGTTCTTAGGTACTTTGGTACTTATTGAGCAAATGTAAATGCACAATTCTAGATCGGTGGCAAGTTGTCTCCTCGTCTGAACTGGCATTGAAGGTTCACCAATAATATGTTCTATTGGATGGTCTTTTGTCCATTGAAATGTAGAAGGGTACCTTTGGTTGAACGAGTGTGTGTTAGATGGTTCTTGTAACCTTGAAGAAGATTCAGCAGAGTCTGATGCAAACGGGTTTTCAAATACTTCTTCTTCTTCTTCTTACGCAACATCGTTTGAATTAGATGTAGGTTCTTCTTGAAAATTTGTGTTTTGGTTTTGCTCATCAACTCTTGGTATGTCAGTGTCAAGTACTGGAGTTGCTTGAGTAGATGTAGATGATGTTGATGTAGTTGGTGCTTCAGCTTCGATTGTTGTAGATGCATCTTGTGATGGTGGTGGTGGTGGATGGTTTTGAGCTGGTGCAGCGGAATGTTGTGGAGATGCATTTGTCGAAGTTCCACCATAATATTCATTAAACATTAACTCGAAGAAATTTTCCAGTTCTTGTTCTGAAGGTTTATCTGTGTTTGTTGACTGAGCTCCTTGAGGTACGAGTCCTGAACTGATGTGTCCAGAAGTCTGCATGTTTGGTGCGGGTCCTAATCCGTTTTGATTAGAAGCCATCGGATTAAGCGCGGGTTCAAGAGCGTATCTCTCAGAAGCCATTTGTGAAATCTCGTCAAACTTCACATTCATCGTCTCCATTATCTTTTTCGTTCTTCTATTATACACCCTGAATGCCCTCGAGTTTTCTGAATATCCAATGAAGATTCCAATATCACCCTTAGCTTTTAACTTCCCTAGATCTTCTCTGTCATTCGTCGGATAGCACAAAGCGCCAAACACGTGAAGGTAAGAGATGTCAGGTTTACGGTTGTTCACTAGCTCATATGGGGTTTTATTGAATCTCGGATGGACTAGGGATCGGTTTTGAGTAAAACAAGCAGTGGCTACAGCATCAGCCCATAAGAATAGTGGTGCACTAGAAAAAATCAGCATTGTGCGAGCAGCTTCCACAAGAGTTCGGTTTCTTCTTTCAACTACCCCATTCTGCTGTGGAGTTCTAACAACTGATGTTTGATGTGTAATTCCAACATCTTCGAGGTAAGTTCTTAACTCCTGATTTGTGAATTCTGTGCCATTGTCTGTTCTTATAATCCTTACTGGAGCTTGAAGTAGAACTTGAATACGCTTCAGAAAGGTGATGATGATGCCTGGTGCTTCGTCTTTTGATCTCAGTAACTTTACCCAAGTGTATCTTGAATAATCATCAACAATAACGAGAATATACTTCTTCCCATTAATGCTTTCAACTCTCATTGGGCCACATAAGTCCATGTGCAACATATGTAACCTTGCTTCCGAACTAGGTACGGTTTTGGGTTTATATGATGCTCTTTTACTTTTTCCTTGTTCGCATGATGGACATAGGTGTTCCTTGGTGTATTTGAACTTAGGAAGTCCGGTGACGATGTTGTCTTTCGCTAACTTGTTGATGGTGTCAAAATTGAGATGGGATAAACGTCTATGCCACAGCCAGGACTTAGTTTCTGATGCCCTTGTCATAAGACAAATTGGTGATGTAGAAGCCATTTAGTTGATGTCGATAGCGTACAAGTTTGTACCACGATTACCAGTTAAGAGATCATCACCAACCAAATTTCTAATAAAAACCGTGTTTCTTCTGAAAGCCACTTCTAAATCTGCATCACAAAACTGCCCAACTGAAAACAAGTTGTGTCCCAACCCTTCGACGTAGTAAACTCGAGTGATTAAAAAATTCTCAAACCGAAGATCTCCATAACCCTGAATAGCTGCTACATGATCATTTCCAAATCGTACAGTTCCCATGAATTTCCAAACAAAATTGATCAGCAGCTTTAAATTCCCGGTCATGTGCTTGGAGCAACCCGAGTCGACGATCCAAAGACATATTTCGATAACCTGCCAAGAACAGAAGAGTTTGTATTTGGAAACCGTGTTGAATTTGGTTCCATGGGGTTAGGAGTAAAAGCAGAATCACACTCATAGACAGTTGCTACTTGTTTAGCTTGAGTTATTTCTAATTTTCCTTCCTTAAGAGTGAACTCTCTACCCGTCGGAATCCACATACAAAACTTAAGATAGTTCCTAGGCATTCGACTAATAGTGGTAGTCCTAAATCGTGCAACTAATCATTCTAAAGATCTGGATCTAGCACTAGGTCTTTTTGGAACATTCTTCTGTTCAGGCGTAACATTCACATTCTTAGAAACACATTCATCATGAACATCATTAATTAAACATTTCTTGCATATTAGACAAACAGAGTCATTACATGCATTAGAACCAATACTTTCGACATTACATTCAGATGAAACATGTCTCTTATTACAAAGCGATAAATTCCTAGGGTGTTCTTCTACTTCTTCAACTTTATTCTTGCTACTACTCTTAGAGACAGGCGAGACTCTATTGTTCCTTGTATTGCTCTTAGGCTTTAGTCTGCTGCTCCTAGAGGTGCTTTCTAATCCTGTAGAAGGTAAGGCACACACATTAGGATTTATATTGTTGTCCTTTTTAGTATCCCTAGATTCTTTAGAATTAGCCTTTATGCACTTATCATTTGTCTTAGATGTTGAGGCAAACGCACTAGTGGGACTAATCCTAAAAAGGCCAGGTGCTAACACTTTAGGTGTTTCGACAACCGCTTTTCCAACAATCTTATCATTTTCACATTTCTTGGGCAAGGGTGTTGGAGTGACTGGTTTTGTCAAATCCTTTTTCTCATCGACTTTTGGAGCAAACCTTGAAATTGACATTTTTGGTTTTTGAACCGTGTTTGAAACATTTGGTTTCTCCGAAGTCAATGGTTTTGCAAACTTAGTTTCCTCACCCTTTCCTTTTTGACTTTCAAGCTGAGCCCTCAAAAGATCATTTTGCTCTTTCATTTTCTTTAAGTCACGCTCATACGACAATTTGTCATACTTGCATTCTTCCTTTTTCCGATCAAGTTGTTTAAAATATGACACATTTTCTTTTTCAAGCTTTATAAGAGCATTTTCATATTTTGAAACAATTGCGGAGGTCTCAACTCTTAGTCGTTCATCGTCTTGAACAGAATATGTTTGTAAAATGATGGACATAATGTCAGTGGTCATAACAGCTTCGAAGAGAGAATCATTTAGGTTTTCCAAAACAATCATGTTTTCACGAATATCATTAGCTTCGGTTACCAGGGATTTGTGGTCCTTGACAAAGTCGGCTGTTTCTTTTAAGAAAACTTGTTCAAAATTTTTTACACTCGCGCTGATGTTATTCAGTGGAATAGTAATTTCGTTTTGAAATACCTTTTTCTGTTCGATGTGAAAACTAGAATGCCAGTTGTTAATATCGATGGAAGTTTTAGATTTAACAATGTTTTGAAGTTCTTGAATTCTCTTTTTAACGTCATCCAGAATTTCTCTAGCCTCACTTGTATTAAAAGTGTTGTTAGAGGACATTTGTTCCAGTTTTGAAAGAGATTTGGAAACAACTTTCTTTTTAGACAAGAATTTCGCAAATGGTCGTTTTATGGAAAACGCAGATGGTTCTGTTTGTGGAACAAAAGTGATTCCCGAAAGTTTGTTCAATTTGTTGTAATCAATGGGTTTCAAATCCTTTTGTTTCATTTTATTAATGCTCTCTTCGACATGTTCAATTGTTAGCACAGAATCCCGAACGACGGGAGGATCATGTTTGGTATAAATCACATTACCATTGTACAAAACATTCTGTTCTTGCTGACCTTTCTTGAGATTACAAGGGGTGTTGTTACCGAGAGCCATTTTATGTTTCGTATGGTAAATCGGATTAATTTGATTTGAAATCATTTTCATTGTTTGACTCGACTGACCCGACTTAACCACTAATTCCTCTAAATGAGCAATCATGTGTTCTGACTCTACGATTTCTTCCAAAAGTTTGTCTTCTTTCTTTGCAAAATCCTTTTTCAACTCATCCATTTCTTTTTCAAGATTGGAATAAGCTGTTTTTTGTTTAGAAAGTTGGTTTTGTAAATCAGAAATTTCCGTGTTTAAAGATTTTATCTTTTTGAAAGAATTAACATCAAGTGTGTCAAACTTGAGTTGCAATTGTTGTTTCTCTGAAACGGAATTTTGATAACCAGTTTCTAATTCAGACAATCTTTTGTTATGAAATTCAAAAGCTTTAACGGTTGATTTGTAACTCTCAAGCTCAGCGGTCAATTTTACATTCGCGGCCTTAACATCGCGATTGACCTTTTTCACTTTTTCGATTTCAATACCACAATTATTTAATAATGATTCAAATAAAGCACGTGTTTCCTCATCATTCTCAGCATGCTGTGAAACGAAGCCTCCATTATGATTCATATCTGGAGTTGCTGAAGGAGTATTGCTACTACTCGGCGTGTCCAGGAATGTATCATAAGTGGTTACTTGCTTCTCAAAATGTTGTTCCTCATGAGGAGACATATCAAATATATCATTATTGTGACATGTGTTGAAGTTGGATACCTCAGATGGTGCATTGGTGTCATAAACAGGAAGTGTGTCAGAATCTGTGTCATACTTAGCTTCCTGAAGATTCGCCATGAATATGCAGTTCGCATCGATATCTTCTCTATCTTCCATGTCATCCATAAGAGCCATAAAGTCATTCTCCTCTGCATTCAACTGAAACCCTGCCTCTGCCTTTTGTGCCAACATCACTGCTTTCTGCAGGTACGCTAGATCTTTCTTGTTTGGCTTAGTAGGACAGTTCCTTGCCATATGACCTACACCCTGGCAGTTGAAACACTTTACCGGATTACCCTGATTCATATTTCCCAAATTCCCAACTACTGGAGCTGCAACATTTCTATTCTGATTACCCATTGCCTGATTACCAACATTCTGACCCCTCTGATTTCCAACAAACTGACCCAACTGATTCCCTGCATTCTGACCATACTGATTCCCTGCAAACTGACCTGCATTCTGATTTCCTGCATACTGAGCTGCATTCTGCATATTCTGATATCCCTGCGGATTCCCATAAACTCCAACCATTTGGCCTCCGTTGCCCATATTGAAACTCGGCTGAGCGATCTGTCTGTTGCGAGTATTCGATGAAATCCTTTGGTTGTTGTTTGTTGGTGTAGAATAGCGTCCTTGGAATGCTTTTGTCAGAAAAGCAAACGCTTGAGTCAATGCTGCAGCAGCTTCATCATTGTCAGTGAATTCTGGTTCTTGGAATTGTGGGTATGTCTGTTGTGGAATAACTTCTTGTTGTTGTGGGTAGAATTGTTGTTGGTAGACCGGTGTTGGTTGTTGAATGCATGATGGTTGCATGTAGTTGTGAATGGATGATGATGGTTGTTGAGTGTTCACTTGTAATGGTGTTGGTGTATTAGCAATTAGTGCGAGAGGATCATGATTCTTTGCCAATCTTTCTTTCCTAACTTCATTAGCCTCAGCTTGGTTTTGCTTCAGAAAGTCATAGAGTTGATCATAATTCACCTGATGTAAGTCCTTTGTCTGATTAACAATTGTAACATAACGACCCCATTCTTCTGGAAGGTTATTGACGAATTTGATGTTTGTTGCAATTGTTCGAGGTGTCAACTTGTTTCTGATTAACTCATTCATCAACGTGCAAAACCTTGTGTAGTATGACTCAATCTGTTCACCTTTAGTGGATGTGAAGTTCTCCCATTCAGTAAGAAGTTTGTTCTCAACGTCTTGTTGTCCAATCTCTGTTCCATGACAAATCCTTCTAACACGTTCCCACATAGCATGAGCAGTTTCACAACTGTCGACCGCAGCAAAGATCTCCCGAGGTAATCCAAGTTGGATTAGATGCATTGCCATATCATCAGCTTTGATCTGCGCCTTGTCTTCATCAGTGTAATCTTCTTCTGTTTGTAAACGCATGTATGGTTCAGTAGGATTTGTTGAGTTTGGATCACCGGCAACTTGAACTTGTCTTGGCTGAAATGGACCATTCTTAATGGAGTTGAGCATGAGGTTACCATCAGTCTTAGTTTTGATGTAACGAAGCATGCGGCTTGTCCATGGGAGATATCCACCTTTTTCAAGCATAGGAGGTCGGTTTTCCGCACCTGCTGCATGAATATCTTGCTGAGATGCCATTGATGAAGTGTAGATGGATAAAGTTGATTCTTGGATCGTTCCAACGAAATAGGAGTAGAGTTTAGAGTGAGTTGATGCAAGTTTTTATGGTGAAGATTTTGACTGAAAACCTTAAAACCTCAATAACTTCTTCTCGGAGCGTTTTTAGGCCTCAAAACTTCGCCTAAATCGATAAATCATTTAGCGTGTCGTTCTCCTCTGTCTGACGGTCGTTTTGACAGCTGATTCGTTGAAAACGGAGTTACGGTTCAAAAGTTATGGCCGTTTGAAGTTTGGTCGTCAAAAACCTCACTTTTGTCAAAATTCTTGAAACTTTGCTGTGTTCTCGATAATTTACCCAAGTTCTCAAAAATTTTTCAAGTTCTCGATAAATTCACCCAAGTTCTCGATAAGTTACACAAGTTCTCGAAAAAATTATCCAAGTTTCTCGATAAATTCAGGTTCTCGAAAAATTTTCCAAGTTTGCGAAAATTTTTCAAGTTCTCGAAATTTTCCAAGTTTGCGAAAATTATCAAGTTTCTCGAAAATTTTTCAAGATCTCGAAAATTTTCACTTATCGAGAAAGTCCAAACTTATCTAAATTATACAATTTAGAAAAGTATCCCAAGTCGAAGTGTTTTTTCTAACTTATACAAGGAAGAAAAACACCGAGTAAACCACGGAATCGTCTGAAGATACTTGTTGAAAAATTCTCGATAAAAGGTGTTTTAAACTTCTCGATATATGGCACAAAATTCGTGTAACAAAAAGCACTCCAAAATCAAGTTTGTGTTCCAAGATACTTGTACTTCTATGCAAAAAATCACCAAAACTTGAAGAAAGTTGCAAACTTGATGATTTTTATAAAAACTTTTTTAGATCTCGAAAACAAGTACAAAACCAAATTCGAATTTTTAAGCTAGAAATGTTCAAAAAGATTAAAACTTTCTTGTTGGGAAAGGTTTATAACACTAGTTTGTAATCAAAAAAGTGTTAAAAACACAAAACAAACAAGAAAAGTAATGATTTTTTGAGAAAAAAACGAGAATAAAGCTTAAAAAATACGAAACAAACAACCCCTCAACCCTCCTAAATCATTGTTAGGCGATTGATACCACTTGTAGGACCTTAAATATCACAACTTTATCACAAATATAGAAGATTAGAAGAAGAAAGATGGTGACTTGGTGAGAGTATATGGATTGTATATGTGTAACTAGAGAGATGGAAAAATGAGAGAATATTATTAAGAAACACACAGAATACACACACAAGCACACACCTCAAATGACTCATTTGAGGTGTTTATATAGTAAGATACAAGAGATGCCCTAAGGCTTTCTATGGGCTTGGGCTTGGACTTGGTTACTTGGTTGGATAACTAGGCTTATGAAACATAGCACATAACATATTAGCTTGCCAAGTCCAAGGCCCAATGACTAAACTATTACTAATCTTAACAAACGACACGAAGTTACAATATAAGAATGACCATCACTTCATAATACATATTTTTAATGCTAACAGGCCCCATACGCCTAGTCAACCGATTATGCTCACAAAGCAAGGGGTCTCATCATAGGGCCCACTAACGGTCTATTTATTTTCTTTAAACTCTGTATAACGAGTATAACCCTTTCTACAAGAAATGAAGGTAGCTAGACTCAAAAAAGGGATTGTCAATTCAACCAAAATAAGGGGTCCTACTGTACTATCAGTCACATGCACATGAAGTTTTATAGCCTAACCAAAATAAGGAGTAATATTTTTTGGGTCAAATTTTCATTTTTTATAATGTAGTATAGATTTTTTTTTAATTACTTTTGTGTTTAAATAGTTTACTTTTTACAAAAATGTTTGAAAAAATAACCACTCAGCCATCTTAATTTAACTACATTTAATCGAGTAAAACCCGGGGTTGAACCGGGAACCGAAGGGGTGACCGGTCTCCTTTAAGTCGGGTTTTTGCTGAAATTCAAACCGGATTGAACCGCTGGGTTTTACTTGACCCAGTTTGAACTATTGAACCATAAACCGGCCGGTTCGATCTATAAAATGAAAAGAAAGAGAATGTTGTAACTCGTAGATGATGTAATTAGAGATGTTGGTTGTATAATAGGACATGATAGTTGTGTATAAGTAGATATGTAACCAATCGAATTGTTGTATGCGATTGTGGTTGAATATGGGGTCGGTGTGTTTGGGACATGAAAGGGAGTATGTGCTTGCTTTTTTATGGGGGTGGAATGGATAATAGAAATGATAAAAGATAAATCGTAGGTAAAGTGAGATAAACTAACTTAGTGATTTTTTTAAACAAATATAAATATATTATTTGATGGTATGTTCATTCATCGAAATGATTTTTTGCTTTTTACATATACAAGTAATTTTCAATATGTTCTTGTTGGTTGTGAAAAAAACCAATGAATAATACTTTGATATTGGGATACTAGCTTGTTTAATAATGCATATTATGTTTTGATGCTACACACTTGAAGTCCTTTGCCATTTTCTATATGTATACTACAAATAATCGGTTTTATCTTTTGGCATAAAACCGGTTTGACCCGCGGTTGAATTGATAACCTGGTAAACGGACCAGGTCAATTAAAAATCGGGTTTTAAAACATTGATTTAATCAACTAAATAATTGCAAGGAGATAGCACGTGAGATGGTAGCATGGTGAGAGGCTCACCTGCCTCTTTATAACACCTCCAAAATCGATCAATACAGTGGAAGACTTAAAATGTCAGGGGAAGACTTTTGGGGTATTATATCGTGGATCTTTGTCACAATTATAGAAAACGATTCAAGTGATCGTTTTAAGTTTTATTTAAAATACCAAATATTCATAATTCCAAGAGGATTCATTATTCAACAACAAGTTTTTATTCAAAGAGAAATAAACGTTTCTTTATTTGCCCACTTCGTGCCTTTGCCATCCATTCCATTTAGTTACCTGAGATAAACATGCTAAAAGTCAACAAAAATTGAGTGAAATTCATAGGTTTATAATTAAGAGTTTGAACACAATAGATAGGTGCTTATTGTATATAAATACAATTAAACAAGTTAGAAAAATCGCATTCATTATTGCCTTAAGCTCATGACACTCAACGATTCAACAGACATCAATATTTTCTGTAATAATGATGTAAAATATATATAGCCCCCAAGATAGGTATTTGCCAGTAACCTATTATATTCAAATAAAGTGCATTTGGTGACTTTCCTCTAGCAACCAAATGCGGATTGTTAATCCCTAATAGATCCATTCACAATTATTTCGTTCACCCTTCAAGTGATTAAGGTTCATGATCGAGGGACTTTTGGCAATAGCTACTTAAGCAATAATAATATCAGGAAAAGACTTGTGTTCGGTTTTTGAGCATGTATCCCCCCCCCCCCACAAAAATAAGTTAAATGTGGGCTATGAACTCACCTTAGTAGGATAGTAGAACAAATGTAATCTCAACGATGCAAGGCAACGGCTTCACACACAACCTATAAGATATGACACGTTTTAGTTCTTAAGTCTCGTTTTATTGCGAACGTTTATTATTTATTACGAATAATCCATAAAGTGTATAGGCGATGTGTTACGTCGTATATAAAATAGACAATGGTTACGTATCGTCTTATTCGTCTAAATTTAGTTATCGTTATATCAATTTTATACGTATATACGTATATATATATATATATATATATATATATATATATATATATATATATATATATAGATATAAAGTTACGTTTATTATTTCTATTATTTCAATTTATATATATATATACATACATATATATATATATATATATATATATATATATATATATATATATATATATATATATATATATATATATATATATAATCATATATAAAATTTATTATTTAAAATAAAATCAATATTATTATTTAATCCTTAAAGTTTCTCCAATTTACACATTTTACCCTTAACGGAAAACATTTACGTCATTAGTCCAAAATTATATATATTTACGTTTTAAGTCCAAGTATATCAATATTTACGTTTTTCAATCCTAAGTTTCAATATTAACTATTTATACCCTTAGAAAAACTGTTTTAACAATTTTTATCCGAAGTTTATAAACTTGACACTTTTAGTCCCTCGTTAGTAATAATTTGCAAAAATAGTCCAAAAATTTCCAAACTTAAAATTTAACATTTTTTTTTTATTTCAATAAGCTCATAAGGTCTTAAACAGCTTATTTTCACAGCTTATTAGCTTAATCTCTTCTTATTTCTCTAATTGGGCCTTAACGAATCATATTAAGGGCCCGTTAAGGTTTTATGATCCAAGGGGTTTGGGGGGACATTGGGTTTGTCGAAATCTATCTTTTTAAGTTACAATAACATTTCAAAAGAGCTTATACGCTTAGATTATTGTTATAAGCTAAAATTAGCTTTTTGGGCTTTTTGGCCCACATATGGTTTTTAATTTATGAAAATCCTTAAGTAAACTCGTTTAGCTTTAGGTCGATCAAGTGGTCAAACGAAGTTGTCAAGTCGTATTATTTATCATTCTCGTTAGTGTTCCAAGTAAACAAATAGGTCGTACAAAAATAATGATGGGTCATGTGTCAAATTTAGAAATGGCGAGGCCAAAGTGTAGCCAAAAACTCAATACGTAAAACTTAATAAAACTTGAAAATAAACTAAGTGTTTTTAGTATATGTCGTATAGGTCCATACGACTTAGGAACGCATGATTTTTAGTATGTATGCGTAAATATAAGCTTGAAATACTTATAGAGTCTCGTTTGTGACTTAGTAAACATGTAATACGATAGTTAATATATATATGTCGCGTTCAAGTTTTAGGTTTTATCTAGGTGAAGTGTTCATGCAAAAATAAATAGTACGTGTATATAAATATAAGAAAATAGCGATTTGAAGTCTCACCTCACCTCAAAAGGTGGAGTAAAACAAAGCGTATGGTTCATGGAATGGTTCAACCGCTTCGTGGTTCACTTCAAGTTCCACCAAGGTTCAAAAGGCTCCAATCCTTGGCTTCCTAGGTTCACTTCAAGGCGTGGTACACTTGAGAATCCGTTCGTCCCTTACAACTCCTTCTCGTTACTAATTTTTGTATATGTGGTACGTATAAGTGCATGTATGATTTAGGTTTGCATGTAAGGCTTATATAGGCAGTTTTCGAATATGTAGAGACAAGATAAGATCACAAGAGTTTGAGGGTGCATGTAAACGAATAGTATTGCCACAAACAATGCCCAATCGGTTTCTTACAAAGCCAAGATCTTGTAAGATCTCTTCCTATTCATTCCTGACATAATTCCTGTTCATTCACTCGTCATAGGGGAAGAGGGGAGGCATGGAAGAGGGTTTATGACAAGTTTTGGTCTTATCTCCATGGAAGTGTTCAAGCTTTGCTTTGGACGTTTTTAGGGTAGTGAACGAGGGTGAGTATGTAATGTTTTGGTCTCGTGTATTTCTTGGGTACTAGGTAAATCAGGATGTGCAATAATGTTTTGGGAGTGTCGCGGCTAGTGCAAAAGAAAGGAAACAAAAAAAATTAAAGGGTGCGTTTGGGCTTGTAACTGGGCTCAGGATTTGTGTCGGCCCAAAGGAAAAGAAAGAATAAAAAGGAGTCCGTTTGGTTTGCATTGTGTAACCGTGGCCCATTGGGTGTTGGGGGCCCACATAGTGTGTCTCGATTATCGTGTCGAAGTTCAAAAATATTAGTGAGCGTTCTCGGGAAGTTTCGTAGGTTCGGGGAATATAAAAATAGTATATGTTATTTAGACGAAACGTATTGCTATAAAATATAAACGTGTTATATATATTTATCGTTCGCCATAATCATAGGTTATCTAGGTCGTGTGTAAGCATCGTTCCTGGGTAAACGGTCAATCATAATTATCGTAGTGGTTCAATATCAAGCCAAAAAAAATAATAAAAAATAAAAAATTTGTTACCCGTAAAATGGTGTTAATTTATCATAACATCGTTTTATTTATTCGTATGCATTTACTAATCGTAAGGGAAATTTACGAGAGGTTACATTACCTACCTCTTACAGGAAATTCCGTCCCGGAATTCTAGTCTAAGATAGTTGCCAAGGGTGTCTTAGGTGAAGAGATGTGGGTACTTGGAGCGAATCTGATCCTCGCGCTCCCAAGTATACTCCGGTCCTCGCTTGGAGTCCCAACGAACTTTGACAATAGGGATGCGGTTTTGTTTGAGTTGTTTAACTTCTCTATCCATGATTTCAATGGGTTCCTCGGTAAAGACAAGGTTATCATCTAGTTGAATCTCTTTCAATGGAATCACGAGGCGGATAAACACTTCTTAAGGTTTGACACATGAAAGATGTCATGGATCCGACTAAGTTCTTCGGGTAGTTCTAGTTTATAAGCCACGGGTCCTATCCTTTCCAGGATTTTGAATGGACCGATGTATCCGGGGGTTCAAATTTCCATGTTTTCCAAATCGTACCATTCCTTTCCAGGGAGATACTTTCAATAAGACTCTGTATCCTATTTGAAATTCCATGGGTTTCCTTTTTAGGTCTGTGTAGCTTTTCTGTCGGTCTCGGGCTGCTTGTAAGCGTTGCTTAATCTTAACGATTTTCTCGGTTGTTTCCCAAACAAGGTCAGGTCCTATAAGTTGTCTTTCTCCGACTTCTGCCCAACAAACGGACGATCTGCACTTTCTACCATACAGTGCTTCAAAGGGTGCTGCTTTTATGTTGGCATGGTAACTATTGTTGTATGAAAACTCTGCTAATGGTAAGTGCTTATCCCAACCTTTTCCAAAATCAATAACGCATGCTCGGAGCATATCTTCCAAGGTTTGGATAGTTCTTTCACTTTGACCATCAGTTTGAGGGTGGTATGCGGTGCTCATATCTAGTTTAGTTCCTAAGGCTTTCTGTAATGATTTCCAAAAGTGAGAGGTGAAACGACTATCTCGATCCGAGATAATTGAAATTGGTACTCCATGTCGAGTGATAATTTCCTTCACATACAGCTGAGCTAGTGTATTCATCTCATCGGTTTCTTTGATGGGTAGGAAATGAGTGGATTTGGTGAGACGATCCATAATAACCCATATTGTGTTGTATCCGGATGAGGTTCTTGGGAGTTTGGTGATGAAGTCCATAGTGATTCGTTCCCATTTCCACATAGGAAGTTCTGGTTGTACAAGTAGACCTGAGGGTTTCTGATGTTCTGCCTTTACTCTTGAACATGTCAAACATTTACCGACATATTTTGCGATGTCAGCCTTCATGTTTGGCCACCAATATAGCTTCTTTAAATCCTGATACATCTTGTCGGAACCTGGGTGAATGGAGTATTTTGACTTGTGGGACTCATACATGATGAGCTCACGAATACCTCCAACCATAGGGATCCAACTTCTGTCCTTGAAACACAGTGTTCCATCGGATTTCTTCACGAAACCATTCTTATTCTCGGGCATACCGTAAATTTTTTCCTTGGGTCGGTTTTCTTCTTTAAGTGCTTCGTTTTGGGCGGTAAGGATTTGGGATGGAAGGGGTGAGTGAATAGTCATCCCTAGTGATCTAACTCGAAGGGGTTTCAATCGTTCTTTTTGGCTTAACGCATCTGCTACTACATTAGCCTTTCCTGGGTGGTAAGGGATCTCACAATCATAATCGCTGAGCAGCTCTAGCCAGCGACGTTGCCTCATATTCAAATCCTTTTGTTCCAAAATATGCTGAAGACTCTTGTGGTCTGTGTACACGGTACATTTGGTGCCATATAAGTAGTGCATCCATAACTTGAGTGCAAGCACTACAGCTCCTAATTCCAAGTCATGAGTCGTGTAGTTTTCCTCATGTTTCTTCAGTTGCCGGGATGCATAGGCTATTACTTTGCTTCTTTGCATCAAGACTGCTCCTAGTCCATGATAAGATGCGTCGCAATATACTATAAAGTCCTCATTTCCTTCTGGGAGGGCTAATATTGGAGCTTCACAAAGCTTTCATTCTAACAACTGGAAGGCTGCTTCTTCCTTTTCTTCCCAGATGTACTTCTCATTCTTTTGGGTTAGCATAGTCAAAGGTTTTGCAATCTTGGAGAATCCTTCTATAAATCTTCGGTAGTAACCTGCGAGACCTAAAAATTGACGTATCTCCGTGGGGTTTGTAGGAGATGACCAACCTTTTACAGCCTCAATCTTTGCAGGGTCTACGTGAATGCCTTGACTATCGATGATGTGTCCTAAAAATTGTACGGTGCGAATCCAAAAGTCGCATTTGGAGAACTTAGCGTACAGTTCTTCTTTCTTGAGCAGTTCTAGAATGATTCGTAAATGTTCTGCGTGTTCTTCTTCGTTGCAAGAGTAGATCAAAATATCGTCGATGAATACTATTACAAACTTATCCAAGTAAGGTTTGCATACTCGATTCATTAAATCCATGAAAATTGCTGGTGCATTGGTCAGACCGAACGACATTACTTGAAATTCGTAGTGACCATAGCGCGTTCTGAATGCAGTTTTCGGGATATCCTCTTCTCGAACTCTTAGCTGATGATATCCTGATCTCAGATCAATTTTTGAGTACACACTCGATCCTTGCAATTGATCAAACAGATCATCAATTCGAGGCAATGGGTATCGATTCTTTACCGTAAGTTTATTCAACTCCCTGTAATCGATGCACATTCGAAAGGATCCATCCTTCTTCTTAACAAATAAAATTGGAGCTCCCAAGGTGATGAGCTTGGTCGAATAAATCCTTTGTCCGATAATTCATTTAGTTGTTCTGACAACTCTTCCATTTCAGATGGCGCTAGCCTATAAGGTGCTTTAGCTACTGGTGCCACTCCAGGCACTAGTTCAATCCGAAATTCTACTTGACGTACGGGTAGAATACCAGGTAATTCTTCAGGGAATACTTCAGGAAAATCCCTAACGATAGGAACGTCATCAAGCTGCTTCTCGGATGACTTATTTTCCGTAACTTGAGCCATGAATACTTGACATCCTTCCTTCATGTATTTTATCACTCGCATACATGAGATAATTCCATATCGAGGTTTGCTTTTATCGCCCTGGACAATGAGTGTTTCATCCTTGAGTGGTATATGGACGGCCTTTTCGTCACAGTGAATCCTAGCACGATGGTGGGATAGCCAATCCATGTCGACGATAGCGTCGAAACTACCAAGTTGAACCGGCATAAGATCAATGGCAAAAGGTTTTTCGGATAAGGTTAGGGTGCAATCTTTCATGATAGTATTGGTATTTATTAAATTCCCGTCAGCTATTTCGACTTAGTAGGTGGTGTTTAGCTTAGAGGGGGTAACATTAAGTAAAGGGGCAAATGTATCTGATATAAAACTCTTATTGGCGCCCGAATCAAACAATACTCTAGCATTATGATGGTTTAGTAGAAACGTACCGGTGACTATATCGGGCCCGTTTCCATCTCCGAGTAGGTATACCCTAGCTTGGGCGTTGACTGGTTCATTTCCTTTTGGGCAGTTCCTCCGGATGTGTCCTACTTCTCCGCATCGGTAACAAGTGGGTGATATAACCTGTGTATTGCGTCCTGTAGCTGGAATCCTACAGTTTCTGGTTTGATGACCGATCTTGCGACATTTGTCACATCGGATGGTACAATGACCCTCGTAATGAAGTTTGCATCACTGGCATTGGGGTTTCTGTCCGTTGTACCCTACACCTTCCGTGGCGGCATAGACTCGGGGTTTTTCTTGTCTTTGATTCCGCTGTTGAGTGCTTCGAGTGTTGTGATATTGTTGGTGGTTCCGATTATTGTTGCGGTGGTTGTTGTTGCGGTGATGACTGTTGTAGCTTTGTTGGTTGTTGTTGTGATGGTGGGTGGTTCTCTTATCGTCCAATTTCCTTTTAAGCTCATTGCATTTCACTTCTCGGTCTAGAAGTTTCTGAGCAAGTTCCATTGCTGCTTCCAAGGTTGGCGGGTTTGCTGAGGTGACATTTCCTTCAATACGCTTAGGGAGTCCTTCGACATATTTCTCTAATGTCTTTTCATGATCGGGTACCATGGTAGGGCATAGTATCCTGAGTTCTTGGAATCTCCGGTTGTAACTTCTCAAGTCAACTCCTTTCACTATTAAGGCATGGAACTCATCCTCGAGTTTTCGCAGTTCGGAACAGGGACAATACTTCTTTAGTATTTTTGCCTTGAATTCAATCCAAGTAAGTTGATGTGCTGCCTCTGCTCCTAGTGTTTGAACGGTAGAGTTCCACCAGGATAGAGCGTCTTGCATCAGTGTTCCCGTTGCGAAGCTGACCTTGTTGTTTTCCGAGCATCCACTTCTTTGGAAAACAGTTTCACTTCTTTCAAACCATTGAGCTAATTCCGACACTCCTTCAGTTCCTTTGAAATACGTTGGTTGACATGCTATGAAGTCCTTGTACGTGCAGTAGCGGGGTGCCGGTGCATTTCCATCTCTATTACGGGCTTGTCCGGCTAAAACGGCATTAACACCATCAGCAATTGCTTGCTGGATTGCTGCCGGGGTCATAACTTCGGGGTTTGCTGGTGCAGCGTTCGTGGTTGTTCTCCTAGTTCTAACCATGTTGCTATAAAAGAAGGTATATTATTAGAACATTTATAATAATCCTATCACGTTGAAAATACATATCGAGTAATAAATAGTTAAATATAGGTCGTAGTTACAATGATTCGATCATTGAGAAGGTTTAAATCGTAAATTTTCGTATGTTGGATGACACACATTACGAATAAGTTTGACCTGCATGAACTAATATATTACGATATAATGTATAAAGTTTGCAACGTAAATAAAGATAAAATAAACTTCCATAAATCAATGTCAAGGTGTTACAACACTTATTGATACTTGTGCAAATGTTTACAAAACACGACAAGATATTCTTATTTGTAGGACATTGATTTTTCTTAACAAGGTGGTGGTCTCATGGTTTTCCTAAGGCTTTGTCTAGGCGGTTTTTGGAGTTCTTGAATGGCAGTGGACATGGTTTCCATGGTTTGATCTCGAGTCCTTTCCCTTTCTCGAGATTCTAGCAGGGCTTGCCTAAGGCGTAGGTTTTCAGTGTTGATCCTCTCAATTTCTCGGTCTAAAGTTCCCAAGGTTATTTCTGTTGAAGTGTTAGCCCCACATAGTGCTCCTATGAATTCCATTGATTCCCAAAATAGAGAATCCAACTTTTCAACCTTATCTTCTATTGCAAGATGACCAATTATGAGACTGTTCATATCATCTTCAAAGGTTTCTAGAAGTTCATGTGGAATCTTGTTGAGTATACTAGCAATGGAATCAAGTCGATCTTCGTGGCAAACCATTCTTGCAGCTAACAATGGTATGGTGTGATGTATGGGTTCCCCAGTGATTGACAGAATTCGGGAGGTAGAGTAAGAACTTCCCCCAAGTTCCCTTGTTGTTGGTGTTCCTTCTTGAGATCTCTAATATCGCATAATGGGCAACAAGAAAGACCATCTACGAGCATCTACTCGCTTGTGGGTCCTTCGGCGTCTGCGTTGAACACAAGATTCTTAGGTGGTTGGGCGGATCGGGTAAGTCCTTTGGTGAGGTGATATTGGGACACTTCGGTAAGGTGCAGGTGGTGATGCTAGTGGAGGTGATGTTATGGGTGATGGTGTTAGTGGCGCAGTAGTAGTTTGGCTGTAGAAGATAGTTGGTAGTGGTGGTATCACTGGTGGTGCAGGTGGTGATGGCACAACTGATTCAGGTGGTATGACAAGAGCTGGTGCTGGTACAGCAGTACTTGCTTCATACGGCTGAAGTTGTCTAATTTGCCTAGATCGGCGAATCGGACCAGATGTTGCCAGAGGAGAAGCCTCTGTGTCAGATTCTGGCAGAAATTGCTGGCTTTGCATGTATCTGTCGGTAGCAGGAGACATAGGCATAGGTGAGGTAGCATAGGCTGAAGTAACATCTTCAGTTCCTGAGTTTGAGGACAAGCTGATAGGGTGGGTGTTCGAAGACATGACACTGTAATAAATTTCCCGATTAGTAGATGCAAGCATAATTATAATCAATTTAAAATGCTATAAGGTAAATAATACTTTTTACCAATTATTGAATGCGTAGGCACGGAGGGCGTATGATGGTATTTTATGAAAATTTTGTCCCGTTTAAAGTGTAGTTATAGTCCAATGTTCCAAAAACACTTGGTTCACTATAATCGTAGCTCTGATGCCAATCTTTAACACCCCCAAAATCGATCAATACAGCGGAAGACTTAAAATGTCAGCGAAAGACTTTTGGGGTATTATATTGTAACAAACCGGTATTTTCCAAACTAATTTTAAATAATAAATGTCAATTTATTATTATCTAACTATCCATCTAAGCATACACAAGCTTAAATAACTATTTCGGGATACTAACCCACACATTGTAGCTTACAGTAACTCATTGCATTGTTTATTGTATCAGAAAATGTGAAAACATTATTTTCTGACTTATACTGATATTTATTTACCGAACCAAGATTTTATCTCGAGCACAGCACGACACGCGTACCGACAGTACTTTAATTACGGCAACACTACAATAATTAATAAACGGTACTATAAATACGTTCTTATATTACTATTAAGGCATTTCCCGCAGATATATTTTTCACAAGCGCGCCAGACCAAAAATATTGCGTTACAGCAAAAACTCAGCAAAACACGGGGTATACAAGACCCACTCACCTTAAATTGAGCATAATTGATACTACCCTTTAATATATACTTACGTTTGTAGAAAAAAAAAAATATAAATGGGATATATATAAAACCACCCACGCTCCACCATTATCCAAAATAGAAAAATAAAAAGAGTTATATTGATCCTCTTTTCACTCCCTCCCATAAACACGCTTTCCATCTCCCTCTCTCTTCAAGTAATATCAGTCCTGCCTCTTCCCAAGAGATAGAAAACATGTGATTTGGATCCAGTCCTAGCCTCGAGTTCCTCTCCATGAGTAACCCTTGCACGCCAAGGGGAATACTTTCCTCTTTCAACCTCTTTTTCAGCCAAGATGAGTCACGAGTGACTAAAGGAAGACTCAAAAATTTGTTTTAGCCCATTTATAGTTAAAAACGAGTTTCAAAATCAAAGGCAAGTATTAGGGTTTCCCCTTGTATTCTTTTTATACCAGCCGATCCAAAAAGGGTCACCACATCTCTTCTTGGTGTGGATTGCAGCTTGGATTCGGATTGGATTGGTTTTCTCTTCAAAGTATTGTAAGGATTTTGATATCTTTTCACTTATGAATTTTATTTTGTTATTGTCATAAAACTCATGATTCGATCTAGATATATATATATATATATATATATATATATATATATATATATATATATATATATATATATATATATATATATATATATATATATATATATATATATATATATATATATATATATATATATATATATATTTTTGTTGTTGTTGTTGTGGAATCTTGTGTGGCTACTAATAAATAAAAACTAGAACTAGATCTAAATTGGCTCATACATTGGAAGTGCTCCTTTTCGTTGGCTTATGCTTGGATTTGCGTACTTTGCGTTAATGGTAGCGTTGAATAAATTTTGAGTCATGTCGAGTTGGTTAGTATACGCTATAACTGATTTGGTTTAACTATGTTAGCATTTGGTTTTGTCGCGGATCAAAAACCCACTGTGGCACCACAGTGGTGTATGCTTGTTTGGTTGTGCTTACTAGGCTGTCAAAATTTTACTCATATAACTAATAACGTAAAGGAAAACTAGTATGTGTGTCGTTGCCTTGTCGAACCAACTTGTGTTTGGCCTTGTGTGCCGAAGACCCACTGTCTAACAGTGGGCATATTTGAGTTGTTCATTCTTTTTTTTTTCCTCAAGTTACCATCTCAAGACTTTTGTAAATTTAATGGAATTTGGCTCGTAACGCATTTGGGTTGTTTGGTCGAACCCACTGTTGGGTCGAACCAACAGTTGGGATAGCATTTGGCTAAAGTTATTATTATTTTTTTTTTCACTTCAATGTGTTTCCAAAAGTAGAAGAATTAAAATTTGGACTTGTTTACACTTGGTCTTGGTTGAGTTTGTGTTGTGTTGGTCAAATCACTCAAGGGAAAAAAACATAACAGTAAGGTTGCACTGGTTTTGCCTATTTTGCCACAAATTGATATCTCAAAGCTTACAAGATTAAATGATTTTGGGTTAGAGTATATTTGGACTAAAAATACATTTGTTTTGTGTTGAGTTTGAGATGCCTAGCCACTGTGTCTAAATATATTTTGGTGAGTTATAAATTGGTAACACTACTTGCAGAAAAGAGATGGAAACTCACTACTTCGTTTCTTTTGTTATTCATCATTTTGGGTCGAGGCCCATACGCACATACATTGATATATTTTCTTGTCAATGGGCCAAGCCCAATCCACCACTAAATGTTTGCTATTTGAAAATTTTCATTGGGCCGCAGCCCACTCGTTCTTTTAATAACTAACGAAAATAAATTTTGTAGTATCAACGCATTCGTACTCGAGCTATCCCGCGACACAAGCTCGGATACGTCCTACGTATATCGACAACATTTTTCACGTCATGTCTTATATCGATATATAAAGCGTACCTTACAACATAATATACATTCGTAACATATTTCAAAAACTATAAGAATAAAACGTACGTATAAACTTGTTTTGTTTTATGATCACTATATGAATTTTATGAATTCCAAAACGGACCAAGGCTCAACTTTTAATATCAAGCATCTTTAACTACTTATATCCTCTATTTGACTTTTATACACCAAATTGTTATAACGACCAACTAAAGTTGTGTAAAATTTATAAAATAGCCTTTACCTAAACATATATTTTTTAACTCCTAGTTACCACGAGAAACCAACATATATGCTCGAGTCATGCCCGTATTCTCATCACTTAACTATGCATTTATATTATAAACATTTTTTTTTCTTTCTTTACATTTTTCCCGACAACACTCAATAATCAAGCAACGACTATTTTCCGCCCTTGTCTTTTGTATACTTGACTAATGAGTACTTTTCGTCATATAAACTTAATGCTTCTATACGTGTGAATGTATGCACTTCCAAGAGCCAGTACACACAAACATTTAGAAAACTATTTTCAAACTTAAATGCTACCACACAAGTAACAATAACACTACTTTAAAACTTTTAAACTTATCGAATCTTAAACCGGAAACTGTAAGCTAAACTTGCCATACTAATCTAGGTCGCGTGTCGGTGTTGCGCACTATCACTACTTGATACTTTACTCTATTCAGACTGCTATTCTGAGGTGAGTTCATACCCCCTACTTTTACTTGTTTTTACAACTGTTTTGGGGGAGAATACATGCTTGTTTTTAACTAAACTCAATGCTTATTCTATCTGAATGCGCGATTGTTTACTCAAACATTATTGTTTTGTTGAAATACTTGATTGATTATTCAAATCCATTTATGCGTATATTGGTTGCATACTTGATTGTTTTCTCATGGACACAAGTGCTTGAAACATATATGTGAGTTTATAGCCCCACTTTACTTATACTCGTTTACAAAACTATGGGGTGAGAAACATGCAAAACATTTTCTGGACCATACTATTATCTTGATTTCTCAACACTATTGCGTAGTTAGCCTAAGCCCTGAACCCACTGTTATGCCCACTTTCATGAACCGTTAATTCCCGTTAGGAAGCGCGATTGATATATCTATTGGGGGTAACTCCCCCGTTCGGTTGGCCAGACGGGTCAATGCGAACATATACCAAGTCGGACTACGAGTGTATTGGGTTAAACACTCGCTATGGGCCCTCACTATTATTATATGTGCTACATTGTGGCATACTAAACTGTTTAGCTTCGGTTGCATGAACTTAGTGCTAGCGTAATAGACTTTTACTTTTGTGTGACATTATATTCGTTGTAATGATCACATACTTTGCTTATGGTCCAACTTTATGCTTAACACTTATGGTCACATTTACTGATATTTTTCATGACGCTGTGAGTAAAGCAGTAGTCACTAAAACTGAACTTGATTTGTATGTGAATATTTATTTACACTCGAAAACCTTGTGGTCCACATTACTACATTTACTTGAAAGTAAACTATATTTTCATGATATTGTGAGTGACACAATGGTCACAAAACTTTTATCGAACTCACATTCCTTTTATACTAAATTGATATTTATACAAACCTATGAACTCACCAACCTCGTGTTGACACATTTTAGCATGTATTTTCAGGATTAAGGCGTTAGCAAACTGTTGAAGACTTTTGGCATGGCATGACATGGTCATAGATGACTTTGATATAATTGGGACCACTTAAACTCTTTTATGGGCCTATATTTTCCGCACTATTTCCAAATGATGTAAACTAAATGTTTCGACTATGAAATTTATTCTTAACGGTTGAATTAAAACCGTTCTTTGTACCTCATGTTATGATACCAGTTTAGTAGCACCCCAATACATGTATGCTTCCGCTGGACCCGATTTTGGGGGTGTTACATATATCGTGGATCTTTGTCACAATTATAGAAAACGATTCAAGTGATCGTTTTAAGTTTTATTTAAAATACCAAATATTCATAATTCCAAGAGGATTCATTATTCAACAACAAGTTTTTATTCAAAGAGAAATAAACGTTTCTTTATTTGCCCACTTCGTGCCTTTGCCATCCATTCCATTTAGTTACCTGATATAAACATGCTAAAAGTCAACAAAAGTTGAGTGAAATTCATAGGTTTATAATTAAGAGTTTGAACACAATAGATAGGTGCTTATTGTATATAAATACAATTAAACAAGTTAGAAAAATCGCATTCATTATTGCCTTAAGCTCATGACACTCAACGATTCAACAGACATCAATATTTTCTGTAATAATGATGTAAAATATATATAGCCCACAAGATAGGTATTTGTCAGTAACCTATTATATTCAAATAAAGTGCATTTGGTGACTTTCCTCTAGCAACCAAATGGGGATTGTTAATCCTTAATAGATCTATTCACAATTATTTACGTTCACCCTTCAAGTGATTAAGGTTCATGATCGAGGGACTTTTGGCAATAGCTACTTAAGCAATAACAATATCAGGAAAAGACTTGTGTTCGGTTTTTGAGCATGTATCCCCCCCCCCCACAAAAATAAGTTAAATGTGGGCTATGCACTCACCTTAGTAGGATAGTAGAACAAATGTAATTTCAACGATGCAAGGCAACGGCTTCACACACAACCTATAAGATATGGCACATTTTAGTTCTTAAGTCTCGTTTTATTGCGAACGTTTATTATTTATTACGAATAATCCATAAAGTGTATAGGCGATGTGTCACGTCGTATATAAAATAGATAATGGTTACGTATCGTTTTATTCGTCTAAATTTAGTTATCGTTATATAAATTTTATACGCATATATATATATATATATATATATATATATATATATATATATAAAGTTACGTTTATTATTTTTATTATTTCAATTTATATACATATATATATATATATATATATATATATATATATATATATATATATATATATATATATATATATATATATATATAATCATATATAAAATTTATTATTTAAAATAAAATCAATATTATTATTTAATCCTTAAAGTTTCTCCAATTTACACATTTTACCCTTAACGGAAAACATTTACGTCGTTAGTCCAAAATTATATATATTTACGTTTTAAGTCCAAGTATATCAATATTTACGTTTTTCAATCCTAAGTTTCAATATTAACTATTTATACCCTTAGAAAAACTATTTTAACACTTTTTATCTGAAGTTTACAAACTTGACACTTTTAGTCCCTCGTTAGTAATAATTTGCAAAAATAGTCAAAAAATTTCCAAACTTAAAATTTAACATTTTTATTATTTCAATAAGCTCATAAGGTCTTAAATAGCTTATTTTCACAGCTTATTAGCTTAATCTCTTCTTATTTCTCTAATTGGGCCTTAACGAATCATATTAAGGGCCCATTAAGGTTTTATGATCAAAGGGGTTTGGGGGGACATTGGGTTTGTTGAAATCCATCTTTTTAAGTTACAATAACATTTCAAAAGAGCTTATACGCTTAGCTTATCGTGATAAGCTAAAATTAGCTTTTTGGGCTTTTTGGCCCACGTATGGTTTTTAATTTCTGAAAATCCTTAAGTAAACTCGTTTAGCTTTAGGTCGATCAAGTGGTCAAACGAAGTTGTCAAGTCGTATTATTTATCATTCTCGTTAGTGTTCCAAGTAAACAAATAGGTCGTACAAAAATAATGATGGGTCGTGTGTCAAATTTAGAAATGGCGAGGCCAAAGTGTAGCCAAAAACTCAATACGTAAAACTCTATAAAACTTGAAAATAAACTAAGTGTTTTTAGTATATGTCGTATAGGTCCATACGACTTAGGAACGTATGATTTTTAGTATGTATGCGTAAATATAAGCTTGAAATACTAATAGAGTCTCGTTTGTGACTTAGTAAACATGTAATACGATAGTTAATATATATATGTCGCGTTCAAGTTTTAGGTTTTATCTAGGTGAAGTGTTCGTGCAAAAATAAATAGTACGTGTATATACATATAAGAAAATAGCGATTTGACGTCTCACCTCACCTCAAAAAGGTGGAGTAAAACAAAGCGTATGGTTCGTGGAATGGTTCAAGCGCTTCGTGGTTCACTTCAAGTTCCACCACGGTTCAAAAGGCTCCAATCCTTGGCTTCCTAGGTTCACTTCAAGGCGTGGTACACTTGAGAATCCGTTCGTCCCTTACAACTCCTTCTCGTTACTAACTTTTGTATATGTGGTACGTATAAGTGCATGTATGATTTAGGTTTGCATGTAAGGCTTATATAGGCAGTTTTCGAATATGTAGAGACAAGATAAGATCACAAGAGTTTGAGGGTGCATGTAAACGAATAGTATTGCCACAAACAATGCCCAATTGGTTTCTTACAAAGCCAAGATCTTGTAAGATCTCTTCCTATTCATTCCTGACATAATTCCTGTTCATTCACTCGTCATAGGGGAAGAGGGGAGGCATGGAAGAGGGTTTATGACACGTTTTGGTCTTATCTCCATGGAAGTGTTCAAGCTTTGCTTTGGACGTTTTTAGGGTAGTGAACGAGGGTGAGTATGTAATGTTTTGGTCTCGTGTGTTTCTTGGGTACTAGGTAAATCAGGATGTGCAATAATATTGAGTCGTTATGTGTAAAAATCATTTAGTAATAGGGTGCGTTTGGGAGTGTCGCGGCTAGTGCAAAAGAAAGGAAACAAAAAAATTAAAGGGTGCGTTTGGGCTTGTAACTGGGCTCAGGATTTGTGTCGGCCCAAAGGAAAAGAAAGAATAAAAAGGAGTCCGTTTGGTTTGTATTGTGTAACCGTGGCCCATTGGGTGTTGGGGGCCCACATAGTGTGTCTCGATTATCGTGTCGAAGTTCAAAAATATTAGTGAGCGTTCTCAGGAAGTTTCGTAGGTTCGGGGAATATAAAAATAGTATATGTTATTTAGACGAAACGTATTGTTATAAAATATAAATGTGTTATATATATTTATCGTTCGCAATAATCATAGGTTATCTAGGTCGTGTGTAAGCATCGTTCCTGGGTAAACGGTCAATCATAATTATCGTAGTGGTTCAATATCAAGCAAAAAAAAAAAAATTGTTACCCGTAAAATGGTGTTAATTTATCGTAACATCGTTTTATTTATTCGTATGCATTTACTAATCGTAAGGGAAATTTACGAGAGGTTACACTCTTGCCGACCAGCCTTACTTCCACTCACTCCCACTCACCATACATCCTTTTTTATTACTCTTACTCACCTTTATAAAGATATACCCCACTAAATACCTACACACACTCACAATACAAATAAAAAACAATTACTTTTTGGAGTGGGGCCCAAGTTTTTACACAACTCACTTTGGTGAGCCACTCGCCATACGGATACAAATTTGACCATGACTTCTACTTCTGTTTTGAGAGTCACCATGGTGAGTTGGTCACTCACTCCCCAACTCACCACCACTCTGTTTATTTAATAGGATGCTGCTGTTTGGCCCATTCAATATTGTAGCTCGTGTACTGTGGATCTGCAAATCACAGTATCAACAAATCAAAGGTTCAATAAACTAAAAATGGGGTCGATAAAAATTTGCTATTGCCCCCATTCAAATTTGAGTTTTAGGATATTTTATACTCATGTATTTGAGTCAATAGGTCATTTAGGACTAGAGGTCTAAACGGTCCGGGTCAAATAGTTGCTCGTTTGCCTGCAACCACTATGAAAATTATATTTTTTTTTATAAAAAAATAAAATAAAATTCCTTATTGACAAATATAAGTATAATCCATTTCCCAAACAACATTCCTAAGACCAGTTTGGAACAAAAAGGCCAACCATGAGACAAGCCACATTATCATGAACCCATGACCCAAAATACTAAAGCAATACATATAATGAACCATATCCCTCCAAATTCTGTCATCAATTCGACACAATATAAAAGGCATGGCCCTCTATATATACACATACAATCACTGAATATAACTAAATATATGACATTTAGAGAGACTTTGACCACACAGATTGCAAACTTGCAGACTGACACCACAACAACACATAAAGAAATTTAGAATTTGCAAGCCTTGATCGGGTCCAAACACCACTCTATCCATGCTGAAATAGTTTCCTTTGCTCAATTAGAGATCCAATGAAATAAGAGAACTTGTACCTCATCACAAATTGTCGACATATTAGAAGCTTTATTTTAAAAAACTCTCTTATTTCTAGCATTCCAAATCATATATAACATCACCTAACAAACCGCTTGCCAAACCGTTTTTTGTTTTTAATGAAAATTTGGCAAGCGTTTGTGTTCAACAATATCTTGAAGCGACCCAATATTAAAAGTACCCATATTCCACCACTTAAAGAGTTTACCCCAAGAGTCTCTTACCCGAGAGCACCCTAAGAAGCAATGATCCACCATTTCAATATCATTTCCACAATGTGGACAAAGAGTTGAGTTAAGATCGATACCAAGATGTTCGAGCCATTTGTAAACCGGTGATTTTCTTTTTCGTAGACGCCAAATAAAAATACAAACATTTCTTGGGATGATCTTGCACCATTTTGTCTCTTGAGCCCCATCCGTTGGATTTAGGATCATGTCATCTACCATTTTCTTAAGTCTTTTTAACCGTGAAAGCACCATTGTCGTCATGTATCCATCTCCATGAATCTTCTTGCATCACATTTGGAAAAAAAAAAAGTTAGAACCGTCAAGTCCTCAAAATATCCTAACCCTCTAACTCATAATTCTCTATCCCCAATCCCACCTCCAATCCCATGTATCACTACTCCACACCATCTTATCACCAACCGTAATATATTTATTGACTTCTAGTCTATATAATCTAGGAAACTTCTCACTAAGAACCACCCCATCCCCAATCTAACTATCTAGCCAAAAGAAAGTATTATTCCCGTTACCAAGTTTTTTTTTTTTTTCAAATGAGCCACAAAAATTAAAGCCCAAAGTTTGAATATCTCTACACGTCTTTACTATATTCCCCCCCCCCCCCCCCACCACTTAGAACCTCTCAACATTCTATGAACACCCTCTTCATCCTTTAAACTACCATCATTACCATAAATACTTTTAATAACTCTAACCCAAAGTCTACTACCTTCAACTCTAAATCGCCACCACCATTTACCTATCAAAGCCCAATTGGAGGCTTTTAAGCTACCAATATTTAAAGAAAATTTGTTAAGAGTCACTTCCCAGTTTACCTAAGATGTTTTTCTTACCTCATCATTCCCCCCCCCCCCCCCCCCCACCAAAAAAAAAAAAATAATAATAAAAACCCGTTGGCTTACGCTTTCTAAATTTAAAAACACTATTCGGGGCACTACCGAGTACCGACTTAATAAGGCTAAACTACCGAGTACCGACTTAATCAACGTTAATCTTCCACTATACGAGATCATCTTTGTCTTCCAATTTCCTAATCTTTTCTTGAACTTTTCCACAATAACCTTCCACTATCACCCTTTTTCATATTTAAGCCAATTGGAATACCAAGATACGTAAATGGCATATTTCCTGCCAAACACCCCATTCTGTTAGTAAGACCTTCAACTTCCTCGATATGAACCCCAATTCCATATAATTTTGTCTTATTTGAATTAATTTTCAAACCGGATGCTTGTTTGACACACTCCATTATTCTCATAAGGTTTCTTGCATTTGATTCTTTCCACTCTCCAAATATTAGTGTATCGTCGGCATATTGGAGGTGAGAAATTGGAATATTATTCCTACAAACTTTAACCCTTTTAAAAAGACCATTTGCTACTGCATCTTTTAGAGTTACATTAAGGCCTTCCGCCGCCACAAGGTAAAGAAATGGTGAGAGAGGATCGCCTTGCCTAACCCCCTCTCCATCTTGAATTACAAAGTGGGAGATCCATTAACAAGTACCCGAAAGCCGGTTTTTGGCATGTTCGAACCCACTTGCACCATCTTTCTCCAAAGCCCATTTGTAAAAGCGTATTTTGAATAAAGTTCCAATTAACTCTATCATAAGCTTTTTCAAAGTCAATTTTCAACAGGAATGCTTTCTTCTTTTCTTTCTTTATATAATCACAAGTTTCGTTTGCAATTAATCCGCCGTCAAGAATATACCTTCCTTGAATAAAGGCATTTTGTTCTTCTCTAATGACTTTACCGATCACCTTTTTTCATCCTATCAGCAAGGATCTTTGAAAATATCTTATAGTAGCATCCAGTTAAACTTATCGGTCTAGGTCTATAATCACTTAAACTCAACGAGTCTTGAACTTTGGGAATTAATGTTATAAAAGACGAGTTGCACCCATTTGAGATTTTTCCCGTACTCCAAAACCATTTGATAGCATTCACAAAATCAATCTTAATAATACCCCAATATTTTTTCAAAACCCCGAAATTGAAACCGTTGGGACCCTGGGCATTTTACTTCCACATTGTTTAACGGCTTCCCATATCTCTTCTTCATCGACATCTCTTTCTAAATCATCCTTTTCACTAACTGAAATTCTATAAAAATTGCTATTGATCTAACATGGTCTTACTTCATTTGTTTCCTTACAAGTATCTTTGAAAAAATTATATACTTCTGACTTTAGAGTCGCCGGGTCTTCACACCACCTTCCATCTACCAACAACCCCTTTAAACTAGTCTTTCTTGTGTTATTTCTCATACGTGCATGGAAAAACTTTGAATTTTCGTCACCTTCCAATGCCCACTTTGATCTCGCTTTTTGTTTGACCATATCATTCTTACATTTATCTTTCTCAACCCACCCTTTACGCGCCTCTTTCCATCTCTCCAATTCAACTTCATCAAGATCTCTTGATTCGGCAATTAACTCCCATTTTGTATCTTCATTCTTAAGACTTTCTATTTCAAGCAACTCACCCACCGAACTTGATTTTACTCCAAGTTTTCAGACCTTCTTTCACATTTTTCAACTTATCTCCAAATCTTGAATCAGGATTCACTGAAAATACCATTTTTTCCCAACAATCTTTAACTATATCTTCACATTCTTTTTCAGTTTTTCTTCCATCCACACATCAAAACAACGAAATGGTTTAGGACCAAAATCAATAGTTTTATCCATGATAACTAGCGGGTAATGATCCGAGAGCTTTCTTTCCTTTGCAATAACCACAAGAGACAACCAACTTTGACGAAAAAAAAATAAAAATAAAATGAGTTATAAGAACCTATCAATCTTACTAAACTTTAAACCATCATCACTTATTCTCGTGAACTTTATCACGCCCATTGGAATGTCAATCAAACATTCACCATTTATAAAGTTATTAAAGTTTAACGCTCCCCTTTTATTAAAGCCTGAATTCCTTCTTTCTTCCTTGTTTCTTACCTCATTAAAATCTCCAAAAATACACCAAGCCGCAAAATTAATGATCCTAGATAATTTCAACCAAAGATTTGCCCTTTTGTTGTATATCATGAGAGCCATAGACATTAATGAAACCTACCAACCCATTTTTCCCTTTCCAATTTCTCACGATTGTACACCTATCGCCTTTGTTTCAACAAAACACGTGTTATCTATCCCACATCAACAATATCCCACCCGCACTTCCTATAGCATCAACTTTTGCATATCCAAAATCTTCCGACCCCCACATGTATTGAACTAAAGGCTCGTTTAATTGATCCATTTTTGTTTCTTGTAAGCCTACAACTAGGGGTGAGCATCGGGCCGGTCCTGTCCCGTCCCGATACCGACAAATTGAAACCGATTTCGCCGGAAAACCAAACCGACTCTCGACCCGAATACAGTTGGTTCGGTATCGAGACAGTCCTGACAGGTCGGGATCAGCCGGATTTCTTGGTTTTATTTGTTGTTTTTCGGTTTCCATCCCAAACCGGCCCGAAACCGGCCCATCCCAAAACCGATTAGTCGGAAAACGCAAACCAAGTGTGCTCGGTTCGGTTTTGGGATGGCCAAGACTGGTCAGAATCGGAACGGTTGTCGGGTGTCGGTCGGGATAGCTCAGCCCTACCTACAACTACAGGTTTTGAGATAAGATCTTCATAAAATTAGCAATTTAAAAATGAACAACCACTTTCTACCATAATTAAACGTGTTTAGTGTTCACCCCCATTTGTATTCCCATTCCTCCTATATCTCCCCATACAAATCCAAGTTTTCTACATCCGCAGCTATCAACTAAAGGTATGCATTCATTCATTTTAGGATCATGTTTCTATTTACTTGTTTTCTTTTTATTTTTTATTATTCCTTTATTTATTTATTTTTTGTTAATCAAATGGACCAAATGTATGTTTAGTTTACCTTATTTTTCGTATATGCTCAGCTTATTTTACTTCAGTGAAGGGGTTATTGATTGTTCACAACCCATAAAACTGTTTGAAGCTTATTAGCTTTTTTGAGCTTAAATAAGCCCAAATTCATAACTTGGCTTTTCTAGCTTATTTGTATTATTTACAACTTTTTGTTGCTTTTGTTTGCTCAATGGTGTAATTTGTAACCGCATAAGCTAATCCAAACACTACTTGTAGAGGTGTCTTTTGATATTACATAAGCTCTTAAGCTCGTTTTGTAAAAAAAGCTTATGCACACCAACTAACGCCTTGTTTGTTTTTTCACTTCTTTCCTCTGCGCAGAGATACATATTGGTTAGGCAAGTTTGTGTGATTTATATGCATTATTCAATGATTGTTACGTTGTTTGTGGTTAGGAATACGGTTAAGTAGTTGTGAAGAGTGTATTCAGGTTTGGGCTCGTGCTTGAGTCCCTTTTTTTGGTACCTGTTTATGTGCAGATTTGTTTGGTTGTTAATCCTAATCTTAAGGATGATTAAAAGTATGATTTTGACGTCACTAGGCAATAAAGAATATCAGATGGTGATGCTCATGTTCACTTTTGAATTAGACTGCCATTTCATTATGTGTACCTAGTTTACAGGAAAGTGGTTGATTATAATGTCATTGCATTGGCCTTTAGTGCTGGAAACTCAAACCTCTTAGATAATAAATTTTCAATTATGCTTGCCTAGAGCTACATTATGTGATGGTTAAACGGGAACGTCAAGTCAGGGATGTCGCTTTTTTTTTTTTTTTTTTTTTGGTTAACCAGGATGTCACATTTTAAATGCTACTTTATTGTCTATTTGGGAATTAGGCCGCCCCACTTTTATGTCACTTTTAATATTGAAAATTAATGCTACTAAATACTCGAAATGCGTATAATATATAGTACAAAGTCATTTGTTTGATCTACTTGTAAAACAGATATATGTGTCTATATGTCAGTTTGTGTTGCTCCATTGAATTTTTAGTTGTATTTATATGTTTGAATTTGAAATTTAAAAGGCTATTCTTATAAAGAACAATACCATGAATGCATAGGATAATCTAAAACTGTGTTTATATGCTTATTGCGTTTTTAATGGCTGCAAACTGAAATTAGACTTAACCAAATGGGATCAACATTGGCAAAATGATATTTAGTAATTGGAATATATAATACGCATTTCGAGTATTTAGTAAACTGAAAACAGACAAGTATATATCACGAATCTGATATTGGCTTCTAGTAAATTCAAAAATGGACAAGTATATATCAGTTCGGTTAAAACACGGTTTGAAGTATTTGAACATTTGTGCTCATGAATTGAAAACTTATTTTTAGTAATTATTATATAAAGCTTGAGTATGGTCACAATAGTTGCTTTTATTCTTTATTGGCTTATCTGATGATAACATGAATAATGTAGTCTCTCAACTTGCTCTAAGTTTCGTTGTTATAACAGGGAATAAGAATATTTCTGTGACATTTGTTGTATTTTTAGGTTATTATTCTTACTTAGCTACTATATTTGTGATGTTCTGAGCATACTGCGAATCAACTGCTGATTTGAAACTGAAACTGACCCATTTGCAAACTGAAACTGACCCATTTGTTAGGAGTCTGATAAAAGGGGTTATTAAATAATGATTTGCTAGACCATCACCTGTGATAGCCTTGTCTGCTACAATCTGCCTTAATTATTGTCGATCTACAGTAGGTTCATGTTATCTACGGTTTGAAATGCAGTATCTGTTTGAATGCTTACTTTTAATTAGTTATGGTATATTGCCTGTATGATGAATGCAATCTGGAAGGTGTGATTCGTGTGAAACTGTATTTGGATGAATGCGGTATCTGTTTGAATGCTTACTTTTAACAGTAGGACATCAATTGATCAGGTGTTGACTGTGATCTCACAGACCCAGAAGTCAGCTCTTTGGAAAGCGTACAAGAGAACCAGAGCCATCTGGAGACGTCTCACCAAGCATCAGGTAATGCTCTTTCACTGTTGACTTTGAATTGGTTGCTTATTCCGAGTTTCTAAACCTGTGTTTATATGCTTATTGCGTTTTTGATTGTTATAGTCTGAGTGTCATGCTATCTAGTAACCTTTGTTAGATATAACCTTTGGTAGTGGTAAGTTTCAGCTGATTTAGATACATTTGTAATAAGTGTCGTGTTTGATTGCTATATGGCGTGACTGAATATATGGTTGGATGTCAAATTTGTTCATTGGGTAGTAAGTTCTTGTAACCTATTTTCTCAAATATATATAGTAAATTCAGGTGCATGTGTGAATCCAAACACTACTTGTAGAGGTGTCTTTTGATATTACATAAGTTCTTAAGCTCGTTTTGTAAAAAAGCTTAAGCACACCAACTAAGCCAATCCAAACACCCCCTAAGGTTATGTTTAATAAGTAGCTTATGGCTTATATTAAATAATCTCATAAACTAAGATTGAGTGTCTCGATTAGCTTCTGACAAAAAAAGTTGGAAAAATAGGCTTATAAGCCCATAAGCCACAAAAAAGAGCTTATCACATCCCCTGTTATATAAGCTCACAAGCCTAAGCCTATTAGCTTATCCAAACACTTTAATGGGCTTATTTTGGCTATACAAGCTAATAAACCTCATAAAGTAGCTAAAAACGTACATCCAATAAACTAATAGGCTGAAGAAAGTCAAAATTCAAATAAGCCCATAAGCTCATCAAAGAAGCTAATCATGTAACAACTTATATCATTTGTACATATTTAGTATGTCATATGCCCTAATTATTGCTTGTATACTTATTGCAGCTTTTAGAGCCACATAAGAAGGTGGTATGCTAATGGTGTAAAACGAGAATGGATGTACAAGGCGATAGACTAAGCAACTTGCCCGATCATCTTATCCACAAAATCCTTTCTCTTGTTGGCATAAAACTTGCTGTCCAAACAAGTGCTTTGTCATCAAGATGGAGGTATCTTTGGACTTCATTGCCGTGTCTTAATTTCTCAAGCGAGGATTTCACAACGTTGCTCAAGTTTTCCAAATTTGTTACTCATGTTTTATCTTGCCGCAATAATCAAATAGAAACCCTTCAGCTAAACTCAGTTTTTCCGGAAAGGCTAGTCGGGGGTTTGTCAAAAGGATTCTTGACTATGCGTTCTCCCACAATGTCAAACAACTAACTGTTTCATGCTTGAGTCGAACTGAATTCCCTCTTTCGCTGTTTAGTTCTCAGTCTCTCGAACATCTCACTTTTGCTGGATTTTCTTATATGAATTCTGTTTTTGTCACATCAACATGGGAGCTCACAAGTTTAACAACATTGCACCTTGAATTTATCAAATTTAATGACGAGTTTCATACAAGCTCACATGTTACTTCCAAAGATACTGGTATTTTCTCTAAATGTGCAAACTTGAAGAAACTCGTGCTAAAATATTGCGAAATGAAAAGATCAAAAAATGGTGTTGATATTTGTCATCCGGGACTTTCTGATCTCACGCTTGAAAATGGATACTTATTCGAAAATGTTATAAATGTGGTTGCACCTCAATTAAAGAATCTCACTGTTAGATACTGGCAAGGATTGCATCTGATTTCTGCACCTGAGCTTGTGTCCCTGCGCTTTCAAGGTTCTAATTCTCAATGGTTGAAGTTTTCTTCATACGGATTTTGTTCTTTGGAAAATGTAGATCTATGTATTTTTGAAGAGTTTCATTATAAGCCAAACAAGCCAGACGCTCATACAATTTTTGATCTACTTCAGCAGCTCCATAGTGTCAAATATCTTACGCTTAACGTGGAAATGTTTCAGGTAAGTTGGTACCAAGACGTTGTTGTCCTATATCTTATACTCATATAATTCTTAATCTGTAATTTCTTTTGCAGCTTCTTTCTCCACTAATGGAACTAATCTCATATCAACCTTCTCCGTTTGTTAACTTGAAGACTTTAAAGGTTTATCCACACGATTTCTATGAAAAAGTGCTAGAAACTATACCTGCTGAAGTAAAAAAGTATTTGCTAGATGCTTCTCCAAGTGCCACCTTCATAGAGGTCTCATACGAGGTATCATGACTAAACTTTTAATTTTCTATTTATAACACTATAATCGTTTTGTGTGTACTTTAACTTCATGTTTTTTTATGTTGGAAGGTTGTAGTAGAAATTGATGATATGATTTTCTTAAATCTCCCTGTTCCTTTCCTTTTATAGAATTAAAAAGAATCTGAAAAAAGACGCGAAAACTTGCGTTTTTCTGAAAGTAATGCAATATATTAGTCCATGGGTTTTCATCTCATTGGTTAAGCTAAGCTTGTTTTAGATGTTACTTTCACTTTTTGCTAAACTGAATCATCAGTGTTCACTACTCAGTAGGCTAGCTTAGTGAGAGTGTGAGACCCGTTACTTTTACATGTCCGTGTAAGAAAGGGAATTGAAAACCGGGAATTATTTACAATAAATCAAGAATAGTCGCATGATTCTTCTAAACACTATATGTTTCATTTAGGAGATGAGAGCATTGAAGAATGTCGAATCAGCGCTTAACTGTATGACAGAACTCAGGGAGATGCTAGAGCATGAAAAAGCAAATATCGAGACCAATATAGCTCATATGGATCGAGTTATGACACCAATGGAGTACCACAAGCCAAATATGCATGAGCAAGATAAAACGCAAATTGACAAGTGGGAAATGAGGAAGCAGATCGGTAGCTGTTGGAAAGATCTGCGTGCTCACATCGAACATGGGGAAGCAAAGACTTGTGACATCATTTCAAAGTTGTGCCACATTGAAGAATTACGGAAAGAGCTTCCTGCATCGAAGAGGTCCCAGATTGAAACATCTTTTTCTAAGTTGTGCACAGAGGCTGACATTGTCATGAATGCTATAAGGAATTCTATGAAGATCCAATCTGACGAGAAGCAAAGCCGCTTAAGTATCTATTTTCATGAACTTGATATAGCAGTGAAGCCTTCGTTTTAGCTAACTGTATGTTTTCTATTCCAATTTACTCAGAAGTGATATATTAAAAATGTCAAAAACTGGTGGCATAGTATCCTCTGATAGCCTTTTGTGAATCGAAATGGTAAAGTACTGCTGTGTATTTCTTCTGGTTATGGATTCAACTTGAAGGCTATGTTGTTTGCCGCTATCCTATGAAACTAGCACATGGCAATGATTTGGGTTGTAATACTTAATATCTTCAAGTATGATATTTAAGCTAAGTAGATATATTTGTGACCTCATTCGTTAGATCAGAGTTGTACACTGCTTTGCCAACGTAATGGCCAACAAACAAAGTTGTGATCGACTAATAAGCTTGGATCTCACCTTCACCTGCATTTACTTTGATGGCAAACATGACTTAGACCATGTAACAACAAAGCTTAACTTACTGCATCTTCAACATAAGTATTTAAATGGTCGGTTTTTTACTCTTCACAGCCGCCTTTATAATGCTCTTGGCCTTGGTTTAAGGTAGTACTGCTATGTTTTTGTCATGTTTGTATTTCTATGTTTTTCTTGTAATTTGATCAAACATAAGATTGTTGTGTTTTTCTTGTAATTAAGGGAACTTAATTTGGAATAGGTTGTGCTTGTGAGCTTTATATAAGCTCTTTTAGATGACCGACCACCTAATAGCATTGCGAGGGGTGTTTGGATTAGTTTATTTTCCGGGTGTATGAGGTTATTTGAATTTTGAAAAGCTCATAAGCTCACTTTCTTTTTGACTTATGAGCTTAACAATTTAAGAGCAATTGCACGTTGATCTCCTTTCATCTTGTGTTTTCTTTCCTTATAATATTACTTTGGGTAACATTGTACTCATTTTACCCGTTCAACATGCTCTTTTATTTTTAGCTTATGACATTAGATGCAAACTTCTGTTTTTCTTTTTGTATCTTAGTGCACAAGAAAGATAAACTCCTAATAGGATATTTAACTAGAATATAATGGCTTAAGGCCTTTTGATTATAAGAGATGTTTGACTGGTAAGTTTTGGAAGCGATAAGATGATACGCTGATTGACTTAAAGTTTGAAAAATTTAGGACAAAACTACAAAAATGTCTATTTGAATCCGGACAGAGTTGTAGCAAAAAACGTGTTCTTTTAGTAAGGGGGTGGTTACTAAATTAAGTGGTTACATAAGGTTAGGACTGTAAATGAACCAGACGAACACGAACGGAGCCCTGTTCATGTTCGTTCATTTAGTTTTAACCGGACAAATAAACGGACACGGACGCTTAGACGGAAAAATTTTCTTGTTCATGTTCATTTATTAAGAAAATGAATTGTTCATTTTCGTTTATGTTCGTTCATTAAGACACTAAACGAACATTAAACGAACATAAACGATCGAACATAAATAAAAATAGACAAACAAACATAAACTTTATTGAATTCTTCACAATATATTGTTTTATAAGTGTCGTTTTGTTTAAACAAACCAATTCTTAAAATTATAAAATTAAAAGATATGATATATGAACATAAATAGATAAATAAACATAAACGAATTTAACGAACGCTTAATCGGACGTTCACGAACATAAATAAACGAACAAGACTTTTGTACATGTTCGTTCATTTAACTAAACGAACGTAAAATATTGTTCATGTTCGTTCATTTAATAAACGAACGAACATAAACGAACTTTTTACCGAACGGTTCATGAAATGTTCACCGAACGTTCAGTTCGTTTACAACCCTACATAAGGTCTTAATTAGCCACTTATTGGAGAGAGTGTACTTTGAGAGAATTGCAAAAATCGTCCTTAAAGTTTGGCCAAATTGCACGTTTCGTCCCTAAAGTTTGGAAAGTGCAAGGATCGTCCCTGTGGGGAAACCTTTGGTGCAAGTATCGTCCTTTTGGGGGAAACCTTTGGTGCAAGTATTGTCCCTGTAGGGACGATATTTGCACCAAAGTTCTCTCCACAAGGACGATCCTTGCACTTTCCAAACTTTAGGAACGAAACGTGAAATTTGGCCAAACTTTAAGGACGATTTTTGCAATTCTCTCGTGTACTTTTAATGAGTCCTCCGATTAAGAGATTATAAAGGTTTTAGGCCCACATTTATTTCATTAAGAGGGAACAAGGGAAAAACTAAAAACCCCGTCTATGGTAAAGATTGGTTTTTTGTCTTATAATATTTAAACATTGTTATGGTGAAAGATTATGCTTAAATCACCAGCTTAAAGCTTTAGTCAAATCTCAAAACGCAATGGCAAACACCCCTAGCAAGTTGTTGGTGACATTTTTGTATTTGTGCTAATTTACAATTTGTTTTTGCTTCGTTTCGGTGAGTATCAGTACGTCACTACCTTCATGGTTGTTCTTGCAATCTTGATTGTTTTATTTCTTGGTTCCGTCAAGGGATTCAGCACCCACAACCAACAATGTATGTACGATGGTCACAACATGTGTAAACCCGCACTCGGCACTGTTTATTCAGTACCGTATTAGAGAACGACGTTTATGGGTTCTAGGAGTAGTGCTTCTCGATAGAATTGTATGGGTTACGTATTGTTTTTGTTATGTGATGTTTTATGTAACGTTTTTAATTTATTTGAAATATTAATGTAATATTTTTAGTTAAATTGAATTTAAATAAAAAAGAAAAGTGTTTGATCTCCTTATTACGAGTATTTGGTCTAGGTGTGGTATGGGTGGTGTATAAGGAGAGAGAAAGCTTATGTGACTTGACGCGGTTGGGGGGGGGGGGGGGGGGGGGGTTTGATTTGGTCTTATGTGAAAACAAAGGTGTAAATGAAAACCATAACAACATGTTGGTTTTGTTTTTCGTTAGTGTCACATGTGGATATAGGAAAGCTATTTATACAAAATATCTCACACACTCTCACAAATCAAATAATTAATAATAAAAACATTTAAAAAATGTCCATTTTTACACAATGCCCAAGTGGTGAGCCTCTCAACTTTGGTTCTGGTTTTTTGCTTGGCTCACACGCACCACCCAACTCACCCCAATAGGGGTCACGCGTGAGTGCGTGACTAGTGCCTACAAATGGTCTCACGCAGCACCATTGGGACTAGCCTTATAAGTAAAACTTGCTTCAAAACCACGTTTGTGTGCATATAAGAAATTATTGGTAAGTCAAATTAAGGTAACAAGTCTTTCAGTGTTGCAAAACAATTCGCCGCTTAGGCACTACTGTGCCACCTACCTTTCTGATTTGTGTAAATCGGTCAAACAAATCATTCAACCATGGTCAAACTTTCTGGAAACTTGCAAATTTTTCGGAAATACCCAAAACTCGCCGTAAACTAGTTTTAATCACTTATATTCGTTGTTTATATCTATTACAAGATGCTTTTGAAGGAAAAATTTATCATGAGTACCCAAAACTTGCTGAAAATACCCATAACTTGCCGGAAATACTAATCTGATTAATCCTACCAAAACCGATTACAAGTTACAAGAGGATTGATTGCCTGATAACTTTGATATATTTTGAGCTTAGACTAATAGTAATAAGGGTGTCCCCCCCACCCCCACCAAAAAAAAAAAAAAAAAAAAAAAAAAAAAAACTTTGTGTGTCCAAGCCAACTAGACGCATCTCCCTTGCTACTCGAACCACCATCGGACGCGTCCCACCCCCAAACCCAATTTGTTTGGTCTAGCAACGGATCGAATGAAATGAAAAGGAAACAAACAAAAACACCCCTAACGGCTTGTGTTTTTTTATTTGTTTGTGATTTTTTACAAATTTGTTTGTGTTTTTGATATGGCTGCTGCACAAAAGAAAGAAGACAAACTGTTTTGCAGGTATTGAGCCTTGGGTTTTAAAAGACTATGTTGGGCCATAAAAAAACAAAGTAAAAGCTAAGATAAAACTAGTTCTTATACTTAAAGTTTTAAACCACAAACCATTTTGTAAAAAAGAAACACGAAAATAAAGTCACGCTGAGCATTTTATGTAATGTTTTTAATTTATTTGAAATATTAATGTAATGTTTTTAGTTAAATTGAATTTAAATAAAAAAGAAAAGTGTTTGATCTCCTTATTACGAGTATTTGGTCTAGGTGTGGTCTGGATGGTGTATAAGGAGATAGAAAGCTTATGTGACTTGACGCGGTAGGGGGTGGGGGGGGGGGGGGGGTGGTTGATTTGGTCTTATTTCTTTTAGTCTTAAAAATCTACAATCATATGAAAGGCCCAAGTATAAATAAATTAGTCCTGAACCAAAACCGGGTCAACAACAACAACTTAAGTGGTACAACTTCTTCTCACAGGATGCTGTAGGGCTGAGCAATCCCGACCGACACCCTAAAACGGTCCCGATCCTGACATCACGAATCCCGAACCGACCATACTCGGGTCGGGACTCGGGTCGGGTCGGGAGTCGGGACGGAGTCAGGATTACAAAGAAAACCATACAAACCGATTTCGTTTCGGGATTCGGGACGGGATTCGGGATTACCCGAACTAGACTCGGGTCGGGATTCGGTTAGGATTTTTTGGCTTGTCGGTTTTGGGATGAGTCGGGATCGGGTCGGGATCGGCCCGATGCTCAGCCCTAGGATGCTGCTTGCATTTTTCGAACTATACAAATGAAATACGCAAGTTCGCCAAACCACAAGGACGGTTTTTGCTATTCATTCTATAATAAATTATTGGTATTTTGGTATGGCAAATTATTGGTTCAAGTCTATTATTGGTTCAAGTCTTTTGTTTACTCTATATTTTGACTTTAAAAAAGCTACAATCATATAAAGGCCTCTCTAAAACTTTTAAGAGTTCAAATTATTGTTATGGCGAAACCTATAAGGCCGTTGTTAACAAACTAGAACGGTACCTGCGCAATGCGGCGGCGGGTACCTGTGACTATATTTTGTGTTATTTGGTTACGCATTTAGTTGTCTTTATACTTTATAAGTAGAGATGATTAAGTCAAATAATTTTAGTTTGAACAACCAACCTACTTCCTAATCGACTTGTTTCCTAACCAACTTGCTTTCTAACCAATTAATTTTGAAATCTTTTCATAATAAGCAAGTAAAAGTCTGAATTTTAAGTCTTTCTAATTATAAAATAGTCCCAAATGCACTATATAGTAGTATAGATTATTGTTGTTAGCATATCCTTATAATATACTGTAATAAATTATTGGTAAGGGGTGTTTCTTTTTTTGTTAGAACCTCTTAATCACTATTAGATCTATATAATATTATTTCTTTATTTATTTGGGCCCACCAATTTCTTTGCATCATCTTACTCTATGTGAGTGTAAAAATAACACTCTTCCCCATTAAGTGGTTGTAATAGAAGAGAGACCCACTACCCTTTATAAGTCTCTTAATCTGAAAAAAAAAAAGAAACACACCCTTAAAAGTCTTTTGTTTAATCTATATTTTGACTTTAAAATTCTACAATCATATCCTTGGCCCCCAAGCCCCAAGGGTGCAATTAGCCTTGGCCTATATAAAGCAAGCAGCCCTGACCTGAACCAAACCCGGGTCAACAACAACAACAACTTAACCGACTCGTACAGCTTCTTTCTGTAAACAAACCAATCCCTTATCATTCCAAAAGAAGCAAAAAAAGACTATTATAAAAAGATACAAACTTTTTTCAGCGATTATCATCACAACCCCCAAAAAAAAATGAGATCATCTTCATCATTATTACAATCGACAAAAGTGGTTGCAGAGAATAACAGAGGTTTAAATGGTCGTTTTTTTACTCTTCATAGCCGCCTTTATAATGCTCTCGGCCTTGGTTTCAGGTAGTTTATTTTTAAGATTCTTGTTATTAAGGTTTTAGCTAAGTGTTCCAACTGTTTTCTGGTCTTTAGCTTATTTCAAATAGGTTGTGCTTATTAGCTTAATATAAGCTATTTTAGATGACCACCTAATAGCATTGTTTGGATTAGTTTATTCTCGGGCAAATTATTAAAAAAAAGTATTATACTTGCCACTGTGAACAATTGTTTTACTTTCGAGGGTAATTTTCTTTCAAATTCATCCTCTTTAGGCTATTTTGCAAAATTTTTGGACATTTTTGCCCCTCTTAGCTAATACAATTTTTTTTCCCCGAAGGGCAAAAATGTCACATATTACCCTAAAGAGGATGAATTTGAAAGAAAATTACCCTCAAAAGTAAAAAAAATTATTCGCCACCCAGAAGATGAAACAGTGGCAAGTATAATACTTTTTTTAATAATTTGCCCTTTATTTTTCAAGCTTATTTGAATTTGGAAAATCTAATAAGCCCACTATTTTTATTTTTTATTTTTTACTTAGGAGCTTATTAATTTAGGCTTGCGGGCGTAAATGATTCGTAGCTCATGTTGATAAGCTCATAAGTAACAATACAGTGAGCTTATGAGCTTAATATAAGCTCTTTTAGATGATTACTTAATAGCATTGTTTGGGTTCGTTTATTTTCCAGGCTTATTTGAATTTGGAAAATCTAATAAGCCCATTTTTTATTTTTTTACTTAGGAGGTTATCAAGTTAGGCTTGCGGGCGTAAATGATTCGTAGCTCGAGTTGATAAGCTCACAAGTAACAAAATAGTTAGCTTATGAGCTTTTCCAATTTCAAATAAGCTCGTAGGCACAGAAAATAAGCTTATAATAGGTTGTGCTTATGAGCTTAATATAAGCTCTTTTAGATGACCAGTTAATAGCATTGCTAGGGGTGTTTGGAATAGCTTATTTTCCGGGCTTATGACTTATGAGCTTATTTGAATTTGGAAAATTTCATAAGCCCACTTTTTGTTACTTATGAGCTTATCAAGTTAAGTCCACAGACTTAATCTATAAGCTCAAGCTGATGAGCTCATAAGCTGAAAAAAGTGAGCTTATGAGCTTTTTCCAATTTCAGATAAGCTTGTAACCGCATAAAATAAGCTAATCCAAGTACCCTGAACTAAGTTGGATACTAAAAAATGGTAATTTTATTTTGCTCTTTTTGTAAGCTATTAAGTTTTGATGATGCGATATGGAGTATTATTTGAAGAGGTTTTGTTTCTTATATTGGATACCAACTTCCTTTTTTATTTGTCCCCGTTTAGTCTTTGTGGATTTTGTTTATTAGATCACTTTGCGTCATGTTATCATATCATAACTCGTAAAATGTGACTAATTTACTCATTTAGTCATTGTAGATTTTATTTTACATTATATATAGATCTAACAATAATATACATAAAAGCGATTATGTTGTAACACCGGTTCTTTTTATAAAATGATTCAAATCGGGCGTGAAACTATCTTTTCACGACTCATGTAGAACGAAGTATAATAGGTACTAAGCTTTGCAAAAAAAGTACAATGGCTAAAACGGACAAATGAAATTTGATTTATCATAAGATTTACTGTATTTTCAGTAAATTCAAGAGGAAAATGCTTATTTTCAAGTACTCACGGGCTCTTCTACAGTAAATGATTGATATAAAGAATAATGCACCTGCATTAATTTGTTATATGCTGGAACTATCGATTCATATGATTGTTATGGATTGCAGAAATGACGAGGGGGGAAGGAAGTGGTCCTGTACAGATGCCGAGACACAAAGACATGTTGTTCGCTCAATTGACGCTTTTCTTGATTGTATATCGAGTGACACATCACACCATCCTTTAGTAAAGGTATGATGGATTATTCAGCAATCTTAGTAATAATTACTATACGCTACATGCACCATAATTTTTTATTTTAAATTTCAGGAATCGGTTACTGATATTGTACCAGCATTGGGAGCAACGTTACTTCAGAAAAACGAAGCAGTAATGAAGCTGGCTTCAAAGGTGTTTGTAAAAATGGTCAATGTTATACCTTATTCAATTATTGAACCTCTCGTGTTGGATATAGTCTGTCCCATATCATCTTCTTTATCTTCATGTCATGCACCAGTTGTTACTTCATGCGCCACTGCTTTGAACTTGATCCTGTCAAGTTTAACTTTTAAAACAGAAAAAGATGTAATTAAAGTCTTGGAACAAACAGAGATGATTAACAGTATCATTCAACATATACGATCTAGAGGGAGTAAGCCAGTTGAGTTCTTCTTGGAGACGCTCTCTCTTTTGAGTAAACTACTGTGGATTTGGCCCTCTTCTAGATATCGTATTTGGAGCGATAGTGGATTAATGGAAGTATTAGCTTCTCTTAGTCGTGAGCCTGTTCTTTCTATCAAGGCTGCAGTTTTGCAGCTGTATTCAACCATAGGTATTTAGAATGAATTTGTGAATTAGTGTTTTATTTTCTTACACGCGCTTTCTGAACAATTTCTAATTCTGGGTACCAGCCTTATGTAGACATGGAGCTAAGAAGCTTTTAGATAGTGGAAGCCCGCTTGTACAACTTATGATTGAATCCATGGACGATGGGAACCCTAGTTACTTACAGTTGGCTGGATTTACTCTGGCTGAACGCTTCGCGGTATTATTCATAACTAAAGGTGGCAAAATGGGTGGGTCGGGCAAGTTGGCCAATGAACCGGTGTATTATGATTTCGAAAACCGACATAAAATAACAATATCTTCTCATTAAATTAATTAATTAAGGACGTTGTATGAATTTAAATACACGAATTCTGACCTGTTTTTAGCTATATTTTGGATTTCTTCTTAAACATTTCAAGCCATAAAAAAAAAAAAAACGTTATTTAACCTATAACCGGGATAAAATTGCCACCTCTAGGCTCTAGTCATCACCTATTTTCTAGCGAAGTTATAAATATATATTGATATTGGCTTAACATGTACAAAATATCGTGTTAATTAGGTAAGTGAAGAAGGACGATTGAAAATGATTGAGTTGTATTGCGAGCCATTAGTTAAAGCTATCTTAAACGGACTCAACAACTGGACCTTGTATTCAGGGAAGCTTACAAAAGACCAGATGTCATTGATTAGGGTTGCTTGTTGTGTGTCCAAGATCATTTGTTGGCCTGGGAAGCATCACGGTTACTTTTGGAAACTGGGAATTGAGAGTGTTCTCCTTCAACTACTTCTAGATGATTTGCATATCAAACAACTTCCTGACCAGTTTTCGTCATCAGAGGAGATGATCTCCGTGGCACAGGATGGTTTAAGTGCTAACTTTTTACCTGTACTTAAGCCTCATGTTTGGGATATTCTTGGGGGTCTTGCAGCACATTGTGCAGAAAATTTCACTGCACTTACGCTTAAGAGTGAACATCGCCTGAAATTCCTCATCACATGTGCCTGGTAATGTTCTTGGTCTTCTTGATGGAGTATTTATTATTATTAAAAGTGGCAAGTTGGGCTTGTTGAGTAACGGGTCAAGTGGGCTGGGGATGAAAGGATTCTTTTTGGTTCAGGTCGGAATGAGCTGGGCAGGGTTGACCCGCAAACACTTTCCTGTCCATCATTTTTGGAGGTTGCTTTCATTGAAAATAGACTTTTGGCTACTTTTAGCCCCATATTTTTTGGGTTTGACCCTTTGAAATAAAACGCAACCCTGATGAACCAATATATAGGTAAATGGGTCAAAGTTGCCACTTTTGTTAATTTATGTTATATGGAGACTACTGTTTTGTTGCATAGTTCTGAGATTTTTGGTTTGTTTGCTTATGTCTTTTGACAGCTTAGGGTTTGTGGATTCATTGCGTTCAACCCGTCAGAGTTGCGTAGATGTTGTAAATGAACCGGTGTCTAAAGCAGTTTTATTAATGATTTATTCTCCTTCCAAATATATAGCATCTCAGACCAAATCCATATTGTCGGGTATGTTAAAGCCAACTGCCAACGAGGATATCAAGTACCTATTGAATTCCCTTAATGCCACATCATCAGGTTTCAACAATACATCTGATAAGCTTCAAGTAGTAAACTTGATAAGCCTAGCATGTTATTCGGGTCTACCTCAATATCGCAGGTATGTTATGAAGAATCAAGGGATAAAGATATTGTTATCTTTCTTGCAAGTATTGTCGAGTAACCACGTTCATGCAGAACGGATGAATATGTCACTTCATTATTGTGACCATACAATGAAGACCTGTTGCTACGAGTGTGAAGAAGACTGGCAAGGTGATGAAACGTTTCTGCTTTTTGGTTTATTGGGGTTAGCTGAATTGATACATCATTGTAGTTCAGTAAAAGGACTGGTTTTTGAGTCTACCGAGGCTCAACTTGTTACTGAGGTAAACAAGATCTGTGTCAATTCACGTGCTTCAGGACCAAGATGGTACGGTGCTTATCTTCTTAGCTATTTTGGCCTGTATGGTTTTCCATCAAAACTTGGGAATAGGATCGGGAATGTTCTCAATGGGGATGAACATACAAATTTGACATTAGTTCTTGCTAATCACGAGCTTGTAAATGTTCATGGTGTCATTGTTAGAGTTCGTTGTCCATCGTTGTTGCCTTCTAAGGAATTAGTGGAAACTTATAACGGTAAATCTTTAAAGAAAGAAGTTCGGCTCTCTGCTCATGTCAATCACGAGGCGTTACTGAAGTTGTTGGAATATGTCTACTCGGGACATTTAAAGGCAGGAGAAGACCTTTTAAAGAGATTGAAAACATTAGCTAAACATTGTCATTTACAGCCTTTAGTGCAAATGCTTTGCAAAACTCGTCCGAAGTGGAGGACATGTTTTCCAAGCTTTGACCTTACCTCTGCTCTTGGACCTGACGGGTCCCATTTCTCGTAAGGATCTCTTTCTTTTAACTTAATCATAATTTACTAGTTTAAGTGCATCTTTTTTATGTTCCGCTGGTTTTTGCACTTGCTCATCATATTCACGTTTTGTGTTGTTTATAATAGTTTGTTCACTATCGCAGGGACATCATCCTTGAAGCTAAGGGTAATACATCTGAGGACTGGATTTGTGAAACATGCTCGTCATTAAAGCCACACTTACATGCTCACAAGGCCATTTTATGTGCAAGTTGTGACCACATGCGTGCTTTACTCTGTTCAGGAATGCAAGAAAGGTATTTAGAGATTGTTTACATTCATTGTTATATATAATGTTATCGAATTTTCCAAAAAAAAAAAAGTGGATTTATTCAAATGTTTACTTACTTTGGGTTATCATCATTCGTTGCAGCCAGTCGGAAAGTATAAGGGTCGATCTTGGTTGGGAAGCTTTGGTTAAGCTAGTTAACTGGTTTTATTCTGGCAAACTAGTACCGAAGCCAAAATATGGCTGTGTATGGCAGAATCTAGACGAACAACAAAAATTAAATGAAGTGATTCCATATGTGGAGCTTTATTGCCTTTCTGATAGTTGGCTTCTCGAAGACATTCACAAGGAATGCTTAAATGTAATTGCAAGTTGCTTAGATTCGGCTAGCATGGCAATCAAAATAATCCAGATTGCAGCTGATTGTTTTCAGTGGGATTTGGTGGGGTTGGCAGCCAAATCTGTTGCGCCTTCATATCATCGTCTACGTAACTCTGGGGAGCTTCATGAACTTGACGAAGAGCTTGTTGATATAGTACGTGTTGCTTCTGTTGAATACTCTCAAGGTGGTGGTCGGATGTGATTATAGAAAAAAAGTGTATACCAGTTTAGATGTTGCGCTAAAATATAGTGGGTATAGATAAAAATGTTGCAGTAGTCAGTTGCTATATAGAGGAAGATTATATATATACAGAATTTCCATCTGTGATCTTTATTGAAATTTTAAATGATTTTGAGGTCTATATGACAGCAATTTTGTGGAATATAGTGTTAACAATCAACAGGTGACATTATTACCACGACACGGTTTGTTCAACAAGCTACTTGGTTAAAATCGCAAGTCAATAATTACAGGTCCGTCGTTCACGCTTCCTTGCTGAATGTGGGAGACATTGCTGTTTCTTTTTCATCCTGTTTGGATACACACTCTGGTTGGAACTGTCAAGCTTGTTTAGAAAAAAGATTGAATGAAGGAATGGTTTTTCTTTTTATTCATGAATAAATAGCCAAATGAATAAAAATAATTACTTATGTGCCGCTTAAAGTTAAATACCTTTTTAAGTAGTTTGGTTTTCTTATTTTGTAAAAGATGCAACAATACTCTAGTAAAATAATAGTTTGATATAATAATTTCTATTAAATTCCTTGTTATGATGATTACACAAATTATAAGCGTAACTTTCAATATAATACGGGTATCAAATAAGCAACTTACTTGTTTATACTTTACTAGTAGGGTACCCGTGCGTTGCAGTGGTTGGTACCCTAAAATAAATGTTAACGACATCAAAAGAAAAAGTGATACCTAAGAGTTGTAAACCCTTCGGGCTCGAGCCCATTGGCCCGTGCTCGTTCGGGATCGAGCCAGTTTGGCCCGTGCCCATTCAGGCTCGAGCCCATTTGGCCCGTTGCCCGTTCGAGCTTGAATATTTATATAATGTGTTTTATTATTTGTAATAGTGACATTTAATGTAGGAATTGTGTTTAAGTAGCTGGTTGTACACTATGCTTGATAATTTGTATTTCTTATGTTAGAGGTGTTTTAATAACTGCATTAATTGTATTTATTGATCAGTTTATTAATGTTAGTAAATATGTTTTAATCAGTTGCACTTTTAGCTTAAAAACTTGTAATGCCGAATTTTAAGTATTTCTATTTAAAGATTGTATTTAATGTTAGAAAATGTGTTTTAATTAATTGTATTTTTAGCTTAAGAACTTGTAATTGTATTTAATGTTAGAAAATATGTTTTAATTAGTTGTACTTTTAGCTTAAGAACTTACAATGCTTAATTTTAAGTATTTCTTTTTTTAGAAGGTCTAAATGCTTTATAAGATAGTATGATACCCACTAAAATATATGTTTTTCTAAGTTCATTTAACGGGCTGGTTGAAAATTTGCTAGCCCATATGAACTAGGTTATAAGCCCAAAATGTAACAATTCACATTTTCAGGTTAGTTACTTTTCCCGGAAAATTTCACTATTCACTTTTACTATTCATTTTTCCCGAAACTTTCCCGAAAGTTGATTTTTATTTGATATTCTCGAGTGATAAATCATTTCCATGGCAAATTAAATGTTTGACATTCGTCAGATCATTTTCGTGAAAGTTATTAAGAAATTACAGGGAATTACACGTTTTAGGGTAAAACGTCATTCAGAAATTCTACGTACAACGAAACTCGACCGCGTTAAGTGACCCCGCATCAGAAAAATGTTTGACACACATGATTTATTTGAGAATTAATCGTGACTGAGAAAAACATGACCAAAGACTTCCCGGCAGGTCACCCAAGCCTGTACTACTCTCGCATGAGCACGCTTAACCGTATGGGCGATTAACCGTTAGACCACAAAACTCGTTTCTAAGACGATTTGAGTTTTCAACTTATTAGAAAAAGTCAACATATTTTTCCCTCCTCCATTGACCAAAAATCATCCCTTGATGTTATAAGTCATTTCGTGATTTTTAGGCTTACGGTTTGATGTCTAAAAGACATTTAATACCAACCGACACTAGACTGAGCCCAGTCTAGACATTATAAGTCATTTTAAATCAATATTATCCTATTAGAAAAGTAACATTTTACTTTTCTCAATTTTACGCAATATTCGTACGTTTTACGTATTACGCGTTTTAGACCCGTGTTTCTAGTTTTTAGCAGGGTTTTACCACCCAAATGGAACCTACCACTCATTTTATATTTTATTATGGGACATATGGACATGTCTAACAATACTTTAAAGTTCCATAATTTTACGACACCCGGTTTTACGTTTTGAGGCCTAATCATTTACGGTTGTCATTTCCCGGAGTCAAAACTCTTCCTAATACTTAGGATAATACCAAGCAAAGTCCACATCTTGTCCCCCAAGTTTAGGAACCGACCTAGGGGGGGGGGGGGAATTCAGCCTTGTGTGTCTTGATCTCATGCTAGGAGCCTTAGGATGATTACATGTGTTCACCTTGGCCTCCAAGGTTGGACTAGTCAAACTTGTAACCTCCTCAAGACCCTTTATAAGCCCCCTCCCCTCCCCTTTTTTCCGTGGATATCACACACACAAACACATCCATCCTTTGCTCATTTCCTTCTAGTTTCATGCATGATTCAAGTGCTTCTTCAAGATAGAAACCCTAGTTAGGTTATCATTCATCAAAACACTTCCATAACCTCATATACTTGGTGATTTCTCTTGAGTTTGAATCCACTCAAGTCACCTCAACCTTCATCATCCATCTTTCAAGATTACAAGGGTAGAAAGATTGCATGAAGTGAAATGGGTTGAAGCAAGTCTATCAAAGTCCTATCCTTACATGTTAACTTCCTTTCATCTTTGAAAGCCAAAAGTTGTGAGCCAAACCCTAACTTGCTTCTTGTTAAATAATCATGTTCATGTTATTTACATGTTATTCTTGCTATATTATGTCTTGTAGTTATGTCCATGATGTATAAAAGAGAGCAAAACAAGTTATTGTTATTGATTGTTACAACAAGTTACTAAAACAAGTAAACTAGTGACTTTCTTGGTAAGACCTGATCAAAATGGTAAAAATATGATGTTGGATCATTACATATTACAGTAGAGGACTTAACAAGGAAACCATAGCAATTTGAACCACCTAAAACGAGTATACGAGTCAAAAGTTACGCCCATTTGAAGTTACCAAAACTTTGCGGCAAACTGCCAAATACCATTCTGATCAAATTTGGGTTTTGAAAGTCCCACTTCTGGTCCGATTCATAAAAAAGTTAAAACACGAAAGTTGTCCGGAACGATGTTTTCGTTCAGGAACAAAGAAGCTCGAACCCTGAAAACACATTTTGAGTGATAAATTCTTCAAAATCTTAACAGCCCATTTTTAGACCAAAGTCATTACATATAAGTTATGGTTTATGAAGACCAAAGGGGTCTTATGACCTAGAATCAAGACCACAACCATGGCTAGAGCCAAGGTTGAGTCTCAAGACCATGGAACAATGACCAAAGGTCATGGCTAGGCCATAACGAAATGACCATACAAACTTACTTGGGCGAAAACATGAAACAAGGAATTGGCGATAACTTGAACAAGCAATTTGGATCTACTTCACTTAAAGGAACCATGAGATATTACAAAGAAAAATGGTCATACAAGACTTATGAAACATACCCTAATAACAATCTTCATGTACAAATAAACTTTCCTAAGTTTATTCAAATATCGGACATGTAACCTTTCGGATCAAAACTTATATCTATATATTTCATCAACTACTACAATAGTAGGGAGCCTCATGTGAGGAGTTCATTATGTAAGCCGTCGAGTTGAGTTGTGGATTTACAAGTTAAAGTGTCCTGGCTCCTCGAACGCTTACTAACATGACTTCTGAATTATGTCGGCCCGAACGGTAGTAAACGATATACCAAAACATACATGTTTCATGAATCATTTCTTTCAACGACTTACATTATACATCATACCACATCATGGACTAAGTGCAAGACATACATATATTGGCATGTTATGTTTCCTTAGACATTATTCCAAACCTAAGTTGCAACAATTATTCTAGGTTGCTCGTAGAAGTTCTTACGGCATATCTATCATTCTCATTATACATCATCCAACTCAAGGTGAGTTCATAGCCCCACTTTACATTACTTCAATGTTTTACAAACCCTTGGGGGGAATACATGCTATTATTTTTCTACTCGAACACAATGCTTTCTACTGTATGCTATTCGACTATGTTTTATTATCACTAAGTAACATCCTTGCCAAACCAAGATCCCTTATTATGAACCATTTAATCACTTGCGAGGGTTACTTGCAAGTGAGCGCGAATATTGTGAATAGGCCTATTGGGATTGACGAATCCCATTTGTATTGACTAAGTTCAAACAAATGCATAATATTTGAGACATTAGGTATGACGGCAAAGTACTTACCGGGATAACTCCGCCGATCGATATTGGCACACGTTAACGTTTTGGTGTCATAAGCTTAGTATTTGATAATAACTGTTCCGGGCGTATAACAATGTGGCCCATATTTGTTTTCTAAACATTGGTGTGAGCCTATAACTCACACTACAAACACATTGTGTTCAAACATTAAACAAACTCTATGAATATCACTCAACCTTTGTGTTGACCTCTCAAGCATGTATTTCAGGTTCATGACGATCAAGGATGGCACGGAAGGGCACGGATACTCAAGAGGGCTATAAATTTTATTATCATTCAAAACTCATTTATTATACATTGTAAACATGGAACCAATTGGGACCTCATTTTGTAATCTCTGATATTTATATAATTTGAATGATAAACCTTTTCAAAACGACTCAATTGGAGTTCGTTTTCTATCATTGTGACTATTGTGCCGTCGAGTAACACCCAGTTTGAATTCCGCTGCATCCATGAATTGGGGGTGTTACAGATTGGTACCAGAGCCATGGTTATAGAGAAACGGGTCTAAGTGAGACCTAAACTATAACTACAATCACAAACAAAAACATTTTATAGCCTTCTGCTCTCCGTGTCTTCCATCCTCCAGACGATTATGGACTTAGTAAGCATGTTATGCTACACAAACATATTAGTATATTCATATATATACCCCTTTTGAGCATTTCCCCGTAGATATTTTATGCTACACAAACATAATTGCATATTAATATATGTACCCTAAACATAATTGAGCATTTCCCCGTAAGCATTTTATGCTACATGAACACATATAAGTATATTGATATATACACACTAAGCATTTTATGCTACATGAACACATATAAGTATATTGATATATACACACTAGGCATTTTATGCTACATGAACACATATAAGTATATTGATATATACACACTAGGCATTTTATGCTACATGAACATATTAGTATATTGATATATAAACTCGGTTTATTTTCAATCATTTATCTAAACAATGGACTAAACATATCTGTGTATGCCTATTCTAAGGCATTTCGGCACAGCCACACTCTCCCAATCATGTTCCTACTCCAACATTATATGTCCAAGACATTGTAACTGATTGCAATGGTCTTTCCTATTTTCCAAGACATTGTGAGATACAATGGTCTCATTCACTTTTCAAGACATTGTGAGATACAATGGTCTCATTCATTTTTCAAGACATTGTGAGATACAATGGTCTCATTCACTTTTCAAGACATTGTGAGATACAATGGTCTCATTCATTTTTCAAGACATTGTGAGATACAATGGCCTCATTCATTTTCCAATACATTGTGAGATACAATGGTCTCATTCATTTTCCAAGACATTGTATGATACAATGGTCTTAATCATTTCTCAAATGTTTTGAGTCACACAATGACCTAACCTACTTCCCAGACATTGTGAATTGCACAATGGTCTAACCTACTTCCGAGACATTGTGTTTTGTGCAAATGGTCTCTAGAATTATTCCATCACATCATCAATATCATTTCTTATGATATCAAAAACCCGTCACAATCTATCGATTTCAAAACAAGAAATATGAGATTTCTAAAGGACAAACTAATCCATCATCGACAAAAGCTGAACTTTCTCTACATTCATCAAAGTTTTCTTATGAAACCTTCATTATTAAAAGTTCGTGATCCTGGCCAAGTATGTTCTATTTTAGAACTACTTAAAACTTCCTTTCCATACGTACCTACCCTTACTATATTCTATGCAATGGAGTATGAAAACATACGTTACAAGTCTTGTATGGACGGGACTTGCAACTTAAGGGTTTGACATCGCCTTTGTTTAGTGGACAGTTTCCCGAAAGCAACGGACATATCAAAAGTATACCTAGTTTAGGTATTTGAAAATTTTATCGAACCTTGGCTAAATATAGACTAGTCACCTATATTTAACCTAGGGACAGTGGAATATAGTCTGACTAACTATATTCGACTTAGAATTTTCAAATACTGAGAATAGTTGTACTAGGGTTATGTTTAGATTGATTTCCTACATGAACACGATAAACCACCAGAATACATTAAAACAATCTAGAGACACGATAGTGCCTTACCACTCAGCGAAATCTTAACACTTTATTTGTACTACCTAACTTCATTCTTGAAAGTTTTCATTTATGAGATAATCCGATCTACTATCTGGGATAGTTATCAATTATTCTCTTCATCCTGTAGAAGTACTATCCTGTTTAGGTCCTAAGGATACCATTCCATCATAAACCTTTAAAATCTCTTAAGATTTTTAAAGCAAACTCAACATCTATACCTAAGAGTATTAATGTTAAGCATACACTACACACTTTTGTTCATCAACATATCACATCATTATCTTCACAACCGTTACAAACACAAGCTCATTAACAGATCTTGATGCACTTTTAAAGCTCAAATCATCCTTAGTTACACCACAAGCACCCTTATCAGCTTTACAAGATTGAATATTCATCTTGTACTTTTGCTACACCAGTGTCATCTCGTAATACACTACCTTGTAACTTACCGGCTAAGTATGAATGTTGTGTCGGGAATTCTTGAGTAGGATGATTTATAATGTCCTTATTTGAATGGATTGGGATGCCTTTTCATTTAAATAAAGAAATTATAAATCATCGAACCATAAGTTTATATTCTTTTAGTTACATTGTTTGGGATGCCTCTCTATGTAAATAAAGAATTATAAACAAGTGGGCTTATTTATATCCGAAATAACATAAGTATGAAGTCAACCTACATTACATTGCTCGGGTATGGCTTGATACCTACATTACATTGCTCGGGTATGGCATGATACCTACATTACATTGCTCGAGTATGGCATGATACCTACATTATATTCGCCACAAGAAATCCTATCTTTTCACCGACATCGCTTCAAACCATGACATAAACACTAGGTACAACAACAGATTACCTACTATGCTATGATTGCAACTACTATCCCAATTTCCATTGATATTCCACTACTATATCAATTTCCATTTATTGGATTCCTATGTAAATTGCTATTATTGTTCAACTGTTATATCAATTGCTATTGATACTTGACAACTATATCAATTTCCATTTTGATATTTAACTATATCAATTTCTGTACAACTACTATATCAATTTCTATTAATAATCGACTACTATATCAATTTTCTTTGATATTCGACTATTATATGGATCTCTACTGATATTCAACCATGTTATCAATCTCTATTGACACACCATATTCTAAGACAAATCAAACTACATCACTAGTAATTCCAGACTTTGGTCCTCATAAGTAACCACACATCTTTATCGACACCACTCCAACATATGACACACAAAGAACTTCGGGACGAAGTTCCCCGTAAGGGGTAGAGACTGTAACAATTCACATTTTCAGGTTAGTTACTTTTCCCGGAAAATTTCACTATTCACTTTTACTATTCATTTTTCCCGAAACTTTCCCGAAAGTTGATTTTTATTTGATATTCTCGAGTGATAAATCATTTCCATGGCAAATTAAATGTTTGACATTCGTCAGATCATTTTCGTGAAAGTTATTAAGAAATTACAGGGAATTACACGTTTTAGGGTAAAACGTCATTCAGAAATTCTACGTACAACGAAACTCGACCGCGTTAAGTGACCCCGCATCAGAAAAATGTTTGACACACTCATGATTTATTTGAGAATTAATCGTGACTGAGAAAAACATGACCAAAGACTTCCCGGCAGGTCACCCAAGCCTGTACTACTCTCGCATGAGCACGCTTAACCGTATGGGCGATTAACCGTTAGACCACAAAACTCGTTTCTAAGACGATTTGAGTCTTCAACTTATTAGAAAAAGTCAACATATTTTTCCCTCCTCCATTGACCAAAAATCATCCCTTGATGTTATAAGTCATTTCGTGATTTTTAGGCTTACGGTTTGATGTCTAAAAGACATTTAATACCAACCGACACTAGACTGAGCCCAGTCTAGACATTATAAGTCATTTTAAATCAATATTATCCTATTAGAAAAGTAACATTTTACTTTTCTCAATTTTACGCAATATTCGTACGTTTTACGTATTACGCGTTTTAGACCCGTGTTTCCAGTTTTTAGCAGGGTTTTACCACCCAAATGGAACCTACCACTCATTTTATATTTTATTATGGGACATATGGACATGTCTAACAATACTTTAAAGTTCCATAATTTTACGACACCCGGTTTTACGTTTTGAGGCCTAATCATTTACGGTTGTCATTTCCCGGAGTCAAAACTCTTCCTAATACTTAGGATAATACCAAGCGAGTATACGAGTCAAAAGTTACGCCCATTTGAAGTTACCAAAACTTTGCGGCAAACTGCCAAATACCATTCTGATCAAATTTAGGTTTTGAAAGTCCCACTTCTGGTCCGATTCATCAAAAAGTTAAAACACGAAAGTTGTCCGGAACGACGTTTTCGTTCAGGAATAAAGAAGCTTGAACCCTGAAAACACTTTTTGAGTGATAAATTCTTCAAAATCTTAACAGCCCATTTTTAGACCAAAGTCATTACATATAAGTTATGGTTTATGAAGACCAAAGGGGTCTTATGACCTAGAATCAAGACCACAACCATGGCTAGAGCCAAGGTTGAGTCTCAAGACCATGGAACAATGACCAAAGGTCATGGCTAGGCCATAACGAAATGATCATACAAACTTACTTGGGCGAAAACATGAAACAAGGAATTGGCGATAACTTGAACAAGCAATTTGGATCTACTTCACTTAAAGGAACCATGAGATATTACAAAGAAAAATGGTCATACAAGACTTATGAAACATACCCTAATAACAATCTCCATGTACAAATAAACTTTCCTAAGTTTATTCAAATATCGGACATGTAACCTTTCGGATCAAAACTTATATCTATATATTTCATCAACTACTACAATAGTAGGGAGCCTCATGTGAGGAGTTCATTATGTAAGCCGTCGAGTTGAGTTGTGGATTTACGAGTTAAAGTGTCCTGGCTCCTCGAACGCTTACTAACATGACTTCTGAATTATGTCGGCCCGAACGGTAGTAAACGATATACCAAAACATACATGTTTCATGAATCATTTCTTTCAACGACTTACATTATACATCATACCACATCATGGACTAAGTGCAAGACATACATATATTGGCATGTTATGTTTCCTTAGACATTATTCCAAACCTAAGTTGCAACAATTATTCTAGGTTGCTCGTAGAAGTTCTTACGGCATATCTATCATTCTCATTATACATCATCCAACTCAAGGTGAGTTCATAGCCCCACTTTACATTACTTCATTATTTTACAAACCCTTGGGGGGAATACATGCTATTATTTTTCTACTCGAACACAATGCTTTCTACTGTATGCTATTCGACTATGTTTTATTATCACTAAGTAACATCCTTGCCAAACCAAGATCCCTTATTATGAACCATTTAATCACTTGCGAGGGTTACTTGCAAGTGAGCGCGAATATTGTGAATAGGCCTATTGGGATTGACGAATCCCATTTGTATTGACTAAGTTCAAACAAATGCATAATATTTGAGACATTAGGTATGACGGCAAAGTACCTACCGGGATAACTCCGCCGATCGATATTGGCACACGTTAACGTTTTGGTGTCATAAGCTTAGTATTTGATAATAACTGTTCCGGGCGTATAACAATGTGGCCCATATTTGTTTTCTAAACATTGGTGTGAGCCTATAACTCACACTACCAACACATTGTGTTCAAACATTAAACAAACTCTATGAATATCACTCAACCTTTGTGTTGACCTCTCAAGCATGTATTTCAGGTTCATGACGATCAAGGATGGCACGGAAGGGCACGGATACTCAAGAGGGCTATAAATTTTATTATCATTCAAAACTCATTTATTATACATTGTAAACATGGAACCAATTGGGACCTCATTTTGTAATCTCTGATATTTATATAATTTGAATGATAAACCTTTTCAAAACGACTCAATTGGAGTTCGTTTTCTATCATTGTGACTATTGTGCCGTCGAGTAACACCCAGTTTGAATTCCGCTGCATCCATGAATTGGGGGTGTTACACAAAAATATCAAATTTAGAAAACATCTCTTAAACTTTAATCTCAAATTTCTATTTCTTCTTTTTAATTAGCCCAATCACACATCACCGTCTAGCATTACCCGTGAAAATAATTGTATCTAGAAATTGCAGATAGAGATGAAGCGGACGGTTGATTGATTGATTGAGGGTTTATAAATAAAATTGAATTCACCAAACAAACAAACAAATTCACTAATAAGCAGAAAACAAAATCGAATTGATTTAGGAGGTGAGATCTATGACAAACCACTAATATCTACAGAACAAACCACAAGATCTAAACCATCCATCCTCCTTTCATCCAATGGTAGAGATGAAATCAATAAATAACAAAGGAATGGCACAAATGTAATTATGTAAAAACCCATTTCCATATTTAAAAAAAAAAATAACATATCTTGCAAACATTGTAAACTCAATTACGGGATTGTCGTTACAGTTTTGGCACTTCATTGCAGTTGTTTGTATCGCCTCTTGGGTAAATCCTTGTTACACTATGTTCTTTGCTTTCCTACTCATTTCTACATAATGTTCCAAAAAGAGGGAGAAGATCAAATCCGGAGTTATAAAAGGATAGATAGGTAGTTTTCGTAAATAAGAAAATAGTCTACCTTGATGTTCAGTGCATTAAGCAAAATGTGGCATCTAAAACTGCAGCATCGCAAATCTGGCATCTAAAACGGTTCAGTTCCCATTTTAGCAGCGAAACAAATCCATCTCAGTTGACAATCCCATGCCCATTTCAGCCCCAAAATATGTCCATTTTACCACACACTTGAGGCCCGCAACTCACCTATTGCAGTCCTATTTCGTCACTGCCAACACACCCATTTCAGTCCCCAAACGCACTTGTACCAGCTCCTATTTCAGCCCCCTATTCCACACCCATTTCAGTCCACACGCTCGCCCATTTAAGCCTTCACTTCAGTCCCCAAACACTTCCATTTCTGTCCTATTTCATCACCCAAGCCCACCCATTTCAGCCCCCAACCGCAGAAACTTTTAGCCCCTATCTGAGTATTCAAACACACCCATGTTGGACTCCACTCTAGCTCCGGATGTACACCATTCCAGACCCTAAAATGACCCATTTCAGCCTCACAGTTGAGTTTTGTAGCCAAGCGTATAAGTTGAGCTATCAATAACCGTTTTTTTTAAAACTATGATACCGATAATAGTATAATACATGTTAGATCAGACCAGGTGGACTTTTGATTATTTGAACTTGTCCATGAATGTGGTGCCATATCTAGTAGAAACAATTTATTACTAAAGAAAAAGTTCATTTCTTAAAAAAAGATGCTGATAAAAAGATAGTGTTGACCATTAATAAACTTGTCAAAGTTCATAGGACTACATGAGTAAGATACTAAGATTAGATGCGTTTTTGAATAAAATGAAAGGTGGTACCTGAATATGATCAAGGACTCATCGAGCAGAATGAAGATAAATACCGCGCTTAGTAGAAGGGCTACCACATATCAACCCAACTTTCAAAACCCTCGTCCTCCTCCCTTTCTTATCATGTTCATCAATTACAGCTGCTACTTTACTACTGGAACACATAATTCCAACTCCACCAAACACATTTCTTCTAGAGTTGAGAGTTGCTGCTTTTAGACTTGGCGAAAAAAGACTTTTACTGGGAATCTTGATCTTGATTGGATCAGACTCCTGAGTGTACTGATAGATCCCTTCCCAAACATCCACTGCAACGACCAAAGCATAAGAAAACAAAAACAATAAAGTTGTTTGGCATTCGGAATAAGCTGTTTAAATAAAGGGTTATTGGGAAAAACATGCTTATTTTAGGTGTCTTTAAATTAACATATAGGCAGTTAAATAAGCAATACCAAACACCCTATAAGCAACGTAATTGGTTGTTGAAAACAACTTATTTGCATGTTTTAATCCATCTTTTTAGCCATCATTCACCTGCATCAACCATTAACCAAATAAATAAATTAGAAGTTTGTCATTTATGTTCCTTTACAACAAAAAACAATGCTATTACAAACTTTAAAAACTGAAGCGTATGCTTAGCAAATGGACTCATAGAAGGTACCACCAGGTTTTGAAGTTTAATCATTTGTTTACAATATTATAAGGTAATAAGCATATGGGTAGTTTTTGCCAAACACTTAAAACAACTAATCCTCAAGTCTATGACGGAAATTGTAAATGATCAAGCCGTCTTAGTAAAAAAACTGAAATCAAAATATTCCAGCACACATGGTTGTTTACCTAATCTAGTATGCTTTTGCATATCAGAAACTTAAAGCCTCCTATCTTACTTAAACCGTAACAAATTCAAATACTTCTGCACACATCATTTTTACCTAATCTGGGATACAAATGCTAAAAAACCTCTGCTTTTACAAATCATGAACTTAAATTTTAACTAAAGCATAAGAAGCAAAAACATGGGTGCAACTAATCATTGAGTCTAAGACATAAATCACAAATAATCAAGTCGTCTTAGTAAACAAATCGAAATCTGAATATTCTAGGCGACATGGTTGTTTACCTAATCTAGTTTGCTTTTGTATATCAGGAACTTAAATTTCTACCAACGCATAAGATCAAAAAACATGAGTCAAACTGATGTGTGCTTATTCACACATCCTTTTTAGGCCTTAAATCAGACAAAAAAAATACCAAATACTAACCAAATATGCCAAGAGAATGTGTGTTTTTGTATTTGTGTATGTGCAGGTACGGATATGTGAGAAATGGACAAAAACAAAGCCAAAACCGACAAAAACGAGCACGAGAATGGAAAAAGGTCAAAAGCCGGAGCCGGGGAAGCTTAATGATCAAAGAGAGCTAAAAAATGTCAATAGAAGTCCTCAGAGATTCAGAAAGTTACAAAATTAGTCCCTGGTCAAAGTTTGAAGAATTGGCGACTCCAGTCCCTATACTTTCATATATTGACAAAATTAGTCCCTTGAAGAAATATTTGAAGAAAAATCAATATTGGTCCACAATGAATTATAGATTTACAAAAGAAGCCCTTAGAATAAGTTTTGAAGATTTGACAGTTTTGGTCCCTAAAAATCCAGCAAGTACATGTTTGGTTCCTATCCTATTTTATCATTACTAAACCTAAACAATAAATCCAACAAATAAACGATTCCTTGGCCCAAACAATATCAACAGCCCACTACCCTTAATATTTACCCAACCCGGTCTGCTACTCCCTACCCGGTCAAACCCACAACACAACCCGGTCAACACCACAATCATAAAACACACCCAATTCACATTCCCGCCCCCCAATTTCTTTTACCCAGAAATCTACTGTTCACCCCCAAGAACCCTAATGATGAGTGCTCAAACACTCATCGTTTTTGATATATTTAAACTGCCAAAACGCACAAAAACAATCAAAAAGATATCAAAATACTTAAATTATCCCAGGGATTGTGTTTTATGTGTTTTAAAAGCAAAATGTGCAAAAACAAAGAAAAAACGTACAAATTTTGCAGTATTGGTAGTTTCAGTCCCCCAAGTTTCAAAACTTGTCAAATCTAGTCCCTAAGCATTTATTTTGAAAGAAAAAGTCAACCCAAAGTTTTGGAAGTTAATTTCACAAAATATTACATTTGGGTTGCAAGTTTTCCAAAGTTACGTATTTAGTCCCTGAAAAATCCAAAAATGGCATAAATGGTCCCTGGGAAATTTTGAAGTTTGAAAATTGGAAAAATAATCTTGAAACTTTGGAATTATGTCAATATTGGTCCTTGGATTCACTTGGAAAAATTACAACTTCAGTCCTCAAAGTTATGGGAAATTACAAAAATGGTCCTTGTTGTGTTTTTGCAAAGTAACCAAACGGACCCTTATTATTATCTAATCCAAACACAACCCAAAACCAACCCAAAACCAAATCCAATAAACAAATCCACCCATTACCCTTTTGGTCTGATCCAAATCCCCAGCTCACCAAAACTAAGCCCACTCCCCTTTTAATAAACCTGGTTCGTTGACCCAGGTCAAACCCCACACCCCGCGTCTTCTTCTTCCCAACCAAATCCCCCAAAACCAGGGTATACATCCCCCCTCCTCACCTTTTCACCAACTTTCCCCCCACAATTAATAACCTCACCAAACAATCCCACCACCATAAATGTATCACCAACCCCTCACCAATACCACTCAGTTTCAACCCGTATAAATTTTGGCGCCAAAAAGCCAATCAATGGCTAGGATTGATCAATGCCTAATTAAACGATGAGGATTTGGTCAGAGGGTCAAGGAAAGGCATGTGGGACTCTCAGTTTTCAAAAGAAAGCCATGTGGAAGACCTTAGGCATTATTTTAGGTCGTTATATATAGAAAAGCTCATTGAAGCTTTTGGTGTGTAATTTTCTTAGTTTTATTGTATTTTCAGTTTATTATCAAAGCATTGTAACTCTTTTTATCAATGAAAGTTTAGTTTAAAGCTTAATTCTCATTTTCACTTTTCAAAGTCTCAATTTAAATTTCCAAGTTCTAATTAAAGTCTCTAATGTAAGAACAAGTAATTCAGAAGCTTATGTAAACTTAAAAACAAGGTTTGGAAAGCTTTATAAGCTTGTAAGATCATACTAGGCTCAGTTTTAAATATTTACTAAAAAATCAAGAAAAATCAAAAATAAATGAAAAATTGGTGATCATTGACTGAATGAGCAAGGAGCACAGTGAATTGTGGATGGCTGTGGGTTAGGTACCTCATGGGAGGGCATAGGATTGGTTAACTTGTTCTTTGGTTCCTAATCTGTTTGCTTGGAAGGCTTATGTGAGCCCTTCTCTTTAATTTTTACTCTCTCAGTAGTCTAGTTGATTATTGCTGTTTAATTTACTCAATAATTGTTTAATATAGTAGTCTTATGCATTAGATTGGATTGGGCATTTGTTTGAATCAAATTTCTATCTTAAACTGATTTTTAAGGGGTGTTTGGTTTAAAGTTGTTTGCATTGCTCTACCTAGTCATTTGTGGCTTTCTGTGTTTCATTTAGCTTTGTGGGTGTATTAAGGCTCAGGGGAACTTTTAATTTGGTCACAAACTCTCTCAAAAGTCAAAAATCACAAGAAAGTTATCACCACAGTCATCTGTGGTGATTTTTGAACCTAAAATCCATCAAATCCTTTCCTAAGTTTGTATTACAACTTAAATTGGTTATATCATAGCTTAACATATCAGTTCAAGTCATTAAATCAGTAAGCAAGTTCATAAAAGTCAAAATCTTAATTTTTCTAAAAAGTCAAAAAGTGCCTAACTCAGATTTTCATCAAAATTGGGTGATTTTTCTTGATTTTTGTATTAAGATTGAGCATTTGAAACTTTGTAGGGTTATTATCTACCAGTTTAACTTTAAGATTCTACAAAGATTACATTTTTGCAATTTTTTCTAAGCACCCAATTTGCCCCTTGAATTGGACTGCAGGGCAAGGACTTGCCCTGCATCAGCATACCAGCTCCATCACCCCAACTTGGGTGGCATTTTGTGATTGACCCAGTGGGTCCCACAGCCCCTAATTTGCACCATTCAACCCCCCTCCTACCCAGGATCAAGGGTTGACCTTTAGTTTGACCTTCAGACCAGTGGACCCCACTTATCTTTGTGCTTAAAACCTGTCCCATATCTGACTCAGAAACAAGTGAGCAAACAGCTTATTTGTGTTTTCTTGGCTTATTGAAGCCACAAGTTTGGCTTATTTTTGCTTATTATAGTGTAACTAACTCAGAGAAACCAATAAATACCATTGTGGACCCCACATCTTCAATTTGAGCTTAATAATCCTTCACAGTCAACAAAAGTCAACTGTGAGGTTAAGAAGCACTTCAAGTGCTTATTTCCAGGGGTGTAGTGAAAGTGTTTTTATTAAAAGTACTTATTTTTAGCTTATAATTAGTTTAGAAAAAGAAAAATCCCAAAAAACCAACTTTAAAAATAGTGATAGCTTCTATTTAATAGGATTTATCAATTTAATTTTCTTTTTAATTTATTTCTAAGTAATATATCACTTTTATATTTTTAGAAATTATATTTTAGGTTAAAATAATTTTACAAATTTTTCCAGATTTTTATTTTGTCTTTTAGTGGTATTTCTAATTATTTTTAGTTTAATTTAGTTTTAATTAATATTAATCAATTAAATAGCATAATTAGATTTTATATAGTATAACATAGTTTTTATAATTTTTCTAGCTTTTATTTTAGTTAAAACATTTTTATAAATTTTTCTAGCATTTTTACTGTTCATTTTCTATTTTTTATAATATAATTAGTTTAATTAGAAATTAATAAGTAATTAGCTTAATAATTATTTAATTAGCTTAAAAATACTTAGAATTAACTTTTTATAATTTTTTAGGATTCCCATGATGGTTAATTAGATTTATAAAATTCTTCTTAATTTTCTAAGCCTTTTTAGTATTTTTAATAATTCTAATTAATTTAATTAGTAATAAATAGATAATTAGTAATTAATTAATAGTAAATAATTAAATAGTGTAAAAATAATTTTTATTTTTCTTAAAATTTTCTTTAATTATTAGGATTGTAAAAATATCAAATTTTCACTTTTACCCCTTCCAGTCCTTCAGTTGTACTTTTTGTACTGTTCATCTGTATACGGTTTTTAATTAAAACGTACATTTTTAGGTTTAAGCTCAAATTCTCGTAATCCAAATTCCCGTAATCAAACACATAGCTTTCCTAAGCTATACTTGTTAATAATTTCCAAATAATTTTGATCATAACCCTTTTCTGTGAATAATCACCCGATCACTAATACGCTAAAGTCACAATTCACACTTCAACGGGACTTAACGACCTGGTGATACCTTATATTACCCGGAGCATTGACCTAGGCTATTTGACTTTGTTGACCATTATTTGGTCAATATAAGTTAGGTGGTTTAGCATCAATCAACTTTTGGCGCCGCTGCCGGGGAAGTGTGTGCGTTTCTTTAGCGTTATTTGAGATTAGTATTATCTCACCTCTTTCACTGTACAAATACCGCCACTTGTGTATATTTTCATAATCAAAATACAAAAAAGTCATTAACACTTTTCCTAAAGTGTTAAAACACCAAAAAAATTAAAAAAACAACAAAACAGATCGTAACGTTTTCTGATTCAGTTTTCTTTTAAGGTGATTCTTAAAGAGAAACGATTTTGGTAAACGAAACGATACCAAAAATATTTTCCAAAAGTTTTTAAACCCATACACAAAACACAAAAACATTCGTCTCTTTCTTGTGAATAATAATTCTACATAAAAATAAACCGTCGAAAACCAAGACAGAACACCTTCCAACTGGAGGTGTGAACAAATAAGTTCCCAAATCAAAAAGATTAAAACTTGCCTTTGTATCCTTGTGAGTGGTGTACCTTTTCTAAAGAAGCCACTCACTTGTGATTATTGGTTTAAGTTCACTGTGGTTTTGTCTCGACTTTGTTTTGATTGATTTTTTGTTCCTAGTGCATGCGCACTCGTTCTTCTAGGTCTACTAGCCCATTACGTGAGCTTGTACGAAAACCTAGAAGACCTCGTAGACGTTCAGCACCAACAGTCGGATCTGAGATCCGTACTGTTGCCACACCCACTGTCACCATGGCGGAAGACCGGCCCATGTGTGAACTTCTCCAAGCACCCATCGAGGGTTACGGAGATGCCATTGTTGTCCCAGCCATTGTGGCTGATAATTTTGAGCTCAAAACCGGGTTACTCAATCTTGTAACCTCAAGCCAATTCTACGGTTTTGAGCGGGACGATCCTCATGCTCATATTCGATGGTTCAATAAAATCACATCAACCATCAAGTACAAAAATGTCCAGTGTGAAGCAATCAAACTCCTTCTCTTCCCATTCTCACTGGAGGGGCAAGCCCGGATTTGGCTTGAAAAACAACCTCCACGATCTATTGAGACTTGGGAAGATCTTGTCAAAAAGTTTGTGAATGAATTCTTCCCACCTTCCAAGACCACGAGTCTTAAAAACGAAATCACCAAGTTCACTCAAAAATACGATGAATCTTTTGGTGAAGCGTGGGATCGTTTCAAAGAATTACTTCGCAAGTGTCCACATCATGGTTTCTCTGAGTTGATGCAACTCGATACTTTTTACAATGGCGTGAGCCAAGCTGATCAGGATTCTCTCAATGCCTCCGCAGGAGGAAATTTTTGAGTAGAACCACAAAAGAAGCTTTGCAAATCATAGAAAACAAGTCCAAGGTCTGCTCTACACGAAGCAAACTGATTGTTTCTCAAATCAATGCGGGTCCTTCTACTTCATCTTCTGTGGGTCAATCTAGCACGGATGCTAAGCTTGACAAGCTCACTGAAGCGATCCAAGCTTTGGTTCTCGCCCAAACAAAGAAAGTCTCATTTCCACAACATCCTTCCCCTGCTGAGGTTCAAAAAGTGGAAGTCTGTGTGACTTGTGGTGGGCCGCATGCCTACTACAATTGCACAGCTACTGATGGTACTCCATATGAAGCTAATGCTGTTGTCGGGTCCCAAAATCAAGGAGGCAATCAATACCGCCCTCCTATGGACCCGAACTATCGTCCTAACCATTATCCTGGACCTCCAGGTTTTAACCAAAACCAAAATGTCCAAAACCGTGGCCAAAACCAAAATAGAGTGAACCAAGGTTATCAAAACCAAGGTAACTTCAATCAGGGTCACGGTTTTCAAAATCAAAACCAAAGTTTCCAAAATCAAGATTTCCAACATCAAGGAAACTTTAACCGAAACCAAGGTCAGGGTAATTTCAACCCCGGGAACTTTCATGGAAACATTCACCAGAATCAAGGAAATTTCCACAATCAAAACCAAGGAAATTTCAATCAAGGCCCCAACCCGAACAATCGAGCTCCCAATATTCCTAATCCGAATCAAGCCATTGTTCCAACCGGGCCTCCATCTGATGAGTTGTTGAAGCAATTCATGAAGTCCCAAGAAGAGTTGAACAAGTTGTTGGTCAGCCAGATTTCTGACATCAAGAAGTCTTTAAATGATCGACCCTTGGGCTCAGGTACTACTTTACCGAGCAACACGATCGCTAACCCAAGGGGCGATGCTAAGGCGATCACAACACGAAGTGGTGCTTCATATGATGAACCCGCGATTCCTACTACCTCTTCTTCCTCTCCTCCAAAGGTAGTGAGTCGTGAGCCTGAGGTGACAAAGGACAAGGTGCAAATTCCTAGCCCACGAAGTACAGCACATGTCCAACCTCAGGATGATCCTGAAACCAGATGTAAGCCTGGAGTTGTCTTTGAACCACCAGAAACTCCAGTGGACAACCCAAAATCCAAAACTTCTATTCCATATCCATCACGTCTCAGTGAACAAAAGCTCCGCGAAAAAGCTAATCACCAAATGGATAAATTTTTCCAAATCTTCCAAGATTTGCATTTCGATATCAGCTTCGCGGATGCTATTCTCTTGATGCCCAAGTTTGCATCGACAATCAAAAATCTGTTGAATAATAAAGAAAAATTATTTGAGATGGCAAGAGCTCTTCTGAATGAGAACTGCTCTGCGGTTCTTTTGAAAAAGCTTCCTGAAAAGCTTGGAGATCCCGGGAAATTTCTCATTCCTTTTACTTTCCCGGGTATGGTTGATTGCTTCGCCCTGGCCGATCTAGGTGCTAGTATCAACCTAATGCCATATTCTGTGTGGAAGAAACTTTCTCTTCCCGAACTCACTCCCACGTGCATGACTTTAGAGCTTGCCGATCGCTCGATTTCTCGTCCCATTGGCATTGCCGAGGACGTATTTGTTAGAGTGGGAAAGTTCCATTTTCTGGCAGATTTTGTGATTGTTGACTTTGATGCCGATTCTAGGGTCCCTCTCATTCTTGGGCGGAGATTCCTCAGAACTGGGCGCGCTCTTATCGATGTATTTGAGCATGAGATCACATTACGTGTTGGGACGGAAGCTATTACCTTCAACCTAAATCAAACATCGAGATACTCCTCCAATTATGATTGTGAATCGGTGAACAAAATAGATGTCATCGATGTTGCTGCTGAGGAGTATGCTCAAGAGATTTTAGGTTTCATTGATGATTCTTCGAGTGAAAACCTCACTCAGTCTTCTCACCCCATCATTGCCAATTCTTCTCCTTCCCTCACTCCGTTTGAGGGAAGTGACTTCATCTTAGAAAAAATGGAGGCGTTTCTCAAAAGTGACTCGATTCCCGATGGAGTCGATAACCAAGAGATCGACCTCGAGAGGGATATTCTCATGCTTGAAAAATTGTTAAACGAAGATCCCTCTCCTCTTCCTGTTCTACAACAACAACTTCATAAGGAGGAAGTCAAAAATGTTGAGAAAACTGATGACTTCCCCGAGGTTGAACATAAGGACTTGCCGCCTCATCTTGAATATGCATTTCTGGAGGGTGATGATAAATTACCCGTCATAATTGCCAAAGACTTAAGTGATGAGGAAAAGGCTGCTCTTATCAAGGTTTTGAAGTCTCATAAACAAGCAATTGCTTGGCGTCTCTCAGATATCAAGGGCATTGACCCTGAATTCTGTACTCATAAAATTTTAATGGAGGACGACTTCAAACCTGCAGTCCAACAACAAAGAAGGGTGAATCCAAAAATTCACGAGGTTATCAAACAAGAGGTTTTAAAACTTCTTGATGCCGGATTGATTTACCCTATCTCGGACAGTCCTTGGGTCAGCCCAATCCATTGTGTTCCAAAAAAGGGTGGCATTACTGTCGTCACAAATGAGGAGAATGAGTTAATTCCAACTCATTTGGTTACGGGGTGGCGCGTCTGTATTGATTATCGTAAATTGAATGACGCCACCCATAAGGATCATTTTCCTCTGCCCTTTATGGATCAGATGCTCGAGAGATTAGCGGGGAATGAGTACTATTGCTTCCTCGATGGTTTCTCGGGTTACTTTCAAATTCCCATTGACCCGCAAGACCAAGAAAAGACCACTTTTACGTGCCCCTATGGAACCTTCGCATATAAACGTATGCCATTTGGCTTATGTAATGCTCCGGGCACGTTTCAAAGATGTATGATGGCCATTTTTTCCGACATGATCGGGAAAAGTATGGAGGTCTTTATGGACGATTTCTCGGTCATTGGGGATTCGTTTAAAACATGTCTCTCCCATTTAGACAGCATGCTAAAACGTTGTGAAGACACAAAGTTATGTCTAAATTGGGAGAAGAGTCACTTTATGGTCAAAGAGGGCATTGTCCTCGGCCATAAAATTTCAAAAAATGGGATGGAGGTTGACCGTGCCAAAGTGGACGTCATTGCAAAATTGCCTCATCCCACGACTGTGAAAGGTGTTAGGTGCTTTTTGGGTCACGCCGGTTTTTACCGTAGGTTTATTCAAGATTTCTCTAAAATCGCCCGGCCTATGACCCATCTCCTCGAGAAGGATGCTCCTTTTATCTTCTCCCTTGAGTGCATCGAAGCCTTTGAAACATTAAAAAAAGGCTTACCAAGGCACCGATTCTTGTTGCCCCCGATTGGGACTTGCCCTTCGAGCTCATGTGTGATGCTAGTGATTATGCTATAGGGGCAGTCTTGGGGCAACGCAAAACAAAACATTTTCAGCCTATACACTATGCCAGCAAGACTATGACCGAGGCACAAAGTCATTACACCACCACTGAAAAAGAATTATTAGCTGTGGTGTATGCTTTTGAAAAATTCCGGCCATACTTGATTCTGACTAAAAGCATAGTGTATACGAATCATTCGGCTTTGAAGTATCTATTTGCAAAACAAGATGCAAAGCCGAGACTCCTCCGATGGGTTCTCCTCCTTCAGGAATTTGATATCATTATTCGTGATAAAAAAGGAGCTGAGAACCTAGCTGCTGATCATCTCTCCCGTCTTGAAAACCCCCACCAAGATGCTTTCGAGAAAAAGGAAATAAATGAAACATTTCCTCTCGAAACCCTAAATGCGGTTTCATTTCGTGGAGACTCGATTACCCCATGGTTTGCCGACCTTGCAAACTATCTTGTGGGTAACTTCATTGTGAAAGGGATGTCGTCCCAACAAAAAAATAAATTTTTCAAAGATGTCAAACATTACTTTTGGGACGACCCCTACTTGTTCAAGATATGCGCGGATCAAGTCATCCGGCGGTGTGTGTATGGTTAGGAAGCCGCTGAAATTTTAAAGGCTTGCCATGCTGGTCCCACGGGGGGCCACCACAATCCCAACTACACCACCAAAAAGGTGTTTGATTCCGGCTTTTATTGGCCCTCGATCTACAAGGATGCCCAAGAATTGGTCAAGTCCTGTGACGCTTGTCAGCGTCACAGGAATATTTCACAAAGGAATGAAATGCCTCAGAATGCAATTCAAGTTTGTGAAATCTTTGATATCTGGGGCATCGACTTTATGGGGCCATTTCCATCCTCTCGCGGAAACAAATACATACTCGTGGCAGTTGACTACTTTTCAAAATGGATTGAAGCAAAAGCTTTACCCGCAATTGATGCCCGAGTAGTTGTGAAATTTTTAAAATCTCTTTTTGCCCGATTCGGTACACCACGTGCTATTATTAGTGATCGTGGTACGCACTTCTGTAATGACAAATTTGACAAAGTCATGCAAAAGTACGGTGTAACTCACCGTCTTTCCACTGCGTACCACCCTCAAACAAGTGGACAAGTCGAAGTTTCAAATCGGGGCATCAAGAGAATATTGGAGAGAACTGTAGGTGAGAATCGTGCATCATGGTCGGACAAATTAGATGATGCACTTTGGGCTTTCCGTACGGCTTACAAAACACCCATTGGGTGTACGCCTTATAAACTTGTGTACGGGAAAGCGTGCCATCTTCCGATCGAGCTTGAACACAAAGCCTATTGGGCTCTCAAGCATGCCAATTTTGACCTCAAAACGGCGGGTGATCATAGAAAAGTTCAACTAAATGAATTAAACGAACTTCGTGATCAAGCTTACGAGAACTCTTTGATCTATAAAGATAAGACAAAGAAGATCCATGACTCAAAAATCAAAAACCGCGTTTTCAACGTTGGTGATCGAGTCCTTCTTTTCAACTCTAGACTCAAGATCTTCTCGGGAAAGCTCAAAACCCGATGGACTGGTCCATTCACTATCGCAAAAGTTTATCCTTATGGCACCGTCGAATTATCTCAAAATGACGATCCAAATTTCAAAGTGAATGGACATCGGTTAAAGCACTACTTTGGAGAGGACGTACCATCCATGGTCGTCCCGGATCTCCAAACTTTCCCCAAGGACAATTGAATTCGGGGATAGAGTCAAGCTAGCGACTCAATGACCAAAAATTAGCAACAATACGGGTTTTCACCCGTATCTCTGATTCTTTCTATTTTCTACCACTTAGTGTGGGGGAATGGCCAACCCCCCGCTGTTTGAAAAAATGTATATATGTATATAAGTCAAATGAATGAAAAAAAAAAAAGTTGTATATATATAGAAATAAAGTGAAAATTGGTATTTCCGCAGTTAGATTCGAATCTTGGCTTTTTACGTTCATAGCTTCGGCATAATAGCCGGGACTTTGAATATTGAGGACAATATTCATTTCTAAGTGTGGGGGGGGGGGGGGGACATTCTATCGAATTTTATCAAAATATCTTTCAAGTACCCCCGTTTTTGGCCAAAATTTTCAAAAATTTTTCACTTTATTTCAAAATTTTTGTGGTAATCAGTCCGCCTTGTCTAAACGACAAAAGGGATTGGCTAATCCAGGAGCAAACGGCTCTTGGTAAAGATAAATCAAATCCGTTGACGGCTGGCAATTTGCCCAAAATTGTATGGTTCATCAACTCCCCGAAAACAAATGAGTTGGCTAGCCCGCAAGATTATGGCTTGTGGTAAAGGCCGTGGAAAATCCATAATTGGTAATCAGCTCACCAAGATGTTGACTAGGTCCATCAAGATGCTGGCTAGTCCAGGAGCAAACGGCTCTTGGTAAAGACTTAACAAATCCGTTGGAAGCTGGTGGTTTGCTCAAAATCACACGGTTATCAGGTGTGCCACAGTTCTTACACCTGCCTACTCCAGAAGTGATGGCTTTTGGTAAAGAGTTTAAAATCCATCAAGTTTTCTAAAAGATTGCTAGGGACTAGCAATAGTTCAGTATGGGGGATTGATGAGTGCTCAAACACTCATCGTTTTTGATATATTTAAACTGCCAAAACGCACAAAAACAATCAAAAAGATATCAAAATACTTAAATTATCCCAGGGATTGTGTTTTATGTGTTTTAAAAGCAAAATGTGCAAAAACAAAGAAAAAACGTACAAAGTTTGCAGTATTGGCAGTTTCAGTCCCCCAAGTTTCAAAACTTGTCAAATCTAGTCCCTAAGCATTTATTTTGAAAGAAAAAGTCAACCCAAAGTTTTGGAAGTTAATTTCACAAAATATTACATTTGGGTTGCAAGTTTTCCAAAGTTACGTATTTAGTCCCTGAAAAATCCAAAAATGGCAAAAATGGTCCCTGGGAAATTTCGAAGTTTGAAAATTGGAAAAATAATCTTGAAACTTTGGAATTATATCAATATTGGTCCTTGGATTCACTTGGAAAAATTGCAACTTCAGTCCTCAAAGTTATGGGAAATTACAAAAATGGTCCTTGTTGTGTTTTTGCAAAGTAACCAAACGGACCCTTATTATTATCTAATCCAAACACAACCCAAAACCAACCCAAAACCAAATCCAATAAACAAATCCACCCATTACCCTTTTTGTCTGATCCAAATCCTCAGCCCACCAAAACTAAGCCCACTCCCCTTTTAATAAACCTGGTTCGTTGACCCAGGTCAAACCCCACACCCCGCGTCTTCTTCTTCCCAACCAAATCCCCCAAAACCAGGGTATACATCCCCCCCTCCTCACCTTTTCACCAACTTTCCCCCCACAATTAATAACCTCACCAAAAAATCCCACCACCATAAATGTATCACCAACCCCTCACCAATACCACTCAGTTTCAACCCGTATAAATTTTGGCGCCAAAAAGCCAATCAATGGCTAGGATTGATCAATGCCTAATTAAACGATGAGGATTTGGTCAGAGGGTCAAGGAAAGGCATGTGGGACTCTCAGTTTTCAAAAGAAAGCCATGTGGAAGACCTTAGGCATTATTTTAGGTCGTTATATATAGAAAAGCTCATTGAAGCTTTTGGTGTGTAATTTTCTTAGTTTTATTGTATTTTCAGTTTATTATCAAAGCATTGTAACTCTTTTTATCAATGAAAGTTTAGTTTAAAGCTTAATTCTCATTTTCACTTTTCAAAGTCTCAATTTAAATTTCCAAGTTCTAATTAAAGTCTCTAATGTAAGAACAAGTAATTCAGAAGCTTATGTAAACTTAAAAACAAGGTTTGGAAAGCTTTATAAGCTTGTAAGATCATACTAGGCTCAGTTTTAAATATTTACTAAAAAATCAAGAAAAATCAAAAATAAATGAAAAATTGGTGATCATTGACTGAATGAGCAAGGAGCACAGTGAATTGTGGATGGCTGTGGGTTAGGTACCTCATGGGAGGGCATAGGATTGGTTAACTTGTTCTTTGGTTCCTAATCTGTTTGCTTGGAAGGCTTATGTGAGCCCTTCTCTTTAATTTTTACTCTCTCAGTAGTCTAGTTGATTATTGCTGTTTAATTTACTCAATAATTGTTTAATATAGTAGTCTTATGCATTAGATTGGATTGGGCATTTGTTTGAATCAAATTTCTATCTTAAACTGATTTTTAAGGGGTGTTTGGTTTAAAGTTGTTTGCATTGCTCTACCTAGTCATTTGTGGCTTTCTGTGTTTCATTTAGCTTTGTGGGTGTATTAAGGCTCAGGGGAACTTTTAATTTGGTCACAAACTCTCTCAAAAGTCAAAAATCACAAGAAAGTTATCACCACAGTCATCTGTGGTGATTTTTGAACCTAAAATCCATCAAATCCTTTCCTAAGTTTGTATTACAACTTAAATTGGTTATATCATAGCTTAACATATCAGTTCAAGTCATTAAATCAGTAAGCAAGTTCATAAAAGTCAAAATCTTAATTTTTTTAAAAAGTCAAAAAGTGCCTAACTCAGATTTTCATCAAAATTGGGTGATGTTTCTTGATTTTTGTATTAAGATTGAGCATTTGAAACTTTGTAGGGTTATTATCTACCAGTTTAACTTTAAGATTCTACAAAGATTACATTTTTGCAATTTTTTCTAAGCACCCAATTTGCCCCTTGAATTGGACTGCAGGGCAAGGACTTGCCCTGCATCAGCATACCAGCTCCATCACCCCAACTTGGGTGGCATTTTGTGACTGACCCAGTGGGTCCCACAGCCCCTAATTTGCACCATTCAACCCCCTCCTACCCAGGATCAAGGGTTGACCTTTAGTTTGACCTTCAGACCAGTGCACCCCACTTATCTTTGTGCTTAAAACCTGTCCCATATCTGACTCAGAAACAAGTGAGCAAACAACTTATTTGTGTTTTCTTGGCTTATTGAAGCCACAAGTTTGGCTTATTCTTGCTTATTATAGTGTAACTAACTCAGAGAAACCAATAAATACCATTGTGGACCCCACATCTTCAATTTGAGCTTAATAATCCTTCACAGTCAACAAAAGTCAACTGTGAGGTTAAGAAGCACTTCAAGTGCTTATTTCCAGGGGTGTAGTGAAAGTGTTTTTATTAAAAGTACTTATTTTTAGCTTATAATTAGTTTAGAAAAAGAAAAATCCCAAAAAACCAACTTTAAAAATAGTGATAGCTTCTATTTAATAGGATTTATCAATTTAATTTTCTTTTTAATTTATTTCTAAGTAATATATCACTTTTATATTTTTAGAAATTATATTTTAGGTTAAAATAATTTTACAAATTTTTCCAGATTTTTATTTTGTCTTTTAGTGGTATTTCTAATTATTTTTAGTTTAATTTAGTTTTAATTAATATTAATCAATTAAATAGCATAATTAGATTTTATATAGTATAACATAGTTTTTATAATTTTTCTAGCTTTTATTTTAGTTAAAACATTTTTATAAATTTTTCTAGCATTTTTACTGTTCATTTTCTATTTTTTATAATATAATTAGTTTAATTAGAAATTAATAAGTAATTAGCTTAATAATTATTTAATTAGCTTAAAAATACTTAGAATTAACTTTTTATAATTTTTTAGGATTCCCATGATGGTTAATTATATTTATAAAATTCTTCTTAATTTTCTAAGCCTTTTTAGTATTTTTAATAATTCTAATTAATTTAATTAGTAATAAATAGATAATTAGTAATTAATTAAATAGTGTGAAAATAATTTTTATTTTTCTTAAAATTTTCTTTAATTATTAGGATTGTAAAAATATCAAATTTACACTTTTACCCCTTCCAGTCCTTCAGTTGTACTTTTTGTACTGTTCATCTGTATACGGTTTTTAATTAAAACGTACATTTTTAGGTTTAAGCTCAAATTCTCGTAATCCAAATTCCCGTAATCAATCACATAGCTTTCCTAAGCTATACTTGTTAATAATTTCCAAATAATTTTGATCATAACCCTTTTCTGTGAATAATCACCCGATCACTAATACGCTAAAGTCACAATTCACACTTCAACGGGACTTAACGACCTGGTGATACCTTATATTACCCGGAGCATTGACCTAGGCTATTTGACTTTGTTGACCATTATTTGGTCAATATAAGTTAGGTGGTTTAGCATCAATCACCTAACTTTTACCACGCCCAAATTAACAACAATTAAGGGTAGTTTGGTACAATCCATGGCTTCTAGATACTTTCTGACATGGCAGGGAATGCCACGTTGGCAATCCTCCTCAATTTCAGTGCATATGATTGGGTAATCATATAATCCAACGGATGGAATTGATTGATTGGAGGCCAAGGGTGATCAAACGGCTTGAAAGGGACTCAAAGAAACACAACATCATGAGGATTGATGACATGGCAACCTAGAAGGATCCAAGGACCTCCTCTCATCAGGATATATATACTCCCCTCACATCACAAGTTAGAGCTGTTAGATTTTAGGAGTAGCGTAGGTTTTATGTAGTGTTACTCTGTCAAAATCAATTTCTGAATTGTAATCTCATTTTGTAATCAATTTTTAGTTAATGAAATAGAAAGCTTGTTATCTTAAAACTTGTTTCTGTTTAATCAGCATATCTTAATCAGTTTTAGATACTATAGTAGTTAATATTTCATTATTGTTGATATTAAATAAAAAAAAAAAAAAAATCAAATCTCAAATCTCAGCTTCAATAAGCTTAAGTTTTCTTATTATACACTCATTCTAGCTGTTTCGGCTTTTGTGAGTTGTCTGTTTTAGCTTATTTGATCAAATCACAAAAATTACAAAAAGTCAAAAAGTCAAACAAGCTTATTATATAAGCTACAAGCTGATTCTGAGGTGTTCGGTGGTTCAGAAGGTGGTTTTAGCCTATCCAAAGATAGGCTATGATTGAAGTGAAACCCTTGTTTAGCTAGGGTATAGCTAGTAAGTTCACTCTTGTTTCTATTTTCTGCATAATGGCTTAGATCTATGGTTTATTGATGTTTATGTGCTTATCCTATATGTTTGAGAGTGCTTGATGCTTATCTATTAGATTTCATTTACTAGATTTCATATTAGTTTAATTTTTGCATTTTAGTATAACTGTAGCATTTTACTTTTCAGCTTATTGTAGAACTTATTGCCACTTCATTTTAGTCTCTTTTCATTCATATAGCTTAGATTTACTAGTTGCATCAGTAGGATAGTCTTTAATCACTTTAAACATTGAAAAACTAAAAACAGTTTAGGTTTTAAGGGGTGTTTGGATTGTTTGAGTTCTGTGTGTACTAGTTGTTGTACCTCTGATTTCTCTGCACCATTAGCTTAGAGTAAGTAAAACTAGGATAAGTAGAAGCTAAAAACAGTAGGTCATATGCATCAAAGTCAAAATTCACTTCTAAATTACTTAATCTCTAATCTGTTTAAGAAACAGTAGGTTAAATTCCAATTATAGGTGCATGTTAAAACAAGTTAGCTTTATATAGGTTCATTACTGCTTATCATATCAAAATTTGATCAATAGGACCATTAGAATTTAGGTTTAGTCAACTTAAGTGAAAATCCTCAAAGTCAAATTTGAAAAATACACTGAGTTGGACAGATTTTCATAAGCATCTCTAGGCTTCATTTGTAGGTAAAATTAAGTTTGGTTTGTAGATTTGTGTTGTTTGGTGGATAGAATCTTAGATTCTATAATAAGGTTTCACGTTGAAGCTCATTTAAGCACTCAGAAATAAGCTTCAAACTACCTGTTTTCCTTAGTAATCCTCTGCTCATCAGCATTTGATCAATTTTCTAGGAGACAGTTAGATTAGTAAATTGGGTTTAATACCAGTACTTTTGGTAGATTTTGGTTTTCAGTAAGTCAGACAAAGTTTTGCCCCCATAAGCTTTCCAGTTTCAGCTTTTTAGCACTGCTTAATTGCCTTGATAAGCTGTGTTGTTCAAGCAAGGTTTCTGTGTTCACTTTTAGGGTTGCTATTGTGATTTAGTGGTTCAATTCAGAGATTTATTGCTCATATAAGTTCCTTTGAGCCTAGAGTTGCTTTTCTAATTGAGCTTTAGCTTATTGCTTTGACTGCTTGCTTACTGCTTATTCTCCAAGTGCTTATTCCATCTGTTTGAGCTTTTATCTGTGTTTCTGAGTACCAATTGGTCTATTTTCTGTTCATTTGAACTTATTTGAGTCATAGAAACATTGGGTCAAAGTTTGGTTCTTATTGGTCAAAGTTTGCTTATTAATAAGCATTTCAATTAAGCTGTTTCTAATCATTAAGCAGTTCCAGTACTTATTTTCCACTTTTTAAATTTTTCCTAGGTTTAGATTATTAATTTAGATTTTTCCTGAATTTTTCATATTTTTCTGAATTCATTTGCTATTTTTCTTATTTAATTTTAGATTTTAATCAATTTTTAATACTTTTTAATTACCAAAAATCCCAGAAAAATCAGAAAAAGCCTAAAAAATCCAAAAATATTTTAGAAATTAGTTTTCATTTATTTCAGATTTTTAGAAATTAATTTTGCATTTTTCCCATTTATTTTCAATTCTATTTGAATTTTAATTACTTTTTAATTAGTTTAATTAATTTTTAAGTCCTAAAAATATCACAAAAAGCCAAAAAAATATATTCTCAGTTTTAAAAATAGTTTTTAGTTATTTTAGAATTTTCAAAATTTATTTTGCATTTTTCTCAATTAATTTCCATTTTCTTTTAATTTTTAATTAGTTAAATTAGTTTTTAATTCATAAAAATTAAATAAAAAGTCAAACAAATATTTTTCTTTTTCTCAAAATTTTCTTTTATCATTTTTAACTTAGGAAAATTATTTTCAAGCTCGTAGGATTAGTATAGCTTAAAATTCACTTTTTGATTCGCGCGTTTACGTTTAAGCTTACGTTTTTAATTCTACGTTGCGTTTTAGGTTTGATTACTTGAATTACGTGCTTAAGTGATTAATTGTGCTTCATTTTATTATTCATTAGTGTAATCTCGTTAAAATCACTTTTCCCACTTTCACGACACGTTTCACGAACCGAGAATTTGAAATTCCATTCACCCTTCACACGGACTACGACCTCGGGTTATCCGTATTTCTTGCGGATTTCTTTGAGTAATACTATACTATATACTTGATTTGATTTTATCACATCACAAACCAATCCCCAATCATAAGACAAAAACAATAACTAAACATTTGAACTTATAGGTATATCGTATTTTGGAAACGCAATAAGCTATCTTGACGTTTTAGCTAAACTAACAGTGTCTTTGCACGTAAAATGATAGTCCAAATATTTCAGGTTTATTTTTGAAAGAAGAGAAAAGAAGTGGGCAGAAAACAAAATAAATTCGTGTTCTTGAGTTTTTTTTAAGAGAGAAGAGAAAATAAGATGAGAGTAATTTTGGCTAAACTTCTCTTCAAAACTTTCTTCCCAAAAGTGGGATAATTTGGAGAGAAGTTATATTAGGAAGCCTTAAATAAATAAAATTACTTAAATGACCTAATATAAAACATAACTTTTATATATAACCAAGGGTATAACTGTAAAATCATCTGTTATATCTTCTTTTATCTCCTAACTCGGGAACATAATATAAAACATTTAATTTCATTCATCTCCTCTTCTTTTCTGCGCATTTTTAACTCTTCTCTTCTTTTCTTTCATTTCAAAAACTTGGGAACAGAGTGTTAGGGGTGTATGTGAGTTTTTGGCTTTGGTTCGGTGTGAATGAGATGGCACAAAAGATAGATATACGGTTCCAAGGAAACAAATGAAAACGTGTTTTTGTGTTATGGCAAAACCGTGTAATTGTGATAAGGATTATGATATCCTTATACTTTTGGGAGGATATTAGGCGTTGTTCTTATCTCTTCTACTCCACATGCACGACATACACAAAAGATGGCTAGGAAATCGGTTGTACAAGTTTGGAATAAAAGCAAACGTATAACACTCTTTATATATACACTAGTTATAATGCCCGCGCACGCGCGAGTTTTTTTAAAATTTTTTGAATCATATATTTTTATTTATTAAAAAAAAAATTAATCTTTGTTTTGTTTGATTTATGATGTTTAATTATAGTTTTTTTTTATTATTAAAGATAATTATTTAAAAATTTTAATCCTATTATTAATTGCATATCTATATTTTTTGTATTTATCTTCTACTTGTGTTTTGGATAAATATAAAATGTTACATAATAAGAAAATAATCTTTTTTAAATAAAATTATTACTAAATAAGGTATGAATGCATTTTTTTGAAATGGAAATTCCCAATAGGGAAGATTATTAAAGATAATTATTTAAAATTTTTAATCCTATTATTAATTGCATCTTATCTATATTTTTTGTATTTATCTTCTACTTGTATTATGGATAAATATAAAATGTGACCTAATAAGAAAATAATCTTTTTTTTAAATAAAATTATTACTAAATAAGGTATGAATTGATTTTTTTGAAATGGAAAATTTCTAATAGGGGTTTTGTTTTATTATATAAAAGATTACAAATCATTTAATATATATAACTTAGGATTAGTTTTAGATAATTTAGACTAATTGTTTAATTAGTTTATATAATGTAATTTTTAATATAATGTAAATTTTTATATTTATAATCCATACTTAGAAAATATTCAAATTGGCACGTAAAATGATAGTCCGAATATTTCAGATTATACATCTGTTCCTACGGTAAGGCTAACGATCATTTCATTACTTAGTTTAGTGCAAGCATAATCCATCAATGGTCCGTTAAGGCAGCCTAATACGCAATTCTAACCCAACTCAATACCCATCACACATTTTGCACTAACAGTATAGATGAAATAATTTGTCTTGGATGTATTTCAGAAAAGGGTCATATTTTTTAACTGTTTCTACGTCATCTTCTGGTAATTGATGAAACGATGGATGCCCAGACATATCGGCAGATGGTTCATGATTATGTGCCAAGTCGTTTATCTTAAAAACCCAAGAAACACCCCCCCCTCTCTCTCTCTCTCTCTCTCTCTCTCTCTCTCTCTCTCTCTCTCTCCTACTATGTGTGGAAGGGGCATTTGGTTAAACAAGATATTGTGCTCCTTTTTCGTTTTTCTCCAACAGTGTGTCCGTCTCGGTGGGCACCACTTCGGTCACATTGCGAAGCGACATAGTCGTCTTTTTTTAATCGTGAATAGATAGGCCATATCCTATAGCATAATAAAAGGCTTGCGCACTCTTTAGTAGTTCATCACACGATTCGAATGTAGAGCTTGTAAGATAATGTTCTTCATTTTGAGTTATTGAGCTTGGCGAGTCCATCGAGTTCATTTGTTTCCTAAAATATATAATGGAAAATAAGAGGAAGCTAGTTTCGTTATGCATGATTAGTAAGTTCAGTATGATAAATGTAGTTCACATATGATTAGTAAAATTCAATATGATACATGTATTATTGCATGGCAAAAATGAAAATCTAGACAATATTAATAAATATAAGCAGTCAAAAAGTCTTATTACTATTACATGGCAAACATGAAAACTAATTCTATGTCTATATGTTCGATTACAGAGGTAAAAATTAGTAATTAATTCATGTTAAAGAAATAACACGGAGTAAGTTAATTTCATACAAACCTGTGATGGATCAGAGGGCGGTGGTGGAGTAGATCGGTAACGGGATAACTAAAGAGGAAGAGGCATGAGGAATAAGTCACGTTAGGCCGTTAGGGTATAATAAAAGGGGGTAAAAATTATACAAGGGCATAATAGTCCTTGCAAGATAATTTTATGTGCATTGATCAATTTGCTATGTGTAAATATCAATTCCCTTTACGTAGTAGTGATGATAAATTTATCACTTTAACAATCTACCATGATTTATTCAAACTCGTATCAACATTCTACCATGTTCATTGAGAGATGACTTTGACTTTGTGAAGATGTCAACTCTTATTAACTCGAACCTTGAATGTTACAAGCTTCAAAATCATGTTCCGATATTTTGTTAGTAATGAAAAACATTCAGTAACTTCCATAAAAGACAGTCGAACCCCACCGCATTCTTTAAAGAAAAGCCAGAAAAAACTTCATGTATTTAGTTATAAAATATTAAAATGATTATTGCCAATATCTTTTAATAAATCCCAGTATCCTACCAAATTCATTATGAATAATTTAAGGGAAAATTGTCCAAAAATACATTCAACTTGTCACTTATTACTATTGTATGCAATGATTTTTTATTTTATTATTTTTTTTAACACAAACGTTATTAATCTTATACTATTGTATCAATTTTCCCATAATTTAAAGAAGTCAGCCATGTAAAATAAGGTCCTAACACTTAAATTATCTAACTTCACTTCTGATTAATATAAAGTAGTGCAGAAAACAAAATCAATCATATTATTAACAGCTTCATGTTGATACAACTATATCCTGTTTATGACTCTTCAAATCTGTTGAACTAAAAAGCCTTTGAACTATTGATATTTTCTGTAACCCCACTAGTGTAGGAATGTGATAATCGATATATTGAATCATGAGTTCGGTAAATAATAGACTATATATATAATGTTACAATATGGGCCAAATACCACGGGCCTAATCACAGCCTAAACCCATCATCTAACACTCCCCCGCAGTTTGAGCGGGAGGAGACCGAACACTCAAGCTGTCACGAAATTCAGCAAACAAGGCAGACGGTAATCCTTTGGTAAAAATATCAGCATACTGAAACCGAGAAGGAACATGTAGAACTCGAACCTGACCAGTAGCAACCAAATCACGAACAAAATGAATATCAATCTCAATGTGCTTCGTCCGCTGATGCTGAACAGGATTAGAGGACAAGTACACGGCACTCACATTATCACAATAAACAATAGTAGCAGAGGACAAAGGTGTATGAAGCTCACGAAGTAAATTCCGAAGCAAACATGTCTCAGCAACAGCATTGGCAACTCCACGATACTCCGCCTCAGCACTGGAACGAGAAAGCGTAGGTTGACGCTTAGAGGACCAGGAGAGCAAGTTGTTACCAAGAAAAACACAATAACCTGATGTAGACCGTCGTATAGTAGGGCAACCCGCCCAATCAGCATCCGAATAAGCAACCAAGGACTCAGTAGTAGAAGAAAATAACTGTAAACCATAAGCCAGAGTCCCCTGAACATACCGTAAAATCCGCTTGAGAGCATTGAAATGAGGCTCTCGAGGATCATGCATATATAGACAAACCTGCTGCACAGCATATTGAATATCAGGTCTAGTGAAGGTGAGATACTGAAGAGAACCTGCAAGACTCCGATATAACTTAGGATCAGAAACCGGAGCACCATCATCACCCAATTTAGACTCAGTGTCAACAGGAGTCCGAGAAGGGTTACAACGAACCATATGTGCACGCTCCAAAATCTCCATAGCATACTTTCGCTGTGACAAAAACATCCCAGAAGAGTCACGCGTAACCGACACACCCAAAAAATAGTTAAGAGCACCCAAATCAGTCATAGAGAACTCCTTATGCAAAGAAGCAATAATCTGCTGTAATAAACTATCAGAGGAAGCAGTGAGCACAATATCATCCACATATAGTAATAGAAAAGCAGTATCATCACCCTGTCTGTAAATAAATAATGAAGAATCACACCGACTTGGAGTAAACCCAACAGTAGTAATGTATGTAGCAAACCGCTGAAACCATGCCTGAGGTGCCTGCTTAAGACCATAAAGAGATCGCTGTAATAAACAAACATAATCCGGATGCTCTGGATCCCGAAAACCGGGAGGTTGATGCATATAAACAGTTTCGGCTAAATCTCCATGTAAAAACGCATTCTTGACATCAAGCTGGTGAACAGGCCAATGTCGAGAAATAGCTAAGCTAAGAACAGTCCGAATGCTACCCGGTTTAACAACCGGACTAAAAGTCTCATCAACATCAACTCCCTCAATCTGCGTGCTACCATTGGCAACAAGACGTGCCTTGTACCGACTAAGAGTGCCATCAGCCAAATACTTATGACGAAACAACCACATACAATTAACAACATTGACACCCTCAGGTCGAGGTACACGTTTCCAAGTTTTATTCTTAACAAGTGCATTATACTCATCATATGTCACACCCCCAAAATCGGGTCCAGCGGAAGCATACGTGTAGCTGGGGTGTAACTCAATCGGTAACACAACACAAGTACAAAAATGGTTTTCACTTTAAATATTTAGAATAAAATCGTTTAATCAAAATGTTGAATTTACATCGTTAAAAGTAGTGCGGAAGTAGGCCCTTAAAATAGTTTAAAACGGTCCCCATATAAATAATCAGAGTCTTCTATGACCATGCCATGCCCTGCCAAAACCTCCTGTAGCGTGCCATAGGTTAAAACCTAAAAATACATGCTAAAGTGTCAACACGAGGTTGGTGAGTTCATAGAGTTTGTTTAAAAAATAAAGTTTATAGTAAAGTGATCACACAGCAAAGGCATCGTAAATCCACTCAGTTACAAGTCCCGCCATAAGAGACTTGTAACCTGTGTGTTTACAACCCACTGCTAAATAGTTTATGTCCAGTTGTCAAGCACAAGTGGTCAATATAATATGTCAAAATGTCAATCATATGTACGTGTATCATAGTAGTTAAAAGTGTAAACGTCACCACAAGGGTCTTCCGACATACAGTCAGGTTGCACAACACACCTCTAGGGTCTTCCAACAACTTATGGTTAGGATGCATCCAAATTAATGGCCTTCCAATACCGTAGTATTAGGATGTATCCAAATTAATGGCCTTCCAATACCGTCGTATTAGGTTGCTCCGAACAAGGGAGACTTCATAGTGTTGCTCCGAACAAGGGAGACTTTAAGTCAAAGTACGTACGGTACATAAGTTCAAAAGTTTAAGTCAAGTTCAAAAGGTCAAGACAAGTCATAAGTTCATAATAAAGTTCAAGTCAAAACCATGTTTAAAGAGTCAAGTAATAGTTCAAGTAAAAACGAGCATGTATTCTCCCCCAAAAGTTGACAAAACAATTTAAAAGAGTAGGGGCTATGACTCACCTGGTACGATAGCTACGATGATAAAGTGGATACACAGAAATGAGGTTCGATCTCTAACCGCAACCTAATATGAATGAATATGATCTAATTTAGATCACGAAATGATGTAGTGAATGTCCATGCACATGATACCTATACCACTCGTAACTTGGAAATAATTGTTATTGTCAAAGTAAAGTATTTTCCATACTTAAGAAAAATAAGTCCAACTAGAATAATAAAAACTTATCGTAATATATCGTATATAAAAATGTTAGTGTTATATTCCTTACTTTGGAAAACCTTGAGATAACGTCTAATCGCCGTAAAGATAAACTTATAATCCTTAGTACTTCATTAGTTATGAATATAACTCTTGAATAAGAAATCTAGAAAATATAGCATTTAGTACGTAGTTATATTATTTCTAGTAGTGACTAAATATATATATATAGTTTTGACGATTTTAAAACGTGTATAACTTGGTCGTTTTAAGCTCATTTTACTCGTTCTTTATATCCACGGATTCGTTTTAGTATATACTAATATATTTTCGATAGCTCGGCTCCTCTAGGTTACGTCTAACGCCTCTATTTGTCCAACGAAAATCGTCCAACAGCATGCAGTTTTTCAGAAAATAGTTTTCGTCGTTAAATTCGGAAAATCATATCTCCTTCGTTATTAACTCGTTTTAATCCGTTCTTTCGCCAAAAGCTTCGTTTTTAAAAGTATTTTCTAAATCTCTAGCCCAATGTTACCCGGAAACCCCTGAGTTTTCTGGATTGGTCGATTTGGGACAGTAGGTAAATATATATGTTTAAAATCCATTTCTAGTGTTTCAAACTAGTTTCTAATCCAACCAAACCACTTTCAATCACCACAAATCTAGTCTAATCTTACCATACACCTTCTTAGGGTGTCATGGGTTCCTAAACATCATAAATCAAGTGGATCTAACAAGGATCTAACTATAATCCATTTCTAGGGATCAAAAGTTATGTATATATATAAATGAGTGGTATAACTAACATATGCATGTAGATCTTGAATGGAAATCATATGACCATAAAAATAACATGAAGAAATTATGAACAAGAGTTTGACAACTTACAAGAAAGATTTGAGATGATTTGGATGAAAATGTATAAGAAACCTAGGGATTTTTACCACCAAACCCTAACTAGGAAATGAAAATAGAACTTGATTATGTCTTGATCTTCAAAAATTGATGGATTTTCTTGGTGTTTCTTTGTTTGGCCGATCATACAAAAAGGGAGGAAGAAGAGATGAGTTTTTCTTTTGTTACTTGAAATATGACAAGTTAAATGTGTAGATATTATATGTAGGTATTAGTCTTTGAAATCAAGTGCTAACTTGGACTAGGAGGGAAACATGGGGCGTGTAATGGGGAGGGTAGATGGGGTTTATGTGCTAATTAATGTAGTTGTCTAATAGTTGTAAGGTTTAGATAGGAGTTGAGGTGTATTGGGTGTTATCGGGTACCGAGTTAACTAAAAATAAATCGTGACAAGGTAAAATAAAATACGACGAAGTTGTAAAAGTTGTAAAATATTATTCCTGATGAGAATCGGGTGTTAGAAAAATTATTGAATTGAAATAACGCAAACCGACGAAGTAATAAGCTCCGATCGTGAAATATAGTAATCGGTTTCAAAACACCGGGTAAATTAATAATATAATTTTTATATTATTATTATGAGTATAAAAATGTGTTAGGACCATAGTTGGGATTGTCGGATCAATTATTCAAAATAATAGTTTATAGGATAACGTTTATTAGGTAGATAATCGTACGTTTACAGAAATGACGCAACTCACGCATAAATGACAAATTTTCTCCGGAGGTGAATAGTGTTTTATGAATAGTAAAATTTTAAAACGCTTCTCAGAATATCAAACTGACCTCAAAAATGATGAATAGTAAAATGATGAATAGTGATCGGTGAATAGTAACGGATGAATAGTAAATGTGAAAGTTCGGGAAAAGACCAAAAGTTACGAGTTGTGACATCATACATAGCATTGTGCCAATTTGGATTATTAAAAGCATCCTTATAGGACCTAGGGGAAGGAGAAACAGTAGACACATGACCAGCATACTTAGGATTAGGACGAGTAGTCCCGACACGAGAACGTGTGACCATGGGATGAGTAGATATAACAGGTGGAGGTGTAGGAACATGAACATGTGTTGGAGAGGGTGGAGGTGTTGGTACAGAAACAGGATCATTTGCTGGAGTAGGTGGAGGCGTTGGTGGTGCAGGTGATGAAGGTATATTGACAGGTGTAGTAGGAGTTGGGTTGGAAGGTGAACTAATCGGTGTAGTGTTGATAATAGTGGAAATGAGATTGGAAGAATCGTCCAAAAAATCATATGAGGGTGTGGGCTTGGAAGGATGGGACTGAAACGGAAAAACCGTTTCATCAAAGGTAACATGTCGAGAGATGATAATTTTGTTGGTGTTGAGATCAAGACAACGATAGCCAAAATGATTGGCGGCATGTCCCAAAAATATTGCAGGTGTGGCACGGGGTCCCAGTTTATGATTGGTATCGATGTGTGGGTAACAAAGGCATCCAAAGACACGTAGAACACTATAATCAGGTGTAGCACCAAAAAGTCGGGTAAAGGGTATTTCATTATTAATGGCACGGGAAGGTAAAATATTCAATAAATAAACGGCCATATTAAGTGCCTCAGTCCAATAGTTTGGTGGTAAGTGTGCTTGAAACAATAAAGTACGAATAAGATTATTAATGGTACGAATCATGTGTTCAGATTTTCCATTTTGTTGAGTGGTGCGAGGGCAAGAAAATCTAAACTAGATGCCATGGGTTGAAAATAGTTTATGAAAGGCAGTATTATCAAATTCACCACCATGATCACACTGAAACGATTTAATTTCACATTTAAACTGAGTACGAACATAACTACGAAACAACTCAAATTTAGACAAAACATCAGATTTATGCATTAACGGATAAACCCAAACATACTGAGAATAATGATCCAGAAACAAAACATAATACTTGAAACCAGAAAGACTCGGAATTGGGGATGTCCACAAATCCGAGTGAACAATATCAAAACAAGAAGTAACAGAACTAGACGAACTAACAAACGGAAGCTTCACATGTTTACCAAGCTGACAAGCATGGCAAAGAATGGGAAGCTTCTCTTTATTACAAGAAATGGAATCACTAGACACTAGACGCCGCAACACTTCACTCCCTGGATGTCCAAGTCGTTGGTGCCACGTATACTGACTTGTAAGATACGCTTGAGGAATGGGAGAAGGCTTCATAACAGGGTAGAGATCACCCGTGCTATCACAACGGAGGAGTACCCGTCGAGTTAGGAAGTCCTTCACAGAAAAACCAAAAGGATCAAATTCAACAGTGCAAGAATTATCACGAACAAATTGACGCACAGAAATAAGATTTTTTACAATATGTGGAGTAATTAAGACATTATTTAGGCGTAGAGGACGAAAAGGAGTGAACAAAATACTATGGCCAGAGTTAGTGACAGGAATGAAACGCCCATCACCAACTGCGACAGACGGATAAATGCACTCATTAAGAATATCACTAAGACAATGTACAGAATCATTAAGGTGAGAACTCTCACCTGTATCCATGTTCCAATTGCCAGCAGCCGGCAGCCGGTTCCTGAAGAGTGGTGGTATTAAAAGCATTTGGTAAAAGAGTCTCTTGACTCGAACCCTGTAAACCTGATGCTAGTAGTTGACCTTGGTGAAAACCGACTGGTGATGAACCTTGCTGAACCATACTTGGACCGAACTGAACCCCAGGTTGTGAATCTGTAAACTGAACCCCCTGTGAGAGACCTTGAACCCCCTGTAACGGCTGAGAACCTGCAGCAAATGGAACCCCCTGCGCAACATGAACCCCCTGTGGAAACAAACCTGTCACCCTAATCTGAACCCCCTGTGGTAAACCGTGAACCCCTTGAGCAACATTATGACCTGCCCCATGTGGTAAACCCTGAACCCCCTGTGGAAACACTTGGGCCGAATAGAGAGGCTGGGATTGGTATTGCAGTTGAGCCGGTCCATAAGGATGGTTATTCATAGTATAGGCAACAGGAGATGTATTGGTAGTATAAGCAACAGGAGGAGTTGTTTGGCTAGGCGTAGAGGTAAACCCCAACTTAGCCAACAATTGTCGCAAGGTATCCATATCCGACATAGGAGATGATGAACCGGAAGTACGAGCAAGTAAAGTAGACTTACCATGAACACCATTGTGAAGATACCGACATGCCTCACCAAAACGACAATGTCCTTTAGCAAAAAGAAAACAAGGTTTGTTCACTTTTTCCAAAGGATTAGACGAACGCCAAGCATTATTATTTGCCAGTAGAACCATAGGAGAAGCAGATGTAGCAGCCACAAGCGGGTCTTGAACCTTAGATTTCATACGCATCTCTTGCGTGGTCAATAAAGAACGAACCGTCTTGAGATCAGGAAAGGGTTCCCTACTAGTAATAACTGTAGAAATCACATCATACGTGTTTGTCAAGCCTTCAAGTGCAAACGTAACAATATCATTGCTAAGAGGAGAACCAAGACCATTTAACACGGAAGCAATTGACTCAATTTTCTGAAAGTATGCATCAATTGTTAAGGCCCCAAGCTTCAAATTCCGTAGCTCCGCCTTCAAAGCCATAGCTCTTGGGCGCTTATTGTCTTGAAAAATATTCTCAAGATATACCCACGCTTCTTTGGCAGTAGTGGGATTAAGTACAACCAAACGTTTCTAAAGATTCGAGGCAAGCGTGGAAAAAATCCAAGACCGAATAATGAAATCAATTTTGAGCCATTCCGCATCCTTAGTGGGTGGTGGAGGAGGTGTAGTAGAGGAGGATGCGGGTGGATCAACAAGATGGTCCAATATTCCATAGCCATGGCATAGATGAGAAAAGTAATACACCCATGAGGAGTAATTCATCTCATCGACATCAAGTTTGATGGGAACAAAAGTGGTTAAGTGATTCATGGCCATAAGTTTATCCGATAAGGTGAGAACTGGTGCGGGGGGAGTCGTATCAGTAGTCATGGTTATGGCTTAGGGTTTGTTGTAAAAAACAGCAAGTGGTCAACACTTATAAAAAAAAATAATAGCAATTGGTAACTCACAACTTGTAGAATACGACAAACAGTATCTTCAATTTATTTAATCCTAAACCTTGTATCTTCCATGTGCAATATTAATAAAGTAGAAGACCAACTTTACCAGATACCAACTTTACTAAGGATAGTCAATACGATAAACAGAAAAGTTAATATTTTACCGTGTGGAAGATAGACTTCAATCCAAGAATAAAAAGGCTGGTATGTTTTAGGGTAATCTTGAAACAAACAGATAAACGGTGATACGAGTCGACAATCCTTGAAACAGTAAACTGGAAACAGGTTGACAACGCTTTGGTCAACAAACAAACTAAAGAACCCGTCGACAACTCTCTTGGTCTACAAACAATAAACAGTAATCGATGAAACAAAGGAAAAAAAAAAAAACAAGAAGTTAGGGTTTTAGTTTTGCGGAAGCAGAATGGTGTTGGGATCGTTGGTTAGGTATGATACCATGTAGGAATGTGATAATCGATATATTGAATCATGAGTTCGGTACATAATAGACTATATATATAATGTTACAATATGGGCCAAATACCACGGGCCTAATCACAGCCTAAACCCATCGTCTAACAACTAGATCGAGCTTGACCTGTAAGATGATACAACAGGGAAGTTGAGATTGAAATCTCAAAACTGATTTACCCCGATGCAAGGCCTCGAGATCGAACATCGATCTTCGTTATGAAAACAATCAACAATATGAATAAAAATAAGATATCATGAAAATAAAATATTTTTAAAGAAAGTACAAAATGGCTACATTATTTCAAGTTACAATTACATAGGTTTCAAACAATGTACTCCGATTTTTAACAATTTGTATGTCTGATGTATTCACATATGACTCAAAAAACTTCTCGGACCCAATAATACCCAGACCTTTTAACTGAAAAATGCTGTGAGGGAGATGATTTATTCCTGCATCTCTTATATTTAACTCTTTTAGACATTCTAAACATCCAATTTCTGCAGGCAGTTTCTTAACTCCAGGACAAAAAGAGAGATTTAGATATTTCAGATGTTTCATCTCACAGATGCTGTTTGGAATATCTTGTAAAAGGTAACACCAACTTACATTTAGCCTCTCTAAACATTCTGATTTGCCAAGATCCTCAGGTAACTTCTTAAGATGTTCCAATGATACAATTAGATTCACTAGATTCGGAGTCATCCCAAGGTCAAGGGTCTTCAACTTTAACTCATTTAGCTCAAGGGATCTAAGATTTAGACATTCAGTGGGCATATGAAGTTCTACCAAATTGTCACAATACTTGATACTTAGCATCTCAAGCGTCGGAGTCATCCCAAGGTCAAGGGTCTTCAACTTTAACGTACTTAGCTCAAGGGATCTAAGATTCAGACAATCAGTGGGCATATGAAGTTCTACCAAATAATCACAATACGTGATACTTAGCTTCTCAAGCATCGGAGTCAACCCAAAGTGAAAGGTCATCAACTTTAAATGACTGAGTTCAAGGGAACTAAGATTCAGACATTCAGTGGGCATATGAAGCTCTACCAAATCATCACATAACGTGATACTTAGCATCTCAAGCGTCAGAGTCAATCCAAGGTCAAGGGTCTTCAACTTTAACTTACTTAGCTTAAGGGAACTAAGATTTAGACATTCAGTGGGCATATGAAGTTCTACCAAATCCTCACAATACGTGATACTTAGCATCTCAAGCGTCGGAGTCAACCCAAGGTCAAGGGTCTCCAACTTTAACTCACTTAGATCAAGGGATCTAAGATTTAGACATTCAGTGGGCATATGAAGTTCTACCAAATCCTCACAATACGTGATACTTAGCATCTCAAGCGTCAGAGTCAACCCAAGGTCAAGGGTCTTCAACTTTAACTTACTTAGCTTAAGGGAACTAAGATTTAGACATTCAGTGGGCATATGAAGTTCTACCAAATCCTCACAATACGTGATACTTAGCATCTCAAGCATCAGAGTCAACCCAAGGTCAAGGGTCCTCAACTTTAAGTTACTTAGCTTAAGGGATCTAAGATTTAGACATTCAGTGGGCATATGAAGTTCTACCAAATCCTCACAATACGTGATACTTAGCATCTCAAGCGTCAGAGTCAACCCAAGGTCAAGGGTCTTCAACTTTAAGTTACTTAGCTTAAGGGAGCTAAGATTTAGACATTCAGTGGGCATATGAAGTTCTACCAAGTCATGACAAGATTCAATAGTTAAACTTTTAAGATTTGGAATAATCCCAAGCTGGTGAAGCGTCCGCAACTTTAATTGACTAATGGTGAGAGATACGAGGTTTAGAAATTCAGCAGGCATGTAAAGTTCTGTCAAATCCATACATGCTATAAGAACATCGACAAGATTCCGACTATTCCCGAGGTGAAGGGTCCTCAACTTTGAATGACTGATTGAAATGAGCTGTGGACATTCAGAGGGCATGTGTTCTATCAAATCAGGACAATCTTTGAGACTTAGCGTCTTAAGATTTGGAGTAATCCTGAGGTCAAGGTTCCTCAACAATGTGTATGAGAGCTCGAGAGATACGAGGTTTAAACAACTAGCTGGAGTGAACACGACATCAACGATCCTTAAGTTTGAATCACTGATTTTAAAGGATCTAAGATATAGACATTCTGCGGGCAAGTGAAGTTTAACCAAGTATATACAATTTTCGAGAATTAACTCTTCAAGTTTCGGAGTAATCCTGAGGTCAAGGATCCTTAACTTTGAATTACTGAGTTTGAGGGATCTAACATTCACACTTTTAGCAAGCATGTGAAGTTCTACCAAATTATTGCAATCTTCAAAAATTAACTCCGCAAGATTCGGAGTATCTCCGAGCTTAAGGATCCTTAACTTTGAATGACTAACTTTGAGGGATCTAAGCTTTAGACTTCTACTGGGCATGTGAAGTTCTACCAAATCATTGCAATCTTCAAGAATTAACTCTGCAAGTATTGGAGTAATTCCGAACTTAAGGATCCTTAGCTTTGAATGACTAAATTTGAGGGAGTTAAGCTTTAGACTTTCAGCAGGCATGTGAAGTTCTACCAATTCATTACAATCTTCAAGAATCATCTTTTCAAGGTTTGGAGTAATCCCGAGGCAAAGAGTTTTCAACTTTGAATGATTAAGTTTGAAAATTCTAAGATTTTGACTTTCCGCGGGCATGAGGAGTTCTACCAAATCATGACAATTTATGAGACATAGCTTATCAAGATTTGGGGTAAGCGTGAGGTTGATGGACCTGAGCTTTAGACTTTCGGTTGGCATCCGAAGTTCTACCAAATCCTCACATGCGATAATACGTAACATCTCAAGATTTGGAGTCAACCTAAGGTCAAGGGTCCTCACCTTTAGGTTAAACATTTCGAGGAACCTGAGCTTATGAAGAACCTATAACAAGCACACACACAACCAAAAAGAAAGATGAATATTGGTGTAATGACAGGCCAATAGATATACACCATTATAGTTAATCACATATGTGAAACAACCATTATAAATTAAATACCTTTTCTTCTCCACCTTCCCAAAGTTGTACGATATTGCTGTCATGTAGTTCAAGTCCAACAAGATTATTTGCTTGAAATGTTTTCGGAAAACTCCAAAATGGATAACCACTCCATCTGAGATATCGTAAGGAATTTGGAAGGTATTGGCTAACTTCATCCAATTCCTCGTCACTACCATAACAATCATCTTCACTTCCAGATAACTCATTATTTGAGGAATACACTGAGAGAAACCTAAGCTCCTTGAGCGTGGCTAGACCTTTCACATGTAAATACTCTGTTCTCAATTTTATACATTTTGTTGCTTGGGTACCCTGTAGACCAAAAAGCAACGGCCATGAAATATGTTTCATATCAAAATAAAGAGTTAAGTCTATATAATAGCAAGATACTTTTTAAAATGTACAAATATCGTACGTGAACTTTGAAAAATACCAATATCGTAAACGTACTTTCAAAATTCGTCTCGATATCGCACCTTAGTTGATGTGGCATGATTAGTCACCGGTTAAACTAATTACACGACATTGTTAATGATTTTTATTGACTATGTGAAGATTACACTTATTATATCTTACTGATATTTTTTGTATATATCATTACAAACACGTTACATACATAAATATGAATCCCAATAATCATAAATCGATGAGATCAAGAAATTGAAGGAGAAACAATCGATATTCTTGCTTAATGATTATCATTCGTTTGAATAAGTTTAACGACAGAAAAAATTTCTTGTGTTATTCATTTGTTCAATTATTATTACTTTATAAGTTTATAGTAAAAATAAATTCCACTACGTTATAAAAAAAACACGCCTCCGGTGCATAAAAAAGTGCACTTCGAGTAGCATAGGACAAATTCCTTCAAAATGCATCATACTTGCCACAAATGTTACTTCCATGTACTGAACAATTTTTTTTCCTTATATGGGTACTAAACTTTCATTTTTTGGTCTTTTTGATGTACTTTTTGACGTTTTTGCCCCTCAAATTATTAAAAATCCAGGGGCAAAAATGTCATAAAGTACATCAAAAAGACCAAAAAATAAAAGTCGTTCAGTACCCATATAAGGAAAAAAAATTTGTTCGGTACACGAAAGTAACATTTGTGACAAGTATAGTACATTAATAGGTATTTTGCCGAGTAGCATAAGTAGAGGTAAAGCGAATTAAATAATGTAACTAAATATACACTATACAAAATTCAAACATTACAGTGAATGAGTGGCATATAATAATGTGTCATGTACATATAATTTTGACTTTGGCATATTTAAAACAAGTATGTGATGATAAAAGAATGAATTTTGAAAGTACGTGTACAATATTTGCATTTTTTAAAGTTCATGTATAATTTTTGTACATTTTTAAAAGTATCTTGCTATTATATGAACTTAACCCCAAAATAAAATGTGTTGAAGTGTCATAAATCCTTACCAAGTCATTAGCCAATATATCTTCAATTTCCTCATCAATCCACAATCGGCTATGTCTATGAGGTTCATCAGGGTGCAAACGGCGAACAATATGCCTGCCCATTTCTTGTATATGGTCGTGCATGTCCAATACCCCATTGGAAATTTTGATGAGAGATTTCTGCTCAAGAACTCTTAAACCATTTCTAGCGCGAAAACCACAGCTTTCAAGCGCTCTGATTGCTTCGTCTTCATACCACCCTTCTAGTAAGCAGGCAATGTCTAGGAATATTTCCTTGTAATCCTGCTCGAGACCATTATAGCTTATTTCCAATTTCTCCATAGTTGCCTCTAATGGAATTGTTTTTAATCTTTCTAAGGCATCTTTCCAATCTAGCACATCTTGACCACAGAGAAATGAACCCAAAACTTTAATTGTTAAAGGAAGGCCATCAGCATATTTTACAACTTCTCCTGATAGGTCTTTGTATCCTTCAACCGGGATCTCTCTTCCAAATGCATACCTACTAAAGAGGCAAAGTGCTTCATCGGGCGACAACAGACTGATTTGATGAACAAAGGTATGAATGAATTTCACTCGGTGGGCTACTAGCACTTGCTCATCTCGTGTGGTAATGATGATTCTGCTTCCCGGCTTAAACCAGTTAGATGCACCAGATAACGCCTCTAGCTGCTTTGTATCATTCACATCATCTAGAACAAGAAGAAGCTTTTTATGATGTAACATCTGTCTCATCGTGTTTTTACCACCGGAAACACTGCTAACGGTGATGTTTTGATCGCTGAAAACATCCATAAGGATTTGTTTTTGTAACTTCTTCAAGCCGGACAAAGAGGGTTTTGAGAATTCCCTGACATTTTCAACAAAACTTTTTCCCTCGAACTGATTGGATATTTGGTCAAAAACAGCTCTGGCCAAAGTTGTTTTCCCACCACCACCAATCCCCTTAATTCCAATCGTGCGAACATCTTCAACACCAATTTCTAAAGATGAAAGAACCTTATTTATTCGCATCTCCATGCCTACTAAATTCTCATCAGCACTTGAATTGATAGAACATAACTTATTAAAAATATCGGAAACAACTATTTGGATTAGCTTAGATTCATCCCTGTAAAAGAACAAGATCATCACTCATATGAACGTAAATTAGAAAGAAACTAAACTAAAAATAAGTTACAAGTTTTAATGAAGGGTCAATTTACCCATTAGTTGTCTCCTTTAAATCCCACCCAACGAGATCGGCTGCTTCTTTCAAAGCCTCCCTCCATTTCCCAGCAGCTTCTTTCTTTACATGCTTGGAAAAGGCTTCTCCAGCTAGTCCAAGTTGCTTTCTGACTTCAGTGGGCTCCACATCATAGAAGACTGGATAAGCAGTCTGCTCAACTGTCTTCTGACAATCCATAATCTTGACGAGCTCGTCTAAGCACCAAGATGAAGATGCATATGTCTTTGAGAAAACAATGATGAAAAATCTTGACTCTTAAATGGATTTGAGGAGTTGATCGTTGATCCTTTCCCCTTTCTCGATTTTCTCATCGTCTTTGTAAGTTTCAATGCCTTTTTGCACAAGAGCATGATAAAGGTGGCCAACAAAGTTCTTGCGAGTATCTTCACCCCTGAAACTCAGAAAAACATCATACTTGAAGCTCTTTTGAATGGATGAGGTTGAAGTAGACTCCATTGACTTAGTATTGAAGGATATGATTGCAAGGAACTGGATGAGATGAATAATCTTTCTAGAGCAATTATTAACAAGATAATGGATAATGTTAAGGCAACTGCATTTGTGGATAATACGTGGAGATATAAAAACCCATCATTCAGTCAAATGAAATAATCTTTCGTACATGAACAAAAGTTACATTTACGATCCTTCGTGTATTCGGATTTTCGTATTTTGTTCAAGCATATTTTAATTTATGAAACATACGAGTATTATTATTATTATTATTATTATTATTATTATTATTATTATTATTATTATTATTATCATAACTTCACTTTCATTAGAAACAAAACAATAGGATAACAAGAAATTAGTGCGGAGCCTCGAAACTATCTGGGCTCCCACACCTTTAGCAATAGCAAAACTGATCCTACTGAAGATATGAGTAGCAGCACGCGCCCCAATATCTTGAGTTATGGAGAACTTCCGGATCCGCTTAAGTAAGGTTACCGCATCTGCCTCAAGTTCCCCCAAAGAGGAAAAAGAGAAAGGGATGAACCCATATCCGCACATTTAGCACCGTACTTGACAAGAAATTATTATTATTATTATTATTATTATTATTATTATTATTATTATTATTATTATTATTGTTATTATCAACCAACACTTTTATTATTATTATCATTATTATTATTATTATTATTATTATTATTATTATTATTATTATTATTATTATAACATCACTTTATTAGAAAATTATAGGATTTACAAGAAATTAGTGGGAAGCCGAGAAACTATCTAGGCCCCCACTCCTCTAGCTATTGCAAAACAAATCCTACTAAAAATATAGGTAGCAGCACGTTCACCAATGTCTTGAGTAACAGAGAACTTTTGGATCCGCTTCAGCAAAGTCACCGCATCCTTCTCAAGTTCTCCAAAAGAAGAGAATGAGAAGGGAAGAAACCTATATCCAATTTCCGTGCATTTAGCTCCATACTTGACGCGTTTACGTTTAGCTCCATATTATTATTATTATTATTATTATTATTATTATTATTATTATTATTATTATTATTATTATTATTATTATTATTATTATTATTATTATTATTATTATTATAATAATAATAATAATAATAATAATAATAATAATAATAATAATAATAATAATAATAATAATAATTATTATTATTACTATTATTATTACTATTATTATTATTATTATTATTATTATTATTATTTTATTTTTTATTTTTTTTTGTTAACATCACTTTATTAAAAACAAATAGGATTTACAAGAAATTAGTGGGGAGTCGAGAAACTAACTGGGCCCCCACACCTCTAGCTATAGCAAAACTAATCCTACTAAAAATATGCGGAGCAACACGTGCTCCAATGTCTTGAGTCATAGAAAATCGTCGAATACGCTTTAATAAGGTCACCGCATCTTTTTCAAGTTCTCCAAAAGAAGAGAATGAAAAGGGGAGGAGCCCATATCCAATATCAGCATATTTAGCCTCGTACTTGACCCGTTTACGTTGTGCGGATTCAATAACTGCCCGACCGGGCATAAAATCAACCATACTCGAACGCGTCAAAGGTGACGATCCTGTAAGATCAACACAAACATCAAGTCCACCATCCCAAGAATAAAGTAACATATCAGCTGGACGTAAGGTTTTGTCCCTTTCTCCATGAAGCCCAATATCAACCTCCTTACGAGCTGAAATTCCAGACCGAGAACATATATCAACAAGAACATCGCGCACAACATTATGCCGATGTTTAATACCAACTATACCTGCGCACGAAACAGCATGATCCCCAAAAATATCCCCAGAAAAAACCTTAGAACAAGCTGAACACGGCACCTAGACAGTAAAAAGAGGAACACCCAACCGATAACACAACACACATCGGTAAGTCCTGGCATTCATAGTTTGTCCCAATCCGGATATCGGTACCACCCTAAGCCAATCTGACGTGTAATCCTCTTTTAGTGAGCTCCATAACGCCATCTGTCTAGGGGATAAATGGAAAGTAGATTCAACCGTTTGGGCAACACGTGTGAAATATATATCTGCCAATTTCTTCATAAGTTTGGGGGCAGCGATCTCACTAGGATTACTCTAAAGATCAATTTCCATATTCACATTAAAAGTACGCAAAGCATCATCAAATGAGGGACCAGTAGTCACAATACTAGAACTACGGAGAAGCTTAGTCTGTAAGCTGGCAGATTGAAGTCTAGAAGCAAGGAAGGCATAGTTCAAGACACCACCTGCAGAATACACACCAAGTCCCCCGAACGCAAACGGTAGGGTGGCAAGTCTCCATTGCCAATCACCAAACCCAGGTCCAGAAGCAGTGACAATACGTTCCAAAGAAGAACAAAGTGCTGCATCAAAAGAAACCTGAGCACCCTCAAAGACCCGAGGAGGACATGTGCGCATAGAAAAATACAACTTGGAAATACCAGCACATGCACGCAGTAACAACAACTCACATTGAGGATCATTAAGCTTAGCAACAACATCCATAAGTTCAATAGTTTTAGCAACCCTTTTCATAACAAGCTTACTACTAAACTCAAAGTCCACACTGGCAGGCCCACCTAATAATTTAACACCATGCAAAGGTCGAGAAATATTAGGGGGAAAAACACCAACATACCTGCTCCTGGGGTCTTCCTTTGGCCAAAAAACCTCAGTTTTATCAACGTTGAGGTGTAAACCACAACTAGGTCCATCCATCATAATCAACTCTAAAACCTTCCCCACAACCAAAGTATCTCCAATAATAGTACCATCATCCAGATACCAAGCTTGAAGAGAAAGGGTAAAGGAGTCTCTAATCTTACATGCCAAGGGATGTAACACTAAAGCAAAAAGAAGAGGCCCAAGCGGATCACCCTGTTGCACCCCTTGGTGCGACCATAAAGTATTCTCACCATAATATAATCTGGCAGGACTGGAGTAACAAAATTCCACCCAACGTGAAATAGCCGGAACACGAAGGCGGACTTCCCGTAACATAACCGCACGATCCACCATATTGAAGGCGTTTTTAAAGTCCACCAACAACATCGATAAACCCACATCACCCCCAGTCTTCAATCAACCGATTAATAGCATGAAGAATTGCCTCCCCATCACCCGATACCCCCACGCCAAATTGCAAACCATCAAAATAACCATCCAAAGAATGGCCAATCATAGAAGCACAAACCTTGGAGACTAATCGCCTCCAAACAATCCCAACAGCAATAGGACGGATCCCTCCTCCTGGTTTAACCAAAGGCGTGAGAGGAGCACTAGCAACATACTCACCCAACACCCTTGGGCATCTACCCTCAAGAAAAAGGTTCACCACCTGGGTGATAGAAGCGACTAACTCATCAGAAATAGCAACAACAGCACCATTTAAACAATCCAAAAGGTGTTGGGCACGCAAACCATCCCGTCCACAAGAAGTACCACGAGGGAAACTCTTAATCATATCAAGGACCATAGCAGGAGATGCAGAAAGGTGATGATGATCAATAGGTACATCTGGCAAAAGGGGAGCAGATTGAAAAGGGTGCTTAGCTTTTAAATCCTCAAGAGTAGTACCATCATAAGCCGCAATACCCGAAGAAGAAAGAACTCTGACAGCAGCAGTATAATGGCCATCACAAATCTTCCTCTTACACTGCTTGATATTACGATCACCCAAGTCCAAGTTTTCCTCATCAATGTTAGACCATAAAGGGGGGGGGGGTTCGGCTAAAACCTCACGCACAATTTGTAAACTACCACCAGGTGTGCCCCAAGATGAAATTGCATTAAGAATATACTCTTCCTGTCGTTGACACTTAGTAGCAGACCTACACTCTTGACTACTCCTCGGGCAAAAGGTTTTAAGCAGGCAAAGAGGCAAGACTAACAAACCAACCCAACACAAAATGTCGTCAGGCGAACAAACCACCTTATCAAGAGCTCCTTTCAAAACCCGAGAAAACCCCAAACGACATTTAGGAGGGATGGATTTGACAGTATGCAACCCCTTAGAAAATAGAGTATCAAGGAGATGTAAATCAAAACCACCAAGCTCATCAGAAACCAAATCCTCAACAAGAGCAACATGAGAAGGAGTTTGTGGTTTGGTGAGATCATGCAATACGAACCGAACAACACCATCACCACAATCAGGAGGTGACACAAAATCAGACCCCCTACCATGCCGACACTTAGCCCGGAAAGTATGCGTTTTGAAACAACCACCACATAACCACAATCCCATACGCTTAAGAGTAACCTCAGCCCTTTCAAAAATAACCAAATCCGACACAAGAGAATGTCTAGTGATATCTTGCGCCTCACCACTGAAGTGCCGATCCCGAAGATGTGTGATCAAATAAGTCTTAGTAAGTCCATTTCCACCCCCATCATGACACCCACTAAGACCCGCGAAGGGGCAGTGAAATCTCACAATAGGCATAGTAAATTAACCACATACACCAACTGAAATGCCAAAACGGAAGCACCAACTAGACACCAAATGTGAAGGCCAAGTAATCTCCAAACCGAAACACAAATCAAAACCCTGTTACTGTAGCAGAAACCTATAAAACACTGTAGCAACACTGTAGCAGAAGCCTGAAACAACAACCTCAATACGTAACACTGTACCAGACCAACACGAAACAAATCTCCGGATATTAAACAAAATCTAGTCCCCTACAAAAAACCCGCGACCAGACCTGTTAAGAAACCAACCTAAAAACGACGAACCAAGCTGCTCATACAAACAAGCCCATAAAGCGGTCACAAACCAAACCCTAGAACTGAATATCAGGTACCATTCAACCCCAATAACTGTAACAGTGAAGCAAAAACCGGTGAATCGTGTTTTGCGAACAGACCACACACAATACCCCACAAGAAACACGTTATGGAGAAAGATAAAAGGGAACCCACGACTGTATCAATGGAGCAAACACAAGCAGAAAACTACGGTACAAATATGGTTTCAGAAACGAAACCTAAAACCCAATAACTGAAAGACGAACAAAAAAGAAACCCTAAAATATATATACAAACCCCGATCACCAAATCAGGATGTTGAAGGGCGAAGGAAACAATAACCTTAATCAACTGAGGATGTTGAAGAACGAAGGACGATGATGAATACAACGAGATCAAGGGGATCCCTGTTGATCGCCAAAATCGCCCATATACAGGGAGAGAACCGTTATTATTATTATTATTATTATTATTATTATTATTATTATTATTATTATTATTATTATTATTATTATTATTATTATTATTATTATTATTAAACATCACTTCATTATTATTATTATTATTATTATTATTATTATTATTATTATTATTATTATTATTATTATTATTATTATTATTATTATTATTATTACGAGAAAGGCAACGGACGTCGCGTTGCGGGCGTGGCTGTTTATTGGTTTCGATGTTTTTTTTTGTGTTTTCTTTTTGTGTGTGTGTGTGTGTGTGTTTTTTATTTATAAGTAAAGCACAATATTTAGTGGTTTTTTTGTTTGTTTTCTTTATAACATAGTCATAGGTTATTACGGAAAAGAGATGTTTCAAAATGAGAAGTTTTTTCTACATCATTTGGTTTACCGGTAATTTTCCATTCTCGCTGTCGAGAGACATAAATAACCATAGCATGGTAGAACTAATAATATTGTTACGTTTTTTAACATATACATTTGTAGTTTTTTTTTTTTTTTTTTTTTTTTTTTACATTTTATTTATGTGCAATTAACCACCTGGACCTTTAAGTGGTTGATGAGGCGAAAAATGATCCGTTTTTAGGGGGTCATTTAAACCCGAATTCGAATTTATTTGATCAAATATTGCCCTAAATCGTTCCTTTTGTGATTTTGGGTACTTTTGGAGTGAATTCTGGAAAAGGAAGCATTTTTGACGTTTTTGGAGCATAAAAGTGAAGAAAACGGCAAACTCTTAATTTTCCTTGCTGGGAACAGTACCTGACGGCGTCACCAAGCTCTACATGACGGCGTCAAGAGTATTACAAGAGGTGAAGTGGATATAGTCCGTGACGGTCCAGAGAGTTTTACACTAAGGGGCATGATGGCGTCACCAAAGGCCGTCATGGTCTCATTACACATGACGGCCAAGAGATAATTTGCTCTTGACGGCGTCAGATCTGGATCTAGGCAATCCGATATTACTATGGGCGGCGAGTTGACGGCGTCAGATTTCTCTTCTTGACGCCGTCACGTTGGAAAATCTATATATAGTTTTGTAATTTTCATTCATTAAGAGAGGAGAATTTTAGGGTCGACTTGAATAAACCCTAGCTCGTGTTTAACAGTATTTTCAAGGGTTTTCACCCCTTGAAACCCTTCATGTTCAATTAAGATAAGTATCCTTTCAATTCAGTCAATATGTCTATGTGTTGTTTGAATATATCTTACGCTTGTCTTGATTTTAACATGCTAGGCTAGATCTTTTGTGTGTTTGCTTAGATGTAATGAAACCTAGATGTTGATTATAGGTTGATTGCTTGTTTATAGTTGTAATGGATGAATGATTTCGATGTTAGGTGTGGAAAACTAGAAGGGGGGGTTGAATAGTTTTGCGTCTTTTTCGTTTAATAAAAGTTCGCTTTCAAAGAATTAATGGTAATCGTAAAAACCTTTGAAGCTAAAGTATAGATACAAATTAATTTACCTATATCACATATATACTACTTATTTAAAGTGTTGAATAGAAATTATAATTTCATATATCTCACTTAATTATAAGTAAGTATTTATATATGTATATGTGTTTTAATAATTGTATATACTTATATTTTACTAATGTATAATTAAGGTTTTAAATGGAACCTAGTTTGATCTTTATGTGAAATCAATATATGCACAATACACAATAATAATAATGTACGAGAAGCAAGTAAGTAAACAAGTAAAGAATGAGGGATGGAAAGATCAAACCGAGAGACAAAGGATTTATAGTGGTTCGGCTACAAGGACACCTTTGCCCTACTCCACTCCCCGAGCACCGAACTCGAGAGTTTTCTTCACTAAGTCAATAACCTCCCTTATGGTGGAGAAAACCGTACACACCAAAAGCTTACACCAATTAACGACACAAAGCAAAATGTCGAGTTCTAATCGTAGCTAGAACCAATCTCACACCAAATATCACACCACAACTTCTTCACACCTTTTACTTCTTCTATACTTCTTCACACCACAAGTATCTTCACGCCTTCACAAAATACTTCACTACTTCAATGTCTTGCAACTTCACAACTTCAAAGCACCAATGTCTTCACAACTTCAAACCAATAAAGTCTTTGCACCTTCAAGCCACTAGTGTCTTCACAACTTTAATCTACTAATGTCTTCTAGTCTTCTCCACTTGGAAGCTTCAATTACTTTACTACTAGTCACTATTGCTACTCTCTCCTATCTTCACTACTATCCAACACTACTTCTTTACTTCAAGTTCCACTTCGCACTTACAACAATTCTAGATTCTACAACTAAATCTAGCTAACTAATACATACACCTCATTCACCAAAATATGAAAGATCAACAAGATGAAACAAACAAACAACTTAGATAGCAAGATGATTCTAAGATGTAATACTTCTAATAGAAGTATTCTTCTCTTTGCACTTGAGTGTTGAGGCTTGAATCACTTTGAAACAAAGATCAAAGTATATAAGATCAAAGGATTTTTAAAGGATGGAGAAGGATATTTAGATCAGAAAGTTTTTAGTGCAAAAAGGTGAGAAAAATATGTGGAATGATCCAATATTTATAGGACAAGAAAATACTGTTCTGGAGCGTGCCGGTCCCCTTAATTAGGGGGCGGTCCCCTTAATGATTAAGGGGGCCGCCTAGTAAAATTAAGGGGGCCGCCCTCCTGAACGTTGGATTTTCTTGTCCTTTTGTGAGTGAAATTTTTCTGGATTAGATTTGCCATTTTTGGTTGAAAATTTGAATTCACAAATTTGTAATGAATTAAACATATTCTTTTAATGCCAAAAATGTTTTACAAAAGATATAAAATGTTTTGTGACATTTTATAAATATCTAGTGATTAACAAACGTGTTCCTTTGATCTTGTAATACATTAGACACTTTGTTTATTCATACCTTAAGTGATTAAATGGTAAAGATGAGTATTTACTACTAAATACTTGTTTATGTCATAATCTTTGGTTTGATGAGATTTCGTTTTGTGATTATCTAAACATAGAGATATCGAAAGATATGAATAACGTTTTTAGTCATATATTTATATCAACATTAGGCTTAAGAAAACTGGCAGACTTCCATAGTGTAACTTGCTTGAACGTCTTAAGAAACATGAACCAATGCGTACTAGGTTTTTATGGTTGTATTTAATGCATGAGCGAATTCTAGTGATCCCATGTTAGGAGCTTCTTGCAGGCTCGACATAGGAGTGAAGTAGGAGCTTATAGAGTTGGGGAAGTACGTACACCACCCCACAAATGGTATTAAGGAATATAACCCGTCATCCACGCAACTGTAACAAACAATTAACCTGTAAAAGATATCTAGGGAGTAGTGAAATCTAAGTAAACACAATTCTCCCATTTATTGTTCACACCACTAGTTTAATTAGCTTTATTTTCATTTTTATTATTTTATTTTGATTGCATCTTAGTTATTGGGTTAGTTGACTAGTAACTAATTCCGCCCACTCTTCCAATACCCGAGATTTTTTACTTGCTTTTATAAAAAATATAAAAATACAAAAAGAATCATCCCTCACCTCTAGACCTAGTTTTTAGACTTTCTAATCCTAGCGACACTATTCCTGAGTTGAACGATCAATCCCCCGGTACTTGTCACTATACTATACTACAACGATCAGGTACACTGCCTGGTGGGGGTTGTAAGCTTATCGAGATCCCTCGAGAGGTAAAACCTGGTGCGATTCCCACGTATCAAGTTTTTGGCACCGCAGCCCGGGGAATAGTTATTGTCTAGGTTAGGATTTCTTTTTATTAGGTCTACTTGCTAGATTCCTTTCTAGTAAGATTTTATTTTTATTTTTAGGTGTTTTTTAGTCTATCTATTTCTTCGTGTCTTTGTTCGTAACCTTTACCATCCGACATCATGGAAGGTGGTAACATCTTTGAACCCATCAACCCACCACAACAAGACCACCCACAAGACCCACCCCTAGCAAACTAACCTCTTAGGCCCCGAACCCTAGGAGAGTATTCCCGTCCTAGCCATCAAGGCTATCAAAACACCATTGAGCTCACCCAATGAGCCAATGTGTCTCCCTTGCGATCCGACACCATCCGGTTGGTGCAAAGCGGATCTGCATTCCATGGACTTCGTTATGAAGATCCTAATCAACATCTCAAGGACTTCTTTAAAATCGTAGATTCTATAGACCTTGATGTTACAACTAGAGAGTCGACCCGATTACGCCTATTCCAGTTCTGTCTACGTGATCAAGCTAGTCAATGGCTTGAACGTTTACCCGCGGGATCCATCACCTCATGGGATGATCTTACCACTCGTTTCCTTGCTCAATTCTTCCCACCGGGGAAGACGGCAATGCTTAGAAATGACATCTTGATGTTTGAGCAACATCGGGGTGAAACTTTCTACGAAGCGTGGGCTCATTTCAAGGATCTACTCCACAAAGTCCCTCATCATGGTATAAATCTTTGGTTATTAGTTCAAATCTTCTATGACCATGTCGACTATCACACTAAACGTACCATCGATCGAGCCGCCGGAGGTAGATTGCGTGATAAGAACGCCGAGGAATCTCGGGCAATTATTGAGGAAATTGCCGCCAATAATCAAGAATTATGGGAGTTTAATCACACTATAGAAGCGGCCATCAACGCGATATTGATACCTGGAGGGACTAATCAAATCTCTGATGAACTCCTTTGCAAACTTGAGGCAAAAGTTGACTATTTCGAGGAAAGGCAAAGGAGACCTTTAAGTCCTAGACGGGCTGCTGTCAATTCTGTCTCGAAAACAACTCCGACGCTATTATCAGAGTCACCTTCTAGAGAGAATGTTGAGATCTTTCAAAATTATGCCTCACCCTATTCTCCTCCTGAAAAACTTAGCCCGGAATTTGAAGCTCGAATGAGAGAACATATGGCGACCCATTCTGAGCGGCTTGCTAGATTCGAGGAAGCAGTTTATAAACAAAAGGAGGAGATGCAAGAGAAAATGAATGAGATGATGAGCCTAGTGGAGGAGTATGCCAACCAGAAAACCCCTGAAAGGATATTACTAAGGAAAGAAAGCGTCACCCCCACTACCCGGTTTGTTAATTCCATCACAATTGTCCATACGGGTAATGAGAAAGTAGAAACCCCTAGTGAACAAACCACAGGAGAACCGCCAAAATCCCAATCCTTGAGTTACTACCTGAAACATGATATAAACAAAAACACTATAACAAATTGGGTAAAAAGTGACGGGCGCAACCAATCCTCCAAACAGGGTTCGGAGAAGGAAGAAGAGGGAAAAGATGAGTATGATACATTACCTGGGGGACCAGTATTTGAAAAGCTACTGGTACAAAAAGTGGCTACTAAGCAGATGGCGTGTGGGAACTTTGAAATACCGGTCAGCATCGGGAATTTGAAATATCTAAACGCTTTCGCCGACCAAGGATCAGAAGTAAATCTTATGCCCCTAACTCTCTACACCCAACTAACATCGAAAATGCCAGCCACCACTCGTGTTAGGCTATCCTTCGCTGGACACTCTTACGTGTACCCCCTGGGAATCGCAAAAGATGTGCTGGTCAATGTCTCAGGATTCATGTATCCCGTTGATTTCATGATCATTGATGATAAAGGAGGTGGATGCATGCCAATAATCCTTGGGGCACCATTCCTTAGCACCGCAAGAGCTGTCATTAGGTATGAAAATAGGAAAATTGAGCTTAAATCTGGAAAAAGAAAGATTAGCTTTCCCATGACCCCGCGATTTACGCAAGAAAGCTTGATGGGGGAGAAAGCTCAAAAACAACATTGACACATCGCCTATTCGTGTTCAGGAAAAGATTCTTGAATGGGAGGCAATAATCAAAAGTTACAAAGAAACTAAACATGAAGGGAGAAAAAGCAAAAGCAACAAGGTTCATGTCGATTTTGAACATAGTCAACCCACGAAGAATCATTCACTATTCGCGAAAGGGGACCTAGTACTCTTAAGACACTCGGAGGTAACAATACCTCCCGATAAACCGAGTCCATGGTGGTATGGGCCCTTCACAATCGAAGGCATAAGCCAAGATGGGATAGCTAACTTGAGCAGTAAAGGAGGAGGAGAGGTGACTGCAAATATCGATCGATTGAAACACCACCACCACGATAGTAATGATCGCAATTATATGGGATACATCATCTCCAACAATGAGGTCACGTAGTAACCCATGACCTTGAGTTTAGCTACAAGACTCGTAAATAAAGAAAAGCGCTTCTTGGGAGGCAACCCATGCTTTGTGTGATTTTTATTTTGTTTGATTTTTATTTGTTTTCGTATGCATGCTTTATTTTTATTGTTGGTAGATCATGTTTCAAAAATAAAATGTTGAAAATACTATATTTTGTCATTTGGCTTTGTCTTAACTTCATCCAAAGGTATTTCGCAAAAAGATAAGTGTAAGGGGAAACCCCAAATATGTTTTTAAAGAAACAAAATCGATCATGATTCTCCACAATATTAAATGGACATGTATATTCGTATTTGTTAGAGTCAAATGCTTGTATCGAGTCATAATGATGTTTTGCAGGATTTTCCAGGAAGTAGGACATAAGTTTTCCAGAAATTTTCCGGAAACTTAACGTAAGAATTTCTGCAGGTCACTTCTGACGGCGTCAGGAAGAAATTCCTGACGGCGTCATGTGTAAAAATCTGGAAATTTTGCTAGTTTTGTTTTTCTAACGGAGTCTTAAAGTTTTTGTTGAATCTTTAGTTTTATAAACTCCGGGGAATCTGCAAACATTCATTCCACAATCATTATATCTTACATTGCTTTCTAAGATTTGTTATCATATATAGATTGCCGCCGATTTTACGCGAGGTTGCCTTGTTTGTTTTCTCAGGTTTAACAGGTTATGTATGACAAGAAGATGATTTATTTTCTGGAAGGGAAGCTTTGATGGTTCATTTTCTTGGAGGAAGATCTAACCTTGTTAACACACTATCCATACCGAGCGAATCAGAGGAGTATTTGATTTCATTCTTTTACCTGTTTTACTTTTACAATCTTTAATTGAACATTGGGGACAATGTTCATCCTAAGTGTAAGGGGAGGGTAAATGATGATATCTTATAGTATACACTTTCACTTGAGTTTGTTTGTTTGATGGTAGGTGTGTAATATAACTAAGAGAAATACTTGTTAGTGTAATTTTAGCGCCAAATTTAAAATTTTTTACAACATTTAGGAGTGAAACTTTAGCCATAGCAAGCGTCTCATGGATAGGAAGTTGTATGACTAGCACAAAACCGTACCACTTAAAAAATTTTCCACCCAAATATGTGAGGTTCGCCTTTAGATTTGATAGGAAAAGCATTCGTTATTAGTACTTATGTGTGTACCGGTAGCATTTAGATTCTAGAACTTGTGTTAGTGATGCATCCCGAGACCGCTAGTGAGACTACATTCGTGTAGTAGGATTTACTACATGATAAGAGGCATTAGGATCACCCTTGTGTTAAACCCGTATCATAATTTCTTGACCATTTAAGTCATATTACTTGGCTAGTAAAGTCAATTGATTTTTCCCACACCTTAGCGTTGTACTCATTTTTAGTACACGAAACCCCTAGTACACCCCTCCGAGCCTATCTTTTCGTTTCTAACTTTAAGCATCTTACTTAAAGGAAGAATTTGTTACAACCCACTTAAATGTACATCCAAATCGCCTTAGCCTTCCGTGTATGCACTCATCTTTAGTGCATTATTGTTATTTGTTTAAACCCTTAGTTAATTATGTAATTGATTACATGGTTGCTAAGTCGAGTCATATCCTTGTACATATTGTTTTGGGACGATTGGGACTCATGGGTAAAGTACTTATGTTATGGAGTAATGGGGTAGAACATCATATTATTACCCCCATATGTGCATTAATTTTAAAAGTACTCCAAGTGTTTTGATTATCTTGATTCGAGTCATTAGAATAGTTGATTGTAAAGTATGTAAAGATTCAAGTGTAAGGGGAATGTTCATTCCCTATGATGTATTATTTTGGATGGTAGGGTAAGAGTGTATGAAGAAAAAAAAATAGAAAAAAAAAAGAAAAGAGAAAAAACATACGGACTACCATCCCGTTTCATTCTATGTTTATTTTAAGTTTTTGTTAATTTTGTTTTATTAGCTTAAGTCGAGTCTAGTCTTGGCTTAGCAACGCCATATTGTACATGTAATTAACCAAGATGATTAACTCGCCACCAGTAAAGATTTCCTATATCCAACAAAACCGTGTATTCCATATCCCTACACCTAACGTTATAACCCTTTGAAAGACCTCTTTGATAGTTTATCCTAGGTGCTTACGCCATGTGGTGGAGGTTTGATCCTTTCCCAAGCCTATGGTAATCTATTGGTTATGACAGGTAGTGAGAGATGTTTTCCATTTCCATATTGTGATATATACTTTATTACTCCCGAGAGACGTGAGTATCTAAACACTATTTGTGAGGTGCTAGTGTATGACCTCCGTGCTTGTCTTTGGTCTTTAGTGGAACGATTATTTGTTGTAATTACTTTAATATTAGTGTTAAATGACCCCTAGCTTGTATTTTGATTAGAATAAAAGGGCATTTGCTTGAGGACAAGCAAATCTCAAGTGTAAGGGTATATGATGAGGCGAAAAATAATCCGTTTTTAGGGGTTCATTTAAGCCCGAATTCGAATTTATTTGATCAAATATTGCCCTAAATCGTTCCTTTTGTGATTTTAGGTACTTTTGGAGTGAATTCTAGAAAAGGAAGCATTTTTGACGTTTTTGGAGCATAAAAGTGAAGAAAACGGCAAACTCTTAATTTTCCTTGCTGGGAACAGTACCTGACGGCGTCACCAAGCTCTACATGACGGCGTCAAGAGTATTACAAGAGGTGAAGTGGATAGAGTCCGTGACGGTCCAGAGAGTTTTACACTAAGGGGCATGACGGCGTCACCAAAGGCCGTCATGGTCCCATTACACATGAAGGCCAGGAGATAATTTGCTCTTGACGGCGTCAGATCTGGATCTAGGCAATCCGACATTACTATGGGCGGCGAGTTGACGGCGTCAGATTTCTCTTCTTGACGCCGTCACGTTGGAAAATCTATATATAGTTTTGTAATTTTCATTCATTAAGAGAGGAGAATTTTAGGGTCGACTTGAATAAACCCTAGCTCGTGTTTAACAGTATTTTCAAGGGTTTTCACCCCTTGAAACCCTTCATGTTCAATTAAGATAAGTGTCTTTTCAATTCATTCAATATGTCTATGTGTTGTTTGAATATATCTTACGCTTGTCTTGATTTTAACATGCTAGGCTAGATCTTTTGTGTGTTTGCTTAGATGTAATGAAACCTAGATGTTGATTATAGGTTGATTGCTTGTTTATAGTTGTAATGGATGAATGATTTCGATGTTAGGCTTAAGAAAACTGGCAGACTGCCATAGTGTAACTTGCTTGAACGTCTTAAGAAACATGAACCAATGCGTACTAGGTTTTTATGGTTGTATTTAATGCATGAGGGAATTCTAGTGATCCCATGTTAGGAGCTTCTTGCAGGCTCGACATAGGAGTGAAGTAGGAGCTTATAGAGTTGGGGAAGTACGTACGCTACCCCACGAATGGTATTAAGGAATATAACCCGTCATCCACGCAACTGTAACAAACAATTAACCTGTAAAAGATATCTAGGGAGTAGTGAAATCTAAGTAAACACAATTCTCCCATTTATTGTTCACACCACTAGTTTAATTAGCTTTGTTTTCATTTTTGTTATTTTATTTTGATTGCATCTTAGTTATTGGGTTAGTTGACTAGCAACTAATTCCGTCCACTCTTCCAATACCCGAGATTTTTACTTGCTTTTATAAAAAGTATAAAAATACAAAAAGAATCATCCCTCACCTCTAGACCTAGTTTTTAGACTTTCTAATCCTAGCGACACTATTCCTGAGTTGAACGATTAATCCCCCGGTACTTTCACTGTACTATACTACAACGATCAGGTACACTGCCTGGTGGGGGTTGTAAGCTTCTCGAGATCCCTCGAGAGGTAAAACCTGGTGCGATTCCCACGTATCAGTGGTATTTTTATTAATATAAATCCGTATGTTTAGGGGTTTCATTCTCACACAATTATCTTCTTCTTTTTTTTGAAACCCTAAACGTAACGATTGATATCTGGTGAGTACTTATTTACTCACATTTTCTTTACCAAAATGAGGCTTAATAATCCAAAAACTAACCCAAAATGCCAAAGAATGTGTGTTTTTGTGATTGTGAATGTGCAGGTACGGATATCTCATAAAATGATGAAAAACAAACGAAAACCGGCAAAAACGAGCACGAGAGTGGAACGAGTAAAAAAGTCAAAGTTTGGTATCCAAAAGTCAAAGCTGAGCTCAAATTGTCAAAAGAGATCCTCAAAGTTTGAAGATTTGCAAGATTTACCCTTATTGTGAAAGTTTGACGAAATGACAAGAATGGTCCCGGCACTTCCAAAGATGGCAGATTTAGTCCCTCATGATATTACTTGGAAGAAAAAGTCAAAGTCAACCTTTGGGAATCACATTATGACATAAAATACCCTTGGAATCCACTTTTGAAGTTTGGCATATTCAGCCCTTATAGTTTCATAAATTACACATTTGGTCCTTGCTTCTTTATTAATACAAAAGCTGAAATCCAAAATTACTAATCCAAGTCCAAGTTACATACCAATTACCTAAAGCCCAAGTCCACTAGCCCAATCATCCCTGGTCAACACCCTTTTACCCAGGTTCAAACGCACACAAATAATAAAAATAAAAATTACTCCCGCTCCCCAATTCCCCTCAACCCAGAAATCCCCAAATTCTTACATGAACCCTAATTTTTACTTCATCAAAATTACCACAATTCACTATAATTAACCTTTAAATTCCAATCATTGGAGCTTCTAGAAGACCAGTCACGTGCTCAGGTGATGTCAGAAGGAATGAAGTTGCACGAGTGGACACATGGCAGTGCTCAATTGGTCAAGACACATCATTCCTCAGCTTTGGATCCGCCTTCTAGAACACTGCTGACAAGACAGAGAGTATGTGCATAAATGGACATGCGGCAACTATTTATTGGTAAAGACACATCACTAATTGTGATCCAAGGGTTGTGGAATGATCAAAGAAACACAAATCTCATCTGAGGGCTATTAGAAGAGGAGAGAAAGCACAAAATTCACATGGATCGCCAGCTTGGTAGATGATACCCCAAACTCTCTCCTCAACTATAAATAGGGATCATTTCTTCTCATTTCTGTGTAGGTTTTTAGGTAGCGAAGCTCTGTCATTTTCATTTCTCAATTGTACTTAGTTTAGTTCAATGTATTGTATTTCAATTTAGTTGTAATAAAATTTCAGTTCTCATTATTATTCTTATTAGCTTATTGTTCAATTTCTGTTATTAAAGCTGTGATAACTTTCAAACTCAGTTTACTTTCAGTTTTTATATAGCTTAAACATAATCACCTTTCAATACAAAATTCATCTTATTCAAAAATATAAAAAAAAATCAGAAAATAAATAAAAATTCAAAAATATATTTCACTTTTCTTAGTTCAGCAAGCAAGTAAGTTTGTTCATCTCTTACACAATCTATCTAAGCTTTCTAATCTGTTTTTAGTATTTCTCTCAATTAATCCAAAATAGTCAAACAAAGTCAAATGTGGTGAGAATTTGGTGAATCCTGGAGTTAAGTGACAGTCCAAAGTGAGTAATGGTAGCATTTGGCCTGTCTAAAGACAGGCAAGCTCAGTGAGCCCCCTCTGTTCATGCTGAGGGGGATTTGCTTGGTAAAATTTCTGATTTGAGTTCATAATCATTGCATCTGTTTGATTTTAGTGTAATTCTTGTAGTTACTGTTTCATTGATTTGATTAGATGAGATTGTAGTCGTAGTTGTTTAACTTGAGCCTGTTTGTTCATTTGTTCAGTAGATTTGATATAATCTGAGTTTTAGTTCATTATCTGATCATTTGGAGAATCTGTGTTTGAGTGATTTTTAGTTGAAGTTTATTGTCTCATTGATCTATATTAGAGTTTAGTTAATTGATTTGATCATAGTTTTGGAGTTCATTAGATTGGATTAGCTTGTTGTAGTGATACTGTTAGTTAAGGGAGTATTTGGATAAGACTTGTTTGTTGTGATTGAGAAACTTCTGTAGGATATATTTGGTTTAGGTAACTCAACTTAGATATAAATAGGTTAGTTAATCAGTAAAATCAGTTAGTAATTCATAAAAAGTCAAAGTTAGTACCAATTCTCATTAACAGTTAAGTAGAATAGAAATCAGTTATTTGCTTAATCTAGTTAAATAATAGCTTAATAATTCAATTAGGAGTAGATTAGATGGAATGATTTTGAGTTTAGTCAAACTAAAAGTGCAAATAAAAAGTCAACTGTCACAGGATTGGGTACTCTATAGGCTGCTAAACTTGATCCAATTTTGATTAGTGATTGTTTGTTTCTCACAGGACTTTTGTGTTTTTGATATAGTCAGTATTACTAGCTAGCTTTTGCCCCACTAAATTTCTGGTTAAGAGCTTAATAGGACTGCTTTATTAGCTGCTGCAAATAAGTAATCCAAAATTAGTAATCTGAATTGATATAGGCCTGCTAGTGCTATCTTGAGCTTGTACTTGAGCTTATTTGATATTTCTGAGTCTCATTTAGTGTTTAGTAGTTGATTTCAGTGTTTCTTAGTCGCTAGCTTAATCTATTTGGTAGTTGCTTATCATTAGCTTATTCTCAACTGCTTATTGCTTGTTTTCTAGTGTTTCTGTGTTATTACTGATCATACTTGAGTTTAATTGAGCTTATTTGAGTATACTAAGGTTGTGTTATCAGTTTCACATAGTCTTGGTACAAGTGCTTATTAATAAGCACTTGTATTAAGCTGTTTTTGGCTGAATAAGCACTTTTTCAGCTTATTTTTTTTTAAAAATTTTTCTCCAAGTTCATTTTAATATTTTTGATTTTCTGTAATTTTTTTAGATTTTTCTGAATTGTTTTACTATTTTTCTTAATTTTTCTTAGTTTAAATTCATTTTATAATACTTTTTAATAAATAAAAATCAAATAAAAATTAGAAAAAGCCTAAAAAAATCCAAAAATATTTTAGGAAATTCTTTTCTGATATTTTTGATTTTTCAAAATTTATTTTGCATTTTTCACTTTTATTTTTACATTTTCTTTTATTTTTAATTCATTTAAAAATACAAAATTAGAAATAAATTCATAGAAAATAAATAAAAAGTCAAAAAAATAATTTTCTTTTTCTCAAAATTACTTTTAGTTGTTTGAGATTTTTAGAAAATTATTTCATATTTGTAGGATCATTTTTCATTAAAAGTTACGTTTTAAATCGCACGTTACATTTTTAGAATCGCGTTTGATTTTCCGTTTTTAGATTTTAATCATTTGTGCATACTTAGCTTGTACATCTTGCATTATTAGTGATTACTTGTCATTATTTGAATTCTCATTCACTATTTTCACATTTACTACTTTTCACGACACGGTTTTCACGAATCGATAATTCAAGATTCCATTCACACCTTCGTTGGGATACGACTCGGGTGATCCGTATTTCTAGCGGATTTCCTCGATACTTACTTATTATATATACTATAAATTGATTCTATCAATATCCAAATGGCATCGCCATCTACACAACATGCTATGGCTTCTACTCCTAAATTTCAATAGTTGAAGCAAATTGCTGATTCTGATGATCTTGATGATGTTTTCCACCTACTTTTTAGCCAGCAAAACACTAAAATTGAGGGGTTAATCATGTTACTAGGGAAAAAGCGTGATCATTTAGCTAAGGAGATCAAACGACTTGAAAAGTTGATTGAAGAAAGGGAACGTTTCTGCCCTTTTCATGATGAAGGTGCTGATGGGTTGCAGTTTAGGAAGGCGACGTTGGAGACAGATAAGAAGATTCTTGCTGGTTTAATTGGAGTGATGGATTTGGCCCATGAAAGAAGGGCAGAGAAGAAGCATCATTTGGCTTGGTTTGAGAAGGTCTAGACTGCTTTTGTGGTATCTTTTGGTCACCCTCTATTTTTCATTTTCGATTGGCAGGGTGTTTTAGTAATGGTCATGGTTTAGGCATCCCTAATATGTAATATGATGCAAGCCTTTAGGCAATTTTTGTATAGCCATTAGGCAATTTTTGTATCGGCATTATATCGTTTATGTATGAACTCACCTGTTAAGGTGCTATTTATAAAAATATTGGTTATTATGCATTGTAAGTTGTTTTTTTTCTTCTTCTTTTTTTTTTTCTTTACACACAACAGGGGATAAGAATGATTTTTAGAACTTTTTATTGTTTGATTCGTTTTAGCTATACTTTTATTATCCTTTGTGGGTTAAAAATTTCAAATTCTGACATACAGCAAGATCCATGAGTCATATATGCGTAAAAAAAAAGTTACATAGTTTAGGTATGTGGTTCAATCAAATCTTTGTTTCAAATTTGATGTTTGCAAAAACTTTAGAATGGGAACGGGACAAAGAAGACTTCGTCTAGTGCTAATTAACAAATATAATGAAAATGGATCCTTGCAAGTTAACCACAAATTAGTAGTTTAATATTGTTAATAATTTTGCCATCTAACATAATTGTCAATTGTGGGTCTTTGTAAACTCCGGACGGTTAACCAACCTATAATTTACTTGTCATATATTAGGTGGGATTTTTTGTAATTTACTTAATTTATTTGTCATATATTAGGTGGGTAGTGGGCATGGACGGAACTTAGAAGGGACCGAGGGGGGCTGCGGCCCCCTTAAAATTTTTTGATCTTATGTACATTTTATACTTTTTTGTATATGGTTCTAGTCATTTTTAATACAAAAATTTCATCGTAGTATATATCGGCAGGGGCGCAGCTTCTAAGGGGCGGGGGGGGGGGGGGGGGGGGGGGGGGGGGGGGGGGGGGGGGGGGGGGGGGGGGGGGGGGGGGGGGGGGGGGGGGGGGGGGGGGGGGGGGGCGGCGGCCGACCCCCCGAAATTTTTTTTGCGATGTAGGGGTATATAGTTTTCGTGTAGAAAAATTTCGGTATTTTCGGTTTCGCCCCCCCAATTTAAATCGGTTTCGACCCCCCATAGTGTTAGGGAAAAAAAAATTTAGATCCCGACCCTCCGGGGGGGGGGGGGGGGGGCGGCCGACCCCCCGAAATTTTTTTTTGCGATGTAGGGGTATATAGTTTTCGTGTAGAAAAATTTCGGTATTTTCGGTTTCGCCCCCCCAATTTAATTCGGTTTCGACCCCCCATAGTGTTAGGGAAAAAAAAATTTAGATCCCGACCCTCCACTCGAAATTTCCAAGCTTCGCCCCTATATATCGGCCCTCCTAAAATAAATACTTTTCAATTTCATTTTTAATGAAAATGGATCCTTGCAAGTTAACCACAAATTAGTAGTTTAATATTGTTAATAATTTTGCCATCTAACATAATTGTCCATGGTGGGTCTTTGTAAACTCCGGACGGTTAACCAACCTGTAATTTACTTGTCATATATTAGGTGGGTTTTTTTGTAATTTACTTAATTTATTTGTCATATATTAGGTGGGTAGTGGGCATGGACGGAACTTAGAAGGGACCGAGGGGGGCTGCGGCCCCCCTAAAATTTTTGATCCTATGTACATTTTATACTTTTTTGTAAATGGTTCTAGTCATTTTTAATACAAAAATTTCATCGTAGTATATATCGGCCCTCCTAAAATAAATACTTTTCAATTCCCCCACCCCCCCCCCCCCCCCCCCCCACACACCCCCAAAAGTGATCAAGTTCTGTCCCAGGTAGTGGGTTAGATGTTCAAATCTCGTACGTAACTAGATGCAGAAGGTTTTAATACCTCTTAATGTACATTAGCTCTTCTTTTTTCTTATTTATCTATTTTTTTAGTCTTTTTCTTTTTTTTCGTTCATCATTTTGTAATTTTCTTCTTGACTTTTCTTTAATATTGATAATACTTTTAAAAATAATTATGTCAATTTTTTTTGCAAAATAAAAAATGTGCAAGATGAACAGTAACAATGATTTAAAAACTCAATTTCTTGTATGTTTTTCAAAGAATTATAACATACGACTAATTTGAAAAACTAAATTGTGACACGCGTATTTTAATCATGAGCTCAAATTTTTTCTTAAAACAATTTTAGTTGTCCATTGACAATGTTAAGTAAAATTTTTAAATATTTTATTTAATTTTCACATTCTTTTCATCAGAAAATATATCATTGACAATTTATAAAAGGGGAATTGATACTCACACTACATCTTTTGATGCATGCACCACAATTTGTACCGTATAATACTGTAATGCACAAATTGTGGTGCATGCATCAAAAGATGTGGTGTGATTATCACCCCATTTTATAAAATGATGTTAAGTAAATTTTTTTAAATATTTTATTTACTTTTCACATTCTTTATGATATCAAATTGCGACACAATTCTATTGCATCTTTTGCTTTTAAACATTGTATTCCCACATTGCTTAACTATGTTTAATTTATGATTTAACGAGGCATGCAGAACCCGTGGTATGCACATGCTTTTAATCTAATTGTTAATCGCGCGTATTATTTTTGTGTATTGTCGAGTGCATTTGTATTTATAGTTTAATATGTTGTATGAAACGTTTTTAGTTTGTTGTTTAAAAATATAAAAATGGGTGATATTGTTTTGGTTTTTTGGTATTTATATTTTCTAAATGTGTTTGTTGTTATTAAATTGTCATATGCTTGATGTAATTAAAAAAATTGCTTTGATTGTTTTGGCCTATTACGTAACCTAACAATAATTTTGCATTATATGGTTTTTGCATGGTAATACGAAGCACACTGGCTTTTTCTTATTTGTCTACGCATAGACTTTGTATCTAAGTGTTCATCAGTTAATGTTTGTGTAAATTGCACAATAGGCGAATATACAACAATCTATAACTAAGGTAGCCGAGAGGGATCTTTGTTGATTTGTTGATGAATATACAACAATCTATAACTAAGGAGTCTTCATAGCCGAACGACTATTAATACTCTTATCTCAGTTTGATCTTTTCACACTCTTATTTATTACATTACATCTTATTTATTATTGTGTTTGTGTTATTACTTGCATTAGGCCTCCAGAGTATGTTTTATTTATGTGTAGCCCTGTATAAGCAGTTGATAATAATGAGTTCATGTTCATAGCAAATGCGATGCACTGATTTTGTTTTTGAATAAACTATTTAACTGTTGTTTATGTCTAAAACTCATAAAAAAAATTGTTATTATAATTTACAAATGGCTTCAAGCCAAAATTATATATTTTGTCCTTTCTATTCATTATTCAAGTTGATATTTTTAATATGATGTATTTTGTTGTTTTAGCAAATTGTTTTAATTTTGTTATTTAAATTGGATGTACTAAAACCCACCGCTACAAAAGAGCGTTATTTTACCTTTATCGGTGACATTGTTCCTACATTACATTGCTCATCATAATTACGCATTATCAAATGTAATCTTTTAGTAGCTTACCGATGAAGCAACACTCAATATTATTCTTTGGTTCCTTGTCAATACCGTGTATATGTAAAAGTTTGTGTAATCATGTATATATAATAATGCCACATAAACTGTATAAAAATCGATACAAAACTTTTTGGCTTCATCTCATTTACTGTACAACTAATTTCATTGAAAATTAACATTGAAGTCTAAGTAATATTAATAAATTTTATCAATAAACTCAATTCTAAATAGCTAACCAAATGAATATTAATTAACACACTATTAATAATTCCTAAAACCTTTGGACTCAACTATTATGTCTTAAACTTAATTTTTTTAATTTATTATTATAATTTACAAATGAGTTCGAGCAAAAATTATGTATTTTTTCTTTTATATTCATTATTCAAGTTAGTAATTAAATATATCAATATAACTTATATACCTAATTATTCGAAGTAATAATCGGAAACACTTACTTATGGTTCATAATAACATGTTCAAATTATGATAACGTTATGGAAAATATTGTTATCAAATAACCCCGATTTTAACTTTTGTGTTTGGGCATGTGATTTTGACCGGTTTATATATGAATGCATTAGGTTAAATCATCAATTATTCTTGCAACATTTTCAACTCCATCTCAATCTATAACCGACTTTTAATTCTATAATAAATACGTGATCAATTCCGGCAACCATTGCACTTCTATCTCGATGTTATATATAATTCACATTAAAAGCACCGGTTTTGTTTTTTGATAAAAGTTTGAACATTTGCTTATGTTTAAAACTCAACTTTTTTATTTGATATTATAATTTACAAATGGCTTTAAGTCAAAATTATGTATTTTTTCATTTCTATTCATTACTCAATGTGATATTTTTAATACGTCGTATTTTGTTATTATGGCAAACTCATTTAATGGGCGTAAATATTGGTTTCTCATTAATGATTCTACATATAGAAAAAGAAAATACTTTGCGATGCGCGGACTTTCATTTTTTCAATAATAATTCAATTGCGTACATGATAAATTCATTCTAATATTTCTCAAAGAGCATTTGAAAGCAACTACTTACATAAACTAACTTTACTGATTAAAAACATTCATATATATATATATATATATATATATATATATATATATATATATATATAGTTAGGATCAAATAAGAAGAATAATAAAAATAAGAAAGATAAGAAGTAATTACAACCACATATTCTAGATGCACCTACTGATGCGTGGGAATTGCACCAGGTTTTACCTCCCAAGGGATCTTGAGAAGCTTACAACCCCCACAAGGCAGTGTACCTGATCGATGTAGTATAGTATAATGACAAGTACCGGGGGATTGATCGTTCAGCTAGGAATAGTGTCGCTAGGCTTAGAAAACCTAAGAACTAGGTCTAGAGATGAGGGATGATTCTTTTTGTATTTTTATATTTTTATTAAAGCAAGTAAAAATCTCGGTTTTGAAGGATTTGGGCGGAATTAGTTGCTAATCAACTAACCCAATTACTAACATGCAATCAAAATAAAATACTAAAAATAAAAATAAACTAAATTATGATAGAGTTGTGAGCAATATGTGGGAGAATTGTGTTTACTTAGATTTCACTACTCCTTAGATATCTTTTACATGTTAATTACTTGTTATAGTTGCGTGGATGACGGATTGTATTACTTAATACCATTCATGGGGTGGCGTACTTACTTCCCCAATCCTATAAGCGCCTACTTCACTCCTATGTCGAGCCGGCTAAGAAGCTCCTAACATGGGATCACTAGAATTTGCTTATGCATTAAATACAACCAATAAAACCTAGTACACATCGGTTCATGTTTCCTAAGACGTTCAAGCATGTTACACAATGGAGATCTGCCAGTTTTCTTAAGCCTAACATTGAAATCATTCATCCAATACAACCATAAACAAGTAATCAACACATAATTAACATCTAGGTTTCATTAGATCTAAGCAAACACAAGATAAATCTAGCCTAGCATGTTGAAATCAAGACAAGTAAAAGATATAATCAACCAACACATAGACATATTGATTGAATTAAGAGAAGACTTATCTCAATTGAACATGAAAGGATTCAAGGGGTGAAAACCCTTGAAAACACTGTAAAATACGACCTAGGGTTTACAAGGTTCGACCCTAGTTTACTCCACACAAGTTCCTCTTATGAATGAAAAGTATATATAGATTTTGATAGGTGACGGCGTCAAGAACAAAAGTCTGACGCCGTCATCTCGCCGCCAAATAGTTCCTCGGACTGCCTAGATCTGGGTCTGACGCCGTCATGTGTAATCCATCATCAGGCCGTCACCAAAATTACTCTTGACGCCCTTCTTGTGACGCCGTTAGGTTTGCCCTGGGCCATCACCACTTTTACGCCTGACGTCGTCAGGATCTTCCTTTTGACGTCGTTAGGTACTGTTCTCAGCATGGAAAATTAAGTCTTTGGCGTTTTCTTCACTTTTATGCTCAAAAAACGTCCGAATTGCTTCCTTTTCCAGAATTCACTCCCAAAGTACCTAAAATCACAAAGGGAACGATTTAGGGTAATATTTGATCAAATAAATTTAATTCCGAGCTTAAATGACCTCTAAAAGTGGTTCATTTTTCGCCTCATCATATTCCCTTACACTTGAGATTTGCTTGTCCTCAAACAAATGAGCTTTTATTCTAGTCAAAATACAAGTTAGGGATCATTTAACACTAATATAAAAGTAATTACAACAAATAATCGTTCCACTAAAGACCAAAGACAAGCACGAAGGTCATACACTAGCACCTCACAAATAGTGTTTAGATACTCTCATCTCTCGGGTGTAATAAAGTAATATCACAATATGGAAATGGAAAACATCTCTCACTACCTGTCATAGCAAAATAGATTACCATAGGCTTGGGAAAGGATCAAACCTCCACCACATGGCGTAAGCACCTAGGATAAACTATCAAAGAGGTCTTTTTAAAGGGTTGTAACGTTAGGTGTAGGGATATGGAATACACGGTTTTGTTGGATATAGGCAGTCTTTACTGGTGGCGAGTTAACAATCTTGGTTAATTACATGTATAATATGGCGTTGCTAAGCCAAGACTAGACTCGACTTAAGCTAATAAATGAAAAATAACAAAAACATAAAATGAACATAGAATGAAACGGGATGGTAGTCCGTATGTTTTTCTCTTTTTTTTTTTTTTTTTTTTTTTTTTTTTTTTTTTTTTGCATACACTCTTACCCTACCATCCGAAATAATACATCATAGGGAATGAAAATTCCCCTTACACTTGAATTTTTACATAATTTACAATAAACTAATCTAATGACTCGAATCAAGATAATCAAAACACTTGGAGTACTTTTAAGATTAACGTACATATGGGGGCAATAATATGATGTTCTTCCCCATTAGTCCATAACATAAGTACTTTACCCATGAGTCCCAATCGTCCCAAAACAATATGTACAAGGATATGACTCGACTTAGCAACCATGTAATCAATTAGATAATTAACTTAGGGTTTAAACAAATAACAATAATGCACTAAAGATGAGTGCATACACGGAAGGCTAAGGCGATTTGGGTGTACATTTAAGTGGGGTGTAACAAATTCTTCCTTTAAGTAAGATGCTTAAAGTTAGAAACGAAAAGATAGGCTCGGAGGGGTGTACTAGGGGTTTCGTGTACTAAAAATGAGTACAACGCTAAGGTGTGGGAAAAATCAATTGACTTCACTAGCCAACTAATATGACTTAAATGGTCAAGAAATTATGATACAGGTTTAACACAAGGGTGATCCTAATGCCTCTTATCATGTAGTAAATCCTACTACACGAATGTAGTCTCACTAGCGGTCTCGGGATGTATCACTAACGCAAGTTCTAGAATCTAAATGCTACCGGTACACACATAAGCACTAATAATAAATGCTTTTCCTATCAAATCTAAAGGTGAACCTCACATATTTGGGTGGAAAAATTTTCAAGTGGTACGGTTTTGTGCTAGTCATACGATCTCCTATCCATGAGACGCTTGCTAAGGCTAAAGTTTCACTCCTAAATGTTATAAAAAATTTTAAATTTGGCGCTAAAATTACACTAACAAGTATTTCTCATAGTTTTATTACACATCTACTATCATACAAACAAACTCAAGCGAAAGTGTATCTGTAAGGTATCGTCATTTTACCCTCCCCTTTCACTTAGGATGAACATTTTCCCAATGTTCAAGTAAAGAATGTAAAAGTGAAATAAGTAAAACGAATGAAATCAAATACTCCCCTGATTCGCTCGGTATGGATAATAAGGTGGCCAGGTTAGATCTTCCTCCAAGAAAATGAACAATCAAAGCTTCCCTTCCAGAATGTAAATCATCTTCTTGTCATACATAACCTGTAAATCCTGAGAGAACAGACAAGGCAACCTCGCATAAAATCGGCGGCACTCTATATAAGCTAATAAAACCTAGAAAACAAAATAAGATATAATGCTTGTGGAATGATGTTTGCAGATTTCCTGGAGATTATAAAACTAATGATTCAACAAAAACCTTAAGACTCCGTTAGAAAAACAAAACTGGTAAAATTTCCAGATTTTTACACGTGACGCCGTCAAGAGTAAACTCTTGACGCCATCAGAAGTGATCTGCAGAAATTCTTATGTTAAGTTTCCGGAAAATTTCTGGAAAAACTTCGTCCTACTTCCTGGAAAATCCTGCAAAACATCATTATGACTCGATACAAGCATTTGACTCTAACAAATACGAATATACATGTTCACTAAATATTGTGGAGGATCATGATCAAGTTTGTTTCTTAAAAACATATTTGGGGTTTCCCCTTACACTTATCTTTTGCAAAAATACCTTTGGATGAAGTTAAGACTAAGCCAAACAACAAAGTAAAGTATTTTCATCATTTTAGTTTTGAAACATGATTTACCAACAATAAAAATGAAACATGCGTACAGAAGTAAATAACAAACAAACAAAAATAAAAATCACACAAAACATGAGTTGCCTCCCAAGAAGCGCTTTTCTTTATTTACGAGTCTTGTAGCTAGACTCAAGGTCATGGGTTACTACGTGACATAGGTGAGTTCCTCATTGAGGACATCTTTGGGATCAAACTTAGGTTTTAACTCCCTATCGGTTTCTTTGGTATGGTATGACCTTTCAAACTTTTCTCCATCCAGATCATACAAGATCATCTTCATATGCCATGATCCGTCACCTTCCTTTGGTGGCTTGTCCCACCTCCAATTACACTTATCCCCCTCTCTTTTCCACTTGTTCATCTCTACGTTAATAGGCATTACGCTTAAGAACTCAATCATTTTCCTAAAGACTAGGGGGTCCTCAAAAGGATCTAGCTCTACATCTCTAGCTAAGAGTTGTTCCACCGAATGTGTTTTGTCTATGAAATCTTTCTCTAGGTAGAATGGGCGTTGAGGTCCTATAAAGTTTCTTTCTACCCAAGTTCCATATCTAGATGGTCTCCTATTCATCTCTACCCAATGTGGTGTCGGCTCATCCTCACAATCGTAGCTATGTTTCTTAACATCATATACCGACCAAGTATTACCCTCACCTACCGCTATCTTAGACTCCTTACAATCTATCATGGCACTAGTGGTCGCTAAAAATCCTCTTCCTACCAACAATGGGCATGTAGTGTCACTAACCATGTCAAGGATGTGAAAATCCGCTAAAATAGTTAACTTTCCTACGTGAACAACTACATCCTTGATCATCCCAACCGGGTGGGCAATACTCCCATCCGCTAGACCAATCAATACCTCCGTCTCCTCTAACTTTCCTAGCTTGAGAATGGTGAAAAGGGATAAGGGAATCAAGTTGAGGCTTGACCCTAAACCGGCTAGTGTATCGAAAGCTTCGGATCTTCCTATCTTACAAGGCAAAACAAATATACCCGGATCATCAAGCTTTTTAGGTAACTTGTTTTGAACGAAGGCGGTCCCACTTTTACCTAGTTTAAACTTCTCATACTTTTCTAGGAGGGCACTATAGTAGGGAGCACGGGCTAAGACATCAATGATGGGGCGTTCAAGGTGGAGCTCCTTGAATTCATTGTCAAGGTCTTGCGTAGGATGTGTTTCAACTATATTTTTGACCGGTTTGATATCGGGTATTTTATTTGATTGGTCCTTTTTAAGAATTTGGTTTTGTTTGAAACACGTGCTCGTTGATTTAACCGAGTAGTATTGCGGACAAGAAGTGGATGACGAAACTGATGATATGGAATTAACGTTTAGTTTTGGGTTCTTGACCGTGTCGCTTGGGAGTGCTCCCATTTCTCGGTCATTGAGAACTTTCAACAATGTGTCAATTTTGGTGGTCATCTTGCTTTGATTTTGTTTGAAATCGGCTTCAAACTTAGATATGCGAGCTTCTTGAGATGCCATAAACTTAGACATCAATCCTTCAAGATTGTTGGTACTACCATAGTTGTTATAAGGATTGTTGTTGAAAGTACGGTTGGATGGTGGACCGTTTGATTGGTAACGATTAGGCGGATTGGAGGAATTGGCTTGGTTTTGTCTCCACCTAAGGTTTGGGTGATTTTTCCAAGAAGGGTTGTAGGAATCACCATAAGGGTTTGGCTCGGGCTTGAAAGTGTACCACTTATCTACCGCTTCATCGGTACGCGAGGATGCGTAGTCCGCAAAAGCTGTTCCAGGGAGTTCCACACAATCACGAGTGTCATGGGGACCACTACATAATTCGCATGAAGAAGTGATTTTGTTCACTTGGCTTGAAGGCTTAGGAACTTCATAAGATTTCATGAGAAACTTGACTTGGTCCTCAAGTTCCATGATCCTACGATCGGGAGTGCTAGAATTGTTCGAAGGCAAAGATATTGCCTTGACCGTTTTGTTCAAATCACGGGGATCATTCCAACTTTCATTGTCATAGAGAGCAAGATCTTCTATGAGTTCCCATGATTGTTCCGCACTTAAATCACGTAGCTTACCACCGGCCGATTGGTCAATGGCTCGCCTTGTGGAGAGATCGATATGGTCATAAAAAATTTGGACTTGGAGCCAAAGATCTATGCCATGGTGAGGGACTTTTTGGAGTAAGTCCTTGAATCGAGTCCATGCTTCATATAGAGTTTCACCTTGACGTTGTTGGAACATCAAGATATCATTTCTAAGCTTGGTAGTTCTCCCCGGTGGGAAAATTTGAGCAAGGAAACGAGTGGTGAGATCATCCCATGAGGTGATGGATCCCGCGGGTAAACGTTCAAGCCATTGATTAGCTTGATCACGTAGAGAGAATTGGAATAGGCGTAATCGGGTTGACTCTCTGGTTGTAACATCAAGGTCTATAGAATCTAGGATTTTAAGGAAGTCCTTGAGATGTTGATTTGGATCTTCTGAACGAAGTCCATGGAATGCACATCCGCTTTGCACCAACCGGATGGTGTCGGATCGCAAGGGAGACACATTGGCTCCTTGGGTGAGCTCAATGGTATTTCGATAGCCTTGGTGGCTAGGTCGGGAGTACTCTCCTAGGGTTCGGGGCCTAAGAGGTTGGTTAGCTAGCGGTGGGTTTTGTGGGTGGTTTTGTTGTGGTGGGATAACGGGTTCAAAGATGTTACCATCTTCCATGATGTCGGATGGTGAAGAGTTACGAACAAAAACACGAAGAAATAAGATAGACTAAAGAAGACCTAAAAATAAAAATAAAATCTTACTAGAAAGGAATCTAGCAAGTAGACCTAATAAAAAGAGATTCTAACCTAGACAATAACTATTACCCAGGCTGCGGCGCCAAAAACTTTGATGCGTGGGAATTGCACCAGGTTTTACCTCCTAAGGGATCTTGAGAAGCTTACAACCCCCACCAGGCAGTGTACCTGATCGATGCAGTATAGTATAATGACAAGTACCGGGGGATTGATCGTTCAGCTAGGAATAGTGTCGCTAGGCTTAGAAAACCTAAGAACTAGGTCTAGAGATGAGGGATGATTCTTTTTGTATTTTTATATTTTTATTAAAGCAAGTAAAAATCTCGGTTTTGAAGGAGTTGGGCGGAATTAGTTGCTAATCAACTAACCCAATTACTAAGATGCAATCAAAATAAAATACTAAAAATAAAAATAAACTAAATTATGATAGAGTTGTGAGCAATATGTGGGAGAATTGTGTTTACTTAGATTTCACTACTCCCTAGATATCTTTTACATGTTAATTACTTGTTATAGTTGCGTGGATGACGGATTGTATTCCTTAATACCATTCATGGGGTGGCGTACTTACTTCCCCAATCCTATAAGCGCCTATTTCACTCCTATGTCGAGCCGGCTAAGAAGCTCCTAACATGGGATCCCTAGAATTTGTTTATGCATTAAATACAACCAATAAAACCTAGTACACATCGGTTCATGTTTCCTAAGATGTTCAAGCATGTTACACAATGGAGATTTGCCAGTTTTCTTAAGCCTAACATTGAAATCATTCATCCAATACAACCATAAACAAGTAATCAACACATAATTAACATCTAGGTTTCATTAGATCTATGCAAACACAAGATAAATCTAGCCTACCATGTTGAAATCAAGACAAGTAAAAGATATAATCAACCAACACATAGACATATTGATTGAATTAAGAGAAGACTTATCTCAATTGAACATGAAAGGATTCAAGGGGTGAAAACCCTTGAAAACACTGTAAAATACGACCTATGGTTTACGAGGTTCGACCCTAGTTTTCTCCATACAAATTCCTCTTATGAATGAAAAGTATATATAGATTTTGATAGGTGACGGCGTCAAGAACAAAAGTCTGACGCTGTCATCTCGCCGCCAAATAGTTCCTCGGACTGCCTAGATCTGGGTCTGACGCCGTCATGTGTAATCCATCATCAGGCCGTCACCAAAATTACTCTTGATGCCCTTCTTGTGACGCCGTCAGGTTTGCATTGGGGCGTCACCACTTTTACGCCTGACGCCGTCAGGATCTTCCTCTTGACGCCGTTAGGTACTGTTCTCAGCATGGAAAATTAAGTCTTTGGCATTTTCTTCACTTTTATGCTCCAAAAATGTCCGAATTGCTTCCTTTTCTAGAATTCACTCTCAAAGTACCTAAAATCACAAAAGGAACGATTTAGGGTAATATTTGATCAAATAAATTCAATTCCGAGCTTAAATGACCCCCTAAAAGTGGTTCATTTTTCGCCTCATCACCTACAAAAATAGATGCATCTTCATTCAAATTTTTCCTCCCAAATTAAAATGTATGGTTAGAATTACTTCATATCCTTTTTATTTTAATTATTCTTCTTATTGGATCTCTTCCGTATATATATATATATATATATATATATATATATATATATATATAGGGTGGGGTTATTCTAAAAAGGGCCTTATAATAAAAAGTGTAGGAATGATTGTGGGAGTGACATGTGTCACCCCCATTCCACATCATATGACACGTGTCACCCCCCCCCCCCCCCCCGCCGAAAAAAAAAAATTTCCCGCCAAAAAAATTTTTTTTTGGCAAATTTTTTTTTTCCCGCGAAATTTTTTTACTGCATCACTGTTATAAATTTACTGCTTCACGGTTATAAAGTTACTGCATCACGGTTACTGCATCATGGTTATAAAGAAACTGCATTATCATAAGTTTTCTGCATCATATATGTATTTAACTACATTACAATTAAAATACGATTCTTTTTTAAGTTTTGGTGCATCTATATTATAAGTTACTGCATCATAGTTAATAGTTTAGTGCATCAACTATGCTGCAGTAACTTATAACCTTAATGCACTAAAATTTAAAACTGTGATCCAGTAACTTTTATAATTGTGATGCAGTAACTTTATAACTGTGATTCACTAAAAAATTTGGCGGGATTTTTTTTTTTTTTTTTTTTTTTTTTTTTGCCGGCCGGGTGGGGTGGGGGGGGGGGGGGGGTGGGGTGACATGTGTCATATGATGTGGCATAGGGGTGATACATGTCGCCCTCACAATCCTTCCTACACTTTTTATTATAAGGACCTTTTTATTTTAACCCATATATATATATATATACATATATATATATATATATATATATATATATATATATATATATATATATATATATATATATATATATATATATATATATATATATTTGATATCCTATGCACATTTACATTTTCTTGAATTAATTCGCACATGTGAGCTACATCAATAAAAAAACACACATAAATTACTTGTGTATGAAAATGCATTAACATAATACATATATCTATATATATGCTTATCTATAACAATCACCTAAATATGTAAGAAACAAAGAAAATAGTTAGTATCCCAATCTTTGGTTCCATTTATCTGAGCATGCATGATCTTGTTTGATTTTCATGGTACCTGCGTATGATAACTAAATTAAGAAAAAAAGAAGACAAAGTTAATTACAAAGATCTAAAAGATGTGTGAATCATCTCCAAAATATTTCGCATTAACACACTTCAACAAACATGTACGTACTAAATGTTGCCAAAGAGAATTTACAAATCGCTACCAATAATCAAAGATCTAAAAGATGTGTGAATCATCTTCAAATATACATACTAAATGTGATTTTGGCCGGTTTATATAGGCATGAATTAGGTTAAATCATTAATTATTCTTGCAACCTTTTCAACTCCATCTCAATCCATAACCGACTTTTAATTCTATACTAAATACGTGATCAATTCCGGCATTGGGAGCAACTGTAACACCCCAACCCGAAAAGGGTTAAAGTGTAACATTATGGGGTCAAATCAGAACATAAGCAAGCGGAATACATTAGTAATACCAGGTTCACAAAATAGTTCTACAGAAAAGATAAAGGACTAATTCTAAACATTACAACTTCCAAACTAATTACAAACTAAGAACCAAAAGGGAATCTCTAAGTCTATTCTCTAATCCATGGGAAGCTATCAACAATGTAGTCCATTAAGAGCTCCTAAGCACTCTTCACCCAACCCAGCTTCCTTCTAAAACCTGCCGCAGGAAAAGAAATGCGGCTGAGCTTAAAAAGCCCAGTGAACAGATATAAACAAACAAAAGCTAATATCAAAAGGGAAACAAAAGTGAATCCGAAAATGAATCTAAGCAAACCTGTTGAGAAGAATATCAAAGAATATGGGACATATGATAGAATCAACAGAACATGATCAAAGGGAATACGTATAAGGAATATCAAATGAATAAAAGGAAAATAAAATGAATCATAAGTGTAAGTAAATGAACTAAGGAAAGCTTAAGTTAATAACAATAAAGAAGTTAGAACAACATGGATCACATATATAGTAGAAGTAACAGAAATGCCCAACAATTATATATCAAATTGTACATAGAGTAGCTAGCTCGATGTACCAAATGTGAAATGGAGTGTATTGCACACACATACCCATTCACCAAATTCAAAACGAAACAAAGTACCTAGGATGCATCCATACGCCCCCTACAAAACAAATATATATGCACAAAGCTCTAGGCTAAGTAAACATATACAATAATAAATATAGGCCTGAATAGCAAGCTTAAAGGGAACGCTGTGGACAAAAACCCACCTCCACAGATAGTGTCAATACCACTGGTGCATCAGTGGCAAGGCCATGGACTCCCCATGACTGGCTACAAATTAATCAAATAATGGGCAATAAATAGGGCATAGGAATGCTATAAGAATAAGAACTATAGCATGCAACAAATATCAAGCAAATCCTAACAAAACTGGATCAATCAATTACGAATCAAACAAAGGGAAGCATAGAAATGGTTCAAGTCAAAGGTCCAAATAAAATAGTCATATCATTAGGTTCAAATCAGAGGTTCATAATAGCAAAAGGGTTCATAGCAAAGGTTCAAGATTTGAAGTTATATAATCAAAAGATGTTAAAGAAAGTCATGAGAAATCTTAAAGAGTAAAACAGATTAAGGACTTTTGAAAATTATTTAAAACCTTTTTATCATTAAAGTATTCCTTTAAAAACACATTTCATAAAAGTCATTAAAACTTCATATAAAACTGGCATCGTATCGTAATCACATAAATCATTTCAAAAATAGTTTCTCTCAAAAGTCATCAAGTTATATTTTTAAAAGGGTATTCATACGAAAACATACCATCAAATGAACCAATGATATCACGCGTATAAAGATAAAAAAAAATCATAATAGTGGCAATGGAATGGATCATGAGTCATAAGAAACCTTACTGAAATGTTAGAATATCTGTACCTTAGACCACAAGTGCAAACATAATAGAAACATAAAGATCGGAAGCAAACTCCTTCTTCAGCGAATCTACACGAATTAATAACTTATTTTAAATCAGATTATTCATTTTAGTCAGCTTTTCATTTTTCGTAACTTTCCATTTATAGTCTTTCCAAAAATAGTAACTTTCCTGAATTAGTAATTTTTATACTTTAGAGTTATAAATGACAATTGAATAATCTTTAAGGGTTAAAGTGACCAATGTAGTAGTTTAGGGTTAAATATGTAATTATTACAAAGTTTAAGGTTTAACAATGTAAATATCACAAGTTTATCTATTTTAAAACCGAAATCAACATAAGCCTTATCTCGTTATTTTAATCTCGTGGCCTCTTAATTATTTTATATAACTCAAAATCAAATGAGTTGTGACAAAACCTTGTGTCATTAAAACAAGTTTCAACCTTTCTAACCTTTTATTAATTCGAACCAAAAACAATTCGTGACACTCTCTTTGTGACACAAAACAAATCCCATCTTTTCTATTCATTTTTAATTCGAAGTCAAACATGAAGCCAAAATAACATGCATGCAATCTCTTCCTACGTATGATCTTATAACTGAAATATGAAATATGGCCGAAATCGACTCGCACTTAATATTATTTTTGGAAAAAAAATCTCTTCTCGTTGTTACACAATAACAAAACAATTTTCGAATTACGTCAAGTCTTACCCACCCGTGATCCCATTCGAATAAAAGGAAAAAAAATAAAAATAAAATCATGGGTCTTTTTCTCATTTGAAAACTTATTTGAAGTCAATAAAATCTTTTTTTCCCAAGTCTGTTCATGTTTTAGAAGCCATTTGAATGAGATTAAAACATGTCTCAAAAACCCCTTTATCTTAATTGATTAATATGTAGTCGTGGTTCACCTTTTCGTTTTTACCATAAAATTCCAACATGTTTATGTCTGCTCGAAACATAATGAAAACACATGTCCTATAAAACCTTTTTATCAAATCCATTTTGCACTATGTCGAGTCACAGAAAGGAATAAAACACACATACTCACACGTATGATTAAGTAGTTGATTATACATGTTTGATTTCGTTATTTTATGCGTTGTCTTCAAAGATTTCATGTGAGATTTTAAGCCGATAATGAAGGCAGTACATGATCGAAACAGAAAACAAGGAGAATGAAATTGAATAAGATCGAAGGTTTACCCTTGTAGCGTGTCAAGAACAAGAAAACGGTGACACCATATTGTATACCACGTCTACACCATACTCCGAAACCACACGCAACCAGAACCTCGATCAGAATTTCAAACCCACGTCCAAGACCTAGTCGCACTGCACGACACCCAAGATCACCCACGTTTACGTCTATCTTTTGAACCAGTAATATCGACATGATCACACTACACACCATCCTTTGCGTACTCTTTGGATCAAACAGGAAAGAAGAACCCGAATGGAGTTTGCCGTCATTTATTGTACGTGGGTTTTAGGGTTTTGTTTTAGTTAGTTTTTCTGTGATGGTAATTAAAAAGTAATATTCGGCTAAATGGTATGGGGAAAAACAAGTATTAAGATCAAAATAAAAAGGGTAAATTACCGTGACATATGGAATGTGATTGGCTCCTTCCAAAATTAAATTTACTTATATTTAGGCATGATTGTAGTTGATATTCCCTTGTGCATTCAAAACAGAAAATTCGGACCATATAGCTTCTTAGGCGTGCACTATTTTTGACCATGTTACAAAGTTTAGAAATAATGTATATCATAAGTATCGCTTTAACATTTCATAAGTATCGTAACCTCATATGTCGCGAAAGGTTCAAGGATTATCGTATAAATATTTAAGTTAAAATCGGAACTTAAAGTTTTTGATTATATAACGTCTTTCAAAAATTCAAAATTTGAGGGTATTTTAGGTATTTCCCAAGTTCGAAATTTCCGGGTCTAACAGCAACGTTTGTCACACCCCCAGAATCGGGTCCAGTGGAAGCATACATGTAGCTGGGGTGTAACTCAATCGGTATCACAACACGAGTACAAAAATATTGAATTTACATCGTTAAAAGTAGTGCGGAAGTAGGCCATTAAAATAGTTAAAAACGGTCCCCATATGAATAATCAGAGTCTTCTATGACCATGCCATGCCCTGCCAAAACCTCCAGTAGCGTGCCATTGCTTAATACCTGAAAATACATGCTAAAGTGTCAACACGAGGTTGGTGAGTTCATAGAGTCTTGTGAAAAAGAATGTTATGCATATGAATGAAGATGTCCCAGCAAAGGCATCGTAAATCCACTCAGTTCCAAGTCCCGCCATAAGAGACTTGTAACCTGTGTGTTTACAACCCATTGCCAAATATGTTTTGGTTTGTGTGAACAAAATAATGCTTGAATCTAAATTCAAGGATAAGTGTAGCAAAACCGCTATATAAACAATTATGACAAATCCCATGAAATGCAGGTAATCAAACATACCAATGAAATGCAGGTGATTAAACAGCATATATATAGGTAAAGCTGAAAATGTTTGAGTAATCAACCATGTAAATCAAGTAATGCGTTTAAGTAAAACGAGCATGTATTCTCCCCCAAAGAGTTTACAAAACAATTAAAATAGTAGGGGCTATGACTCACCTCAAGCTGATGATACTGTGATGAAGTGAAATGAACAACAATGAGCGATTAGCTGCCGCAACCTAATATGAATGATGAATGATCTACTTTAGATCATGAAATGATGTTGAAAATGTCCATGCACATGTTTCCTATACCACTCTTAACTTGAAAAATACTTGTTGATATCAAATAATACATTTTTCCAAAACTTGGGAAAATAAGGCAACTAGAAAATAAAACTAGTCGAAATGTATATATATCATATATATATATATGTTAGTGTTGAAATCCTCGATTTGAAATCCTTGAAATAATGTCTTGTAGTCGTAAAAATATACTTGTAATCACTAATACTTCATTAGTTATGATTTTGGCCACTTGGGTATTATTTTTAGAAATCTAGAGTTACTACGTAGTAGTAATATTATTATTGTCAAAAGCTGTCAAAATAATATATGTTTTGCAGATATTGATACGTGAATATCTTTGTCGTTATAAGTCCATTTTTCTCGTTCTTTATATCCATGGTTACGTCTTAGTATGTAGCAATATATTTTGGAAAGCTTGGCTCCTCCGGGTTACGTCTAAAGCCTCGTTTTGCCCGACGAAAAACGTCCATCAGCATACAATTTTCAGAAAAATAGTTTTCGTCAATAAACTTGCAAAAATCATATCTCCTTCGTTATAAACTCGTTTTAATCCGTTCTTTCGCCTACGACTTCGTTTTTGAAAGTATTTTCTAAATCTTTGGTTGAAAATATTCCCTGAGCTACTGAGTTTTCCAGAAATCAAATTTTGGGACAGTAGGTATATATATATGTTCCAAATCCATTTCTAGTGTTCTAAACTTGTTTCTAATCCACCCAAATCACTTCCAATCACCACAAATCTAATATATTACTACCATACACCTTCTTAGGGTGTCATGGGTTCATAATCATCATCAATCTAATTAAGCTAAAAAGGAAATCCAAAATAAACATTTCTAGGGTTTCAAAGTGAAATGTTTATAAAATGAAGTGGTATAACTAACATATGCATGAAACCATGTATAGAAATCACATGATCATAAAGATAACTTGAAGAAATGATGAAAATAAATTTAGTAACTTACTTTGAATGATTATGTGATTAGATGATGAAAAACCTTGTGATTCTTGAGTTTATATTTCAAAACTCTTATAAGAATGATGAAATAAGCTAGTTTATGACTTTGTCTTGGAAAAATCTTTCTTGTTCTTGGTCCCTTGGTCCTTGCCGTGAGGTAGAGAGAAAGAGATGAGAGATGAGTAGCTTTTGATCTTGAAAAACTTTAAGTGAAATGTTTTTGTTGTAGTTAGATATTTAGATGTAAATATTATAAGTTATTTAGGCTAGTTAATGCATGAGGTTAGAAAATAAAAGTCATGTGGTTTAGGGGTGGTCTTGGGGCCGGTCATGGGTGAGCAACGGGGGGGGGGGGGGGTAGCTTTGATTTAATTAGGATTTGAGTGGAGGTTTAGATGTATATTAGTGTTTTAGTTAAAATCGGGTACCAGGTTCGATAGAAATAAATTTTAACAAAGTTAACCGGGTCAAAATAAAGTTATAAAAATGTTAAAAATATGTTGGGTACATGATGAGCCGAAAAATGAACCATTTTTAGGGGGTCATTTAAGCCCGAAATTGAATTTATTTGATCAAATATTCCCCTAAATCGTTCCTTTTGTGATTTTAGATACTTTGGGAGTGAAATCTGGAAAAGGAAGCAATTCGGACGTTTTTGGAGCATAAAAGTGAAGAAAATGACAAAGTATTAATTTTCCTTGCTGGGAACAGTAGGTGACGGCGTCAAGAAGGAATTTCTGACGGCGTCAAGAGTAATTTCCATGACGACCCAGTACAGAATTGACGGCGTCACGAAGTAGGGCGTCAAGAGTAAAATGCATGACGACCTGGAAAATGCTAACACATGACGGCGTCAAAAGTAGATCAAGGCAGTCCGAGAAATATTTTGGCGGCGAGGTGACGGCGTCACAAGATTTGTCTTGACGCTGTCAGACCCTATTTCCTATATATAGTTTTCTAATTTTCACATTAAAAGGAGAGAAGTTTTGGAGAAACCCTAAGTACGAACTTGGTGCGAATTTTACAGGTTTTTCAAGGGTTCTAAGCCCTTGATACCTTTCATGTGTTATTGAGATAAGTATTCTTTCAATTCAATCAATATGTCTATGTGTTGGTTGTCTATATCTTGTTCTTGTCTTAATTCCATCATGCTAGGCTAGATCTATCTTGTGTTTGCTTGGATCTAATGAAACCTAGATGTTAATTATGTGTTGATTACTTGTTTATAGTTGTATTGGGTGAATAAATTCGATGTTAGGCTTAAGAAAACAGGCAGACTTCCAAATGGTAACATGCTTGAACGTCTTAGGTAACATGAACTGATGTGCACTAGGTTTTATTGGTTGTATTTAATGCATGAGCCACTGTTTACAATCCCTATGGTTGTGATGGGCATGGCATAGGAGGAGATAAGAGCTCATAGGATTGGGGAGTTAAGTGCGCCACCCCATGAATGGTATTAAGGAATACAATCCGTCATCCACGCAACTATAACAAGTAATTAATGTGTAAAAGATATCTAGGGAGTAGTGAAATCTAAGTAAACACAACTTCATCACTTATTGCTCACAACCTTAGTTAATTTAGTTTATTTTCATTTCTAGTATTTTATTTTGATTGCATCTTTAGTATTGGATTAGTTGACTAGCAACTAATTCCGCCCAAATCCTTCAAACCTGAGATTTTTACTTGCTTTCTAAAAAATATAAAAATGCAAAAAGAATCATCCCTCACCTTTAGAACTAGTATTTAGGTTTTCTAATCCTAGCGACACTATTCCTAGCTGAACGATCAATCCCCCGGTACTTGTCACTATACTATACTACAACGATCAGGTACACTGCCTGGTGGGGGTTGTAAGCTTCTCAAGATCCCTTGAGAGGTAAAGCCTGGTGCGATTCCTACGTATCAAGTTTTTGGTGCCGCAGCCCGGGGAATAGTTATTGCCTAGGTTAGAATCTCTTTTTATTAGGTCTACTTGCTAGATTCCTTCCTAGTAAGATTTTATTTTTATTTTTAGGTTTTCTTTAGTCTATCTTATTTCTTTGTGTCTTTGTTCGTAACTCTTCACCACCCGACATCATGGACAACGGGAACATCTTTGAACCCGTCATCCCACCACAACAAAACCCACCACTAGAACCTCTTAGGCCCCAAACCTTAGGAGAGTATTCCCGACCTAGCCACCAAGGCTACCGAAACACCATTGAGCTCACCGGAGCCAATGTGACCCCCTTGCGATCCGACACCATCCGGTTGGTGCAAAGCGGATGTGCATTCCATGGACTTCGTTCCGAAGATCCAAACCAACATCTTAAGGACTTCCTCAAAATCGTAGATTCCATAGACCTAGATGTTGAAACTAGAGAGACAACCCGATTACGCCTATTCCAATTCTCTCTACGGGATCAAGCTAGTCAATGGCTTGAGCGTTTACCCGCGGGATCCATCAACACATGGGATGATCTCACCACTCGTTTCCTTGCTCAATTTTTCCCACCGGGGAGAACTACTAAGCTTAGAAATGACATCTTGATGTTCCAACAACGTCAAAATGAATCTCTTTATGAAGCATGGACTCGTTTCAAGGACTTACTCCAAAAAGTCCCTCGTCATGGTATAGATCTTTGGCTCCAAGTCCAAATTTTTTATGACCATATCGATATCTCCACGAGGCGAGCCATTGACTAATCGGCCGGTGGTAAGCTACGTGATCTAAGTGCGGAACAATCATGGGAACTCATAGAAGATCTTGCTCTCTACGACAACGAAAGTTGGAATGATCCCTGTGATTTGAACAAAACGGTCAAGGCAATATCTTTGCCTTCGAACAATTCTAGCACTCCCGACCGTAGGATTATGGAACTTGAAGGTCGAGTCAAGTCTCTCATGAAATCTTACGAAGCTCAAAAATCCTCAAGCCAAGTAAGCAGAATCGCTTCTACATGCAGATTATGTAATGGCCCTCACGAGACTCATAACAGCATGGAGCTTCCAAAACGTGTTTATTACGAATTCACGTCGTCACACGTGGGTCAAGGTCCTCGAACTTCTGGCGAGGCCTATGAGGCATGGAAGGATAAACCTAATTTCAGAGGATACCAAACGCGGAGCGTATCTTTCAATGACTCCTCACCACTTACTTGGTCCGAGCATTTCCCATCACAAGGCATTCCTAGGCAAAGCTGTGAAGATGCTCTAAAAAAATTCATTCTATCTCAAGAATTACAGCTCTCTACGCTCGAGGCTAAATTTAGACGACAGCAGGCTGATATGAACAACAAGATTTGTAATCTGTTAACTGCTATCAAAGAGCATGTTATTAATAAACCCATTCACGTTGATGAGGTTAAGTCTGTTACCGTCATGAGTCCACCAACCTCCCCTGTGAAAGTAAAAAGTCCTAGCAAGTTATTCAAACATCTATCCCCTAAAGGAAAAGAACCTGTCAATCCCCTAGGACCAATCCATTTCATAAACACCATCACCACGATATCTGCTTCTACACCCAACCTAACCCAACAACAAACTAACAAATTTGGTTATACAGCTAAAGATGAGACCTTAAGGGTAGACCACGATTCGGCCAGAAAACCTACCAACTCATCCGAGTAGTACACTGCGCGAGAATCTGGCAAATCGGATGAAGGGAAAGAGAGATCAGAAGAGCATGAGAGAAATCCAACCATTTTGGGTAAATCTATTATAGAGGAACCCGAGAGAAAAATGGAGGATGTTACTAGTGGGAGTAGCGATAGGACTAAGGAAAGTAACCCTAAAGTTTTCAAGATCTCCTGCACCATTAAGGAAAATCTCTTAACCGATAGTCATATAGATCCTAGCTTCCCAGTCAACATAATCCCCCTTTCCTTATACCACGAAGCCTTCCCAGAATGCATTGCGTGCGAGAGAGTAATGAAAAATTTATCAATCAGGATTGGAGAGCTTGTTTACAATACTGACCTCACCGTGGTCGATGACGTGGACCCTCTCACCAATCAAACGTTAACCAACCTTGTTCTTGGGAAACCATTTATCAATGAATCGGGAGTGATCCTTGATGAGAAAGATGGTAGTGCATTATTCACCAATGGTGTTAAGAAGGTAATTTTTCGTAGGGGTAATGAGGAGTGTTAAGAAGGTAATTTTTCGTAGGGGTAATGAGGAGGTGTACGAGTATCGTCCTTCCCTTGAGGGGAATCTATATGGGTCGAAGGATGGAGAGTCGGGGAAGATAAGACGGCGTGTTCCGAATAATCTCAAAATCCCCTGCATGATCGGTCATAAGTACTTCGATAACATCTACATTAACGTATTCCTGCCGAAGAATTTTATGTCATTATTCCATTATAACAATATCTGCAGATGGGGAATGATTTACAAGGGAGAGAAAGTGGTTGGTAAGGATCATGAAATCCAGGTGTTTGTAGGAAATATGGCATTTACTATGGAATTTACGATCGTGGACAACATCGAAGACTATGTCGACCCTAGATTATCACAAATTGTTTTTGGGGCGCCATTTTGCGAGATCACTAATCTGATAATTGATGACCGGAACGGAATTATGACCTTCGCTGATGGAATTAGGAGAGTTTCATACCAAAAGCCATACAAGAGAAGAGACCTTAAGGAAATCGATTGTGACGGGCTTGATAAGATAAGTTCCCAACTTATTTTATGCGATGAAGATGTTCGGAGAGGGTGTAAGAACACTTCTGATTTATCATGTGGATTCTTTAAGGATGTTAGTAAGCTTGGTTCTAAGTATCGAAAAGATATCTTCGAGTTCGAAGACCCGAAGTACTTACACTATGAAAGCGATACTGGTTTAGAAGACGACCTAGAGAGTGAAACCAATGATGAGGTCACGTAGTAACCCATGACCTTGAGTCTAGCTACAAGACTCGTAAATAAAGAAAAGCGCTTCTTGGGAGGCAACCCATGTTTTGTGTTATTTTATTTTGTTTGTTTGTTATTTGCTTCCGTATGCATGCTTTATTTTTATTGTTGGTAGATCATGTTTCTAAACTAAATAGTGGAAATACTTTACTTTGTTGTTTTGGCCTAGTCTTAACTCCACCTAAAAGTATTTTTGCAAAAGATAAGTGTAAGGGGAAACCCCAAATATGTTTTCAAGAAACAAACCGATCATGATTCTCCACAATATTAAATGAACATGTATATTCGTATTTGTTAGAGTCAAATGCTTGTATTGAGTCATAATGAAGTTTTGCAGGATTTTCCAGGAAGTGAGACCAAGTTTTTCCAGAAATTTTCCGGAAACTTAACATAAGAATTTCTGCAGGTCACTTCTGACGGCTTCACGAGTTAACTCTTGACGGCGTCACGTGTAAAAATCTGGAAATTTTACCAGTTTTGTTTTTTCTAATGGAGTCTTATGGTTTTTGTGAATTATTAAGTTTTATAATCTCTAGGAAATCTGCAAACTTCATTCCACAAGCATTATATCTTATCTTGTTTTCTAGGATTTAGTAACTTATATAGGATGCCGTCAATTTTACGCGAGGTTGTTTTGTCTATTTTCTCAGGATTTACAGGTTATGTATGACAAGAAGATGATTTATATTCTGGAAGGGAAGCTTTGATTGTTCATTTTCTTGGAGGAAGATTTAACCTGGCCACCTTATTATCCATACCGAGCGAATCAGGGGAGTATTTGATTTCATTCTTTTTACTTTTTCACTTTTACATTCTTTACTTGAACATTGGGGACAATGTTCATCTTAAGTGTAAGGGGAGGGTAAAAAGATGATACCTTACATATGCACTTTCGCTTGAGTTTGTTTTGTTTAATGGTAGATGTGTAATAAAACTATGAGAAATACTTGTTAGTGTAATTTTAGCGCCAAATTTAAATTTTTTTACAACATTTAGGAGTGAAACTTTAGCCATAGCAAGCGTCTCATGGATAGGAGTTTGTATGACTAGCACATAACCGTACTTTCAGAAAAATTTTCCACCCAAATATGTGAGGTTCGCCTTTAGATTTGATAGGAAAAGCATTTACTATTAGTGCTTATGAGTGTACCGGTAGCATTTAGATTCTAGAACTTGCGTTAGTGATGCATCCCGAGACCGCTAGTAAGACTACATTCGTGTAGTAGGATTTACTACATGATAAGAGGCATTAGTATCACCCTTGTGTTAAATCCGTATCATAATTACTTGACCATTTAAGTCATATTACTTGGCTAGTTAAGTCAACTAATTTTTCCCACACCTTAGCGTTGTACTCATTTTTAGTACACGAAACCCCTAGTACACCCCTCCGAGCCTATCTTTTCGTTTCTAACTTTAAGCATTTTACTTAAAGGAAGAATTTGTTACACCCCACTTAAATGTACACCCAAATCGCCTTAGCCTTCCATGTATGCGCTCATTTTTAGTGCATTATTGTTATATTTTAAACCCTAAGTTAACTATCTAATTGATTACATGGTTGCTAAGTCGAGTCATATCTTTGTACATATTGTTTTGGGACGATTGGGACTCATGCGTAAAGTACTTATTTTATGGAGTAATGGGGAAGAACATCATTTATTACCCCCATATGTACGTTAATCTTAAAAGTGCTCAAAGTGTTTTGATTTTCTTAATTCGAGTCAATAGATTAGTTCATTGTAAAGTATGTAAAAATTCAAGTGTAAGGGGAATGTTCATTCCCTATGATGTATTATTTTGGATGGTAGGGTAAGAGTGTATGTAAAAAAAAAAAAATAAAAAAAAAAAAAATAAAAATAGAAAAAGAAAGAAAAAGAAAATAGAAAAAGGAAAAGAGAAAAACATACGGACTACCATCCCTTTTCATTCTACGTTCATTTTATGTTTTTGTTATTTTTCATTTATTAGCCTAAGTCGAGTCTAGTCTTGGCTTAGCAACGCCATATTGTACATGTAATTAACCAAGATTGTTAACTCGCCACCAGTAAAGCTTCCTTTATCCAACAAAACCGTGTATTTCATATCCCTACACCTAACGTTACAACCCTTTAAAAAGACCTCTTTGATAGTTTATCCTAGGTGCTTACGCCATGTGGTGGAGGTTTGATCCTTTCCCAAGCCTATGGTAATCTATTTTGCTATGACAGGTAGTGAGAGATATCTTCCGTTTCCATATTGTAATTTATACTTTATTACACCCGAGAGATGTGAGTATCTAAACACTATTTGTGAGGTGCTAGTGTATGACCTCCGTGCTTGTCTATTGGTCTTTAGTGGAGCGATTATTTGTTGTAATTACTTTTATATTAGTGTTAAATGACCCCTAACTTGTATTTTGAGTAGAATAAAAGCGCATTTGCTTGAGGACAAGCAAATCTCAAGTGTAAGGGTATATGATGAGGCGAAAAATGAACCACTTTTAGGGGGTCATTTAAGCCCGGAATTGAATTTATTTGATCAAATATTGCCCTAAATCGTTCCTTTTGTGATTTTAGATACTTTGGGAGTGAAATCTGGAAAAGCAAGCAATTCAGACGTTTTTGGAGCATAAAAGTGAAGAAAACGCCAAAGTCTTAATTTTCCTTGCTGGGAACAGTAGGTGACGGCGTCAAGAAGGAATTTCTGATGGCGTCAAGAGTAATTTCCATGACGACCCAGTACAGAATTGACGGCGTCACGAAGTAGGGCGTCAAGAGTAAAATGCATGACGGCCTGGAAAATGCTAACACATGACGGCGTCAAAAGTAGATCAAGGCAGTCCGAGAAGTATTTTGGTGGCGAGGTGACGGCGTCACAAGATTTGTCTTGACGCCGTCAGACCCTATTTCCTATATATAGTTTTCTAATTTTCACATTAAAAGGAGAGAAGTTTTGGAGAAACCTTAAGTACGAACTTGGTGCGAATTTTACAGGTTTTTCAAGGGTTCTAAGCCCTTGATACCTTTCATGTGTAATTGAGATAAGTATTCTTTCAATTCAATCAATATGTCTATGTGTTGGTTGTCTATATCTTGTTCTTGTCTTAATTCCATCATGCTAGGCTAGATCTATCTTGTGTTTGCTTGGATCTAATAAACCTAGATATTAATTATGTGTTGATTACTTGTTTATAGTTGTATTGGGTGAATGAATTCGATGTTAGGCTTAAGAAAACTGGCAGACTTCCAAATGGTAACATGCTTGAACGTCTTAGGAAACATGAACTGATGTGCACTAGGTTTTATTGGTTGTATTTAATGCATGAGCCACTGTTTACAATCCCTATGGTTGTGCTGGGCATGGCATAGGAGGAGATAAGAGCTCATAGGATTGGGGAGTTAAGTGCGCCACCCCATGAATGGTATTAAGGAATACAATCCGTCATCCACGCAACTATAACAAGTAATTAATCATGTGGTTTTGATCTTGAAAAACTTTAAGTGAAATGTTTTTTTTGTAGTTAGATATTTAGATGTAAATATTATAAGTTATTTAGGCTAGTTAATGCATGAGGTTAGAAAATAAAAGTCATGTGGTTTAGGGGTGGTCTTGGGGCCGGTCATGGGTGAGCAAGGGGGGGGGGGGGGGGGGGTTGGGGTAGCTTTGATTTAATTAGGATTTGAGTGGAGGTTTAGATGTATATTAGTGTTTTAGTTAAAATCGGGGTACCAGGTTCGATAGAAATAAATTTTAACAAAGTTAACCGGGTCAAAATAAAGTTATAAAAATGTTAAAAATATGTTGGGTACAAGTATTGAGTGTTCGGGTGATTATTGTTTAGTTTTCACGAAAACCGTCATAATATTTATAAACTTATGATATAAATAAAATAAATTTCCAAAATACTGGGTAAATGAATTTTATAACTTTTATGATGTTATAAGGGATATAAAAATATGTCAGGACCATTGTGGGAATATTTAGATATATTCGTCGTATTTATTAACAGTGTGTTAACGTTTATTTATAAATAATTATACGTAAAACGTTAAATATATCAAATATATAAATTTGAAAATCCTAAGAGTGGTATAACATGAAAATGTTATTATAATGATATGCAGACTGTCTCTAGTCCGTATGCAATGTCCTTACTGATAATGAAATGAATTCGCACCTAAACCAATCCGGTTACGCGAATTTGAATACCCGTAAACTAAATTTACGATGAAATGAGTAATGCAAGTGAATAGTGAAATTTTTTCCGAAATGAATAGTGTTCAGTGAATAGTAAAATTTTCAAATGTTTCTCAGATTATCATACGAACACCAAAAAAAACGATGAATAGTAAAATGATGAATAGTGATTTATGAATACTAAATTGTCGAAGTTTGGAAAATGACCTGAAATGGTGAGTTGTGACAGTAGCCCACCCAAAAAGGAATTCAGTCCCTGAATTTAGCTAGTGTTGGTCTCGGTAGTAGGTTTGGTGAAAAGATGATGATATTCGAGGTTTCCAGCGAACTTTCACGATAGGAGTTCGACTTCGCTTCAACTGTTTGACCTCACGGTCCATGATTTTCTACTGGTTCTCCTACAAGGTTTAGGTTTGTCTTTGAGTTGGATTCTTTTCCAAATGGGATTATGAGTGACTAATCTGAAAGTCATTTCTTGAGATTTGAAGAACGTGAAACATGGTTGTGTAATCCTGCTGTTCTCTAACAAGGCTCAAGTCTGACGGCCACTAGGCCTACTCTGTCTGAAACATTAAATGGTCCAGTGTATATCGGGTTTAACTTTCCGAATTTTTCTAAATGGTATCATGCCTTTCCATGGCAGAATCTTTCAACATAACCCTGTCACCAACTTGTAATTCTAAGGGTTTACAACTTATTGACTTGTAACCGATTCGTGATTTGTAGGAAATTCCTGGTTATTTCATGAATGCTTACTGGACTAGTGAGTTGGGCTTTTCCAAATTTCAATCCATCAATGGATGTTGGTACATCGACCATAGAGTGCCTCAGATGGTGTAGTCTCTACGCTCACGCGATAACTATGGTTGCAACTGAATTTGATTTATGGTAATTGGTTAGTCCAACCATTCCTAGAGTCAAGCACACCCATGAGATGCAGTTAACCAACCCAATAAATGCAGGTAAATCCATACCCAATAAATGCAGGTAACTCCATACCCAATACATGCAGGTAAATCCATACCCAATAAATGCAGGTAAATCCATACCCAATAAATGCAGGTAACTCTATACCCAATAAATGCAGGTAAACCCATACCCAATAAATGCAAGTAAATCTATACCCAATAAATGCAGGTAACTCTATACCCAATAAATGCAGGTAAATCCATACCCAATAAATGCAGGTAATTCCTTACCCAATAAATGCAGGTAACTCTATACCCAATAAATGCAGGTAACTCTATACCCAATAAATGCAGGTAAATCCATACCCAATAAATGCAGGTAACTCTATACCCAATAAATGCAGGTCTCCCTATGATTGAATCGTTCTCTAATTCTGACCATTGGTCTGCAGATGATAGGTGGTGTAGTTCCAAAGGAATCTTAATGAAATCGCTAGGAGTTTGAGGTGAATCAATTTCCTCCATTAGGAATAATTGAAATGGATATCATGAATATTGTGGAAAAACTTACAAGGTTAATTCCGTCAAAGGGTGTTGTTGAAAATAATAAATTAGGATAAGGTTGTGATCCTCCGCAGGATGTCATGAATTGAGTCTTTGTCCACCTACGATGCTTAGTCTCCATTACTAAGATTTTCCCCAAGTTCTATGTCATCAAATCACCAAATCCTAAATGTATAAGTGATGTAATATAGTAGTTGATTTTCAAAGTTTGTTTTGAGATTGTGTGTTTTGTTCATAAACTTTCTCTGAATAAATGAATTTACACTTTAAGCAAACGGCTTTCCAAGTAACATTTTTTTCTTGATGTTTCAAAATTTAATAGTTATGCAAGATAGGACAGTTTTCAACATAAGGTGGATAATATGGTTTAACAAAGATCGATGTTTAAAATTTCCTAACATTCAATAGTTTTGTAAAAGATTAACCAAAAGGAATTTGCTTGTCAAAATAAATGCCTCAGAAAAGTATTTCTTACAAGATATATGTTTTGTATAACTGTAGTTTGGAGAAAAATCCATTTAAAAGTGAAAGTATTAAGAGGATAAAATAGCCAGGTATGTATGTCTGCACAAATGCATAGGTGTCTAATATGTTTGCATAAAGTCTATTGGTGAGGACATGTTCAATCTATAGTCTTGGTTAAGAGGTTGGATTTATCTCTATGGTGTTGCTTAGTGAGCACTCGTATCGAAACTAATCCTGTAATTCAGTCAAGCCAATACTTTCTAGATGGTAGAATTTTTTTTTGGTGATCAGGCCAGTGATAGTGGTTCGAATAGTTTCATGATATCTTAGGATTTCTGTTGAGTTTTGAGTGATCTTAATGTACTTAGGGATCCTCCTTATAGATGGTATGGAAAGTCTTTCCTAGGGAAGTCATTGATAATATCCACTTATCAATATTAGGAGTAGTGAGGGATGAGTGACATAGGAATCTATAGAGTGTTAGCTAATTCCTTATATATATATGGGGATGGGGAAATGATAGTGATGGTGAGAAGGGAAGAGACTGTGTCAACTGCAACATAAAAAGATTGTGATGAAAGAAAATATTGTGATGTAAGTGTATCATGCATAGACGTGAATGTTAATGAGATGAAATGACCAGTTGACGTGCTTCCAATCGGTGGTTCACGAGATGATGAAAAGTATGAATGTTCTGACAACGAGGGTATACACACACATAAATGAAACATTTGGAAATTTAGTAGAGGATTCAATCCAGACAGGATTTTATTATAACCATTCTCAGTGTTACAAAATTCATTTCTGAGTCGGATATAGGTAGTTAGCCTATGTCCCACTATCCCGGGTTGAATATAGATGACTAGTCTATATTCCACCAAGGTTCCATGAATTTTGAAATACTCAGCTCAGTTATACTAAGACTATGTCCTTCACAAATACCAAGACGTTCTGAAAGACTAAGGCAGGTGACCAAAACTCGAGGTCAAATGATGAAACTATGCAAGGAAAACATAATGCGGTGACATATACGATACGTGAACATGCTTATATGAAAGACAATTATAGTAATCAACTATAATAAATGAATATAATATACCAGATAATGAGATACAAATCTCATCACATATGTCAGCAACAAACCACAAGTGAGGCATCATCTTGGCAGGCAGGCACGTGACGGTCATAGGGTTAAGTTTTCTTGAAAGTAGCTATAGTCTAGGTTTTAAAAACACTTAGTTCGCTATAGCCAAAGCTCTGATACCAATCTGTCACACCCCCAGAATCGGGTCCAGCGGAAGCATACATGTAACTGGGGTGTAACTCAATCGGTATCACAACACAAGTACAAAAATGGTTTTCACTTTAACCATTTAGAATAAAATCGTTTAACCAAAAATATTGAATTTACATCGTTAAAAGTAGTGCGGAAGTAGGCCCTTAAAATAGTTAAAAACGATCCCCATATGAATAATCAGAGTCTTCTATGACTATGCCATGCCCTGCCAAAACCTCCAGTAGCGTGCCATTGCTTAATACCTGAAAATACATGCTAAAGTGTCAACACGAGGTTGGTGAGTTCATAGAGTCTTGTGAAAAAGAATGTTATGCATATGAATGAAGATGTCCCAGCAAAGGCATCGTAAATCCACTCAGTTCCAAGTCCCGCCATAAGAGACTTGTAACCTGTGTGTTTACAACCCACTGCCAAATATGTTTTGGTTTGTGTGAACAAAATAATGCTTGAATCTAAATTCAAGGATAAGTGTAGCAAAACCGCTATATAAACAATTATGAAAAATCCCATGAAATGCAGGTAATCAAACATACCGATGAAATGCAGGTGATCAAACAGCATATATATGGGTAAAGCTGAAAATGTTTGAGTAATCAACCATGTAAAGCAAGTAATGCGTTTAAGTAAAACGAGCATGTATTCTCCCCCAAAGAGTTTACAAAACAAATTAAATAGTAGGGGCTATGACTCACCTCAAGCTGATGATACTGTGATGAAGTGAAATGAACAACAATGAGCGATTAGCTGCCGCAACCTAGTATGAATGATGAATGATCTACTTTAGATCATGAAATGATGTTGAAAATGTCCATGCACATGTTTCCTATACCACTCTTAACTTGAAAAATACTTGTTGATATCAAATAATACATTTTTCCAAAACTTGGGAAAATAAGGCAACTAGAAAATAAAACTAGTCGAAATGTATATATATCGTATATATATATATATATATATATATATATATATATATATATATATATATATATATATATATATATATATATATGTTAGTGTTAAAATCCTCGATTTGAAATCCTTGAAATAACGTCTTGTAGTCGTAAAAATATACTGGTAATCACTAATACTTCATTAGTTATGATTTTGGCCACTTGGGTATTATTTTTAGAAATCTAGAGTTACTACGTAGTAGTAATATTATTATTGTCAAAAGCTGTCAAAATAATATATGTTTTGCCGATATTGAAACGTGAATATCTTTGTCGTTATAAGTCCATTTTTCTCGTTCTTTATATCCATGGTTACGTCTTAGTATGTAGTAATATATTTTGGAAAGCTTGGCTCCTCCGGGTTACGTCTAAAGCCTCGTTTTGCCCGACGAAAAACGTCCATCAGCATACAATTTTCAGAAAAATAGTTTTTGTCAATAAACTTGCAAAAATCATATCTCCTTCGTTATAAACTCGTTTTAATCCGTTCTTTCGCCTACGGCTTCGTTTTTGAAAGTATTTTCTAAATCTTTGGTTGAAAATATTCCCTGAGCTACTGAGTTTTCCAGAAATCAAATTTTGGGACAGTAGGTATATATATATGTTCCAAATCCATTTCTAGTGTTCTGAACTTGTTTCTAATCCACCCAAATCACTTCCAAATCACCACAAATCTAATCTATTACTACCGTACACCTTCTTAGGGTGTCATGGGTTCATAATCATCATCAATCTAATTAATCTAACAAGGAAATCCAAAATAAACATTTATAGGGTTTCAAAGTGAAATGTTTATAAAATGAAGTGGTATAACTAACATATGCATGAAACCATGTATAGAAATCACATGATCATAAAGATAACTTGAAGAAATGATGAAAATAAATTTAGTAACTTACTTTGAATGATTATGTGATTAGATGATGAAAAACTTTGTGATTCTTGAGTTTATATTTCAAAACTCTTATAAGAATGATGAAATAAGCTAGTTTATGACTTTGTCTTGGAAAAATCTTTCTTGTTCTTGGTCCCTTGGTCCTTGCCGTGAGGTAGAGAGAAAGAGATGAGAGATGAGTAGCTTTTGATCTTGAAAAACTTTAAGTGAAATGTTTTTGTTGTAGTTAGATATTTAGATGTAAATATTATAAGTTATTTAGGCTAGTTAATGCATGAGGTTAGAAAATAAAAGTCATGTGGTTTAGGGGTGGTCTTGGGGCCGGTCATGGGTGAGCAAGGGGGGGGGGGGGGTTGGGGTTGCTTTGATTTAATTAGGATTTGAGTGGAGGTTTAGATGTATATTAGTGTTTTAGTTAAAATCGGGTACCAGGTTCGATAGAAATAAATTTTAACAAAGTTAACCGGGTCAAAATAAAGTTATAAAAATGTTAAAAATATGTTGGGTACAAGTATTGAGTGTTCGGGTGGTTATTGTTTAGTTTTCACGAAAACCGTCATAATATTTATAAACCTATGATATAAATAAAATAAATTTCCAAAATACTGGGTAAATGAATTTTATAACTTTTATGATTTTATAAGGGATATAAAAATATGTCAGGACCATTGTGGGAATATTTAGATATATTCGTCGTATTTATTAACAGTGTGTTAACGTTTATTTATAAATAATTATACGTAAAACGTTAAATATATCAAATATATAAATTTGAAAATCCTAAGAGTGGTATAACATGAAAATGCTATTATAATGAAATGAATTCGCACCTAAACCAATCCGGTTACGCGAATTTGAATACCCGTAAACTAAATTTACGATGAAATGAGTAATGCAAGTGAATAGTGAAATTTTTTCCAGAAATGAATAGTGTTCAGTGAATAGTAAAATTTTCAAATGTTTCTCAGAATATCATACGAAAACCAAAAAAAACGATGAATAGTAAAATGATGAATAGTTTTTAATGAATAGTGATTTATGAATAGTAAATTGTCGAAGTTCGGAAAATGACCTGAAATGGTGAGTTGTGTCAACGTTACTTCAGAAAAAGGAAGCAGTAATGAAGTTGGCTTCAAAGGTGTTTGTAAAAATGATCAATGTTATACCTTATTCAATTATTGAACCTCTCGTGTTGGATATAGTCCGTCCCATATCATCTTCTTTATCTTCATGTCATGTACCAGTTGTTACTTCAATTTCCTTATTGATGCGTGGGAATTGCACCAGGTTTAACTCTCAAGGGATCTCGAGAAGCTTACAACCCCCACCAGGCAGTGTACCTGATCGATGTAGTATAGTATAATGACAAGTACCGGGGGATTGATCGTTCAGCTAGGAATAGTGTCGCTAGGATTAGAAAACCTAAATACTAGTTCTAAATATGAGGGATGTTTCTTTTTGTATTTTTTATATTTTTTAGAAAGCAAGTAAAAATCTCGGGTTTGAAGGATTTGGGCGGAATTAGTTGCAAGTCAACTAACCCAATACTAAAGATGCAATCAAAATAAAATACTAGAAATGAAAATAAAGCTAAATTAAACTAAGGTTGTGAGCAATAAGTGGAGAAATTGTGTTTACTTAGATTTCACTACTCCCTAGATATCTTTTACACGTTAATTACTTGTTATAGTTGCGTGGATGACGGATTGTATTCCTTAATACCATTCATGGGGTGGCGTACTTAACTCCCCAATCCTATGAGTGCCTACTTCACTCCTATGTCGAGCCGGCTAAGAAGCTCCTAACATGGGATCATTAGAATTTACTCATGCATTAAATACAACCAATAAAACCTAGTACACATCGGTTCATGTTTCCTAAGACGTTCAAGCATGTTACCAATTGGAGATCTGCCAGTTTTCTTAAGCCTAACATTGAAATCATTCATCCAATACAACCATAAACAAGTAATCAACACATAATCAACATCTAGGTTTCATTAGATCTAAGCAAACACAAGATAAATCTAGCCTAACATGGTGGAATTAAGATAAGCACAAGATATAGACAACCAACACATAGACATATTGATTGAATTAGAAGAACACTTATCTCAATAGCACATGTAAGGTTTCAAGGGCTGAAAACCCTTGAAAAACCTGTAAAGTTCGTATATGGTTCGGCCTTAGGGTTTCTCCAAACTTGTTCCTCTCCAATGAATGAAAATTAGAAAACTATATATAGAAAATAGAGGCTGACGGCGTCAAGAACAATCTAGTGACGCCGTCATCTCGCCGCCAAAATAATTCTCGGACTGCCTTGATCTACATTTGACGCCGTCATGTATTATCTTTTTCCAGGCCGTCACATTTTTAACTCTTGACGCTCTTCCTTGTGACGCCTTCATTTCAGTACTGGGCCCTCATGATTTTTACTCTTGACGCCGTCAAATAGTTGCTCTTGACGCCGTCACACACTGTTTCCAGCTTGGAAAATTAAGTCTTTGGCGTTTTCTTCACTTTTATGCTCCAAAAACGTCTGAATTGCTTCCTTTTCCAGATTTCACTCCCAAAGTACCTAAAATCACAAAAGGAACGATTTAGGGCAATATTTGATCAAATAAATTCAATTCTGGGCTTAAATGACCCCCTAAAAGTGGTTCATTTTTCGCCTCATCACTTATCAATCCACAATCGGCTATGTCTTTGAGGTTCATCAGGGTGTGACCGACAAACAATATTCCTTCCCATTTCTTCTAAATGATCATGCATCCCCAATACTTTATATTCACTCTGATCAATAAAATCTTTTTTTCCGAAATAGTTATAAGAGATTTCTCCTCAAGAACTCTTAAACAAATTTTAGCATGGAATCCACGGCTTTCAAGCACTTGGATTGCTTCGTCTTCATTCCAACCTTTGAGTAAGCATGCAACATCCAGAAATATTTCTTTATAATCCTGCTCAAGACTATTATAGCTTAATTCCAATTTTTTCAAAGTTTCCTCCAACAGAATTGTTTTTAGTCTTTCTATGGCATCTTTCCATTCACTTTCATCTTTACCACATAGAAATGAACCAAAAACTTTTATAGTCAATGGAATACCAGCCACATAATGATGAGGCGAAAAATGATCTGTTTTTAGGGGGTCATTTAAGCCCGAATCCGACTTTATTTGATCAAATATTGCCCTAAATCGTTCCTTTTGTGATTTTAGGTGTTTGGAGAGTGAATTCTGGAAAAGAAGCCATTTTGGACGTTTTTGGAGCATAAAAGTGAAGAAAACGGCTAAGTACCAAATTTCCATGCTGAAGATACAAGGTGACGGCGTCAAGACCACCATCTTGACGGCGTCAGACATGAAGAATTAAACACCGTAGGTGGTGACGGCGTCAGAAGGCTTCATGACGGCGTTAAAGTGGCAAGAATAAAATACCGTGGGTGATGACGGCGTCATATAGGCCGTCATAAGTGGATCAAGGCCGTCCGAGGAAGTATATGGCGGCGAGGTGACGGCGTCACAAATAACTCTTGACGCCGTCAGCCTGTTTTTCCTATATATAGTTTTCTAGTTTTTTCATTAAAAGAAGAGAAGTTTTGGTGAAACCCTAAAGACGATTTTGGTGCCTCTTTTACAGGTTTTTCAAGGGTTCCAAACCCTTGAGACCTTGCATTGTAATTGAGATAAGTGTACTTTCAATTCAATCAATATGTCTATGTGTTGGTTGTGTATATCTTGTTCTTGTCTCAATTCTACTATGCTAGGCTAGATCTCTTTTGTGTTTGCTTAGATCTAATGAAACCTAGATATTGATTATGTGTTGATTACTTGTCTATTCTTGTTTTGGATGAATGATATTATATGTTAGGCTTAAGAAAACTGGCAGATCTCCAAATGGTAACATGCTTGAACGTCTTAGGAAACATGAACCGAGGCGTACTAGGTCTTTATTGGTTGTATTTAATGCATGAGCCACTGTTTACAATCCCTATAGTTGTGCTGGGTCATGGTGTAGGAGGAGATAAGAGCTCATAGAGTTGGGGAGTTATGTATGCCACCCCACGAATGGTATTAAGGAATACAATCCGTCATTCATACAAGTGTAACAAGTAATTAACATGTAAAAGATATCTAGGGAGTAATGAAGTCTAAGTAAACACAATTTCTCCAACCACTGCTCACAACCTTAGTTTAATTTAGTTTAATTTCATTTTCATTATTTTATTTTAATTATATAATAGCTTTGGGTTAGTTGAATAGCAACTAATTCCGCCCACTCTTCCAAAACCCGAGATTTTACTTGCTTTCATAAAATATAAAAAATACAAAAATAATCATCTTTCACCTCTAGAACTATTAATTAGGTTTTCTAATCCTAGCGACACTATTCCTAAGCTGAACGATCAATCCCCCGGTACTTGTCACTATACTATACTACAACGATCAGGTACACTGCCTGGTGGGGGTTGTAAGCTTCTCGAGATCCCTCGAGAGGTAAAGCAATGTGCGATTCCCATGCATCAAGTTTTTGGCGCCGCAGCCCGGGGAATAGTTATTGTCTAGGTTAGGACTTCTTTTTATTAGGTCTACTTGCTAGATTCCTTTCTAGTAAGATTTTTATTTTTATTTTTAGGTCTTCTTTAGTCTATCTTATTTCTTCGTGCCTTTGTTCGTAACTCTTTACCATCCGACATCATGGAAGGTGGTAACATCTTTGAACCCATCATCCCACCACAACAAAACCCACCATTAGAACCCCTTAAGCCCCGAACCTTAGGAGAGTATTCCCGACCTAGCCACCAAGGCTACCGAAACACCATTGAGCTTACCGGAGACATTGTGACCCCCTTGCGATCCGACACCATCCGGTTGGTGCAAAGCGGATGTGCATTCCATGGACTTCGTTCCGAAGATCCAAACCAACACCTTAAGGACTTCCTCAAAATCGTAGATTCCATAGACCTAGGTGTTGAAACTAGAGAGACTACCCGTTTACGCCTATTCCAATTCTCTCTACGGGATCAAGCTAGTCAATGGCTTGAGCGTTTACCCGCGGGATCCATCACCACATGGGATGATCTCACCACTCGTTTCCTTGCTCAATTTTTCCCACCGGGGAGAACTACTAAGCTTAGGAATGACATCTTGATGTTCCAACAATGTCAAAATGAATCTTTTTATGAAGCATGGAGTCGATATAAAGTGTTGACATAAATAATGTATGAAAACGTTATTTATATTTTTCGATATCTCTATATTTTGACGATCACAAAATGTAAACTCGTCAATCGTTTGATTACTACGTAAACAAGTATTAAGCTAGTTTATATCATTATATCCAACTTAATCACTTAAGGTATGAATAAACAAGTTCTTAATACATCTCATGATCAAAGGGGTATTTAATTAACTAATACAAAGTTTATTTAATTATATAATCTTATTATATATTTTTGAAAAACACTTTTGGTATTAAGGAAAAATGTTTTAATCATACTAAATATATGATTTCAAATATTTAACCAAAATCAGTTAGTTTTTCACCAAATAAACTTTCCCCACTAAAAGACAAGTTTTCTGGCCGTTACAGTTGGGCGGCCCCCTTAATTATAAGGGGCGGTCCCCTTAATTTTAAGGGGGCCGGCCATGCTTTAAGGGGGCCGGCCACGCTCCCCTGTCAGAAACTGTCAGATTTCTTCTCCTATAAATACCACCCTAATTCTGGAATTTTTCCCCACCTTTTGCACGAAATTTTCAGATCTACAATCATCTAAAACCCATCAAAAACCCTTTGATCATTTGTATATTAATCCTTGTTTCAAGTGATTCAATCCCTCATCATCCATTCTCATTCTAAGTGCAAAAGAAGAACTCTCTACAACCAAGTTCAAGAAGTGTTGAAGAGTTGTTGTGTATAGTGTATATATATATTCATTTGTGAATATTGTGTTGTGCATGCTATTATTTGTTTAGAAGATATAGAAGTTGTGTAGATAGTAGAAGTTGATTAGTAGTGAAGTAGGATAGTTGTGAAGATTGGTGTGTAGAAGAAGGTGTGTAGAAGATTGGTGTGTAAAAGCTAGGTGTGAAGAAGATTGGTGTGTAGATTGGTGTGTAGATTGGTGTGAAGATTGGTGTGTAGATTGGTGTGTAGATTGGTGTGAATATTGGTGTGTACGGTTTTCTCCGCCATAAGGGAGTTTGTTGACATAGTGAAGAAAACTCTCGAGTAGGTGACTCGGGGAGTGGAGTAGGAACAAGGAAGGTGTCCTTGTAGCCGAACCACTATAAATCCTTGTGTTGTGGTTTGATCTTTCTAACTCTTCTCATTACTTATTTATTTATCTTTACTATATTAGTTTTGTTAGTTAGTTATTATACAATTGTTCATATAGTGCAAGTATTGAATTCACATAAACTAGAATCGAAGTTTTTAAAACAAACTTGTGCTTATAAATTTTAAAAGGATGTAAAACTATTCAACCCCCCCTTCTAGTTTGCCACAATTGGTACCAGAGCCACGTCTAGCAAGATTTTTAAAATATATTGTATTTTAAAACTTGTAACGATCTATGGAATCTGAAAAATATTTAGAAGGGCAATCTATGCAAAGACCACCACTATTTGAAAGTGATGGATTTTTATATTGGAAAAATCGATTCGAAACTTATGTGAAATCAAAAGATCTAGATCTTTGGCATATCATTACCAATGGTGATTTTTTACCTATTCAAAATAACCCTGAAACTAAGAAAGATGAAATCGTACCTTTTGAAAAACAAAATGATGATTTAAAAAGAAAACTTGCTAAAAATAATGAAGCAAAAATGGTTATTTACAATGCGCTACCACGTAAAGAGTACGAAAGGATCTTTATGTGTGAAACCGCAAAAGAAATTTGGAACTCTTTATTAATAACTCACCAAGGTAATAATCAAGTCAAAGATAATAAAATTGATCTACTTGTTCAACAATATGAACAATTCACGATTCCGGAAGAGGAATCAATTGATAATGCTTTTGCTAGATTTAACACTATCATCACAAGTTTAAAAGCACTTGATGAGAATTTTTCTAGTAAGAATTTTGTTAGGAAATTTCTTAGAGCTCTTCACCCAAAATGGCGAGCTAAAGTGACGGCTATTGAAGAATCAAAGAATTTGTCAACACTACAACTTGATGAATTAATTGGAAATCTGAAAGTCTACGAAGCAATTATAAAGGACTCTGAAATGGTTAAAGGAAAACGTGAGCAAAGCAAGTCAATCGCCTTGAAAGCTAGAAAGGAATCCAACAACGAAGATAGCTCATCTTCCGAAAGCGATGACGAAGAATATGCCATGGCCGTAAGAGACTTCAAGAAATTCTTCAAAAGGCGAGGAAGATTCGTTAGACAACCACACGATGAAAGAAGAACATCTCAAAAGAATAATGATGACAAGTATAGCAAGAATGAGAGAAAGTGTTTCAAGTGTGGTGATCCGAATCACCTCATTGGAAAATGTCCAATGATGACAAGAGATCAAAATCAAAGAGCATTCGTTGGAGGTGCTTGGAGTGATAGTGATGAAGATGAGAATGAAACAACAAAGGATGAAAAGTGTCTCATGGCCAAATCATCAAGTGAGGTACGTTCCGAATCCGAATACTTTAGTGATGAAAATCTATCATTAGATGAAAAAGATTTAGATAGTGAATACAATAGATTATGTAAAATAGGACAACTAGTTATGGCTAAAAATAAATCACTAAAATACATAAACAACCAACTAGAAAATGAAGTGCTTGAACTAAAAATTAAAATACATCAACTTGAAAAAGGAAAAGAAATTGTTGAAGAATGTAAAACATGTCAAGAGCTTAAAAGTGAAAACAACATACTTAAGGATGAAATTTGCAAACTTGATAAATTTGAAAATAGTAGTAACTCACTTAGTAAAATTATAAGTATTCAAAGAATATCAGGAGATAAAACCGGACTAGGATTTAACTCAACTGAATCTTCAACAAGTGGAGCTAAAAACGTTAAATTTGAAAATGAACCAAAACCTTCAATACTTAATCCTAAACATTTACTCATAAAAAATAAAATAATACCTATCGCTAGTAATGAAGAAATAAAACCATTTTATAAACCATCTTTAAAAACCGAAGTTGGATCATCTAAATCTAAAACAAGATCTAAAACTCCACCACCTAGGAAACCAAATAATTCTTATCCTAGACCTAAAACACCTCAACCAAGAACAAACCATAATAGACGAAACTTTAACTATAATCAACAAATGTGGAACTTCAATCCGTGGGGAATGTTTCCACCTTATATGCATCCAAGTCAAATACAAAACATGTTCGGACCAAATAACTTTGGACAAATGAAACAATGGGCACCAACGTAAATAATATTCGCCATCCAAACATGGAACTTTTCATTGTCACATCTTGTCTGATTTACTTCTTGAAGACCTTGAAGATTAACGCATTAAAGACAAAAGGTACACATTTCCTTTTAAGTTCCTTGTCTAGAATTGCATGCTTAGTTTAGTGTGTTATATTTATGTGGCTTTACTTGACTTATTAATCTCTATTTTTTTTTAAACTATATTATATCTAAATATACATATATACATATATATATATATATTTATATACTTAGCTATATTTAGGATCTTATAACCTAGGAAATTCATTTGTTGATTTTCTAGAACTAGAGATTGTTCGTTTACGAACATTTCTTTTCCCCATTTGCCTTATTGAACTTTAATGTTCAATCAACACTCATGCTGATGAAGTGAGATGAGTCGAAAAATCTATGGATGAAACAAACTCCCGGCTTCCGTTGCATACGTCTCCCTCCTATGTTCTCGTCTTATAAGCCCATACTATATAAATTATTTATATATATATATATATATATATATATATATATATATATATATATATATACTTATAAACCTTCCACAACTTTCTCGTTTGCTTGACAACTTGATGAATTTCATCCGAAACGATCAAGAAAATTTTATTGACAAAATGTCAAGTAAAAATGTCAAGTAATTCCTCTCGTGCGTATACTCCTCAACGTATTTTTGATTAAATATAAATCTAGTATATATATATAAATATTTTCTTGTTTGTTCCAGAAACCAAAACTTGAAATATCAAATTTTTAAGGGCGGCCCCCTTAATGTTTAAGGGGTCCGGCAGCCAATACAAGGGCGGCCCCCTTAATGTTTAAGGGGACCGGCCCTCTGAGAGCTCAAGCCCGTTTTTCCCTTTCTTCCTTTTGCCAAAAACTCCACTTTTTCATACACCCCTTCCACTGCTTCTGCTGTGACGAAAACCAAAACCTAAAAACCTCCCAAATCACTTCCAAATCACATAATTCGGGTTAATTCGCAAAGGGCAAATTCATCTAACATAATCACCATTACTTATTGTAAGTTTTTCATAACACATTTCATCTAATTTCATTTTACTTGATCATACTCATGATTATGCATGTTTTATAAAATTCGTCAAAATTCATAATTTCTTTCGAATTAAGCCTTAAAACTTCATAACCAAATGCTTCCCCTAGGATTAGGATGATTAATCAACACTAGAAACTAGTTATTATAAACTATCATGTCGAAAATTTTTGAAAAATTTCATGCACTCCTTTTCAAAAAAAATTTAGTAAACTCATTGTTGAATAATGATTTGAAAACGTGTTAAAACTAACCACATTATACTTTTGTAACTTATAAAACTTGAAATTACATTTTTCGACTAAGAAAAATTATATTGGTTCACAATATAGGGGTGTTTGGATTATGTCCAAATAATATCAAAACATAGTCATTACAATTTTTATAAAACTTTATTATAATTATAAACCTTAAAATTGTTTATCGAACTCGTCAAGACATATAATTCATATGTATATTGACGCACTTGAGTTATAAGTCACTAGTTAAGGAAGCGTTTGGTTTATTACTTAAAATGACATTTTTAGTAAAAATACAAACCATCTTTTTCAAAAACAAATTACATGCATAAGAAACTCGCAAGAAATAGCTAGTTTTACAATCTAATGTAAATCTAGTAAATTTCATGATATATTAAGATGTTTAAAGGGGCGTTTGGATTTGTCCATAACTACTAATTAAACATCGTAAAGTATATCTAGAACGAGTTAAAAACAATATTAAGGAACGAAGTATGTTTACGTTCCAACATAAGCCTTGACAATAAACATATATTTTTTTTCCTTTATATTTATTTTGGTCTTTTTGAATTGTTGATGTGTTTAGGTGAAAATGCCCAAAGCAACTACCGAAGATCTTTCTCACACTAAAAACTACATTCCCAAAGTTTCTCAACTCCCTACCACATCTCCTTCCATTGGACTTATCTATCGTCAAATTGAAGATAGAAATATTCATGAGGGACGTGTAGTAGATCTTGCTTTTGCTCAATCCGACTACATAAATCGCGTGTTTACAAGCATCAACTTCAATTGTCTTTATGAAATAAATGAACCTATCATTCCTCGTTTCATAATGGATTTCTATAGCCAAGTCACCGTCCAAACCAATGATCTTGGTTTCATCACCATCTCTTTCATGATTCAAAATGAATTTATCACCCTCACTCTCGAACAATTTGGTCATATCCTCCAAATTCCTTTTAGAGGTCAAGCGGTTTTCTCAAACGAGTGGGACCTCGAATCTCTTAATCGCTATCGACCAACCTTCGGTCCATATCTCGACGAAATTCCTCATCCCGACGAAATTCGTCAAATCCTTGGTATAGATCTTGCCACCACAAGTCGAAAAATAAAATCCAAAAACGTTCAAATTTCTCCATACCAACTTCTCCTCAAAGAATTAAGCCCACACATGAAGCGTTGGGAAGAACTCATTCGTGAGAATGCGTTTGGTACTGGAGGTCACCGGGACCATCTCCCGGCTAGCCTTGCTCACATGTTGTATTGTATAGCTGTCGAAAAGCCGTACAATTTGGCCTACTTCTTTATCAAACGGATTGAGTGTGCTAGAAAAACTCCCAAAGCCAACCTTCCATATGGAATATTCCTTACTCGTATCTATCGTCATGTTATCGAGTACTACCCCGATCTTGACAATAGTATTTATGAGTCCATCTACCCCACTCTGCGTACTCTTGCTCTAAAACAAGCTCGACGAACTCGAAGTGACAAGGGTAAACCTCGTCGTCATAGCTTTCATGGATCATCCTCAAGGCAAGATGATGATGATGAGGAGGAAAACATCGATGATGCTAGTACCCCTTCGTTTTCTGAGTTCGTTGACAATTTAGAGGATCTTGATTATCCCAACTATTCTACTCCATCTCCAAGTGATCAAACTGAAGAAGTGCTTCATGAACGAACTACCGAGATGCTTAGAAGACAAAAGAGCTTGCACGAAGAAGTTAGAGGTGGCTTCAAATCTATTGGGAAGACTTTGAAGGGTATCTTCGGGAAGAAAAAGAAATGATATGGTCGGATTATGTTTGTTTAACAATGTTTTATTTTTATGTCTTGTGTGCTACTTGTCCGAAGTTTATTCGGAAATACTTGTTATTTGAATATGTGTTTAGGATGATAACTTGATTGTCTTTGATATTTTTATGCATGTTTCTCTTGATCTATATATATATGTTTGCATGATTAGTTAATGGTTATATAACTATATGACATATATGCTTTCTAATAAACCAAAACAAATGTGAAATGTCCAAATTGAGCTTGCTGCACATTCAAACCAGAACATAACATCTTTCCAGAAAATTTTTGAAAATTTTTGGTTTCTGGGTCGTCAGATGGGCGGCCCCCTTAAATCATAAAGGGCGGCCCCCTTAAAATTAAGGGGACCGGCCACCATTTAAGGGGACCGGCCATCTGAAACAGTTTTTACACTGTTTTCTTTTGCATCATGTGATCCCTTTTGCTAGTCCCAGCTATCATTACTCTTAAAAACCAAACTGATTTTGGAATATAACATTACAATTTCAAAATAATTCCACTTCTAAACATGTTTTCCCACTATATAATCCCCATGCATGTTTAATTCATCATTCATCATCCTCATCACTCATAAACCATCATCATGTCATCACCAAGAACCACCCATTCAAACAATGCCAAGAAACAAAAACTTGTCATTATACCACCCAAACAACTCTTCATTGATCTTACAAATGAAGACAACACCACCCCATCACCACAACCTCAATGTTCATCTCCTAGTGCACCAAATGCACCCTCCAAAACACCCTCAACAAATGGACATTCTACTTCCTCCATACCATCCACTTCATCCATTAATGACTACATAAACACCCACTTATCCTCTCCACCAATGGTTCAACCATCACAACCTACCAATGAACACTCCACCCTTGCACTCACTCTCTCATTATCACCATTAACACCTCTTGATGCACATTTCTCATCATCTCCTATCAACCCACCAACCTATAACCCCGTCCCATGGAGCTTACTTGAAGCTCATGGAGACACTTGCCTTTGTTGCATTCACAACCGAACAATTGTGTTCGGATTAAGAGATGAGATCCAATACATGTTTTCTCATATTAAAAACATGTTGCATCAACCACCAACAACAAACACAACACCTCCACCACCATCAACAAACACTCCTCCTCCATCACCATCTCCATGTTCATCATCCATTCCTCCCAATTAAACATGTATGGTGATTCACAAATAAAATTGTGTTAAACCCTTTTGGATGGCAAGCTCTAGAGAGGACTCTCATGTTTGAGACTTGGTTTATTATTTCTATGATGATTGTAAGCCTTTAAAGGCTTTTGTTAGTTGTAGCATTACTTGTTCCTTTTGTTGATGTAATGCTTGATGTATTATTTTTCTTGATTAATGAAATGGTTATGTTTAGTCTATATTTTTACATGCTATATACATATATATGTTGCTTGCTACTAAATATTTTTGCAAGATATCCATTTCTCGATTCCTTTTGGCCTCAAAACGAGGGGGAGCTTACATCAAGGGGGAGCTTCCATTAAAACGGGATAACCTTTTTGATGCTCACAAAAAGGGGGAGAAGTGATATAAACTCACTCTAATACTTGTATATAGACTAATTTTCGACTAATGAGTTTAAATTTTGTAATCATCAAAAAGGGGAAGATTGTTGACATAAATAATGTATGAAAACGTTATTTATATTTTTCGATATCTCTATATTTTGACGATCACAAAATGTAAACTCGTCAATCGTTTGATTACTACGTAAACAAGTATTAAGCTAGTTTATATCATTATATCCAACTTAATCACTTAAGGTATGAATAAACAAGTGCTTAATACATCTCATGATCAAAGGGGTATTTAATTAACTAATACAAAGTTTATTTAATTATATAATCTTATTATATATTTTTGAAAAACACTTTTGGTATTAAGGAAAAATGTTTTAATCATACTAAATATATGATTTCAAATATTTAACCAAAATCAGTTAGTTTTTCACCAAATAAACTTTCCCCACTAAAAGACAAGTTTTCTGGCCGTTACAGTTGGGCGGCCCCCTTAATTATAAGGGGCGGTCCCCTTAATTTTAAGGGGGCCGGCCATGCTTTAAGGGGGCCGGCCACGCTCCCCTGTCAGAAACTGTCAGATTTCTTCTCCTATAAATACCATCCTAATTCTGGAATTTTTCCCCACCTTTTGCACGAAATTTTCAGATCTACAATCATCTAAAACCCATCAAAAACCCTTTGATCATTTGTATATTAATCCTTGTTTCAAGTGATTCAATCCCTCATCATCCATTCTCATTCTAAGTGCAAAAGAAGAACTCTCTACAACCAAGTTCAAGAAGTGTTGAAGAGTTGTTGTGTATAGTGTATATATATATTCATTTGTGAATATTGTGTTGTGCATGCTATTATTTGTTTAGAAGATATAGAAGTTGTGTAGATAGTAGAAGTTGATTAGTAGTGAAGTAGGATAGTTGTGAAGATTGGTGTGTAGAAGAAGGTGTGTAGAAGATTGGTGTGTAAAAGCTAGGTGTGAAGAAGATTGGTGTGTAGATTGGTGTGTAGATTGGTGTGAAGATTGGTGTGTAGATTGGTGTGTAAATTGGTGTGAATATTGGTGTGTACGGTTTTCTCCGCCATAAGGGAGTTTGTTGACATAGTGAAGAAAACTCTCGAGTAGGTGACTCGGGGAGTGGAGTAGGAACAAGGAAGGTGTCCTTGTAGCCGAACCACTATAAATCCTTGTGTTGTGGTTTGATCTTTCTAACTCTTCTCATTACTTATTTATTTATCTTTACTATATTAGTTTTGTTAGTTAGTTATTATACAATTGTTCATATAGTGCAAGTATTGAATTCACATAAACTAGAATCGAAGTTTTTAAAACAAACTTGTGCTTATAAATCTTAAAAGGACGTAAAACTATTCAACCCCCCCTTCTAGTTTTCCACATAAAGACCTACTCCGAAAAGTTCCTCATCATGGGATCGAACCATGGCTTCAGATCCAAATCTTTTATGGTAAGGTTGACTATCAAACAAGGAAAGCCATTGATTACGCAGCCAAGGGTAGGCTAGATAGACTTAGCGTTGACGAATGCTGGAAAGTTCTTGAGGAATTGGCACAATACGAAGAGGAAGGATGGGAGGACCCGATGCTCCCGAGCAAAGCGAAGCTTGACTACGCATGTGCCACCCAAGAGCAATTGTTGGGAAGCATCGAGAAATTGGTAAAAGAACTTATGAGTATTGAGAAACCGGCCACTGAACCCGTGTGGAACCCTAATCCACATAGGAACACGGTTATCAGCCAAAATTTTCCTGAATGCTCACGGCAAGAGGAATTCGAAGGAATAATGGTAACCTTCATGGATAATCAGGAAAAGCAAATCCAGCACCTTGAGGCACGTATGGAAAGCACTCACAAAGCCTTTATGAATTTCGCAGACCAATTCATATTAAGGGTCAAAGAAAAGATCAAAGAAAATTCTATACCTAAAAAAATTGAAAAAGTCTTCGAGGTGTCAACCTCTTTGGTATTTGACCAAGAGGACAGCGGGGGATTCTCCTCAAAAGCTTTACCATTAACTACCCCCCGTTCTCATAAACACCCCCATATGGAGAGAAGCTCGCGAATAAATAGCATTTTCGTTGGATGCCTGCGAACCACATTCCCGATCTCACCCAAAAAACGTTCTTTTGGTTTTAGACCCGGTGTAAAGAGGCCACACCTCATAAATACCATTGATTTGAAACCTCCTATTGAGCAACATCTTTCTTCTCGCGCCAATGACCCGTGCATAAGGATCAACTTGGCCAAAACATCACCCGACCCCCGCTGCTACCTCACCTCTTTCCGCGACAGTAATGAGACATTCGACCCTGGTGGACCTCGTTAACGAAATAGCTACTCATGGGTTTTACTTGTGTTTAGTTATTCACGCAAAGAGCAGGGACTAAACTTGAAACTACTCCAAACCTCACCCCACACGGGCATCTGACGGCGTCAGATTTAACCCTTGACGCCGTCAGCTCGACGGATCAGCAATATTAACCCAAAACCAATCACTTTCAAACCATACCCCACAAATCTCACCCAAGTGTTGCTGCTACTCCGACTCTCAAACCCCCAATTCGACATCTTCCGCCTCCGATCTCTACTTTGTAAGTAAGTTTCTTCATCTTTTTTCGGTTAATTATCCTTAGGACCCGTCAATTTGAAAAACCCCTTTCGCCCGAAACCCCATTCTTGACCCACCATTAGCAAATCGTAATGCCATCCAATTGGTGATTTGTAATCGTGGGGCTACCATTTGATGATGTTGTCTCACCCAAATCATGCATTAATTTAGGGAAAACCCATCATGCCTCGGATTCTTTGACCCCCCACCCCTGTTTCCTGATTTAAGGAGCGTTTGGGTAATGGGTTAAGAGTTTGAAAATTGATTTTTTCCTCGCATTTGCATGGCTATAATTCTGATCCATCTGACGGCGTCAAAAATTACTCTTGACGGCATCAGATGTGTCTGACTGCATAAAGTTCGTATAAATTTCGCGTTCTAATCGTTTCCATTCACTCCACCTTTTTCCAGGAAAATGAGCAAAAGGTCTCGCCAACAAAAGGGTAGTTCTTCTAGATCTCAAGGGGTCAACTATGGGGAATTAGTGCACAGTTGGGGGGAGTTCAATGATGTGGATACTAGTACCAAGTATGAGGGCTTGTGCAACCACCATATCGATGCTGGGGCGGTGGTTGACTGGGATTTTCTGAGAGCCAGTGGGTTGGAGGCTGCATTTTTAGGGAGGTTCCGCACAGATGGGTTTGCGGGACCGCAGTGGGAGAGATTGTTTAGGTTGAGAGAGACGGTGTATAGTGAGTTAGTACGGGAGTTCTTTGCGACCTTCCGTTTTGATCAAGCTGAGGCTAGGGGGGATATGGGGGGCACCACGATATATTTTAGGCTAGGGGGAGAGTTGAGGTCTTGTTCTGTGGCTGAGTTTGGTTGGAGGCTGGGGCTATATACTAGTGAGGAGGTTGATGGGGCTTTTCTACTGAATTTGTTACATGGAGAGACTCAGCGGAATGAGATGAGGTGTGTTACCTTTTGGCCAACCATAGGGAATGGGGTTTACACCTCGACTACTGGGGCTGCATCGATCAGGGACCCCATTGTTAGGCTAGTTCACAGGTGCATCACATACAGCCTGTCTGCACGTCATGGCACCACTCACCGTATCACTGCTTCGGACCTGTTCTACTTGTACACCATCTTTTCTGGGGATGTCTACTGCAACATCCCGTTTTGGGTGGCCAGTTATTTGAAAACCAGTGTGGGTGAGAGGGATATTGACAAGGTTTATGGGGGGATGTTCGTGACACGGTTGGCTCGTTCCTATGGTCTTCTTACCCCTCAGATCATGGGATACTTGAGCGACTGTGGGAACTGCAGGGTAGTGAGGGCGAAATCCCTTAGGCAGATGAGTATTGTGATGCAGATGGGGGATGGTTCCTACACATGGTACATAGGGGCTGGTGATGGGGATGATGATGATGATGATGAGGGATTGCCCCAGCAGCATCAGTTTGCCGGGTATGAGGAGGGGACGACTGATTACTACCGACACATGAGTCGGGGAGACTGGCAGGCACACCAGGGTGCCTGGATGGGTCAGATGGACACGTGGCGAGCTGCTACTGACCAGCGCTTTGACTGGATGTATGATCATACCGTCCGCCAGATGCAGCACCTCTCCACCCGAGATCAGCTTGAGCCTCACCTGCAGATTGACCCCTTCCCAGGCCGAGAGACTGACTACCCTCCCTATGGGTACACTGGACACCTCCCACCAGGCTATGATTATCGTTTTGGTCCTCCCCCTCAGTGATCCGTCTTGATATCTGTGATTCTTGAACAATTTATTTTTGATTGTACGATTTGAAACATTTGGTTTGTAATAGTTTAGGATCGGCCTTTGTTGGCATTGAACAATTTTCATTTCTGTTCTTTTAATTAGTATTATGCACGATTAGCTTTTAATTTTTATTGATGGTTTATCTTGGCAACCCATTTTTTGTGTGATTTTTATTTGTTTGATTGTTATTTGCTTCCGTATGCATGTTTTATTTTTATTGTTGGTTGATCATGTTTCTCTACTAAAATGTGGAAATACTTTATTATGTTGTTTGGCCTAGTCTTAACTTCAACCTAAAGGTATTTTTGCAAAAGATAAGTGTAAGGGGAAACCCCAAATATGTTTTTAAGAAACAAACCGATCATGATTCTCCACAATATTTAATGAACATGTATATTCGTATTTGTTAGAGTCAAATGCTTGTATTGAGTCATAATGAAGTTTTGCAGGATTTTCCAGGAAGTAGGACAAAGTTTTTCCAGAAATTTTCCGGAAACTTAACATAAGAATTTCTGCAGGTCCATTCTGACGGCGTCAGGGTATTGCTCTTGACGGCGTCAGGAGTCAAAAATCTGGAAATTTTACCGGTTTTGTTTTTCTAACGGAGTCTTATGGTTTTTGCGAATTATTAAGTTTTATAATCTCCAGGAAATCTGCAAACTTCATTCCACAAGCATTATATCTTACTTTGTTTTCTAGGATTTAGTAACTTATATAGGATGCCGCCGATTTTACGCGAGGTTGCCTTGTCTACTTTTGTCAGGATTTACAGGTTATTTATGACAAGAAGATGATTTATATTCTGGAAGGGAAGCTTTGATTGTTCGTTTTCTTGGAAGAAGATTTAACCAGGCCATCTAAAATCCATACCGAGCGAATCAGGGGAGTATTTGATTTCATTCTTTTTACTTATTTCACTTTTACATTCTTTACTTGAACATTGGGGACAATGTTCATCTTAAGTGTAAGGGGAGGGTAAAAAGATGATACCTTACATATGCACTTTCGCTTGAGTTTGTTTTGTTTGATAGTAGATGAGTAATAAAACTATGAGAAATACTTGTTAGTGTAATTTTAGCGCCAAATTTAAATTTTTTTACAACATTTAGGAGTGAAACTTTAGCCATAGCAAGCGTCTCATGGATAGGAGATTGTATGACTAGCACATAACCGTATATTCAGAAAAATTTTCCACCCAAAAATGTGAGGTTCGCCTTTAGTTTTGATAAGAAAAGCATTTATTATTGGTGCTTATGAGTATACTGGTAGCATTTAGATTCTAGAACTTGCGTTAGTGATGCATCCCGAGACCGCTAGTGAGACTACATTCGTGTGGTAGGATTTACTACATGATAAGAGGCATTAGGATCACCCTTGTGTTAAACCCGTATTATAATTACTTGACCATTTAAGTCATATTACTTGGCTAGTTAAGTCAACTAATTTTTCCCACACCCTTAGCGTTGTACTCATTTTTAGTACACGAAACCCCTAGTACACCCCTCCGAGCCTATCTTTTCGTTTCTAACTTTAAGCATTTTACTTAAAGGAAAAATTTGTTACACCCCACTTAAATGTACACCCAAATCGTCTTAGCCTTCCGTGTATGCGCTCATTTTTAGTGCATTATTGTTATTTGTTAAACCCTAAGTTAACTTTCTAATTGATTACATGATTGCTAAGTCGAGTCATATCCTTGTACATATTGTTTTGGGACGATTGAGACTCATGGGTAAGTACTTATTTTATGGAGTAATTGGGAAGAACATCATATTATTACCCCCATACGTACGTTAATCTTAAAAGTGCTCCAAGTGTTTTGATTTTCTTAATTCGAGTCATTAGATTAGTTTAATGTAAAGTATGTAAAGATTCAAGTGTAAGGGGATTGCTCAAACCCCTATGATGTATTATTTTGGATGGTAGGGTAAGAGTGTATGCAAAAAAAAAAAAAAAAAAAAAAAAAAAAAAAAAAATCGAAAAAAATCAAGAAAAAGAAAGAAAAAAATAGAAAAGGAAAAAGAGAAAAAACATACGGACTACCATCCCATTTCATTCTATGTTCATTTTATGTTTTTGTTATTTTTCATTTATTAGCTTAAGTCGAGTCTAGTCTTGGCTTAGCAACGCCATCTTGTACATGTAATTAACCAAGATTGTTAACTCGCCACCAGTAAAACTTCCTTTATCCAACAAAACCGTGTAATTCATATCCCTACACCTAACGTTATAACCCTTTAAAAGACCTCTTTGATAGTTTATCCTAGGTGCTTACGCCATGTGGTGGAGGTTTGATCCTTTCCCAAGCCTATGGTAATCTATTTTGCTATGACAGGTAGTGAGAGATATCTTCCATTTCCATAATGTTATATTACTTTATTACACCCGAGAGATGTGAGTATCTAAACACTATTTGTGAGGTGCTTGTGTATGACCTCCGTGCTTGTCTATTGGTCTTTAGTGGAACGATTATTTGTTGTAATTAGTTTTATATTAGTGTTAAATGACCCCTAACTTGTCTTTTGAGTAGAATAAAAGCTCATTTGCTTGAGGACAAGCAAATCTCAAGTGTAAGGGTATATGATGAGGCGAAAAATGATCCGTTTTTAGGGGGTCATTTAAGCCCGAATCCGACTTTATTTGATCAAATATTGCCCTAAATCGTTCCTTTTGTGATTTTAGGTGTTTGGAGAGTGAATTCTGGAAAAGAAGCCATTTTGGACGTTTTTGGAGCATAAAAGTGAAGAAAACGGCTAAGTACCAAATTTCCATGCTGAAGATACAAGGTGACGGCGTCAAGACCACCATCTTGACGGCGTCAGACATGAAGAATTAAACACCGTAGGTGGTGACGGCGTCAGAAGGCTTCATGACGGCGTCAAAGTGGCAAGAATAAAATACCGTGGGTGATGACGGCGTCACATAGGCCGTCATAAGTGGATCAAGGCCGTCCGAGGAAGTATATGGCGGCGAGGTGACGGCGTCACAAATAACTCTTGACGCCGTCAGCCTGTTTTTCCTATATATAGTTTTCTAGTTTTTTCATTAAAAGAAGAGAAGTTTTGGTGAAACCCTAAAGACGATTTTGGTGCCTCTTTTACAGGTTTTTCAAGGGTTCCAAACCCTTGAGACCTTGCATTGTAATTGAGATAAGTGTACTTTCAATTCAATCAATATGTCTATGTGTTGGTTGTTTATATCTTGTTCTTGTCTCAATTCTACTATGCTAGGCTAGATCTCTTTTGTGTTTGCTTAGATCTAATGAAACCTAGATATTGATTATGTGTTGATTACTTGTCTATTCTTCTTTTGGATGAATGATATTATATGTTAGGCTTAAGAAAACTGGCAGATCTACAAATGGTAACATGCTTGAACGTCTTAAGAAACATGAACTGAGGCGTACTAGGTCTTTATTGGTTGTATTTAATGCATGAGCCACTATTTACAATCCCTATAGTTGTGTTGGGTCATGGTGTAGGAGGAGATAAGAGCTCATAGAGTTGGGGAGTTATGTATGCCACCCCACGAATGGTATTAAGGAATACAATCCGTCATTCATACAAGTGTAACAAGTAATTAACATGTAAAAGATATCTAGGGAGTAATGAAGTCTAAGTAAACACAATTTCTCCAACCACTGCTCACAACCTTAGTTTAATTTAGTTTAATTTCATTTTCATTATTTTATTTTAATTATATAATAGCTTTGGGTTAGTTGAATAGCAACTAATTCCGCCCACTCTTCCAAAACCCGAGATTTTACTTGGTTTCATAAAAATATAAAAAATACAAAAATAATCATCTTTCACCTCTAGAACTATTAATTAGGTTTTCTAATCCTAGCGACACTATTCCTAAGCTGAACGATCAATCCCCCGGTACTTGTCACTATACTATACTACAACGATCAGGTACACTGCCTGGTGGGGGTTGTAAGCTTCTCGAGATCCCTCGAGAGGTAAAGCAAGGTGCGATTCCCACGCATTATCCTCTGGCGTGAGAGTAAGTAATCGGTTTTAGGGTTTTAGTGAAGAGTAGGGTTATTAGATGATACCTCAATGAGAGCCGTGATATTCTTTATATAGGTACGAAACCCTTGTAGGTTTCGTGCTCCTTACTCTTCGGCATATCTCGCCTTATCCGGCCTATTGATCTTTGTCCCATAAATAAAAGATCATTATCAAGACCATAAATAGTATATTTGGGTTTGGGCTTTCGTGAGCCCAAATTGTTATTATAATGGCCCAAATCATTATTATGATAGCCCATGCGTGATGGGCTCGGGCATTAGTAATGTCCATTAATCGGGTTCGTGACCCGAGTGCGGACTATATGTCATCATGTCCCCCCAGTCTAGTATGGGCAGGGTGTAGCCGCGTATGCTAGACTAATAACGATAGTGGAAAGCGTGGCGGGGAAGCATCGAGTATTTCCCGCCAAAAATAAACATACGGTGTATTTAGTCTAAATGAGTCCCACATATCTCTTGGAAATCGGGAAAAAGTGATGTACCTATTGATCTCCCAGCCACACGATCAAAGTTAGTGGGATCCACATGGCATACATCCGAGGTTAGGGGTAACCCTATATAAAGGGTGTTCCCCTTTTTACTGTGATTATCACAGTTAAATCGCCATTTCCACCATTGTTAAAATCGTCAAATACCAATCAAGAAATCTATTCTTCGTTAAGGTAATAGCGCGTACGCATCGTAACACCATCAAACTTTATTGCAAAAATGGTTCGCCAATTATCTGATTTTGCCTCCGATATAACCGAGGATGAACTCCGTCAGTTCACCTCAGATTATTATATTCCCCTCTCGTTGGATCCGGTAGTACTGGTAGCGACAACATCTATCGCCGACTTCCTTGAGGGAAAGGTAGGGGTATACACGCGCTTTTTCAAATTTACGAATCTTTTATCGTCTTCACATATCTCAGCTGCACTGTATAGGCGCGGCGAAGATAACTAATTTTGAAGTAAACTATCGTTTACTGGCCATTAATCCAACCATCAATCTTTTTCGTGCATTTTACCACACAACGTGGTCAAACGGGTGGGTTTCCTTTTCCAAATGCGCAGGGCGCCTTCAATGCTACACGGAAAAGGTAGACGCACTTAGGCACTGGAGGGAGTACTTTTTCTGGGTTGATGCGGCCTTTTTTCCATAGGATTTTGAGTTTTATACCCAAATTTCCTTACCAAAGGATGAGCGCCCAAACCCCGGGTCGTACAACGTAGATGATGCAGAGACAATAAATGCCAACCATATCCCCATCAACTCCTACCCAGAAGAGTTTTTGGTGCATATGGGAATCAGTCGCAACTACTTCCAGGGTCCTGATGAAGTGCTAACATTTTTGGATGAGACTGGCCGGGGTGGGTGCTTGTCCTTCCCTTTCATTCGCTTAGTAATGTAAGCGTTCTCTTTTTCCTATTATAACTTATGTAATCCATTTTGTTTGCTTGTTTTTTGTTGCACAGAGATGGATCTATTTGCTGTAGTGCAGTTGGTGAAACCCACACAGGTAGCTGTAGGAGTGCGCCCACTGAGAGATGGTGAAACACCAATTTTGGAATGCTTCCCCAGGGGTAGTAGAGGCAACCCCATTGCACAGTATTCCATCTCAGGAGGTGCACTCCCCAGAGCCTTCACATACTGATTCTTTAGAGGGTGTAGGAATCTTGAAGGTTGATAGTGATCAGGAGGAGGTGAGCCAGGGAGTGAAGCGCAAGAAGCTTTCTGGTGGTGATGGCGCGGGCACATCTAAGAGGAGGCGCCACGTTATCACTGTGAATGTGTCGTCAGATGAGGATGCATCGCTCTCCTTTGCTGCGCAGGACATAACTGAAACTCCTCTCCCCAAGTAAGTAATGAAACCTATGCCTTGTTTTCCTTCTCTCTTAATATGATAATCTTAAATCCTTGTCCTTTGCATGCAGTGATGAAGCTGCATGGGGTGATGCAGTGCAGACTGAGAAGTCGCTACTTGAGGCGAGTCTTCCTCAGATGGAGGAGCCTGCAAAGGCGTATGAGGATATGTCTGCGGAGCAGCTGCTGGAGGATCTAAGCGTGGCTGCTTGGCACCAGGCTTCATTGGTTGCTCAGCTCAAGACCAGGTATGCTGGTGAAGAGAGTAGCAGCGCGCAGAAGGATGAGGAGATTGCGCAGCTGAAGGCGTAGTTGGCAGATGCGCATGCTGAGGTAGAGTCTACAAACCTGTATGCTCAGAAACTGGCTGAAGAGAATATGTCCTTGCTTGTCCAAGTGAGCCAAGAGCATTCTGAGTTTAATAAATACAATGGAACTTGTCACTGGATTTTGAAGTTCATGGAGCAGAACAAGAACAATCACTTCGCTAAGCTGGATGAGTTTCGCAAGTTTGTGGATACTGCGTTGGAGCGTCAAGAGTGTAATCTGCGCAAGCTCAGCATAGAGTATGATGAGGAGCTGTACCCACATTTGGTATCTTCCGTTGCTGAGCGCATGTAGCGTTTAATTCCTTTTTACTCCTTTGAGTGTTTCAGACTTGCAGCATTTGATTTCCTTGGAATTATTGTCTAATGAGGATGTTGTATGCGCAGGTGGTTAATCAGTCATGGTCTCCGCCTGGCTGCGATGGGCACGTTGGAGTCCCAAGAAGTTGTAGAGGCCTTTGGGAATGTTGTGCAGTGCGCCTTGGCGCGTGACAAAGCTGAAGCTATGGAGGAGCTGCACGAGGGCAAGATGTTGACAGTGCCCCTCGCAGAAGTGCCCGGCTATAATGGTGATGTTTATGCGGAGCTTGTTGCTGCCATTGAGAAAATGAAGCTGTTTGAGTTCCCGCGCATCGAGCAACTGGAGCGCGACCAGGATTACCCCATAAATGTAATTATGGAGGGGTTAACCCTGGGGAGGCACATCCAAGAGGATGCGGAGGCTCAGCCTGACTATTTTTTGAAGCCTGATGAGTCGCAGCTGCAAGTTCCTGTTTTCGCACGACCGCACGACATCCTCAACCCTTTCGCCCTTGAGAAGGAGTCCTTAGAGGCCCATCTAGCGAGACTCACAAGGAAGAAGGGTGCGAAGGGGAAGGCCATCCTTTGTGGTGTTGGTGCAGCACGCATTCCCAGGTCTGATGGGATACCTGTTAGCGTGGCGACAGTGTCACCTAAAGATTGTGAGTTGTTGAAGAAGCTCGAAGAGGCTAGAAGTGTTGCGCACCGTGTGCATAGTCCAGAACTAAAACATTGCAATAGTCGGTAGGCTGTTTTAGCTTTGTTTTGGATAGATTTACATTTTGTGGCACATGTGCCTGTAAAATATATGCTTGGTGTAAACACGTAGTTTATAATAAAATTGAAGTTGGTTTTTGTACACATATCTGTGTTATCCTGTTCGCACTTAGATTACTTGTTTTTGCATGAAAAACATCCAAGAGTCAAACTGTGATAAAAACGTACTTAGAAAAGAATGGAGAATCTGTGATCCTTTATAGTTATATATGAAGTCCATAACTTTAATATATATATATATATATATATATATATATATATATATATATATATATATATATATATATATATATATATATATGTGAATAAAAATTCATAAGTGTATGGATTAACTTGCAGCGTACTGCAAAGACCATATCAAGGAACCAAGAGTCTTGACTCCTAATTTGTTAAACGCGTACGGTGTGCATTGTTTCATATCCGTCATGGGATGCGCATTGAACTTACTCCAACGTCTTGAGAATAAGGTGTTTAACAAGGATGCGTGATCAATGTTGATGGGTTTGCAACCCTCTTACTCAACGAGTCATTTAGTAGGTTTACTCATCCTTTTACCATCGTGGGTATTAGTAAATACATGCACGCCATGTAGGCAAGAGATAATATAACAACAGTATTGAAACATAAAGAACATTTAGACAATAAAGTAAAGTGTGTCGCGGAGTTAGCTAGAAACCACGACATTTTAATTAATACTTGCAAGTTTTTTGAAAAAAGAAAAACATTTGTCTAGACAAAACAAGAATGTAAATACACGGATGTGTATTGGGCACTCACTAAAGTGCAAGAGTATCCGTGCGTAGGGCCGTAGCCTTTCCTAGAGATAGCATCTTTTGAGATTGCAAATATTCCATGTGCGTTGTAGCTCATGGCCATCCATGTCACGCAGCTTGTACGCTCCTTGTCTTAGTGCTTCAATGACCTCATAGGGTCCTTCCCACTTTGGTCCAAGTTTTCCTGTATCTTCTGTGTGGCTTGCATCATTAGCGCGATACACGAAGTCGTCAGGTCTGAATGAGGTGCTTCAAACTTTAGCATCGTAGTATCCCTTCATTTTTGACTTGGCTTTTGCTTCACGTATAGCTGCACGTTCACGTCTTTCTTCCAATAGGTCCAAGTCTATACGCCGATCGTCGTCATTGGTTGCAACATTAACTTCCGCAGTACGGATAGTTGGCATCCCAATTTCAGCTCGTATAACAACTTCTGTCCCATAGACGAGAGCAAAGGGAGTGTCTCCATTGCTAACCTTGATTGTCGTGCGGTGCGCCCATAAGACGTGTGACAATTCCTCTACCCATCTTCCTTTGTGTCTGTCCAAGCGCGCTTTGATCCCTTCACCCAGACTACGGTTTGCGCGCTCAACCAAACCATTAGTTTGCGGGTGTTTAACTGACGCGAAGTGTTGCATAATATTCAGGTTCGTGCACCAGTCTTTGAACGGGTTATCACGGAATTGTTTTTCGTTATCTGAGAGGATTTCCCCTGGTAGTCCAAAGCGGCATACAATATTTTCCCAAACAAATCTTTTTACCTAATTACCCGTGATTGTCGCCACTACTTTTGCCTCAATCCACTTGGTGAAGTAGTCAATAGCCACAATAAGAAATTTCAGTCCTCCTGCTGCCACAGGGAAGGGGCCCGCAATGTCGATACCCCACTTATAGAATGGCCATGGTGAAGTGATAGGCATTAGCTCTTGTTGTGGTCGGCGCGGGATGGGTCTATGAACTTGGCAATTGCTACATTTCTTTATCACGTCACGTGCATCGCGGTGCATAGTGGGCCAGTAGTATCCTGACCGCAAGGCTCTCGCTACAACGGACCGTGGTCCTGAGTGTATACTGCATGAACCGGCGTGGATCTCTCGGAGTATGTAATGTGCCTGAAGAGGTCCAACGCACCGCAACCATGGTTGTAGAAATGAGCGTCGATATAGGATACCATCTCGAAGTTCGAACCTCTGCGCTGTGCGCCGTATCCTTCGAGCGTCCTTCTGCTCATGGGGTAATACACCCTTGCTTATAAATTCGATGATAGGTGTCATCCACGTAGGATCCTGATCTTCTATCACCGTGGATATCTCCATCTCCGATATGGATTTGTTCTTCAAGGTCTCCACCAATACTTGTTTTGACAGGTGCGCAAAACTTGTAGATGCAATTTTGCTCAATGCATCCGCTTTTCTGTTTTCCCCTCTAGGAACTTGTTTAATTGTGAAACTGTCAAAGTTCAGGATTAGGGATTTGGTCTTGTCGAGGTATTGGACCATGTTATCCTCTTTAGCTACATATTCGCCCAACACATGATTGGCCACTAATCGGGAATCGACATTTGCTTCTAGGTTGCGTACACCCATACGCGTTGCAATGCATAATCCAGCGATTAGGGCTTCATGTTCTGCCTCGTTGTTCGTGGCTGTGAATTCAAAACGCAGAGCGTAAGTGAATTCCATTCCTTCTGGCCTGGTGAGGATAAGGCCTGCGCCTGACCCATCCACGCACGAAGATCCGTCCATGAATAGAACCCATGGTTCCAGTAATTCTGCCTTGTTTCTTGAAGGTGGAGCATCAGTATCTAGTTTCTCAATGATGAAGTCTGCTAGTACCTGCCCCTTAATCGCAGTGCGTGGTTTATAAGAGATGTTATGTTCACCTAGAAACACGCTCCATTTTTGTAATCTTCCTGATGTGTCGGGTTTGGAGATGACTTGCTTGATAGGTTAGTCCGTGATCACTGCTATCGGGTGTGCCTGAAAGTATCTGCGCAGTCTTTTAGCTCCGAATACTAAGGCTAGGACCAGCTTTTCCATTGCGGTCTAGTTAATCTCCGTCTTTTTAAGTGCTTTGCTCACGAAGTATATTGGTGTTTGTACGGAATTCCTATCTGTCAACAGTACCGCGCTGACTGCTCCATGAGTTGCAAACAGGTACATGATCAACTCTTCCCCTGGTCGGGGTGCAACTAGTGTGGGAAGCGCTGCTATATGTTTCTTAAGCTGTTGAAAAGCTTCTTCCGCTTCCACGGTCCAACGAAAGTCTCCCTGTTTTGTACACTTCGTGAGTGTTTTAAAGAGAGGAAGTTACTTTTCCGCTGATTTGGACAAGAATCTATTCAATCCGGCTAATTTTCCATTCAGGGACTGGACTTCTTTCAGTGTGCGTGGTGAAGGGAGTTGGATGACAGCTTTTGTTTTTTCTGGGCATGGCTTAATGCCATCGAGCTCTATCAAGTATCCAAGGAACATGCCTTCTGTAGCACCAAAAGTGCATTTCTTAGGATTTAACTTCATGTTGATCTTTCCCAGCGTCCTGAATGTTTCTTCAATGTCGCGTACCAACTCCTCTTCGGTGTGACTCTTTATGACGAGGTCGTCAACATATACTTCCAATTTGCAGCCCACTTGCTTTTCAAATGCATTATCTACTAGTCGCTGGTAAGTGGCGCCTGCATTCTTTAAGCCAAAAGGCATTTTTGTGTAGCAGTAGACGCCCTGGCTTGTGTGGAAAGCTATTTTTTCCTCATCCTCTTTGGCCATTTGGATTTGATGATACCCTTTTATATGCGTCCAGAAAGCATTTAAAGGGGTATCCGCACAGTGATTCTATCTTCCAATCTATCTCTGGTAGCGGGTAGCAGTCTTGTGGACATGCTTTGTTGAGATCAGTGAAGTCCACGCACATCCTCCAGTTGCCATCACTCTTTTTTACCATCACTGGATTGGAGAGCCATTCATGGTAGTAGACCTCCCGCATGATGCCTGCATCTACAAGCTTGTGTACTTCCTCTAAGATGGCTTTTGCGCGTTCTGGAGCCTGGCCGCGCTTTTTCTGCCGTATTGGAGGGTATCCTTGTCGGATTTTCAGCGTGTGCTCTGTAATCGATCGTGGCACGCCAGTCATGTGCTTTGGTTCCCACGCAAAGATATCTAGATTCTTTTGCAAGAGTGCGCACACGGCTGCTCTGCCTTTGTCAGACAGCGATCCCCCAATCGATACCTCCTGATCCGGGTAATCAGGGTGAATTGCGACCTTTAGGTTTGGCACTTTAGCTGCGTGCTGTTCTGGAATGGGCGCCATCTCACTCGTCACCGTGTTGCATTCTTTAGGTGACACAGTGGTATTGTAAAGGGTGACGATGCCTCATTCTACTGGGAATTTGAGCATCCCATGTGCCGTGGATGGTAATTCGCGCATGGCTGATATTCCTGGTATTCCAATAATGCCATTGTATGACGAAGGAGATCTGATTACCATAAAGTTCATCCAGGCTGTCGTAGAGTGTTGCTCATCACCAACGATCACAAGTAATCGTAATTGCCCCATGGGCCATATCTTCTCTCCTGTGAAGCCAGTCAGCGACGTCGTGGCCGGAATTAACTGACTTCGTATCTCAGGTCGCAACCTTTTGAAACAGTGTTCATACATGATATCTGGGGATGCTCCTCCATCAACATACATGCGGTGGATATCGTGACCCCCCGTATGTATCTCAATGATGAGCGGTTCTACTACTGCGTTGTCCGCAGCCAGAGTGGGGAAAGAGATTTCGGTCCCACAGGAGAACTTTTGGCTGACCTTTTGCCTTGTTTTTCATTGCCATGATTGTATCATGTAGATGGTGTCAGCTTTGTCTTTATGTGTCTCTTTCTTGCCCCCATTCTTCTGTTTGTCTTTTCCCTCCTTGATGTTCTTGTCGAGGTGATCCATTTTGCCTTCTTTCACTAATTTATCAATTAGTTGGCGTAATTGGACACACTCGTTGGTGGTATGGCCCTTTTGTCCATGGTATTCACAGTACCCATTTCCTACGCGCCGATCCTCTGGAGTGCGCATTGGTGGAGGTTTCGGAAAGTTTGCACCTTCTGTCATAAATATCTCCCTTGAAGTCTTCGTTAGTGGAGTGTATTTGTCATTATCTCGTCCACTTCCCTGACTGCGGTAGTTTTTGCTGCGATTGCTACTCTGGTCATTGGATTGTCTCCTGGGCTGTTCTTGTGACTAATAATTTGAGTAACTTTTCTTGCTATCTGCAGCAGCTGCTTCCCCTTGGATAAAGGACCTGGTACGCTTCATCTGTTCGTCAAAGGTTTGGGGAACCTTATCATTTAATCTTCTGATAAGTTCTGGGTTATTGATCCTATTCATGAACCCTGAGATCTTTAGTACTTCGGGGCATGCCTTGACGTGTATGCATTCATCCTTATAGCGCTCCACATAAGCGCTCGTGGATTCCCCTTGGCGCTGTTTTACTCTAGCAAGTTCGACAGGGTTCTTGGCGCACTTCTTTCTTTGAGTAAAGTTCAAACGAAATGCCTTTCGCAACTCTTCAAACCCGTTTATGCTTCTTCGTGGCAGCTTACTAAACCAGGTTCGCACATTCCCCACCAATGTGGAGTTAAACATGTGGCACCACACAGGTTGTGGCCAATTTTCGATAGTAGCGGCTAATTCGAAAATTTTCAGGTGGTCATCAAGATCACCCGTCCCATCATATGTTTTAACATTGGCGGGCATGCGCCTTCTCTTATCTTCTGAAAAATCGCTGATGCGCCGCGTAAATGCGTCGACCTTTTGGCGGCGCCAAGGAAGGGATATATCTTCGTCCTCCTCATCGTGATGTCTTCTCCTGGACTTCCAGTGTCATGTTTCTTTGTCCTCGTTGTCCGAGGAATCACTTGAGGATGAGCTGACCCTTTTGCGGCGCTTGCGCCTACTTTCCTCAGAATCCGAGCTTGAAGGGCTTTCACTTGGGGAGGGCCGTCGCCCAAGCCTATCATGGACTCTCTTACTACTAGACCTTGAAGGGCTTTCGATCGGTGAGCGCTGCCGTCCGAGTCTATCCTGAATCCTGCAGCTACCAAGCCTATTGTGGACATTTGTACGCCTTCCCTCATCCTCATGCTCCTCCGAGTATTGCGAATCAGCTGCTTCATCATCCACAGCTTTCCTTCCAACCCTAGCGAACACTGGAAGTCGGCGGCTATCCTTATCGCGCCTCTCTTTCCGATGGTGCGGTGGGGATGCTTCGTACTCAGGGCCGAAGTTGAGCCGGGCTTGCAGGCTCTGACTTGACCTTCTTTTTGCTTCCTCTTGCATAAGGGCAGCTAAGGTTTCATAGTTTTGAGACACAAAATTACTTAGCGTTAGTTCAGGCGCGCCTCCTTCTAGCGCGAGGATATCCGTTCCCACATTAGGTCCCCTGTCTCGATTAGGCGCACATGGCGGCTCAGTGGTATCCACGATGGGTACCGTTTGGTGGGGAATGGTGAAGAGAGTGCGCTGTAGAGTTTCCGCGCTAGTGGTTGCCGCAGTGGCCTGGGTAGTCCCTGTGGGCAGTTCCACCGTTGGAAAGATCAGACCTGGGTCTGATTCTAGGTGACTGGGCGCACTAGTTGTTCCAGAGGCCTGCTTAGAGGTCGAATCACCTTGGTGTTTCTTCCTTAGAGAGTCACCATGTGTTTTCTTCAATAGCGGAGTCCGCTGACTTGCGTTTCCATGCTTCGTCATTCTAGTTCTTAGTGTAGGGTCCCACGGATGGCGCCACTTGTTGATACAAAAGTTGGGCGTTCCTTGTTTGGACTCTTGTTCTCGTACCAATCAGATCTTAATGCTTGAGACCTGCGCACTAAGAAAGCAAACAACACCGTTAGGCTTATCGTGGGATTGTCTCCCACTATTATCCTCCGACGTGAGAGTAAGTAATCGGTTTTAGGGTTTTAGTGAAGAGTAGGATTATTAGATGATACCTCAATGAGAGCCGTGATATTCTTTATATAGGTACGAAACCCTTGTAGGTTTCGTGCTCCTTACTCTTCGGCGTATCTCGCCTTATCAGGCCTATTGATCTTTATCCCATAAATAGAAGATCATTATCAAGACCATAAATAGTATATTTGGGTTTGGGATTTCGTGAGCCCAAATTGTTATTATAATGGCCCAAATCATTATTATGATAGCCCATGCGTGATGGGCTCGGGCATTAGTAATGTCCATTAATCGGGTTCGTGACCCGAGTGCGGACTATACGTCATCACTTAATTAATTAATTTCTTGTTTCTGCTGCAGTTTGGTTCACGAGAAGGATCGCTTAGCTGTTGTTGACGCCTTTCTGTGGGAATTGAATGAACTACCTTTTATCAAGTTTAGTGAGTCATGAAAGATGAGACTACGCCATCTTGGTAATTCGGTTTAATTTGTTCACTACAGTGAAAGGAAACGTGCGTAGTCTTCTAGCTTGTTGTGTTTTCTGTCCTTGGAATGTTTGTGAAAGATGTAATACGAGTGTTTGGTTTTGTATAGTCCTAATGTACTGGTAGGATCAGAATCAAGGTAGTATTATATTAAATTGGATGCGGTATGTCTATGTAAGTTTAGCTTCTCGTCAAGTTAATTGTTGCTTTTGGGTACGTCCTTGGCTCAAATTTTGATCCTTCACAAACTGTTATGGTGTTTTGGTTTAATATATACTTGACCTTTTCTTAGAAAAAAGAAAATTTGATACCCAACTCAAGGGTATGGTTTTTCTTAATTAATATATGTCATAACGACCCCCTTAATGATAGTTTTTAGATATCGTTTTTCTTAGTTACCAAGTTTTTTTTAAAGCAGTTACAACCTTTTTCGATCTATCAGGATATAATTTCAACCAGGTGTCCAGGTATGTTGTGTATCAACTTCAACATGTTACAGGATCATTTAAATGGTTGCTTGGATACAATAATATTTGCACAGGTAATAAACTGATCAGAAAAAGGAAATCATATTCAATAGAATTAATGAACACATTCAAACAAAAGTACTCCCAGAAACAAGAAATTTCACAACTAGTGTATATCATAACTAGTAGGTAACAATATATAATTAAGCAATCATAAACACCAAGACAAAATCATCAGGCAATGGTAGTATCCCGTTATCATGATAGACGTTAAAAGCAGGCCTCCACCATGCAACAGCAACATAGCGCAGCACAACTGCAACCAACATTATAACACATTCAATCAAAATATAAGGCATGATATATCAAATAAAAAGCATCTGGTGGTAATTTACTTACCATCCTTTCCAGAAGTCATCACCCCTGCTTTGAACTTGATCCTGTCAAGTTTAACTTTTAAAACAGAAAAAGATGTAATTAAAGTTTTGGAACAAACAGAGACGATTAATAGTATCATTCAACATATACGATCTAGAGGGAGTAAGCCAGTTGAGTTCTTCTTGGATACACTCTCTCTTTTGAGTAAACTACTGTGGATTTGGCCCTCTTCTAGATATCGTATTTGGAGCGATAGTGGATTAATGGAAGTATTAGCTTCTCTTAGTCGTGAGCCTGTTCTATCTATCAAGGCTGCAGTTTTGCAGCTGTATTCAACCATAGGTATTTAGAATGAATTTGTGAATTAGTGTTTTATTTTCTTACACGCGCTTTCTGAACAATTTCTAATTCTGGGTACCAGCCTTATGTAGACATGGAGCTAAGAAGCTTTTAGATAGGGGAAGCCCGCTTGTACAACTTATGATTGAATCCATGGACGATGGGAACCCTAGTTACTTACAGTTGGCTGGATTTACTCTGGCTGAACGCTTCACGGTATTATTCATAACTAAAGGTGGCAAAATGGGTGGGTCAGGCAAGTTGGCCAATGAACCGGTGTATTTATGAATTATGATTTCAAAAACCGACATAGAATAACAATATCTTCTCATTTAAGAAATTAATTAAGGACGTTGTATGAATTTAAATACACGAATTTTGACCTGCTTTTAGCTATATTTTGGATTTCTTCTTAAACATTTCAATCAAAAAAAAAAAAAAAAAACGTTATTTAACCTATAACCGGGATAAAGTTGCTACCTCTAGGCTCTAGTCATCACCTCTCTTTTAGCGAAGTTATAAATATATATTTATATTGGCTGAACATGTAAATATCGTGTTAATTAGGTAAGTGAAGAAGGACGATTGAAAATGATTGAGTCGTATTGCGAGCCATTAGTTAAAGCTATCTTAAACAGACTCAACAACTGGACCTTGTATTCAGGGAAGCTTACAAAAGACCAGATGTCATTGATTAGGGTTGCTTGTTGTGTGTCCAAGATCATTTGTTGGCCTGGGAAGCATCACGGTTACTTTTGGAAACTGGGAATTGAGAGTGTTCTCCTTCAACTACTTCTAGATGATTTGCATATCAAACAACTTCCTGACCAGTTTTTGTCATCAGAGGAGATGATCTCCGTGGCACAGGATGGTTTAAGTGCTAACTTTTTACCTGTACTTAAGCCTCATGTTTGGGATATTCTTGGGGGTCTTGCAGCACATTGTGCAGAAGGTTTCACTGCACATACGCTTAAGAGTGAACATCGCCTGAAATTCCTCATCACATGTGCCTGGTAATGTTCTTGGTCTTCTTGGCATTTATTAGAGTAACGGGTTAAGTGGGCTGGGGATGAAAGGATTCTTTTTGGTTTAGGTCAGAATGAGCCGGGCAGGGTTGACCCGCAAACACTTTCCTGTCCATAATTTTTGGAGGTTGCTTTCATTGAAAATAGACTTTTGGCTACTTTTAGCCCCATATTTTTTGGGTTTGACCCTTTGAAATAAAACGCAACCCTGATGAACCAATATATAGGTAAATGGGTCAAAGTTGCCACTTTTGTTTATTTATGTATATGGAGACTACTGTTTTGTTGCATAGTTCTGAGATTTTTGGTTTGTTTGCTTATGTCTTTTGACAGCTTAGGGTTTGTGGATTCATTGCGTTCAACCCGTCAGAGTTGCGTAGATGTTGTAAATGAACCGGTGTCTAAAGCAGTTTTATTAATGATTTATTCTCCTTCCAAATATATAGCATCTCAGACCAAATCCATATTGTCGGGTATGTTAAAGCCAACTGCCAACGAGGATATCAAGTACCTATTGAATTCCCTTAATGCCACATCATCAGGTTTCAACAATTCGTCTGATAAGCTTCAAGTAGTAAACATGATAAGCCTAGCATGTTATTCGGGTCTACCTCAATATCGCAGGTATGTTATGAAGAATCAAGGGATAAAGATATTGTTATCTTTCTTGCAAGTATTGTCGAGTAACCACGTTCATGCAGAACGGATGAATATGTCACTTCATTATTGTGACCATACAATGAAGACCTGTTGCTACGAGTGTGAAGAAGACTGGCAAGGTGATGAAACGTTTCTGCTTTTTGGTTTATTGGGGTTAGCTGAATTGATACATCATTGTAGTTCAGTAAAAGGACTGGTTTTTGAGTCTACCGAGGCTCAAATTGTTACTGAGGTAAACAAGATCTGTGTCAATTCACGTGCTTCAGGACCAAGATGGTATGGTGCTTATCTTCTTAGCTATTTTGGCCTGTATGGTTTTCCATCAAAACTTGGGAATAGGATCGGGAATGTTCTCAATGGGGATGAACATACAAATTTGACATTAGTTCTTGCTAATCACGAGCTTGTAAATGTTCATGGTGTCATTGTTAGAGTTCGTTGTCCATCGTTGTTGCCTTCTAAGGAATTAGTGGAAACTTATTTAAAGAAAGAAGTTCGGCTCTCTGCTCATGTCAATCACGAGGCGTTACTGAAGTTGTTGGAATATGTCTACTCGGGACATTTAAAGGCTGGAGAAGACCTTTTAAAGAGATTGAAAACATTAGCTAAACATTGTCATTTACAGCCTTTAGTGCAAATGCTTTGCAAAACTCGTCCGAAGTGGAGGACATGTTTTCCAAGCTTTGACCTTACCTCTGCTCTTGGACCTGACGGGTCCCATTTCTCGTAAGGATCTCTTTCTTTTAACTTAATCATAATTTACTAGTTTAAGTGCATCTTTTTTATGTTCCGCTGGTTTTTGCACTTGCTCATCATATTCACGTTTTGTGTTGTTTATAATAGTTTGTTAACTATCGCAGGGACATCATCCTTGAAGCTAAGGGTAATACATCTGAGGACTGGATTTGTGAAACATGCTCGTCATTAAAGCCACACTTACATGCTCACAAGGCCATTTTATGTGCAAGTTGTGACCACATGCGTGCTTTACTTTGTTCAGGAATGCAAGAAAGGTATTTAGAGATTGTCTACATTCATTGTTATATATGATGTTATCGAATTTTCCAAAAAAAAAAAGTGGATTTATTCAAATGTTTACTTACTTTGGGTTATCTTCATTCGTTGCAGCCAGTCGGAAAGTATAAGGGTTGATCTTGGTTGGGAAGCTTTGGTTAAGCTAGTTAACTGGTTTTATTCTGGTAAACTAGTACCGAAGCCAAAATATGGCTGTGTATGGCATAATCTAGACGAACAACAAAAATTAAATGAAGTGATTCCATATGTGGAGCTTTATTGCCTTTCTGATAGTTGGCTTCTCGAAGACATTCACAAGGAATGCTTAAATGTAATTGCAAGTTGCTTAGATTCGGCTAGCATGGCAATCAAAATAATCCAGATTGCAGCTGATTGTTTTCAATGGGATTTGGTGGGGTTGGCAGCCAAATTTGTTGCGCCTTCATATCATCGTCTGCGTAACTCTGGGGAGCTTCATGAACTTGATGAAGAGCTTGTTGATATAGTACGTGTTGCTTCTGTTGAATACTCTCAAGGTGGTGGGCGAATGTGATTATAGAAAAAAAGTGTATACCAGTTTACATGTTGCGCTAAAATATAGTAGGTATAGATAAAAATGTTGCAGTAGTTCAGTTGCTATATAGAGGAAGATTATATATATATACAGAATTTCCATCTGTGATCTTTATTGAAATTTTAAATGATTTTGAGGTCTATATGACAGCAATTTTGTGGAATATACTATAATAGTGTTAACAATCAACAGGTGACATTATTACCACGACACGGTTTGTTCAACAAGCTACTTAGTTAAAATCGCAAGTCAATAATTACAGGTCCGTCTTTCACGCTTCCTTGCTGAACGTGGGAGACATTGCTGTTTATTTTTTCATCCTGTTTGGATACACACTGGTTGGAACTGTCAAGGATTGAATGAAGGAATGGTGTTTCTTTTTATTCATGGATAAATAGCCAAATGAATAAAAATAATTATTTATGTGCCGCTTAAAGTTCAATACTTTTTTAAGTAGTTTGGTTTTCTTATTTTGTAAAAGATGCAACAATACTCTAGTAAAATAACAGTTTGATATGATAATTTCTGTTAAATTCCTTGTTATGATGATTACACAAATTATAAGCGTAACTTTCAATATAATACGGGTATCAAAATAAGTAACTTACTTGTTTATACTTTACTAGTAGGGTACCCGTGCGTTGCAGTGGTTGGTACCCTAAAATAAATGTTAACGACATCAAAAGAAAAAGTGATACCTAAGAGTTGTAAACCCTTCGGGCTCGAGCCCATTGGCCCGTGCTCGTTCGGGATCGAGCCAGTTTGGCCCGTGCCCATTCAGGCTCGAGCCCATTTGGCCCGTTGCCCGTTCGGGCTTGAATATTTATATAATGTGTTTTATTATTTGTAGTAGTGACATTTAATGCAGGAATTGTGTTTAAGTAGCTGGTTGCACACTATGCTTGATAATTTGTATTTCTTATGTTAGGGGTGTTTTAATAACTGCATTAATTGTATTTATTGATCAGTTTATTAATGTTAGTAAATGTGTTTTAATCAGTTGCACTTTTAGCTTAAAAACTTGTAATGCCGAATTTTAAGTATTTCTATTTAAAGATTGTATTTAATGTTAGAAAATGTGTTTTAATTAATTGTATTTTTAGCTTAAGAACTTGTAATTGTATTTAATGTTAGAAAATATGTTTTAATTAGTTGTACTTTTAGCTTAAGAACTTGCAATGCTTAATTTTAAGTATTTCTTTTTTTAGAAGGTCTAAATGCTTTATAAGATAGTATGATACCCACTAAAATATATGTTTTTCTAAGTTCATTTAACGGGCTGGTTGAAAATTTGCTAGCCCATATGAACTAGGTTATAAGCCCAAAAAATATCAAATTTAGAAAACATCTCTTAAACTTTAATCTCAAATTTCTGTTTCTTCTTTTTAATTAGCCCAATCACACATCACCGTCTAGCATTACCCGTGAAAATAATTGTATCTAGAAATTGCAGATAGAGATGAAGCGGACGGTTGATTGATTGATTGAGGGTTTATAAATAAAATTGAATTCACCAAACAAACAAACAAATTCACTAATAAGCAGAAAACAAAATCGAATTGATTTAGGAGGTGAGATCTATGACAAACCACTAATATCTACAGAACAAACCACAAGATCTAAACCATCCATCCTCCTTTCATCCAATGGTAGAGATGAAATCAATAAATAACAAAGGAATGGCAGAAATGTAATTATGTAAAAACCCATTTCCATATTTTTAAAAAAAAATAACATATCTTGCAAACATTGTAAACTCAATTACGGGATTGTCGTTACAGTTTTGGCACTTCATTGCAGTTGTTTGTATCGCCTCTTGGGTAAATCCTTGTTACACTATGTTCTTTGCTTTCCTACTCATTTCTACATAATGTTCCAAAAAGAGGGAGAAGATCAAATCCAGAGTTATAAAAGGATAGATAGGTAGTTTTCGTAAATAAGAAAATAGTCTACCTTGATGTTCAGTGCATTAAGCAAAATGTGGCATCTAAAACTGCAGCATCGCAAATCTGGCATCTAAAACGGTTCAGTTCCCATTTTAGCAGCGAAACAAATCCATCTCAGTCGACAATCCCATGCCCATTTCAGCCCCAAAATATGTCCATTTTACCACACACTTGAGGCCCGCAACTCACCTATTGCAGTCCTATTTCGTCACTGCAAACACACCCATTTCAGTCCCCAAATGCACTTGTACCAGCTCCTATTTCAGCCCCCTATTCCACACCCATTTCAGTCCACACACTCGCCCATTTAAGCCTTCACTTCAGTCCCCAAACACATCCATTTCTGTCCTATTTCATCACCCAAGCCCACCCATTTCAGCCCCCAACCGCAGAAACTTTTAGCCCCTATCTGAGTATTCAAACACACCCATGTTGGACTCCACTCCAGCTCCGGATGTACACCATTCCAGACCCCAAAATGACCCATTTCAGCCTCACGGTTGAGTTTTGTAGCCAAGCGTATAAGTTGAGCTATCAATAACCGTTTTTTTTTTAAACTATGATACCGATAATAGTATAATACATGTTAGATCAGACCAGGTGGACTTTTGATTATTTGAACTTGTCCATGAATGTGGTGCCATATCTAGTAGAAACAATTTATTACTAAAGAAAAAGTTCATTTCTTAAAAAAAGATGCTGATAAAAAGATAGTGTTGACCATTAATAAACTTGTCAAAGTTCATAGGACTACATGAGTAAGATACTAAGATTAGATGCGTTTTTGAATAAAATGAAAGGTGGTACCTGAATATGATCAAGGACTCATCGAGCAGAATGAAGATAAATACCGCGCTTAGTAGAAGGGCTACCACATATCAACCCAACTTTCAAAACCCTCGTCCTCCTCCCTTTCTTATCATGTTCATCAATTACAGCTGCTACTTTACTACTGGAACACATAATTCCAACTCCACCAAACACATTTCTTCTAGAGTTGAGAGTTGCTGCTTTTAGACTTGGCGAAAAAAGACTTTTACTGGGAATCTTGATCTTGATTGGATCAGACTCCTGAGTGTACTGATAGATCCCTTCCCAAACATCCACTGCAACGACCAAAGCATAAGAAAACAAAAACAATAAAGTTGTTCGGCATTCGGAATAAGCTGTTTAAATAAAGGGTTATTGGGAAAAACATGCTTATTTTAGGTGTCTTTAAATTAACATAGGCAGTTAAATAAGCAATACCAAACACCCTATAAGCAACGTAATTGGTTGTTGAAAACAACTTATTTGCATGTTTTAATCCATCTTTTTAGCCATCGTTCACCTGCATCAACCACTAACAAAATAAATAAATTAGAAGTTTGTCATTTATGTTCCTTTACAACAAAAAACAGTGCTATTACAAACTTTAAAAACTGAAGCGTATGCTTAGCAAATGGACTCATAGAAGGTACCACCAGGTTTTGAAGTTTAATCATTTGTTTACAATATTATAAGGTAATAAGCATATGGGTAGTTTTTGCCAAACACTTAAAACAACTAATCCTCAAGTCTATGACGGAAATTGTAAATGATCAAGCCGTCTTAGTAAAAAAACTGAAATCAAAATATTCCAACACACATGGTTGTTTACCTAATCTAGTATGCTTTTGCATATCAGAAACTTAAAGCCTCCCATCTTACTTAAACCGTAACAAATTTAAATACTTCTGCACACATCATTTTTACCTAATCTGGGATACAAATGCTAAAAAACCTCTGCTTTTACAAATCATGAACTTAAATTTTAACTAAAGCATAAGAAGCAAAAACATGGGTGCAACTAATCCTTGAGTCTAAGACATAAATCACAAATAATCAAGCCGTCTTAGTAAACAAATCGAAATCTGAATATTCTAGGCGACATGGTTGTTTACCTAATCTAGTTTGCTTTTGTATATCAGGAACTTAAATTTCTACCAACGCATAAGATCAAAAAACATGAGTCAAACTGATGTGTGCTTATTCACACATCCTTTTTAGGCCTTAAATCAGACCAAAAATACCAAATACTAACCAAATATGCCAAGAGAATGTGTGTTTTTGTATTTGTGTATGTGCAGGTACGGATATGTGAGAAATGGACAAAAACAAAGCCAAAACCGACAAAAACGAGCACGAGAATGGAAAAAGGTCAAAAGCCGGAGCCGGGGAAGCTTAATGATCAAAGAGAGCTAAAAATGTCAATAGAAGTCCTCAGAGATTCAGAAAGTTACAAAATTAGTCCCTGGTCAAAGTTTGAAGAATTGGCGACTCCAGTCCCTATACTTTCATATATTGACAAAATTAGTCCCTTGAAGAAATATTTGAAGAAAAATCAATATTGGTCCTCAATGAATTATAGATTTACAAAAGAAGCTGTCACACCCCCAAAATAGGGTCCAGCGGAAGCATACATGTAGCTGGGGTGTAACTCAATCGGTCTCACAACACAAGTACAAAAATGGTTTTCACTTTAATTATTTAGAATAAAATCGTTTAATCAAAAATGTTGAATTTACATCATTAAAAGTAGTGCGGAAGTAGGCCCTTAAAATAATTTAAAACGGTCCCCATATAAATTATCAGAGTCTTCTATGACCATGCCATGCCCTGCCAAAACCTCCAGTAGTGTGCCATAGCTCAAAACCTGAAAATACATGCTAAAGTGTCAACACAATGGTTGGTGAGTTCATAGAGTTGTTTAACAAATAAAGTTTATAGAAAGTGTTCACACAGCAAAGGCATCGTAAATCCACTCAGTTACAAGTCCCGCCATAAGAGACTTGTAACCTGTGTGTTCACAACCCACTGCTAAAATAGTTTAAGTCTAGTAGTCAAACACCCGTGGTCAATAATAAGTCAAGGCCGCTCCGAACAAGGGAGACTTTATAACGTTGCTCCGAACATGGGAGACTTCAAGTCACTCCGCCACCTAGGCAAAGATTTATTAGTCACTTTACCGACTTGGCAAAGATTTATTAGTCACTCCACCATGGCGAGATTTATTAAGATGCTCTGAACATGAGAGACTTTATAACGTTGCTCCGAACAAGGGAGACTTCATAGTGTTGCTCCGAACAAGGGAGACTTTAAGTCAAAGCACGTACGGTACATTAGGGTCAAAAGTTTAAGTCAAGTTCAAAAGTCAAGTCAAACTCCAAAGTTCAAAACAAGTTCAAAAGTCAAGTCAAGTTCAAATAAAAACGAGCATGTATTCTCCCCCAAAAGTTGACAAAACAATTTAAAAGAGTAGGGGCTATGACTCACCTGATGCAACAGCTACGATGACAAAAGTGTATACACAGAAATGAGGTTCGATCTTAAACCGCAACCTAATATGAATGATGCATGATCTCGTTAAGATCACCAAATGATGTTTATGAATGTCCATGCTCATGTTTCTATACCACTCTAGTCTTTTGAAAAACACTTGTGTTATCAAAAATATATAATCCAAGAATTTGGAAAAATATTGCTATTAGAAAATATAAATGGCTAGTTATAATATATATACTTATATATATATAACGTAAGTTCTCATGTTGACGTTGAAATACTCGGGTTGTAATCCTTGAAATGATGAAAACATACTCATAATAACTAATACTACATTAGTTATAAAGCTTGGTACTTAATATTACTTCTAGCTCAAAAATGTACTTCGTAGTTTTAGTGCCAAATTTATATAAAAGCTGTCAAATATAAAGTGGTTTTAGCCGATATTCAAACGTGAATATCTTTGTCGTTACTTGTCCGTTTTACTTGTTCTTTATGTCCACGGTTACGTCTTAGTATGTAGTAATATATTTTGGAAAGCTCGGCTCCTCCGGGTTAAGTCTAAAGCCTCTTTTTGACCGACGAAAAACGTCCAACAGCAACTATTTTCAGAAAAATACTTTTCGTCAACAATCTTGCAAAAATCATAACTTCTTCGTTATAAGCTCTTTTTAATCCGTTCTTTCGCCTACGGATTCGTTTTTGAAAGTATTTTCTAAAAATTTTGCCAAAGTTTCCTTGGTGTTTACTGATTTTCCAGAAAATAACAAAATGGGACAGCATGTCTAAAATATGTTCCAAATCAAGTTTTCAAGGTTTATAACTAATTTCTACCATCACCAAACCTCTTGTAATCACCACATGACTAATCTAATCTTACCATACACCTTCTTAGGGTGCCATGGACTCCTAACCAAGTTATTAGAGCTAGGGGATTCATAACAAGAAAGTTAGGGTTTGTATGTTTCATTTTAGCCAAAATAAAGTGTGGTATAGCTAGTTGTACATGATTTTTAGCATGGAAATCATGTAATACATGTAAAAATAGGATGATTCATGAAAAAATAAAGATGAAAACTTACTTGACAAAATGAGGTGATTATTGGATGATTATGCTTGTTGTTCTTGTGTTTTTGTTGCTTGATTCTTGATTAGGCTTGTAAAATGAATAAGTTTTGTGTTTTACTTTATGGAAAATGATCACTTGATCATGGAGATCATCAAAAAGTCGTGGGTTTTGATGTAGGGAAGATGAGAAATGAGTTTTTGATTATTGAAAATGAATAAGAAAGTTTAAAAGGTGTTTTTAGATATTTAGTTACTAGGATGGCATTTTTGTAATTAAAGGGACAAGTTCAAGTATCTAGGATAAGGGGGGGGCTGCACATGGTGAGAAATATGGATGAGTATGTAGTAAACTTGGTATTATCTGGTTTACGGAGTCAGTTTTGGTTCCGTTAATCGCAAACCGTAAAGTTTTAAATCGCGAAACGTAAATCCGGGTATCGTAAAAATATGAAACTTGAAAGAATGACTAAACTTGTCAAAATACTCCATAATAAAATATAAAATGAATGGTAAGTTCCATCGGGTTGCTTAAACATTGTTAAAACTGGAAACGCGGGTTAAAAACGCGTGATTCGCGTAAAACGCTGAACTGAAAAACGTAAAATTTCAAAACTTTTAGAATTGTCGTAAAATGAGAGAAAATCATATTTCTATTGTTTATATTGTTTTATGGACATATCGGGATGCCGGAAGGACGTTTAAACCTGAATGTAAATCTCGGACACGGCTTCGTGATTTTTGCAAAAATGATCCGACGAGCGCCAAACTCTCGGATTACCGTTAAAATAGTTTAACTTATGAGAATATGAAATAAAAATTTTGGACATGAATAGTGTTTTGTGAATAGTAAAGGTGAATAGTAACTTTCCGAGATAAAAAATTGGAATTTCGACGTTTGAAACAGGACATGAAATTACGAGTTGTGACATTCTTCCCCTCTAAATGGAACTTCGTCCCGAAGTTCAGTTAATGTTGGTCTCCGAAGTGTTATAAAGGTGAAGATTCATGAGACAAAATGACCAGTTGACGTGTTTCTAGGCGGCGGTTCACGAGGTGATGAAAAATATAAGCGTTCTGACAACGAGGGTATACACACACATAATGAAACATTTAGAAATTGAGTAGAGGATTCAATCCAGACAGAATTTTATTATAACCATTCTCAGTGTTGCAAAATTCATTTCTGAGTCGGATATAGGTAGTCAGCCTATGTCCCACTATCCCGGGTTGAATATAGGTGACTAGTCTATATTCCACCGAGGTTCCATGAATTTTGAAATACTCAGCTCAGTTATACTAATACTATGTCCTTCACAAATACCAAGAAGTTCAGAAAGACTAAGGCAGGTGACCAAACTCGAGGTCAAATGATGAAACTATGCAAGGAAAAACATAACGTGGTGACGTATATGATACGTGAATCATGCTTATATGAAAGACAATTATAGTAATCAACTAGAATAAGTGAATATAATATACCAGATAATGAGACACAAATCTCATCACCTAAGTCAGCAACAAACCACAATGAGGCTTCAGCTTGGCAGGCAGGCACGTGACGGTCATAGGGTTAAGTTTTTCGTAAAAGTAGCTATAGTCTAGGTTTTAAAAACACTTAGTTCGCTATAGCCAAAGCTCTGATGCCAATCTGTCACACCCCCAAAATAGGGTCCAGCGGAAGCATACATGTAGCTGGGGTGTAACTCAATCGGTCTCACAACACAAGTACAAAAATGGTTTTCACTTTAATTATTTAGAATAAAATCGTTTAATCAAAAATGTTGAATTTACATCATTAAAAGTAGTGCGGAAGTAGGCCCTTAAAATAATTTAAAACGGTCCCCATATAAATTATCAGAGTCTTCTATGACCATGCCATGCCCTGCCAAAACCTCCAGTAGTGTGCCATAGCTCAAAACCTGAAAATACATGCTAAAGTGTCAACACAATGGTTGGTGAGTTCATAGAGTTGTTTAACAAATAAAGTTTATAGAAAGTGTTCACACAGCAAAGGCATCGTAAATCCACTCAGTTACAAGTCCCGCCATAAGAGACTTGTAACCTGTGTGTTCACAACCCACTGCTAAAATAGTTTAAGTCTAGTAGTCAAACACCCGTGGTCAATAATAAGTCAAGGCCGCTCCGAACAAGGGAGACTTTATAACGTTGCTCCGAACATGGGAGACTTCAAGTCACTCCGCCACCTAGGCAAAGATTTATTAGTCACTTTACCGACTTGGCAAAGATTTATTAGTCACTCCACCATGGCGAGATTTATTAAGATGCTCTGAACATGAGAGACTTTATAACGTTGCTCCGAACAAGGGAGACTTCATAGTGTTGCTCCGAACAAGGGAGACTTTAAGTCAAAGCACGTACGGTACATTAGGGTCAAAAGTTTAAGTCAAGTTCAAAAGTCAAGTCAAACTCCAAAGTTCAAAACAAGTTCAAAAGTCAAGTCAAGTTCAAATAAAAACGAGCATGTATTCTCCCCCAAAAGTTGACAAAACAATTTAAAAGAGTAGGGGCTATGACTCACCTGATGCAACAGCTACGATGACAAAAGTGTATACACAGAAATGAGGTTCGATCTTAAACCGCAACCTAATATGAATGATGCATGATCTCGTTAAGATCACCAAATGATGTTTATGAATGTCCATGCTCATGTTTCTATACCACTCTAGTCTTTTGAAAAACACTTGTGTTATCAAAAATATATAATCCAAGAATTTGGAAAAATATTGCTATTAGAAAATATAAATGGCTAGTTATAATATATATACTTATATATATATAACGTAAGTTCTCATGTTGACGTTGAAATACTCGGGTTGTAATCCTTGAAATGATGAAAACATACTCATAATAACTAATACTACATTAGTTATAAAGCTTGGTACTTAATATTACTTCTAGCTCAAAAATGTACTTCGTAGTTTTAGTGCCAAATTTATATAAAAGCTGTCAAATATAAAGTGGTTTTAGCCGATATTCAAACGTGAATATCTTTGTCGTTACTTGTCCGTTTTACTTGTTCTTTATGTCCACGGTTACGTCTTAGTATGTAGTAATATATTTTGGAAAGCTCGGCTCCTCCGGGTTAAGTCTAAAGCCTCTTTTTGACCGACGAAAAACGTCCAACAGCAACTATTTTCAGAAAAATACTTTTCGTCAACAATCTTGCAAAAATCATAACTTCTTCGTTATAAGCTCTTTTTAATCCGTTCTTTCGCCTACGGATTCGTTTTTGAAAGTATTTTCTAAAAATTTTGCCAAAGTTTCCTTGGTGTTTACTGATTTTCCAGAAAATAACAAAATGGGACAGCATGTCTAAAATATGTTCCAAATCAAGTTTTCAAGGTTTATAACTAATTTCTACCATCACCAAACCTCTTGTAATCACCACATGACTAATCTAATCTTACCATACACCTTCTTAGGGTGCCATGGACTCCTAACCAAGTTATTAGAGCTAGGGGATTCATAACAAGAAAGTTAGGGTTTGTATGTTTCATTTTAGCCAAAATAAAGTGTGGTATAGCTAGTTGTACATGATTTTTAGCATGGAAATCATGTAATACATGTAAAAATAGGATGATTCATGAAAAAATAAAGATGAAAACTTACTTGACAAAATGAGGTGATTATTGGATGATTATGCTTGTTGTTCTTGTGTTTTTGTTGCTTGATTCTTGATTAGGCTTGTAAAATGAATAAGTTTTGTGTTTTACTTTATGGAAAATGATCACTTGATCATGGAGATCATCAAAAAGTCGTGGGTTTTGATGTAGGGAAGATGAGAAATGAGTTTTTGATTATTGAAAATGAATAAGAAAGTTTAAAAGGTGTTTTTAGATATTTAGTTACTAGGATGGCATTTTTGTAATTAAAGGGACAAGTTCAAGTATCTAGGATAAGGGGGGGGCTGCACATGGTGAGAAATATGGATGAGTATGTAGTAAACTTGGTATTATCTGGTTTACGGAGTCAGTTTTGGTTCCGTTAATCGCAAACCGTAAAGTTTTAAATCGCGAAACGTAAATCCGGGTATCGTAAAAATATGAAACTTGAAAGAATGACTAAACTTGTCAAAATACTCCATAATAAAATATAAAATGAATGGTAAGTTCCATCGGGTTGCTTAAACATTGTTAAAACTGGAAACGCGGGTTAAAAACGCGTGATTCGCGTAAAACGCTGAACTGAAAAACGTAAAATTTCAAAACTTTTAGAATTGTCGTAAAATGAGAGAAAATCATATTTCTATTGTTTATATTGTTTTATGGACATATCGGGATGCCGGAAGGACGTTTAAACCTGAATGTAAATCTCGGACACGGCTTCGTGATTTTTGCAAAAATGATCCGACGAGCGCCAAACTCTCGGATTACCGTTAAAATAGTTTAACTTATGAGAATATGAAATAAAAATTTTGGACATGAATAGTGTTTTGTGAATAGTAAAGGTGAATAGTAACTTTCCGAGATAAAAAATTGGAATTTCGACGTTTGAAACAGGACATGAAATTACGAGTTGTGACAGAAGCCCTTAGAATAAGTTTTGAAGATTTAACAGTTTTGGTCCCTAAAAATCCAGCAAGTACATGTTTGGTCCCTATCCTATTTTATCATTACTAAACCTAAACAATAAATCCAACAAATAAACCATTCCTTGGCCCAAACCATGGTTGTCAAAATCGCGATCCTGATCGTAGGATCGTACGATCCTACACACAAAAAACGATCAGGATCTTAACAAGATCGTAATTTAAGTAGGATCGTATCAGGATCGTAGGATCGCACGTAGGATCGTAGGATCGGATCGTAAGATCGTGGGATCGCCTATATTATTTTTTTATGAAACTTTTTTGCTATATTAACTTATTATGCATAATTCCATGTCTTAAAAGCCCAATGACTAAAAAATTTTCATGAAAACTATTATTTTGATATTGTTAATTGATTATCTTTTGCAAGATTAATGAGTATCAAATCATTATGCTTTTACGGGTTATTTAGAAATAGTTTAGATTTGTTTTTTTGGGTTTATTATGAAAAACGATTTCGTGTTTTGTAACATGTCAGAAGCTTGTTTTTTAAGTAAACCATCTAGATATTTGACCCAATTTTATTTATAATTTATTTTATCTTTCATATAAAAGTATGAATTATATGTTAAAAATTTTCAGTAATATTATCAGAATATCCTAATTTAATTTATTTGAAAAAAAAATATAATGTTGCCCTCTATTATAAATTATGTCGTTTCATTTCAGATACAATCCATTTCTCTTTTTGTATTAATCTATATATTATAATAAAAAAAGTCACATAATCATGTACTAATAAATTAACACTATATTTTGCATTAATCTAAATGTATCACGAAAAACCTATAATAAAAGACAGTGAACAAAAGGTAGATGCACGTATGTAGTAACTTTGTGCAAGTGAGCATTGCAATATATCTAATATTCTACTACTACGGTACTTGTACATATAAAAATTTCTTTTATCATCTATTTAGATTCATTTATCATATGAAATATTATATAGAAATATATAACTACAAACCCTATACAAAAATATAAACATTTTCATAGGATCTTACGATCCCGATCCGATCCTACGATCACGATCTTGCAAAGCCAAAAACGATCCTAGGTAGGATCCCGATCCTGACAACCTTGGCCCAAACAATATCAACAGCCCACTACCCTTAATATTTACCCAACCCGGTCTGCTACTCCCTACCCGGTCAAACCCACAACACAACCCGGTCAACACCACAATAATAAAACACACCCAATTCACATTCCCGCCCCCCAATTTCTTTTACCCAGAAATCTACTGTTCACCCCCAAGAACCCTAACTTTTACCACGCCCAAATTAACAACAATTAAGGGTAGTTTGGTACAATCCATGGCTTCTAGATACTTTCTGACATGGCAGGGAATGCCACGTTGGCAATCCTCCTCAATTTTAGTGCATATGATTGGGTAATCATATAATCCAACGGATGAAATTGATTGATTGGAGGCCAAGGGTGATCAAACGGCTTGAAAGGGACTCAAAGAAACACAACATCACGAGGATTGATGACATGGCAACCTAGAAGGATCCAAGGACCTCCTCTCATCAGGATATATATACTCCCCTCACATCACAAGTTAGAGCTGTTAGATTTTAGGTTAGATTTTAGGAGTAGTGTAGGTTTTATGTAGTGTTACTCTGTCAAAATCAATTTCTGAATTGTAATCTCATTTTGTAATCAATTTTTAGTTAATGAAATAGAAAGCTTGTTATCTTAAAACTTGTTTCTGTTTAATCAGCATATCTTAATCAGTTTTAGATACTATAGTAGTTAATATTTCATTATTGTTGATATTAAATAAAAAAAAAAAAAAAAAAAAAATCAAATCTCAAATCTCAGCTTCAATAAGCTTAAGTTTTCTTATTATACACTCATTCTAGCTGTTTCGGCTTTTGTGAGTTGTCTGTTTTAGCTTATTTGATCAAATCACAAAAATTACAAAAAGTCAAAAAGTCAAACAAGCTTATTATATAAGCTACAAGCTGATTCTGAGGTGTTCGGTGGTTTAGAAGGTGGTTTTAGCCTATCCAAAGATAGGCTATGATTGAAGTGAAACCCTTGTTTAGCTAGGGTATAGCTAGTAAGTTCACTCTTGTTTCTATTTTCTGCATAATGGCTTAGATCTATGGTTTATTGATGTTTATGTGCTTATCCTATATGTTTGAGAGTGCTTGATGCTTATCTATTAGATTTCATTTACTAGATTTCATATTAGTTTAATTTTTGCATTTTAGAATAACTGTAGCATTTTACTTTTCAGCTTATTGTAGAACTTATTGCCACTTCATTTTAGTCTCTTTTCATTCATATAGCTTAGATTTACTAGTTGCATCAGTAGGATAGTCTTTAATCACTTAAAACATTGAAAAACTAAAAACAGTTTAGGTTTTAAGGGGTGTTTGGATTGTTTGAGTCCTGTGTGTACTAGTTGTTGTACCTCTGATTTCTCTGCACCATTAGCTTAGAGTAAGTAAAACTATGATAAGTAGAAGCTAAAAACAATAGGTCATATGCATCAAAGTCAAAATTCACTTCTAAATTACTTAATCTCTAATCTGTTTAAGAAACAGTAGGTTAAATTCCAATTATAGGTGCATGTTAAAACAAGTTAGCTTTATATAGGTTCATTACTGCTTTTCATATCAAAATTTGATCAATAGGACCATTAGAATTTAGGTTTAGTCAACTTAAGTGAAAATCCTCAAAGTCAAATTTGAAAAATACACTGAGTTGGACAGATTTTCATAAGCATCTCTAGGCTTCATTTGTAGGTAAAATTAAGTTTGGTTTGTAGATTTGTGTTGTTTGGTGGATAGAATCTTAGATTCTATAATAAGGTTTCACTTTGAAGCTCATTTAAGCACTCAGAAATAAGCTTCAAACTACCTGTTTTCCTTAGTAATCCTCTGCTCATCAGCATTTGATCAATTTTCTAGGAGACAGTTAGATTAGTAAATTGGGTTTAATACCAGTACTTTTGGTAGATTTTGGTTTTCAGTAAGTCAGACAAAGTTTTGCCCCCATAAGCTTTCCAGTTTCAGCTTTTTAGCACTGCTTAATTGCCTTGATAAGCTGTGTTGTTCAAGCAAGGTTTCTGTGTTCACTTTTAGGGCTGCTATTGTGATTTAGTGGTTCAATTCAGAGATTTATTGCTCATATAAGTTCCTTTGAGCCTAGAGTTGCTTTTCTAATTGAGCTTTAGCTTATTGCTTTGACTGCTTGCTTACTGCTTATTCTCCAAGTGCTTATTCCATCTGTTTGAGCTTTTATCTGTGTTTCTGAGTACCAGTTGGTCTATTTTCTGTTCATTTGAACTTATTTGAGTCATAGAAACATTGGGTCAAAGTTTGGTTCTTATTGGTCAAAATTTGCTTATTAATAAGCATTTCAATTAAGCTGTTTCTAATCATTAAGCAGTTCCAGTACTTATTTTCCACTTTTTAAATTTTTCCTAGGTTTAGATTATTAATTTAGATTTTTCCTGAATTTTTCATATTTTTCTGAATTCATTTGCTATTTTTCTTATTTAATTTTAGATTTTAATCAATTTTTAATACTTTTTAATTACCAAAAATCCCAGAAAAATAAGAAAAAGCCTAAAAAAATCCAAAAATATTTTAGAAATTAGTTTTTATTTATTTCAGATTTTTAGAAATTAATTTTGCATTTTTCCCATTTATTTTCAATTCTATTTGAATTTTAGTTACTTTTTAATTAGTTTAATTAATTTTTAAGTCCTAAAAATATCACAAAAAGCCAAAAAAATATATTCTCAGTTTTAAAAATAGTTTTTAGTTATTTTAGAATTTTCAAAATTTATTTTGCATTTTTCTCAATTAATTTCCATTTTCTTTTAATTTTTAATTAGTTAAATTAGTTTTTAATTCATAAAGATTAAATAAAAAGTCAAACAAATATTTTTCTTTTTCTCAAAATTTTCTTTTATCATTTTTAACTTAGGAAAATTATTTTCAAGCTCGTAGGATTAGTATAGCTTAAAATTCACTTTTTGATTCGCGCGTTTACGTTTAAGCTTACGTTTTTAATTCTACGTTGCGTTTTAGGTTTGATTACTTGAATTACGTGCTTAAGTGATTAATTGTGCTTCATTTTATTATTCATTAGTGTAATCTCATTAAAATCACTTTTCCCACTTTCACGACATGTTTCACGAACCGAGAATTTGAAATTCCATTCACCCTTCACACGGACTACGACCTCGGGTTATCCGTATTTCTTGCGGATTTCTTTGAGTAATACTATACTATATACTTGATTTGATTTTATCACATCACAAACCAATCCCCAATCATAAGACAGAAACAATAACTAAACATTTGAACTTATAGGTATATCGTATTTTGGAAACGCAATAAGCTATCTTGACGTTTTAGCTAAACTAACAGTGTCTTTGCGTTAGCTTATTTACAAACTTGATTAGTGTTTATAACTTTTGAAAAGGTAATAACCCCATTTTTTTCAAGCTTGTTAGGTATTTCTAGTTTAACTTATGACTTTATGAGATTATACCAACGGCTTAATGCGAAAGCCGGGTTTTCAAGTAACCCGAATCCCCATTGTCCCTCCTCCTACATAAAAATACCAACAAAAACAAACAAAATTCAGATTAAATCAAATGTGATATCATAACAGGTGAGAAGATTAAACCAAACCCCAATAATTAAGTAATCACCTACGAAATCCAAATCCAAATCCAAATCCAACCACCCTAATTTCATAAGAACCTTAAAATTTAAACTAAACCCTAATTCTTATGAACCATTTCAGGAAAAAAAAACCTAAATTAACACGACGCCCTAATTCTTTCTGAACCACATAAACAATAAATATGTTATCTAACTAACATCAAACCTGTGATTTATGATTTCCTTGTTGCAATATTCGTATTTTTTCATCTCTATCTTGGAACCTAACATTTTCTGCATCTCGAATACCGGACTAAGATCGACAACAAACCCTAGAAAGTGACAATCATCATCAACTGCGTTTTCCCCTCTTTTTTACCTTTGAGATTCTTCATCACCTTTTGTTATCAATTTTTTTTAGATGGAGAGAGAGAGAGAGAGAGAGAGAGAGAGAGAGAGAGAGAGAGAGAGAGAGAGAGAGAGAGAGAGAGAGAGAGGAGGAAGGGTGTGTATGTTTTCTGTTTGCGTTTGTGATTTGTCTATTATGGATGGATCTAGAATTTGTGAGTGGGAGAGGGAGTAATATTATACCGGCAACTGTAGATGTACAGGGAGCTCACTCACATATTTCTGCTGCCTTTGAATTTTTACCAGGTTTGGTGTATTACCAGGGTGATTAAGGACTTTAAGCGGTGAACAGTATAACTCTCAAAGTTTCTAAGCCAATGGGCTGCTGCCAAGCCCACACCCCATTACTGTTGGGTCCATAAAACTGCCTAATCAACCCTTTAATGACCAAATGGAACCAATAGCAAGCAAGTTCAATGGTTAACTACAAATAATTGCAATATGGTTAATGTCACATCATCTTTACCTATTAGTATATAGTATAATTTCCATACCGATCGCTGCCCCCTCACATGCAAAAACTTCCTCAAACTCTGCAAGTAACGAATGCATTAGGGGTGTATGTGGGGTTTTATTTTTTAATTTTTATTTATTTATTTATTTATTTATTTTTTAATTTTTAATTATATACTTATTTAGGGCTAAATAACTTTTTCATCATATCGCTTATTATTTTGGTGGATTTTTTTTTACATCTTTTCCCTTACGATGCGTTCCCGGGTTTTATTTTTGAAAGAAGAGAAAAGAAGTGGGCAGAAAACAAAATAAATTCGTGTTCTTGAGTTTTTTTTTAAGAAAGAAGAGAAAATAAGATGAGAGTAATTTTGGCTAAACTTCTCTTCAAAACTTTCTTCCCAAAAGTGGGATAATTTGGAGAGAAGTTATATTAGGAAGCCTTAAATAAATAAAATTACTTAAATGACCTAATATAAAACATAACTTTTATATATAACCAAGGGTATAACTGTAAAATCATCTGTTATCTCTTCTTTTATCTCCTAACTCGGGAACATAATATAAAACATTTAATTTCATTCATCTCCTCTTCTTTTCTGCGCATTTTTAACTCTTCTCTTCTTTTCTTTCATTTCAAAAACTTGGGAACAGAGTGTTAGGGGTGTATGTGAGTTTTTGGCTTTGGTTCGGTGTGAATGAGATGGCACAAAAGATAGATATACGGTTCCAAGGAAACAAATGAAAACGTGTTTTTGTGTTACGGCAAAACCGTGTAATTGTGATAAGGATTATGATATCCTTATATTTTTGGGAGGATATTAGGCGTTGTTCTTATCTCTTCTACTCCACATGCACGACATACACAAAAGATGGCTAGGAAATCGGTTGTACAAGTTTGGAATAAAAGCAAACGTATAACACTCTTTATATATACACTAGTTATAATGCCCGCGCACGCGCGAGTTTTTTTAAAATTTTTTGAATCATATATTTTTATTTATTAAAAAAAATAATTTAATCTTTGTTTTGTTTGATTTATGATGTTTAATTATAGTTTTTTATTATTAAAGATAATTATTTAAAAATTTTAATCCTATTATTAATTGCATATCTATATTTTTTGTATTTATCTTCTACTTGTGTTATGGATAAATATAAAATGTTACCTAATAAGAAAATAATCTTTTTTTAAATAAAATTATTACTAAATAAGGTATGAATGCATTTTTTTGATATGGAAAATTCCCAATAGGGGTTTTGTTTATTATATAAAAGATTATTAAAGATAATTATTTAAAAATTTTAATCCTATTATTAATTGCATCTTATCTATATTTTTTGTATTTATCTTCTACTTGTATTATGGATAAATATAAAATGTGACCTAATAAGAAAATAATCTTTTTTTTAAATAAAATTATTACTAAATAAGGTATGAATTGATTTTTTTGAAATGGAAAATTTCTAATAAGGGTTTTGTTTTATTATATAAAAGATTACAAATCATTTAATATATATAACTTAGGATTAGTTTTAGATAATTTAGACTAATTGTTTAATTAGTTTATATAATGTAATTTTTAATATAATGTAAATTTTTATATTTATAATCCATACTTAGAAAATATTCAAATTGGCACGTAAAATGATAGTCCGAATATTTCAGATTATACATCTGTTCCTACGGTAAGGCTAACGATCATTTTATTACTTAGTTTAGTGCAAGCATAATCCATCAATGGCCCGTTAAGGCAGCCTAATACGCAATTCTAACCCAACTCAATACCCATCACACATTTTGCACTAACAGTATAGATGAAATAATTTGTCTTGGATGTATTTCAGAAAGGGTCATATTTTTTTAACTGTTTCTACGTCATCTTCTGGTAATTGATGAAACGATGGATGCCCAGACATATCGGCAGATGGTTCATGATTATGTGCCAAGTCGTTTATCTTAAAAACCCAAGAAACACACACTCTCTCTCTCTCTCTCTCTCTCTCTCTCTCTCTCTCTCTCCTACTATGTGTGGAAGGGGCATTTGGTTAAACAAGATATTGTGCTCCTTTTTCGTTTTTCTCCAACAGTGTGTCCGTCTCGGTGGGCACCACTTCGGTCACATTGCGAAGCCACATAGTCGTCTTTTTTTAATCGTGAATAGATAGGCCATATCCTATAGCATAATAAAAGGCTTGAGCGCTCTTTAGTAGTTCATCACACGATTCGAATGTAGAGCTTGTAAGATAATGTTCTTCATTTTGAGTTATTGAGCTTGGCGAGTCCATCGAGTTCATTTGTTTCCTAAAATATATAATGGAAAATAAGAGGAAGCTAGTTTCGTTATGCATGATTAGTAAGTTCAGTATGATAAATGTAGTTCACATATGATTAGCCCTTTACGTAGTAGTGATGATAAATTTATCACTTTAACAATCTACCATGATTTATTCAAACTCGTATCAACATTCTACCATGTTCATTGAGAGATGACTTTGACTTTGTGAAGATGTCAACTCTTATTAACTCGAACCTTGAATGTTACAAGCTTCAAAATCATGTTCCGATATTTTGTTAGTAATGAAAAACGTTCAGTAACTTCCATAAAAGACAGTCGAACCCCACCGCATTCTTTAAAGAAAAGCCAGAAAAAACTTCATGTATTTAGTTATAAAATATTAAAATGATTATTGCCAATATCTTTTAATAAATCCCACTATCCTACCATATTTATTATGAATAATTTAAGGGAAAATTGTCCAAAAATACATTCAACTTGTCACTTATTACTATTGTATGCAATGATTTTTTATTTTATTTAATTTATTTTTTATTTTATTATTTTTTTTTTAACACAAACGTTATTAATCTTATACTATTGTATCAATTTTCCCATAATTTAAAGAAGTCAGCCATGTAAAATAAGGTCCTAACACTTAAATTATCTAACTTCACTTCTGATTAATATAAAGTAGTGCAGAAAACAAAATCAATCATATTATTAACAGCTTCATGTTGATACAACTATATCCTGTTTATGACTCTTCAAATCTGTTGAACTAAAAAGCCTTTGAACTATTGATATTTTCTGTAACCACACTAGATCGAGCTTGACCTGTAAGATGATACAACAGGGAAGTTGAGATTGAAATCTCAAAACTGATTTACCCCGATGCAAGGCCTCGAGATCGAACATCGATCTTCGTTATGAAAACAATCAACAATATGAATAAAAATAAGATATCATGAAAATAAAATATTTTTAAAGAAAGTACAGAATGGCTACATTATTTCAAGTTACAATTACATAGGTTTCAAACAATGTACTCCGATTTTTAACAATTTGTATGTCTGATGTATTCACATATGACTCAAAAAACTTCTCGGACCCAATAATACCCAGACCTTTTAACTGAAAAATGCTGTGAGGGAGATGATTTATTCCTACCTTGAATATATTTAACTCTTTTAGACATTCTAAACATCCAATTTCTGCAGGCAGTTTCTTAACTCCAGGACAAAAAGAGAGATTTAGATATTTCAGATGTTTCATCTCACAGATGCTGTTTGGAATATCTTGTAAAAGGTAACACCAACTTACATTTAGCCTCTCTAAACATTCTGATTTGCCAAGATCCTCAGGTAACTTCTTAAGATGTTCCAATGATACAGTTAGATTCACTAGATTCGGAGTCATCCCAAGGTCAAGGGTCTTCAACTTTAACTCATTTAGCTCAAGGGATCTAAGATTTAGACATTCAGTGGGCATATGAAGTTCTACCAAATTGTCACAATACTTGATACTTAGCATCTCAAGCGTCGGAGTCATCCCAAGGTCAAGGGTCTTCAACTTTAACGTACTTAGCTCAAGGGATCTAAGATTCAGACAATCAGTGGGCATATGAAGTTCTACCAAATAATCACAATACGTGATACTTAGCTTCTCAAGCATCGGAGTCAACCCAAAGTGAAAGGTCGTCAACTTTAAATGACTGAGTTCAAGGGAACTAAGATTCAGACATTCAGTGGGCATATGAAGTTCTACCAAATCATCACATAACTTGATACTTAGCATCTCAAGCGTCGGAGTCAATCCAAGGTCAAGGGTCTTCAACTTTAACTTACTTAGCTTAAGGGAACTAAGATTTAGACATTCAGTGGGCATATGAAGTTCTACCAAATCCTCACAATACATGATACTTAGCATCTCAAGCGTCAGAGTCAACCCAAGGTCAAGGGTCTTCAACTTTAACTTACTTAGCTTAAGGGAACTAAGATTTAGACATTCAGTGGGCATATGAAGTTCTACCAAATCCTCACAATACGTGATACTTAGCATCTCAAGCATCAGAGTCAACCCAAGGTCAAGGGTCTTCAACTTTAAGTTACTTAGCTTAAGGGATCTAAGATTTAGACATTCAGTGGGCATATGAAGTTCTACCAAATCCTCACAATACGTGATACTTAGCATCTCAAGCGTCAGAGTCAACCCAAGGTCAAGGGTCTTCAACTTTAAGTTACTTAGCTTAAGGGAGCTAAGATTTAGACATTCAGTGGGCATATGAAGTTCTACCAAGTCATGACAAGATTCAATAGTTAAACTTTTAAGATTTGGAATAATCCCAAGCTGGTGAAGCGTCCGCAACTTTAATTGACTAATGGTGAGAGATACGAGGTTTAGAAATTCAGCAGGCATGTAAAGTTCTGTCAAATCCATACATGCTATAAGAACATCGACAAGATTCCGACTATTCCCGAGGTGAAGGGTCCTCAACTTTGAATGACTGATTGAAATGAGCTGTGGACATTCAGAGGGCATGTGTTCTATCAAATCAGGACAATCTTTGAGACTTAGCGTCTTAAGATTTGGAGTAATCCTGAGGTCAAGGTTCCTCAACAATGTGTATGAGAGCTCGAGAGATACGAGGTTTAAACAACTAGCTGGAGTGAACACGACATCAACGATCCTTAAGTTTGAATCACTGATTTTAAAGGATCTAAGATATAGACATTCAGCGGGCAAGTGAAGTTTAACCAAGTATATACAATTTTCGAGAATTAACTCTTCAAGTTTCGGAGTAATCCTGAGGTCAAGGATCCTTAACTTTGAATTACTGAGTTTGAGGGATCTAACATTCACACTTTTAGCAAGCATGTGAAGTTCTACCAAATTATTGCAATCTTCAAAAATTAACTCCGCAAGATTCGGAGTATCTCCGAGCTTAAGGATCCTTAACTTTGAATGACTAACTTTGAGGGATCTAAGCTTTAGACTTCTACTGGGCATGTGAAGTTCTACCAAATCATTGCAATCTTCAAGAATTAACTCTGCAAGTATTGGAGTAATTCCGAGCTTAAGGATCCTTAGCTTTGAATGACTAAATTTGAGGGAGTTAAGCTTTAGACTTTCAGCAGGCATGTGAAGTTCTACCAATTCATTACAATCTTCAAGAATCATCTTTTCAAGGTTTGGAGTAATCCCGAGGCAAAGAGTTTTCAACTTTGAATGATTAAGTTTGAAAATTCTAAGATTTTGACTTTCCGCGGGCATGAGGAGTTCTACCAAATCATGACAATTTATGAGACATAGCTTATCAAGATTTGGGGTAAGCGTGAGGTTGATGGACCTGGGCTTTAGACTTTCGGTTGGCATCCGAAGTTCTACCAAATCCTCACATGCGATAATACGTAACATCTCAAGATTTGGAGTCAACCTAAGGTCAAGGGTCCTCACCTTTAGGTTAAACATTTCGAGGAACCTGAGCTTATGAAGAACCTATAACAAGCACACACACAACCAAAAAGAAAGATGAATATTGGTGTAATGACAGGCCAATAGATATACACCATTATAGTTAATCACATATGTGAAACAACCATTATAAATTAAATACCTTTTCTTCTCCACCTTCCCAAAGTTGTACGATATTGCTGTCATGTAGTTCAAGTCCCACAAGATTATTTGCTTGAAATGTTTTCGGAAAACTCCAAAATGGATAACCACTCCATCTGAGATATCGTAAGGAATTTGGAAGGTATTGGCTAACTTCATCCAATTCCTCGTCACTACCATAACAATCATCTTCACTTCCAGATAACTCATTATTTGAGGAATACACTGAGAGAAACCTAAGCTCCTTGAGCTTGGCTAGACCTTTCACATGTAAATACTCTGTTCTCAATTTTATACATTTTGTTGCTTGGGTACCCTGTAGACCAAAAAGCAATGGCCATGAAATATGTTTCATATCAAAATAAAGAGTTAAGTCTATATAATAGCAAGATACTTTTTAAAATGTACAAATATCATACGTGAACTTTGAAAAATACCAATATCGTAAACGTACTTTCAAAATTCGTCTCGATATCGCACCTTAGTTGATGTGGCATGATTAGTCACCGGTTAAACTAATTACACGACATTGTTAATGATTTTTATTGACGATGTGAAGATTACACTTATTATATCTTACTGATATTTTTTGTATATATCATTACAAACACGTTACATACATAAATATGAATCCCAATAATCATAAATCGATGCGATCAAGAAATTGAAGGAGAAACAATCGATATTCTTGCTTAATGATTATCATTCGTTTGAATAAGTTTAACGACAGAAAAAATTTCTTCTGTTATTCATTTGTTCAATTATTATTACTTTATAAGTTTATAGTAAAAATAAATTCCACTACGTTATAAAAAAAACACGCTTCCGGTGCATAAAAAAGTGCACTTCGAGTAGCATAGGACAAATTCCTTCAAAATGCATCATACTTGCCACAAATGTTACTTTCATGTACTGAACAATTTTTTTTTCCTTATATGGGTACTAAACTTTCATTTTTTGGTTTTTTTGATGTACTTTTTGACGTTTTTGCCCCTCAAATTATTAAAAATTCAGAGGCAAAAATGTCATAAAGTACATCAAAAAGACCAAAAAATAAAAGTTCAGTACTCATATAAGGAAAAAAATTTGTTCGGTACACGAAAGTAACATTTGTGACAAGTATAGTACATTAATAGGTATTTTGCCGAGTAGCATAAGTAGAGGTAAAGCGAATTAAATAATGTAACTAAATATACACTATACAAATTTCAAACATGACAGTGAATGAGTGGCATATAATAATGTGTCATGTACATATAATTTTGACTTTGGCATATTTAAAACAAGTATGTGATGATAAAAGAACGAATTTTGAAAGTACGTGTACAATATTTGCATTTTTTAAAGTTCATGTATAATTTTTGTACATTTTTAAAAGTACCTTGCTATTATATGAACTTAACCCCAAAATAAAATGTGTTGAAGTGTCATAAATCCTTACCAAGTCATTAGCCAATATATCTTCAATTTCCTCATCAATCCACAATCGGCTATGTCTATGAGGTTCATCAGGTTGCAAACGGCGAACAATATGCCTGCCCATTTCTTGTATATGGTCGTGCATGTCCAATACCCCATTGGAAATTTTGATGAGAGATTTCTGCTCAAGAACTCTTAAACCATATCTAGCGCGAAAACCACAGCTCTCAAGCGCTCTGATTGCTTCGTCTTCATACCACCCTTCTAGTAAGCAGGCAATGTCTAGGAATATTTCCTTGTAATCGTGCTCGAGACCATTATAGCTTATTTCCAATTTCTCCATAGTTGCCTCTAATGGAATTGTTTTTAATCTTTCTAAGGCATCTTTCCAATCTAGCACATCTTGACCACAGAGAAATGAACCCAAAACTTTAATTGTTAAAGGAAGGCCATCAGAATATTTTACAACTTCTCCTGATAGGTCTTTGTATCCTTCAACCGGGATCTCTCTTCCAAATGCATACCTACTAAAGAGGCAAAGTGCTTCATCGGGCGACAACAGACTGATTTGATGAACAAAGGTATGAATGAATTTCACTCGGTGGGCTACTAGCACTTGCTCATCTCGTGTGGTAATGATGATTCTGCTTCCCGGCTTAAACCAGTTAGATGCACCAGATAACGCCTCTAGCTGCTTTGTATCATTCACATCATCTAGAACAAGAAGAAGCTTTTTACGATGTAACATCTGTCTCATCGTGTTTTTACCACCGGAAACACTGCTAACGGTGATGTTTTGATCGCTGAAAACATCCATAAGGATTTGTTTTTGTAACTTCTTCAAGCCGGACAAAGAGGATTTTGAGAATTCCGTGACATTTTCAACAAAACTTTTTCCCTCAAACTGATTGGATATTTGGTCAAAAACAGCTCTGGCCAAAGTTGTTTTCCCACCACCACCAATCCCCTTAATTCCAATCATGCGGACATCTTCAACACCAATTTCTATAGATGAAAGAACCTTATTTATTCGCATCTCCATGCCTACTAAATTCTCATCAGCACTTGAATTGATAGAACATAACTTATTAAAAATATCGGAAACAACTATTTGGATTAGCTTAGATTCATCCCTGTAATAAAAGAACAAGATCATCACTCATATGAATGTAGATTAGAAAGAAACTAAACTAAAAATAAGTTACAAGTTTTAATGAAGGGTCAATTTACCCATTAGTTGTCGCCTTTAAATCCCACCCAACGAGATCGGCTGCTTCTTTCAAAGCCTCCCTCCATTTCCCAGCAGCTTCTTCTTTACATGCTTGGAAAAGGCTTCTCCAACTAGTCCAAGTTGATTTCTGACTTCAGTGGGCTCCACATCATAGAAGACTGGATAAGCCGTCTGCTCAACTGTCTTCTGACAATCCATAATCTTGACGAGCTCGTCTAAGCACCAAGATGAAGATGCATATGTCTTTGAGAAAACAATGATGAAAAATCTTGACTCTTGAATGGATTTGAGGAGTTGATCGTTGATCCTTTCCCCTTTCTCGATTTTCTCATCGTCTTTGTAAGTTTCAATGCCTTTTTGCACAAGAGCTTGATAAAGGTGGCCAACAAAGTTCTTGCGAGTATCTTCACCCCTGAAACTCAGAAAAACATCATACTTGAAGCTCTTTTGAATGGATGAGGTTGAAGTAGACTCCATTGACTTAGTATTGAAGGATATGATTGCAAGGAACTGGATGAGATGAATAATCTTTCTAGAGCAATTATTAACAAGATAATGGATAATGTTAAGGCAACTGCGTTTGTGGATAATACATGGAGATATAAAAACCCATCATTCAGTCAAATGAAATAATCTTTCGTACATGAACAAAAGTTACATTTACGATCCTTCGTGTATTCGGATTTTCGTATTTTGTTCAAGCATATTTTAATTTATGAAACATACGAGTATTATTATTATTATTATTATTATTATTATTATTATTATTATTATTATTATTATTATTATTATTATTATAACTTCACTTTCATTAGAAACAAAACAATAGGATAACAAGAAATTAGTGCGGAGCCTCGAAACTATCTGGGCTCCTACAACTTTAACAATAGCAAAACTGATCCTACTGAAGATATGAGTAGCAGCACGCGCCCCAATATCTTGAGTTATGGAGAACTTCCGGATCCGCTTAAGTAAGGTTACCGCATCTGCCTCAAGTTCCCCCAAAGAGGAAAAAGAGAAAGGGATGAACCCATATCCGCACATTTAGCACCGTACTTGACAAGAAATTATTATTATTATTATTATTATTATTATTATTATTATTATTTTTATTATCAACCAACACTTTTATTATTATTATTATTATTATTATTATTATTATTATTATTATTATTATTATTATTATTATTATAACATCACTTTATTAGAAAATTATAGGATTTACAAGAAATTAGTGGGAAGCCGAGAAACTATCTAGGCCCCCACTCCTCTAGCTATTGCAAAACAAATCCTACTAAAAATATAGGTAGCAGCACGTTCACCAATGTCTTGAGTAACAGAGAACTTTTGGATCCGCTTCAGCAAAGTCACCGCATCCTTCTCAAGTTCTCCAATAGAAGAGAATGAGAAGGGAAGAAACCCATATCCAATTTCCGTGCATTTAGCTCCATACTTGACGCGTTTACGTTTAGCTCCATATTATTATTATTATTATTATTATTATTATTATTATTATTATTATTATTATTATTATTATTATTATTATTATTATTATTATTATTATTATTATTAGTATTATTATTATTATAATAATAATTATTATTATAATAATAATAATAATACTAATAATAATAATAATAATAATAATAATAATAATAATAATAATAATTATTATTATTACTATTATTATTACTATTATTATTATTATTATTATTATTATTATTATTATTATTATTATTATTTTTTTATTTATTTATTTTTTTTTTTGTTAACATCACTTTATTAAAAACAAATAGGATTTACAAGAAATTAGTGGGGAGTCGAGAAACTAACTGGGCCCCCACACCTCTAGCTATAACAAAGCTAATCCTACTAAAAATATGCGAAGCAACACGTGCTCCAATGTCTTGAGTCATAGAAAATCGTCGAATACGGTTTAATAAGGTCACTGCATCTTTTTCAAGTTCTCCAAAAGAAGAGAATGAAAATGGGAGGAACCCATATCCAATATCAGCACATTTAGCCTCGTACTTGACCCGTTTACGTTGTGCGGATTCATTAACTGCCCGACCGGGCATAAAATCAACCATACTCGAACGCGTCAAAGGTGACGATCCTGTAAGATCAACACAAACATCAAGTCCACCATCCCAAGAATAAAGTAACATATCAGCTGGACGTAAGGTTTTGTCCCTTTCTCCATGAAGCCCAATATCAACCTCCTTACGAGCTGAAATTCCAGACCGAGAACATATATCAACAAGAACATCGCGCACAACATTATGCCGATGTTTAATACCAACTATACCTGCGCACGAAACAGCATGATCCCCAAAAATATCCCCAGAAAAAACCTTAGAACAAGCTGAACACGGCACCTGGACAGTAAAAAGAGGAACACCCAACCGATAACACAACACACATCGGTAAGTCCTGGCATTCATAGTTTGTCCCAATCCGGATATCGGTACCACCGTAAGCCAATCTGACGTGTAATCCTCTTTTAGTGAGCTCCATAACGCCATCTGTCTAGGGGATAAATGGAAAGTAGATTCAACCGTTTGGGCAACACGTGTGAAATATATATCTGCCAATTTCTTCATAAGTTTGGGGGCAGCGATCTCACTAGGATTACTCTAAAGATCAATTTCCATATTCACATTAAAAGTACGCAAAGCATCATCAAATGAGGGACCAGTAGTCACAATACCAGAACTACGGAGAAACTTAGTCTATAAGCTGGCAGATTGAAGTCTAGAAGCAAGGAAGGCATAGTTCAAGACACCACCTGCAGAATACACACCAAGTCCCCCGAACGCAAACGGTAGGGTGGCAAGTCTCCATTGCCAATCACCAAACCCAGGTCCAGAAGCAGTGACAATACGTTCCAAAGAAGAACAAAGTGCTGCATCAAAAGAAACCTGAGCACCCTCAAAGACCCGAGGAGGACATGTGCGCATAGAAAAATACAACTTGGAAATACCAGCACATGCACGCAGTAACAACAACTCACATTGAGGATCATTAACCTTAGCAACAACATCCATAAGTTCAATAGTTTTAGCAACCCTTTTCATAACAAGCTTACTACTAAACTCAAATTCCACACTGGCAGGCCCACCTAATAATTTAACACCATGCGAAGGTCGAGAAATATTAGGGGGAAAAACACCAACATACCTGCTCCTGGGGTCTTCCTTTGGCCAAAAAACCTCAGTTTTATCAACGTTGAGGTGTAAACCACAACTAGGTCCATCCATCATAATCAACTCTAAAACCATCCCCACAACCAAAGTATCTCCAATAATAGTACCATCATCCAGATACCAAGCTTGAAGAGAAAGGGTAAAGGAGTCTCTAATCTTACATGCCAAGGGATGTAACACTAAAGCAAAAAGAAGAGGCCCAAGCGGATCACCCTGTTGCACCCCTTGGTGCGACCATAAAGTATGCTCACCATAATATAATCTGGCAGGACTGGAGTAACAAAATTCCACCCAACGTGAAATAGCCGGAACACGAAGGCGGACTTCCCGTAACATAACCGCACGATCCACCATATTGAAGGCGTTTTTAAAGTCCACCAACAACATCGATAAACCCACACCCCCAGTCTTCAATCAACCGATTAACAGCATGAAGAATTGCCTCCCCATCACCCGATACCCCCACGCCAAATTGCAAACCATCAAAATAACCATCCAAAGAATGGCCAATCATAGAAGCACAAACCTTGGACACTAATTGCCTCCAAACAGTCCCAACAGCAATAGGACGGATCCCTCCTCCTGGTTTAACCAAAGGCATGAGAGGAGCACTAGCAACATACTCACCCAACACCCTTGGGCATCTACCCTCAAGAAAAAGGTTCACCACCTGGGTGATAGAAGCGACTAACTCATCAGAAATAGCAACAGCAGCACCATTTAAACAATCCAAAAGGTGTTGGGCACGCAAACCATCCCGTCCACAAGAAGTACCACGAGGGAAACTCTTAATCATATCAAGGACCATAGCAGGAGATGCAGAAAGGTGATGATGATCAATTGGTACATCTGGAAAAAGGGGAGCAGATTGAAAAGGGTGCTTAGCTTTTAAATCCTCAAGAGTAGTACCATCATAAGCCGCAATACCCGAAGAAGAAAGAACTCTGACAGCAACAGTATAATGGCCATCACAAATCTTCCTCTTATACTGCTTGATATTACGATCACCCAAGTCCAAGTTTTCCTCATCAATGTTAGACCATAAAGGGGGGGGGGGGGGGTTCGGCTAAAACCTCACGCATAATTTGTAAACTACCACCAGGTGTGCCCCAAGATGAAATTGCATTAAGAATATACTCTTCCTGTCGTTGACACTTAGTAGCAGACCTACACTCTTGACTACTCCTCGGGCAAAAGGTTTTAAGCAGGCAAAGAGGCAAGACTAACAAACCAACCCAGCACGAAATGTCGTCAGGCGAACAAACCACCTTATCAAGAGCTCCTTTCAAAACCCGAGAAAACCCCAAACGACATTTAGGAGGGATGGATTTGACAGTATACAACCCCTTAGAAAATAGAGTATCAAGGAGATGTAAATCAAAACCACCAAGCTCATCAGAAACCAAATCCTCAACAAGAGCAACATGAGAAGGAGTTTGTGGTTTGGTGAGATCATGCAATACGAACCGAACAACACCATCACCACAATCAGGAGGTGACACAAAATCAGACCCCCTACCATGCCGACACTTAGCCCGGAAAGTATGCGTTTTGAAACAATCACCACATAACCACAATCCCATACGCTTAAGAGTAACCTCAGCCCTTTCAAAAATAACCAAATCCGACACAAGAGAATGTCTAGTGATATCTTGCGCCTCACCACTGAAGTGCCGATCCCGAAGATGTGTGATCAAATAAGTCTTAGTAAGTCCATTTCCACCCCCATCATGACACCCACTAAGACCCGCGAAGGGGCAGTGAAATCTCACAATAGGCATAGGAAATTAACCACATACACCAACTGAAATGCCAAAACGGAAGCACCAACTAGACACCAAATGTGAAAGCCAAGTAATCTCCAAACCGAAACACAAATCAAAACCCTGTTACTGTAGCAGAAACCTATAAAACACTGTAGCAGAACTGTAGCAACACTGTAGCAGAAGCCTGAAACAACAACCTCAATACATAACACTGTACCAGCCCAACACGAAACAAATCTCCGGATATTAAACAAAATCCAGTCCCCTACAAAAAACCCGCGACCAGACCTGTTAAGAAACCAACCTAAAAACGACGAACCAAACTGCTCATACAAACAAGCCCATAAAGCGGTCACAAACCAAACCCTAGAACTGAATATCAGGTACCATTCAACCCCAATAACTGTAACAGTGAAGCAAAAACCGGTGAATCGTGTTTTGCGAACAGACCACACACAATACCCCACAAGAAACACGTTATGGAGAAAGATAAAAGGGAACCCACGACTGTATCAATGGAGCAAACACAAGCAGAAAACTACGGTACAAATATGGTTTCAGAAACGAAACCCTAAAACCCAATAACTGAAAGACGAACAAAAAAGAAACCCTAAAATATATATACAAACCCCGATCACCAAATCAGGATGTTGAAGGGCGAAGGAAACAATAACCTTAATCAACTGAGGATGTTGAAGAACGAAGGACGATGATGAATACAACGAGATCAAGGGGATCCCTGTTGATCGCCAAAATCGCCCATATACAGGGAGAGAACCGTTATTATTATTATTATTATTATTATTATTATTATTATTATTATTATTATTATTATTATTATTATTATTACGAGAAAGGCAACGGACGTCGCGTTGCGGGCGTGGCTGTTTATTGGTTTTGATGTTTTTTTTTGTGTTTTCTTTTTGTGTGTGTGTGTGTGGGTTTTTTTTTTTTATTTATAAGTAAAGCACAATATTTAGTGGTTTTTTTGTTTGTTTTCTTTATAACATAGTCATAGGTTATTACGGAAAAGAGATGTTTCAAAATGAGAAGTTTTTTCTACATCATTTGGTTTACCGGTAATTTTCCATTCTCGCTGTCGAGAGACATAAATAACCATAGCATGGTAGAACTAATAATATTGTTACGTTTTTTAACATATGCATTTGTAGTGCTTTTTTTTTTTTTTTTTTTTTTTTTTTTCTTTTTTTTTTTTTTACATTTTATTTATGTGCAATTAACCACTTGGACCTTTAAGTGGTTGATGAGGCGAAAAATGATCCGTTTTTAGGGGGTCATTTAAACCTGAATTCAAATTTATTTGATCAAATATTGCCCTAAATCGTTCCTTTTGTGATTTTGGGTACTTTTGGAGTGAATTCTGGAAAAGGAAGCATTTTTGACGTTTTTGGAGCATAAAAGTGAAGAAAACGGCAAACTCTTAATTTTCCTTGCTGGGAACAGTACCTGACGGCGTCACCAAGCTCTACATGACGGCGTCAAGAGTATTACAAGAGGTGAAGTGGATAGAGTCCGTGACGGTCCAGATAGTTTTACACTAAGGGGCATGACGGCGTCACCAAAGGCCGTCATGGTCCCATTACACATGACGGCCAAGAGATAATTTGCTCTTGACAGCGTCAGATCTGGATCTAGGCAATCCGATATTACTATGGGCAGCGAGTTGACGGCGTCAGATTTCTCTTCTTGACGCCGTCACGTTGGAAAATCTATATATAGTTTTGTAATTTTCATTCATTAAGAGAGGAGAATTTTAGGGTCGACTTGAATAAACCCTAGCTCGTGTTTAACAGTATTTTCAAGGGTTTTCACCCCTTGGAACCCTTCATGTTCAATTAAGATAAGTATCCTTTCAATTCATTCAATATGTCTATGTGTTGTTGGAATATATCTTACGCTTGTCTTGATTTTAACATGCTAGGCTAGATCTTTTGTGTGTTTGCTTAGATGTAATGAAACCTAGATGTTGATTATAGGTTGATTGCTTGTTTATAGTTGTAATGGATGAATGATTTCGATGTTAGGTGTGGAAAACTAGAAGGGGGGGTTGAATAGTTTTGCGTCTTTTTCGTTTAATAAAAGTTCGCTTTCAAAGAATTAATGGTAATCGTAAAAACCTTTGAAGCTAAAGTATAGATACAAATTAATTTACCTATATCACATATATACTACTTATTTAAAGTGTTGAATAGAAATTATAATTTCATATATCTCACTTAATTATAAGTAAGTATTTATATATGTATATGTGTTTTAATAATTGTATATACTTATATTTTACTAATGTATAATTAAGGTTTTAAATGGAACCTAGTTTGATCTTTATGTGAAATCAATATATGCACAATACACAATAATAATAATGTACGAGAAGCAAGTAAGTAAACAAGTAAAGAATGAGAGATGGAAAGATCAAACCGAGAGACAAAGGATTTATAGTGGTTCGGCTACAAGGACACCTTCCTTGCCCTACTCCACTCCCCGAGCACCGAACTCGAGAGTTTTCTTCACTAAGTCAATAACCTCCCTTATGGCGGAGAAAACCGTACACCCCAAAAGCTTACACCAATTAACGACACAAAGCAAAATGTCGAGTTCTAATGGTAGCTAGAACCAATCTCACACCAGATATCACACCACAACTTCTTCACACCTTTTACTTCTTCTATACTTCTTCACACCACAAGTATCTTCACGCCTTCACAAAATACTTCACTACTTCAATGTCTTGCAACTTCACAACTTCAAAGCACCAATGTCTTCACAACTTCAAACCAATAAATTCTTTGCACCTTCAAGCCACTAGTGTCTTCACAACTTTAATCTACTAATGTCTTCTAGTCTTCTTCACTTGGAAGCTTCAATTACTTTACTACTAGTCACTATTGCTACTCTCTCCTATCTTCACTACTATCCAACACTACTTCTTTACTTCAAGTTCCACTTCACACTTACAACAATTCTAGATTCTACACCTAAATCTAGCTAACTAATACATACACCTCATTCACCAAAATATGAAAGATCAACAAGATGAAACAAACAAGCAACTTAGATAGCAAGATGATACTAAGTTGTAATACTTCTAATAGAAGTATTCTTCTCTTTGCACTTGAGTGTTGAGGCTTGAATCACTTTGAAACAAAGATCAAAGTATATAAGATCAAAGGATTTTTAAAGGATGGAGAAGGATATTTAGATCAGAAAGTTTTTAGTGCAAAAAGGTGAGAAAAATATGTGGAATGATCCAATATTTATAGGACAAGAAAATACTGTTATGGAGCGTGCCGGTCCCCTTAATTAGGGGGCGGTCCCCTTAATGATTAAGGGGGCCGCCTAGTAAAATTAAGGGGGCCGCCCTCCTGAACGTTGAATTTTCTTGTCCTTTTGTGAGGGAAATTTTTCTGGATTAGATTTGCCATTTTTGGTTGAAAATTTGAATTCACAAATTTGTAATGAATTAAACATATTCTTTTAATGCCAAAAATGTTTTACAAAAGATATAAAATATTTTGTGACATTTTATAAATATCTAGTGATTAACAAAAGTGTTCCTTTGATCTTGTAATACATTAGACACTTTGTTTATTCATACCTTAAGTGATTAAATGGTAAAGATGAGTATTTACTACTAAATACTTGTTTATGTCATAATCTTTAGTTTGATGAGTTTTCGTTTTGTGATTATCTAAACATAGAGATATCGAAAGATATGAATAACGTTTTTAGTCATATATTTATATCAACATTAGGCTTAAGAAAACTGGCAGACTTCCATAGTGTAACTTGCTTGAACGTCTTAAGAAACATGAACCAATGCGTACTAGGTTTTTATGGTTGTATTTAATGCATGAGTGAATTCTAGTGATCCCATGTTAGGAGCTTCTTGCAGGCTCGACATAGGAGTGAAGTAGGAGCTTATAGAGTTGGGGAAGTACGTACACCACCCCACGAATGGTATTAAGGAATATAACCCGTCATCCACGCAACTGTAACAAACAATTAACCTGTAAAAGATATCTAGGGAGTAGTGAAATCTAAGTAAACACAATTCTCCCATTTATTGTTCACACCACTAGTTTAATTAGCTTTATTTTAATTTTTATTATTTTATTTTGATTGCATCTTAGTTATTGGGTTAGTTGACTAGTAACTAATTCCGCCCACTCTTCCAATACCCGAGATTTTTTACTTTCTTTTATAAAAAATATAAAAATACAAAAAGAATCATCCCTCACCTCTAGACCTAGTTTTTAGACTTTCTAATCCTAGCGACACTATTCCTGAGTTGAACGATCAATCCCCCGGTACTTGTCACTATACTATACTACAACGATCAGGTACACTGCCTGGGGGGGGGGGGGGGGTTGTAAGCTTATCGAGATCCCTCGAGAGGTAAAACCTGGTGCGATTCCCACGTATCAAGTTTTTGGCACCGCAGCCCGGGGAATAGTTATTGTCTAGGTTAGGATTTCTTTTTATTAGGTCTACTTGCTAGATTCCTTTCTAGTAAGATTTTATTTTTATTTTTAGGTGTTTTTTAGTCTATCTATTTCTTCGTGTCTTTGTTCGTAACCTTTACCATCCGACATCATGGAAGGTGGTAACATCTTTGAACCCATCAACCCACCACAACAAGACCACCCACAAGACCCACCCCTAGCAAACTAACCTCTTAGGCCCCGAACCCTAGGAGAGTATTCCCGTCCTAGCCATCAAGGCTATCGAAACACCATTGAGCTCACCCAATGAGCCAGTGTGTCTCCCTTGCGATCCGACACCATCCGGTTGGTGCAAAGCAGATGTGCATTCCATGGACTTCGTTATGAAGATCCTAATCAACATCTCAAGGACTTCTTTAAAATCGTAGATTCTATAGACCTTGATGTTACAACTAGAGAGTCGACCCGATTACGCCTATTCCAATTCTGTCTACGTGATCAAGCTAGTCAATGGCTTGAACGTTTACCCGCGGGATCCATCACCTCATGGGATGATCTTACCACTCGTTTCCTTGCTCAATTCTTCCCACCGGGGAAGACGGCAATGCTTAGAAATGACATCTTGATGTTTGAGCAACATCGGGGTGAAACTTTCTACGAAGCGTGGGCTCATTTCAAGGATCTACTCCACAAAGTCCCTCATCATGGTATAAATCTTTGGTTATTAGTTCAAATCTTCAATGACCATGTCGACTATCACACTAAACGTACCATCGATCGAGCCGCCGGAGGTAGATTGCGTGATGATGAGGCGAAAAATGATCCGTTTTTAGGGGGTCATTTAAGCCCGAATCCGAATTTATTTGATCAAATATTGCCCTAAATCGTTCCTTTTGTGATTTTAGGTGTTTGGAGAGTGAATTCTGGAAAAGAAGCCATTTTGGATGTTTTTGGAGCATAAAAGTGAAGAAAACGACTAAGTACCAAATTTCCATGCTGAAGATACAAGGTGACGGCGTCAAGACTACCATCTTGACGGCGTCAGACATGAGGAATTAATTACCGAAGGTGGTGACGGCGTCAGAAGCCTTCATGACGGCGTCAAAGTGGCAAGAATAAAATACCGTGGTTGATGACGGCGTCACATAGGCCGTCATAAGTGGATCAAGGCCGTCCGAGGAAGTATATGGCGGCGAGGTGACGGCGTCACATGTAACTCTTGACGCCGTCAGCCTGTTTTTCCTATATATAGTTTTCTAGTTTTTTCATTAAAGAAGGGAGAAGTTTTGGTGAAACCCTAAAGACGATTTTGGTGCATCTTTTACAGGTTTTTCAAGGGTTCCAAACCCTTGAGACCTTGCATTGTAATTGAGATAAGTGTTCTTTCAATTCAATCAATATGTCTATGTGTTGGTTGTTTATATCTTGTTCTTATCTCAATTCCATTATGCTAGGCTAGATCTCTTTTGTGTTTGCTTAGATCTAATGAAACCTAGATGTTGATTATGTGTTGATTACTTGTCTATTCTTGTTTTGGATGAATGATTTATATGTTAGGCTTAAGAAAACTGGCAGATCTCCAAATGGTAACATGCTTGAACGTCTTAAGAAACATGAATCGAGGCGTACTAGGTCTTTATTGGTTGTATTTAATGCATGAGCCACTGTTTACAATCCCTATAGTTGTGCTGGGTCATGGTGTAGGAGGAGATAAGAGCTCATAGAGTTGGGGAGTTATGTATGCTACCCCACGAATGGTATTAAGGAATACAATCCGTCATCCATACAAGTATAACAAGTAATTAATATGTAAAAGATATCCAGGGAGTAGTGAAGTCTAAGTAAACACAATTTCTCCAATTACTGCTCACAACTTTAGTATAATTAGTTTATTTTCATTTTTATTATTTTATTTTGATTGCATCTTAGTTTTGGGTTAGTTGATTAGCAACTAATTCCGCCCATTCCTTCAAAACCCGAGATTTTACTTGCTTTCATAAAAATATAAAAATACAAAAAATAATCATCCCTCACCTTTAGAACTATTAATTAGGTTTTCTAACTCTAGCGACACTATTCCTAAGCTGAACGATCAATCCCCCGGTACTTGTCACTATACTATACTACAACGATCAGGTACACTGCCTGGTGGGGGTTGTAAGCTTCTCGAGAGGTAAAACAAGGTGCGATTCCCACGCATCAAGTTTTTGGCGCCGCAGCCCGGGGAATAGTTATTGTCTAGGTTAGGATTTCTTTTTATTAGGTCTACTTGCTAGATTCCTTTCTAGTAAGATTTTTATTTTTATTTTTAGGTCTTCTTTAGTCTATCTTATTTCTTCGTGCCTTTGTTCGTAACTCTTTACCATCCAACATCATGGAAGGTGGTAACATCTTTGAACCCATCATCCCACCACAACAAAACCCACCATTAGACCCCCTTAGGCCCCGAACCTTAGGAGAGTATTCCCGACCTAGCTACCAAGGCTACCGAAACACCATTGAGCTCACCGGAGACAATGTGACCCCCTTGCGATCCGACACCATCCGGTTGGTGCAAAGCGGATGTGCATTCCATGGACTTCGTTCCGAAGATCCAAACCAACACCTTAAGGACTTCCTCAAAATCGTAGATTCCATAGAGCTAGGTGTTGAAACTAGAGAGACTACCCGTTTACGCCTATTCCAATTCTCTCTACGGGATCAAGCTAGTCAATGGCTTGAGCGTTTACCCGCGGGATCCATCACCACATGGGATGATCTCACCACTCGTTTCCTTGCTCAATTTTTCCCACCGGGGAGAACTACTAAACTTAGGAATGACATCTTGATGTTCCAACAACGTCAAAATGAATCTCTTTATGAAGCATGGACTCGTTTCAAGGACTTACTCCAAAAAGTCCCTCATCATGGCATAGATCTTTGGCTCCAAGTCCAAATCTTCTATGACCATATCGACATCTCCACGTGACGAACCATTGACCAATCGGCCGGTGGTAAGCTACATGATCTTAGTGCGGAACAATCATGGGAACTCATAGAAGATCTTGCTCTCTATGACAACGAAAGTTGGAATGATCCCCGTGATTTGAACAAAACGGTCGAGGCAATATCTTTGCCTTCGAATAATTCAAGCACTCCCGACCGTAGGATCATGGAACTTGAGGACCAAGTCAAGTTTCTCATGAAATCTTACGAAGCTCCGAAGCATTCAAGCCAAGTGAACAAAATCACTTCTTCATGCGAATTATGTAGTGGTCCCCATGACACTCGTGATTGTGTGGAACTCCCCGGAACAGCTTTTGCGGACTACGCATCCACGCGTACCGACGAAGCGGGAGATAAGTGGTACACTTTCAAGCCCGAGCCAAACACATACGGTGATTCATACAACCCCTCATGGAAAAATCACCCAAACCTTAGGTGGAAACAAAATCAACCGAATTCTTCCAATCCGCCTAACCGTTACCAATCAAACGGTCCACCATCCAACCGTACCTTCAACAACAATCCTTCTAACAACTATGGTAGTACCAACAATCTTGAAGGATTGATGTCTAAATTCATGGCATCTCAAGAAGCTCGCATAGCTAGGTTTGAAACCGAATTCAACCAACAACAAACGGAGATGACCAACAAAATTGACAACTTATTGAAAGCCCTCAACAACCAAACATTAGTCACACCTAGGAAGGACACTAGGGACACCAATAGTGGAATCCAAGTTAAGGACCCCTCATCATCCAAACATGTCCACTTTGTCAATGTTGTCACCATTAAGCCGATAGATAGGGAGATAGAGGAGAGTGACAAGGATGAAGTTAGAGTAGAAGCCAATAGTGAGGATGAGAGTAGGGAAGTTGAGGTTAATAAGGATGAGGAATTGGAGGAGATAGAACCTATAGAAAAATACTTTGATAAGTTGCCAACCAAGGAAGAACGGGAATACCATAAGAATTTATTCGATAGTCCCGAGAGAACATATATCTTTGGCGACCCCCTTATCAAAATGGGAGACCCCTCTAACATTAACATCCCATGCAATATCGGGCACATGCATATATGGAAAGCTTACATCGACCTTAGATCCCCCGTAAACATCATGACTAGGACCTATTACAATTGGGTGATGAAGAAGCAACTCAATTTTAGGATGATGCCCGGTAAAAATTGGATAAGTAATTTTGCAGGAAGGGTTAAGGGAGTACATGTGATTATAGGGAATCTCACCTATGAGATTGATTTTATGATATTGGAAGACACTCGTCCCGTGATAGATGCTTGCCTAAGCCAAATTATATTCGGGAAGCCTTTTGTTGAAGCCACTAGGATGAGTTATGATCCGACTTTAGGGATAGTTAGGTTCAAGAAAGACAATGATGAGGTTGCTTATCAAATGCCCTACAAGATCGAACAATACCGCCTTCTCTCTAATTTTGAAAAGGAACGTAAGCAAGCGGCTTATTATAGGAATGAGGAGGATAGACATAGAGGAGTAGAGTATGTTAGAAATAGGATGCTTGGTTTCTACAAAGAATGCTTGCAACTAGGTCCGGAATACAAAACTGGTTTAGAAGACGACCTAGAGAGTGGAACCAATGATGAAATCACGTAGTACCCCATGACTTTGAGTCTAGCTACAAGACTCGTAAATAAAGAAAAGCGCTTCTTGGGAGGCAACCCATGTTTTGTGTGATTTTTATTTGTTTGATTGTTATTTGCTTCCGTATGCATGCTTTGTTTTTATTGTTGGTTGATCATGCTTCTAAAATAAAACGTGAAAATACTTTACTATGTTGTTTAGCCTAGTCTTAACTTTAACCTAAAGGTATTTTTGCAAAAGATAAGTGTAAGGGGAAACCCCAAATATGTTTTTAAGAAACAAACCGATCATGATTCTCCACAATATTTAATGAACATGTATATTCGTATTTGTTAGAGTCAAATGCTTGTATTGAGTCATAATGAAGTTTTGCAGGATTTTCCAGGAAGTAGGACAAAGTTTTTCCAGAAATTTTCCGGAAACTTAACATAAGAATTTCTGCAGGTCCATTCTGACGGCGTCAGGGTATTGCTCTTGACGGCGTCAGGAGTTAAAATCTGGAAATTTTACCGGTTTTGTTTTTCTAACGGAGTCTTATGGTTTTTGTGAATTATTAAGTTTTATAATCTCCAGGAAATCTGCAAACTTCATTCCACAAGCATTATATCTTACTTTGTTTTCTAGGATTTAGTAACTTATATAGGATGCCGCCGATTTTACGCGAGGTTGCCTTGTCTATTGTTGTCAGGATTTACAGGTTATTTGTGACAAGAAGATGATTTATATTCTGGAAGGGAAGCTTTGATTGTTCGTTTTCTTGGAGGAAGATTTAACCTGGCCAACCTATAATCCATACCGAGCGAATCAGGGGAGTATTTGATTTAACTCTCTTTACTTTTTTACTTTTACATTTTACTTGAACATTGTGGACAATGTTCATCTTAAGTGCAAGGGGAGGGTAAAAAGATGATACCTTACATATGCACTTTCGCTTGAGTTTGTTTTGTTTGATAGTAGATGAGTAATAAAACTATGAGAAATACTTGTTAGTGTAATTTTAGCGCCAAATTTAAAATTTTTTACAACATTTAAGAGTGAAACTTTAGCCATAGCAAGCGTCTCATGGATAGGAGATTGTATGACTAGCACATAACCGTATATTCAGAAAAATTTTCCACCCAAAAATGTGAGGTTCGCCTTTAGATTTGATAGGAAAAGCATTTATTATTGGTGCTTATGAGTGTACCGGTAGCATTTAGATTCTAGAACTTGCGTTAGTGATGCATCCCGAGACCGCTAGTGAGACTACATTCGTGTGGTAGGATTTACTACATGATAAGAGGCATTAGGATCACCCTTGTGTTAAACCCGTATTATAAATTACTTGACCATTTAAGTCATATTACTTGACTAGTTAAGTCAACTAATTTTTCCCACACCCTTAGCGTTGTACTCATTTTTAGTACACGAAACCCCTAGTACACCCCTCCGAGCCTATCTTTTCGTTTCTAACTTTAAGCATTTTACTTAAAGGAAGAATTTGTTACACCCCACTTAAATGTACACCCAAATCGCCTTAGCCTTCCGTGTATGCGCTCATTTTTAGTGCATTATTGTTATTTGTTAAACCCTAAGTAAACTTTCTAATTGATTACATGGTTGCAAAGTCGAGTCATATCCTTGTACATATTGTTTTAGGACGATTGGGACTCATGGGTAAGTACTTATTTTATGGAGTAATGGGGAAGAACATCATATATTACCCCCATATGAACATTAATCTTAAAAGTGCTCCAAGTGTTTTGATTTTCTTATTTCGAGTCATTAGTTTAGTTTATTGTAAAGTATGTAAAGATTCAAGTGTAAGTGGAATTCCCATTCCCTATGATGTATTATTTTGGATGGTAGGGTAAGAGTGTATGCAAAAAAAAAAAAAAAAAAAAAAAAAAAAAAAAAATCGAAAAAAATCAAGAAAAAGAAAAAAAAAATAGAAAAAGAAAAAAAGAGGAAAAAACATACGGACTACCATCCCATTTTCATTCTATGTTCATTCTATGTTTTCATTATTTTTCATTTATTAGCTTAAGTCGAGTCTAGTCTTGGCTTAGCAACGCCATCTTGTACATGTAATTAACCAAGATTGTTAACTCGCCACCAGTAAAACTTCCTTTATCCAACAAAACCGTGTAATTCATATCCCTACACCTAACGTTATAACCCTTTAAAAGACCTCTTTGATAGTTTATCCTAGGTGCTTACGCCATGTGGTGGAGGTTTGATCCTTTCCCAAGCCTATGGTAATCTATTTTGCTATGACAGGTAGTGAGAGATATCTTCCATTTTCATAATGTTATATTACTTTATTACACCCGAGAGATGTGAGTATCTAAACACTATTTGTGAGGTGCTAGTGTATGACCTCCGTGCTTGTCTATTGGTCTTTAGTGGAACGATTATTTGTTGTAATTACTTTTATATTAGTGTTAAATGACCCCTAACTTGTCTTTTGAGTAGAATAAAAGCTCATTTGCTTGAGGACAAGCAAATCTCAAGTGTAAGGGTATATGATGAGGCGAAAAATGATCCGTTTTTAGGGGGTCATTTAAGCCCGAATCCGAATTTATTTGATCAAATATTGCCCTAAATCGTTCCTTTTGTGATTTTAGGTGTTTGGAGAGTGAATTCTGGAAAAGAAGCCATTTTGGACGTTTTTGGAGCATAAAAGTGAAGAAAACGGCTAAGTACCAAATTTCCATGCTGAAGATACAAGGTGACGGCGTCAAGACTACCATCTTGACGGCGTCAGACATGAGGAATTAATTATCGAAGGTGGTGACGGCGTCAGAAGCCTTCATGACGGCGTCAAAGTGGCAAGAATAAAATACCGTGGTTGATGACGGCGTCACATAGGCCGTCATAAGTGGATCAAGGCCGTCCGAGGAAGTATATGGCGGCGAGGTGATGGCGTCACATGTAACTCTTGACGCCGTCAGCCTGTTTTTCCTACATATAGTTTTCTAGTTTTTTCATTAAAGAAGGGAGAAGTTTTGGTGAAACCCTAAAGACGATTTTGGTGCATCTTTTACAGGTTTTTCAAGGGTTCCAAACCCTTGAGACCTTGCATTGTAATTGAGATAAGTGTTCTTTCAATTCAATCAATATGTCTATGTGTTGGTTGTTTATATCTTGTTCTTATCTCAATTCCATTATGCTAGGCTAGATCTCTTTTGTGTTTGCTTAGATCTAATGAAACCTAGATGTTGATTATCTGTTGATTACTTGTCTATTCTTGTTTTGGATGAATGATTTATATGTTAGGCTTAAGAAAACTGGCAGATCTCCAAATGGTAACATGCTTGAACGTCTTAAGAAACATGAACCGAGGCGTACTAGGTCTTTATTGGTTGTATTTAATGCATGAGCCACTGTTTACAATCCCTATAGTTGTGCTGGGTCATGGTGTAGGAGGAGATAAGAGCTCATAGAGTTGGGGAGTTATGTATGCCACCCCACGAATGGTATTAAGGAATACAATCCGTCATCCATACAAGTATAACAAGTAATTAACATGTAAAAGATATCTAGGGAGTAGTGAAGTCTAAGTAAACACAATTTCTCCAATTACTGCTCACAACTTTAGTATAATTAGTTTATTTTCATTTTTATTATTTTATTTTGATTGCATCTTAGTTTTGGGTTAGTTGATTAGCAACTAATTCCGCCCATTCCTTCAAAACCCGAGATTTTACTTGCTTTCATAAAAATATAAAAATACAAAAAATAATCATCCCTCACCTTTAGAACTATTAATTAGGTTTTCTAACTCTAGCGACACTATTCCTAAGCTGAACGATCAATCCCCCGGTACTTGTCACTATACTATACTACAACGATCAGGTACACTGCCTGGTGGGGGTTGTAAGCTTCTCGAGATCCCTCGAGAGGTAAAGCAAGGTGCGATTCCCACGTATCACGTGATAAGAACGCCGAGGAATCTCGGGCAATTATTGACGAAATTGCCGCCGATAATCAAGAATTATGGGAGTTTAATCACACTATAGAAGCGGCCATCAACGCGATCTTGATACCTGGAGGGACTAATCAAATCTCTGATGAACTCCTTTGCAAACTTGAGGCAAAAGTTGACTATTTCGAGGAAAGGCAAAGGAGACCTTTAAGTCCTAGACGGGCTGCTGTCAATTCTGTCTCGAAAACAACTCCGACGCTATTAACAGAGTCACCTTATAGAGAGAATGTTGAGATCTTTCAAAATTATGCCTCACCCTATTCTCCTCCTGAAAAACTTAGCCCGGAATTTGAAGCTCGAATGAGAGAACATATGGCGACCCATTTTGAGCGGCTTGCTAGATTCGAGGAAGCAGTTTATAAACAAAAGGAGGAGATGCAAGAGAAAATGAATGAGATGATGAGCCTAGTGGAGGAGTATGCCAACCAGAAAACCCCTGAAAGGATATTACTAAGGAAAGAAAGCGTCACCCCCACTACCCGGTTTGTTAATTCCATCACAATTGTCCATACGGGTAATGAGAAAGTAGAAACCCCTAGTGAACAAACCATAGGAGAACCGCCAAAATCCCAATCCTTGAGTTACTACCTGAAACATGATATAAACAAAAACACTATAACAAATTGGGTAAAAAGTGACGGGCGTAACCAATCCTCCAAACAGGGTTCGGAGAAGGAAGAAGAGGGAAAAGATAAGTATGATACATTACCTGGGGGACCAGTATTTGAAAAGCTACTGGTACAAAAAGTGGCTACTAAGCAGATGGCGTGTGGGAACTTTGAAATACCGGTCAGCATCGGGAATTTGAAATATCTAAACGCTTTTGCCGACCAAGAATCAGAAGTAAATCTTATGCCCCTAACTCTCTACACCCAACTAACATCGAAAATGCCAGCCACCACTCGTGTTAGGCTATCCTTCGCTGGACACTCTTACGTGTACCCCCTGGGAATCGCAGAAGATGTGCTGGTCAATGTCTCAGGATTCATGTATCCCGTTGATTTCATGATCATTGATGATAAAGGAGGTGGATGCATGCCAATAATCCTTGGGGCACCATTCCTTAGCACCGCAAGAGCTGTCATTAGGTATGAAAATAGGAAAATTGAGCTTAAATCTAGAAAAAGAAAGATTAGCTTTCCCATGACCCCGCGATTTACGCAAGAAAGCTTGATGGGGGAGAAAGCTCAAAAACAACATTGACACATCGCCTATTCGTGTTCAGGAAAACATTCTTGCATGGGAGGCAAGAATCAAAAGTTACAAAGAAACTAAACATGAAGGGAGAAAAAGCAAAAGCAACAAGGTTCATGTCGATTTTGAACATAGTCAACCCACGAAGAATCATTCACTATTCGTGAAAGGGGACCTAGTACTCTTAAGACACTCGGAGGTAACAATACCTCCCGATAAACCGAGTCCATGGTGGTATGGGCCCTTCACAATCGAAGGCATAAGCCAAGATGGGATAGCTAACTAGAGCAGTAAAGGAGGAGGAGAGGTGACTGCAAATATCGATCGATTGAAACACCACCACCACGATAGTAATGATCGCAATTATATGGGATACATCATCTCCAACGATGAGGTCACGTAGTAACCCATGACCTTAAGTTTACCTACAAGACTCGTAAATAAAGAAAAGCGCTTCTTGGGAGGCAACCCATACATTGTGTGATTTTTATTTTGTTTGATTTTTATTTGTTTTCGTATGCATGCTTTATTTTTATTGTTGGTAGATCATGTTTCAAAAATAAAATGTTGAAAATACTTTATTTTGTCATTTGGCTTTGTCTTAACTTCATCCAAAGGTATTTCGCAAAAAGATAAGTGTAAGGGGAAACCCCAAATATGTTTTTAAAGAAACAAAATTGATCATGATTCTCCACAATATTAAATGGACATGTATATTCATATTTGTTAGAGTCAAATGCTTGTATCGAGTCATAATGATGTTTTGCAGGATTTTCCAGGAAGTAGGACATAAGTTTTCCAGAAATTTTCCAGAAACTTAACGTAAGAATTTCTGCAGGTCACTTCTGACGGCGACAGGAAGAAATTCCTGACGGCGTCATGTGTAAAAATCTGGAAATTTTGCTAGTTTTGTTTTTCTAACGGAGTCTTAAAGTTTTTGTTGAATCTTTAGTTTTATAAACTCCGGGGAATCTGCAAACATTCATTCCACAAGCATTATATCTTACATTGCTTTCTAAGATTTGTTATCATATATAGATTGCCGCCGATTTTACGCGAGGTTGCCTTGTTTGTTTTCTCAAGTTTAACAGGTTATGTATGACAAGAAGATGATTTATTTTCTGGAAGGGAAGCTTTGATGGTTCATTTTCTTGGAGGAAGATCTAACCTTGTTAACACACTATCCATACCGAGCGAATCAGAGGAGTATTTGATTTCATTCTTTTACCTGTTTTACTTTTACAATCTTTAATTGAACATTGGGGACAATGTTCATCCTAAGTGTAAGGGGAGGGTAAATGATGATATCTTATAGTATACACTTTCACTTGAGTTTGTTTGTTTGATGGTAGGTGTGTAATATAACTAAGAGAAATACTTGTTAGTGTAATTTTAGCGCCAAATTTAAATTTTTTTACAACATTTAGGAGTGAAACTTTAGCCATAGCAAGCGTCTCATGGATAGGAAGTTGTATGACTAGCACAAAACCGTACCACTTAAAAAATTTTCCACCCAAATATGTGAGGTTCGCCTTTAGATTTGATAGGAAAAGCATTCGTTATTAGTGCTTATGTGTGTACCGGTAGCATTTAGATTCTAGAACTTGTGTTAGTGATGCATCCCGAGACCGCTAGTGAGACTACATTCGTGTAGTAGGATTTACTACATGATAAGAGGCATTAGGATCACCCTTGTGTTAAACCCGTATCATAATTTCTTGACCATTTAAGTCATATTACTTGGCTAGTAAAGTCAATTGATTTTTCCCACACCTTAGCGTTGTACTCATTTTTAGTACACGAAACCCCTAGTACACCCCTCCGAGCCTATCTTTTCGTTTCTAACTTTAAGCATCTTACTTAAAGGAAGAATTTGTTACAACCCACTTAAATGTACAACCAAATCGCCTTAGCCTTCCGTGTATGCACTCATCTTTAGTGCATTATTGTTATTTGTTTAAACCCTTAGTTAATTATGTAATTGATTACATGGTTGCTAAGTCGAGTCATATCCTTGTACATATTGTTTTGGGACGATTGGGACTCATGGGTAAAGTACTTATGTTATGGAGTAATGGGGTAGAACATCATATTATTACCCCCATATGTGCATTAATTTTAAAAGTACTCCAAGTGTTTTGATTATCTTGATTCGAGTCATTAGAATAGTTGATTGTAAAGTATGTAAAGATTCAAGTGTAAGGGGAATGTTCATTCCCTATGATGTATTATTTTGGATGGTAGGGTAAGAGTGTATGAAAAAAAAATAGAAAAAAAAAAGAAAAGAGAAAAAACATACGGACTACCATCCCGTTTCATTCTATGTTTATTTTAAGTTTTTGTTAATTTTGATTTATTAGCTTAAGTCGAGTCTAGTCTTGGCTTAGCAACGCCATATTGTACATGTAATTAACCAAGATGATTAACTCGCCACCAGTAAAGATTGCCTATATCCAACAAAACCGTGTACTCCATATCCCTACACCTAACGTTATAACCCTTTGAAAGACCTCTTTGATAGTTTATCCTAGGTGCTTACGCCATGTGGTGGAGGTTTGATCCTTTCCCAAGCCTATGGTAATCTATTGGTTATGACAGGTAGTGAGAGATGTTTTCCATTTCCATATTGTGATATATACTTTATTACTCCCGAGAGACGTGAGTATCTAAACACTATTTGTGAGGTGCTAGTGTATGACCTCCGTGCTTGTCTTTGGTCTTTAGTGGAACGATTATTTGTTGTAATTACTTTAATATTAGTGTTAAATGACCCCTAGCTTGTATTTTGATTAGAATAAAAGGGCATTTGCTTGAGGACAAGCAAATCTCAAGTGTAAGGGTATATGATGAGGCGAAAAATAATCCGTTTTTAGGGGTTCATTTAAGCCCGAATTCGAATTTATTTGATCAAATATTGCCCTAAATCGTTCCTTTTGTGATTTTAGGTACTTTTGGAGTGAATTCTAGAAAAGGAAGCATTTTTTACGTTTTTGGAGCATAAAAGTGAAGAAAACGGCAAACTCTTAATTTTCCTTGCTGGGAACAGTACCTGACGGCGTCACCAAGCTCTACATGACGGCGTCAAGAGTATTACAAGAGGTGAAGTGGATAGAGTCCGTGACGGTCCAGAGAGTTTTACACTAAGGGGCATGACGGCGTCACCAAAGGCCGTCATGGTCCCATTACACATGAAGGCCAAGAGATAATTTGCTCTTGACGGCGTCAGATCTGGATCTAGGCAATCCGATATTACTATGGGCGGCGAGTTGACGGCGTCAGATTTCTCTTCTTGACGCCGTCACGTTGGAAAATCTATATAAAGTTTTGTAATTTTCATTCATTAAGAGAGGAGAATTTTAGGGTCGACTTGAATAAACCCTAGCTCGTGTTTAACAATATTTTCAAGGGTTTTCACCCCTTGAAACCCTTCATGTTCAATTAAGATAAGTGTCTTTTCAATTCATTCAATATGTCTATGTGTTGTTTGAATATATCTTAAGCTTGTCTTGATTTTAACATGCTAGGCTAGATCTTTTGTGTGTTTGCTTAGATGTAATGAAACCTAGATGTTGATTATAGGTTGATTGCTTGTTTATAGTTGTAATGGATGAATGATTTCGATGTTAGGCTTAAGAAAACTGGCAGACTTCCATAGTGTAACTTGCTTGAACGTCTTAAGAAACATGAACCAATGCGTACTAGGTTTTTATGGTTGTATTTAATGCATGAGCGAATTCTAGTGATCCCATGTTAGGAGCTTCTTGCAGGCTCGACATAGGAGTGAAGTAGGAGCTTATAGAGTTGGGGAAGTACGTACGCTACCCCACGAATGGTATTAAGGAATATAACCCGTCTTCCACGCAACTGTAACAAACAATTAACCTGTAAAAGATATCTAGGGAGTAGTGAAATCTAAGTAAACACAATTCTCCCATTTATTGTTCACACCACTAGTTTAATTAGCTTTATTTTCATTTTTGTTATTTTATTTTGATTGCATCTTAGTTATTGGGTTAGTTGACTAGCAACTAATTCCGTCCACTCTTCCAATACCCGAGATTTTTACTTGCTTTTATAAAAAGTATAAAAATACAAAAAGAATCATCTCTCACCTCTAGACCTAGTTTTTAGACTTTCTAATACTAGCGACACTATTCTTGAGTTGAATGATTAATCCCCCGGTACTTGTCACTGTACTATACTACAACGATCAGGTACACTGCCTGGTGGGGTGATGCGTGGGAATCGCACCTTGCTTTACCTCTCGAGGGATCTCGAGAAGCTTACAACCCCCACCAGGCAGTGTACCTGATCGTTGTAGTATAGTATAGTGACAAGTACCGGGGGATTGATCGTTCAGCTTAGGAATAGTGTCGCTAGGGTTAGAAAACCTAATTAATAGTTCTAGAGATGAAAGATGATTATTTTTGTATTTTTTATATTTTATGAAAGCAAGTAAAATCTCGGGTTTTGAAGGAGTTGGCGGAATTAGTTGCTAATCAACTAACCCAAAACTAAGATGCAATCAAAATAAAATAATAAAAATGAAAATAAACTAATTATACTAAAGTTGTGAGCAGTAATTGGAGAAATTGTGTTTACTTAGACTTCACTACTCCCTAGATATCTTTTACATGTTAATTACTTGTTACACTTGTATGAATGACGGATTGTATTCCTTAATACCATTCGTGGGGTGGCATACATAACTCCCCAACTCTATGAGCTCTTATCTCCTCCTACACCATGACCCAGCACAACTATAGGGATTGTAAACAGTGGCTCATGCATTAAATACAACCAATAAAGACCTAGTACGCCTCGGTTCATGTTTCTTAAGACGTTCAAGCATGTTACCATTTGGAGATCTGCCAGTTTTCTTAAGCCTAACATATAATATCATTCATCCAAAACAAGAATAGACAAGTAATCAACACATAATCAACATCTAGGTTTCATTAGATCTAAGCAAACACAAAAGAGATCTAGCCTAGCATAGTAGAATTGAGACAAGAACAAGATATAAACAACCAACACATAGACATATTGATTGAATTGAAAGTACACTTATCTCAATTACAATGCAAGGTCTCAAGGGTTTGGAACCCTTGAAAAACCTGTAAAAGAGGCACCAAAATCGTCTTTAGGGTTTCACCAAAACTTCTCCTCTTTTAATGAAAAAACTAGAAAACTATATATAGGAAAAACAGGCTGACGGCGTCAAGAGTTACTTGTGACGCCGTCACCTCGCCGCCATATACTTCCTCGGACTGCCTTGATCCACTTATGACGGCCTATGTGACGCCGTCATCACCCACGGTATTTTATTCTTGCCACTTTGACGCCGTCATGAAGCCTTCTGACGCCGTCACCACCTACGGTGTTTAATTCTTCATGTCTGACGCCGTCAAGATGGTGGTCTTGACGCCGTCACCTTGTATCTTCAGCATGGAATTTTGGTACTTTGCCGTTTTCTTCACTTTTATGCTCCAAAAACGTCCAAAATGGCTTCTTTTCCAGAATTCACTCTCCAAACACCTAAAATCACAAAAAGAACGATTTAGGGCAATATTTGATCAAATAAAGTCGGATTCGGGCTTAAATGACCCCCTAAAAACGGATCATTTTTCGCCTCATCATATACCCTTACACTTGATATTTGCTTGTCCTCAAGCAAATGAGCTTTTATTCTACTCAAAAGACAAGTTAGGGGTCATTTAACACTAATATAAAAGTAATTACAACAAATAATCGTTCCACTAAAGACCAATAGACAAGCACGGAGGTCATACACAAGCACCTCACAAATAGTGTTTAGATACTCACATCTCTCGGGTGTAATAAAGTAATATAACATTATGGAAATGGAAGATATCTCTCACTACCTGTCATAGCAAAATAGATTACCATAGGCTTGGGAAAGGATCAAACCTCCACCACATGGCGTAAGCACCTAGGATAAACTATCAAAGAGGTCTTTTAAAGGGTTATAACGTTAGGTGTAGGGATATGAATTACACGGTTTTGTTGGATAAAGGAAGTTTTACTGGTGGCGAGTTAACAATCTTGGTTAATTACATGTACAAGATGGCGTTCCTAAGCCAAGACTAGACTCGACTTAAGCTAATAAATGAAAAATAACAAAAACATAAAATGAACATAGAATGAAACGGGATGGTAGTCCGTATGTTTTTTCTCTTTTTCCTTTTTCTATATTTTTTTTCTTTTTCTTTTTCTATTTTTTTTTTCTTTTTCTTGATTTTTCGATTTTTTTTTTTTTTTTTTTTTTTTTTTTTGCGTACACTCTTACCCTACCATCCAAAATAATACATCATAGGGGTTTGAGTAATCCCCTTACACTTGAATCTTTACATACTTTACATTAAACTAATCTAATGACTCGAATTAAGAAAATCAAAACACTTGGAGCACTTTTAAGATTAACGTACGTATGGGGGTAATAATATGATGTTCTTCCCCATTACTCCATAAAATAAGTACTTAACCATGAGTCTCAATCGTCCTAAAACAATATGTACAAGGATATGACTGGACTTAGCAACCATGTAATCAATTAGAAAGTTAACTTAGGGTTTAACAAATAACAATAATGCACTAAAAATGAACGCATACACGGAAGGCTAAGGCGATTTGGGTGTACATTTAAGTGGGGTGTAACAAATTCTTCCTTTAAGTAAAATGCTTAAAGTTAGAAACGAAAAGATAGGCTCGGAGGGGTGTACTAGGGGTTTCATGTACTAAAAATGAGTACAACGCTAAGGGTGTGGGAAAAATTAGTTGACTTAACTAGCCAAGTAATATGACTTAAATGGTCAAGTAATTATGATACGGGTTTAACACAAGGGTGATCCTAATGCCTCTTATCATGTAGTAAATCCTACCACACGAATGTAGTCTCACTAGCGGTCTCGGGATGCATCACTAACGCAAGTTCTAGAATCTAAATGCTACCGGTACACTCATAAGCACTAATAATGAATGCTTTTCCTATCAAAACTAAAGGCGAACCTCACATTTTTGGGTGGAAAATTTTTCTGAATATACGGTTATGTGCTAGTCATACAATCTTCTATCCATGAGACGCTTGCTATGGCTAAAGTTTCACTCCTAAATGTTGTAAAAAAATTTAAATTTGGCGCTAAAATTACACTAACAAGTATTTCTCATTGTTTTATTACTCATCTACTATCAAACAAAACAAACTCAAGCGAAAGTGCTTATGTAAGGTATCATCTTTTTACCATCCCCTTACACTTAGGATGAACATTGTCCCCAATGTTCAAGTAAAGAATGTAAAAGTTAAGAGGTAAAGAGAATGAAATCAAATACTCCCCTGATTCGCTCGGTATGGATTATAGGTTGGCCAGGTTAAATCTTCCTCCAAGAAAACGAACAATCAAAGCTTCCCTTCCAGAATATAAATCATCTTCTTGTCATAAATAACCTGTAAATCCTGACAAAAGTAGACAAGGCAACCTCGCGTAAAATCGGCGGCATCCTATATAAGTTACTAAATCCTAGAAAACAAAGTAAGATATAATGCTTGTGGAATGAAGTTTGCAGATTTCCTGGAGATTATAAAACTCAATAATTCACAAAAACCATAAGACTCCGTTAGAAAAACAAAATCGGTAAAATTTCCATATTTTAACTCCTGACGCCGTCAAGAGCATTACCCTGACGCCGTCAGAATGGACCTGCAGAAATTCTTATGTTAAGTTTCCGGAAAATTTCTGGAAAAACTTTGTCCTACTTCCTGGAAAATCCTGCAAAACTTCATTATGACTCAATACAAGCATTTGACTCTAACAAATACGAATATACATGTTCATTAAATATTGTGGAGAATCATGATCGGTTTGTTTCTTAAAAACATATTTGGGGTTTCCCATTACACTTATCTTTTGCAAAAATACCTTTAGGTTGAAGTTAAGACTAGGCCAAACAACATAATAAAGTATTTCCACATTTTAGTAGAGAAACATGATCAACCAACAATAAAAATAAAACATGCATACGGAAGCAAATAACAATCAAACAAATAAAAATCACACAAAACATGGGTTGCCTCCCAAGAAGCGCTTTTCTTTATTTACGAGTCTTGTAGCTAGACTCAAAGTCGTGGGTTACTACGTAACTTCATCATCAAACATCACATCCTCCTCATTAATCATTTCATTGTTATTTTCTTGGTAATGTTTTACACGTTGTATGTTAACCGTGAATTCCCTACCCTCATCATCAACTAACACTACAGCTCCAAATTTAGAGGAATTCTTCACCGTGAACGGCCCATACCATCTAGACTTAAGTTTTCCCGGAAATAATCTTAACCGAGAATTGTATAATAGGACCTTGTCTCCTTCTGAAAATTCTTTGGGTTTCTTATTTCTTTGATCATGCCATCTTTTAGCTCTCTCTTTATATGTGATGGAGGATTCGTAGGCTTCTAATCTAAGCTCATCAAGCTCGTGTAATTGCAAAAACCTACTGTTCCCTGCAGTTGTGTAATCTAAGTTGCATGCCTTAAGCGCCCAATAAGCCTTGTGTTCTAATTCTACCGGTAAGTGACATGCCTTACCATACACCATGCGGAACGGGGTCGTTCCAGTAGGTGTTTTGTAGGCAGTTCGGAATGCCCAAAAGGCTTCGTCGAGTTTGAATGACCAGTCCTTTCTGTTTTGACTAACCGTTTTTTCAAGTATTCTTTTAATAGCTCTATTGGTGTTTTCGACTTGGCCATTGGTCTGTGGATGATAGGCGGTGGAGAATCGGTGGGGTACTCCATACCTCTTCATGACCTTTTCCATTTGTGCGTTGCAAAAATGTGTCCCCCTATCACTGATGAGAGCTTTCGGAATCCCGAATCTTGCGAAAAGCTTTTTCAGGAAATGAATGACCACTCTAGCATCATTAGTCCTAAGGGCTTGTGCTTCAACCCATTTCGAAACATAGTCAATGGCGACTAAGATGTACTCGTTTCCCCCTGAGGACGGAAAGGGTCCCATAAAGTCAATCCCCCAAACATCGAATACCTCACAAACTTGTATAAAGTTCTGAGGTGCCTCATCCCTATGTGATATATTTCCAGCCCGTTGACATGCATCACACGCTTGTACCATATCTTTTACATCACGAAAAATTGTGGGCCAATAGAATCCTGCATCGAGAATCTTTCGGGCAGTAACATTTATCCCATGATGCCCTCCAGAGGGACCGGAGTGACATTTCCTCATGATTTTTACTGCCTCATTCTCCGAAACACAACGCCTTATAATGTGGTCAGGACACCTTCAGAATAAAAATGGTTCATCCCAGAAGTAATATTTTAGCTGGGAAAAGAACCTCTTCCTCTCGTATTTAGTCAGGTGTTCAGGAACAAGTCTACATCTACTTGCGAAGTAATTGGCGAAGTCGGCGTACCATGGTTCCGAATCAAGAATAGACATCAGTTGTTCATCGGGAAACGAATCCTTAATCTCACTTCTATCGTGTTTATTCAAGGGGTTTTCAAGACGAGATAAATGATCGGCGGCTAGATTCTCTGCCCCCCTTTTATCGCGAATCTCAACATCAAATTCTTGTAGCAACAAGATCCACCGAATTAGTCGTGGTTTGGCGTCCTGTTTCGCAAACAAATATCTAAGAGCTGAGTGGTCAGTGAAGACGACTGTCTTTGAAAGGACAAGATATTGTCAGAATTTGTCGAATGCAAACACTACGGCTAATAATTCTTTTTCGGTGGTGGAGTAGTTCTATTGGGCGGGATTCATGGTTTTGCTAGCGTAGTAAATAGGTTGGAAAAGCTTGTCACGTCGCTGACCTAATACAGCCCCGACAGCGAAATCGCTAGCGTCACACATTATTTCAAATGGTAACTCCCAGTTGGGTGTGATCATGATTGGAGCTTGAGTGAGTTCCCTTTTTAAGAGGTCGAAAGCATCTTTGCATTCTTGGGAAAAATCGAATGGAGCATCCTTCACAAGCAATTGAGTCATTGGCCGGGCAATTTTGGAGAAGTCTTTGATGAATCTCCGATAAAATCCGGCGTGCCCCAAAAAGCTGCGTATTGCCTTAACAGTCGTGGGGTATGGTAACTTAGATATAGCTTCAACCTTAGCTTGGTCCACCTCTATCCCGTTCCCTGAAATCTTATGCCCCAACACAATCCCTTCCTTTACCATGAAATGACACTTTTCCCAGTTCAACACCAAGTTGGTTTCCTCGCAACGTTTAAGCATCTTTTCTAAATTAGCAAGACAGCGGTCGAAGGAGTTTCCGAAGACTGAAAAGTCATCCATGAATACTTCCATGCTATCTTCCATAAGTTCGTGAAAGATTGCGGTCATGCAAGGTTGGAAAGTGGCGGGGGCATTACATAGCCCAAAAGGCATCCTTTTGTAGGCAAACGTTCCATAGGGGCAAGTAAACGTGGTCTTTTCTTGGTCCTCAGGTGCTATGGGGATTTGAAAATATCCAGAGAATCCATCTAAGAAGCAATAGTACTCGTGTCCAGATAATCTTTCTAACATCTGATCAATGAATGGTAAGGGAAAGTGATCTTTCCTCGTAGCATCGTTGAGCTTTCGATAGTCAATGCATACCCGCCATCCAGTGACAGTTCTCTGGGGCACCATCTCACCCTTGTCATTTTTTACTACAGTCATTCCACCCTTTTTAGGTACAACCTGCACAGGACTGACCCATGGGCTATCTGAGATCGGGTAAATCAGTCCTGCATCCAAAAGTTTGATAACTTCCTTCTTCACTACCTCCTTAATGTTAGGGTTCACTCGCCTCTGGGGTTGCACAGTGGGTTTATAATCTTCCTCCATAAGAATCTTATGTGTGCAAAAAGTGGAGTCAATCCCCTTAATGTCGGCCACACTCCATGCGAGTACCCCCTTGTATTTCTTCAGGACCTCTAAGAGTTTAACTTTTTGTTCCTTTTCCAAGGAAGAGTTTATGATTACCGGGAGTTGGTTTTCTCCCTGAAGAAAGGCATACTCCAAATGATCAGAGAGCTCTTTAAGATCAACGTCAGGGGGCTCGATAATAGAAGGTTTGAGCTTGTTCTCGGGCTTTCGGAGCTCGAGATGCTCCGTTGCCTCTTGTCTGGGGTAGAAGGAGACTGCATTAACTTCCTCCGTCTTTTCCACCTCTAGCAAAGGCAGAAAACTCTCGTCCCGTAGCCAGCCTTCATCGATTTGTTCATCGATGCAATCATCAATGACATCTGTGAGCTCATATACTTCCCCGATAAAGTAGAGCCGGTTGGATGCTTCGAGGGAGAGATCCATAGAATCCTTAATGTCGAAGGTTGTGCTATCGTCTCCTACTCGTAAGGTCAATTTGCCATCGTAGACATCGATGACTGCACGAGCGGTAGCAAGAAATGGTCTACCTAAAATGATAGGTACCACGTCGTCTTCCTCCATATCCAGGATTACGAAGTCGACCGGGAATTTGAATTTCCCAACCTTGACTAGCACGTTCTCACATATCCCTTCGGGGTACTTGACTGATCTATCGGCTAGTTGGATGTTCATACGGGTAGGCTTCAATCCGGAATATCCTAGTTTACGGAACATAGAGAGAGGCATGAGATTGATACTTGCTCCCAAATCGGCAAGAGCATTCTTGATTGATAGAGGTCCTATAGAGCACGGCAAGGTGAAGCTGCCCGGATCGTCTACCTTCTTTGGTAGCCCTCGATGGGTCACCACTGAGCATTCTTCCCCTAGGGTTACAAGACCCTCGAGCTTCTTCCTGTTAACGAGCAGCTTTTTGAAGTATGTGCTATACTTTGGCATGTGATAGCAAGCATCCAGGAGAGGTATGGTGACAACCGAGTCTTTTAAGTATGACAAGAACCTCTTGTTATCATTCTCAGTTTTCTGGTTCCTTAGTCGGGATGGGTATGGAATTCTCACAGGTGGGTTAGGAAGGGCTGATGGGGAGGGGGTTGTCACGGGTGGTTGGTCCGGGATGCCAATGCCGACATCCTACTCCTCCTCCCCTGGTTTGTCTGAATCGAGTGTAACGGGGGACGAGTTTGGGTAAGGAGGGTCCTTGGTTGTCGTCCCGGCCCGTGTGGTTATCGCGAGCATGGGATCTTTTCTTCTTTCTAACGGTGGTTGGAGGTTATCTAGGGCTGAGTTAAACTTGTTGAAAAATTCTCCGACATCCTCCTGCTGTTCGTCGAAAAGCTCATTAAGCCCTTTCATTTGCAAGTCTTTTTCTTGAGTGAAGTGACCAAGGTCATCTTCAAAATTGCTCCTGATCTTGAATTCAGGGCCTCCTTCCCCTTCTCTTTTCCTCACCAGATTTCCCCAAAGGGTATAATCATCATTTTGGTAGAAAGGCAAAAGGGAGGGATCAGCATAAATGTCTCCTCCTGACAAGCATGCATGTTCAGTTGTGGCTGCTCCTCCGCATTCCTCCACCTCATGCGGACCTCCACAGTAATCGCAGATCAAGTAAGGATTTGACAGCATCTTAGGTGGTTGCGATCCAGCTAGGCAATCCATTCTTTTGTGAACTTTACTTAATCGATCCGAGGTGGTTTCAGAAATGCCGATAGTCGACTCAGGTTCATCCCAAGTGTCATCCTGGTCTTGGGCATATTCTTCAATCCTGTCCCATCCTTCCTTGGCGCTAAGATTGGCCAATCTTCCTTTCCTAGATTGGTTGATTCCGTTCCGGTCATTACGGGAGATATTTTCGTAAAAGATTTGAACCAAGAGCCAAAGTTCAATGCCATGATGTGGAACTTGTCTTATTAAATCTTTGAATCTAGTCCACGCTTTATGGAAGGGTTCATCCTTCCCCTTTCGGAAACGAAGGATCCTATCCCTAAATGCTGAGGTTTTTCCAGGTGGAAAGAACTTCTCATAGAACTTGGATATGAGTTGCTCCCATGTGAAAATAGATTCAGAAGGGAGTTTGTTATACCATTCTTGGGCTTTTTCGTATAGGGTGAAAGGGAAGAATCGCAGTCGGGATGTGTTTCTAGTAGCCCCACCCGTATGGATGGTGTCCACTATTTTTAGGAAGTCCTTGATGTGTTGGATTGGATTTTCCTCATCAAGTCCGTGGAACTTGCACACACTTTTGACAAGCCAAATATCATTTGCATGCAAGACCTCGTTGGTATGTTCGTTTGGATAAACAATGGCATTGGAAAACCCACGAGGAGTTGGGGAAGAGTAATCCATGAGACGCTTAGGAGGAGGTATTATAAGAGTATTCGTCTCATTGTGGGAGCTCGGGGTTGTGATGTGATTTTCTGAATTTTCTTCAGAGAGAGGTGCATCAAAGTAGATAGCAATGCTAGATGGTTCAGGTGTTGAGTGAGTTCGTCTTAACCTACACATTTCTCTTTCGGGTTCTGCATAAGGCAAGATGAGGTCTTTAGTGGTGCTACGACTCCTAGTGATCCTAAGGTTGGAGAATTCGTTGGTTGCCATGATGGTGAATGGTGAAGAGTTACAAACAAAGGCACGAAGAAATAAGATAGACTAAAGAAGACCTAAAAATAAAATAAAAATCTTACTAGAAAGGAATCTAGCAAGTAGACCTAATAAAAAGAAATCCTAACCTAGACAATAACTATTTCCCGGGCTGCGGCGCCAAAAACTTGATGCGTGGGAATCGCACCTTGCTTTACCTCTTGAGGGATCTCGAGAAGCTTACAACCCCCACCAGGCAGTGTACCTGATCGTTGTAGTATAGTATAGTGACAAGTACCGGGGGATTGATCGTTCAGCTTAGGAATAGTGTCGCTAGGATTAGAAAACCTAATTAATAGTTCTAGAGATGAAAGATGATTATTTTTGTATTTTTTATATTTTATGAAAGCAAGTAAAATCTCGGGTTTTGAAGGAGTGGGCGGAATTAGTTGCTAATCAACTAACCCAAAACTAAGATGCAATCAAAATAAAATAATAAAAATGAAAATAAACTAATTATACTAAAGTTGTGAGCAGTAATTGGAGAAATTGTGTTTACTTAGACTTCACTACTCCCTAGATATCTTTTACATGTTAATTACTTGTTACACTTGTATGAATGACGGATTGTATTCCTTAATACCATTCGTGGGGTGGCATACATAACTCCCCAACTCTATGAGCTCTTATCTCCTCCTACACCATGACCCAGCACAACTATAGGGATTGTAAACAGTGGCTCATGCATTAAATACAACCAATAAAGACCTAGTACGCCTCGGTTCATGTTTCTTAAGACGTTCAAGCATGTTACCATTTGGAGATCTGCCAGTTTTCTTAAGCCTAACATATAATATCATAAATCCAAAACAAGAATAGACAAGTAATCAACATCTAGGTTTCATTAGATCTAAGCAAACACAAAAGAGATCTAGCCTAGCATAGTAGAATTGAGACAAGAACAAGATATAAACAACCAACACATAGACATATTGATTGAATTGAAAGTACACTTATCTCAATTACAATGCAAGGTCTCAAGGGTTTGGAACCCTTGAAAAACCTGTAAAAGAGGCACCAAAATCGTCTTTAGGGTTTCACCAAAACTTCTCCTCTTTTAATGAAAAAACTAGAAAACTATATATAGGAAAAACAGGCTGACGGAGTCAAGAGTTACTTGTGACGCCGTCACCTCGCCGCCATATACTTCCTCGGACGGCCTTGATCCACTTATGACGGCCTATGTGACGCCGTCATCACCAACGGTATTTTATTCTTGCCACTTTGACGCCGTCATGAAGCCTTCTGACGCCGTCACCACCTACGGTGTTTAATTCTTCATGTCTGACGCCGTCAAGATGGTGGTCTTGACGCCGTCACCTTGTATCTTCAGCATGGAATTTTGGTACTTTGCCGTTTTCTTCACTTTTATGCTCCAAAAACGTCAAAAATGGCTTCTTTTCCAGAATTCACTCTCCAAACACCTAAAATCACAAAAGGAACGATTTAGGGCAATATTTGATCAAATAAAGTCGGATTCGGGGGCTTAAATGACCCCCTAAAAACGGATCATTTTTCGCCTCATCATGGGGGTTGTAAGCTTCTCGAGATCCCTCGAGAGGTAAAACCTGGTGCGATTCCCACGTATCAGTGGTATTTTTATTAATATAAATCCGTATGTTTAGGGGTTTCATTCTCACACAATTATCTTCTTCTTTTTTTTGAAACCCTAAACGTAACGATTGATATCTGGTGAGTACTTATTTACTCACATTTTCTTTACCAAAATGAGGCTTAATAATCCAAAAACTAACCCAAAATGCCAAAGAATGTGTGTTTTTGTGATTGTGAATGTGCAGGTACGGATATCTCATAAAATGATGAAAAATAAACGAAAACCGGCAAAAACGAGCACGAGAGTGGAACGAGTCAAAAAGTCAAAGTTTGGTATCCAAAAGTCAAAGCTGAGCTCAAATTGTCAAAAGAGATCCTCAAAGTTTGAAGATTTGCAAGATTTACCCTTATTGTGAAAGTTTGACGAAATGACAAGAATGGTCCCGGCACTTTCAAAGATGGCAGATTTAATCCCTCATGATATTACTTGGAAGAAAAAGTCAAAGTCAACCTTTGGGAATCACATTATGACATAAAATACCCTTGGAATCCACTTTTGAAGTTTGGCAGATTCAGCCCTTATAGTTTCATAAATTACACATTTGGTCCTTGCTTCTTTATTAATACAAAAGCTGAAATCCAAAAGTACCAATCCAAGTCCAAGTTACATACCAATTACCTAAAGCCCAAGTCCACTAGCCCAATCATCCCTGGTCAACACCCTTTTACCCAGGGTCAAACGCACACAAATAATAAAAATAAAAATTACTCCCGCTCCCCAATTCCCCTCAACCCAGAAATCCCCAAATTCTTACATGAACCCTAATTTTTACTTCATCAAAATTACCACAATTCACTATAATTAACCTTTAAATTCCAATCATTGGAGCTTCTAGAAGACCAGTCACATGCTCAGGTGATGTCAGAAGGAATGAAGTTGCACGAGTGGACACATGGCAGTGCTCAATTGGTCAAGACACATCATTCCTCAGCTTTGGATCCGCCTTCTAGAACACTGCTGACAAGACAGAGAGTATGTGCATAAATGGACATGCGGCAACTATTTATTGGTAATGACACATCACTAATTGTGATCCAAGGGTTGTGGAATGATCAAAGAAACACAAATCTCATATGAGGGCTATTAGAAGAGGAGAGAAAGCACAAAATTCACATGGATCGCCAGCTTGGTAGATGATACCCCAAACTCTCTCCTCAACTATAAATAGGGATCATTTCTTCTCATTTCTGTGTAGGTTTTTAGGTAGCGAAGCTCTGTCATTTTCATTTCTCAATTGTACTTAGTTTAGTTCAATGTATTGTATTTCAATTTAGTTCTAATAAAATTTCAGTTCTCATTATTATTCTTATTAGCTTATTGTTCATTTTCTGTTATTAAAGCTGTGATAACTTTCAAACTCAGTTTACTTTCAGTTTTTATATAGCTTAAACATAATCACCTTTCAATACAGAATTCATCTTATTCAAAAATATAAAAAAAAATCAGAAAATAAATAAAAATTCAAAAATATATTTCACTTTTCTTAGTTCAGCAAGCAAGTAAGTTTGTTCATCTCTTACACAATCTATCTAAGCTTTCTAATCTGTTTTTAGTATTTCTCTCAATTAATCCAAAATAGTCAAAAAAAGTCAAATGTGGTGAGAATTTGGTGAATCCTGGAGTTAAGTGACAGTCCAAAGTGAGTAATGGAAGCATTTGGCCTGTCTAAAGACAGGCAAGCTCAGTGAGCCCACTCTGTTCATGCTGAGGGGGATTTGCTTGGTAAAATTTCTGATTTGAGTTCATAATCATTGCATCTGTTTGATTTTAGTGTAATTCTTGTAGTTACTGTTTCATTGATTTGATTAGATGAGATTGTAGTCGTAGTTGTTTAACTTGAGCCTGTTTGTTCATTTGTTCAGTAGATTTGATATAATCTGAGTTTTAGTTCATTATGTGATCATTTGGAGAATCTGTGTTTGAGTGATTTTTAGTTGAAGTTTATTGTCTCATTGATCTATATTAAAGTTTAGTTAATTGATTTGATCATAGTTTTGGAGTTCATTAGATTGGATTAGCTTGTTGTAGTGATACTGTTAGTTAAGGGAGTATTTGGATAAGACTTGTTTGCTGTGATTGAGAAACTTCTGTAGGATATATTTGGTTTAGGTAACTCAACTTAGATATAAATAGGTTAGTTAATCAGTAAAATCAGTTAGTAATTCATAAAAAGTCAAAGTTAGTACCAATTCTCATTAACAGTTAAGTAGAATAGAAATCAGTTAGTAGCATTGAAGTGATAGTTACAAAATAGATCATATTTGCTTAATCTAGTTAAATAATAGCTTAATAATTCAATTAGGAGTAGATTAGATGGAATGATTTTGAGTTTAGTCAAACTAAAAGTGCAAATAAAAAGTCAACTGTCACAGGATTGGGTACTCTATAGGCTGCTAAACTTGATCCAATTTTGATTAGTGATTGTTTGTTTCTCACAGGACTTTTGTGTTTTTGATATAGTCAGTATTACTAGCTAGCTTTTGCCCCACTAAATTTCTGGTTAAGAGCTTAATAGGACTGCTTTATCAGCTGCTGCAAATAAGTAATCCAAAATTAGTAATCTGAATTGATATAGGCCTGCTAGTGCTATCTTGAGCTTGTACCTGAGCTTATTTGATATTTCTGAGTCTCATTTAGTGTTTAGTAGTTGATTTCAGTGTTTCTTAGTCGCTAGCTTAATCTGTTTGGTAGTTGCTTATCATTAGCTTATTCTCAACTGCTTATTGCTTGTTTTCTAGTGTTTCTGTGTTATTACTGATCATACTTGAGTTTAATTGAGCTTATTTGAGTATACTAAGGTTGTGTTATCAGTTTCACATAGTCTTGGTACAAGTGCTTATTAATAAGCACTTGTATTAAGCCGTTTTTGGCTGAATAAGTACTTTTTCAGCTTATTTTTTTTTCAAAATTTTTCTCCAAGTTCATTTTAATATTTTTGATTTTCTGTAGTTTTTTTAGATTTTTCTGAATTGTTTTACTATTTTTCTTAGTTTAAATTCATTTTATAATACTTTTTAATAAATAAAAATCAAATAAAAATTAGAAAAAGCCTAAAAAAATCCAAAAATATTTTAGGAAATTCTTTTCTGATATTTTTTATTTTTCAAAATTTATTTTGCATTTTTCACTTTTATTTTTACATTTTCTTTTATTTTTAATTCATTTAAAAATACAAAATTAGAAATAAATTCATAGAAAATAAATAAAAAGTCAAAAAAATAATTTTGTTTTTCTCAAAATTACTTTTAGTTGTTTGAGATTTTTAGAAAATTATTTCATATTTGTAGGATCATTTTTCATTAAAAGTTACGTTTTAAATCGCACGTTACATTTTTAGAATCGCGTTTGATTTTCCGTTTTTAGATTTTAATCATTTGTGCATACTTAGCTTGTACATCTTGCATTATTAGTGATTACTTGTCATTATTTGAATTCTCATTCATTATTTTCACATTTACTACTTTTCACGACACGGTTTTCACGAATCGATAATTCAAGATTCCATTCACACCTTCGTTGGGATACGACTCGGGTGATCTGTATTTCTAGCGGATTTCCTCGATACTTACTTATTATATATACTATAAATTGATTCTATCAATATCCAAATGGCATCGCCATCTACACAACATGCTATGGCTTCTACTCCTAAATTTCAATAGTTGAAGCAAATTGCTAATTCTGATGATCTTGATGATGTTTTCCACCTACTTTTTAGCCAGCAAAACACTAAAATTGAGGGGTTAATCATGTTACTAGGGAAAAAGCGTGATCATTTAGCTAAGGAGATCAAACGACTTGAAAAGTTGATTGAAGAAAGGGAACGTTTCTGCCCTTTTCATGATGAAGGTGCTGATGGGTTGCAGTTTAGGAAGGAGACGTTGGAGACAGATAAGAAGATTCTTGCTGGTTTAATTGGAGTGATGGATTTGGCCCATGAAAGAAGGGCAGAGAAGAAGCATCATTTGGCTTGGTTTGAGAAGGTCTAGGCTGCTTTTGTGGTATCTTTTGGTCACCCTCTATTTTTCATTTTCGATTGGCAGGGTGTTTTAGTAATGGTCATGGTTTAGGCATCCCTAATATGTAATATGATGCAAGCCTTTAGGCAATTTTTGTATAGCCATTAGGCAATTTTTGTATCGGCATTATATCGTTTATGTATGAACTCACCTGTTAAGGTGTTATTTATAAAAATATTGGTTATTATGCATTGTAAGTTGTTTTTTTTTCTCCTTCTTTTTTTTTCTTTACACGCAACAGGGGATAAGAATGATTTTTAGAACTTTTTATTGTTTGATTCGTTTTAGCTATACTTTTATTATCCTTTGTGGGTTAAAAATTTCAAATTCTGACATACAGCAAGATCCATGAGTCATATATGCGTAAAAAAAAAAGTTACATAGTTTAGGTAGGTATTTTATTTTATTTTTTTATTTTTATTTTTTTTGTTAGGAGGGCTTGACATGATTTTAGATAGTAATTGGTTAGATTCCCCTTTTATTTTTATTTTTATTTATTTTTTATTTTTTTTGGCTTTTGTCAAGGTCTTTCAAGCACTGTGTTGCATGTGAAATGTAAAGAAAACTTAAGCGCTTTTAGTTTGGTTAGTTTTACTATTCTTAGTTACATTGTTGCCTATATAAGGAGCAGGGGTGTGCTTCTTATTGTCACTTGCATCTCTTTACTTCACTTAAAAAAAATCTGCAAAACAAAATGCCACGAACTCCTAACTTTGATGACTTGAAAGAGGATTGTAATTCTCATAGGCTGGAACACTGTTTTCGTTTCTTGTTTATGCAAGAGGCGGCTGAGAATGAAAGCTTCATCGCGCTCCTTGATGAAGAATGTGAAGTTGTACGTCGCAGAATGCAAAACGGCGGGAGTTGCTTCAAGAGGGTCAAAGTTTTAGTCTGTTTGATCTTGTTTCTATTAATGGGTTGCAATGCATGAGAGAGGCACAGTATAAGGAAGGTCATATTTTGGTTGCTTTGATTGTTGTTTTGGATTTGGCACGCGAGGCAAGGGATGAGAAGCGTAGGCATGTGGCAACGATGGAGCAGTATGGTTGATGTGGTTTGTTGTATTCTTCGATGTTGGTGTGTGTGTGTTAGTAGAAGTTCATCTAGGTTTCCATTCCCATCTATGCTGTTATGTTTGTCAGTAAAAGTTCATCTAGGTTTCAAGTTCAGTTGTCAGTGATAATGGTTGTAAGCTATGCTAGTTATGTAAGTTATGTCAATCATGAATAAAAGTATGAGTTTCTTCGTATTCACCGATCTTTTAGTTTCACATATGATGCTTTCATTATTTATTTATTTCGTCTACAAAAATTTTTTTATTTGCTAATATATTGATGATATGAAAGGTGTGCAATGCTAAACGTATAACTGATGAGAGAGCAAATAGTTGCACCAAACAGCAAGGCTAATAGTTAATTAGTTTTAAAGTTATGGCTATAGAAGCCATGTATAAAATACAGATCGATGTAACTGTTTTACAGAAGACTCTTGCTTAGATGGTTGGTGCTAAGTAGTAGAAGCTAAAATAAACAATAAACAAGCTCAATACTCAGATCTACACTATTATACTATATTATGCAATTTTTAACTAAGAAATAAGAATTTAAACTCACTAATGGCCTCAGCTGAACAGAGGCTCCTTAGAGATAGCTACAAGCTCAAGCTTATTCATAGAATAAGCTGGTACAGTCCATCTTGCCCCATCCATTGCAGGCAACTTCCTTAGCTTTACAAAACATGCTTAGGTATAACTGTTTTTGTGATTTTTGAATGGATAAGGTACTTTTTATGTATACTACAGTTTTACTATACTAAATTGAGCTTAAACAAACAATAAAACAGCTTATGTAAACTTTTGAAAGCTAATCCAACATATTTCTTATTTTTTATGTTTTTTCTGATTTTTTTTTTATATTTTTGATATAGGATGAAAAGGTTTAAGAGATAAAAGTTTATAAAAGCTTAGAATGATTAAGAGGAGCTTTATAAAACAGTAACAAGCTAATTTAACTAATTTTAAGCTAATTTGTGAATTTGAGGAGTTTAAACAAGTACGAATTATAAAGATCTACTAATAATTTTATTAAATGAATGCTGAGATTACACTACTGAAAACTTAGATTACAAGTTTAAAAACTAAATCTATCACTACAAAAGCTATTTTGACAGCATAACCCTACACTAAAACTACATTGAAATGGTGAGGTGAGGGGTTCCTTTTATAGCAGAGATGAGGTGTGGATAAGGGTCTTCTCAGAAGCTGCTAGATCCTTTCTTGATAGCCCTTGGATTGATTCTCACCTAGAACTCTCAATCATGGCCCTTGGATCAAATCAGTGATGTGTATGGACCAATAGAAAGCTGGGATTTGTCCACTGTGGCAATCCTTGAAGTCACTGTCCATGTCAGCTTGAAAGATGCTTAGTACTAAGCTCCATTGAAAGGTAAGGATGAGAATTTAGTGGTGGGAGGTTGAAGATAAACAGTGTACGCGGGGGTGTTTTGGGTTATTATTATTATTATTATTATTATTATTATTATTATTATTATTATTATTATTATTATTATTTATTGTTTAAATTGTGGGTTTGGGTTACGGGTTAAGTAAAAAGGGTGGGTTGTTATGGTTATGGGTTTGGGCCGGGTGGTGTTGGGCTTTTGTGGATATGGCTTGGATTAGGTTTCAGTTTTATAGTAGATTTGGTTAAAGCAGTGTATATCACAAGGACCATTTGTGAATTTTCTGAAAATGCAAGGACCAAAGCTGCTATTTTTCACAAGTGTTCTCCAAGGGCCATTGATGTTAATCTTCAATTCTTGAGGGGCCTTTGATGTCAATTCTTCAAATTTCTTCTTCAAAGTGACTAAACTTGACAATTTTGACCCGCAAACACTTTCCTGTTCATAATTTTTGGAGGTTGCTTTCATTGAAAATAGACTTTTGGCTACTTTTAGCCCCATATTTTTTGGGTTTGACCCTTTGAAATAAAACGCAACCCTGATGAACCAATATATAGGTAAATGGGTCAAAGTTGCCACTTTTGTTTATTTAAGTATATGGAGACTACTATTTTGTTGCATAGTTCTGAGATTTTTGGTTTGTTTGCTTATGTCTTTTGACAGCTTAGGGTTTGTGGATTCATTGCGTTCAACCCGTCAGAGTTGCGTAGATGTTGTAAATGAACCGGTGTCTAAAGCAGTTTTATTAATGATTTATTCTCCTTCCAAATATATAGCATCTCAGACCAAATCCATTTTGTCGGGTATGTTAAAGCAAACAGCCAACGAGGATATCAAGTACCTATTGAATTCCCTTAATGCCACATCATCAGGTTTCAACAATTCGTCTGATAAGCTTCAAGTAGTAAACTTGATAAGCCTAGCATGTTATTCGGGTCTACCTCAATATCGCAGGTATGTTATGAAGAATCAAGGGATAAAGATATTGTTATCTTTCTTGCCAGTATTGTCGAGTAACCACGTTCATGCAGAACGGATGAATATGTCACTTCATTATTGTGACCATACAATGAAGACCTGTTGCTACGAGTGTGAAGAAGACTGGCAAGGTGATGAAACGTTTCTGCTTTTTGGTTTATTGGGGTTAGCTGAATTGATACATCATTGTAGTTCAGTAAAAGGACAGGTTTTTGAGTCTACCGAGGCTCAAATTGTTACTGAGGTAAACAAGATCTGTGTCAATTCACGTGCTTCAGGACCAAGATGGTACGGTGCTTATCTTCTTAGCTATTTTGGCCTGTATGGTTTTCCATCAAAACTTAGGAATAGGATCGGGAATGTTCTCAATGGGGATGAACATACAAATTTGACGTTAGTTCTTGCTAATCACGAGCTTGTAAATGTTCATGGTGTCATTGTTAGAGTTCGTTGTCCATCATTGTTGCCTTCTAAGGAATTAGTGGAAACTTATAACGGTAAATCTTTAAAGAAAGAAGTTCGGCTCTCTGCTCATGTCAATCACGAGGCGTTACTGAAGTTGTTGGAATATGTCTACTCGGGACATTTAAAGGCAGGAGAAGACCTTTTAAAGAGATTGAAAACATTAGCTAAACATTGTCATTTACAGCCTTTAGTGCAAATGCTTTGCAAAACTCGTCCGAAGTGGAGGACATGTTTTCCAAGCTTTGACCTTACCTCTGCTCTTGGACCTGACGGGTCCCATTTCTCGTAAGGATCTCTTTCTTTTAACTTAATCATAGTTACTAGTTTAAGTGCATCTTTTTTATGTTCAGCTGGTTTTTGCACTTGCTCATCATATTCACGTTTTGTGTTGTTTATAATAGTTTGTTCACTATCGCAGGGACATCATCCTTGAAGCTAAGGGTAATACATCTGAGGACTGGATTTGTGAAACATGCTCGTCATTAAAGCCACACTTACATGCTCACAAGGCCATTTTATGTGCAAGTTGTGACCACATGCGTGCTTTACTCTGTTCAGGAATGCTAGAAAGGTATTTAGAGATTGTTTACATTCATTGTTATATATAATGTTATCGAATTTTCCAAAAAAAAAAAGTGGATTTATTCAAATGTTTACTTACTTTGGGTTATCATCATTCGTTGCAGCCAGTCGGAAAGTATAAGGGTCGATCTTGGTTGGGAAGCTTTGGTTAAGCTAATTAACTGGTTTTATTCTGGTAAACTAGTACCGAAGCCAAAATATGGTTGTGTATGGCATAATCTAGACGAACAACAAAAATTAAATGAAGTGATTCCATATGTGGAGCTTTATTGCCTTTCTGATAGTTGGCTTCTCGAAGACATTCACAAGGAATGCTTAAATGTAATTGCAAGTTGCTTAGATTCGGCTAGCATGGCAATCAAAATAATCCAGATTGCGGCTGATTGTTTTCAGTGGGATTTGGTGGGGTTGGAAGCCAAATCTGTTGCGCCTTCATATCATCGTCTACGTAACTCTGGGGAGCTTCATGAACTTGACGAAGAGCTTGTTGATATAGTACGTGTTGCTTCTGTTGAATACTCTCAAGGTGGTGGTCGAATGTGATTATAGAAAAAAAGTGTATACCAGTTTAGATGTTGCGCTAAAATATAGTGGGTATAGATAAAAATGTTGCAGTAGTCAGTTGCTATATAGAGGAAGATTATATATATACAGAATTTCCATCTGTGATCTTTATTGAAATTTTAAATGATTTTGAGGTCTATATGACAGCAATTTTGTGGAATATAGTGTTAACGATCAACAGGTGATATTATTACCACGACACGGTTTGTTCAACAAGCTACTTGGTTAAAATCGCAAGTCAATAATTACAGGTCCGTCGTTCACGCTTCCTTGCTGAATGTGGGAGACATTGCTGTTTCTTTTTCATCCTGTTTGGATACACACTCTGGTTGGAACTGTCAAGCTTGTTTAGAATAAGGATGAATGAAGGAATGGTGTTTCTTTTTATTCATGAATAAATAGCCTAATGAATAAAATTAATTATTTTTGTGCCCCTTAAAGTTCAATACTTTTTTAAGTAGTTTGGTTTTCTTGTTTTGTTAAAGATGCAACAATACTCAAGTAAAATAATAGTTTGATATAATAAGTTCTGTTAAATTCCTTGTTATGATGATTACACAAATAATAAGAGTAACTTTCAATATAATACGGGTATCAAATAATAACTTACTTGTTTATACCCGCTAAAATATATGTTTTTCTAAGCTCATTTAACGGGCTGGTTGAAAATTTGATAGCCCATATGAACTAGGTTATAAGCCCCAAAAATATCAAATTTAGAAAACACCTCTTAAAGAAACGAAGATTATGGGCATGTACGGTGATTGGTAGTTCATCTCAAATTTCTTTTTCTTCTTTTTGATTAGCCCAATCACACATCACCATATCATTATATGATTTTTTTTTTGTGTAAATCTTATGTGGGTCTGGCATTACCCATGAAAATAATTGTATCTGAAAATTGTAGATAGAGATGAAGCGGAGAGTTGATTGATTGAGGGTTTATAAATAAAATTGAATTCACCAAAGAAACAAACAAACTCACTCACTGATAACCAGAAAACAAAATGGAATTGATTGATTGATTGATTTAGTGTTTATAAATAAGAAAAAAAATGTCGGTAGTGATAGTAACAAGTTTAGGTGAATTAGCCATCGATTTGCATACTGATCGCTGCCCCCTCACCTGCAAAACCTTGCTCAAAATCTGCAAGTAACGAATTCGTTTCTTTTTTTATTTTTATTTTTTTTTGTAATTATATACTTATTTAGGGCTAAATAACTTTTTCATCATATCGCTTATTATTTTGGTGGATTTTTTACATCTTTTCCCTTAGGGTGTATGTGAGTTTTTGGCTTTGGTTCGGTGTAAATGAGATGGCACAAAAGATATGAGGCACTTTATTTTGCATACTCTTAATTTGGTGCATACCAAGGGACAAATTCTCACCAGCCATCTATTTTGATCTAATGATGGAGATTAACGTAAGATTAAATATGGGAACCTAAGTCCATGTTATTTTTTTTCCTTTTTCTTGGTCATTTTGTCTTTTTTATTACTAGTTATAATACCCGTGCACGCACGGGGTTTATTCTAAAATTATAGTTAAGTAGGTTAATACTTTTATAACATTGTACTTTCAACTATTTACTTTATAAAAAAATAAACTTCTCTCATTTATAGCCATTTAAATTTGTCACATTTTACCTTATACTTTCATAATATTTTATTTTCTAACCATTTTCTTTATATCTATCGCCTGAACTTAATTTTGGGTTGGAAACTTACCATTGTATATATATATATATATATATATATATATATATATATATATATATATATTGTTAAAGTTATTCTAAATCTAACTTACACAAGATAAAACATAAGTAACCCAAAGGAGTGAACCTAAATGTCAAAGATGTGCTTCATATGTTCATCATATAGTACTTGAAATGTCAAAAAGATGCGACAAAGCATGCTACATTATCATTTGCATTTCTATTTTCTTATATGTGCAGAGTCATACAACTATCTACAACTATCTAAATAGACCTATTCATAAGAAACACATTCAAAGTAGTCAAAGTATCAATGACTTCTATGTGTTTTTCACAGTGTGTGTTTCTTCAGTCCTGCAAAAATGATTACATTGGCTAAAAGTGTAGTTTATATAACCTTGGACTAACGAATATCCAAACACCCCTCATATGCAACATATTTTCGATGAATACCCTAACACACCAATGCTACAACCATGTCCGAAGATAAATACTTTGAAAGCACATATCCAAACACACATATCAACTTACTTGCAACAACACGTGATCACATATGCAAACACTGTTATTATACAAATAAACAAAGTAACTAAAATCTTTAAATAAATCGATTTAGGAATAGTATGTGGTATTGAACTTTAGTAAACTGTTTGACCCGTTCCCCTTTTAGCGAATATTATAGTTTCACCCATTTGACACGCATGTAATAATACACTACACACCACAATTGACCCATTAATATGGCTATTAGTTAAAATATTAATCAAAGTCCTATGTTACGCCACAAAAGTTTTCCGTGAATAAATTCTTGTCGAGACAAATTCACATGTTCTCATTGTTGAGATAAAGATTTAACAGTATTACACTATTACCCCTGATAGCCATTGTTGTTCCATTAGTTTGTGGGTAGACAGGGGATTTGGTGGTCAAAGAAACTTCATAAATAGAGTTAGATTAAATAAACATAGGTTGAGGATTTAATCCTCTTAATTTAAAGGGGGAATTGCATAATTTAAATATATAATCATATACAAAAGGTTAATTCATCATTAAAGATGGATGATGCGGTAACAAATCAAACCACCATAAAAGTTCAAAACTAACTAAATAAGGTGATTAGTGTCCTATTTAATATATTTAACTAATAACTAATAAGCTATTAGTATTAAATAATAATATGTCATGCAATCAGTCCAATTATCACATATGTTTAGGCTTTCAATCACCCTATACTTGCCCATTTCTTCAATTATACACCTTCATGAGTCCTGCAATTATAACGACAGTGTTATATCATGTGAGGAAGCACATTAAAGACAAGTGAGGAAGCATATTAAAGACAATAATTAAAGTCCAAATATAGGAAAATTGAGTATTCATCATATAGTATAAAACTACAAATTAAGAAATATTACCCCATTACTTGTCAAAAGTCACTGACAAGTTGCCCATAGCTACCACCTCTAATTAGACATCATAAGCCAGCAAGCAAATACACCTATGAAACATGCTAAAGTAGCCGATCGATACTGAAACATATGGTGGATTACACCAAGTGTTGTTCTATAAAGTTGGTAGTGGTCTAAGTTTTGTAAAACAGCATTCTCGTTCTCTTTTATCACAATGCACATCAATCTTCAATATTTTTTATTCCTCACTTTGTATGTCAATCACATGGTATTTTATCAGCTATAACATATAACTCAATAGAAATATAATGTACCATTTGACTTTGTACTTGTAAATCTTTAACATTAAACTTTTAGAGATCTAAGTTGTTCACAGCATCTAACCAATTTAAGAATAATATAATTAATAAATACATGGATGAGATAAAATTTGCTCCTCCTTAATGCCTACTGAGTTTGCATCGCATTTTACAATCTACTTCGATTCCTATTAGCAAATTTCAAATTTAATAAATAGCATATAGTTGACTTTTGAAGTCGAACTTAATACATTTACATTTGCTCTAAGGCTTCAAAACACCAAATTATTCTGTTAAGGGTATGGAAATGTGCTTGTCCAAATAATTATTGCAAGTTAAATACTTATATTCAATGATCTAGTAGCTCAAAAAATGAGCAATGTAGGAAATAAAGGAATGATACCTGAGCAAGTTCGAGCATACTGAATCAATCATCTTTTCCATGATTGAAAGGCCCAACATATTTATCTTTCATCAACCTCAATAAACCTTCGACCTTTCACATTCAAATATCAAAAGTATGTTAATTACAATAAAAGGTTACCATAATATGTCCAATATTCACATACATTATTTGCACATCACATGACATACATAAGTGACAGGGGTCCCTATATGCCAATTCTTAAGGACAAACTATTAGATAAAATTGCTATATCAAATTATACTTTTGTTGAATTTTGTGGTTATATGAATTGACTATAACAGTAAATTTAATAAACTAAAAATGCAAGAACAATTGTTGTGGAATGTTAACATAGTCGAAAACGAATTGTTGTGGCTTTTTTCTATGGGCCCGCATCGTAGGTGGTTTCAGAAAATGGTTGCACGTGATAAATGAACCACAAGGTAATATGGAGAAGTAGGGGCTCATCTAAGCAATAAAGTTGCTAATGAGTAGTACTCACCTCAACAAATTGCTATTCAATCTCATGTGGTAGTTTCAAGGCATACTCGCTGCTCACATCCATGTCATTTATGGCACCTAACCAAAGGAAGAAAAAAAAAAAAAAAAAAAAAAAAAAAAACACCAACATCAGCTCACAACAACAGTAAATGTGCAACCTGAACAAACAATAAGAACCAACATCAATTGATTGGTTGCTCTTTCCATTTTTGGAACTCCTCGTATATTGGGCATTTGATTGCTAGAACGGACAATGGACCATTTGAAGGTTATCAAGATTCTCATGGTTAAATGGGTCATTCAGGGGTTAGGATTCGGGACGAAGCTATAATCTGGCAATAGAAAATTTCTTTTAAGTCTACTTATTAGAAAAGATAACTAAACCAAATTAAGACCTTTGTGAAGAATCACTGTTAGGCTCTGTAGTTTTGCTTTCAAGCTTTATAAGTCCATATCATACTCTAATATATCATCATCATAATACGCTTCTACATGGGTCATAGACACTTTGAATTGTCATAAGGCGTTGCATTTCTCTTACATATAACACCACATGTTGACCTCATAATACCAAAGTTATATTCAGGCCTGGTATGGATTGCACTCATTATAAACCAGCTTTTTTCTTGTAAATCTAGTGGCACCTATGTCATTTTCATCAATCTCTGTATATATTAAAGCAAACATGAAGGAACACTTCCTATCTCTTACTTATAATAGCAAATAGAGCAGGCGTTGCCGCGTTGATAAAATAGCTTCCCATCAATGACGCTATTAAAAAAAGTAATGATCCTACAAAAGAATACACAATTCCAATAAGTCTACCATAAGATAGGCATTTCCTTCTCTCGATATTAGATTCACAAACTACAGTTTCATGAATAAATATAGACACAGAAGTTTGGCTAACAAACTGAGAACTAAAACGACAACATCAATATTGTAACAGTAATAAACATAAACATATTCATGATGCAAAAATCAAGTTTAGCAACAACTAAATTTACCAATTCCATTCACAAAAGCAATTTAACTTGTCATCTACAATTAAAACCAACTAACCAAATAGCAAATCAGTCACCGGCAATCACTTCACAAACAACATTAATAAACACTATGAAAAAAACTCAATTAGCAACATCCACCAACGAAGTATCATCTCCGACTGAACCACCACGGTCCGTAACAACCGATCAACAGTTTAACCACAATGTCCACCCGTGAGTCCGTGACACCCGCCATATAAAACGCAGATACAGACGGACCCACATTAACTCCTGTCGGGAGGTTGGGCATCAATAACTTTCAACGTTCACCCCTAGACCCAATAACCTCACCTATAATAGATGTTACAATGGTAAAAGCCATAGCGGGCTTTTGGCCTTAAAACTAACTTTCTAATCTTACCCATAATAGGAGCAAGTGAAGGAGCAGGTGCATGGAGTCAATTTGATTTAAAAAAAAAATACATATGATCATCATTATCTCTTTATGAAAATCAACATTCTAGTCATTTAATTATATGTAATCTTTTTTATCCTATTAAAACAAACAGTCATGCATCCAAAAGAACCCTTTATTATGCCCAAAGCAATAAAACAAAAAACTTTAACATAACCTACCATCAATTTTGACTAATATCCCAGCTTTATATAACAAAGAACACAAAAATACAAACATAATCTCACTGATTCTTACGTTTTAAATCTAATAACCCGATTATATATTTGAACAACAGTTAACATACTAACATATCAAAATCAACACTTAACTCATCTTCACTATAAAAAACGATACCTTAATTAGAATCGAGATTGAAACCATCTTCATCATCATGTGTTATGTAAACAGAGTATGGTTATTACCATGTCTCGATCCAGCAGTGGCAAGTACCATAATAGATGATAGCTATTTTCTTTGGGTCTTGGGGAAGAGAGTTGGAACATAGTGCTTTTGAGAAGCCTAAAGTTGACTGGGCCCCGCGCATTCGTTTCCAACAGCACTTGATCTGACATGGTTGTTCTCAAAAGGACCCGCGATTGAGTTAGCAACAGCAGAATGGTGTGAAAGATGGGCACTATCATTTGCAGCAGTTGTTGTAGTTAAAACAACCACTTGTGGGGCAGCAATCTTCTGTCGTGTAACCGTGAAGATCGAATCAGTTGGTCCTGAATTACTGGTTGCTTAGTGTTTTTTGACACAAGCACGGTTAGACGCAAGAAACGGTTCATGGTGATCAATAACCATGTTTTCAGATTACATTCCGCTTCTTCTTACATTTCAAGACAAAAGTGCAGTTGCGTAAGAATGTATAAAATGAACGGCTGTTACATAACAAAATTGTGAATAAGCATGTCATTAAAAAGGAAAGCAGATATAACTATGTATGTATGTAATCAATTAATCGTGCTCACCCTGAGATCCCATATTATTCTGTTGTATGGGTTCGTTTCGAATAGTACAGTGAACCACAAGTTTGTTGTCAAATAGATGGGTGACAGGAACATGATGAACACAATGATGTTGAGGTTTAGTGTTTACATTTTCTGTCTCAGGTATAAGATCAAAGCTGAGTGACATATGACCACCATGTTCATGCTGTTTCATAACACGACACCGCTCATGTGTTACCTCGATTCCAGAGCTTCTTTTATTTCTTCCCGGATTCCAGCATACAGGTGCAACTACAGAACATTATGTACACTAAAGTCTGTTACAAAAAGGATGACCCCCAAACCATTTGAAAAAAAAAAAAAAAAAAAAAAAAAAAAAGGAATTCCAGAAAATCATTTGCACAAAATACGTATTCAATGTTGCTCACCCAAGGCATCGTGTCACTCACATGCACACTTTCGCCGGAGATCACCCCATGTTGGTCGTCGGTTACATATTGTGTCTCAGGTATGAACCCGGGCCTCATTGATGTAAGACAACCAAAGTCAGCTCATTTTACGACGCAGTGCTGATCATGTGCTACCTCATTTTTAGGCCTTCTTTTATGTCTTCCCGGATTCTTGCAGAAAGATGTATCTGCGTAAAAATGCATTGCCCAAAGTCATTTACAAAAGGAAGATTTAAAAAGCATATGGAAACAAAACCAAGTTACAAAAATAACATTGAGGAAAGCATGTGCATAAGATGTGTATACAGTACCACGTACCTTGAAGCACTAAATTATTGAGTTGCATATGTTCATTTGCAGTGTTAGTTGGGCCGGTACGGTCACTGTGAAACTGAGACACCATCATCATGGTGTTGTTCACGGTAATCTTTAACATTTTATGTTCATTGTCATAAAATGTCTACTTTTATGCTTAAACCAAGATCATATTCTTAAGTGCTAGAAGGCTAGTCACCAACCTAATATAAGTGCACAATAGATAACAATATCATATCCTTAAAAATAACATATGCAGAACATAATCAAGCAATATTCGCACATTCCGATTTGACTCGTCACCCAACCCTTAATTATCTTCGACCAAGATATGGAAAATCTAAATGGTTTAACTTTTAGTTATAAACCAAAGAAATAAACCATTTAGGACACGTTAGGCTGTTTTTTTTTAAGAACAAATAGGAACTTTTAAGTGAAAAGTTAGGAAAAAATGCTTGTGTGTCTGCTTATTATATGATGAAATAAGTTGTTCTTAAAAACAGATTGGAGTTGCTTATTTCAAATTGGTTATGCTTATTAGCTAATTTTAAGAAGAAATAATCTGTTTTTAAAAATTTGCTAAACACGTAGACAACAACTAAGATAGTAGCATAAACATAAACAATGTAAATACGCAATCCCAAACATTACTGGTATATGTTCATAGATAGTAGCATAAATCTAAGTAGGCCATAGTTACCTGCCAAACACCTTTAAGATTTTAACTAATGTACCAACATAAAAATAATCAATACTCATGTATAAAAATCTAATCTTTATACTAAATTAACAAAACCCCTTTGACGATTACATAATCATATAATCTAGCGTATATGGAACAATAATAAACAAATAACAACCAAAAAGTTAAATAGCAAGGTTACACAAAATTGTACCTTTTTTTATCAATGAACTGTCGATCTTCAAAATACACCAAATTAAGGTGAAAAGAACCCTAAACCAAAATCAACAATCAAAATATAAACCTTATTCCACAATTAATGATTAACGACAATCGAATTAGGGCTTCTCTTTTGGGTTTTGGGAAGTATAACATACTCATTGAATTGATTATGTTCATCTACAGTTAAAATTGGATATTTGAAGGTATGTGATTAATTTTGAGAATCTATGTGATTGTGATATTCGTCTTTGATTCTCGATTTGCGATTTTGGAACTCCAGTGAATTTTGATTTAGGCTTTGGGAGAGTATATGGGTAATTGTGTTTTTTTTTTGTTAGTTTCAAATTACATAGTAAGCCCTTCAGAAATTTTAGATTACCCCGCCTTCTCATAACTTTTTATCTTTTAATTTTTGACACATATATTTTTTAACCCAGATTTTCTTTAAAAGACGAATTTAAAAATAGATTTGCTAAATACGGAATTATTTAGGTTTTTTTAATAAAAGATATTTAAAATAAATAAATAATAATTAAAAAATATTGCCTAATAAGGTATGAATTGATATTTTTGAAATGGAAAAATTCCAAAAGGGGTTTTATTTTATTATATAAAAGATTATTATTTTTCTTTCTTTTTTTTTTATTATTTCTTTTGTCTATTTCTTTCATGCTACTTTTATTTTCTTTTTCTTTCTTTTTATTTATTTATTTTTTATTATTTTTTTTGTAATTTTGATCTAAATCGTTTTTTTTTTTTTTTTTTTTTTTTTTTTTTTTTTTTTTTTTTTTTGTCTTTCTTTCTAATAAACATTTTTTTTCCTAATACACTTTTTTTTCGCTTTCATACATTTTCGTCCGTTTTCATACGTTTTTCGTCCGCTTTCTTACGTTTTCGCCCGTTAACATCTGTTTTCATCTGTTTTCTTACATTTTCGTTCGTTTTCATACGTTTTCGTCCGTTTTCATACGTTTTCGTTCATTTTAATACGTTTTTGTCCGTTTTATTTCGTTTTCGTCTATTTTTCATACGTCTTCGTCCGTTTTCAGACGTGTTTTTACGCTTTCATACGTTTTCGTCCGTTTTCATAAATATTCATTCGCTTTCTTAGTTTTCGTTCGTTTTCATATGTTTTCGTCCGTTTTCATCCGTTTTCTTTCGTTTTCGTCCAGTTTCAAACGTTTTTGTCCTTTTCATACATGTTTTTACACTTTCATACGTTTTCTTTCATTTTCATTCGTTTTCGTCCGTTTTTAAATATTTTTTTGTCATTTTTAGACGTTTTCATATGTTACTAAATACCACAAGTGATATTCTGAATATCACAAGGGCTATTCTCAATATCACAAGTTATATTCTGAATATCGCAAGTGATATTCTGTGATTTTCTAAACATCACAAGTGATATTCTGAATATCACAAGTGATTTTTTATGATATGCAGAATATCACAAGTGATACTATGAGTACCACAAATGATATTCTTGATATCATAAGTAATATTTGTCTATTTTTAATACGTTTTCATCCGTTTCAGACGTGTTTTTACGCTTTCATATGTTTTCATCCATTTTCATACATATTCGTTCGTTTTCTTAGTTTTTGTTCGTTTTCATACGTTTTCATCCGTTTTCTTTCATTTTCGTCTAGTTTTCAAACGTTTTTGTCTTTTTCATACATGTTTTTACACTTTCATACATTTTCTTCCGTTTTCATACATTTTCGTTTGTTTTCGTCGGTTTTTAAATGTTTTTTTTGCCATTTTCAGCCGTTTTCATATGTTTCCAAATATCACAAGTGATATTCTGAATATCAAAAGTAATATTCTGAATATCACAAGTGATATTCTAAACATCACAAGTTATATTCTGAATATCACAAGTGATATTCTGTGATATTCTTATATTCTGAATATCACGATATTTTGTGATATTCAGAATATCACAAGTGATATTCTGTGATATGCAGAATATCACAAGTGATACTATGAGAACCACAAATGATATTCTGGATATCATAAGTAATATTAGTCTATTTTTCATACGTCTTCGTCCATTTTCAGACGTGTTTTACGCTTTCTTACATTTTCGTCCGTTTTCATACATATTCGTTCGATTTCATACGTTTTCGTTCGTTTTCATATGTTTTCGTCCATTTTCTTTCGTTTTCGTCTAGTTTTCAAACGTTTTTTTCCTTTTCATACATGTTTTTACACTTTCATATGTTTTCTTCTATTTTCATACATTTTCGTCCGTTTTCTTACGTTTTCGTCTGTTTTTTCATTTATTTTTGTCCGTTTTAAATGTTTTTTTGCCATTTTCAGACGTTTTCATATGTTTCTAAATATCACAAGAGATATTATGAATATCACAAGTGATATTCTGTGATATTCAGAATATCACAAGTTATATTAAAAGTGATTTTCTGTGATATGCAAAATATCACAAGTGATACTATGAGTACCATAAATGATATTCTGGATATCATAAGTAATATTCTGTGATATTCAAAATATCACAAGTGATATTCTGAATATCATAAGTGATTTTATGAATATGACAAGTGATTTTCAACAAATGTTTTGTAACATAAAAATCACAAGTGATATTCAGAAAATCACAAGTGATATTTAGAATATCACCATTGATATTTCGAAAATCACAAGTGATATTCTGAATATCAATTGCGATATTCAGAAACGTATAAAAACGGAAAAAAAAACATAAGAAAATGGAAGAAAATGTTAAAAAATGGACTAATACGTATGAAAATGGTCAAATACATATGAAAACAGACGAAAACATAAGAAAATCACAAGTGATATTCAGAATATCATAAGTGATATTCAGAAAATCACAAGTGATATTCTGGATATAACTGAATATCACTTGTGATATTCAGAAATCACTTGTGATATTAAGAAACATAAGAAAATGGATGAAAATGTAAGAAAATGGACGAATACATATGAAAACGGACAAAAACATATGAAAGTGTAAAAACACGTATGAAAATGGACAAAAACGTATGAAAAATGGACGAAAACGAAAGAAAATGGACGAAAACGTATTAAAATGAACGAAAATGTAAAAAATTGGACAAAAACGTATGAAAACGGACAAAAATGGGCGAAAACGTAAGAAAACGGATGAAAACAGACGAAAACGTAAGAAAGCAGGCGAAAATGTATGAAAGTGAGGCGTGGGAATTGCACCAGGCTTTACCTCTCAAGGGATCTTGTTGGGAATTATACTAACAGTTACCACGGCTAGTGAAGATATTACAACTGCTGAAGAACGCACTTGCAGTGGAAACACGTTACCACTGCAAGTACATATATTACCACTGCTGCTTGGATAATTGTTAGGAAACGTGTTTAGATAAATATAGATTAGATCTTGTGTATATCTTATTCTATTAGAGTTATTCTTATCTTGTAGAAGAGGACTCCTTGTGCTATAAAAGGAGGTCCTAGGTTAAAGGTTAGATATACGTTTTTCTAGAGCTTCAAGGTGTAACCCTAGTGATACAAAGATCACTCGTATTATTTTCATTAATAATATTGGAGCTAACCGTTTGTTACATACATTGTTCTCATTCATAAACAAACTGTTTCATTCACAATCATACTTCTAAGTATTACTAAGTAGTTTCCGCATACTTAGTGATATAACTCAAAGTATCAATCTAACACAGTTCAAGGTGTTTAGATCCATCAGATCTCGAGAAGCTTACAACCCCCACCAGGCAGTGTACCTGATCGTTGTAGTATAGTATAGTGACAAGTACCGGGGGATTGATCGTTCAACTCAGGAATAGTGTCGCTATGATTAGAAAGCCTAAAAATTAAGTCTAGAGGTGAAGGATGATTCTTTTTGTATTTTTATATTTTTATAAAAACAATTAAAATCTCGGGTTTTGGAAGAGTAGGCGGAATTAGTTGCTAATCAACTAACCCAATAACTAAAGATGCAATCAAAATAAAATAACCAAAATGTAAATAGAGCTAATTAAACTAGTGGTGTGAACAATAAATGGGAAAATTGTGTTTACTTAGATTTCATTACTCCCTAGATATCTTTTACAGGTTGATAGTTTGTTACAGTTGCGTGGATGACGGGTTATATTCCTTAATACCATTTGTGGGGTGGCGTACGTACTTCCCCAACTATATAAGCTCCTACTTCACTCCTATGTCGAGCCTGCAAGAAGCTCCTAACATGGGATCATTAGAATTCGCTCATGCATTAAATACAACCATAAAACCCTAGTACGCATTGGTTCATGCTTCTTAAGACGTTCAAGCAAGTTACCCTATGGAAGTCTGCCAGTTTTCTTAAACCTAACATCGAAATCATTCATCCGTAACAACTATAAACAAGCAATCAACCCATAATCAACATCTAGGTTTCACTACATCTAAGCAAACACACAAGAGATCTAGCCTAGCATGTTAAAATCAAGACAAGCGTAAGATATATTCAAACAACACATAGACATATTGAATGAATTGAAAGGATACTTATCTTAATTGAACATGAAAGGTTTCAAAGGGTAAAAACCCTTGAAAATACTGATAAAATCGTGCTAGGGTTTCTCCAAGTTATCCCTCTAAATTGTCCTCTCTTAATGAATGAAAATTACAAAACTATATATAGATTTTCCAACGTGACGGCGTCAAGAAGAGAAATCTGACGCCGTCAACTCGCCGCCTATAACAATATCGGATTGCCTAGGTCCGGATCTGACGCCGTCAAAAGCAACTTTCCTCTGGCCGTCACGTGTAATGGGACCATGACGGCCTATGGTGACGCCGTCATACCCCTAGTGTAAAACTCTCTGGATCGTCACGAACTCTATCCACTTCACCTCTTGTTTTACTCTTGACGACGTCATGTAGAATTTGGTGACGCCGTCAGGTACTGTTCCCAGCAAGGAAAATTAAGACTTTGCCGTTTTCTTCACTTTTATGCTCAAAAAACGTCCAAAATGATTCCTTTTCCAGAATTCACTCCAAAAGTACCTAAAATCACAAAAGAAACGATTTAGGGCAATATTTGATCAAATAAATTCAATTCCGGGCTTAAATGACCCCCTAAAAACGGATCATTTTTCGCCTCATCATATACCCTTACACTTGAGATTTGCTTGTCCTCAAGCAAATGCGCTTTTATTCTAATCAAAATACAAGTTAGGGGTCATTTAACAATAATATAAAAGTAATTACAACAAATAATCATTCTACTAAAGACCAAAGACAAGCACGGAGGTCATACACTAGCACCTCACAAATAGTGTTTAGATACTCACATCTCTCGGGTGTAATAAAGTATACATCACAATATGGAAATGAAAAACATTTCTCACTACCTGTCATAACAAAATAGATTACCATAGGCTTGGGAAAGGATCAAACCTCCACCACATGGCGTAAGCACCTAGGATAAACTATCAAAGAGGTCTTTTAAAGGGTTATAACGTTAGGTATAGGGATATGGAATACACGGTTTTATTGGATATAGGCAATCTTTACTGGTGGCAAGTTAATCATCTTGGTTAATTACATGTACAAAATGGCGTTGCTAAGCCAAGACTAGACTCGACTTAAGCTAATAAATTAAAAATAACAAAGACATAAAATAAACATAGAATGAAACGGGATGGTAGTCCGCATGTTTTTTCTCTTTCTCTCTCTCTCTCTCTTTTCTCTTTTTCTTTCTATATATATATATATATATATATATATATATATATATATATATATATATATATATATATATATATATATATATATATATATATATATCATAGGGAATGAACATTCCCCTTACACTTGAATTTTTACATACTTTACAATAAACTAATTTAATAACTCGAATCAAGATAATCAAAACACTTGGAGTACTTTTAAGATTAACGCACATATGGGGCTAATAAATGATGTTCTTCCCCATTACTCTATAACATAAGTACTTTACCCATGAGTCCCAATCGTCCCAAAACAATATGTACAAGGATATGACTCGACTTAGCAACCATGTAATCAATTAGATAATTAACTAAGGGTTTAAACATGTAACAATAATGCACTAAAGATGAGTGCATACACGGAAGGCTAAGGCGATTTGGGTGTACATTTAAGTGGGTTGTAACAAATTCTTCCTTTAAGTAAAATGCTTAAAGTTAGAAACGAAAAGATAGGCTCGGAGGGGTGTACTAGGGGTTTCGTGTACTAAAAATGAGTACAACGCTAGTATGTGGGAAAAATTAGTTGACTTTACTAGCCAAGCAATATGACTTAAATGGTCAAGTAATTATGATACGGGTTTAACACAAGGGTGATCCTAATGCCTCTTATCATGTAGTAAATCCTACTACACGAATGTAGTCTCACTAGCGGTCTCGGGATACATCACTAACGCAAGTTCTAGAATCTAAATGCTACCGGTACACTCATAAGCACTAATAGTAAATGCTTTTCCTATCAAATCTAAAGGCGAACCTCACATATTTGGGTGGAAAATTTTTCTGAATAATACGGTTTTGTGCTAGTCATACAATCTCCTATCCATGAGACGTTTGCTAAGGCTAAAGTTTCACTCCTAAATGTTGTAAAAAAAATTTAAATTTGGCGCTAAAATTACACTAACAAGTATTTCTCGTAGTTTTATTACACACCTACCATCAAACAAACAAACTCAAGTGAAAGTGTATCCTAAGGTATCATCATTTACCCTCCCCTTACACTTAGGATGAACATTGTCCCCAATGTTCAATTAAAGAATGTAAAAGTAAAACAAGTAAAAGAATGAAAGCAAATACTCCCCTGATTCGTTCGGTGTGGATAGTGTGGTAACAAGGTTAGATCTTCCTCCAAGAAAATGAACAATCAAAGCTTCCCTTCCAGAAAAATAAATCATCTTCTTGTCATATGTAACCTGTTAAACCTGAGAAAACAAACAAGGCAACCTCGTGTAAAATCGGCGGCAATCTATATATACTAAAAAATCCTAGAAAACAATGTAAGATATAATGCTTGTGGAATGAATGTTTGCAGATTTCCTGGAGTTTATAAAACTAAAGATTTAACAAAAACTTTAAAACTCTATTAGAAAAACAAAACTAGCAAAATTTCCAGAATTTTACACATGACGCCGTCAGGAGTTAATTCCTGACGCCGTCAGAAGTGATCTGCATAAATCTTTACGTTAAGTTTCCGGAAAATTTCTGGAAAAACTTATGTCCTACTTCCTGGAAAATCATGCAAAACATCATTATGACTCGATACAAGCATTTGACTCTAACAAATACTAATATACATGTCCATTTAATATTGTGGAGAATCATGATCGATTTTGTTTCTTAAAAACATATTTGGGGTTTCCCCTTACGCTTATCTTTTGCAAAATACCTTTAGATGAAGTTAAGACTAAGTCAAACGACAAAATAAAGTATTTTCACCATTTTATTTTTGAAACATGATCTACCAATAATAAAAATAAAGCATGCATACAGAAACAAATAACAATCAAACAAATAAAAATCGCACAAAGCATGGGTTGCCTCCCAAGAAGCGCTTTTCTTTATTTACGAGTCTTATAGCTAGACTCAAGGTCATGGGCTATTACGTGACATGGGTGAGTTCCTCATTGAGGACATCCTTGGGATCAAACTTAGGCTTCAATTTCCTATCGGTTTTCTTAGTACGGTATGACCTTTCAAACATTTCTCCATCCGGATCATACAAAATCATCTTCATAAGCCATGATCCGTCACCTTTCTTAGGTGGCTTATCCCACCTCCATTTACACTTATCCCCCTCTCTTTTCCATTTGTTCATCTCTATGTTAATAGGCATTACGCATAAGAACTCAATCATTTTCCTAAAGACTAGGGGGTCCTCAAAAAGGTCTAGCTCCTCATCTCTAGCTATGAGTTGTTCCACCGAATGTGTTTTATCGATGAAATCTTTTTCTAGATAGAATGGGCGTTGAGGTCCTATAAAGTTTCTTTATATCCTAGGTCCATATCTAGATGGTCTCCTATTCATCTCTACCCAATGTGGTGTCGGTTCATCCTCACAATCGTAGCTATGTTTCTTAACATCATATACCGACCAAGTATCGCCCTCACCTACCGCTATCTTAGACTCCTTACAATCTATCATGGCGCTAGCGGTTGCTAAAAATCCTCTTCCTACTAATAATGGGCATGTAGTATGACTAACCATATCTAGGACATGAAAATCCGCTAAAATAGTTAACTTCCCTACGTGAACAACTACATCCTTGATCATCCCAACCGGGTGGGCAATACTCCCATCCGCTAGACCAATTAATACCTCCGTCTCCTCTAACTTTCCTAGCTTGAGAGTGGTGAAAAGGGATAAGGGAATCAAATTGAGGCTTGATCCTAAATCGGATAGTGTGTCGAAAGCTTCGGATTTTCCTATCTTACAAGGCAAAACAAATATACCCGGATCATCAAGTTTCTTAGGTAACTTGTTTTGAACTAAGGCGGTCCCATTTTTACCTAGTTTAAATTTCTCATATTTTTCTAGGAGGGCACTATAGTAGGGAGCACGGGCTAAGACATCAATGACGGGGCCGTTCAAGGTGGAGCTCCTTGAATTCTTCGTCAAGGTCTTGTGTGGGAGGTGTTTCAATTATGCTTTTGACCGGTTTGATATTGGGTGTTTTATTTGATTGGTCCTGCTTTTGACCGGTTTGATATTGGGTGTTTTATTTGATTGGTCCTTTTGAAGAATTTGGTTTTGCTTGAAACACGTGCTCATTGATTTCACCGAGTAGTATTGCGGACAAGAAGTGGGTGACGAAACCGATGATATGGAATTAGCGTTTAGTTTTGGGTTCTTGATCATGTCGCTTGGGAGTGCTCCCATTTATTGGTCATTGAGAACTTTCAACAATGTGTCAATTTTGTTGGTCATCTCGCTTTGCTTTTGTTTGAAATCGGCTTCAAACTTAGATATGCGAGCTTCTTGAGATGCCATAAATTTGGACATCAATCCTTCAAGATTATTGGTACTACCATAGTTATTAAAAGGATTGTTATTGAAAGTGCGGTTGGAGGGTGAACCGTTTGGTTGGTAACGATTAGGTAGATTGGAAGAATTATTTTGGTTTTGTTTCCACCTAAGGTTTGGGTGATTTTTCCAAGAAGGGTTGTAGGAATCACCGTAAGGGTTTGGCTCGGGTTTGAAAGTGTACCACTTATCTCCCGCTTCGTCGGTCCGCAAAGATGCGTAGTCCGCAAAAGCTGTTCCGGGGAGTTCCACGCAATCACGAGTGTCATGGGGACCACTACATAATTTGCATGAAGAAGTGATTTTGTTCACTTGGCTTGAAGGCTTAGGAGCTTCGTAAGATTTCATGAGAAACTTGACTTGGTCCTCAAGTTCCATGATCCTACGGTCGGGAGTGCTAGAATTGTTCGAAGGCAAAGATATTGCCTTGACCGTTTTGTTCAAATCACGGGGATCATTCCAACTTTCGTTGTCATAGAGAGCAAGATCTTCTATGAGTTCCCATGATTCTTCCGCACTTAGATCACGTAGCTTACCACCGGCCGATTGGTCAATGGTCCGCCTTGTGGAGAGATCGATATGGTCATAGAAGATGTGGACTTGGAGCCAAAGATCTATGCCATGATGAGGGACTTTTTGGAGTAAGTCCTTGAAACGAGTCCATGCTTCATATAGAGTTTCACCTTGACGTTGTTGGAACATCAAGATATCATTTCTAAGCTTCGTAGTTCTCCCCGGTGGGAAAAATTGAGCAAGGAAACGAGTGGTGAGATCATCCCATGAGGTGATGGATCCCGCGGGTAAACGTTCAAGCCATTGACTAGCTTGATCACGTAGAGAGAATTGGAATAGGCGTAATCGGGTCGACTCTCTAGTTGTAACATCAAGGTCTATAGAATCTACGATTTTAAGGAAGTCCTTGAGATGTTGGTTAGGATCTTCGGAACGAAGTCCATGGAATGCACATCTGCTTTGCACCAACCAGATGGTGTCTGATTGCAAGGGGGACACATTGGCTCCTTGAGTGAGCTCAATAGTGTTTTGATAGCCTTGGTGGCTAGGACGGGAATACTCTTCTAGTGTTCTGGGCCTAAGAGGTTGGTTTGCTAGTGGTGGGTTTTGTGGGTGGTTTTGTTGTGGTGGGTTGATGGGTCCAAAGATGTTACCACCTTCCATGATGTTGGATGGTAAAGATTACGAACAACGACACGAAGAAATAAGATAGACTAAAGAAAACCTAAAAATAAAATAAAATCCTACTAGAAAGGAATCTAGCAAGTAGACCTAATAAAAAGAAATCCTAACCTAGACAATAACTATTCCCCGGGCTGCGGCGCCAAAAACTTGATGCGTGGGAATTGCACCAGGCTTTACCTCTCAAGGGATCTCGAGAAGCTTACAACCCCCACCAGGCAGTGTACCTGATCGTTGTAGTATAGTATAGTGACAAGTACCGGGGGATTGATCGTTCAACTCAGGAATAGTGTCGCTAGGATTAGAAAGCCTAAAAATTAAGTCTAGAGGTGAAGGATGATTCTTTTTGTATTTTTATAAAAACAATTAAAATCTCGGGTTTTGGAAGAGTGGGCGGAATTAGTTGCTAATCAACTAACCCAATAACTAAAGATGCAATCAAAATAAAATAACAAAAATGTAAATAGAGCTAATTAAACTAGTGGTGTGAACAATAAATGGGAAAATTGTGTTTACTTAGATTCATTACTCCCTAGATATCTTTTACAGGTTGATAGTTTGTTACAGTTGCGTGGATGACGGGTTATATTCCTTAATACCATTTGTGGGGTGGCGTACGTACTTCCCCAACTCTATAAGCTCCTACTTCACTCCTATGTCGAGCCTGCAAGAAGCTCCTAACATGAGATCATTAGAATTCGCTCATGCATTAAATACAACCATAAAGACCTAGTACGCATTGGTTCATGCTTCTTAAGACGTTCAAGCAAGTTATCCTATGGAAGTCTGACAGTTTTCTTAAGCCTAACATCGAAATCATTCATCCGTAACAACTATAAACAAGCAATCAACCCATAATCAACATCTAGGTTTCACAACATCTAAGCAAACACACAAGAGATCTAGCCTAGCATGTTAAAATCAAGACAAGCGTAAGATATATTCAAACAACACATAGACATATTGAATGAATTGAAAGGATACTTATCTTAATTGAACATGAAAGGTTTCAAAGGGTAAAAACCCTTGAAAATACTGATAAAATCGTGCTAGGGTTTCTCCAAGTTATCCCTCTAAATTGTCCTCTCTTAATGAATGAAAATTACAAAACTATATATAGATTTTCCAACGTGACGGCGTCAAGAAGAGAAATCTGACGCCGTCAACTCGCCGCCCATAATAATATCGGATTGCCTAGGTCCAGATCTGACGCCGTCAAGAGCAACTTTCCTCTGGCTGTCACGTGTAATGGGACCATGACGGCCTATGGTGACGCCGTCATGCCCCTAGTGTAAAAACTCTCTGGATCGTCACGAACTCTATCCACTTCACCTCTTGTTTTACTCTTGACGCCATCATGTAGAATTTGGTGACGCCGTCAGGTACTGTTCCCAGCATGGAAAATTAAGACTTTGCCATTTTCTTCACTTTTATGCTCAAAAAACGTCCAAAATACTTCCTTTTCCAGAATTCACTCTAAAAGTACCTAAAATCAGAAAAGGAACGATTTAGGGCAATATTTGATCAAATAAATTCAATTCCAGGCTTAAATGACCCCCTAAAAACGGATCGTTTTTTGCCTCATCAGAAAGCGTAAAAACACGTCTGAAAACGGATGAAAAATAGACGAAAACGTAAGAAAATGGATGAAAAACGGACGAAAATGTATAAAAACGGGCGAAAACATCTGAAAATGAGCGAAAACATAAAAAACGGACAAAAACGTCTGAAAACAGACGAAAACATATATAAACATATGAAAACAGACAAAAACGTATGAAATCGGACTAAAATGCATAAAAACGGACGAAAACGTTTGAAAACGGATGAAAACGTATAAAAACGGACGGAAATAGACTAAAACGTTTGAAAAGAGACGAAAACGTAAAAAAAAAACATATGAAAATGGACGAAAATATATAAAAACAGACGAAAACGTTTGAAAGATAAGAAGGGGGAAAACGTGAATTAAAAAATATGAATTAGAAAAAAAAAACGTGAAGTAGGAAAAAAGAAACAAAAAAGAAAAAAAAAAGAAAAAAAAGAAAAGGAAAAAGTGTGAAAAAAGAGATATATATACGGTTACAAGGAAAAAAAGGAAAACGTGTTTTTGTGTTATGGCAAAACCGTATAAGGATTATGATATCCTTATATTTTTGGGAGGATATTAGGCGTTGTTCTTATCTCTTCTACTCCACATGCACGACATACACAAAAGATGGCTAGGAAATGGGTTGTACAAGTTTGGAATAAAAGCAAACGAAATATATATATATATATATATATATATATATATATATATATATATATATATATATCTTTTATATAATATAATAAAATCTCTATTGGGAATTTTCTATTTTAAAAAAATGCATTCATACTTTATTTAGTAATAATTTTATTTAAAAAAAATTATTTTCTTATTAGGTAACATTTTATATTTATCTATAACACAAGTAGAAGATAAATACAAAAAATATAGATAAGATGCAATTAATAATAGGATTAAAAATTTTAAATAATTATTTTTAATAATAAAAAACTATAATTAAACAGCATAAATCAAACAAAACAAAGTTTAAATTATTTGTTTTTTAATAAATAAAAATATATAATTCAAAAGATTTAAAGAAACCCGCGCGTGCGCGGGAATTATAACTAGTGTATATATATATATATATATATATATATATATATATATATATATATATATATATATATATATATATATATATATATATATAGTTTTAGATAATTTAGACTAATAGTTTAATTAGTTTATATAATGTAATTTTTAATATAATGTAAATTTTTATATTTATAATCCATACTTAGGAAAAATTCAAATTGGCACGTAAAATGAAAGTCTAAATATTTCAGGTTTTACATCTGTTCCCACGGTAAGGCAACGGTTTACTTTCATTTGTGCAGGGAATCATTTCATTACTTAGTTTAGTGCAAGCATAATCCATCAATGGCCCGTTAAGGCAGCCCAATACGCAATTCTAACCCAACTCAATACCCATCACACATTTTGCACCAACAGTATGGATGAAATAATTTGTCTTGGATGTATTTCCGAAAGGGTCATATTTTTTAAATGTTTCTACGTCATCTTCTGGTAATTGACGAAACGATGGATGCCCACATATCGGTAGATGGTTCATAATTATGTGCCAAATCGTTTATCTTAAAAACCCAAGAACCACCTTTTTTTTTTTTTTTTTTTTTTTTTTTTTTTTACCTACTATGTGTGGAAGGGGCATTTGGTTAAACAAGATGTTGTGCTCCTTTTTCGTTTTTCTCCAACAGTGTGTCCATCTCGGCGGGCACCACTTCGTTCACATTGCAAAGCGACATAGTAGTCTTTTTTTGAATCGTGAATAGATAGGCCATATCCTATAGCATAATAAAAGACTTGCACGCTCTTTAGTAGTTCATCACACGATTCGAATGTAGAGCTAGTAAGATAATGTTCTTCATTTTGAGTTATTGAGCTTGGCGAGTCCATCGAGTTCATTTATTTCCTAAAATATACAATGGAAACTAAGAGGAAGCTAGTTTCGTTATGCATGATTAGTAAGTTCAGTATGATAAATGTAGTTCATATATGATTAGTAAAATCCAATATGATACATGTATTATTGCATGGCAAAAATGAAAATCTAGACAATATTAATAAATATAAGCAGTCAAAAAGTCTTATTACTATCACATGGCAAACATGAAAACTAATTCTATATCTATATGTTCGATTACAGTGGTAAAGATTAGTAACTAATTCATGTTAAAGAAATAACACTGAGTAAGTTAATTTCATACAAACATGTGATGGATCAGAGGGCGGTGGTGGAGTAGATCAGTAACGGGATAACTAAAGAGGAAGAGGCATGAGGAATAAGTCACGTCAGGCCGTTAGGGTATAATAAAAGGGGGTAAAAAGTATACAAGGGCATAATAGTCCTTGCAAGATAATTTTATGTGCATTGATCAATTTGCTATGTGTAAATATCAATTCCCTGTATGTAGTAGTGATGATAAATTTATCACTTGAACAATCTACCATGATTTATTCAAACTCGTATCAAGATATGACTTTGACTTTGTGAAGATGTCAAACTCTTATTAACTCGAACCTTGAATGTTACAAGCTTCAAAATCATGTTCCTTTTTTTTTCTTTTTTTTTTTTTTTTTTTTTTTTTTTTTTTTTTTGTTTCTCTCAAAGGTAAACTATTATATTAATCATCAACCAAAAGTACAATATAAGTATCACACTGTCTAATTGGACGTACCCAAAGACAGATTCAACAAAAGAACATTATCCGATATCTGATACACCTACACTATGTTCCGATATTTTGTTAGTAATGAAAAACGTTCAGTTACTTTCATAAAAGCCAGTCGAACTCCACCGTATTCTTTAAAGAAAAGCCAGAAAAAACTTCATGTATTTAGTTATAAAATATTAAAATGATTATTGCCAATATCTTTTATCAAATCCCAGTATTCATTATGAATAATTTAAAGAAGTCAACCATGTAAAATAAGGTCCTAACACTTAAATTATCTAACTTCACTTCTGATTAATATAAAGTAGTGCAGAAAACAAAATCAATCATATTATTAACAGCTTCATGTTGATACAACTAAATCCTGTTGATGACTCTTCAAATCTGTTGAACTAAAAAGCCTTTGAACTATTGATATTTTCTGTAACCACACTATGCAAGGCCTCGAGATCGAACATCGAGTTCGTTATGAAAACAATCAACAATATGAACAAAAATAAGATATCATGAAAATAGAATATTTTTAAAGAAAGTACAGAATGGCTACATTATTTCAAGTTACAATTACATAGGAGTTAAACACTGTACTCCGATCTTCAACAATTTGTATGTCTGATGTATTAACACATGACTCAAAAAACTTCCTGGACCCCAAAATACCCAGACCTTTTAACTGAAAAATGCTGTGAGGGAGATGATTTATTCCTGTATATCTTATATCTAACTCTTTTAGACATTCTAAACATCCAATTTCTGCAGGCAGTTTCTCAACGCTAGTACAATAGAGTTCCAGATATTTCAGATGTTTCATCTCACAGATGCTGTTTGGAATATCTTGTAAAAGGAAACACCCACTTACATTTAGCCTCTCTAAACATTCTAATTTGCCAAGATCCTCAGGTAACTTCTCAAGATGTTTCAATGATACAGTTAGCTCCACTAGATTCGGAGTCATCCCAAGGTCAAGGGTCTTCAACTTTAACTTACTAAGCTTAAGGGATCTAAGATTTAGACATTCAGTGGGCATATGAAGTTCTACCAACATGTCACAACACTTGATGCTTAGCATCTCAAGCCTCGGAGTCAACCCAAGGTCAAGGGTCTTCAACTTTAACTCACTTAGCTCAAGGGATCTAAGATTTAGACATTCAGTGGGCATATGAAGTTCTACCAAATCATCACAATACGTGATACTTAGCATCTCAAGCGTCGGAGTCAACCCAAGGTCAAGGGTCTTCAACTTTAACTCATTTAGCTCAAGGGATCTAAGATTTAGACATTCAGTGGGCATATGAAGTTCTACCAAATCGTGACAATACGTGATACTTAGCTTCTCAAGTGTCGGAGTCAACCCAAGGTCAAGGGTCTTCAACTTTAACTTACTAAGCTCAAGGGATCTAAGATTTAGACATTCAGTGGGCATATGAAGTTCTACCAACATGTCACAACACTTGATGCTTAGCATCTCAAGCCTCGGAGTCAACCCAAGGTCAAGGGTCTTCAACTTTAACTCACTTAGCTCAAGGGATCTAAGATTTAGACATTCAGTGGGCATATGAAGTTCTACCAAATCATCACAATACGTGATACTTAGCATCTCAAGCGTCGGAGTCAACCCAAGGTCAAGGGTCTTCAACTTTAACTCATTTAGCTCAAGGGATCTAAGATTTAGACATTCAGTGGGCATATGAAGTACCAAATCCTCACAATACATGATACTTAGCTTCTCAAGTGTCGGAGTCAACCCAAGGTCAAGGGTCTTCAACTTTAACTTACTAAGCTCAAGGGATCTAAGATTTAGACATTCAGTGGGCATATGAAGTTCTACCAACTTGTCACAACACTTGATACTTAGCATCTCAAGCATCGGAGTCAACCCAAGGTCAAGGGTCTTCAACTTTAAGAAACCCAGCTCAAGGGAACTAAGATTTAGACATTCAGTGGGCATATGAAGTACCAAATCCTCACAACACTTGATGCTTAGCATCTCAAGCCTCGGAGTCAACCCAAGGTCAAGGGTCTTCAACTTTAACTCATTTAGCTCAAGGGATCTAAGATTTAGACATTCAGTGGGCATATGAAGTTCTACCAAATCCTGACAATACGTGATACTTAGCTTCTCAAGTGTCGGAGTCAACCCAAGGTCAAGGGTCTTCAACTTTAACTTACTAAGCTCAAGGGATCTAAGATTTAGACATTCAGTGGGCATATGAAGTTCTACCAACATGTCACAACACTTGATGCTTAGCATCTCAAGCCTCGGAGTCAACCCAAGGTCAAGGGTCTTCAACTTTAACTCACTTAGCTCAAGGGATCTAAGATTTAGACATTCAGTGGGCATATGAAGTTCTACCAAATCATCACAATACGTGATACTTAGCATCTCAAGCGTCGGAGTCAACCCAAGGTCAAGGGTCTTCAACTTTAACTCATTTAGCGCAAGGGATCTAAGATTTAGACATTCAGTGGGCATATGAAGTTCTACCAAATCCTGACAATACGTGATACTTAGCTTCTCAAGTGTCGGAGTCAACCCAAGGTCAAGGGTCTTCAACTTTAACATACTTAGCTCAAGGGAACTAAGATTTAGACATTCAGTGGGCATATGAAGTTCTACCAAATCCTGACAATGCGTGATACTTAGCTTCTCAAGTGTCGGAGTCAACCCAAGGTCAAGGGTCTTCAACTTTAAGTAACTTAGCGTAAGGGAGCTAAGATTTAGACACTCAGTGGGCATATGAAGTTCTACCAAATCCCGACAATACGTGATACTTAGCTTCTCAAGTGTCGGAGTCAACCCAAGGTCAAGGGTCTTCAACTTTAACGTACTTAGCTCAAGGGAACTAAGATTTAGACATTCAGTGGGCATATGAAGTTCTACCAAATCCTGACAATACGTGATACTTAGCTTCTCAAGTGTCGGAGTCAACCCAAGGTGATCAAGGGTCTTCAACTTTAAGAAACCTAGCTCAAGGGAACTAAGATTTAGACATTCAGTGGGCATATGAAGTACCAAATCCTCACAACACTTGATGCTTAGCATCTCAAGCCTCGGAGTCAACCCAAGGTCAAGGGTCTTCAACTTTAACGTACTTAGCTCAAGGGAACTAAGATTTAGACATTCAGTGGGCATATGAAGTTTTACCAAATCCCGACAATACGTGATACTTAGCTTCTCAAGTGTCGGAGTCAACCCAAGGTCAAGGGTCTTCAACTTTAACTCACTTAGCTCAAGGGATCTAAGATTTAGACATTCAGTGGGCATATGAAGTTCTACCAAGTCATGACAATGACTAATGGTGAGATATACGAGGTTTAGATATTCAGCAGGCATGTAAAGTTCTGTCAAATCCTTACATGCTGTAAGACGTACATCGACAAGATTCCGACTATTCCCGAGGTGAAGGCTCCCCAACTTTGAATGACTGATTGAAATGAGCTGTGGACATTCAGAGGGCATGTGTTCTATCAAATCAGGACAATCTTTGAGACTTAGCGTCTTAAGATTTGGAGTAATCCTGAGGTCAAGGTTCCTCAACAATGTGTATGAGAGGTCGAGAGATACGAGGTTTAAACAACTAGCAGGAGTGAACACGTCATCAATGATCCTTAAGTTTGAATCACTGATTTTAAAGGATCTAAGATATAGACATTCAGCGGGCAAGTGAAGTTTAACCAAGTATTTACAATTTTCGAGAATTAACTCTTCAAGTCTCGGAGTATTCCTGAGGTCAAGGATCCTTAACTTTGAATTACTGAGTTTGAGGGATCTAACATTTACACCTTTATCAAGCATGTGAAGTTCTACCAAATTATTGCAATCTTCAAAAATTAACTCCGCAAGATTCGGAGTATTTCCGAGCTTAAGGATCCTTAACTTTGAATGACTAACTTTGAGGGATCTAAGCTTTAGACTTCTAGTGGGCATGTGAAGTTCTACCAAATCATTGCAATCTTCAAGAATTAACTCTGCAAGTATTGGAGTAATTCCGAGCTTAAGGATCCTTAACTTTGAATGACTAAATTTGAGGGATTTAAGCTTCAGACTTTCAGCAGGCATGTGAAGTTCTACCAATTCATTACAATCTTCAAGAATCATCTTTTCAAGGTTTGGAGTAATCCCGAGGCAAAGAGTTTTCAACTTTGAATGATTAAGTTTGAAAATTCTAAGATTTTTACTTTCCGCGGGCATGAGGAGTTCTACCAAATCATGACAATTTATGAGACATAGCTTATCAAGATTTGGGGTAAGCGTGAGGTTGATGGACCTGAGCTTTAGACTTTCGGTTGGCATCCGAAGTTCTACCAAATCGTCACATGCGATAATACGTAACTTCTCAAGATTTGGAGTCAACCTAAGGTCAAGGGTCCTCACCTTTACGTGAAACATTTCGAGGAACCTGAGCTTATAAAGAACCTATAACAAGCACACACACAACCAAAAAGAAAGATGAATATTTGTGTAATGACAGGCCAATAGATATACACCATTATGGTTAATCACATATGTGAAACAACCATTATAAATTAAATACCTTTTCTTCTCCACCTTCCCAAAGCTGTACGATATTGCTGTCATGTAGTTCAAGTCCAACAAGATTATTTGCTTGAAATGTTTTCGGAAAACTCCAAAAAGGATAACCACTCCATCTGAGATATCGTAAGGAATTTGGAAGGTATTGGCTAACTTCATCCAATTCCTCGTCACTACCATAACAATCATCTTCACTTCCAGATAACTCAGTATTTGAGGAATACACTGAGAGAAACCTAAGCTCCTTCAGCTTGGCTAGACCTTTCACATGTAAATACTCTGTTCTCAATTTTATACATTTTGTTGCTTGGGTACCCTGTAGACCAAAAAGCAATGGCCATGAAATATGTTTCATATCAAAATAAAGAGTTAAGTCTATATAATAGCAAGATACTTTTTAAAATGTACAAATATCATACGTGAACTTTGAAAAATACCAATATCGTAAACGTACTTTCAAAAATCGTCTCGATATCGCACCTTAGTTGACGTGGCATGATTAGTCACTGGTTAAACTAATTACACGACATTGCTAATGATTTTTATTGATGATGTGGAGATTACACTAAATGTTTATTATATCTTACTCATATTTTTCGTATATATCATTACAAACACGTTACATACATAAATATGAATCCCAATAATCATAAATCGATGCGATCAAGAAATTGAAGGAGAAACAATCGATATTCTTGCTTAATGATTATCAAGATGTTTATCATTCGTTTGAATAAGTTTAACGACAGAAAAAATTTCTTCTGTTATTCATTTGTTCAATTATTATTACTTTATAAGTTTATAGTAAAAATTCACTACGTTATAAAAAAAACACGCTTCCGGTGCATAAAAAAGTGCACTTCGAGTAGCATAGGGCAAATTCCTTCAAAATGCATCATACTTGCTACAAATGTAACTTCCATGTACTAATTTTTTTTTCCTTATATGGGTACTAAACTTTCATTTTTTGTTCTTTTTGATGTTTTTGCCCCTCAAATTATTAAAAATCCAGGGGCAAAAGTGTCATAAAGTACATCAAAAAGACCAAAAAAATGAAAGTTCAGTACCCATATAAGAAAAAAAAAATTGTTCAGTACACGAAAGTAACATTTGTGGCAAGTATAGTACATTAATAGGTATTTTGCCCAGTAGCATAAGTAGAGGTAAAGCGAATTAAAGAATGTAACTAAATATACACTATACAAAATTCAACATGACAGTAAATAAGTGGCATATAATAATGTGTCATGTACATATAATTTTGGCTTTGGCATATTTAAAATAAGTATGTGATGATAAAAGAACGAATTTTGAAAGTACGTGTACGATATTTGCATTTTTTAAAGTTCAAGTATAATTTTTGTACATTTATAAAAGTATCTTTCTATTATATGAACTTAACCCCAAAATAAAATGTGTTAAAGTGTCATAAATCCTTACCAAGTCATTAGTCAATATATCTTCAATTTCCTCATCAATCCACAATCGGCTATGTCTATGAGGTTCATCAGGGTGCAAACGGCGAACAATATGCCTGCCCATTTCTTGTATATGGTCGTGCATGTCCAATACCCCATATTTGGAAATTTTGATGAGAGATTTCTGCTCAAGAACTCTTAAACCATTTATAGCGTGAAAACCACAGCTTTCAAGCACTCTGATTGCTTCCTCTTTATACCACCCTTCTAGTAAGCAGGCAATGTCTAAGAATATTTCCTTGTGATCGTCCTTGAGACCATTATAGCTTATTTCCAATTTTTCCATAGTTGCCTCTAATGGAATTGTTTTTAATCTTTCTAAGGCATCTTTCCAATCTAGCACATCTTGACCACAGAGAAATGAACCCAAAACTTTAATTGTTAACGGAAGGCCATCAGCATATTTTACAACTTCTCCTGATAGGTCTTTGTATCCTTCAACCGGGATCTCTCTTCCAAATGCATACCTACTAAAGAGGCAAAGTGCTTCATAGGGCGACAACAGACTGATTTGATGAACAAAGGTATGAATGAAGTTCACTCGGTGGGCTACTAGCACTTGCTCATCTCGTGTGGTAATGATGATTCTGCTTCCCGGCTTAAACCAGTTAGATGCACCAGATAACGCCTCTAGCTGCTTTGTATCATTCACGTCATCTAGAACAAGAAGAAGCTTTTTACGATGTAACATCTGTCTCATCGTGTTTTTACCACCGGAAACACTGCTAATGGTGATGTTTTGATCGCTGAAAACATCCATAAGGATTTGTTTTTGTAACTTCTTCAAGCCGGACAAAGAGGGTTTTGAGAATTCCCTGACATTTTCAACAAAACTCTTTCCCTCGAACTGATTGGATATTTGGTCAAAAACAGCTCTGGCCAAAGTTGTTTTCCCACCACCACCAATCCCCTTAATTCCAATCATGCGGACATCTTCAACACCAATTTCTATAGATGAAAGAACCTTATTTATTCGCATCTCCATGCCTACTAAATTCTCATCAGCACTTGAATTGATAGAACATAACTTATTAAAAATATCGGAAACAACTATTTGGATTAGCTTAGATTCATCCCTGTAATAAAAGAACAAGATCATCACTCATATGAATGCAGATTAGAAAGAAACTAAACTAAAAATAAGTTACAAGTTTTAATGAAGCTAGGGTCAATTTACCCATTAGTTGTCGCCTTTAAATCCCACCCAACGAGATCGGCTGCTTCTTTCAAAGCCTCCCTCCATTTCCCAGCAGCTTCTTTCTTTACATGCTTGGAAAAGGCTTCTCCAACTAGTCCAAGTTGATTTCTGACTTCAGTGGGCTCCACATCATAGAAGACTGGATAAGCCGTCTGCTCAACTGTCTTCTGACACTCGATAATCTTGACGAGCTCGTCTAAGCACCAAGATGAAGATGCATATGTCTTTGAGAAAACAATGATGAAAAATCTTGACTCTTGAATGGATTTGAGGAGTTGATCGTTGATCCTTTCCCCTTTCTCGATTTTTTCATCATCCTTGTATGTTTCAATCCCATGTTGCTCAAGAGCTTTATAAAGATGACTAACAAAGTTGTAACGAGTGTCTTCACCTCTAAAACTTAAAAAAACATCATACTTATACCTCTTTTGAATGGATGAGGTTGAAGTAGAAGAACATTCTTCTTGTTTTGGTACAGATGAGATAGAAGAAGATTCTTCATTTTTTGGTTCAGATGAGTTAGAAGAAGATGCCTTTGAATAAAAGAAATAGATAAAAGTTGAAGATGCCATTAGCATAACTCCTAATAAAGCTATGGATGAAGGATCTGAGAAACGTAATAATCTGCTGAAGGACATTTCTACAAACTGATTGCAAAGAAAAGTTAGTGAACTGGAAACAAACAGCAACTTGATAATGTGAAGGTGTAAATTATGGTGAAACTGTCGGAAGAGTTTATGTGCACAAAGAAACTAGTTCCAGCTGCAGTGATGTTGAGAAACAAAAGCCACTCTCATATGGTCTTTTGGTCAATGAAAAAGAAGAGATAAGATTCACTGTTTGAACTTTCAACCAAATGACCAATACACACGTATTCCCAACAAACAAAAAAAGAACACAATTGTAATTAGTACAAGATCAAACCAATAAGAAACTAAACCAAATGTAATCAGATTAATAATTAAATAGATATTACCTTATAAGTAAACATAATCAACTGTTCATTGGAATATAAACCAATGTTTTAAAACACGGGTTGACCCGGCCGGTTCAACCGGTTGAACCGGGAACCGGCTCGGAGACCGGGCCGGATGTGACCAGTTGTTTGCTTGTTCGAGACCCGGATTGAATCGCCGGTTTTTTGTTGACCCGGGTTGACCCGGTTTGATAAACCCTGCCGGGTCATGATTTTTCATAAAAAATTTAAGATTTTTTTTTTATTTTTTTTATTTTTTATTTTTTTTTATTTTTTTTTTTCAAATTAACCTTTCTAATTTTAATCAACAAGTTAAAGTGATGAGTACTAATGTTAGTTAAAATTTTATAAAACCTTAAATTAGAGTTATATACTATCTTAGAAACACAAACTAATATTAGTTTTAATGTAGGCCGTTATAACTTTGAATCATAAGTTGATTTTTGTTGCAAATCTTTGCTATAAAACTTAAAACCAAAGTTTATCGATAGTCTTTAATCTTTTTCATTAGTTCAATTGAATGTAGAAATAAAACTGGACAAATCATGAGATCATGCAACACTACGTATTAAATATAAAAAATATATATACATAAATATGGAACCGGTTCGACCCGGCTGTTCAACCGGTTGAACCGGTGACCCGGTGAACCGGCGACTAAACCGGGTCTATAAAAAAACCGGGTTTTTAAACATTGATATAAACACAACACCCTCTCGAGTCTGAGCCGCAAGCGAATTCACAATAACTTCCAACAATTGTTGCCTATTTAACCTCCCCCTTAACACGAATAGTAGACGAAAACATGATGAATTTAACATAATTAACCGAATTAACGGAGAATTAAGGTTTACGTTAACAAGAAAATAACTAATAATTCATTTCCTTTTTCTTTTCTTTTCCCCAATTCATATTCTTTTTCATTTCCCTTTACTCAAAACTCAAGAAGTGAGTGCACTCTATGTTCCCTTTATTTTTCTTTAGCAAAAGAGGAGCCTTTTGCGTCCAAAGTCATCAAAGGCAAAATTTTAAAAGAAGAGAAGAAAAGGCAACAATCAAAACTATATTACTGCCCCTTAAACTATTAAAGTGTGGGTTTTCTCCTTATTCTTGTCTTTTAATCTATTAAAGATTGAAATAAAAAACGGTATATGTAACAAACTTTTCTTAATTCTAAACGTGTCGCACTGTCCCATACCATGCATTTGTACTTTAATTTTTCCATAACAAAGGCAAATTTGCCATCCTTTCTTACTTCTTTTTTTTAGTTCCATGACAAGTAATGTAATCAATAAACTATAGTGGACAGGTGGATGTTTGTGTTAGACGTGATAATATTGATTGAATGAATAAATAATGAGAGAATACATATAACCATGTGTGATGTAAAAGCTTAACTGAGAGGTGACAATTGAATAAGGGAAAATTACCAAAATAGATCAGTCGCCAAGAGTACGTTCCTTTAATAGATGTTTTTAAATCACTTTCCTCCAGCGGATCAGGGCAACTTGGCGACTAAGCAACCTCATATATGCTCGACACGTGTTTATTATTTTATTAATATAGTACGAAATCTAGAATGTATAGAGAATGTATGTGTAAGGTATGTGTAAGTGTGTAAGGTATTGTACTAGTCAGACGACATGTATTGGGCATTTTTTTTTGTCGTTTTGCGTATTTTTTATTTTAATTAAATATTTATGTATTTCAATTGTATCCAAAAAAAATATGTATTTTAATAAATAATAACAATTATATTTGTCTTTAAAATATTTACACACACTTCCTTCCAACACACACTTCATCATCTCCAACAAATTTTCCTCCATTAAAATCAAGTAAACACAATCGAAGCCCATGAACAATATTGTCGAAACAAAGTGGTATAACAGGGTAGGTACATTGTTTCCATGCATGTTTAAGTTATGTGCTTATACTTTATTTGTTTGATAGTTTGTATAAATATGATTATGTGTGTTTCAAAATTTTTAAAGTTTATTGTTCCTCAAATATTTTGTATAAATTGTAAAATGTATTAGTTTAATTTAGATTAAATGCATTGAGAGTAAATGCACCAACAGTATTTGTTAGGATAGCTAACTGGCGGTGCTGTAGCAAAGTGTACCCATTTCCCGAAGTCATCTACATATAGTCGCTCCTCCTAACACAATCTCACACACACAACAAACACATTTACTTTTCCATTTAATTTACAAGCAAATATTTTGGAAACAGCAATGGCTAGTCTTGAACGTTTTGATGAACTTGCTAAAGGTTGCGGTTCTACCTTGTTGGAACGTCAGTTAGATTTCTATTTAGACAGGTCTGTAGCTAAAGACAAGGATCTAGATAGTGACATTAGTAAGGTCTGCTCGAAGTTAGTTGATTTCATCATAGAAACTGATGGTTTTATTAAGGAACTTTCTGTTATTGAGGGTAGGGTAGAGGCGGTGGAGACTGCAAAGTATCTTAGGCAGCATATGCATAAGGATACCCTTAGGTTGACGGATTTAATGATTTCTAGGAGGGAGACTGAACTATGTCTGCTTGACAAGGAAAAATTTGCTGAGAAGCTGAAGGGGTCGTTGCCATTCTAGTGTCTGGTACATGTGTTGTTCGGATTTGGGGTCTTTTGGGTTTTTGGGGTTATGGGTTAAGCTTTTCGGTGTCTGTATGGGTTGGTTTAGTTTTCTTTTATGTATGGGTAGTTTTGGTTTATCATGGGTTGTCATAGGTTTTTGTGTATGATGATCCTTGTTTCATTAATGAATGAAATGTTTTTTATATATTTTATGATGTTTATTTAATTTGCTACTGCTTATTGTACTTATTAATTATCCAAATTGGTTACTGTACTTATTTATAAGGTTTTGTTACGTTTACTTTCTAACTTTGGTGTAGTTGTGTAACTGATATAGGATGTATGGTTTTATGATTTCTATCTCATTTGTGGACATGTCCAAATTGATTTGTATTTTATCTTGAAGTGGTTATTTGATTCAGTTTGTTTCTGTACTCTTACTATGTAAGTTTTTGGTGTTTAAGCGTGATTCAAGGAGGTTGGAAATTGCCGTGCCTTTGGTTTACAAAATGGTTTGTTTTTGAGAACTTATACCCGAATAATTCATGATTATACTTGACCTACTTCCAATCAGAAGGAAGGAATCCTGTATCTGATCGTGAATTGGTATAACTTTTGTACCACGTGTTATAGTGATTACATTCCTTGTTTAAAGTTATACTACTGTGTATCTAAATTTTATTTATTAAATGTTTGGTCCCCTGTTTTTTCCTCTGTTTTGTAATGTCTGGCCATCAAGTTAGAGTTGTCTGCAAACTTGAGCTTGCCGATGTATGCCTCAACTGATTCTTTGTGTTTTATTTCCCTGCAAGGAGTATCAAACTAAATTCATCTTTGGAAGTAAAGTGAACTACTTTCTGTTAATAAAACGAAAGTTAGATGCAAAACGACGGAACTTGTTTAGGCGTACATGTTTTGGAAGATGGTTGGATCCTTTGTAATTTGAACATGAACCACATGTCATAGAGTATATGCTGAGAAAACAACATGAGGTTGATGATGCCCATTATGATATGCCTTTAGTTTATTATGTCGAAGGTCAAAGTCTACATTTTGGTCATCCTGAATTTGCTCTTATAACCGGGTTCCGTTTTGGAACTGTATCTTTTGGGTTATATACCTCCGGTGAAGTTAAATTTCGTAATAGGATATTTCCTCACCGGATAGGGTTACGTGTTACCAACTTAGATCTTATTGCTGTTATCAAGGATGAAGAGTTGTTTTGCAAAATATCTGATGAAGATGTTGTCCGTGTATGTCTATTGTTAGCTTTAGAAATTATCTTTATGGGTAGGTTGTTGACTAATGAAGTGGATGATAAGTTAATGAGGTTGGTTGAAAGTCTAGAAGCTTGGAATGCGTTTCCATGGGGTGAGCACATATGGATTCATTTGTACGATCAAATCGTGGATGTAATAAGTAAGCACAGTTAAAAGCACCTTCAACATCTCAAGAAAGATCGCATGTATGTTCCGACATATACGCTTGGGGGCTTTTTATTTGCTTTCCAGGTAAAGATTATTCTTCCACATTAATTTTTTTAATCCCTGCTCTATTTTGTTTTCGCACCTAAATCTTATTGATTTTTCCTTGACCTTCATATTTAGATTTGGATTCTTGAGACTTATGAAAAAAGTAAGCTTTGGTGGATAAAGCTAGCGCCAGTGATACCAAGAGCGGTGGCTTGGTCCAGAAAAACTATATTTAAGAAATCGGATTGTTCTAAGCTTTTTGGAAAGGTTATTTCTTCAAAATAGGTCTTTTTTATTTATATTTGATTTAAAATTTTTATCTTAGTTATTTTATTCTGACTATTTTTTGTAGGACTTAAAACCAACTTGTGATATACGTCCTAGTAGAGTTGAGTACGAATCAAATTGGTGGATACACAACAATGATTTTTTCCAATAACACATTCCCAGACGACCTCCTTTAGCAGGACAAAATTTCCTTTTTGATACATATCTTGCCAAGTTGGAAAAGGCACGTAAACGTGGGATAACAGATGTATTAGAAATAGCAACTGCTAGAAGGAGTGACAGTTGTATTAGGGAAAAGACTCTTAAGGATTGTTTGATTGAAGAGTTGAATATTCGGGTTTTCAAGCTTGAGTCAATTATTCAGGTTCTACATGGTGAACGAAATGGTGGAGTTGTGGTAATATACTTGTGGTAATATACGACATCCTTTTCATTATTCTATTATTTCAACCAAATATCATTTCATTGACAGGCGAAACTCCAGTTTGATGATTGTTTTTCCAATAAGAGCTCTGATTTTCGCGCCTCGCTTAATAATCTTTACCTTGATCTGATCAAGTTGCATGAGACTGATGAAGATATTTTTCTGGTAAATTATAAATTCTGACATCTATGTAACCCCGTTATACAACAGTTAGTATATCAAACACTATTTAAACAAGCATAACTTGTCATAGGAGTACCTTCGTTAAGAGGAGTTGAGATTGCGGTTGGAAGAGGATGATAGATTGCAAATGGAAGATGAGAAGATGATGAAAGAGGAGATGCGGTTTAGGGTGGAAGAGTATAAACAGATGAGGTTTGAGGAAGAGAAGATGCGGCAGTTGGATGCGGAGAAGAAGAAAAAGCGTAATGTGCTTCTGAATTCCTCTCACTTCAAAAAAGCTTTGGAAGACGCAAGACTTAGTAAAAGGACTCACGTAGATGCTTTTACATCAAAAACTGATTGGAAAGTTTCTTGGGTGAAAATAAAAAAACATCGTGGGTACCTTAATAATCCGTTCTTGGTAGAACTTCTAAAAGATGTGCAACCTTGAAAAGAGGTATCAAATAACATCAAATAGTTCAACCTTAAAAAATTATAGTGTGTTTGATTTCATACTGCTAAACCCTTATAATTTTGTGTAGGATCTATCCCGATGGTTTCATACTGTTGACACTCTTTGGATGAGTGATGATTTTGAGCTGTTTCTTTCCAAGTCGGATACGGTTACATTCAAGTTTCCTTGGTCTGACGATTTTAATGTGAATCGAATTTTCTGGCTTAGATTAGTCTGCCTAGACCCTGCAAGGAAAGGGTGGCTAAAGGAGGAGGTGAGTAACACTATGGATTTCGCAAAATTAGATTTTTAATACTAAATATGTACTTTAGCCTTCACTACAAACTGTTTTTCTTTTATGTAATTAAACAGCACATAGAATTATGGGTGGACTACAAGTGGCATGTGAGACCCGAGAATTCTAACTGGGCAATGGTTACTACATACTTCGTTCAACTTCTTCTTCAAAACTCCATTCCCTTGTTTTATGTTGATGGTAGAAGGTACCCCATTCCATGGGCCAATGTTGATCAGGTAAAAGCTTTGTTATTAACACACAATGTTATTTGCATAATTATGGTTTCCTCTAATAACTATCCATCATTATGATGAGGCGAAAAATGAAACGTTTTTAGGGGGTCATTTAAGCCCGGATTTGAATTTATTTGATCAAATATTGCCCTAAATCGTTCCCTTTGTCATTTTAGGTACTTTTGGAGTAAATTCTGGAAAAGGAAGCATTTTGGACGTTTTTGGAGCATAACTTAATTTTCCTTGCTGTGAACAGTACCTGACGGCGTCAAGAGTCTTCATGTGACTGCGTCAAGAGTAAACAAGAGGTGGAAGTGGTGACGATCCAGAGAAATCGTGACGGCGTCAAGCTTGGTCGTCATAGTTTAAGATATGGTGACGGCCCATAGTAATATTACTCATGACGGCGTCAAACTTAGATCTAGGCAATCCGATCTCATTATGGGCGGTGAGTTGACGGCGTCAGAAATTCCTTCTTGACGCTGTCACCCTGTAAAATCTATATATAGTTTTGCAATTTTCATTCATTAGAGTGGAACTTTAGAGGGTGTAACTTTGGAGAAACCCTAGCACGAATTTTACTACTCTTTCAAGGGTTTTTACCCTTTGAAACCTTTCATGTTCAATTGAGATAAGTATCCTTTCAATTCATTCAATATGTCTATGTGTTGTTTGAATATATCTTACGCTTGTCTTGAATTTAACATGCTAGGCTAGATCTCTTGTGTGTTTGCTTAGATGTAGTGAAACCTAGATGTTGATTATGGGTTGATTGTTTGTTTATAGTTGTTACAGATGAATGATTTCGATGTTCGGCTTAAGAAAACTGGCAGACTTCCATAGGGTAACATGCTTGAACGTCTTAAGAAACATGAACCAATGCGTACTAGGTTATTATGGTTGTATTTAATGCATGAGCGAATTCTAATGATCCCATGTTAGGAGCTTCTAGCAGGCTCGACATAGGAGTGAAGTAGGAGCTTATAGAGTTGGGGAAGTACGTACGCCACCCCGTGAATGGTATTAAGGAATATAACCCATCATCCACGTAATTGTAAAAAACTATCAACATATAAAAGATATCTAGGGAGTAATGAAACCTAAGTAAACACAATTCTCCCCATTATTGTTCACACCACATTAGTAATTAGCTTTATTTTCATTTATGTTATTTTATTTTGATTGCATCTTGGTTATTGGGTTAGTTGATTAGCAACTAATTCCGCCCACTCTTCCAAAAACCCGAGATTTTAATTGCTTTCATAAAATATAAAAAATACAAAAAGAATCATCCCTCACCTCTAGACCTAGTTTTTAGGCTTTCTAATCCTAGCGACACTATTCCTGAGTTGAATGATCAATCCCCCGGTACTTGTCACTATACTATACTACAACGATTAAGTACAATGCCTGGTGGGGGTTGTAAGCTTCTCGAGATCCCTCGAGAGGTAAAACCTAGTGCGATCCCCACGTATCAAGTTTTTGGCGCCGCTGTCGGGGAATAGTTATGGTCTAGGTTAGGATTTCTTTTTATTAGGTCTACTTGCTAGATTCCTTTCTAGCAAGATTTTATTTTTATTTTTAGGTTTTCTTTAGTCTATCTTATTTCTTCGTGTCTTTGTTCGTAATCTTTACCATCCGACATCATGGAAGGTGGTAACATCTTTGAACCCATCAACCCACCACAACAAAACCACCCACAAAACCCACCACTAGCAAACCAACCTCTTAGGCCCCGAACCCTAGGAGAGTATTCCCATCCTAGCCACCAAGGCTATCGAAACACTATTGAGCTCACCCAAGGAGCCAATGTGTCCCCCTTGCGATACGACACCATCCGGTTGGTGCAAAGCGGATGTGCATTCCATGGACTTCATTCCGAAGATCCTAATCAACATCTCAAGGATTTCCTTAAAATCGTAGATTCTATAGACCTTGATGTTACAACTAGAGAGTCGACCCGATTACGCCTATTCCAATTCTCTCTACGTGATCAAGCTAGTCAATGGCTTGAACGTTTACCCGCGAGATCCATCACCTCATGGGATGATCTCACCACTCATTTCCTTGCTCAATTTTTCCCACCGGGGAGAACTACCAAGCTTAGAAATGATATCTTAATGTTCCAACAACGTCAAGGTGAAACTCTATATGAAGCATGGACTCGTTTCAAGGACTTACTCCAAAAAGTCCCTCATCATGGCATAGATCTTTGGCTCCAAGTCCAAATCTTCTATGACCACATCGACCTCTCCACAAGGTGAACCATTGACCAATCGGCCGGTGGCAAGCTACGTGATCTAAGTGCGGAAGAATCATGGGAACTCATAGAAGATCTTGCTCTCTATGACAACGAAAGTTGGAATGATCCCTGTGATTTGAACAAAATGGTCAAGGCAATATCCTTGCCTTCGAACAATTCTAGCACTCCCGACCGTAGGATCATGGAACTTGAAGACCGGGTCAAGTTTCTCATGAAGCCCTACGAGGCTCCTGAATCTTCAGGCCAAGCAAACAAAATCACTTCTTCGTGCAATTTGTGTAATGGTCCTCATGAAACTCACAATTGCATAGAACTCCCAAAACAGGCTTTTAAGGACTTCACGTCATCACGTGCTAAAAATGTAAGGGATAGAGGATTCGTCACTAATCGAGGTCCTCGAAACTTTGGTGAGGCCTATGAAGCATGGAAGGATAAGCCAAATTTTAGAGGATACCAAACTCGGAGTGTATCCTTCGATGATTCCCCTCCACTCGAATGGTCTGAGCATTTCCCCCCACGAACCATTCCTGAGCAAAGCTATGAGGATGCCTTGCGGAAGTTCATTCTCTCTCAAGAACTACAGCTCTCCATGCTCGAGACTCGATTTAGACAACAGCAGGCCGATATGAATGACAAGATTTGTAATCTGTTAACTGCTATTAAAGGGCACGCTGTTAGTAAACCGATTCGGGCTGAAGAAGTCAAATCTGTCATCACAAATCAGCCAACCTCTCCCGTTAAAATAAAAAGCCCTAGTAAACTCTTTAAACATATGTCACCAACAGTGAAGGAAGTCGGGGGCTATGTTAAACCTCAAGGACCAATCCACTTTGTAAATACCATCACCACAATATCTGCTCCTGCACCTGACATGAACCGACAACCAACTGGGGATAAGGGTCATGAAGCTGAGGGCGTGACCCTAGAGAGGGACCACGAAGTGGTCAAGAGCCTAGCCAAGTTACTCAAGGACCCCATCACGAAAGGGTCAGGCGAATGGGATGAGTCTAATGAAAGATCAAAGGGGCACACGAAAGACCCGGGGATTTCAGGTGAATCTACTGTAGAGAAATTAGAGGAAAATATAGTTGATATTGCTATAGGATGTAGCAATAGGATTAGGAAAAGCAACTCGGAAGTTTTTAAGATTTCTTGCACCGCTAAAAAGAAGCTCATAACCGATGCTTACTTAGATCCTAACCTCCCTATGAGCATAATTCCCCTCTCCCTTTACAACGAAGCCTTCCCTGAACAAATCTCATGTAAAGGACTCGATAATGCCAGGATGATGAAAAGGTTATCATTTATGATTGGAGGGTTCACCTATGACATTGATCTCACCGTAATCGATGACATAAACTCGGTTCCTAATCCAACATTAACCAACCTCGTCCTCGGGCAACCATTTTTTAATGATACAGGAGTAATCCTGGATGAGAAAGATGGTAGTGCCTTATTCACCAACGGCGTTAGGGAAGTCATTTTCCGAAAGGGTAATGAGGAAATATACGAGTACCATCCGTCAATAGATTGCAATGCATATGGATCACAAGATGGAAGGTCGGAAAGGATAAAGCGGTGTGATCCGAATAACCTCAAAATCCCTTGTATGATTGGTCACAAGTATTTCGATAATGTCTACATTAACGTGTTCCTACCTAAGAATTTTATGTCCCTATTCCACTATAACAATATCTGCAGATGGGGAATGATTTATAAAGGAGAAAATGTTGTTGGTAGAGATCATGAAATCCAGGTGTTCGTAGGAAATATGGCATTCACAATGGACTTTACGATCGTGGACAACATCGAGGATTATGTCGACCCAAGGTTGTCACAAGTTGTTTTCAGAGCGCCCTTTTGTGAAATCACTAACCTAATGGTTGACGAACGGAACGGAATCATGACCTTCACTGATGGAATTAGGAGGGTGTCATACCAAACACCATACAAAAGGAAGGACCTCGAAGGAATTGATTGTGACGGGCTTGATAAGCTAGGTTCTCAACTTATCTTATGTGATGAAGATGTTCGGAGAGGATGTAAGAACACTTCCGATTTATCATGTAGATTCTTTAAGGATGTTAGTAAACTTGGATCCAAGTATCGGGAAGATGTCTTTGAGTTTGAAGACCCAAAATACCTGCACTATGAAAGTGATACTGAGATAGGAGATGACCTAGAAAATGAGACCAACGATGAGGTCACGTAATTGCCCATGGCCTTGAGTCTAGCTACAAGACTCGTAAATAAAGAAAAGCGCTTCTTGGGAGGCAACCCATGTTTTGTGTGATTTTTATTTGTTTGATTGTTATTTGCTTCCGTATGCATGCTTTATTTTTATTGTCGGTAGATCATGTTTCAAATAAAATTGTGAAAATGCTTTATTTTGTTTTTAACTTCGTCTTAATTACATATAAAGGTATTTCGCAAAAGATAAGTGTAAGGGGAAACCCCAAATATGTTTTTTTAGAAAGAAATTGATCATGATTCTCCACAATATTAAATGGACATGTATATTAGTATTTGTTAGAGTCAAATGCTTGTATCGAGTCATAATGATGTTTTGCAGGATTTTCCAGGAAGTAGGACATAAGTTTTTCCAGAAATTTTCCGGAAACTTAACGTAAAGATTTCTGAAGATCACTTCTGACGACGTCAGGAGTTAACTCCTGACGGCGTCATGTGTAAAATTCTAGAAATTTTGCTAGTTTTGTTTTTCTAACGGAGTCTTGAAGTTTTTGTTAATTCTTTAGTTTTATAAACTCCAGGAAATCTGCAAACATTCATTCCACAAGCATTATATCTTAAATTGCTTTCTAGGATTTATTAGTATATATAGATTGCCACCGATTTTACGCGAGGTTGCCTTGTTTGTTTTCTCAAGTTTAACAGGTTATGTATGACAAGAAGATGATTTATATTTCTGGAAGGGAAGCTTTGTTTGTTCATTTTCTTGGAAGAAGATCTATCCTTGTTGACACACTATCTACACCGAACGAATCAGGGGAGTATTTGATTTCATTCTTTTACCTATTTCACTTTTACATTCTTTAATTGAACATTGGGGACAATGTTCATCCTATGTGTAAGGGGAGGGTAAACGATGATACCTTATAGTATACAATTGCACTTGAGTTTGTGTGTTTGATGGTAGGTGTGTAATAAAACTAAGACAAATACTTGTTAGTGTAATTTTAGCGCCAAATTTAAAATTTTTTTTACAACATTTAGGAGTGAAACTTTAGCCTTAGCAAGCGTCTCATGGATAGGAGATTGTATGACTAGCACAAAACCGTATCATTCAGAAAAATTTTCCACACAAATATGTGAGGTTCGCCTTTAGATTTGATAGGAAAAGCATTCATTATTAGTGCTTATGAGTGTACCGGTAGCATTTAGATTCTAGAACTTGCGTTAGTGATCCATCCCGAGACCGCTAGTGAGACTACATTCGCGTAGTAGGATTTACTACATGATAAGAGGCATTAGGATCACCCTTGTGTTCAACCCGTATCATAATTACTTGACCATTTAAGTCATATTACTTGGCTAGTAAAGTCAATTAATTTTTCCTACACCTTAGCGTTGTACTCATTTTTAGTACACGAAACCCCTAGTACACCCCTCCGAGCCTATTTTTTCGTTTCTAACTTTAAGCATCTTACTTAAAGGAAGAATTTGTTACAACCTACTTAAATGTACAACCAAATCGCCTTAGCCTTCCGTGTATGCACTCATCTTTAGTGCATTATTGTTACATGTTTAAACCCTTAGTTAATTATCTAATTGATTACATGGTTGCTAAGTTGAATCATATCTTTGTACATATTGTTTTGGGACGATTGGGACTCATGGGTAAAGTACTAATGTTATGGAGTAATGGGGAAGAACATCATATTATTACCCCCCCATATGTACGTTAATCTTAAAAGTACTCCAAGTGTTTTGATTATCTTAATTCGAGTCATTAGATTAGTTTATTGTAAAGTATGTAAAGATTCAAGTGTAAGAGGAATGTTCATTCCCTATGATGTATTATTTTGGATGGTAGGGTAAGAGTGTACGCAAAAAAAAAAAAAAAAAAAAAAAAAAAAAAAAAAAAAAAAAAAAAAACAAAACAAAAAAAAAATCGAAAAATCAAGAGAAAGGAAGAAAATATATATATAGAAAAAGAAAAGAGAAAAACATACGGACTACTATCCCGTTTCATTCTATGTTCATTTTATGTTTTCGTTATTTTTCATTTATTAGCTTAAGTCGAGTCTAGTCTTGGCTTAGCAACGTCATATTGTACATGTAATTAACCAAGATGATTAACTCGCCACCAGTAAAGATTGCCTTTATCCAACAAAACCGTGTATTCCATATCCCTACACCTAACGTTATAACCCTTTAAAAGACCTCTTTGATAGTTTATCCTAGGTGCTTACGCCATGTGGTGGAGGTTTGATCCTTTCCCAAGCCTATGGTAATCTATTTGCTATGACAGGTAGTAAGAGATGTTTTCCATTTCCATATTGTGATATATACTTTATTACACCCGAGAGATGTGAGTATCTAAACACTATTTGTGAGGTGCTAGTATATGACCTCCATGCTTATCTTTTGTCTTTAGTGGAATGATTATTTGTTGTAGTTACTTTTATATTAGTGTTAAATGACCCCTAACTTGTATTTTGATTAGAATAAAAGCGCATTTGCTTGAGGACAAGAAAATCTCAAGTGTAAGGGTATATGATGAGGCGAAAAATGAACCGTTTTTAGGGGGTCATTTAAGCCCGGATTTGAATTTATTTGATCAAATATTGCCCTAAATCGTTCCTTTTGTCATTTTAGGTACTTTTGGAGTGAATTCTGGAAAAGGAAGCATTTTGGACATTTTTGGAGCATAAAAGTGAAGAAAACGGCAAAGTCTTAATTTTCCTTGCTGTGAACAGTACCTGACGGCGTCAAGAGTCTTCATGTGACGGCGTCAAGAGTAAACAAGAGGTGGAAGTGGTGACGATCCAGAGAAATCATGATGGCGTCAAGTTTGGCCGTCATGGTTTAAGATATGGTGACGACCCACAGGAATATTACTCATGACGGCGTCAAACTTGGATCTAGGCAATCCGATCTCATTATGGGCGGCGAGTTGACTGCATCAGAAATTCCTTCTTGACGCCGTCACCCTGTAAAATCTATATATAGTTTTGCAATTTTCATTCATTAGAGTGGAACTTTAGAGGGTGTAACTTTGGAGAAACCCTAGCACGAATTTTACTGCTCTTTCAAGGGTTTTTACCCTTTGAAACCTTTCATGTTCAATTGAGATAAGTATCCTTTCAATTCATTCAATATGTCTATGTGTTGTTTGAATATATCTTACGCTTGTCTTGAATTTAACATGCTAGGCTAGATCTCTTGTGTGTTTGCTTAGATGTAGTGAAACATAGATGTTGATTATGGGTTGATTGTTTGTTTATAGTTGTTATAGATGAATGATTTCGATGTTAGGCTTAAGAAAACTGGCAGACTTCCATAGGGTAAAATGCTTGAACGTCTTAAGAAACATGAACCAATGCGTACTAGGTTATTATGGTTGTATTTAATGCATGAGCGAATTCTAATGATCCCATGTTAGGAGCTTCTAGCAGGCTCGACATAGGAGTGAAATAGGAGCTTATAGAGTTGGGGAAGTATGTACGCCACCCCACGAATGGTATTAAGGAATACAACCCGTCATCCACACAATTGTAACAAACTATCAACCTGTAAAAGATATCTAGGGAGTAATGAAACCTAAGTAAACACAATTCTCCCCATTATTGTTCACACCACATTAGTAATTAGCTTTATTTTCATTTCTGTTATTTTATTTTGATTGTATCTTAGTTATTGGGTTAGTTGATTAGCAACTAATTCCGCCCACTCTTTCAAAAACCCAAGATTTTAATTGCTTTCATAAAATATAAAAAATACAAAAAGAATCATCCCTCACCTCTAGACCTAGTTTTTAGGCTTTCTAATCCTAGCAACACTATTCCTGAGTTGAATGATCAATCCTCCGGTACTTGTCACTATACTATACTACAACAATCAGGAACACTGCCTGGTGGGGGTTGTAAGCTTCTCGAGATCCCTCAAGAGGTAAAACCTGGTGCGATCCCCACGTCTCACATTACTAAAACCTTGTAGGTTCTTATGCCGATCAATGAAACTGAAAGACATTGGTGTGTTGCCCAATTTGACGTCCTTTCCGGATTGGTCACATTCTATGATAGCGGGAACACAATTGACTATGAATGCCGTGATTGGTATGTCTGGCTAAGGGACTGTTTACAGGTACGAGTATATTATGATTGCTTTTAGTAAAACTATAAGTTTAAAGAATATACTAGTTCGATACACCATTACATACTCTAGTAGTTCAATTTACTTGATGTTTTTCTAAATAAATAAACTAACTCATGCAACTTAATTTGTTTAATATATTTTGTGTACTTTTGTAATACCTATGTGTTTATTGAGTTTGTTTGTAACTAGATGTATTCGTAATTCGTTTTTTGTAATCTTAAGTTGTACTTTTTGAAGTCTTATGTGTATATTAGATCTTAGAAATTGTGGCCGCAATTTCTTTGTCCGATTTAATAACACTTACCCCATTCAAATCACTTTAATTAGTTTTGGCATCTATAGAACATTGACATGACATCCACTATTCACAAGTTGCCCAATCTATTAGCTTCCTAGTCACATGTTGCCCAATATTTAATCTTCCTATATAAGGAAGCTAACAAGTACACATTTACATACCACACATTCTCTCTCCATCCTAAAAAAAACCTACATCACACTTACCATTACTCTCCTACTGCTATGGTTGGCCGAACTGACCTCTCACTTAAGACTAAGTCACCATCACTCAAAGATATGATGCTCCTCTTGTTTGAACAAGATAATGAGTGGGCTGAGGTTATTAAGCATCTTGAAAATTTCCCTTCTATTGGTCTAGCTCGTGATAGCGTCAAGCTACTTCATGAGTTGCAGGATGTTGACTTGGAAAAATCAAGGGGCTTGATGAAGTTGATAACTGAGACACAGCTCAGGGTCCTCAAAAAAATATCTTTTGTTTCTCTAATGGGTAAAAAGTGATGTGTTCTGGTGTCCTTTGTGCTGTCGACCTTGCATTCTGTCATGTTAAGCTTCAGTCTTTTAGGTCTTTATGTTTGGTCATGTTGTCTTTTGGTCATGTTGTCTTTTGTTTGGTTATGTTGTCTTGTGCATTAAGGGAACTTTTTATCATGTAATAATTTGTACCTGTTTCAGTCTATCAGTAATGAATGCAATATTTATTTTATGTTTAAAATCATCTTTGTTACTCCATAATCACGAAAAAACTATATGAATACTAATTTATATCAACCATAAACCATTTGACTTGTTCCATTTTAAAACAAAAAATGAAATAATAACACGTAACCATAAATCATTTTATGTTGTTATTGGATCAATATTTATATTAGTAAACCAACAATAGACTGTTGTTACAGTCACAAGACGACAGACATATACAAGTAATAGTTGGACAAACTATGGGTTCATTTTCAGGAACCGCAGGTGTTTATAGAAGGTAATCCTATATTTGGATCACTGCTAATAGTGACATACTATTAATTGTTGTTTCACAAATTTGGACATACACCTTCCATTCTATTTTATGATACCGTTTATCTTATTTTCTTATATTAGTTCTTTGTACAGGCTCGTCTACCAGTTGTTTTAGAGAAAGCTAAAGTATTCGAGATGAAAGGGATACATCCTAGTGAGTATAAGATTACCTTTAAGCTAGCGGAAAACGTTCCTAAGCAGGGGGGATCTTTGGTGATTGTGGTGTTTTTGCTTGTATATTTTTATATTGTTTGGCACATGGCATACCGTTGCATCTCGATGACCCGGTTGACGCGGCCTTAGCTTATCGTGAGAAGATGGCTCATTTTTATTTTAAACATAAATGTTGATACCATTACTTGTATATGTATGTCAGCCATAGGTTTTGTGACTAACGTGTATATTTTTGGGGACGTCAAATTGCATAAGATGCACATAATCCCAGTTTAATAATTTCCATTCATGAATATATGTTAACAAACAATAAGTCTCATATGGTTTAAACATCATACATAAACATGTTGAAAGCATGAAGTAGCCCTAAAAGTAACAAAGTTGCCCAAAAAATTAGGAAGTTGCCCAAGAAATGTACACGTTGCCCAATTAAGCAAATAAAGTGTATTTTCTAGTTGGAATGAAATTGGAATATGTACTATCTTGTGGTTGACATGCAATGTCTCTTTACTAACAATTGTTTTATATTATATACTATAAGTGGACTATATAAGGCAAAACCATGTAAGATTAAAAGTCACCAAACCTACATTGGTTAGTGAGATAGGAATAGTAACTTTTAAATTAAGGATGGATCACCACTACTCGGATTCATCAAACTATTCATCCAACCCTTAACCATTATGGACTCCTTATAACACACCAATGGGAGTAGTGTACTACGACTTTTTTTTTTTTTTTTTTTTTTTTTTTTTTTTTATCTTCATTACTTCATTTTTCGTATTAAAATGTTGTTTTCTGTATACAGGAGTGAAGAAAAAGATGAAGATTTTATGGTGTTTGAAGTTTTCCATAATGGTGAATTCATTGGAAATCCTTTTCCTTTAAGTTAAGATTATCCAAACATCTTGGTACTTAAGGTATCTCGGTAAAAAAGAATGTCGTTCAAAGAATTTTGTGACTTGTTGGTTTACAAACTAGAATGCCAGATATGGTCTTTGTTTTTTTGTATTCCTAGAAGGAGTCTTGAAAAAGGGTTGACAATTGTTGAAACAGATGCTGAGATCAAAAAGATGTATGCTGTGGCTGCATCTTATGGGTTGTTACAAGTGTATATTGCTCATTATCCTCAAAACCTAGCCCAATACTACTATAATAACTTGCCTTTCGACTCGTCTGATGATGAGGTTATTTCTAGGCTAAAAAGCCATGAAAAAAGAAAGGCTGATGCTGCCTCTATGTCGCCTGAACAGCTTCAAGCATGGGCAGAGGAAGAATCTCGTTCACCTTACCTTAGGACACCCCCTCTTAAGGCTAGGAGAAAAGGTATTCAATTTCAAGGAAAGAACTTGTTTGAAGATTTTTTGCATAGTAGTTCTGTTGGAGATGAGTTAGAGGGTCCTCCAGGTTGGTTAGAAGGTGGGATCGATGAAAAAGGTTGGGTTGATGTTGGAGCGACTAACTTATTGGATCCTTGGCTTGATTTGGCGCTTGGTTATGATGTTGGTTCACTGCCGAATGTGGGTGAAAATGGTTTTGCAAATGATGTTGTCCTAGATGTGGGATGGTCTAATGCCCCAGATATTGGGGCGTCTTCTAGTAAGCCAGTTGAAACCGGGTCTAGTTTAGCAGTTCGACTTATGCAAAAGGGTAAAAATACTGTTAATTTTAATAGAAAGATGTTGGGTTTTAGGAAGGGCAACTCTATCTGGGCAACCAAAGGCTTACGAAGAAAAATTTTGCGTGGCCGTGTTGTGAAAAGACTTGTATCCGCTCGAAGGTGTGGCAGGTTGCCTACTCTGTTTGGGTTGAATGATGATCAGGTTTAGGATAATGGACCATGTGTAAGTCCTAAGTAGTCATATGAATGTGGTGTGAACTTTGCTACAGCCATAAAATGTTTTCGTTAACACATCCACAAAACTTGTCAATGTTTTTTCGTAAACATTTTGTGGTTGTAGCAATTGTCTTATAAAGTTTTGGGTAGTACCTACGATTATCTTTGCACATCTTTTGGGTTTTGTGTAGCTTGTGCACAATATGTAGAAAATGTTGTATGTTTTCTACTCGTATAATCGTATTAAGTTGTCAGTTGTTGCTCAAATTAGACTTAAATGCATATGGTTCATTAACATGTTTATACTCTACTAGTACTTTTGTAGTTGAAATCACAAACACTGCGCAGGTGGTTATTCAATTATTTTGAAAAAGTAGGCAAAGTGAACAAAATAGGGTAATGTTTCTACACTAAAATGTGTTGCATAAGTGACACAACCATGTTTAATACGAAATAAGCTGTTGCATAACAAGTTTGGTACAAGATAAGGTTGAGTTTTTACATGCAACATGTCTTAAGAAACACGATTGAAAGTAGCCTCATTAATGTCATACATAATTAGTTCTTGCATAACTTAAAAACATAGAAATAAGCTGAAAGTTACACTAAAAAGTTTTGTGGAGTGGAAAAGTGTGACAGATGGTTGATGATGCAATTAGATGAAGCTGGATCTCTCTCATTCGTGCCTCATTGGTCAAGTATTGATTTATAGTAGAACATCCCTGGTTTCCATTACCAATGCTAAGACCACCACATATATCCTTCAGAGACCTCAGTTTTGTTTTTGGACATCTCTGTCATATAATAAGCAAGAAAACATTAATTCTGCCTACACACAAAATATTGATTTGTGAAGACTACAAGACTTACTTTTTTTTGTCACCAACGACATGCTACATGAACCTCGGCCGTGTCCCGTTGCACCACACCTGATGCATTGCTTCCTTTTAGGCTCCTCCCCTTGAGATCGGATGCGATCTTTCTTTTTTGGCCTCCCTGCCTGCCTCTTAACTATAACCGGTGGCAATACAGTTTGCAAGTCATCGGGAGCTTCCCACTGCGAAACATCTTCTACAGGATTAAACAAACCCTCGTATGTATTTTTCAGTGTTATTCTGAAAAACCAAGGTTGCACCAATCGTTGAACACTAGTCAAACCAGCTACTCTAGCCACAACACATACGTGTCCATACGGTAGACCCGAAAGGTCCCATTTGCGACAAGTACATGTCCCTTCTGTCAAATCAACAACATGGACTCTTCGGTTGTCTTTCACTTCATACTTTTTCATTTTGTCAATGCCCTTAACCGTCCAATTAACGCTCTTGATGATTTTGTCATGAATTTTGGCTGTTGCCCAGTCTGAAATTTCTTCGTCCATTGCATCTAACATTAAAAAGATTAACATCATTATAGTCACTTGTCTTAGTTTTTAAAGACATGAAAAAAAAAATAAACATCACATCTAATTACGTAATAATAAAATTTTAAGGATAGTTTGCACATTTTTTTACAAGCTTACCTTCGTATTTTTCCCGACGTTCAAAATACCACCGTTGAAGAAGCGCTCTATACCAATCCATGAGCATCGTAATTGGGACTCTGTGCACGTCTTTTGTTAAAGCATTGATTGACTCGACGCTATTCGATGTCATGTAGTTGTATCTGTTTGCAGGGCAGTATGCCCTGGACCATTTCTCAAACCCTGCTTCCTCTAGTGTTTTGTACGCCTCGGGTTTAGTGGCACGAATAGCACAAACACACATATCAAACTCCGCCTTTGTGTAAGCCTTGCATGTCTTCCAATACAAATTCTTTAAAGAATCACTTTGCATATTGGCATTCATCATCATATGGCGACAGCAAAAACCATGAAAGGCGTTTGGAAAAACATTCTTACATGCAAGGCTAATTGCATAATGTCTGTCAGATATGATGGCCAAATCAGAAACCTCACCTATGCATTCTTTCAGCTTTGTCAAAAACCAGGACCATGTCTCCCCTGTCTCACCTTGAGTCACACCGGTTGCAATGGGTATTATTTGATTGTTTCCATCCATTCCAACTGCAGCAAGATTTGTGCCAAGGTAACGACCGCATCGATTATTATCAACGGCCGCATAAAGCATAAAAAACTCCTAACCTGTTAGATTAACAACAAATTAATTATTGGGTAATAACTTTAAATAATTAAACATTTTGAACCACTCAAACATAAATAATATGAACAACAAATTTTTCAAATTACGCTTACCGCAGCACCGAAGGCTACAAAACATTGCTTAAAGCATCCTGCATCATCGGTGTCAATGTGTGTTACTGTTCCCTCATTTGCCAGTTTTAAGTAGTGGAAATAATACGATAACTGCTGAAAAGAAGCCTTGGGACATCCCTGAGTAGCCACCATTGCAAGTTGCTTCCCTTTCCAGGCTTTTTTGTAAGTAATGTCTATATTCCAAGCTAAATTGAAATCTAGTTGTATGTCCTTTGGTTTATACACCCTGGAAGTGTCTCTCATTTTCGGAACTAGCATATGACTCAATACTTTTGTTAGGTCACCATTTATGTAAACACAAGTATGATATTGATAGAAAATGAGATGAGAAAGAGAGGTGGTTGATTATAAGAAATGAGAGAAGATAAATTGCAAGAGTTTCACTAGTGTATTCAAATAACCAACAAATGTAAGAGTTACATAAGCTTGATATTTATAGGGGGAGGAGTAGGGCAACACTCCCTTCCTCCCTCCTTTCATTTGGACGTGGGCTTTAAGGCCCATTGGTCTTACATTCTTAAGCCTTGTAACATAAACTATGTAGAATAAATAACTAAGCAACCTATAACAAAAGGTAATGACCGAGACTTGACTAAAATACAAAAGTATGATCCCAACAATCTCCCCCTAAGGGTCGGTCATCACGGTTGCTTGACGTCTTCATCTTTGTCATTGACTTGTGACATGTAAAACTTTAGACGTCTTCAAAAATGATTGAATGATAATGGATGTACTTTGCTCTATGTCTTTGTTCTTTGGTGATGATGTAGTGATTGTGTCATGAAGTAGTCTGCCGTTCGTCACTCCTGCTTCTATGGTGGTTGTCCGCCATTCCAACATACTCATACATCTTCGAACTTATACTTTCAAGTACACGAAGTTCCTTTTCATACTCTGAGATCTTTTAGTCTTTAAACTTTGTAGATTCTTCTTTATTGACGTAGAATCTTTCTTTGAACTTTGTGGTGCTAAGATCTTTGGGGGAGCTATCATTTGCTTCAAGATGTATGTATGAGCATGTTGGAATCTCTCATCATGGAAGTGAGGTACCTGCAAGTAAACAGTTAGCAATAAATACCCGCTACTTACAGATAAGGAAATAGAGTTCATCAATAGCATATTGTGAAGACTCCCTCTAATCCTTATCCAGGCCGTTCCCATATCAGATACTCCCGAAGGAGCTTACTAGACCTACTAAGTAGCTCAATGACTGGGTGAGTCGCTGGGGATCACTCCGCGACTGTAGACCGTTATGGAACCACCGCAAACACTAAGCGTAACCCTTGTGGGGTTACCGAAGTGACCTGCTGTCAGGGATATTTGATGTTGACCCTGGAAGGATTTCCGTTCAATCATTGAGAAATACATAAGTAATCCTCTCATAAACGTTCTCGGCAGATTGCTAAGATCTGCGAAGGACTCGATAATTTACAGCTGGTGTCCATTGATGTAGAACACCAGTTGTGGAAGTACTAAGTGTTCCTAAGAGATCTTTGATGTATCTCAAGGTTCTAGACTCTATAAGTGCACACTTAGGTTTCCTATACGGAGACTAGGGAGGGGTCTCCTGCTTCAATATCAACCATCTCTAAGAGATAGGTCGATAGGTTACGCTGGTTCCCCGTGAGAATGAAACAAGTCCTTTTAAGAGAACTTGAGTGGTTAAGAAGGTTTAGTGCATTGCGTCACTGGTCCATGACGACTTTATCTTCAATACCGGTGTTGTCTTTTGTAACAACCAGTAGCATATGTATTGAACCCGGTGTCTGCCCTAAGGTTGAACATATGGAGGGCTATTTCTTTTCACCCTTTTCTTTACTTTTCCTTTTAATTCTTCAACTCCTTCTTTCCCTTTTATTCTTTTCTCCTTTTTTCGTATCATACCTAAGGACTTCTAATTCTAACTATGGGAGATGTCCTTAGGTAGATCCCTCTGGCTCTAGCGGATCATAGGACGGTTATTCCTATCTTAATCACCTTATAACTCCGACAGTAGCCAAGAAACCTTTGATTGAAAATCTCTCAAAGTGTTTGTGATAATCAAATATTTTGGTTAACACTTTGAGAGGTTTGTGTACACTTTTGAAGGGCTCCCCCTTCACATGTGCTCATAAGTGTTTAATAAATTTGCACATGCGGGAGGAGCAAGCATTTTGAATTGATCCACTTTCCGTGAACAAGACCGATTCGAGACACGCTTACATCACTAGTTAAACTAGCTTGAAGTTATTACCCGGCCTGGTCTGGTCCACAGAAAGTTTCTCGAGACGGTACATTTCTACTAAGACAAATCCTTTTCGAGACACGCTTACGTGGTTAGTTAAAGAGATACATTGTCAGCTTTTAGGTGACAACTAGCTCTAGTAACTAACTTGATGTTATTACCCGTCGAGGATAAGTCTTTTCGATATTACTAACTTTTATTGTCTCGTCAATTCCTGGGTCAATACTGAGTCTAGCTCGCACATGATACAACTTTTAAGCTTTGACTTCGTATATTTTAATCGCTTTATCATTTTCTCCCCCTCAAAAATAGCATATAAAATGATGTTTTTGACAATCTTTTAAATTAAAGTATGCCTTTTGAGTCTTACGGGGAGATTCACCAAGAACTTTTGATTTAGAGCAAAGTATTTTGTTTTGACAAGTGCTCCCCCTCAACAAGTGATTAGGTCTTATTGAGATGAAATACTTGTCCTTTTGAGCAGAATTATAAAAATTCAGAAACATTTGATTAATTCTACTCAAAAGTAAGAAGCCTTCGCTCCTTATATTTTAGGATTGAGGCACTGATGCGTACCTCAGGGTCCTTTCTTTACAAGTTCGGGTTGTGCACTGTAATGCGTACACAAGCCATAATGATGTATAATATTGACAAATCAAATCAAGTTCTTACAGATTACTACCATTCAGGTCTCTGAAATGTCAACACCGGAAATTTTGTTCTTCCTCCAACATAGCTTTCCAATCTCCGAAATTGATCCCTGCGCTTCAACCAGTTCTCAATCCTTGTAATGAATCTGCGAGCTTCCCTAGCCTCATCGGTGTTCCATCTTTTGGATTTACCCAGTGCGATGTCATTTAATCTGCTATTGATTCTATCTCTAACGAACTTCAGGGTTTCATCACAGAACTTATATATTTCTTTGTAGCCCATGAAGCAGTTTTGACCGTTGACACTGTGGTAAATGAACCCGAATGCTGGATGCCTGATCAAGGTGTATTGAGGTAGATGTTGAAGGTCGGGGATGTCGAACATGTTAGGTTTGGTGAGATTCAGCTTCTTCTGATAACTTTCCACTCCCAGTTGAAGATCTTCTACTCTTTCTCTGACAACTATCTGCCTAACGAAGATTAGGAGAGCTTGGATAAAGGCAAGCTGCATCTCTTTGGGCAAGTTGCAAAGCTTTCCTTGAACTTTGAGAAGGTACATATCTTCAATGTCGTTGAGGAGTAGTCGTGGAAAGTCTGACTCGGAAATATCGTACTCCTTTTCATCAAGTCTTTTGAGTGTGATTTTGCTGAGGAAGGGGTACCCAAAGTGAGTGACAGTCGAAATGAACTTAATCGAGACTATCTTCAAGTCACTTGTCACATCACCCATTGTCTGATTGAGTCTGCTGCTGCGATAATACTGTGCCCGGTTATCTGGCTAATGATGTATACCGTAGAGTGCGTTCCGGTCATAGTCAACAATTTTATCGATGAATAAGGCTGAGGCTTCTTCTTCGATGGCATTGTTGAGATATCGAGCTGCAGGGAGAAAGGCAAGTGATGTAACGTACTTCTTCTCAATCTTGCTGCCGAGTTTCAGAAATTCCAAGTCGGTGTTGAAGAAGAACTTGTAAGGGATCTTCGGTTCCATAGGCTTCCCAATCATCGGTAGTGGTTTGGACCAGTCGGTTATGTATGGTGCGGTTTTCCTTGTGACCGGATCGACATAAGATTCTGGATTGATCCAGTCAATATTGCTAGACATGGCTCGAGCAATATTTTCCAGATGGTACTCAAGTTCGATGGAGTTAGCAGACCTATCTTTCAGAAGATTAAATGCATCATTCTTGATTCTTCGCAGCTCTTTCTTATTCATCTTTTTCATCTGAAACTTATGCTGAATCAATTGAGCGTATTCCACCGTTCGACCATCTTGAGGTTCTTGATTGTCTGCAAGTGGTGGTTGCGAATTGATCATCTTCACAAACCAGGAGTATTCGGCAGTATCGTCTTGGTCTAGCCATTTGAGGACGGTTTTCGGTTTCTTTGGGTCTTTGCCTTTTGATGAGGTGTCCGGTTTGGGTTGATGATGCTTTCGTTTCCTTTCTTTCTTCTTCTTAGAGGACGGTTCTGGAACTTCATCGGGGTGAGGAATCTCGTCATCACCTGTGTATTCAAAGTGGTCGTGTGCTTTGGGAGCGGAACCAGATGCCTTAGGTTGTTGTGAGGACGTTGTTGTTGTTGGAGGGATGACCGGTGTTTTTTATTGAGATGAGGGTCCTTTGGCTTGTTTCTGTTTCTTTGCCTGAGAATTAGGATCACTGTCTTCATCATCTCTTGGACATTTCAGTTTGTCCGCCTCTGTGCTGCAAGTCTCTTTTGTCATTTTTGCTTTCAACGCTTCCAGGACTTTAGCTTCTTCAGGTGACAATGTGAATTTGCTTGCCAGTTTGTCCAAGAGCTGGGCTTCTAGTTCGTCCATAGATAACCCCGGTAGTGGAACCGTTCATTTGTCAGCTCGAAGAGTAAACGTGGTAGATCGGATCACTTTCTTGACAGCTTGCTCTGCGAACTTGGTGAGTTCATCTCTCATGGGTGCCAGGAGATCTTTCAACTCAGCAACTAAGTGTTGTTCCATGTATTGGTGTGCTTGAGCAGCCAATGTGGCTTCCAAGTTCTCTTACATATCCTTTGCTAAAAGGTGTCAACCTTATCTTGAAGTTCCTGGACATTAGAGTTGAGCTTTGTCAGTTCAGCAACTTGGCTTGCTAGTAATGCAACCTGATCTTCCAGTCTGCTTTTCTTCTTTTCATGTACTCTCCTAAATGTTGACTTCAGCAACTTGGATGCAGCAGAGGCTTTGGTGCTTGTTGGTTTCTTGATTGATTTGTCGTGGGTTGATTCGGATGCAGGAGGTGATGATTGTGAAGATTCTATGTTGGTGGTAACGTCCTTATCATCTCCTCTCTGTGATTCGGGTTCTTCAACATTCTTGGCTTTGGATGCTTCCTCTTTCAACCTCTGTTCTTCAGCAAGTTTGTCAGCCTCGGCTTTAAGCCTTAATTCTTCAGCAAGCTTGGCTTCTTGTTCTCTTTTCAACTTTTCTTCTGCCAGCTTGGCTGCCTCTTCAGCCTTCCTGCTTTCTTCCATTCGTATTGTCTCTTCCAGTCTGGCTTGTGCAAGTTCTTCAAGTCTAGCCTCCTCAGCTTCTTGCTTTTTCCTTAATTCTTCTTTTTGAGCCCTTTCTCTGAGCTCCATTTCTTCCATAGACATCAACCGTGGAGCATCAGTATTCATGGGATCTTCCTCTTCCTCTTCTCCCGTTGCTGAAGCATTAGTCATTTCTATGTCTGTGGGAGATACCGAAGGATTGTCGTAGACGACCAAGTCAGTATTGATTCCTGTAGCAGTATCAGGAATGCTGCTAGATCTGCCAGCTTCGGTAGTATGAGAGAACACTGGAGGTGGAGGGAGATCAGCATTGAATGCATCAATCTTGCTATGGAGGAGACCCAGATTGAGAGCTCTTTCATTTTCTTCTTCAACTGAAAGACCTATGTTGGATTGAGCAGACTCTTGCTCAGCAGTCATGGGTTCCTTCATTTTCTCTCTCCTGATCCTTTCTTCTTCTAATATTGACTCTGCTTCAGTGAACGGTCTTTGATTGAGATATGCTGGGTATTCAGCATTATCAGCAAACTCATCAATGTTCTTCTCCTAATCATTAAATGTCAAGTCTTTATCATCAATATCTTCAAGATTGACATTCTCGGTGATATTGGCAAAGGCTTCCTTGTAAACTGGACCTTCGTCGGACTCGGTTTCAGAGTTAGACGGTTTTGGAGAAGATGGTGGTGAGGGAAACCACCCAGGTTCAGGAATGGATGCGGGCTTCTTGACAGGAGTTCTTCGCTTGAGTGTACCCTTTTTCTTTTGTGTAGACTTGGTAGAACTGCTGGAGCTCCTAGTCTTGCTACCTTTCTTTCCCTTCTTCTGCATGCACGAGGGTAGAATTATCTCGTCTAAGAAACCAACTTTTTCTTCCTCAAGAGCTTGAAGGTAATACTTGTAATTCTTGCACAACTGCACTTTCTTGTTCAGGAGACAGTCGGGAAATTTCTTTCCTTGCTTGCGGGTGCTCGTGTCGAGTCTCTTGATAATCTTGAGAGTTTCCTCATTTCGGAAAGTGTGCTTGGCTTCATCATCAAGTCTTTGAGGAATATCGTCATACTCACGAAGGAAGCTTTCGATGAGTATCTTTGTGAAACGGACAAATGGGATGTTGTTGGTCTTGTGTTGAATATGCCACACAAGGTCTTCCCAAATGATGCTGGCATAGTCTACTTTCTTTACGTTTGCCACTGCCGAGAAGAGTTTGAGGTGTTGGAGCTTGGGGTGTTCATGGCCAGTGTCTCTGCCAGATAGGGATTTGGCAATCAGAATGTACAGGGTTCTCCAAGGTTGTGGAAGAAATCTGATGTTGACCCTAGAATGTCTTGTTACAACTTCTTCTGATTCGTCATAGCCAATATCCCGTAACCACTCTATCAGCTCTTCTTCGGTGGGTACTTGATCATATTCTTCATCTGGGCCAAGTTCGGGTAACCCAAGAACATTCCTTAGTGTGTCTATATCCACAGTAACCTGTCGGTTATGGAGCATGCAGGTGAAGGAAGCCTCCCCAAGGTCTAGCTGAAGTGTATGCCAGAACTGGTGTAAGTAGAAGCAGGAGACTGAAGCCGACTTGGTGAACAACAGCTTGTTGGGGTGATATAGGAGAGCATCCACTACAACAATACATGAGGATTCGTTGCAAGTGATTTTATTGAAGTTGATACGTAAGTTGTTCTTTCCAATCTTCCTGGTGTAATCAGCTGTAAATGTCTCTTCCCATGAAAGTTTCGGTTCAGGTTCTGGTCCATATGGAACGTCATTGTGTTTTGCCATCTGAATTGATCATAAACAAAGACAAACATGGCATTGTTTTACTTTGTTAGCACAGACATTCAATAACTTGATTGTGTATATTATGAATTGATCAGTGGGTGGTTATGTGAAAACTTTTGTTATATGACAAACTTGTGTTATTATCTCATGGTAGAAACTTATAACATTTAAGTTAAAATATTGGTTCATCATTACGAGAGATTACACATTTGAAATTATTACAACACTTAAAAAATTCATGAATTGGACAAAGTTACGCGTAACTTGGAAATCTTACGCATAACTTTTATTAAGCGTAAGAGATGATATTAGGCGTAGGTGCAAAGTCTATGTATAACTTTATAAGTTACGCGTAAGTTCCATCTTTTGCGTAGGCTAAATTTTACGCGTAGGAATTTATCTTATGCGTAAGATTAGAGCTTAGGCAAAGGATTGAACCTTAAGCGTAAGTTATAACTTGTGCGTAGGTTTTGACTTACGCGTAAGATCATTACTTAAGCGTAAGAAATAACTTATGCGTAAGTTAATCCTTTTGTGCGTAAACATTGTCTTATCCAAGACAATGTTTGTCCACGTGTCGAATCTTACGCGTAAGATTCAATCTTACACGTAGGATGAACAATTTATGCGTAGATACGTTTTTCCGTAAATCACCTTTGAAAATTTCAAGTCCTTTTGATTCCTGAAAGTTTAGGAACACAACCACTGATCAATTTTCATTTCCACACATTAAACATACACACTTTTCACACGTAAACAAGACAAAATTTAAGTTACGCGTAGACATGCATGAACACATAATCACGACCACATTCAAACATGATTCTGGGTAGAAATTAACATAGGGCAAGTGATTATAACATCCTAAAGAACATATGGTCCAAGTTATAACAACAATCATCTACCAAATCAAGAGATCGTGACTGCTAGTGCAACGAGCCCTAAATTCACGATTCATGATCAATGCACGTTACTGAAACAATTAAACCATAAAACATGATCCTAGGCATACAAGAACATTATCCCCATAAAACATGATTCATGATCAATGCACGTTACTGAAACAATTAAACTCACAGAATCAAGAACCCCTAATCGACTCGTATGAACCCTAATTCCAAATTAATCGATTTAGTGTATCTGGGTACGATTGGAGTATAGAATCATGTTAATAATCATCCAAGGATCATTTCCCACTAACCAATCTAGCCATAACAACAACAATATTCTGGGTTTAATTTCTACGCAAAACCCAAAGTCGATTTTAAAGATTATGATGAATTTAGCCGTTGGATTGAAGTAAAAATTAAAACCCTTGTTAAGAATGATGATCAAAACAAGTTACAACTTACAGATTAGAAGATAGATGCTTGGATTAGTAGAATGATTGTGAGCCGGTTGATCGATTAGGTGAAAGTGATAAATGTTTTGCAGGTGCAGTTAATGGTGTGGGTCAAATGGGTTTTGACCAAGGGTTAAAACATGTTTCATATATTGACAAGTATGGTCCCTTAACCTTATGTATCATCCAAACCTAATGCCCATTATAACTTTCATATTTAACTTAGGTTAACTACACCAAGATTATGACGAGAACAACTTATGGATATTTACTCCCCCTCGACCTTAGACCGTAGTCTGAAAAAAACTTGAAAATTTATTATTTAGGTCAAGGAGAGTAACCCGAAACACTTTTGATGCATCCTTATTTAAAAAAAAACGTAATATTTTTGGTAAAATGCAAGTATAAAGTAAATATTTTTGAGAAATTTGAAAAAATTACTTTTCCTCCCCCTCAACACTTGTTTTTTATAATTAAATACATTGTACAAAAATTGGTGTTGAAAGAGTGGAATATATTTACATTTTTTTTTTGATAAAAGACCAAAAATCTTTTTGAGTTTTTTTTTTTTTTTTGATTGGTTTTATATTTTTGTATTTTGTTTTTGAAAAACATATTTACAAAGATAGTTTTGATGTTTGACGATCAATTGTGTTTCAAAAACTTTTCCAGATCCTCTGGAGTCAAACATCGCATACCAATTTGGTGAACTAGACTAGCAAACCTTGATGGTGCTAAGGATGTGGTCAGTAAGTTCGTCAATTGGTACTCAGTCCCAACAAAATACAGTTCAACGGTACCCTTTTCAACGTGGTCTTTGATGAAGTGATATCGGAGATTGATGTGTTTGGATTTGCAATGATGTACTGTGTTGCAGGAGATAGCAATTGCACTTTTGGAATCACAGTAGATAGGAATCTTGTTGAATAGGTAGCCATAATCCTTAAGTTGTGATCTCATCCAGATGACTTGAGCACAACAAGCAGACATAGCTACATATTCAGATTCTGTTGACGACAGTGATGTGCAGTCCTGCTTCTTTGATTGCCATGACACAAGTTTGTCTCCGAGAAATTGTAATCCACTAGATGTACTTTTGCGTGTGTCTAAACATCCTGCATGGTCAGCATATGAAAAAGCAATTAGTTCAAAACCAGAATCCTTCGGATACCAGATACCCAAGTTAATGGTTCCCTTTATGTATCGAAGGATTCTTTTGACCTCACTGAGGTGTTTTTCAGTTGGTTTAGACTGATAGCGAGAGCACATGTAGACAGCAAATACTATATCAGGTCTACTAGCTGTTAGATACATGAGTGACCCAATCATACTGCGGTATTTGGTATGGTCAACTGGAGTCCCATGTAAGTCAGCATCTAGTTTTGTGGTATAGCCCATTGGTGTATTATAAGTATCACAACTCATCATTCCATGTTTCTTTAAAATTTCAACAGCATATTTGGACTGATTTATAAAAATTCCACGGGGTGATTGATGAACTTGTAGTCCTAGAAAGAATGAAAGTTCACCCATCATGGACATTTCAAAATTATCTTTCATTAATTTTGCAAAATCATTAGAGTAACTTCTTTTTGTTGAGGCAAAAATAATGTCATCGACATATATTTGAACAACAAGTAAGTCCTCCCTGTAGGTTTTTGTAAATAGTGTTGGATCCACCGATCCTTTAGAAAATTTATTGGCCAGCAAGAAAGTGGATAGTTTGTCATACCACGCCCGTGGGGCTTGCTTAAGTCCGTAGAGTGCCTTTTTGAGTCGGTAAACGTGATTAGGATGCTCAGGATCAACGAAGCCGTCTGGTTGACTTACATACACTTCTTCACGGAGTTCTCCATTAAGAAATGCTGTTTTCACATCCATTTGGTAAACCACCATGTTCCTGTGTGCAGTATAGGCCAAAAAGATCCGAACAGCTTCATGTCTAGCCACTGGAGCAAAGGATTCAGCAAAATCAAGTCCTTCTAGTTGGGAGTATCCTTTCGCTACCAGGCGTAATTTGTTACGTATGATAGTGCCTTCTGCATCTAGCTTATTTTTCCAAATCCATTTTAACCCAATGACAAAGACTCCGTCAGGTCTTTCAACTAATTCCCAGACTTCTAATCGGATGAACTGCTGAAATTCCTCTTGCATAAATTCAATCCAGTTGTCATAAGTCATTACTTCTTTAATGTTCTTAGGTTCTTCATGACAAACTGTGAGTGCATAGATACAAGTTTCTCCATCAGTGTGAAGTCGTTGTCTTGTCATTACAGGTGCATCTGGATGGCCAATAATATGAACTAGTGGATGGTCTCGAGTCCATTTGTGTGTTGAAGGGTGTAGTTGATAAGTATCTCGCATGTTGGCAGGATCCAAATTGCGTGTTGAAGACTCAGCTATATCGGGAAAGGTAGGAGCCGGTGCAAACGGGTTAAAGAACGCATTAGGATCATGCTCTGCGGGTTGTGGAACTGATTGTGGTATAGGATCTTCAGCTGATTGTCGTGAGTTAGAAACGGTTTGTTCTGCTGTAAATGGTGATGCAATTGGAGGACCGTCTTTCTCAACAGTTGTTGTAGTTTGTTAAGGTGAGTCAGGTACTGGAATGTTATCAGGTTGAGCAGCGGAATTAGGTGTGACCTCAGTAGGACGGTATTCAATTGTGTCATCAAATAGTGGAGCAAACAAGGTTTCCAATTCTTTGCGGTTTAGTGGCAATGGTTCAGCCGAAGAGTCCGGAGAGTTAAGACGGTTGAATTCGGGTCCTAAGCTGTGTTGCTCAGAAGCCATTTGTGTGAGTTCATCAAAATTAGCGTGAATGGTTTCTTGAATTTCTCTTGTTCGACGATTCCATATCCGAAAACCTTTAGAATTTTCACAGTATCCAACGAACACTCCGATGTCAGCCTTTGCTTTAAGTTTACCTAAATCATCACGATCATTTTTCGGATAACAAAGTGCTCCAAATACATGAAAGTAATTGATGTTCGGTTTTCTCTTGTGAACAATCTGCTAAGGTGTTTTGCGATGGCGTTTAGTGATCATGCAACGGTTTTGTGTATAACATGCGGTTGAAACAGCTTCCGCCCATAAGTAATCCGGTAATTGAGCATTAATCAACATAGTTCTAGCAGCTTCCACTAACGTCCTGTTGCGTCTTTCAACAACTCCATTCTGTTCTGGGCTTCTAGGAATAGATGTTTGATGTTCAATTCCCACTTTCTCAAAGTATGACTGAAGTGTCTGATTCTTAAATTCAGTTCCATTGTCAGTTCTGACTATACGTACCGTATTGCGTAGCTGAACTTGAATTTTAGTGAGAAAGGTGATGATCATTGAAGGAGCCTGATCTTTACTTTGTAAGAAATAAACTCAAGTCCATCTGGAGTAATCATCCACAATTACAAGAATGTAGCGTTTACCGTTGATGCTTTGAACACGCATCGGTCCACACAAATCCATATGAAGCAATTGTAACACATGATTCGTACTATGCTCAGGTTTATTAGGAAAATGAGCTCGAGTACTTTTTCCTTGTTCACAGGTTGGACATAAGTGATCTTTGGTAAAACGGAATCTTGGAAATCCATCAACAAGTTTGTAACGAGCAAGGTCAGTCATAGTTTTGAAATTCAAGTGTGAAAGACGTTTGTGCCATAACCAAGATTTAGTCGATTCTGCTTTGGAGAGAAGACATATCGGAGATGTTGCAATCATATCTGACATTGATATTGTATAAAGATTGGAGCCTCGTGAGCCAGACATTAGATCGTTTCCTTGTAAATCACGAACAAAGCAAGTTTTCTCACGAGATGCAACTTCTAGATCCCCATCACAAAATTGACCAACAGAGAAAAGGTTGTGTCCAAGGCCTTCCACATAATAAACACGACTGATTTCAATGTTCCCACTGACATAGTCACCATATCCCATGATTAAAGCGTAATGATCATTCCCGAATCTGACAGTACCAATGAACTTTGAGACAAAGTTTAGTAACAGTTTGAGATTGCCTGTCATATGTCGGGTGCATCCGCTATCAACAATCCAGAGAACAATCTGTACCACCTGCATCAGAAGAAGACGACACGGATGAAACAGAAGTAAGGGTGGAACCCAAAGAAAGTGCGGGTTCTTGTTGGTTAGAAGCACAGGTATTCAACAATTTAGGAATCCATTTAAAGTCTGGTTTATATTGTAACCAACGTTGCCAATTCCAACTAGTTCTTGCTTTCTTAATGGTGAATTCATTAGTGGTTGGCTTGTTCCTAGATTTGTTCTCTGCACTTATGGGGGTAACTGCAGCTTCATTAGAAACCGTAGAAGGCGGCTTTCCTAAGATAGACTTAGAGGTAGTAGTGGGCCTAGAAGGAATGCGTGTCCTACGTTTCTTATGATGATTAATAAGAGAATTAGCTATACATTTTGTATGATCACCAGATGATACGCTTTTACGACAAAACACACAAGATGCATTAATATTCAAAACATTCAAAGGTTCATCATTCGTTACATTTAGATTTTGATTACAATTTGCCAGATTAGAATCTAAATCTGATGCAACATGAGTTTTATTCAAATTCCTAAGTTGATCTTCTACTTTTTGAGCTTCTAGTGATCCTCTTTTACGTTGCCAGAGCCTATTCTTCCTTTTACTTTTACGCTTGGGTCTGCTAACGCTATTAGTGGAGACTAGTCCTGTAGAAGTGGAGTTATCAACATTAGTGGTTTGAACAACATTTCCTTTAGCAGTTTTGTCTAATTGATACAATCCTGGTGCTGTCACCGTGGTGTCAACCATCTTTCCTTTTTGAAGTAGCTTAATTTTCTCTTTCAAATCGATGATGATGTGATTTTTATCCTGAATTTCAGACTCAAGTAAACCATTGCAATATTTGATGTCATCGCGGTTTTGTTGCCATTCGGCGTTTTCAATTTTTAAATCCGCAATTTCTTTCTCGTATTTGAGACACAGACTTTTGAAAGACTCATTGTTTTTGCAAAGTTGACAAGAGTTTGAAATATTTTGATTTTGAAGTTTCAATTCCGTTTCAAGACTTTGAGCTTGACACCATTCAAGCCTTTGTTTGAGTAGACAAATTTCTTTTGAAAACTGTTTTGTCACATCATCATTTGTTATTCTCAGCTTATCATTTTCCTGTTTGAGTGTCTCAATTTCCACATTCAACAAGTTATTATCAACACAAAGATCATCCATAAGCATAGAAGTACCAGATTTATAGAGATCATTCATGATAACAGACAAAATATCAGCATTGAGAACTTGTTCCAAGAGTCGATCAGCATCATTATTTAAAACTCTATTTCTTTGCTTTTGAACCAAAATCTCATTTTCAGTAGAGTTGAAAACATTTATCATATTTTTGACCTCGTTTTGAAGTTCCTGATCCCAACGTGTAGCACAGAGACGGAGGTGTTTGACAATTGGCAACATTTGTTTTTGAAAAATATCTCTCTTTTCTCGCTTGTAAGCGGATTGAAAAGTTTCAATTTTTATTTCAGAATTGCGTTCAATTGTTTCCTCCAAAATTTCGATGTCTTCCATAAAAGTTTTGAAGTAATTTAAGACACGACAACTTTTTGGTAAAGGTGTAAGTTCACCGGATGATGGTAAAGGACCATTTATTTGTGCTACAGTTTGGACAGGGGCCGCATTAGAGGATGAAACATATGACTCTTCGACAAACCATGATTTCTCAGGTAATTCCTTTTGAGTAACAAAAGATTTAGAAATGTGAGGAGCTTTTGAATAATCATATGGTGTCCAATATTGAACATAACTCATTTTAGATCGACTCTCGTCTTCAAGTTCTTCTTCTTCCTCAGTATCAAAAACAACAGCACGCACAATCGTATTATCAAGCAAATGGTCCATACTGTAAATTTTAGGAATTTCTTTGAATGCCGTGTGAAGAAACATTGAATTGTAATCGCCAAGTGCAAATCCTTTATCGGGTCTCGGTTTTAAATTAAATTTTTGAATTGTTGTTATAGAGTTCCCGTGTTTGTAAACAATATTACGAAATTCTTTGAGTTGTTTTTCAAGATCAACAATCTCACCGAGTAAGTCATCTATATACTTCCTTTTTCGTATTTTATGTTCACAAAAATCCTTTTTACAACTTGACAATTCTGTTTCTGTTTTTGAAAGTACTGTTTGAAGACGTTCAACTTGCATTTTCAATTCACACTTTTCACTTTCAAGTTTCGAAATCAACTTTCCGTTTGACTCAATTAAATCTTGCATTTTGCGTTGAAGATCTTTTTCTTTGTTGTAAGAATCTTGAAAAGCTTTTTCAAAACTTTTTGCAATTTTAATCTTGTCTTCCTGATTTGAAAGCTGAATTTTATAACACACAATATCTCTTGCAAGTGACACATTAGTTTCTTTTAAAACTTTGTTTTTCTCGTTGCATTTAATGATTTGCAATTGTTGAGCATCCATTTTTTTAGATAACAATATGAGGTCAGGGTCTGGATCAAATGATGGTTCATGTTGTTCTAAATGATCATGTTTATCTTTCTCAATAGGATCATCAAATGAAACAACTGTGTCATCATCGAATATGACAACTGTGCTTATTTGTTCATCTGTTTGAGAGGATGAAGATGATTTAGATGGAACAACTTGCGCCATATCTGATTCAGAAGTAGAAGGTGAGGCTATTTCATGTTTAGGCATGCTTTATGGTCATGTAACTGAGACAAGCCGTCAGTGTCATACACTGGACCTGAATCATTAAACTGAAGTTCCTGCATGTTGGCCATAAGCATCACAGCTGCATTGGCTTCCAGATCTTCCATGTCATCATCATTGTTCACATTTGCCATGAAGTTGTTATCCTGTCCAGGGAAATTTCCATCTTTTTCATCTTGAAGAGCCATGAGTAATGCCTGCTTGTGAAACTTACTACCCCGAGTTCTCGGTTTGGGACATGCTGTCGCTATATGACCTTGTTCATTACAATTATAGCACCATACTGCATTCCCTGAGTTGGAATTCCTAGTTGCAACTTGTTCAGACCTTTGCTGAGAAGACCCTGAGTTGTTCCTGAACCCCCCATTGTTACTAAACCTCTGACCATTCCCAAAATTTCCTGAAGAACTTCCTGAACCAGATCGACCATAGTTACGATTCTGAATTTCCACCCTTCCATCATTGACAACAGCTTGATTCCTTGTGTTAGAAGATGAACGTTGACGGTTGTTTGTTTTGTTGGAGAATTTGCTAAAAGCACGAGCAATAAGAGCAAGTCCCTGATTCAACGTATTAAAGTCATCATCGTCATCGTCATTGGAGTTTGAGTAGTACACTGCATCATTGTTGTTTAATGGAACAAGTTGAGTAGAAGCATTTTGTGGAGATGAATCATAAGGGACCATTTGGTTCGAGGTAGAAGACTGTGGATAACTGAAGTAGTTCTGCTCTTGAACATATGCATGATTTGACATTGGTGGTGGAGCATAGGGAGATTAAGCTACGAGATCCAAAGAATTTGGTGTTGGTGTTGGTGTGTATCCTCCTCGTAGAGCTCGATCTTTTTCAACTTCAGGTTCATGGTGTTTCAGAAAATCATACAACAAACCATATGGTGCATCATGAAGATTTTTGGTTTGACGAACAAATGTCACATATTTATGCCAATCTGGACCAAGACTACCGACGAATTTGGAGTTCACTGCTATCCTTGGTACTGTGATTTTGTGACGTTCCAGATCATTGACCACATTTGTGAAACGATGATAGTAGGATTCAAGTGACTCTCCTGGTTCAATTGTGATGTCTGTGTATTCCATGTAGAGTTTGGATTCCATATCATCTTTGTTCAATTGAGTGCCTTCCATAAGGAGATGAACATGTTCCCACATAGCTTTGGCTGTTTTCTGAGCATCGACACTTCGATAAATTGGATTAGGGATACCTTGAAGTATATAAGCCATTGTATACTCATCTGCTTCACGATGTAATTTCTGTTCTTCTGTGAGTGCAGATTCTGGAAGAGGTCTATCACCAGGAGGACGTGGAGGATCAGCATTTGGATCACCAATTTCAAATCTTGTTGGCCACTCAAATGGTCCTTCAATTATCACTTGCTTCAAGAATTTCCCATGAGGTTTCTTTAGTTCAAGAAATCGTAAGAATCTACTTGACCATTGAACATAGTTCCCAGGTGTTAGCATTGGAGGTGTTTCAAGTGATCCTGCCTCATGTCTGGATTGTTGAGTTGTAATAACTTCACACATTCTATCAAACCAGTGAGGTTGTTTGGAGGAAAACTGAGTGTTTTGTTGTGGCATTTGATATGGTTGTTGTTGAGGAATGATTTGATGTTGTTGCATCATGAGATATTGTGGTTGTTGATTAAACGGTTGTTGTTGATGAAAGTTTGATTGTGAAGGTTGTTGATATGATTGTTGCTGATGGTATTGTTGTTGCTGATACTGCTGATGTTGTTGCTGAGGATTAGAGAAGTAGTAATGTGGTGGTTGAGACATCTTTGAACACTTGTGTAGAAATGGATCTTTGTAGAAGATTGAAATGCATGTTCCTTTGGTTAAGTTCAAAATTCCTGGGGTAAGTTGAAATCTTACGCGTAATAATGAAACGTATGCGTAGACTTTAAAGTTACGCGTAAAGTATGATCTTATGCGTAAACTTGTGAGTTATGTGTAAGATATAACCTTATGCGTAAGTTTTAAGCTTATGCGTAGGATTCTTATGCGTAAGGTTCAAAAACCAAACAAATCTTTCAAACGTATCCAAGCTTGAAAGATATCCGAAGTCGAAGTATTCCACTAACTTATCCAAGCTAGGGAAGTACTGAGTCACCGTAGCACAAAGATAAAACCTTGGATGAAGTTTTGCGTAGAAATCTGAAACTTACGCGTAAGATTAGACTTATGCGTAAAACTTAGGCGTAGAGGCAACTTCTGCGTAGAATCTGTCTTCTGCGTAGGAACTAGTCTTGAGCGTAGGATTTAGGCGTAGACTTCCAAAGTTACTCGTAAGAACAGGGTTTTGACCTATGTTACTCGTAAGAAAAGGGTTTTGGCCAAAAGTTACTCGTAGAAAGGACAAAAAGTACTGTTGACAGCTTTAGAATCGTACTATTCACGTAAGTTACGCGTAAAGAGATCAGAAACTTGAAAAATCTCAAATTTTTGAAGAAAAAATGCTTAGAAATAAGGTACTTTTGATCAAATAACTTCACCAATACTTAGAAAACACAAACTATTGAAGATTTTGCTACCAAGAACTAGTTTTCCAATATCAAAGAAGCTATAAAACCTTAAAAAACCTTAAAAAATCACAACTTTATGCAAAAACTAAGCTTCAAATCACTATATCAACCTTGAAACTTGTCCAAGCTTCAAGATTTGAGTGAAAGAAACAAAGAAAAATGCAAAAAGAAGCAAAAGAACACCTATAACCCCACGTTAATCCAAAGAAACACACTTCAAGCTCTATTTGGCGAATGATACCACTTGTTAGGTCACCATTTATGTAAACACAAGTATGATATTGATAGAAAATGAGATGAGAAAGAGAGGTGGTTGATTATAAGAAATGAGAGAAGATAAATTGCAAGAGTTTCACTAGTGTATTCAAATAACCAACAAATGTAAGTGTTACATAAGCTTGATATTTATAGGGGGAGGAGTAGGGCGACACTCCCTTCCTCCCTCCTTTCATTTGGACGTGGGCTTTAAGGCCCATTGGTCTTACATTCTTAAACCTTGTAACATAAACTATGTAGAATAAATAACTAAGCAACCTATAACAAAAGGTAATGACCGATACTTGACTAAAATACAAAAGTATGATCCCAACAACTTTTGATGTGGCATTGAAATGATTAGCATTTATGGTTGTTTTGGAACATGTGTGAACATCGTTGATGTTAGTTATCCTGAATTTTTTAGTACCTTTAACAGCCCGATTGAACACATACCATTTGCATTGGGGCACCTTACATCTAACACGGTAAGCTAGCTGACAAGATTTCACTAGTTTATATTGATAACCTTCTTTTATGCATTTGACCGCTATGTCTTTGATGCATTCTTCCTTATCGACAAATTCGTCAAATAGCTTAAACGCACGTGCATCTCTAGCGTTCTGGAACTTTGGGAGTTGAACAAAATTAGGAGGACTGAGTGGGACAGGCATATAGTTGAATGTGTTTTTTTCCATGTATGGTCAAAATTCATATTTTGATTTGTGTTTACGTGTTGATCATTTGAATTATCAAAGTTTTTGGTTTCGTGGATGGGTGGTTCATCACCCAAGCTAAGATTAAGATCCAATCCCTAGGATTCTGAAGATGAAGTTTCACTTACCTTTCCTGGTTCTTTGCGGATATCGATGAACAAGCTTTTAACCTCTGGCTTCCATTCTTCGACGTCATTCATGAAGTATAGCAAGTCAGCGTCATCAATTATGGATACCTTGTTTACATTTATTTTGTATGATAACAAAATCATTGACAACCTAGCGGAAAGCTTAAACTTTTTCTTTACACAACGCACTAGGGTTGCGTAATCAATATGTTGTGGAAGTTGAACAAGAAATTTTGACCCCTGATAAACCAAAAAAACTTTGAATATGGAAGGATTCATTTTAATTAGTTTGCAAAACAAATGGTAGAAGTAAAGTAGATCCCCAGGTTATAAGTTAAAAACAAAGACATAAAACTTTACCAAATATCTACACCTAACAGTCGCCCAAACAAAGCAAGAGTTGCCCAAAAAACGTACTAGCTAGTCGCCCATAGTACAAGTACTATTAGTATTTGTACTATTACTTCAATACTATAATAGTTTCATTTAAAATTTATTTGAAATAAAACTTATAGGAAAAGGAACTTAAAGTTTTACATATTTTGTAATGACCAAATATTAATTGGAATCATATATTTTTTTTCCAAAATATGTATAAATAACTCATGTACAGCGACGAAACTTTTAAAAAAATACAACTTTTTTTAAAAGATTATATCAATACCTAACAGTCGCCCAAAATAATAAACTCTTGCGCAAAATGCGTACCTACTAGTTGCCCAAAAGTAATAGCATTTTTTGCAATTGTCCTTTATTACAATATTATAATACTATATGATATCCCCAAATTTAAATACAAATGTAAATAAGTCAAGTACATCAATTGAATATTTTAATATTTTAAATAATATATTATTTCTTTTAACAAATATCAACACCTAACAGTCGTCCAAACAAAAAAATTGTTACCCAAAAATTAGTACCTACTAGCCGCCCAAAGTACACCTAGTGTTATTAATTGTCCCTTTAGTTAAATATAATAAAACTATAGGATAACCCGAAATTTATTGGAATACAATCTTTTAGAAAAAAAAACATTGGCGAAACCTTCACGATTTCGATCTACAAATTTTTAAATTCACTTGAACTTTAACTTAGAAGTACCCGAGTCAAGTCGTTTAAACCAAAAACAAATATCTAAAAATATTATTTTTAGATAACCACATTGAAAATTATAAAGGACAATAATACTTAAAATTTAATTAAATGTGACAACATATTCTGTATAGGTATACCAAAAGATTTTCTACATGCATGTTGATTTTAATCATCAAGTACCTATAGCTACTTCATGTTATTGGGAGAAGATACATAACACTTCCACATTAAACAAGTTTCAACCAACAGTTGATCTTCACACTAATCTTATCTCGTCTCCAAGGGTTCATATACGGTTTGTTCTTTCAAATAATTTCTGCTTTAATTTTTTTTCATTCTTGTTCTTTTGCTAAGATATAATCCTTAAGCGAAAACCTGATACATTTGATAAGCTTGCATTTTTGTGAAACAACATGTCGTGCGACACTGTTTTCTCGATTTTTTTTTATAGCAAAAGGAGGTTGATTATTTAATGATAGTGCTAATCTTTGAATTGAAAATAGGATACCGAAGGTACTGACATAGATTATATGCTAGGTATACTATATTGTTATCGTTATTGTAAATAATCGTGTGATTGTATTCGTTTAAATAGATGTATACTGTAGCGATTGGATAATAAAATTACATGATTACTGTAACTACTAGTGTTAAGTATGGTAATTCAGGGCCTATTGAAGTAAAAGAAATGTTAGTCAATAAGTCACATCTATTTAACTGTTAGATGAACTCATTAAATGGGTTATAAAAATGATGCAATTTAAGTTTCTGGTGTTAGGGCACATTTGATTGTTTTAGTGTAGCATAAGGTTAGTGTAAGAATAATGTATATTTAGATATGGTATAACATTGTTAAAAACTTGAATTGCATTTATTGACAAATGTATTTTTAGGTATACAGTATGGCGCAATAGTTTGTTTTACCATACGTGCACAACAGCTTTCTATGTGAACAGGTAATGCTAGTTAAGCAACGGTAAACGTTTTCCCTATATTAATCTGTTAGTTGGTAAACGTCAGTTTGAACAACAGAGGATGAAACTAAATTTTGTTTGCATACTAAATGTTGGAACATGCTCTTCCCGAGTATTTTGAAGACTATTTCAAGTCCGAAAATGATTTCATGTACTTGACAGGCAATGATAGGTTGCATTACAAGACAGTGGTGTCACCCAAAGATGGCCGATGGGTTCTGTGGGACTTAGAGTGGCAGGCATTTGTTTCTGCAAATGTCCCTGATCAAACAGCAGACATTCATTTTATCAAGCAGGGACAAGATGAATACTATGTTACAGTGTATGCAAAGGATGGTTCTGAGTGTACTGGGTACGACAGGCGTACGATAGGGCCAAGGATGATATGGTGTTTAACAACCTACGATCCCAGTAGGCAAATGATAAAAAGATTTGTTTTATGAAGTTATAAACTCTGTTTTGTATTTTATGGCAAAATATATGAGTTCCATTATATTGAACAAAATAAGAAATTACATATTATGTTTGTACGTGTAGTTACTGGCCGGAGATTTTATTCAAGATATGTGGCAACCGAGCTACAAACTAATATATGCTACTGATATAGTATTCTATGTTAAGAACGAGAGGGTTAAACCGTACGCGGATCGGGTTGTCAGAATGAACTCGTTCAGCAGAGATGGGTGGGATGATTTTATTGAGACTAGTGGTATTGAATCTGGCCAGAGGCTTGCCTTTATGAACCTGGAAATGTACAGGTTATCGGTTGTTGTGCTCGGAGGAGATGGCCTGGGGTTGAGCAAAGAAGATATCCGGCATCAGTTGCCAAAGAGGACCCCACGACCCATTTTTTCCGTAACCGAAATGGTAATACGTATTTTGCGATTGCAACTTTACAACACATTAAGACAGTCCTTGCATAGTTGTCAGATAACCATAGAAATATTAAGTCATTAATGTATTTTCGTTTTATGTTACCAGACTTGAGGTTGGAGCACCTTTGCAGCTGGGGACATCACGAGGATCATGTTAATGAGGATCATGTTCTATACACTAGATTTACCGGAAAGGATCTGGTATTATTCAATAATATAATAACCTGAAACTTGTATATGTATTCTATACGCATGATGAAACATATTAAAAAAAAAATTGTAAGCAGAAGTTAGTGTATGATTTCGATGAGACGCAACAGTTGCGCAACTGCTCCATAGCGAAACTTGTACACATGAATGGTATGGGCGTTGGTGTTCAGATGGCTGCAGAAATGGTTTTCAAACATGACGAGGAAACAATGAAAGATGTGCTGAAGATTAAGGGGAAGTGGTTAGAATTTGGTAAAGATTGTGCTTTCGATGATGGTAGAATGATGCGACTAAAACTTGTGCGTATTGAAACACGATATGTGGCTGGTTCAAAGGATGGGGTTCCTGTGTTTCATGTTAGCTAGGATACTAAACTCTGTCTTTTAAGTGTGTAAAAACTTATTGTCTAAACTGATGTGTTAAGTAGGGGTCCATGTTTCTGAATGGTTTAATTGTAGGAATATTTGGACTTCCATGAAGCCATATTTTGGTATGTTATTGGTGTCTATTTTGGACTTATAATCGTACGAATATTTGGACTTCTTTGAAGCCATATTTTGTCAATGTTTTTTCGTAAACATGTTGTGGTTTATAAGTAGGTTATAAAATGTTGGTATAACTAGTTACAAGGAAAGTGCAATAATGTTTAAAGTGTTTGTAATTGTTTGACTATATGGTTTTACAACAATAGTAATACAACACCCACAAGTCGTGTCCAATAAAGTATGGAAAGTACAAGTTGCCCAATTGGCCAATAAGTCACCCAAAAAAAGTACAACATATATGTCTTTAGTTACCATTTTTTAGATGTGGAAAACAAACCTCTTTATCATACAACACACACACACACATAGGTCTAACCAAAAACTTTGAAAATTCCATCTTCTTCCTTTTGATCATACAGGCGTTATACTCTGGAAGAATTACTTGAAAAAACCCACTGTGATTGTGATCCACCTCTACCAGTTGAGGAGCAAGTTGCCTGGTCAACAGGGAATCCTGGTAGAAGGTTTAAAGCCTGTCCCATCTATGTAAATACTTGAAGACAATTGTTACTTATGACAAATCGTAATTTCAGGTCATTTGTCAAACCTTGAAACTTTACTATCCACATTCACTATTTATCATTTTCGTAAACTAGGTTAACGAGTATCAATTCGCATAACCGTATGGATTAAGCCGTGTATTCATGGAAAATTTCATTGGTGGGTTGCCACAAAGCATCCGAGGTGATGTAACTTCTTTTGATCCACAGACACTCGACGAAGCTATCAGAATTGAAGGTGTATGGTAGGATCATATTAGCTTGGTGGTGATTGAAAGTGGTTTAGTGTAAGTTAGAAACTAGAAAATGCATTTTTGAAACTTTATATTAAGGGGCTGTTCTAATTTATAAAACCTGGGAGTTTCAGTGGGTTGTGGATTATTTTGGCTTATATATTTCAAGAAAATACACTTAAAAACGAAGCCATGGCCACTGGAATGAATAAAACTGAGCTTATAACGAGAAAGATACGCTAATTCCAAGGTTAACGACGAAAACTAATTTTCAAGTATATATTGTAAGCTCTTGTGGTCTGTAAACACTGTACATTTAGTACCGTATAGGTAGTGCCTCCAAATCTTGAGTGCAAAAACTACGGCACCCAACTCTAAGTCATGAGTGGTGTAATTATTCTCATGAATCTTGAGTTGTCGAGATACATAAGCTATCACGTTCTCGTTCTGCATTAATACGGCTCCAAGTCCTTTGTGTGAAGCATCGCAGTATACTACGAAGTTATCGATCCCTTCGGGTAGTGCCGAAATTGGCGCACTACAAAGCTTTTGATTCAATAACTGAAAAGCGTACTCTTATTTCTTTCCCCATTCGTACTTTTGGTTCTTTTGTGTTAACTTGGTCAAAGGTTTAGCTATCTTAGAGAAACCTTCAATGAACCTTCTGTAGTATCCAGCAAGTCCTAAGAATTGCCGAATCTCTGTAGGGTCAACCTGTAATCCTTGACTATCAATTACATGGCCAAGAAATTGTACCTTTCAAATTCAAAAATCACACTTTGAAAATTTGGCGTACAATTTCTCTTTCTTGAGTAGTTCCAAAATTGTTCTGAGGTGTGCTTCGTGCTCTTATTTGTTCTTGGAGTAAATCAAGATGTCGTCGATGAATACAATCACAAACTTATCCAAATACGGCTTGCACACCCTATTCATGAGGTCCATGAATATCGCAGGTGCGTTGGTTAATCCGAATGGCATAACTTGAAACTCATAATGACCATAACGAGTGGGAACTTGCATTCTCTAGTCCAGTGACCAACCTTCTTACAGTTTCCACATGGAGTAGGGCAAGGACCAGGGTTATGGTGACCTTGAAACTTTTCACACTTAAGTAGAGTACCAGCGTAACCTCTCTTTTCATTTGGGCCTGCAGCGTAGGCCTTAGCAACTTCTTGTCTCTTTGGTGGTTGTTGAGTAACATTACCACCTCGATTGTTTTCCCACCTTCTCTTGTTGTTGTTATTGTTATAGCTGGTATTGTTGTTTCAATTGTTGTTGTAGTTGTTGTTATTTCGGTTGTTGTTGTAGTTGTTGTTGTTACGGTTGTTGACATTACTGTTACAAGAAAACGTTGTTTTCATTTACTCATGTGTTTATTCATTATTTTGTTAGGACCAAAAAAAAATGTGGATTCTATGGTTTCCTTCATCCTGAACTACCTTCACCTTATTACAAGGATTTGCTTTTCAAAATGTATGTGGGTAACTATAAGTTGAACGACCAGACAAGCAAAGAGATTGGGAAAGATGATCCGAATAATCAGTTGGTGATGGTGCAGATGAAGGAAGAGATTGTTTCCATAAAGTCAACAATTAGTTTGTTAACTAGGGTTGTAGTGTTCCTTGCTGTGGTACTTGCTTATCATATGATTTAGAAACAACTGTGCTTGTTTTTTTAGCTACATAAGTTTATTTTGTAATGTTTTGTGCTTCATTATCAATGGGATGGTACCTTATGTGTTAAACTTTAGATACATGACCTTGAAAAAAACATGAAGTAGATAGAAACATGAAGTATCTATCAAGTGTAAACAAGGTATATACATTATGTAGGCAAACAAAAAACGAAACGGCAAACCGTGTATAGATGGTATGATTGTTTTTATGTGTTATAGTTTGCGTTCACAGTTTCGATACATGAAACACTATAGAAGAGTCGACAGATTACTACAGCAAAGATAACATAGCAATCAACCAAACCGCAAATTGTATCAAATTTAATAAAACTACAAGGTTACTAAAAACATGAAACTGACATACGTTAATACAAATCATCCATTACAACAACTACTGACATAGGTTTGCCTAGGGATAGTTAGCTCACATAATAAAAATAACAAAATTCAGCAACTGTTCAACAACGATTACATATCATTTTACTTCCACTCTATGATTCCAAAAGTAGTCGAGCATACGTTCACGGTACGCTAAGGCTGCTTGCACAGGGTCGGCCACTTCCAATGGTAGGTTATGACACAACCTGTATAACAACATACAAACCCACACACCACAGTCTCTAAATAGATCCCCTTGAACCGGGACAGTCGCATAATCAAAAGATATTTCATACTTGTCAACCGATATGCCTTTACTCTTCAAAACCACACACTCCTTTAAATAGGAAGTCAGACGCAATGGCAGTTCTCCTTTCATGGTCCTCCACCAGCTTCTTCTGTTTGTCTTTGCCAAACCAAGTGAGTCATAAAACGTAATGACACCACTTTTGATGTGAAGTTGAGCTAAACACCAATGTTTTTCTGGTTCATTAACAGGAAATAAGACCTGATATACACAATTGAATATTAAACTATGTTTGTATAATAAAAGATAATAATATATGCACAAGTTATAGGAAGCATAAATATACAAACCTTTTCAACATCAGTCCATGGAACTGGGTACCTCGACACGTCCGAAAAGTAAGTAGGCATCAAACCACCAAGTATAGCTTGACAGAAATAAGGGCTTACAACAACCCAATCAGCCTCTTTTGGTCTAAAACGCCATAGTAGGTCAACCCACAGATCAAGGTGCTGTATATTCAAATTAACCAAAAAACCAAACTTAAATACACAATTGCATATAACAAAAAAGTTAACAAGGATATATTTATGTTACATACATTGTCAGTCAACCAGCCCTTTTTAAAAGTGTCGAGACCGGATAACGCCATCCAAAACCGGCGGTCAACATGAATGTCACAACGACCCCATGGAAACCAATACTTAGGTGGCTTGAACTCCTTAAAAAACATTCTGATAGGTTCCGGCACATTTATCTGTTTGCGCTTATTGGGTCGTGAAAGATCCTAAATACAAAATAATAATTATTAGTTTTTTATTAAACCCTCTACTGCTCAACAAAATATCTTGACTTCTAAGGTCAAATGGACTGCTAGCAAAATTACATTATTACACCTTTAAGACCAAAATATTCTAGTGTGCAATCCTGAAGTCTCGTGTTCGAGTCCGGACATATTCATTAATTTTTATCCGTTAAAACTAACAGCTTTGAGTCATAGATGATGCGGAATTAATGGCATCCTAGAAACAAATATAGTGCCTCAGTGTCACTGAACAATAAATTTAGCTTTTCAGGAGGAAAAAAACAAGTTTTAATTTCTTACCCTAAGAGCAATTGCTAAAGGAGAATGTGCAGACTCGACTTGCTGGTGAGCTGCACTTGTGTGTTCGATCATTCCCTTTTGAAACGTAGCATTTACTTGATCAAACATGGCTTTACAAGACATTTCAAAGGTAGGAACAACAGAAGCCTCCATACTCGATTTAAGTGCTTCCTGTAAGACGATAACAAGATTTATAGATTGTGATAACTCAGAAAGATGAATTCAATTTTGAAGTAATGAATACCTGTAAAGCTTGTTTGCCAGAAGTTTGAAACTGAGTTTGAATTTTCCTAGCAATACTACCCTCGAGCTTAGAATTTACCGATTTCTCCAATTGATTTACAGAATGTTGGAAAATTTAGTACACTTGAGGGATCAAATCATACTTGGAGATGGGTTTGGAGGTACGGAGTGTACACCCATCAAGTCCCTGATTACCCTGACTTAAAAGTGGTTAGTAGAGATGATATACAATAGTACTTTGTCAAAGTACTGCTGTGCTTGTCAAAGTACTGCTGTGTTTGTCAAAGTACTGCTGTGCTTGTCAATGTACTGCTCTACTAGTCAAAGTACTGCTATGTAACTGATTTGACCTATTCAAATGACAGTTATACCAATACTTATGACCACGATTAATTGGTCATGTAACCACTATCTTTGGCTATAATGGGGGCAATTATGTGGAGATTAATGGGCCGATTAATTCTTATAATTCCATTTGACTATCCATGAGTATCTTCCTATAAATGGGAAATTAGATGATGCTTGAAGGACACACATAAAACATATAACACTGAAACACGCAAGGTTATTGATTTGTGCCTAAATCACTAACAAACATTTGGTCTTATCCCAAGTAGATATTCGTGATACCCAGGCATTGGGGTCGAATAGTTTACTTTGGAAAGTGAGAACACGATTCCAAGTGATATCCGGTAACCATTCATTTGGTACGTAGTTAGGCTATTGATTATCTTAACCCTGTTCTGGGCTCATAACCACCAACAATCAAAGTAAACTATTTTGTGATAATCAATGGCTGCTGCTATAAGGCATATGGCTGCTAACTTTTCGAAATTGGAAAAGTTTGAAGGTATTGATTTCAGAAGATGGCAAAAGAAGATGCACTTTGTTGGGATATAAAGTTCAAGGTACTTCTGAAGATCAAAGTACTGTTGTGTCAAAGTGCTGCTTGAAGAATAAAGTCAAAGTACTGCTGCATGTTGAAGATTATTCAAAGTACTTTCGAAGAGTATTAAGGACTGAAGTGCAATATTGTATAAGGATTACTATGTAATATTAGATGAATATTCTAGAATAAGTTAGAGATAATTACTTGTCATTCAAGTATATGATGTAAACCGACTTAAGGTTATCTATATAAAGAGCCTTATGCTGGTATTAGAGATATACGTTTTTAGAGCTTTAAAAAGTCGATAATAGTTAGGGATTGTTAGTGAATCTGTGTAACAAAGCAGGTTCTAAGTTTATTCAATATAAAAGTTCTTCTTAAGCTTTGTGTTAGTAGATTCCGCATACTTTACAAAGTAACACAATGTTTCATTATTAATAGTGTTAAGTTTACTTAATATTATTAAACCTTACAAGCTACAAAGTAGTTTGATCAAAGTATATCGATCCAACAAGTGGTATCAGAGCTTGTGTTGGAAACTCTGATTAAGAAGAAAACTTTTAAACCAATTCTACTACAAACCCTTCAAGATGTCGACAGAAGCTGCACCTGCTCCATCCATCACTGCTGTTAGAATTCCTATTGTCAAGAAGGGAGAATATGATTTATGGGCCATGAAGATGAGGCAGTACATTGCCATCACAGACCATGCTTTATGGGATGTGATTGTCAATGGCAATATGGTAATTGATGAACCATAAGAGATTCCAGGACAACCTAAACCACCTAAGCCAACTGTACCTGCTGCTACAAAGAGAAATCAAGACAAGGCTCTCAATATATTATTGTCTGCCATTCCTGATGGACACCTATTGAAGTTTCATGATGCTCAGGATTGATTCGCCTCAAACGGTCAACTAAGTTTACCACTTGTGAATGGTCAACCAAGTCAAACAGCTGAAGCAAATGCTTCCGAGGAATACAGTGTTTTCCCGGGTCGTAAGTCCCAACGAGGTGTGCGATGTGATATTATAAACGAATCTGTGATTAGTGAATGTGAACAGGAAAGGTATAAAAGTGTGTGTGTGTGTTTAGACTAGGGTTTTAAAACTTAAAATAACTATTAGAGTGATTACGTAAAAAGCTAGGTATTAAAAACGTACACCAAATTAAAATCAGACGCGACTGCGTACTGAGAAAAAGGTGAGTTTTAAGAAAAATAAACTACAGGGGTTAAAATTAACAATCCTATAAACTTAAACTTAAAATAAAGTTAAATTAAAAAGAAAACTAGTTTTAATATTATTTTATTAATTATTATTAATTATTTAATTAAAAACTATTTAACTATTTAATTAAAATTAACTTAAATAAAAACTAAAAATGATTAACACTACAAATTAAACTAAAAACTTACAAAAATAATTTCTAAACTTAAATTAGAACTTGAAGAAAGTATAAAAAATAAAAATAAATCTTTTTGTCTTTTTATAAACTTTTTATTAATTAAAAACTATTTATATTATTTATACTAATTAAACTATTACAAATTACAAATAATATTAAACTAACTTAGAAAATTATGAAAATTTTTATAGATCTAATTAACCATTACAGGAATCCTAAAAAATTATAAAAACTTTATTTTATATATTTATAAACTAGTTTACTAATTATTATTCTATTTATTAATTAATTACCAATTACACTAATTAAATTATAAAAACTATTAAATGAACAGTATAAATCACAAGAAATTTTCTAAAATTATCTTATGACTTATAGAAGCTAGGAAAAATATAAAATATAGGTGTTGCTATATAAAAAGTAATTATGCTATTTAAAACTAATTTATTGATTAATTATTAATAAAACTATATTTAAATCTAATAAATACCAAATTACAATATAAAAATCTAATAAAATTATTTAAATTACTTTAACCTATAAGGAAATTAATAAAAATATAAAAACACAGATTACTTAATAAAAATATAAAAATGAAAATTAAAATTAAATTGTATTAAATAGAAACTATCACTTATTTTTATATTGTTTTTCTTGGATTTTTCTTTTACAAAACTATGTTATACATAAAAACAACTAAATTTAATAAAAACAAATATTATAGAACTTAATAATAAGCTAGTAATAAGCTATAATCCTAGACAGTTGACTTTAGTTGACTTAATGAGCAAATAAGCTCAAATGAGCTTATGTGGGACCCACCTTGGTGTTTTCTGATTCTAATAAGCTACTTGGACTTGTCAAAGCTTAAAATGGACAAATAAGCTCAGTAGGTAAGCTGATAAGTACAAATAAGCTAATCCAAAACTCAATGTGAACTCAGAATAGGGACAGACTTGAGGAGCTTAACTAAGTGGGGTCCACAGTGATTTGGGTCAAACAAAAGGTCAAACCTAAAAGTATACTAGGAGGGGGGTTTAAAGATGCTAAGTATATGGTCTGGGGCCCACTAAGTTGATCACAAATCACCACCAAAGTGGTGGTGATGGGTGAGTTATCTGGTGTGCAGGGGAGCTTGTCTCCCTGCAGGTGAGTTTGGGAGTGAGTGGGGCCCAGAATAAAATTACTAAAAATATAAGGGTTGTGAAAACTTAAAGATGAGATGGTAGTCTGTTACTAAAACAAATTTCAAGTTCTAAAACCTTCTACAAAAATCAAAACAATTGTTGGAGTTTTGGAAAAAACTGAGATGAGAGCAATTTGACTTTTGATGAAAATTGTTAGTTTGACTATTGTGAGATTCTATGGATCACTACAGATTGTATAAGTAATATTAAGCTATTGTAGACCTAAAACAAGCTAAAGCTACAACTAATAAGGTAATGGGTGGGTTTGTGGATCACAAATCCCTCACAGTTAACTGTGAGGGGTGATCAAGTGTGATTTTGACTTTCTGTGTTTAACTACTTAACTACTGAGTGGAATTAGGTTATTAGGGACCTAAATAAACTATGTAAACAAACACAACTATTAGAAACACCCCTTGGCACAGTGAATAAGGTTGAACCAAACACCCCTAAACCTTTGGCTGTTTTAAATTTTCAAAGCAAATAACTATTTTAAACCATGAAACTTAATAACTCACTTACATTAACTTTATATAAACCTAAATTAACTAATTTAAACAACAATTTAAGTCTATAATTATTGAATACAAAAAATTAGAAACTTGCTTACAATGGGAAATGGACTGAGGAATTGAAACCAATGACCAAGAACAACCTATAGCTTACCACTAAGCACTATTATACCCAAAAGCAATCCAGATTATCACTTGCTTCAGCTTCAATCCTTTCTTCACACTAATTTTTTATTTTTCCTTTATTTATTTGATTTTCTATGAATTTTTGAATCTAATTACTAAACTGAATTCTGAGCTATCTAAAAGCCTTTGTAAGCTTTGTCAGAGCTTAATTAAGCTTATGAGATCATGTAACAACAACAACTACAAACATACAATAACTTGAGATTTTTGAAATTCAATAAAAACTTGCATAAACTGAAACAGCAAAGGAAACTTGAAATTATCTTTAATTAAGAATTAAGGTACATGAAATTAACTGAATACAAGTGCTTTCAATTTAAATTACAACTGAAATAGAAACTTACACTACCTACGACCTAATTTTAACTAATCCTAATCTAATACCAATTCAACACAGCTTCCCATCTCTTTTGTAGTTCTTTTCTGGTCTTATGGGACCCATTTTGACAATTCCCACCAATCCCCAGCCATTGGATTGGTCTAATCCATCCACACCGTTTAAATTAATTCTTGGCGCCAAAGTCTTCCAAAGGTACTGTAGATTGCGTGGAGCGTAATTTAGGGGTTTAATTGGTTTTGGGAGCTTGTGGAGGTGTAAGGATAAGGTTGGGGGGTCAAGTGGTGGTGAAACAGGCAAGGTGGAGGGTGGTTTTGGTTTGCAGTGGAGGAGGTGGTTTTTGGGAGGGAAAGGGAATACGGGGTGGTTTAGTTTTTAGGGGTGTTGACCGGGTTGACCAAATGGGGTGGACTGGGCTAGTTTTGGGCTTAGGAAGGGAGTGGGCTGGTGTGTAACTTGGGTTTGTTTATTTTGGGTTTAATGATAAGGTCCGTTTGGTGTTTTTAGCTTAACTAAACACAAGGACCTAAAATGTAATTAAGCAATAGTTGAGGGTCTGATTTTGTATTTTTCCCAAAGTTTATAATAAGGGTTAAAATTGTCATATGTGAATAGTACAAGGGTATTTATGATAGTTTTCATTTTTTTATGCCCAGGGACTAAAACTGACAAATGTGAAACTTCAGGGACCAATTCTGCCATTTCTCCAAACTTTATACCCAAGGACCATTCCTGCAAAAGATGATTAGTACAAGGACTAAAATTGAATTTCTCAAAGTTTTTACATCCCAGGGACCATTTCTGTCAATTTCCAAAGTACAGGGACTAAACTTGTAATTTTATGAAACTTTGCACCAAAGGACTAAATATGTAACTTTATGATTAAAAAGGACCTTTGATGACATTTTCATGTTTATAGAATAACCAGGGACTAGTTTTGACAATTTATGAAACTTGAGGGACTGAAACTGCCAATTATGCAAACTTTATACGTTTTTCATCTGTTTTTGCATATTTTGCATTTGAAACATATAAAACACACCTTTAAGATATTTTAAGTATTTTGATACATATTTAAGTGTTTTTGTATGTTTTGGCAGTTCAGATTAGTATAAAATGATGAGTATTTAGACACTCATCAATCCCCCACACTAAACTATTGCTAGTCCCTAGCAATCTATTGAGAAAAACTTAATGGATTTGAAAAACTCTTTACCAAAAGCCATCACTTCTGGAGTAGCCAGGTGTAAGAACTGTGGCACACCTGATAACCGTGTGATTTTGAGCAAACCACCAGCTGTCAACGGATTTGATTAGTCTTTACCAAAAGCCGTTTGCTTCTGGACTAGCCAACTCTTGATGGAATAGTCAACATCTTGGTGAGCTGATTACCAATTATGGATTTTCCACAGCCTTTACCACAAGCCATAATCTTGCGGGCTAGCCAACTCATTAGCTTTTGAGGATAATGGGGAGTTGAGGAACCATACAATTTTTGGCAAATTGCAAGCCATAAACGGGTTTGAGTTATCTTTACCAAGAACCGTTTGCTCCTGGATTAGCCAATCCTGTTGTGGGTTAGACATGGAGGATTGATACCATTTATTGCGTTCTAAGTGAGAAAATTTTTTTTTAAAATTTTGGCTAAAATGAGGGTTCTTGATGGAACATGTGTTTAAATTCGTTAGACGAATCTCCCCCCACACTTAGAACTGAATATTGTCCTCAATATTCAAAGTACCGGGTGTTAAACCGAACTTAGAACGTAAAAAGAAAATATTCCATAGCCTTTATTTAAAATGTATATACATACAATTATTTTTTTAGATAAAACTTCTTAAATAGAAGCTATCACTATATGTACGTTTTTTTTTTTTTTTTTTTTTTTTTTTTTTTTTTTTTTTTTTTTTTTAAAGATATATATATATATACAACATGTGGGGCATCTCCCCCACACTAGGGTGTTACACACGGGTGAAAACCCATGTTTATGCTAGTGTTTTTGATTCCCGAGTCACTAGCTTGACTCGACCCCGTATTTGATTTATTTTCTCCCAAACTGTCAGGTTTATCACGCAAGCTAACCGCTTGTGAACGGTTAACTGTAATAAAGAAGTCCTGAACAGACCGGGAGAAAAAGCAATTTAAAAATCTATGGGGAAGTAAGTGGAAGAGACAATCTCAATCGGACTTTCATTCAAGATGTTCAGATAAACATTTGAAGCACGTGAAAGTTCCACACCGATGAGGCAAGTACCCGGCTCATAATTTATAAATGAGAATGCCGGGGTCAAAGATAGTGTCTTCATTCCCGAAGGAGTGAAGAATAGGAGAAATCACCCGGTAGGTGAAGGAAAGTAGGGAGATCTGAATAGCAATTAAGATAAGAACTTCCTCCTCAAGAAATACATATTCATGTGGAGGAGGAAAGTCCTTAAGCTTGATCTCAGGAAATTTATCAGTTTCCTCAACTGATTTGATTTCCTTATTATGAAGTTGTGGAAGAGGGGGAAATGGATCTTCGTTTAACAAACTTTCTAGAAAAAGAATATCCCCCTCGGGATCAAGATAATTAACATCAAATTCGTATGAAATTGAACTATCTTCATTCATAAAAGCCTCGAATTCGTCCAAATCATTTTCACTTTCCGGAGGAAGTGGTTTGATCTGAGTGAGTTCAAACGCAGGATCATGAGTAGGTAAGAATTCTAACTCTCTCAAATCCTTTTCAAAGTCAAAGACTTCATTTTCATCCCTTGGTGGGATGGGATCCATATGAGAGAGTTCATCAGCGAACTCTTCAAAGAGATAGTCATTATTAGACTCGGGAAGTGATGCATCAACAAATTCGATGTCTCCATAAGATAAACAATCATTACTGGAATCAGAGACAGTCTCAATTTGTTCATTTGGATTATCAGGGGAGGTAGGAATATCACACATATGATCAAGAATTCCCTGTGACTCTCTTGGGATTGGGACAAGGTTCTCAACACTAGACTTTATGAATTCGTCAGATTCCTTTGCAGGAATTGTGTCAAGATGCTCATCCCCCATGCTCAGAGAGTGAGTGGGAACCTCGGGTGTGATAACAACATACAGAGGGAGCTGAGAAGGACTAGCAGTAATGGAGTCTACAAGTTCCATTATTTCTACTGCTGGTGATTCAGTTATATTCTTTTCTCCCTGTATATCCATGGAAGGAGTCTCAACTGATGATCTCGATGAATCTTTTTGAATGATAACAATGTTATCATCATCATCACTGTCATCATCGTACTCAGAAAAAGCAGCATAGCGAATATTGGCACGTATTTTGGATACTCTTTGCTCAGCAATTAAATCTTCCATGCTTCTTTCGTCTCTAACAGCACGTCCTTCAGCAAGTAATTCTGTGATAGATTTATCACGAGAATTTTGAATGAGTGGAAATTGTGGGGGTGTGGATGTGTCAAAACCGGAAGGTTGACATTGATCATCATTATGAGGACCCCCACAATGTACACAAGAAAAACTTGGTGCATTGTGAAACGACATATTAGCCAACTCCTCCTTAAGGTTTTTAAGTTTTTCAAGAGCCTCTAGACAAGGGTCTTGTTGGTTTTGAGGAGTTGCTTGGTTTATTTGGTATTGTGGAGGTGGGTCTTGAAACGAATAGTCGTAATTGTTACAAGGAAATGGATTCCTTGTTTGACAATCAGAGCTAAAATGTGGACCTCCACAGTACTCACAACAGTAAAACTGTTGAGTCTGGTTTGGTGTATTTTGATACGAAGCATCATTGATATTTGGATAATATGATTCTTGCTCGTATGAATGTGATGGGTAGTTTAAAAAATTTGAGGAGTTGTTGAATGAGTTTTGATTAGGATCATAAGCAAATGAATTACTTGATCCACAAAACAAACAACTCCCGTTTTGAATATCATTACCACATTGTACACATGTACACCAACGACATGGAAAACCGAAAAGCGGCTCACCACAACCGTCACAAGGAATAAAAGCCGGAGGTGGGACAAGTGGTGTGCTCTTAGAGCTAGAAATTTCCACCACTTCCGTTATGGTCTCGGGTTTTGGTTCTTGATAAACGTGAAGGTTAGGTAAGTCGTTCTTTTCAGTTACTGCCCTGAGCTCAGTACGTTTGCTTGACAAACTTTTTACCGTAAACCGTGAAAGATTAGGATCAATTGTGAGCTCAGGTTTTTGGACAACCGTGGTTTGGACGTATTTAGCACCTCCATCGTCAGAGGAAAGTACAAGGTCCTTTGTCACCTTGGTTTCATGATCTCTTTCCCTTACCGGAGAGGGAATAGGGATAGATGGATCATCATGATCAACACGAATTCTAAGTTTCTCGGACAAGGCTTGATATTTTTCAAGCGTGAATAAGAATTCGGGGTTCATAGATGCCATAAGAATATAGAAGTTTAGAATTAAATGGAAAGAGGGTAAAGAGCTAAAGAATTAAAAAGGGTAGGAGGGTAAAGATGGATATTTTTGTGTTTTGTTTTATATATAAAAATATGGATAAAGGATGGTAAATATACAATGGATGTATATCCAAACTCACTAATACGCAAAATCGTTTAAAATAAGCGCACAACCTCCCCGGCAGCGGCGCCAAATTTTGATTCGCCTCAAACGGTCAACTAAGTTTACCACTTGTGAATGGTCAACCAAGTCAAACAGCTGAAGCAAATGCTTCCGAGGAATACAGTGTTTTCCCGGGTCGTAAGTCCCAACGAGGTGTGCGATGTGATATTATAAACGAATCTGTGATTAGTGAATGTGAACAGGAAAGGTATAAAAGTGTGTGTGTGTGTTTAGACTAGGGTTTTAAAACTTAAAATAACTATTAGAGTGATTACGTAAAAAGCTAGGTATTAAAAACGTACACCAAATTAAAATCAGACGCGACTGCGTACTGAGAAAAAGGTGAGTTTTAAGAAAAATAAACTACAGGGGTTAAAATTAACAATCCTATAAACTTAAACTTAAAATAAAGTTAAATTAAAAAGAAAACTATTTTTAATATTATTTTATTAATTATTATTAATTATTTAATTAAAAACTATTTAACTATTTAATTAAAATTAACTTAAATAAAAACTAAAAATGATTAACACTACAAATTAAACTAAAAACTTACAAAAATAATTTCTAAACTTAAATTAGAACTTGAAGAAAGTATAAAAAATAAAAATAAATCTTTTTGTCTTTTTATAAACTTTTTATTAATTAAAAACTATTTATATTATTTATACTAATTAAACTATTACAAATTACAAATAATATTAAACTAACTTAGAAAATTATGAAAATTTTTATAGATCTAATTAACCATTACAGGAATCCTAAAAAATTATAAAAACTTTATTTTATATATTTATAAACTAGTTTACTAATTATTATTCTATTTATTAATTAATTACCAATTACACTAATTAAATTATAAAAACTATTAAATGAACAGTATAAATCACAAGAAATTTTCTAAAATTATCTTATGACTTATAGAAGCTAGGAAAAATATAAAATATAGGTGTTGCTATATAAAAAGTAATTATGCTATTTAAAACTAATTTATTGATTAATTATTAATAAAACTATATTTAAATCTAATAAATACCAAATGACAATATAAAAATCTAATAAAATTATTTAAATTACTTTAACCTATAAGGAAATTAATAAAAATATAAAAACACAGATTACTTAATAAAAATATAAAAATGAAAATTAAAATTAAATTGTATTAAATAGAAACTATCACTTATTTTTATATTGTTTTTCTTGGATTTTTCTTTTACAAAACTATGTTATACATAAAAACAACTAACTTTAATAAAAACAAATATTATAGAACTTAATAATAAGCTAGTAATAAGCTATAATCCTAGACAGTTGACTTTAGTTGACTTAATGAGCAAATAAGCTCAAATGAGCTTATGTGGGACCCACCTTGGTGTTTTCTGATTCTAATAAGCTACTTGGACTTGTCAAAGCTTAAAATGGACAAATAAGCTCAGTAGGTAAGCTGATAAGTACAAATAAGCTAATCCAAAACTCAATGTGAACTCAGAATAGGGACAGACTTGAGGAGCTTAACTAAGTGGGGTCCACAGTGATTTGGGTCAAACAAAAGGTCAAACCTAAAAGTATACTAGGAGGGGGGTTTAAAGATGCTAAGTATATGGTCTGGGGCCCACTAAGTTGATCACAAATCACCACCAAAGTGGTGGTGATGGGTGAGTTATCTGGTGTGCAGGGGAGCTTGTCTCCCTGCAGGTGAGTTTGGGAGTGAGTGGGGCCCAGAATAAAATTACTAAAAATATAAGGGTTGTGAAAACTTAAAGATGAGATGGTAGTCTGTTACTAAAACAAATTTCAAGTTCTAAAACCTTCTACAAAAATCAAAACAATTGTTGGAGTTTTGGAAAAAACTGAGATGAGAGCAATTTGACTTTTGATGAAAATTGTTAGTTTGACTATTGTGAGATTCTATGGATCACTACAGATTGTATAAGTAATATTAAGCTATTGTAGACCTAAAACAAGCTAAAGCTACAACTAATAAGGTAATGGGTGGGTTTGTGGATCACAAATCCCTCACAGTTAACTGTGAGGGGTGATCAAGTGTGATTTTGACTTTCTGTGTTTAACTACTTAACTACTGAGTGGAATTAGGTTATTAGGGACCTAAATAAACTATGTAAACAAACACAACTATTAGAAACACCCCTTGGCACAGTGAATAAGGTTGAACCAAACACCCCTAAACCTTTGGCTGTTTTAAATTTTCAAAGCAAATAACTATTTTAAACCATGAAACTTAATAACTCACTTACATTAACTTTATATAAACCTAAATTAACTAATTTAAACAACAATTTAAGTCTATAATTATTGAATACAAAAAATTAGAAACTTGCTTACAATGGGAAATGGACTGAGGAATTGAAACCAATGACCAAGAACAACCTATAGCTTACCACTAAGCACTATTATACCCAAAAGCAATCCAGATTATCACTTGCTTCAGCTTCAATCCTTTCTTCACACTAATTTTTTATTTTTCCTTTATTTATTTGATTTTCTATGAATTTTTGAATCTAATTACTAAACTGAATTCTGAGCTATCTAAAAGCCTTTGTAAGCTTTGTCAGAGCTTAATTAAGCTTATGAGATCATGTAACAACAACAACTACAAACATACAATAACTTGAGATTTTTGAAATTCAATAAAAACTTGCATAAACTGAAACAGCAAAGGAAACTTGAAATTATCTTTAATTAAGAATTAAGGTACATGAAATTAACTGAATACAAGTGCTTTCAATTTAAATTACAACTGAAATAGAAACTTACACTACCTACGACCTAATTTTAACTAATCCTAATCTAATACCAATTCAACACAGCTTCCCATCTCTTTTGTAGTTCTTTTCTGGTCTTATGGGACCCATTTTGACAATTCCCACCAATCCCCAGCCATTGGATTGGTCTAATCCATCCACACCGTTTAAATTAATTCTTGGCGCCAAAGTCTTCCAAAGGTACTGTAGATTGCGTGGAGCGTAATTTAGGGGTTTAATTGGTTTTGGGAGCTTGTGGAGGTGTAAGGATAAGGTTGGGGGGTCAAGTGGTGGTGAAACAGGCAAGGTGGAGGGTGGTTTTGGTTTGCAGTGGAGGAGGTGGTTTTTGGGAGGGAAAGGGAATACGGGGTGGTTTAGTTTTTAGGGGTGTTGACCGGGTTGACCAAATGGGGTGGACTGGGCTAGTTTTGGGCTTAGGAAGGGAGTGGGCTGGTGTGTAACTTGGGTTTGTTTATTTTGGGTTTAATGATAAGGTCCGTTTGGTTTTTTTAGCTTAACTAAACACAAGGACCTAAAATGTAATTAAGCAATAGTTGAGGGTCTGATTTTGTATTTTTCCCAAAGTTTATAATAAGGGTTAAAATTGTCATATGTGAATAGTACAAGGGTATTTATGATAGTTTTCATTTTTTTATGCCCAGGGACTAAAACTGACAAATGTGAAACTTCAGGGACCAATTCTGCCATTTCTCCAAACTTTATACCCAAGGACCATTCTTGCAAAAGATGATTAGTACAAGGACTAAAATTGAATTTCTCAAAGTTTTTACATCCCAGGGACCATTTCTGTCAATTTCCAAAGTACAGGGACTAAACTTGTAATTTTATGAAACTTTGCACCAAAGGACTAAATATGTAACTTTATGATTAAAAAGGACCTTTGATGACATTTTCATGTTTATAGAATAACCAGGGACTAGTTTTGACAATTTATGAAACTTGAGGGACTGAAACTGCCAATTATGCAAACTTTATACGTTTTTCATCTGTTTTTGCATATTTTGCATTTGAAACATATAAAACACACCTTTAAGATATTTTAAGTATTTTGATACATATTTAAGTGTTTTTGTATGTTTTGGCAGTTCAGATTAGTATAAAATGATGAGTATTTAGACACTCATCAAGGATGCAAAACAATTATGGGCTGCAATAAAGAAAAAGTTTGGAGGTAATGATGCTTCTAAAAAGATGCACAGGAACTTGTTGAAGCAACAATTTGAAACCTTCACTGTTGGTGAAAGAGAAGGTCTTGATTCTGCTTATGAGAGATTCCAAAATCTTCTAAGTATGCTAGAACTATATGGTGCTGAGGCAACAGTTGAAGATGCTAATTTGAAGTTCTTAAGAAGCTTACCATCAGCATGGCATGTAGTTGCTACTATGATCAGAGGACAATCAGGCTTGGATGTAATGGATTTTAATGATCTTTATAACAATCTGAAGGTATATGAGCATGAGATGAATGGTACTACAGGTTCAAGCACACATCAGAAACTCCAAAACATTGCTTTTGTATCTTCTGAAACCAGAAACAGTACTTCCAATAAAGGTACTGCTTATTCTGTCCAAAGTACTGTGCTAGAAACTCAGCCTTCTTGTACAACTATGGTCACTACCACTTCATCACCATCAACAACCCCCACTTCAGATGATGTTCTATGTACATTCTTTGCTCAACAAGCATCTCTGCCTGTAACCTATCAAGAAGATGTCTTGCAAATTGATGATGATGCCATGGAAGAGATTGATATCAGATGGCAAGTTGCTATGATCACTGTAAGGATCAAGAAGTTTATGAATAAAACAGGGAGAGGCATTAATTTCACAGCTAAGCAGGGAATAACATTTGATAAGTCCAAGATTGAGTGCTTCAATTGTCAAAGAACTGGTCACTTTGCAAGGGAGTGCAAATTTGCTAAGTATCAAGCAAACAAGATGATTGAACAACCCAAGACTGAAAGAAAAGTGGTTCCCATTGCTGAACCTAAACCAAAAGCTTTGGTTGCTCAAGAGAATCTGTCAGAGATTGATTGGAGCATGGAGTTTGAAGAAGATCCTGTTCAGCTTGCTATGGTAGCTACTTCACCAAGTTCATCCACTATCTCTGAGGTATGCTCTAAGTTCAATAGTATGTATCAAAAGTTACTTAGTGAATATGTAGCTGAAAGAGATAAATTTCAAAGGGCTAGGTCTGAGATAGCTGGTTATCAATTAACTTTAGAGTCAATGGAAGCCAAGATAATAACTCATGAAAACAATGAAGTAGCATGGGCTGAAAAGTATAAGCAACAAGAGTACCAAGTTAAGTTGAGTGAATGGAAACTAGGATGTAAGGAGTCTGAACTAGAGAAAGTTACTAATGAGAGGAATAAGTTGTTGGAAAAACTTGCTGTTTGGAATGAATCAGGTCTGTCACATGTTCAATTTGTTGAAAAACAAAGAACATCAAACATTAAAACTGGCCTAGGTTATGATAATGATAGCAAAGAAGGTTTTCCATTTAAGAGTAAGGAGCTAAATCTTACAGTAGACATCTCAACTAGTGATGAAGAGTTTATAAGTATGGATGAAAACACTTCTAGTGATGAGGAATCCCCTAGTTCAACACCTCCTGAATATAAGTTTGATAAGGGATACAATGCTGTTCCTAATCCCCCAGGTAGTTTTCAACCACCTAGGAAAGATGTCTCTAGTTATGGGGTAGATAATCTAGAATTTAGGAAAAAGCTTAAAGGTCAAACAAACCCTGAGCCTGTAAGAGAATCTGTTGAGACACCTAGGGTCGATGAGAAAAAGTTTGCAAAACATGCAGTACCTTCAAATACTTCTCAAAGTACTGCTGATCACTCAGCAGTACCTCCAAGAAAATATTTTCAAAATACTGCTAATTTTAGAAAACCTTTTGGAAAAGGATTTGGGGATATTGGTCCAAAGGTCTGTTATGTGTGTTATAGTCCTCATCATTTGATTAAGGACTGTGATTATCATTCAGAATACTTAAGTAAGTACCCAAAGACCAGACCTGCACACCAAAGTCACAGAGAGTATAAGCCTAGGGATAACAAACCAGTTTGGAATTACTCAAATAGGGTTAACCATAGTAATTTTTCAAAAGACTATAGGTACCCTCATCAGAAAAGACCATTCTCCAAACCCACAGTACCTTCTCAAAGTACTGATAGAAAGTTCCCAAACCAAAGTGCTGCTAGCAAAAACACAGGTGTAAGACCTAGGAGATTCAATTACTACAAACCTAGAAGGTCTTACAACACAAGAAAAGATGCTAGAACCCAGAACCCAACTCCAAAAGTTACAACTAAATGGGTTAAGAAAGAAAGTACTGCTGGGGAAGAGCCAATACTTTCAGACAATAAGAGTGAAAAAGGAAGTTTTGATAAGAATGAACCAAAAGTTTTGGAAACAAAAACATTAATTCTTGATCATGTTTTTAATTACATACTCAAAGAATTTGAGTATGTCACTCCACAAGGGGAACACAAGTCAGTAATGGCTTGGGTTCCTAAAAGAAACTAACCTTTTTCATGTGTATGCAGGGCAACCCAGAGAAGGAGCATAAAGATCATCTTATTGAAGATAGTGGTTGCTCTGGAAGTATGACAGGAGAAAAGGAGCTCTTGTCAGATTTTAAAGGTTATTTTGGAGGAAAAGTTGCATTTGGGAATGATCCTGATGGAGGGAAAGTCACTGGCAAAGGAACCATCAAGGCTGGAAATATTGATTTTGAGAATGTTAGATATGTAAAGGAGCTTAAATTCAACCTTTTGTCAGTCTCTCAGATTTGTGACAAGAAGTACCCTGTGTTATTCTTTGACACAGAATGTCTTATACTCTCCCCTGAGTTTAAATTAGAAGATAGAGACTTGGTGATGCTGAGAGCACCAAGAACTAATTATGTGTATAGCATAGACTTGAAGAACATTAATTCTGCTGAAAGAGCAACATGCTTGATTGCTAGGGCAACAATAGAGGAAGCACATCAATGGCACAGAAGATTAGGACATGTAAATTTTAAGAACATAAACAAGCTGGTTAAAGGAAATTTAGTTAGAGGTTTACCTTCTAAAACATTCAAGAATGATCACTCATGTCTTGCTTGCAAAAAGGGTAAACATCATAAGGCTTCATGTAAGAAGATTGAAGAGAAAACCATTAGAGAGCCTTTTGAATTGCTGCATATGGATCTGTTTGGACCTGTTTCAGTTGTTAGCCTGAATAAGAAGAAGTATTGTTTGGTTGTGACAGATGATTGTAGCAGATTTAGTTAGGTCTTTTTCTTATGCTTCAAAGATGAAACTTTTAATGCTATTCATGATCTCAAAATAGAACTTGAAAATCAGTTAAGACTCAAAGTTAGAGGCATTAGATGTGATAATGGGACTGAATTCAAGAATCAGCTTATGGATGATTTTTGTGCCAAGAAAGGAATTAGAAGAGAATTTAGTATTGCTAGAACTCCTCAGCAAAATGGAGTTGCAGAAAGAAAGAATAGAACTTTGATAGAAGCAGCAAGGACAATGCTTGCAGATTCCCAATTGCCTGTTCCATTTTGGGCTGAAGCTGTAAGTGCTACTTGTTATGTGTTGAATAGAGTATTAGTGACAAAACCTCAAATGAAGACACCTTATGAGTTGCTCATGGGAAAGAAACCTAGTATCAAGTTTATGAAACCTTTTGGATGTCTCCTAACTATTTTGAACACTGCTGATAATTTGGGAAAGTTTGATGGGAAGTCAGATGAAGGATACTTATTGGGATATTGTACCAATAGCATAGGATTCAGAGTTTATAACAGGGCTACTAAAAAGGTTCAAGAATGTCTTCATGTGGAATTTCTAGAAGAGCAAGAAAATCATAAAGGTAAAGGTCCTGATTGGATGTTTGATCTTGATTTAATGGCTTCATCCATGAATTATGTACCTGTTAGAGAAGAAAATCAAGTTGTTCCAGAAGAAACACAGTACATTGTTCATGATGTTAACATAAGATCTGAAGATGATTCCAATGATAAATCCACTGATGAGCCTAAAAGTACTGCTGAGCCTAAAAGTGCTATTGATCCTCAAAGTACTACTCAACCAAAGACAAAAGTAACTGATGAAGATCAAGCTATACAAGATGAGCTTAATAGGATGCTTATTCAAGAAACAATGGCTAAATCCTATGAAGATGATCAAAGAAAAGCTTATGAAGTAGCAAAGAAGAAAGCTAAAGGCACTGACAGTACTTTACCCCAAAGTACTGCTGATCAATTTGAAAGTACTTTTCAACCTTTAGATACTTCAAATTGGATCAATGCTGATGATTTACATGATCCAACCATGCCTGCCTTGGAAGATACTGATGATGAATTGGAACAAGAAGGCATTTTCTCAGATTCAAATGAAGATCTTGAGTTCACTAATTTGGAAGATAATCTTGAAGTCTCACCAACTCCTACTCTAAGAATTCACAAAGATCATTCTGTCAGCAAGATAATTGGACCTTCTGATTCAGGAGTGCTCACAAGAACTAAAGCTAAGAATATGTCTCAACAACATACCTCTTTACTTAGCTTTATTTCCAAACAAAACAGGGTGAATCATAAGGATCAGAAATTGTGTTTGTTTGCTTGCTTCTTGTCTCAGGAAGAACCTAAGACAATAAAACAGGCATTATCCAAGGAGAGTTGGGTTGAAGCTATGCAAGAGGAACTCTTATAGTTTAAACTTCAAGAATTATGGGAATTACCTGATGGTAAGAGATTGATTGGAACAAAATGGGTCTTCACGGTAAAAAGAGATGAAAGAGGGAATGTAATCAAGAATAAAGAAAGGTTAGTGGCTCAAGGATATATACAAAAAGGAGTAGACTATGATGAAGTATTTACTCTTGTGGCAAGGATTGAAGCCATAAGGCTATTTTTGGCTTTTGCATCTTATATGGGATTTCCTGTCTATCAGATGGATGTGAAGAGTGCTTTTCTTTATGGCACTATCACAGAGGAAGTTTATGTTTAACAGCCTCCTGGTTTTGAAGATCTTGCACACCCTAACAAAGTCTACAAGGTTATTAAGGCTCTGTATGGCCTTCATCAAGCTCCAAGAGCATGGTATGAAAGACTCTCAAATTTTCTATTACAACATGGCTATAGGAGAGGAGCTATTGACAAGACTTTGTTCATTAAAAGAGATAAGAAGGATATCATGCTTGTCCAAGTTTATGTAGATGATATTATTTTTGGAGCTACTAAGCAGACTATGATGAAGGAATTTGAAGAACTTATGCAAAAAGAATTTCAGATGAGTTCAATGGGAGAATTAACATTCTTCTTGGGTCTTCAAGTGCAACAATCAAGTAATGGATTGTTTATTAGTCAAGATAAGTATGTTGCAGACATCCTTAAGAGATTTAACTTCACAACAGTTAAGCCTGCATCTACACCAGTTGATACTAACAAGCCTTTGGGAAAAGATGAAGAAGGAGATGATGTTGATGTCAAATTATACAGGTCTATGATTGGATGTCTTATGTACTTAACAACATCTAGACCTGACATTACTTTTACTGTGTGTCTGTGTGCAAGACATCAAGTTCAACCCAAGGTATCTCATTTGAATGTTGTCAAAAGAATTTTTAGATACCTTAGGCAACAACCTAAGCTAGGATTATGGTATCCTAGGGAGTCCCCTTTTTCATCTACATGCCTTTTCAGATAGTGACTATGTTGGAGATAACTATGACAGAAGATCCACTACTGGAGGGTGCCAGTACCTTGGAAGTAGATTAGTCTCATGGCAATGCAAAAAGCAAACAATTGCAGCCACATCTTCCACTGAAGCAGAGTATGTAGCTGCTGCAAGTTGTTGTGCACAACTACTTTGGTTACAAAATCAGCTTTTGGATTATGGATTCAACTTCAAGAATACTCCTATCAACATTGATAATGAGAGTACTATTTGTATTGTGAAGAATCCAGTCTACCATTCCAAAACAAAGCATATTCAAATCAGGCATCACTTTATTCGAGATTGTTATGAGCATAGGCTTATCAATGTGGTTAAAGTTCATACAGATGATAATGTAGCAGATCTACTCACAAAGGGCTTTGATGATTCAAGATTTACCTTTTTCATTGTGAGTATTGGTATGATTAATAACTAAGCTATTTTTGAGGGGAGGCATTAGTAGTTAGTCATTAGTTAAGGGGAGGCTACATGTATCATACAAAGCATAAAGATTTTTATTCATGATTAAGAAAGCTACATTCATTCTTGCAAAAGAAAAGTCAACACAGACGCTCACAAGACACTAAAACCACTACCACAAGCACCCTACACCAAACCTTCTTAACCTACTCCATTGGTCTTTTTCCTTTGCCCTCAAAGCTCTGCTTTCCCTTTTGAGCAGTCTTTCTTTTGTCATCAAAAGAAGCTTGCTTCCTTGGGCAAGCCAAGCCAAGAACTTGTTTGGGAGGTCTCTCTTTCCTTGGAGTAGGCCACTTCATATTTTGTATTGCTGATTCCAGGGCTTGGGTCAAAGCATGTGGAAGCTCATTTGCCAGGGATGAACCAGTGATAGTCTTTTTCTTCTTGGGCTTTGGATTGGTAGTGCTTGTTGCATCAGTGATGTTGGATGTAGATACATTTGGAGGAAAGTACCCACTCCATCCAGCATCCTCATCAAAATCAGAATCCGAAAAGTAGATGATCTCTGAGTTTGTGGAGTCATCTGAGTCAGAAGAGATGTACACCAATGGGAAGTGACTCATGGTTATGATTCGGATTATTTGTGGTTTCTTGTAACTATGGATGAATGAAGTATGTTGATGAGAAGTTACTTTTATAGGCAAGTAAAGGTAATAGGGTTATTAATGTAGTTCATTGAATTCTACTTGCCTTGGTAGCTTTGGGAATTAATTTGGGATGTTATTAATTAATTTGGGTTGACTTTCAAAGATATTTTGGTCAAACAGTCAACTACTCAGATTATTTTCTTGGAAAAGTACTTTGGTCAAAGTACTGCTTGGGTGAACAATTGAAAGTACTGCTTCATGGAAAGTACTGCTTGGTGATATGAAGGATACGCTGACGTGTCAAAATACTGTTCCAACGGTCAGATTTGCGGGTAACAAACTCTCGAAAGATATGGGGAATATCACTTCCAAGAATAACGGTAAAATATTCTTTACCATTATTTTTTTGAATCCTTTCCATCATTAAACATATCTTCTTCTTTTTCTACCCATATCTCTTCATTCACTTTCACCTATAAACATTACCAATATCATCCACGGTTATCACTCTGTTCTTAAAACCCTATCACAATGGCACATCTACCTACCATCACCAAACACAACATGATTGCTAACCTTGAGAAGACACAGAATAACATTGATTTTCATGGCATTATTGACTTTATCTCCGGAACCACCATCACCTACTCACTCTTAATCAACCCAGAGATTATTGGACCTTGGATACAGGCTTTTTGGGCTACAGCAAGGGATGAGATAGAAGATGGAGAGGATGTTATTCATGCTACAGTTGTTGGGAGAGCAATTCATGTAACTGAAGCTACTATCAGGGAGGTTTTGTTGTTTGAGGATGCAGGAGGCTCTGTTTTGTTTGCCAGACAAGAGATTTGGACTGCACTGAGGGATATTGGGTATGAAGGACCATTGAATAGGCTCACTTTTCAGAAAGCCATGGTAAGTCCTTATTGGAAGTTTCTTATTCATGTGTTACTTCATTGATTGAGTCCTAAAAGGACTTCTTGGGATCAATTTGGTCATGCTATAGCTTCTGCTTTTGTTGGCCTCATTACCAATCAACCCTTCAACTTTTCTTACATGATCTTTAATGTTATGATCACCCACATTAAGGATGGATCACCCTTTTTGATGTATCCTAGGTTTATTCAGCTTATCCTAGAAAATCCATTAGATGGGATTCACAAACCTCAGGATTATGTACCCACTACTAAGATGCCACCTAAGATCTTCACCTTTATGTCTAACAAAGGTGTTCATTTTTCTGGAGTCAATACCCCTCTCAATGCTTATATGTTAGAGGTAGCACAGGCTGTTAGGGATGATGAGGATAATGCTAGTGGTTCTACTAAGTCTGATGATGCTGATAATTCTGAACATTCTGCATCAGTACCTACACCTACATCACCTATTGTTTCACCTCAGCCTGATGATTTGAGTGAAAGAACTGCTTCAGTTTCTGCTTCTTTGGACAAACCTGTTTCAGTTGAAGGTACTTCTCAAAAAAGTACTTCTCAACAAAATACTGCTTCAAAGCATACACTAGTACCTTCTCCCAATGATTATACTTCCACAGGTGGGCTTCAAACACCTGGAGGAGATGAGGGAATTCAAGGTCCTCAGAATGATTATGCTTTGACTAGAGAGTTGGAGAGGATGCAGAAAGTTATGGCTGATCAGACTAAAGAAATCAAGAGTTTAAGAAAGAAGTTCAGAAGGTTGAAGAAGTTTGTATGGCCTCTTATCAAGAATTTTAGACTTTATGTGAAAGAGAAAAAGAAATCTCAAAAGAAAAGGTCTAAATCTGTAAAGAAATCTTCTACATTCAAGAAGAAGCAAAAGAAGTCATCACCTATCAAATTGGGGAGGAATCAGGATGATAATTTGAATAGAGATGATAATGATATTCAACATTCAGAAGATGAAGATGCTCATCTTTGGCACTATCCAGAGGATCCTAAGACTTTTGTGTCAGAAGAAAATGTTGAAAAAGATATGAATATTGAGCAAGAAGAAGTTGTTGAGCAAGATGTTGATGCACAGAACATTCAAAGTACTACTCAAAATCAAAGTACTGATGTTCAAAGTACTGTTGATGAAAGTATTAGTCTACAAGGTACTGATCAGCAAGGTACTGCTGATGTGAATATTGAAGGAATTGGAACTTCATCAGCTGGACTTTCTACAAAGAATTTTGAAGATGAAGCTGATCCTTCAAATCCCATTCAACAAGAAGAAGCTAAGGTGTATACTGCAAGTGATGATGAAACAATAGCTCAGATAATGCTGGATTTCAATAGAGCTTCAAAAGGTATAAATATTGCTGAGCCTACACAACAAGTTTCTGAGTCTTCTTCTGATGCTGAAGAGTTAGATCCAAAAGACAAAGGAAAAGGGATTTTAAAGCAGAAGATTAAAAAGAAAAAGAAGAAATTTACTCTTGCACAGCATAGAGAGATAAAGGAAGCACAGGATTATGAGCTTGCCAAAAAGCAACAAGCTGAGTATGATGCAGAGTATTTAAAAGAGATTAATATGCCTATTACTAGAAAGCCAATGACAACTACTCAAGAAAGAAACTAGATGATTAGTTTCTTGAGAAAAAAGAGGATACAAGAATCTTCATAAGCTAAGATATCCATATGTAAAAGCTATATGGGATGAAGAACAAGAGAAGATAAAGAATGAGTTAAAAAGTTTTGTACCCATGGATGCTAATAAGGAGAAGAAGTTGGAAGATGTAAGAAAAGAAAAAGTTGAGCAAAGAAAATTGAAGAGAAAGAAAGAAGTTCAAGATTATCAAATGTCTAAAAAGCTTAAAATGATACATGAAGATACAGTTGATGAACTGAGAAATTATTTCAGAGTAATTGATTTTGAAGAAAAGAAAACAGAAGATTCTGGAAAGAAATCTAAAATTATCTCATTCTCTATGGTTGAATCAAAAGAAGGGAATTATATTATGTTGAACAGAGAAGATGAAAGCTTCAGGGTATTCAATAAGTTATAGGATGTTTTGCACTTTATCACCAGAGAAGATCTCTATGATTTATACTTGCAAGTGCAGACATACTATGAGGAGATTGAAGCATCAGGAGTGGGATTAATCTTGCTTGGAGATTTGATGACCATCTGGGAAACAGAAGAAATAAGTGATAATGCTCTGTGGAATGATCAGGAAGATTGGGAAATTACAAGATGGAGATTCTTTGAGTCATCTGGAGTTCATTCACTTGAGATGGAAGATGGTACCATGATCTACATGCTTGCTGAAAGAAGATATCCATTGATAAGAGAAATTATGCTCAGGATGTTAGATCATGGAATGGAACTTGAAGATGAATCTGAAGTAGTTTTGGATGTGATTAAGCTATTTATCAGATGGACTAAGTTTGAAGAATAAAATTGCAAAGTACTGGTATGATTTGTTTTGTATAATAAGTATATTTTAAAATACTGCAATGACAAACAATACTTTATCAAAGTACTGTTTACTGCATAAAACCAGTATAAGTCCTTTGTAAAATAAAATAAAAAGTTTTGATGTTTAAAGTGAAGTAAATAAAAGGATTTGAAAAGAAACACATGGTGTTAGTATTTATACTGCACAGCAAATGGTAATCAACTCACCATGTTTAACAGACAAGAAAGAGTTTGACTCATCATGAGGGTACGACTCTGATGTGACAATCAAATCCATTTTTTGTTGACAATTTACTAAAAATTGTATGGTTTTCAACTCACCATATCTGTAAAAGTGAAGAGTTGGCTAGCCCACAAGGAAAAATGGCTTGTGGTAAAGGCTGTGGAAAATCCATTTATGGTAATTAGTTCACCATGGTTGAGATCAAAGAACTAACTAGTCCAAAAGCAAACGGCTATTGGTAAAGACTACTCAAACCCGTTGATAGCTGATGATTTGCTAAAAATCATATGGTTATCAATGTACCATGGTTGTTTTAATCTAAACATTGGCTACTCCAGAGTTAATGGCTTTGGTAAAGAGACATCAAAACCCATTAATTTTCAATGATTCACCTCTCACAAGAGTTTATACACCTAGAAGTGATGAGAATAGCATGAAACTTTAAAAGATTTGATGTACATTTTGTCAAAAAGTTGCTGAGTAGCTGTGTAGGTTATTGCTGAGAAGAAATTAACTGATGAGTACTTTGACACAAGACAGATCAAAGATAAAGTGATAAAGAAACAAACTTTCTGAATGATTGAAGATATTGAAGATCAAAGATAACAAAGAAACTTGAAATCAAGCTAGTGGAGTTCAAGTTAGGGGAGGATTGTTGGGATATAAAGTTCAAGGTACTTCTGAAGATCAAAGTACTGCTGTGTCAAAGTGCTGCTTGAAGAATAAAGTCAAATAAAGTCAAAGTACTGCGGCATGTTGAAGATTATTCAAAGTACTTTCGAAGAGTATTAAGGACTGAAGTGCAATATTGTTTAAGGATTACTATGTAATACTAGATGAATATTCTAGAATAAGTTAGAGATAATTACTTGTCGTTCAAGTATATGATGTAAACCGACTTAAGGTTATCTATATAAAGAGCCTTATGCTGGTATTAGAGATATACGTTTTTAGAGCTTTAAAAAGTCGATAATAGTTAGGGATTGTTAGTGAATCTGTGTAACAAAGCAGGTTCTAAGTTTATTCAATATAAAAGTTCTTCTTAAGTTTTATGTTAGTAGATTCCGCATACTTTACAAAGTATCACAGTTTTCATTATTAATAGTGTTGAGTTTACTTAATATTATTAAACCTTACAAGCTACAAAGTAGTTTGATCAGAGTATATCGATCCAACACACTTCTTGCTTTCTAGCATGAATGTGGTGTATGTTCTAAGTACTGCTATTCCTAAAGATCATGGGGATGATGCTACTGTGGAACAGATAAGGAAAAGAAGCAAATGGGAGAATGATGATTATGTCTGTAGAGGTTTAATCCTCAATGGTATTTCTGATTCTCTCTTTGACATTTATCAGAATGTTGAATCTTCCAAAGAATTGTGGGATTCCTTGGATGCCAAATATATGGCTGAGGATGCATCAAGTAAGAAGTTTCTTGTAAGTAATTTCACAAATTACAAAATGACTGATTCAAGACCAGTCATGGAACAATACAATGAACTTCTTGGAATACTTGGAAGGTTTACACAACACAAAATGAACATGGATGAGGCTATTTCAGTCTCTTGTATCATTGACAAACTCCCTCCTTCTTGGAAAGATTTCAAGCATACCTTGAAACATAAGAAGGAAGAATTGCCACTTGTTCAGTTGGGTAGCCATCTGCGTATTGAGGAATCCCTCAGGGCGCAGGATAATGAAAAGCCAAAGAGTAGCAATGCTACTTGGTCCATCTGTTGTCAATATGGTGGAACATAACAATTCCACCAGGTACAATGACAACAAAGGCAAATGTAAACATCATGATAACACATGGGCTGATCCTAACAAGAAGGCAACACCTACTTGTTGGAAATGTGGCAAACCTGGTCACATTAAAAGGGATTGCAAAAGTGTTAAGATTGGAGGTAAATCCAATGGTTCAGGCACTAGTGGTTCAGGGAGTGGAGGTCCTTCCAACTCACTGAAAGGTCAGAATATGTTTAATGAATCTCTTCAGGTTTGTGGAAAACTAGAAGGGGGGTTGAATAGTTTTACGTCTTTTTACTTAGTTATAAAAATTAGTTTTAGAGTTTCGCTTAACTTTTAAAAACTTAGATTAAAAAATATGTGATCTCAAGTCTTGTACAATATAAACAATTAATACTACACAAAGTATAATAACGATAAGTAATGAAATAAGTAAGAGATGGAAAGATCGAACCGCGAGACAAGAGATTTATAGTGGTTTGGCTACAAGGACACCTTCCTTGCCCTACTCCACTCCCCGAGCACCTAACTCGAGAGTTTTCTTCACTATATCAACAAGCTCCCTTATGGCGGAGAAAACCTTACACACCAATATACACACCAATCTACACACCGCTTTTCACACCACAACTTCGTCACACCTAAGTCACACCTTCTACACAACTTCTACAAATCTATCTACTTCACAACTAACTACTCCACACCTATCTTCTTCACACCAATCTAATACCTATCTTATCTTCTTCACACCAAGCTATTAACTAATCACACAATCAATATCTAACACAACTATCTACAATCAAATATTCACAACAATCTTCACAAAGAATAATGTAAATGATCTTTGATGATACACCAACAACTTGGATGTGGAGATCACAACAAGTTGTAATACTTCTTGTCTTGAGGGATAGAAGTATTCTTCTCTTGCACTTGAGAGGATGATGGTTGGATCACTTTGAAACAAGGAATTTATATACTTATGATCAAAGGATAAAAGAATGGAGAATTGGATCTAGATCAGAAAGTTTAGTAGTGCAAAAGGTGAGGAAAAAATCCAGGTTTAAGGTGGTATTTATAGGCAACAGAATCTGACAGAGGAGCGTGGCCGGTCCCCTTAAACCCTGGCCGGCCCCCTTAAAATTAAGGGGACCGCCCTTTATAATTAAGGGGGCCGCCCAGCTGAAACGGCCAGATTCTTTGTCTTTTAGTGAGGAAAGTTTATTTGGTGAAAAACTAACTGATTTTGGTTAAAATTTTGAATTCATATATTTAGTATGAATAAAACATTTTTCTTTATTACCAAAAGTGTTTTTCAAAAATATATAATATGTTTATATAATTAAATAAACTTTGTAATCCTTAATTAAACTTTCCTTTGATCATAAGATACACTAAACACTTTGTTTATTCATACCTTAAGTGATTTGGATGTAAAGAGAAATATTAATCACTAAATACTTGTTTATGTCATAAGTTTTAGTTCTATGAGTTTATATTTTGTGATAATCAAAACATAGAGATATTGATAACATGTTAATAATATTTTTAGGCATTATTTATGTCAACAATCTCCCCCTTTTTGATTATTACAAAACCTTAAACTCAATATATCTAAAACTTGTTTTTAGACAAGTATTATGTAGTTTATATTTCTCTTCTCCCCCTTTTTGTATTAATTAAAAAGGTTAAGCCGAGTAAGCTCCGCGAGGGAAGTTTAAACGGGTAGAAAGCTCCCCCTTAATGTATGCTCCCCCTCATTTGAGAGCACCAAAGGAATGAGCAATGGAGATCTTTGCTACAAAAATATTTGAAGAGAGCAAGATACACATATATGCAAAGCAACAATTATGCAACTAAACATAGATTCATTCAAGCATTGTAGGAATGATAAACATTACAACATTCAATATGCTTGGAGCATATTAAAAAAAAATAAAAGAAAATACATAGTCCTATTTTGCCTAAGAGAGCACTTGGACTTGCTTGCAACCCATGGTTGATTGTTTTATTTGCTTGAAGAGAAACATAAGCATAAAGCTTAGATGTTTGATTGAGAGGGATATGGAGTGGAGTGTGGAACGGAAGAAGTGGATCTCACGATGTTGTATCGTGTTAAGGGTGGTATTGGATGATTGCGAGTGAGAAGATATTCAATCCAAGAAATATCTTCACTCAAGTAGAGGAGTTGTTTTTGAAGGAATATGCAACAAGGGCAAAAGTGAGTGTGATTTGTAACTTGATCCATGTTAAGAGAGTGGGGAAGGCAATTTGCATAGGGTGATGATGGAGGTAGCCCTTTGTTGCGTTGTGCAAGATGCATAGCAAGGAGATCACTAAGATCATGAATTTGGTTTATTTCATCACGGAACTTTTGTTTTTCCGAGGCAATGTGGAGGGGATCATAGGTTTGGTATGGATGAGTTGGGTTTGTGTAGTTGGAATTGTAGTTTGATGGTTGATCAAACTTGCATGGATCATGATAAGTTGTTGGAGGTTGAGAGGTGTAGTTTGGCTTGAAGGAAGATGTTTGGCCAATGTTGTATGGTTTGTAAAGTGGATCAAATGAGTGATTTTGTTGGTTTGATGCAAAGTTTGGGAAATAAGAAGTTGGTGGTGAGGAATGATTTCCAACTTGATTTATGATGATGGATTTGTTTCGAGGGCTTTTTCTTCGCCAAACGGGTTTTTCCGTCATCCTTGCTAGCCTTGAGGCTTTTGATTTTGGTTTGTTTGGAGAGTTCATGATGGGATGAATGGAGAGTTTTGAGGATGGGGGATATTTATAGTGTAAGATTTGTGTGTTTAAGGATGGATAAGGTTTGTTTGGGGGATTAGGACAAAATGTGTTGGTGAAAAAAGGGAAATGTAGGTTGAAATGGGCTAAAAAGCAGAAAATATTCTGTAAACCCGACCATCAGATGGCCAGTCCCCTTAATTAGGGGGCGGTCCCCTTAATGATTAAGGGGGCCGCCTTACAGAATTAAGGGGGCCGCCCATCTGGTGATTTCCAGGTTGCCAGAATTTGGTTTTTGGCAGAAAATTTGCAGAAAGGTTATGTGTTTGGATTAGAATTCAAGCAAGTTCAAGTCTCTTAGGCAATATAGAGTCTAATCTAATCAAGATATAGCATGCATGCAAAAACACATAAACACAAGAGAAAATAATCAACATATAACAAGCAAGAGAAAGCAAATAAAGGTAAGCACAATTAAGCTTCCTACGGCATCTATCTTAGATTAAAGGCAAGGATAATTAGTGAGAGAATAACTAATGACAGATAAAGATGACACTATTATTAATGAATTTATCCTAGTGAGTGTCTATATGCAACAAATGTGGAGTTGTGATTGTTTCGACTCCTAGAAGCAAAAAGAAATAACGATCCTAAGAAACAATCCAAATAATCTCCTTGATTCAATTTTTGCTCGATCATGAATGTCAAAGACATATATTAGATTATATATCTTGACAATTTGTGAGAGAATTTATGCATGATTTTGAAATAGAATGTTTTTAGGATTAGTCAACAATGCAAGGAAAATGATTTTCATGGGGTTCCTAGATTGTGAGAATAATTTTTAGAGAAAATTGATTGAGTTTTAGAAAACGGTTTATGCAAAGAAAATAACTTTTCTCAATCTTTAGTTTTGTGCAAAATAGATTCCTAGACTCAGAATAGGTAAAATGAAAGAAAAATGAATTTCATGCAAGTATAAATTTGAAATAACTCAATATAATTTAGTCAACTTGTTCCATCATTCCTAATCCTAAACACAAGTGGTTGAATAATTCACGCTTAAGGGGTTTTGTGAATATATCCGCAATGTTGTCTTCCGATGCAACCTTTTCTATAGATATATTTCCTTTTTGTACATTATCCCTAAGAAAATGGTGACGTATTTATATGTGTTTAGTCCTAGAATGTTGCACCGGATTTTTACTTAAATCTATCGCACCTTTGTTATCGCACATAATGGGGACATTTTCTAACCTAATGCCATAGTCTACGAGAGCTTGTTTCATCCATAGTGCTTGTTGACATGCCTTTCCGGCGCTTACATATTCGGCTTCGGTGGTAGAAATAGCAAGAGCGGTTTGCTTCTTCAAAAACCAAGATGTTAGACAACATCCCATAAACGTGCAAATACCGCTAGTGCTCTTTCTATCTACGTTGTAACAATTCACATTTTCAGATTAATTACTATTCCCGGAAATTTCAATATTCACTATCACTATTCACTCCCGAAATTTTTATTTCATATTCTCGTAAGTTAAACTATTTTAATGATAATCCGAGAATTTCACACTCGTCGGATCATTTCTGCAAAAATCACGAAGCCGTGTCCGAGATATACTTTTAGGTTTAAACGTCATTCCAGCATCCCGATATGTCCATAAAACATTATAAACAATAGAAATATGATTTTCTCTCATTTTAGGACAATTCCAAAAGTTTTGGAATTTTACGTTTTTCAGTTCAGCGTTTTACGCGAATTACGCGTTTTAGACCCGTGTTTCCAGTTTTTAGCAGGGTTTTAGCACCCGATAGAACCTACCACTCATTTTATATTTTATTATGGAGTATATTGACATGTTTAACTATATTTATAAGTTTCATATTTTTAGGATACCTGGTTTTACGTTTCGTGACTTAAAACTTACGGTTTGCAATTTACGGAGTCAAAACTAGCTACATACTTAGGATATTATCATCCAAAGACCATGACTACTCATCTAGTCACCCTTATCTTATTAAAACCGACCTAGGGGTGGGGGGAGTCACCATGTGTGGTTAAATCTTGACCATTGATTCTTTAGATCATTACAAGTGTCTTAAACTAACCATGGTTAAATTCTAACCCAATATATGGTTAACTATTTTTCCTACCCTATAAATACCAAGCTAAAACACATAGAAAACTTGCACCACACCTTCTTATAACCTTCAAGTCCTAAAACCTAAGGCACTTTTCTTATATTTTGTAAGAAAGTTAACTAGTTTTTGAAAGAAAACTAGTGTTTGATCTTCAATCTTGGAAATTTTCTAAGAAAAGTTGTTATAACTCTAAAGTCTCCAAAAAGATGTAGTTATAATCTTCAAATAGCTTTGGACTTTCAAGAAGGTGTCGTTATAATCTTCAAATAACCTCAGTTCATCATAGATTGCAAAGAGTGAAGCTTAAGTCTATCAAAGTCCGTACCTTACTAGTTACTTACCTTTCTTTTAGAAAGCCTCAAGTTGTAAGCAAACCCTAACATACTCCATGCTTAATTATCATTTTCATGCTCTTTGTTTTCCTTTCATGCTATATATGTTCTTGTTATTGTGTTCATGATGTTTAAAAATGGATAAAACGAGTATTGGTATACATATGTTAACTTATGACAAGTAAACAAGCAAACTAGTGATTTTTATAGAGAACCACGACCAAAATAGTATAACTATGATATTTTAAACTTACTTACTGTTATAAAGGACTTCAAAAGGAAAACATAGCAATTTGAATCACCCAAAACGAGTACACGAGTCAAAAGTTATGGCCATAAGAAGTTAGCGACACCAAAACGCCGAAACTGCCCATAACCTACTGTTTTGCATTCTGCCAATTTGAAAGTCACCCTTCTGATCCGATTCATCAAAAAGTTAAAACACGAAAGTTGTCCGGAACGCCGTTTTCGTTCTGGAACAAAGAAGCTCGAGCCCTGAAAACACTTTCCGAGTGATAATTTTCTTCAAATTCTTAACAGCCCATTTTAGACCAAAGTCACTATATTATAGTTATGATTTACTAAGACCAAGAGGTCTAATGACCTAAAGCCAAGACCACAACCATGGATAAAGCTAAGGTTGAGTCTCAAGACCATGTTAACAATGACCAAGGTCACGGCAAAGCCACGGCTAAAGACCATGTAACATTTCGAATCAAAAACTTATATATATGTTATCAAATACTACAATAGTAGGGAGCCTCATGTGAGGAGTTCATTAAGTAAGCCGTCGAGATGAGTTGTGGATTTACGAATTAAAGTGTCCTGGCTCCTCGAACGTTTACTCCAGGACTTCTGAATTATGTCGGCCCAAACGGTAGTAAGAGATATACAACCTATACATGTTTTATAGACCACTTATATTCAACGACTTACACTATATACTAAGTACTACATCATGAACATTATGCAAGACATATATAGGCAATTCTTCGTATTCTTAGACATTACTCCAAACCTAAGTCGCAACGTTCTATTATAGGCTGCTCTTAGAGACTTTCGCGATTTGACTACCACTTTCATTTCTCATTACATAGACTTAAGGTGAGTCATAGGCCATACTCTTTTCATACTTGTTTTAACTCTTTGGGGGGGATACATGCTCAACTACTTGCTTACGTGTACAAATATTCAACACATTTATACTTGATTGTTTTATACTTGATTATCTTATACTTGATTGCATTATACTTGATTTCATACATACATGACTGTTTTATACTTTGGGAAGTGGCTCCCAGTAATCTTTTATCTTTGGGAAGTGGCTCCCAGTTATCTTTGGGAAGTGGCTCCCAGTTTTCTTTGAGAAGTGGCTCCCAGTTTTATTTGGGAATTGGCTCACAAGTGAGGTCTTCGGAGATGAAGTAGAGACTCACTACTAATTGCTTAATTGTTTTGATGAACTTATACATGTCTTTTTCATACTATATATGTAGCAGTGGGTTGTGAACACACAGGTTACAAGTCTCTTATGGCGGGACTTGCAACTGAGTGGATTCACAATGCCTTTGCTATGTGAACATTCTTTATAGGCTTTTCAACTGTTTTAAGACAAACTCTATGAACTCACCAACCATTGTGTTGACACTTTAGCATGTTTATCTCAGGTTAGTAAGGAGATAGCTAGTGCGTGGAACTTAGAGTCAAGCTGAATATTCTGAAGACTTATGCTTTTATCATTTACCATCCAAAACTTTGTATACATTTATGTATCATACTTTGGAATCTCATGTTTGTAAGTTTGAATTCATTTAACCGAATGGTAACTTTTCAAAACGTCTCATTTAGAGTTCGTTTTCTATAACTTGTACTTTGTATTTTGAAGTAGCACCCCTATGACACAGTCTTCCGCTGCGGTATTTTGGGGGTGTTACAGATTGGTACCAGAGCCTTGGTTATAGAGAACTAGGTTGCATTTAGTGCCTAGACTATAACTACTATATATACGTTAAGACTCCTCTTTATTTGCCTTACACACACTACATACGCTTATGCTTTTTGGTAGTTGTTGGTTTAGTTCCACGCTGTTAGATGATGTGACTTTATTATTATAAGGAACCCCAGAGATTCGTCGAGTCATTAAAAACATGGAGCTCAGTAATAACTAATTATTTAACTTGATCTTGTGACAGTTCTTGTTTGATGAGACACAAGATTTGAGTTAAATAATATTATTGCTTAGCTTTAGGGATTTGATGACTTGATTATCTTACTATCGGCCTCAGAAGGCGGATTTTGTGTCGGAAATTCTTTAGTAGGATGATTTAGAATCTCCTTATTTAAATGGATTGGGACGCCTCTTCATTAAAATAAAGAAATTGTAAATCACCGAACCATAAGTTTATGAGACCTTACTTACATAAATTTGGACGCTTCTTTATGTAAGTAATGTGTTATAAATAAGTGGGCTTAATTGTAGCCGATACAACTCCTTAACCAGAACCTTAGACGAATCAGAGTAAACACCACTATATTAGAGATCCTGAATTCTCTTAGACACACCGTAAGTAGTTAACATCAACTGAACTTCGGGACGAAGTTCTCCTTAAGGGGTAGAGATTGTAACAATTCACATTTTCAGATTAATAACTATTCCCGGAAATTTCACTATTCACTTTTTAGTATTCACTTTCACTATTCACTCCCGAAATTTTTATTTCATATTCTCGTAAGTTAAACTATTTTAATGATAATCCGAGAATTTCACACTCGTCGGATCATTTCTGCAAAAATCACGAAGCTGTGTCCGAGATTTACTTTTAGGTTTAAACATCATTCCAGCATCCCGATATGTCCATAAAACATTATAAACAATAGAAATATGATTTTCTCTCATTTTAGGACAATTCCAAAAGTTTTGGAATTTTACGTTTTTCAGTTCAGCGTTTTACGCGAATTACGCGTTTTAGACCCGTGTTTCCAGTTTTTAGCAGGGTTTTAGCACCCGATAGAACCTACCACTCATTTTATATTTTATTATGGAGTATATTGACATGTTTAACTATATTTATAAGTTTCATATTTTTAGGATACCCGGTTTTACGTTTCGTGACTTAAAACTTACGGTTTGCAATTTACGGAGTCAAAACTAGCTACATACTTAGGATATTATCATCCAAAGACCATGACTACTCATCTAGTCACCCTTATCTTATTGAAACCGACCTAGGGGTGGGGGGAGTCACCATGTGTGGTTAAATCTTGACCATTGATTCTTTAGATCATTACAAGTGTCTTAAACTAACCATGGTTAAATTCTAACCCAATATATGGTTAACTATTTTTCCTACCCTATAAATACCAAGCTAAAACACATAGAAAACTTGCACCACACCTTCGTATAACCTTCAAGTCCTAAAACCTAAGGCACTTTTCTTATATTTTGTAAGAAAGTTAACTAGTTTTTGAAAGAAAACTAGTGTTTGATCTTCAATCTTGGAAATTTTCTAAGAAAAGTTGTTATAACTCTAAAGTCTCCAAAAAGACGTAGTTATAATCTTCAAATAGCTTTGGACTTTCAAGAAGGCGTCGTTATAATCTTCAAATAACCTCGGTTCATCATAGATTGCAAAGAGTGAAGCTTAAGTCTATCAAAGTCCGTACCTTACTAGTTACTTACCTTTCTTTTAGAAAGCCTCAAGTTGTAAGCAAACCCTAACATACTCCATGCTTAATTATCATTTTCATGCTCTTTTTTTTCCTTTCATGCTATATATGTTCTTGTTATTGTGTTCATGATGTTTAAAAATGGATAAAACGAGTATTGGTATACATATGTTAACTTATGACAAGTAAACAAGCAAACTAGTGATTTTTATGGAGAACCATGACCAAAATAGTATAACTATGATATTTGAAACTTACTTACTGTTATAAAGGACTTCAAAAGGAAAACATAGCAATTTGAATCACCCAAAACGAGTACACGAGTCAAAAGTTATGGCCATAAGAAGTTAGCGACACCAAAACGCCGAAACTGACCATAACCTACTGTTTTGCATTCTGCCAATTTGAAAGTCACCCTTCTGATCCGATTCATCAAAAATTTAAAACACGAAAGTTGTCCGGAACGCCGTTTTCGTTCAGGACTAAAGAAGCTCGAGCCCTGAAAACGCTTTCCGAGTGATAATTTTCTTCAAATTCTTAACAGCCCATTTTAGACCAAAGTCACTATATTATAGTTATGATTTACTAAGACCAAGAGGTCTAATGACCTAAAGCCAAGACCACAACCATGGCTAAAGCCAAGGTTGAGTCTCAAGACCATGTTAACAATGACCAAGGTCACGGCAAAGCCACGGCTAAAGACCATGTAACATTTCGAATCAAAAACTTATATATATGTTATCAAATACTACAATAGTAGGGAGCCTCATGTGAGGAGTTCATTAAGTAAGCCGTCGAGATGAGTTGTGGATTTACGAATTAAAGTGTCCTGGCTCCTCGAACGTTTACTCCAGGACTTCTGAATTATGTCGGCCCGAACGGTAGTAAGAGATATACAACCTATACATGTTTCATAGACCACTTATATTCAACGACTTACACTATATACTAAGTACTACATCATGAACATTATGCAAGACATATATAGGCAATTCTTCGTATTCTTAAGACATTACTCCAAACCTAATTCGCAACGTTCTATTATAGGCTGCTCTTAGAGACTTTCGCGATTCGACTACCACTTTCATTTCTCATTACATAGACTTAAGGTGAGTCATAGCCCCTACTCTTTTCATACTTGTTTTAACTCTTTGGGGGGGATACATGCTCAACTACTTGCTTACTTGTACAAATATTCAACACATTTATACTTGATTGTTTTATACTTGATTATCTTATACTTGATTGCATTATACTTGATTTCATACATACATGACTGTTTTATACTTTGGGAAGTGGCTCACAGTAATCTTTTATCTTTGGGAAGTGGCTCCCAGTAAACTTTTATCTTTGGGAAGTGGCTCCCAGTTATCTTTGGGAAGTGGCTCCCAGTTTTCTTTGAGAAGTGGCTCCCAGTTTTCTTTGGGAATTGGCTCCCAAGTGAGGTCTTCGGAGATGAAGTAGAGACTCACTACTAATTGCTTAATTGTTTTGATGAACTTATACATGTCTTTTTCATACTATATATGTAGCAGTGGGTTGTGAACACACAGGTTACAAGTCTCTTATGGCGGGACTTGCAACTGAGTGGATTCACAATGCCTTTGCTATGTGAACATTCTTTATAGGCTTTTCAACTGTTTTAAGACAAACTCTATGAACTCACCAACCATTGTGTTGACACTTTAGCATGTTTATCTCAGGTTAGTAAGGATATAGCTAGTGCGTGGAACTTAGAGTCAAGCTGAATATTCTGAAGACTTATGCTTTTATCATTTACCATTCAAAACTTTGTATACATTTATGTATCATACTTTGGAATCTCATGTTTGTAACTTTGAATTCATTTAACCGAATGGTAACTTTTCAAAACGTCTCATTTAGAGTTCATTTTCTATAACTTGTACTTTGTATTATGAAGTAGCACCCCTATGACACAGTCTTCCGCTGCGGTATTTTAGGGGTGTTACAGATTGGTACCAGAGCCTTGGTTATAGAGAACTAGGTTGCATTTAGTGCCTAGACTATAACTACTATATATACGTTAAGACTCCTCTTTATTTGCCTTACACACACTACATACGCTTATGCTTTTTGGTAGTTGTTGGTTTAGTTCCACGCTGTTAGATGATGTGACTTTATTATTATAAGGAACCCCAGAGATTCGTCGAGTCATTAAAAACATGGAGCTCAGTAATAACTAATTATTTAACTTGATCTTGTGACAGTTCTTGTTTGATGAGACACAAGATTTGAGTTAAATAATATTATTGCTTAGCTTTATGGATTTGATGACTTGATTATCTTACTATCGGCCTCAGAAGGCGGATTTTGTGTCGGAAATTCTTTAGTAGGATGATTTAGAATCTCCTTATTTAAATGGATTGGGACGCCTCTTCATTTAAATAAAGAAATTGTAAATCACCGAACCATAAGTTTATGAGACCTTACTTACATAAATTTGGACGCTTCTTTATGTAAGTAATGTGTTATAAATAAGTGGGCTTAATTGTAGCCGATACAACTCCTTAACCAGAACCTTAGACGAATCAGAGTAAACACCACTATATTAGATATCCTGAATTCTCTTAGACACACCGTAAGTAGTTAACATCAACTGAACTTCGGGACGAAGTTCTCCTTAAGGGGTAGAGATTGTAACAATTCACATTTTCAGATTAATTACTATTCCCAGAAATTTCACTATTCACTTTTTACTATTCACTTTCACTATTCACTCTCGAAATTTTTATTTCATATTCTCGTAAGTTAAACTATTTTAATAATAATCCTAGAATTTCACACTCGTCGGATCATTTCTACAAAAATCACGAAGCCGTGTCCGAGATTTACTTTTAGGTTTAAACGTCATTCCAGCATCCCGATATGTCCATAAAACATTATAAACAATAGAAATATGATTTTCTCTCATTTTAGGACAATTCCAAAAGTTTTGGAATTTTACGTTTTTCAGTTCAGCGTTTTACGCGAATTACGCGTTTTAGACCCGTGTTTCCAGTTTTTAGCAGGCTTTTAGCACCCGATAGAACCTACCACTCATTTTATATTTTATTATGGAGTATATTGACATGTTTAACTATATTTATAAGTTTCATATTTTTAGGATACCCGGTTTTACGTTTCGTGACTTAAAACTTACGGTTTGCAATTTACGGAGTCAAAACTAGCTACATACTTAGGATATTATCATCCAAAGACCATGACTACTCATCTAGTCACCCTTATCTTATTGAAACCGACCTAGGGGTAGGGGGAGTCACCATGTGTGGTTAAATCTTGACCATTGATTCTTTAGATCATTACAAGTGTCTTAAACTAACCATGGTTAAATTCTAACCCAATATATGGTTAACTATTTTTCCTACCCTATAAATACCAAGCTAAAACACATAGAAAACTTGCACCACACCTTCTTATAACCTTCAAGTCCTAAAACCTAAGGCACTTTTCTTATATTTTGTAAGAAAGTTAACTAGTTTTTGAAAGAAAACTAGTGTTTGATCTTCAATCTTGGAAATTTTCTAAGAAAAGTTGTTATAACTCTAAAGTCTCCAAAAAGACGTAGTTATAATCTTCAAATAGCTTTGGACTTTCAAGAAGGCGTCGTTATAATCTTCAAATAACCTCGGTTCATCATAGATTGCAAAGAGTGAAGCTTAAGTCTATCAAAGTCCGTACCTTACTAGTTACTTACCTTTCTTTTAGAAAGCCTCAAGTTGTAAGCAAACCCTAACATACTCCATGCTTAATTATCATTTTCATGCTCTTTTTTTTCCTTTCATGCTATATATGTTCTTGTTATTGTGTTCATGATGTTTAAAAATGGATAAAACGAGTATTGGTATACATATGTTAACTTATGAAAAGTAAACAAGCAAACTAGTGATTTTTATGGAGAACCACGACCAAAATAGTATAACTATGATATTTGAAACTTACTTACTGTTATAAAGGACTTCAAAAGGAAAACATAGCAATTTGAATCACCCAAAACGAGTACACGAGTCAAAAGTTATGGCCATAAGAAGTTAGCGACACCAAAACGCCGAAACTGCCCATAACCTACTGTTTTGCATTCTGCCAATTTGAAAGTCACCCTTCTGATCCGATTCATCAAAAAGTTAAAACACGAAAGTTGTCCAGAACGCCGTTTTCGTTCAGGATTAAAGAAGCTCGAGCCCTGAAAACGCTTTCCGAGTGATAATTTTCTTCAAATTCTTAACAGCCCATTTTAGACCAAAGTCACTATATTATAGTTATGATTTACTAAGACCAAGAGGTCTAATGACCTAAATCCAAGACCACAACCATGGCTAAAGCCAAGGTTGAGTCTCAAGACCATGTTAACAATGACCAAGGTCACGGCAAAGCCACGGCTAAAGACCATGTAACATTTCGAATCAAAAACTTATATATATGTTATCAAATACTACAATAGTAGGGAGCCTCATGTGAGGAGTTCATTAAGTAAGCCGTCGAGATGAGTTGTGGATTTACGAATTAAAGTGTCCTGGCTCCTCGAACGTTTACTCCAGGACTTCTGAATTATGTCGGCCCGAACGGTAGTAAGAGATATACAACCTATACATGTTTCATAGACCACTTATATTCAACGACTTACACTATATACTAAGTACTACATCATGAACATTATGCAAGACATATATAGGCAATTCTTCGTATTCTTAAGACATTACTCCAAACCTAATTCGCAACGTTCTATTATAGGCTGCTCTTAGAGACTTTCGCGATTCGACTACCACTTTCATTTCTCATTACATAGACTTAAGGTGAGTCATAGCCCCTACTCTTTTCATACTTGTTTTAACTCTTTGGGGGGGATACATGCTCAACTACTTGCTTACTTGTACAAATATTCAACACATTTATACTTGATTGTTTTATACTTGATTATCTTATACTTGATTGCATTATACTTGATTTCATACATACATGACTGTTTTATACTTTGGGAAGTGGCTCACAGTAATCTTTTATCTTTGGGAAGTGGCTCCCAGTAAACTTTTATCTTTGGGAAGTGGCTCCCAGTTATCTTTGGGAAGTGGCTCCCAGTTTTCTTTGAGAAGTGGCTCCCAGTTTTCTTTGGGAATTGGCTCCCAAGTGAGGTCTTCGGAGATGAAGTAGAGACTCACTACTAATTGCTTAATTGTTTTGATGAACTTATACATGTCTTTTTCATACTATATATGTAGCAGTGGGTTGTGAACACACAGGTTACAAGTCTCTTATGGCGGGACTTGCAACTGAGTGGATTCACAATGCCTTTGCTATGTGAACATTCTTTATAGGCTTTTCAACTGTTTTAAGACAAACTCTATGAACTCACCAACCATTGTGTTGACACTTTAGCATGTTTATCTCAGGTTAGTAAGGAGATAGCTAGTGCGTGGAACTTAGAGTCAAGCTGAATATTCTGAAGACTTATGCTTTTATCATTTACCATTCAAAACTTTGTATACATTTATGTATCATACTTTGGAATCTCATGTTTGTAACTTTGAATTCATTTAACCGAATGGTAACTTTTCAAAACGTCTCATTTAGAGTTCGTTTTCTATAACTTGTACTTTGTATTATGAAGTAGCACCCCTATGACACAGTCTTCCGCTGCGGTATTTTAGGGGTGTTACAGATTGGTACCAGAGCCTTGGTTATAGAGAACTAGGTTGCATTTAGTGCCTAGACTATAACTACTATATATACGTTAAGACTCCTCTTTATTTGCCTTACACACACTACATACGCTTATGCTTTTTGGTAGTTGTTGGTTTAGTTCCACGCTGTTAGATGATGTGACTTTATTATTATAAGGAACCCCAGAGATTCGTCGAGTCATTAAAAACATGGAGCTCAGTAATAACTAATTATTTAACTTGATCTTGTGACAGTTCTTGTTTGATGAGACACAAGATTTGAGTTAAATAATATTATTGCTTAGCTTTATGGATTTGATGACTTGATTATCTTACTATCGGCCTCAGAAGGCGGATTTTGTGTCGGAAATTCTTTAGTAGGATGATTTAGAATCTCCTTATTTAAATGGATTGGGACGCCTCTTCATTTAAATAAAGAAATTGTAAATCACCGAACCATAAGTTTATGAGACCTTACTTACATAAATTTGGACGCTTCTTTATGTAAGTAATGTGTTATAAATAAGTGGGCTTAATTGTAGCCGATACAACTCCTTAACCAGAACCTTAGACGAATCAGAGTAAACACCACTATATTAGATATCCTGAATTCTCTTAGACACACCGTAAGTAGTTAACATCAACTGAACTTCGGGACGAAGTTCTCCTTAAGGGGTAGAGATTGTAACAATTCACATTTTCAGATTAATTACTATTCCCAGAAATTTCACTATTCACTTTTTACTATTCACTTTCACTATTCACTCTCGAAATTTTTATTTCATATTCTCGTAAGTTAAACTATTTTAATAATAATCCTAGAATTTCACACTCGTCGGATCATTTCTACAAAAATCACGAAGCCGTGTCCGAGATTTACTTTTAGGTTTAAACGTCATTCCAGCATCCCGATATGTCCATAAAACATTATAAACAATAGAAATATGATTTTCTCTCATTTTAGGACAATTCCAAAAGTTTTGGAATTTTACGTTTTTCAGTTCAGCGTTTTACGCGAATTACGCGTTTTAGACCCGTGTTTCCAGTTTTTAGCAGGCTTTTAGCACCCGATAGAACCTACCACTCATTTTATATTTTATTATGGAGTATATTGACATGTTTAACTATATTTATAAGTTTCATATTTTTAGGATACCCGGTTTTACGTTTCGTGACTTAAAACTTACGGTTTGCAATTTACGGAGTCAAAACTAGCTACATACTTAGGATATTATCATCCAAAGACCATGACTACTCATCTAGTCACCCTTATCTTATTGAAACCGACCTAGGGGTAGGGGGAGTCACCATGTGTGGTTAAATCTTGACCATTGATTCTTTAGATCATTACAAGTGTCTTAAACTAACCATGGTTAAATTCTAACCCAATATATGGTTAACTATTTTTCCTACCCTATAAATACCAAGCTAAAACACATAGAAAACTTGCACCACACCTTCTTATAACCTTCAAGTCCTAAAACCTAAGGCACTTTTCTTATATTTTGTAAGAAAGTTAACTAGTTTTTGAAAGAAAACTAGTGTTTGATCTTCAATCTTGGAAATTTTCTAAGAAAAGTTGTTATAACTCTAAAGTCTCCAAAAAGACGTAGTTATAATCTTCAAATAGCTTTGGACTTTCAAGAAGGCGTCGTTATAATCTTCAAATAACCTCGGTTCATCATAGATTGCAAAGAGTGAAGCTTAAGTCTATCAAAGTCCGTACCTTACTAGTTACTTACCTTTCTTTTAGAAAGCCTCAAGTTGTAAGCAAACCCTAACATACTCCATGCTTAATTATCATTTTCATGCTCTTTTTTTTCCTTTCATGCTATATATGTTCTTGTTATTGTGTTCATGATGTTTAAAAATGGATAAAACGAGTATTGGTATACATATGTTAACTTATGAAAAGTAAACAAGCAAACTAGTGATTTTTATGGAGAACCACGACCAAAATAGTATAACTATGATATTTGAAACTTACTTACTGTTATAAAGGACTTCAAAAGGAAAACATAGCAATTTGAATCACCCAAAACGAGTACACGAGTCAAAAGTTATGGCCATAAGAAGTTAGCGACACCAAAACGCCGAAACTGCCCATAACCTACTGTTTTGCATTCTGCCAATTTGAAAGTCACCCTTCTGATCCGATTCATCAAAAAGTTAAAACACGAAAGTTGTCCAGAACGCCGTTTTCGTTCAGGATTAAAGAAGCTCGAGCCCTGAAAACGCTTTCCGAGTGATAATTTTCTTCAAATTCTTAACAGCCCATTTTAGACCAAAGTCACTATATTATAGTTATGATTTACTAAGACCAAGAGGTCTAATGACCTAAATCCAAGACCACAACCATGGCTAAAGCCAAGGTTGAGTCTCAAGACCATGTTAACAATGACCAAGGTCACGGCAAAGCCACGGCTAAAGACCATGTAACATTTCGAATCAAAAACTTATATATATGTTATCAAATACTACAATAGTAGGGAGCCTCATGTGAGGAGTTCATTAAGTAAGCCGTCGAGATGAGTTGTGGATTTACGAATTAAAGTGTCCTGGCTCCTCGAACGTTTACTCCAGGACTTCTGAATTATGTCGGCCCGAACGGTAGTAAGAGATATACAACCTATACATGTTTCATAGACCACTTATATTCAACGACTTACACTATATACTAAGTACTACATCATGAACATTATGCAAGACATATATAGGCAATTCTTCGTATTCTTAAGACATTACTCAAAACCTAAGTCGCAACGTTCTATTATAGGCTGCTCTTAGAGACTTTCGCGATTCGACTACCACTTTCATTTCTCATTACATAGACTTAAGGTGAGTCAAAGCCCCTACTCTTTTCATACTTGTTTTAACTCTTTGGGGGGGGATACATGCTCAACTACTTGCTTACTTGTACAAATATTCAACACATTTATACTTGATTGTTTTATACTTGATTATCTTATACTTGATTGCATTATACTTGATTTCATACATACATGACTGTTTTATACTTTGGGAAGTGGCTCCCAGTAATCTTTTATCTTTGGGAAGTGGCTCCCAGTAAACTTTTAACTTTGGGAAGTGGCTCCCAGTTATCTTTGGGAAGTGGCTCCCAGTTTTCTTTGAGAAGTGGCTCCCAGTTTTATTTGGGAATTGGCTCACAAGTGATGTCTTCGGAGATGAAGTAGAGGCTCACTACTAATTGCTTAATTGTTTTGATGAACTTATACATGTCTTTTTCATACTATATATGTAGCAGTGGGTTGTGAACACACAGGTTACAAGTCTCTTATGGCGGGACTTGCAACTGAGTGGATTCACAATGCCTTTGCTATGTGAACATTCTTTATAGGCTTTTCAACTGTTTTAAGACAAACTCTATGAACTCACCAACCATTGTGTTGACACTTTAGCATGTTTATCTCAGGTTAGTAAGGAGATAGCTAGTGCGTGGAACTTAGAGTCAGGCTGAATATTCTGAAGACTTATGCTTTTATCATTTACCATTCAAAACTTTGTATACATTTATGTATCATACTTTGGAATCTCATGTTTGTAACTTTGAATTCATTTAACCGAATGGTAACTTTTCAAAACGTCTCATTTAGAGTTCGTTTTCTATAACTTGTACTTTGTATTATGAAGTAGCACCCCTATGACACAGTCTTCCGCTGCGGTATTTTGGGGGTGTTACATACGTAGTCTCCCGCATGATCCGAATCCGCATAGACAATGGTTTCTATGCCGGATTCCTTAGGATACCATAATCCTAAGTGTATAGTGCCTTTAACGTATCGGAAGATAGGCTTAACCGCTTCTAGGTGAGAGGTTTTGGGATCCTCTTGAAAACGGGCACAAAGGCAGACACTAAACATGATGTCGGTTCTACTTGCTGTCAAGTATAGTAAACTACCTATCATTCCTCTATACTTGGTGTTATCTACGGACTCACCTTCATCATCCTTTGTGAGCTTTACCTCCGTAGACATGGGAGTTTTCATGGGTTTTGAGTCTTCTTGGCCAAACTTCTTAAGCATTTCCTTAATGTACTTAGATTGGTTAAAAAATATTCCATCTTCTAATTCTTTTATTTGTAATCCTAGGAAGAAGTTAAGTTCACCCATCATACTCATCTCAAACTCATCATGCATGATTTTGGCAAATTCATCACACATGTCTTGACAAGTCGATCCAAATATAATGTCATCAACATATATTTGGACAATGATGAGATTTAGGTCTTTCCTTTTAGTGAAAAGAGTGTTATCTACCATTCCCATGGAATAATCATGTTTAATAAGAAAAGCTTTTAATCGATCATACCAAGCTTTGGGAGCTTGTTTGAGTCCATACAAAGCTTTCTTTAACTTATAAACATAATCAGGTTTTGCGAAGTCAATGAATCCTGGAGGTTGTGCCACATATACCTCCTCATTGATAAAACCGTTAAGGAATGCACTTTTCACATCCATTTGGAATAACTTAAAATCTAGGGCGCAAGCATAGGCAAGTAATATCCTAATCGATTCTAGTCTAGCTACAGGGGCATAAGTTTCGTCATAATCAATTCCTTCTTGTTGATTATAACCTTGGGCAACTAACCTAGCTTTATTCCTAGTAACTATTCCATTCTCGTCTAACTTGTTCCTATATACCCATTTGGTTCCTATGATGGTCATATCCTTTGGATTTGGAACTAATTCCCAAACATCATTTGCCTTAAATTGATTTAATTCTTCTTGCATAGCTATAACCCAACTTTCATCCTTTAAAGCCTCGCTAATATTCTTAGGTTCTATTGCTGAGAGGAAATAAAAGAAATTATTTTTATCTTGGGCTTGTGACCTAAGGGTTCTTTGGTTAAGATGTCCTATTATATTATATAATGGATGAGATCTAGATTCTTTCATATTACTAGTTTCGTTATTTTCTAAGTGAATGTCTACATTATCATTTCCTATGGGTTTTGTTTTACTAACCTCAATAGCTTCATCTTCGATTAAATCATCATCTTCTAAAGGTAATGTTTTAGGAGGTGGTGGTGTTTCATCAAATGTTACATTTAGTGATTCCTCTACTTTCATGGAGTGTTTGTTAAGTATTATATATGCTTTGCTATTTTGTGAGTATCCTAAAAATATTCCTTCATATGATTTTGGATCAAACTTAGTAAGATAGTCCTTAGTGTTTAATATATAGCATTTACTTCCAAATACCTTAAAGTAGCTTAAGTTTGGTTTTCTACCTCTTAATAACTCATAAGGAGTTTTTCCTAGAATTCTTCTAATTGATACCCTATTTAAAATATAAGTTGATGTATCTACGGTGTGACACCAAAATTTTTGTGGGATGGATTGTTCATTTAACATAGTTCTACTCATTTCTTGTAGTGACCTATTTTTTCTTTCTAATACGCCATTTGATTGAGGAGTACGAGGAGCGGAGAAATTGTGAGATATTCCATTTAACTCGCAATATTTTCCAAATTGTACTTCGTTATCAAATTCCCTACCATGGTCCGTCCTAATGGCAACTATTGAGCATCCTAATTTATTTTGAATAATTCTACTAAATATTTCGAATTTTTCAAAGGCTTGGGTCTTGTCACTTAAAAACCTAGTCCACGTGTATCGTGAGTAGTCATCTACTATTACTAAGGTATATTTGTTTCCTCCATAGCTCCGCACAGCGGATGGACCAAAAAGATCCATATGTAATAATTCTAGGCATCTAGTAGTGGATACTATATTCTTGGCTTTGTGACTAGCATGAGCTTGTTTCCCAATTTTACATGCATCACAAAAATGCTTGTCATATTTTAGATTAGGCAAATTTCTAACTAATTCCTTAGAGGCCAACGATTGTATTTGTTGCATATTACAATGTCCTAATCTCCTATGCCATAGTGTAGAGTTTTCATCTAGGGTCGTTAGGCATATCCTATCATCAGGTTTGTTTCCTAGTTTCATAACATATATGCCACCTTTTCTAATTCCTCTACCTATAATTTTTCCATCCTTAACTATTTCGCTATCATCTTCGGTAAATGTGACTCTACATTTATTATCACATATTTGTCCTACACTAAGCAAGTTATATGTTAACTTATCTACATGCTCTACATTTTCAATAGTAAGTGAGTCTTGAGAGATCGTACCTTTGCCAATGATTTTTCCACGTAAGTCACTACCGAAAATAACGTTACCTCCATTGTATGCCTTGTATGTAGAGAATAGATTGCGATTCCCCGTCATATGCCTCGAACATCCGCTATCTTTGATCCATTCGTCAGGTTCCAAGTCAATTCCTAAACATATTTCGTCGGTTTCTTTTGCGATGAAACACGTTTCGTCTCTTGGCTTTTCAACTTCTTCTTTGTCACTATCACTCCATGTTCCACTAACAAAAGCACCTTGACTTTCGTAACCCAGTGGCTTTAGACATTCGCCAACGAAATGATTTGGACTTCCACATCTAAAGCATTTTCTCTTCCCGTAGTTGTCACTTCTATTCCTTTGGAATGCTTTTCTTTCGTCTCGTCATGATCTAGTGAATCTTCCTCGTCTCTTGAAGAACTTCTTGAATTCTCTTACGGCCATTGCATATTCTTCGTCTTCACTTTCGTCACTTGAATCATCATCATCACTAGGTTCCTTTTTGGCTTTTAGAGCAATTGATTTGGTTTGTTCTTTCTTGACTTTGACCGTTTCTGAATCTCTTCTTATGATTTCTTCATGAACCTTCAAGTTGCCAATTAGTTCATCTAGAGATAACGTCATCAAGTTCTTTGATTCTTTGATTGCCGTGACCTTAGCTCGCCATTTTGGATGCAATGCCCTAAGAAATTTCCTAACACAATTTTTACTAGAAAATGTCCCATCAAGTGCTTTTAAACTTGTGATGATAGTGTTAAACTTAGCAAAAGCATTATCAATTGATTCCTCTTTCGGAATCATAAATTGTTCATATTGTTGTACAAGAAGATCTATTTTATTATCTTTGACTTGGCTATTACCTTGGTGAGTGATTAGTAAAGAATCCCAAATTTCTTTGGCGGTTTTACACATAAAAATTCTTTCATATTCTTTGCGTGGTAACGCATTCTAAATTACCATTTTAGCCTCATTATTTTTTGCTAATTTCTTTTTCAAATCAACATTTTGTTTTTCAAAAGATACAATTTCATTCATTTTAGTTTCAACATTATATTGAATAGGAGGAAAATCACCAAAGGTAATAATATGCCAAAGATGAAGATCTTTTGATTTCACATACGTTTCGAATCTATTTTTCCAATATAAAAATCCATCACTTTCAAATAGTGGTGGTCTTTGCATAGATTACCCTTCTAAATATTTTTCAGATTCCATAGATCGTTACAAGTTTTAAAATACAATATATTTTAAAAATCTTGCTAGACGTGGCTCGTGATACCAATTGTGGAAAACTAGAAGGGGGGTTGAATAGTTTTACGTCTTTTTACTTAGTTATAAAAATTAGTTTTAGAGTTTTGCTTAACTTTTAAAAACTTAGATTCGAAAATATGTGATCTCAAGTCTTGTACAATATAAACAATTAATACTACACAAAGTATAATAACGATAAGTAATGAAATAAGTAAGAGATGGAAAGATCGAACCGCGAGACAAGAGATTTATAGTGGTTCGGCTACAAGGACACCTTCCTTGCCCTACTCCACTCCCCGAGCACCTAACTCGAGAGTTTTCTTCACTATATCAACAAGCTCCCTTATGGCGGAGAAAACCTTACACACCAATATACTCACCAATCTACACACCACTTTTCACACCACAACTTCGTCACACCTAAGTCACACCTTCTACACAACTTCTACAAATCTATCTACTTCACAACTAACTACTCCACACCTATCTTCTTCACACCAATCTAATACCTATCTTATCTTCTTCACACCAAGCTATTAACTAATCACACAATCAATATCTAACACAACTATCTACAATCAAATATTCACAACAATCTTCACAAAGAATAATGTAAATGATCTTTGATGATACACCAACAACTTGGATGTGGAGATCACAACAAGTTGTAATACTTCTTGTCTTGAGGGATAGAAGTATTCTTCTCTTGCACTTGAGAGGATGAAGGTTGGATCACTTTGAAACAAGGAATTTATATACTTATGATCAAAGGATAAAAGAATGGAGAATTGGATCTAGATCAGAAAGTTTAGTAGTGCAAAAGGTGAGAAAAAAATCCAGGTTTAAGGTGGTATTTATAGGCAACAGAATCTGACAGAGGAGCGTGGCTGGTCCCCTTAAACCCTGGCCGGCCCCCTTAAAATTAAGGGTACCGCCCTTTATAATTAAGGGGGCTGCCCAGCTGAAACGGCCAGATTCTTTGTCTTTTAGTGAGGAAAGTTTATTTGGTGAAAAACTAACTGATTTTGGTAAAAAATTTGAATTAATATATTTAGTATGAATAAAACATTTTTCTTTATTACCAAAAGTGTTTTTCAAAAATATATAATATGTTTATATAATTAAATAAACTTTGTAATGCTTAATTAAACTTTCCTTTGATCATAAGATACACTAAACACTTTGTTTATTCATACCTTAAGTGATTTGGATGTAAAGAGAAATATTAATCACTAAATACTTGTTTATGTCATAAGTTTTAGTTCTATGAGTTTATATTTTGTGATAATCAAAACATAGAGATATTGATAACATGTAATAATATTTTTAGGCATTATTTATGTCAACAAGGTTTATTATGTTACATATGTATCTGAATCTAACCATGTGCAGGATGATGATGTTGCGTGGTGGGTTGACTCTGGAGCAACTGTTCATGTGTGCAAAGATAGAAGATGGTTCAAGACTTACGAGTCACTGAATGATGGTTCTATTCTTCACATGGGAAATGAGTCAACAGCCTTGGTGCATGGTCGTGGTTGTGTAGATCTTAATTTTAGTTCTGGAAAGATTGTAACTTTGTTTAATGTTATTCATGTTCCTGATATAAGGAAAAACTTGGTTTCAAGTAGTGTTTTGAATAATCATGGATATAAACAAGTTATTGAATCTGATAAATTTACATTGTCTAAACATGGTGTGTTTATTGGTTTTGGATATTTGTGTAATCAAATGTTCAGGCTTAATGTTGTCACTGACATTGTTAATTCAGTTTTTTTGTCAACCTCTAAACTGAACGACTCTACCCTGTGGCATGCTAGACTTGGCCATGTACACTATAAAAGGATGCAAGATATGTCTAAGGATGGGTTAATCCCAGCATTTGACATGGACACTGAAAAGTGTAAGACTTGCATGTTGACCAAAATAACTAAGAACCCTTTTCAGGGTGTAAAACATGAGACTGAGCTCTTGGAGCTTATACACAGTGACCTGTGTGATTTACATGCCACTCCCTCTTTGGGGAACAAGAAGTACTTTGTGACATTTATTGATGATGCTTCTAGGTTTTGTTATATCTATCTATTACATACCAAGGATGAAGCATTAGATAAATTCAAAGTATTTAAAACTGAAGTTGAGTTGCAACTTGGGTCACTGATCAAAAGATTCAAGACTGATAGGGGAGGTGAGTACATGGATACTCTGTATTTTCAGTCTGTTGGTATAATCCATGAAACGACTGCTCCCTATACTCCTCAACAAAATGGTATCTCTGAAAGGAAAAACAGGGTACTGAAGGAGATGGTTAATTCCATGTTGTCATATTCAGGACTGAGTCAAGGGTTCTGGGGTGAAGCTATGTTAACAGCTTGCTATTTATTAAATAGGGTTCCAAATAAAAGGAACAATGTTACCCTTTATGAACTCTGGACTAAAAAGAAACCCAACCTGAATTATCTCAGGGTTTGGGGTTGTAGGGCTGTTGTCAGACTCTCTGATCCAAAATTGAAAACTTTGGGTGAAAGAGGCATTGAATGCATCTTTGTTGGATATGCTGAGCATTCCAAGGCATACAGGTTCTATGTTATTGAACCTAATGAATATATTTCAATTAACTCAATAATTGAATCAAGGGATGCACTCTTTGATGAGAATAGATTCTCATTAGTCCCTAGACCAAGTCACAGGATTCCAAATGGAACTGACGACATTGGTGTATCAGAGGTCCCTGATGAATTAGCATCTCAGGCCCCTGATGAGGTTGTGGTTCAACAACTTGAACCTGAGCTCAGGAAGAGCAAAAGGGTCAGGACTCCAAAGTCATTTGGATCTGAGTTTCAATTATACTTAATTGAAGGTACAAGGAATGAGGTCTCTGACCAATATTCCTATTGCTTCATTGTTGTGGATGATCCCAAAACATTTGAAGAAGCAATGAAGTCCCAGGATGTTGCTTTCTGGAAAGAGGCAATAAATGATGAGATTGACTCCATCATGGGCAACAACACTTGGGTGTTGGTTGATCTACCACCAGGTTGCAAACCTCTTGGTTGCAAATGGATTTTCAAAAGGAAAATGAAGGTAGATGGAACTATTGAAAAGTTCAAGGCTAGACTAGTCATTCAGGGCTTTAAACAAAAGTCAGGGATAGACTACTTTGATACTTATGCCCCTGTGGCACGTATCAGTACTATCAGGCTGCTGATTGCTTTGGCATCAATTCATAATTTGATTATTCATCAGATGGATGTGAAGACAACTTTCTTGAATGGTGAATTGGATGAGGAGGTTTATATGAACCAACCGCAGGGCTTCATCTTGCCTGGAAATGAAAACAAGGTGTGCAAACTGATTAAGTCTTTATATGGACTGAAACAGGCACCTAAGCAATGGCATCAAAAGTTTGATGAAGTGGTTTTGTCTAATGGTTATGTTCTTAACCATGCTAATAAATGTGTATATAGCAAATTTGTTGAATCTGGTAAAGGAGTCATCATTTGTCTATATGTTGATGACATGTTGATATTTGGCACTGACCAAAATCAGGTTGACCTGACAAAGGAATTTTTGTCATCAAGGTTCTCCATGAAAGACATGGGGGAGGCTGATGTTATCCTTGGTATAAGGATCAAACATGAAAGTAATGGTATATCAATTTCTCAGTCTCATTATATTGAGAAGGTACTAAAGAAATTTAATTACTTTGATTGTACTACAGTGAGTACTCCTATGGTTACCATTGAGAAGCTTATGCCTAATACTGGCAAAGCTGTATCTCAACTTGAGTATTCTAGGGTGATTGGTTGCCTCATGTATGCCATGACTTGTACAAGGCCTGATATTGCTTTTGTTGTAGGTAAACTGAGCAGGTATACTAGTAATCCTAGTGCTCAGCACTGGCAAGCAATTCAGAGGGTACTGAAGTATTTGAAGAGAACTATGGATTATAGTCTCTCATATACTGGTTATCCATCAGTGTTGGAAGGTTACACTGATGCAAGTTGGATCAGTAACACTGAAGACAATTCGTTTACCAGTGGCTGGGTATTCCTACTTGGTGGAGGTGCAATTTCTTGGGCATCCAAGAAGCAAACTTGTATCACCAGTTCAACAATGGAATCTGAATTTGTGGCTTTAGCTGCTGCTGGTAAAGAAGCTGAATGGTTGAAAAACTTGCTTCTTGAGATTCCATTGTGGCCTAAACCTATAACACCTATTTCTATCTGGTGTGATAGTGCTGCTACATTGGCAAAGGCTTATAGCCAGATGTACAATGGAAAGTCTAGACACTTAGGTGTCAGACATAGCATGATTCGTGAACTTATCATGAATGGGGTGATATCTATAGAGTTTGTAAGATCTCAACAGAACTTAGCTGATCACTTGACGAAGGGTCTGGATAGAGACTTGGTTTTAAAGTCTGTTAAAGGGATGGGTTTAAAGTCCAACTTAGTCACTGAATGCTAAGACACCCAACTCCCTCCTGAGGAAACTTGAGTTGAGTTCAATGTGGAAAGCTGAACATTCAGTGTACTGAAGCACATGTTTTACAAATATCCCAAGGTTTGTGCTTGGAACCTGCTGAAAAGGAGGATGAAGTCATTACTTCTTAATGGTTAATTTTATTTGAAAAAGTGCTTGGCAGGAGCATGAATAAAGAGGAACCACCTATGTAAATGTTGAAGTTTTGCCACTTCAGGTAGCTATGGACTTTTAGCTTTTACAACATTTATGAATTGGATATGGACACATGGCTTGTATAGTGTCAGGAGTGTTTAAGTGTTTGGAAATGTATGTGTATTTTATCTTCAGGTATTCAAATGGGTTGAAGGGTTCAATTCTTAGAACACCCTGATTCTCGAATATTTGAACGTGTAATGTACTAAGATGGAAATTTAATCCTCAGGATATTTTCGTTTATGCATATGTTTGTTTAATGTTTAAATTTCATGCAAACGAAGTGAACTAAATTTGGGGAGGATTGTTGGAAAATTTAGTGCACTTAAGGGATCAAATCATACTTGGATATGGGTTTGGAGGTACGGAGTGTACACCTATCAAGTCCCTAATTACCCTGACTCAAAAGTGGTTAGTAGAGATGATATACAACAGTACTTTGTCAAAGTACTGCTGTGTTTGTCAAAGTACTGCTGTGTTTGTCAAAGTACTGTTGTGCTTGTCAAAGAACTGCTCTACTAGTCAAAGTACTGCTAGTAACTGATTTGACATATTCGAATGACAGTTATACCAATACTTATGACCACGATTAATTGGTCATGTAACCACTATCTTTGGCCATAATGGGGGCAATTATGTGGAGACTAATGGGCCGATTAATTCTCATAATTCCATTTGACTAGCCATGAGTATCTTCCTATAAATGGGAAATCAGATGATGCATGAAGGACATACAGAAAACATATAACACTGAAACACGCAAGGTTATTGATTTGTGCCTAAATCACTAACAAACATTTGGTCTTATCCCAAGTAGATATTCATGATACCCAGGCATTAGGGTCGAATAGTAACACGATTCCAAGTGATATCCGGTAACCATTCATTTGGTACGTAGTTAGGCTATTGATTATCTTAACCTTGTTCTGGGCTCATAACCACCAACACAGACTTATCAGCAACACCTCTCTGCACACAAATTAGAGTCAGGCCTGAATTAAATAAAATGCTTAGAATGAACTATAATGTTTAGATTATGTCACCTGGAAAGCCTCTGTGATTGCTCTAGACACTGTTTTCTCAATAATCGGAGTAATTGAGCGCACCACAGATGCAACAAGTGCAGATGTTTCCTTCTTCAACATTTTCTCAAATGTTGCAAGCAAGTCCTTGTATCCATTTGTAACCAGAGTGGACACTTGTTGATTGCGATCTCGGTTTGACTTTTCCTGCTTTGCAAATTCGCTGGTTTTTGCACTTGCTCATCATATTCATGTTTTGTGTTATTCATAATAGTTTGTTCACTATCGCAGGAACATCATCCTTGAAGCTAAGGGTAATACATCTAAGGACTGGATTTGTGAAACATGCTCGTCATTAAAGCCACACTTACATGCTCACAAGGCCATTTTATGTGCAAGTTGTGACCACATGCGTGCTTTACTTTGTTCAGGAATGCAAGAAAGGTATTTAGAGATTGTCTACATTCATTGTTATATATGATGTTATCGAATTTACCAAAAATAAAAGTAGTATCATTCAAATGTTTACTTACTTTGGTTTATCATTCCTTGCAGCCAGTCGGAAAGTATAAGGGTCGAACTTGGTTGGGAAGCTTTGGTTAAGCTAGTTAACTGGTTTTATTCTGGTAAACTAGTACCGAAGCCAAAATATGGTTGTGTATGGCATAATCTAGACGAACAACAAAAATTAAATGAAGTGATTCCATATGTGGAGCTTTATTGCCTTTCTGATAGTTGGCTTCTCGAAGACATTCACAAGGAATGCTTAAATGTAATTGCAAGTTGCCTAGATTCGGCTAGCATGGCAATCGAAATAATCCAGATTGCGGCTGATTGTTTTCAGTGGGATTTGGTAGGGTTGGCAGCCAAATCTGTTGCGCCTTCATATCATCGTCTACGTAACTCTGGGGAGCTTCATGAACTTGATGAAGAGCTTGTTGATATAGTACGGGTTGCTTCTGTTGAATACTCTCAAGGTGGTGGTCGAATGTGATTATAGAAAAAAAGTGTATACCAGTTTAGATGTTGCGCTAAAATATAGTAGGTATAGATAAAAATGTTGCAGTTGTTCAATTGCTATATAGAGGAAGATTATATATATACAGAAATTTCCATCTGTGATCTTTATTGAAATTTTAAATGATTTTGAGGTCTATATGACAGCAATTTTGTGGAATATAGTGTTAACGATCAACAGGTGACATTATTACCACGACACGGTTTGTTCAACAAGCTACTTGGTTAGAATAAGGATTGAATGAAGGAATGGTGTTTTTTTTATTCATGAATAAATAGCCTAATGAATAAAAATAATTATTTATGTGCCGCTTAAAGTTCAATGCTTTTTTAAGTAGTTTGGTTTTCTTATTTTGTAAAAGATGCAACAATACTCTAGTAAAATAACAGTTTGATATGATAATTTCTGTTAAATCTTTTATATAATACAAGAATTACATCATTTCGGAGTGTTTTTGTAAAACCCTTCTCATTGAAAAAAAAATTGGACCAATAGGAGAGCTCGATTTTGACACATAAGCAAAATCAAGCAATATGATTGGCCAATAAAAAGTCAAAATTGAATTGATTTTGGTCAAACTTTAATAAATTTGGTGGAGAATTTGATTGATAAAAAAAACACATAAAAAATATAGGTGTCAAATTTATGAAAATAAAAACTTAAGAAAAAAGGAGGTAATTAATAAAACCTTAGTGGGTAAGTGTAAAATTATAAGTCTCCATGTTTTTTAATAACTTTAGATAATAAACAAATAACCCCTTACACTTCATACCCCCTATACTTTATAATGTTAACGTTGTTTAAAATTACATGAGTAATAGTATTAGTTTTTTTTTTTACTTTCATCTATTAAAATAAATTTGGTAAATATGCGAATTAGTTTTAATATACGTTAAATATTTTTTAAACTAATGTTAGTTTTAAACTTTTATCCATTAGAATATTTTTTTTAAATAAGGACTCATGTTACTATTTAAAAGTTTAATTTATGCGTACACGGGTTTAAAATACGGTTAAATTATTAGTAACGGAAATATAAATATCAAATGGTAAATATGAGTTACTGTGATATAAAATAAATATACGTGATTCTACTTATAACGACTCGTGAAATTGTTATTTAAAATTTATCTATGGATATCCATAAAAATATTTTAAAAACTTTACGGAACATATTTTAACTTTATCAACGCTCATTATGTGCCACTAAACTCGCACATTTTGTACAAGATGATATTAATAGTTAAAGTTAAACAACAACATTAACCTCAAACTCAACATCTCTGTCAGTTAAAAATGTTATACAAAGCTAATTATTAAAAAAAAAAAAAAAAAAAACAAACAAACAAAAACACATCGGCTAGATAGTCATTCTTTAATATAGAAGGTGTTTTCCTTAAATTATAAAAAAAAATGCACGCATCACAATCCTTATTTGATAAGAATCACCTTCTAAATCCAAAAAAGAAAAACTACGTAGGTGATAACCTAACCTTATTCATTGACTTAATAATAAAAAATAAAAAAAAATAATAATAATAGTTGGTTGTTGTAAAGGAATTAAAAGTATGTACATGAGAATTATTCAGAAAGAATATATAGTTTTTAATTAGGTTATTACGTTACTATACTGCGATAATGTTATTTACTTGGTAATCACGGATGTGAGATACAACCATTATTCTATACTTATGATTTATGTGTAAACCCCTTTTTGCTTATGAATAGAATCCGAAAGAGACCTCAACAACACTTTGGCTTATGCCTTATCTAGCTGATAGTTTTTAGTAAAATTTTTTATAGTTTAACTTTTTTGTTATAAATACCAACTTTTAGTAATTTTTTTTTTATGTTTTATTGAAAATTTCTACACTTAATATTTGTGTTTTTACTATAAACACACTAAACTATGATAGAATTAGTTGAGAGTTCAGGGTTTTTTACTAAGCTTCTCAAAAAAGCTTATAGTTTTATCATAAACTTATTGTGTTATGGTAATTGAATAAGCCAATAAGCACCTTTAATAAGCACAACCAAACACCCCTTTAGTTCTAATCTGAAGATTTCTGATTTGATGTTATGACTAACTTTGTTGTTATCCTCACTATAATGCAACATGTTAGTGGTTTTTGCAGTTTTATGATCTTATCGCACACACTAAAGTGTAATGCAATTTGTTGTGTGCGCTTTTTAGAGGAGGATAAAGTATCAACACATGATTGTCATGGAAGGTTAATGTACCAAAGATGTGTTTTAGTGCCTATATGGGGAATTTTATGGTAGGAATTCTTTTCGGAGTGTAATTTGTCTTTGAATGAATTAATAAAACTTAGCAGGTGTTTGCCGTCATTGATAACACTATGGGTGTCAACCAACAGTCTAAAATATGGGTGTGTTTTACATTGATGATTTAGGCCAATTGTGAAGAAAGTTGCATTAAAGTGAAAGGTCGGTAAGGATTCAAACAATCCTAAAAGACTTGCGGATGTACTCTGTCATTTTTTATTCATTTATAATTTACTTATACAAGTAATAATAATTTCCTTATATAGTTCGGGTTTAGAGAAAAATTATTCTTATACATTATAAATAATCGTAAGATTAAATTTGAGTTATACCAATTACATTTTTTTTTGTTTCTCTTTATGTAATAAAGAAACTACAGTGTAAGCATCTATGTTAATTTGGTAATTTTATGATCAAACATGAGAAGTAAATAGCACAAACTTATGAAAATACAAATTTTCAAACAAAAAGGTACATTAGTAAACATGGTATGATGATTATTCATAATCAAGGAAATGAATCAATCTTCAAAGCTATCTAAATATGCTACATATATTAACGAAAATATAAGTAAAAGAAATACCAGAATTACAAAACACATCGTAATTTGATAGCACGGGTTTGCAAAACTAAAAGCATATATCACTAACATCTCATGCAAGTCAAGTATCATCATGTGATTTTGCTTGAATAATAAAATATAATTTTTAATCCAAGACCATTCTCCTAAAATAATAGGTAGATTATAACATATATACATATGATTTTTTATTTTTAGTCCACTAAGTAAAACTATTTGAAACATGTTAAGTGGTTCATTTCTTAATCGATAATAATACATAATCAAAACGAAATTTTAAAAACCCTGTGCGTGCACATGTATTATAACTAGTTCCTTGTTATGATGATTACACAAATAATAAGAGTAACTTTCAATATAATACGGGTATCAAATAAGAACTTACTTGTTTATACCCGCTAAAATATATGTTTTTCTAAGCTCATTTAACGGGCTGGTTGCAAATTTGATAAGGCCATTTGAACTAGGTTATAAGCCCAAAAAATATTATTGGTAGTTTCATCTCAAATTTCTATTTCTTCTTTTTGATTAGCCCAATCACACATAACCATATCATTATGTGAATTTTTTTGTGTGTAAATCTTATGTGGGTCTGGCATTACCCGTGAAAATAATTATATTTGGAAATTGTAGATAGAGATGAAGCGGACAATTGATTGATTGAGGGTTTATAAATAAAATTGAATTCACCAAACAAACAAACAAACTCACTAATAATCATAAAACAAAATTGAATTGATTGATTGATTTAGTGTTTATAAATAAGAAAAAAAATGTCGGTGATGATAGTAACAAGTTTAGGGGAATTAGTCATCGATTTGCATATCGATCGCTGCCCGTCACCTGCAAAAATTTCCTCAAACTCTCCAAGTAACGACTTATATATATATATATATATATATATATATATATATATATATATATATATATATATATATATATATATATATATTTAATTATATACTTATTTAGGGCTAAATAACCTTTTGTTGGGTTATGAAATATCAAAGTGCTTCTGGATGTCAAAGTACTGCTGCTTGAAGAATGAAAGTCAAAGTACTGCTGAAGAATAAAGTCAAAGTACTGCTGATATGAAGAATGCTTAAAGTACTTCGAAGAATGCAAGGACTGATGTGCAATATTAAACAAGGATTATTGTGTAATATTAAGAGAATATTCTAGAATTAGTTAGGGATAATGACTTGTCGTTCAAGGATTACATGTTGTAAACCGACTTAAGGTTATCTATATAAAGAGCCTTAAGAGGTATTGGTCGATGTGTTTTTTAGAAGTTTTAAAAGTCGATCAAAGTTAATAGTTAGGGATTGTTAGTGAATCTGTGTAACAAAGCAGGTTCTAAGTTTGGTTAATATAAAAGTTTTTCTTAAGCTTTGTGTTAGTAGATTCCGCATACTTTACAAGGTCAAACAGTGTTTCAATATTAATAGTATTGAGTTTACTCAATATTGTTAAACCCTTACAAGCTACAAAGTAGTTTGATCAGAGTATATCGATCCAACAAGTGGTATCAGAGCTTGTGTTGGAAACTCTGAATTAAGAAGACAAACCTTTAAAACCTTTAAACCGATTTCACTACAAACCCTTTTAAGATGTCGACTGATGCTGCACCTGCTCCCTCAATTACTGCTGTTAGAATTCCTATTGTTAAGAAGGGAGAGTACAATCTATGGGCTATGAAGATGAGGCAGTACATTGCCATCACAGACCATGCCTTGTGGGATGTGATTGTCAATGGTAACATGCAAGTTGAAGAACCAGTTGAAGTACCTGGACAACCAACACCTCCAAAAATACCTGTACCTGCTGCTACCAAAAGAAATCAAGACAAAGCTCTCAACATACTGCTTTCTGCTATTCCTGATGGTCACCTACTAAAGTTTCATGATGCCAAAGATGCCAAACAACTGTGGGCTGCAATAAAGAAGAAGTTTGGAGGTAATGATGCTTCCAAAAAGATGCATAGGAATTTGCTTAAGCAACAATTTGAAACTTTCACTGTTGGTGAAAGAGAAGGTCTTGATTCTGCATATGAAAGATTTCAACATCTTTTGAGCATGTTAGAACTATATGACGCTGAGGTATCTGTTGAAGATGCAAATTTGAAGTTCTTGAGAAGTTTGCCATCAGCCTGGCATGTAGTTGCTACTATGATCAGAGGACAATCAGGGCTGGATACTATGGACTTTGATGATCTTTACAACAATCTGAAGGTGTATGAGCATGAGATGAATGGTACTACAGGTTCAAGCACTCAACAGAACATTGCTTTTGTCTCTTCTGAAAAGAGAAGCAGTACTTCTAACAAAGGTACTGCTTACCCTACTCAAAGTACTGTGAATGAAACACAGGTTCCTTGCACAACAATGGTCACCACCAATTCATCACAATCACTAACCCCCACCTCAGATGAAGTTCTATGTTCATTCTTTGCTCAACAAGCATCTATGCCTGTCACCTATCAAGAAGATGTATTGCAAATAGATGATGATGCTTTGGAAGAAATTGATATCAGATGGCAAGTTGCTATGCTCACTGCAAGGATCAAGAAGTATGTGAACAAGACTGGTAAAGGCATCAACTTCAGAGCTAAACAAGGCATAACATTTGACAAATCCAAGATTGAATGTTTCAACTGTCTAAGGACTGGTCACTTTGCAAGGGAGTGCAAATTTGCAAAGTATCAAGCAGACAAGATGATTGAACCACCCAAGCTTGAAAGAAAAGAGATTGCAATTACTGAACCAAAACTAAAAGCTTTGGTTGCTCAAGAGAATCTGTCAGAGATTGATTGGTCCAATGAGTTTGATGAAGAACCTATAACTTATTCAATGGTTGCCTTGGAAGATTGGAGCACAGCATTTGATGAAGAGCCTGGATATGCTGCTTTGGAGTCAAGAGAAAAGTTAGGAAGCTTTGATTGGAGCATGGAGTTTGAAGAAGAAACAGTTCAGCTTGCTATGGTAGCTGCTTCACCAAGTCCATCCACCAAATCTGAGGTATGTTCTAAGTGTAATGATATGTATCAAAAGTTACTTACTGAGTATGTAGCTGAAAGAGATAAATTTCAAAAAGCTAGGGCTGAGATAACAGGTTATCAATTAACTTTAGAGTCAATGGAGGCCAAAATCCTTACACATGAAAACAATGAAGTAGCATGGCTTGAAACATATAAACAACAGGATTACCTAGTTAAGTTGAATGAATGGAAACTAGGTTGCAAGGTGTCTGAACTAGAGAAAGTGACTGCTGAAAGGGATAAGTTGTTAGAAAAACTTGCTGTTTGGAATGAGGCAGGAGTGTCACATGTTCAATTTGTTGAAAAGCAAAGAACATCTAATATTAAGACAGGCCTAGGTTATGATAGTAATGAAGGAATTCCATTTAAGAGCAAGGAACTAAATCTAACTGTTGAAACCTCCACCAGTGATGAAGAGTTCCTAAGTCTAGATGAAAACACTTCTAGTGATGAGGAATCCCCTAGTCAAACACCTCCTGTATTTCAGAAAGAAAAGGGTTATAATGCAGTTCCTCACCCCCCAGGTAGCTTTCAACCACCTAGAAAAGATGTTGATTGTTATGGTGTAGATAATCTAGAGTTTAGGAAAAAGCTTAAAAGTAAATTTAATCCTGAAACTTTAGAAAAGTCTGTTGAAGCACCTAAGGTTGAAGAAATCATGTTTCCAAAACAAGCAGTACCTTCAAACACTTTTCAAAGAACTGCTGATCATTCAGCAGTACCTCAAAGAAAATTCTTTCAAAATACTGCAAATTTTAGAAACACTTATGGAAGGGGATTTGGGGACATTAGTCCAAAGGTCTGTTATGTTTGTTATAGTCCTAATCATCTGATTAAAGATTGTACCTATCATTCAGAATACCTTAGTAAATATCCTAAAACCAGAACTGCACAACCAAGTTATAGAGAGAATAGGCCAAGAGATAACAAACCAGTTTGGAATTACTCAAATAGGGTTAACCACAGTAATTTCTCAAAAGACTTTAGGTACCCTCATCAGAAAAGGTCATACTCCAAACCATCAGTACCTTCACAAAGTACTGATAGAAAGTTCCCTAATGTTTCTAGCAAACACTCAAGTGTAAGACCTAGGAGTTACAGTCATTACAACCCTAGAAAGACTTACAACACATGAAAAGATGCTAGGACACAGAATCCAACTCCTAAAGTCACAACAAAATGGGTTAAGAAAGAAAGTACTGCTGGGGTAGAACCAGTACTTTCAGAGATTAAGGATGAAAAAGGGAAAATTGATCATGAAAAACAAACTGTTTTGGAAACAAAAACCTTAATTCTTGATCATGCTTTCAAAGACAGTGGTGATTACATACTCAAAAACTTTGAGTATGTCACTCCACAAGGGGAACACAAGTCAGTAATGGCTTGGGTTCCTAAAAATAACTAACCTTTTTCATGTTAATGCAGGGCAACCCAGAGGAGGAGCTTAAAGATCATCTTATTGTAGATAGTGGTTGCTCTGGCAGTATGACAGGAGAAAAGGAGCTCTTGTCAGATTTTAAAGCTTATTATGGAGGAAAAGTTGCATTTGGGAATGATCCTGATGGAGGAAGAATTACTGGCAAAGGAACAATCAAGGCAGGAAACATTGATTTTGAAGATGTTAGATTTGTGAAGGAGCTCAAATTCAATCTTTTGTCAGTCTCTCAGATTTGTGATAAGAAGTATCCTGTGTTATTCTTTGACACAGAATGTCTCATACTTTCTCCTGATTTCAAGTTAGAAGACAGAAATTTGGTGTTACTAAGAGCACCAAGAACTAATGATGTGTACAGCATAGATTTGAAGAATGTGAATTCTGCTGAAAAAGCAACATGTTTGATTGCAAGAGCATCTATGGAGGAAGCACATCAATGGCACAGAAGACTGGGACATGTGAATTTCAAGAACATCAATAAGCTGGTCAGAGGAAATTTAGTTAGAGGTTTACCTTCTAAGACATTTAAGAATGATCACACATGTATTGCTTGTAAGAAGGGTAAACAGCACAAGGCCTCTTGTAAAAAGATTGATGAGAAGACTATTAGAGAGCCTTTGGAATTGCTGCATATGGACTTATTTTGACCTGTTTCAGTTGTCAGTCTGAACAAGAAGAAGTACTGTTTGGTTGTAACAGATGACTGCAGTAGATTTAGCTGGGTCTTTTTCTTATGTTTTAAAGATGAAACTTTTGATGCTATTCATGACCTAATTATAGCATTAAAAAATCAGTTAAGGCTCAAAGTTAGAGGTATTAGATGTGATAATGGGACTGAGTTCAAGAATCAGCTTATGGATGAATTTTGTGCCAAGAAAGGAATTAAAAGAGAGTTCAGTATTGCTAGAACTCCTCAACAAAATGGAGTTGCAGAAAGAAAGAATAGAACTCTTATAGAAGCAGCAAGAACAATGCTTGCAGACTCTCAACTACCAGTTCCATTTTGGGCTGAAGCTGTAAGTGCTGCTTGCTATGTGTTGAATAGAGTATCAGTGACTAAACCTCAAATGAAGACACCTTATGAGTTACTCATGGGAAAGAAGCCTAGTATCAAGTTTATGAAACCTTTTGGATGTCCCCTAACCATTTTAAATACTGCTGATAATTTGGGCAAGTTTGATGGGAAGTCAGATGAAGGATATTTATTGGGATATTGTACAAATAGCAAAGGATTCAGAGTGTACAATAAAGTCACCAAGAAGGTTCAAGAATGTCTTCATATTGATTTTTTGGAAGAACAAGAAAACTCTAAAGGTAAAGGTCCTGATTGGATGTTTGATCTTGATTTAATGTCTTCATCAATGAATTATGTACCTGTAAGGGAAGAAAATCAAGCTGCTCCCACTGATGATGAAGCACAGTACATTGTTCATGATGTTAATTTAAGATCTGAAGATGAGCCAAAAGATAATACCAATGGTATGAAGAAAAGTACTTCTGAGCCTCAAGGTACTGCTGTACCTAACAGTACTGTTGATCCTCAAAGTACTGTTTCACCACACATACCAGTATCTGCAGAAGATCAAGCCATTCAAGATGAACTTTCTAGAATGCTTTTTCAAGAAACAATGGCTAAGTCACATGATGATGAACAAAGGAGAGCCTATGAAGCAGAAAAGAAGAAAGCAAAGGAAACAGCCAGCACTTCTAATCCATTTGAAAGTACTTTTCAACTTTTGGATACTTCAAATTGGAAAAATACTGATGTTGTTCATGATCCTAATATGCCTGACTTAGAAGATACTGCTGATCCAAACACCATTACTTTAGAAGATACTGATGATGAATTGGATCAAGAAGGCATTTTCTCAGATTCTAATGAAGGTCCAGATATCACTAATTTGGAAGATAATCTTGAAGTTCCACCAACTCCAACTCTCAGAATTCATAAAACTCATCCTGCAACAAATATTATTGGACCCTCATCATCAGGGGTGCTCACAAGGACTAAGGCTAAGAATATGTCTCAACAACATAATTCTTTACTTAGTTTTATCTACAAGCAAAACAGGGTGAATCACAAGGATCAGAAGGTGTGTTTATTTGCTTGTTTTCTATCTCAGGAAGAGCCCAAAAATATTAAACAAGCACTAGCCAAAGAAAGCTGGGTGGAAGCTATGCAAGAAGAACTTCTACAGTTTAAACTTCAAGAAGTTTGGGTATTATGTGATCTACCTGATGGAAAGAAACTTATTGGAACTAAATGGGTTTTTAGAGTTAAAAGAGATGAAAGAGGAAATGTGATCAAGAACAAGGCAAGATTAGTAGCTCAAGGATATAGACAAGAAGAAGGAGTAGACTATGATGAAGTTTTTGCTCCTGTGGCAAGACTTGAAGCCATTAGGCTATTTTTGGCTTTTGCATCTTATATGGGATTCCCTGTATATCAGATGGATGTTAAAAGTGCTTTTCTATATGGCAAAATCACAGAAGAAGTTTATGTCAAACAGCCTCCTGGTTTTGAAGATCCTGCACATCCACACAAAGTTTACAAGGTAATAAAAGCTCTTTATGGTCTTCATCAAGCTCCAAGGGCTTGGTATGAAAGGCTTTCCAACTTTTTACTACAACATGGTTACAGAAGAGGAGCTATTGACAAAACTTTGTTTATCAAGAGAGATAAGAAGGATATTATGCTTGTTCAAGTATATGTAGATGATGTTATTTTTGGTGCTACCAAGCAATCTATGGTAAAGGAATTTGAAGATCTTATGCAGAAAGAATTTCAGATGAGTTCCATGAGAGAATTAGCATTCTTCTTAGGCCTTCAAGTACAACAGTCAAGTAGTGGGATTTATATTTGTCAAGATAAGTATGTTGCCGATATTCTCAAAAGATTCACTTTTACAACTGTTAGGCCTACATCTACACCAGTGGATACTAACAAACCTTTGGGAAAAGATGAAGATGGAGAAGATGTTGATGTCACACTATACAGGTCTATGATTGGATGTCTTATGTATTTAACTGCATTAAGACCTGATATTACTTTTGCTGTGAGCTTATGTGCAAGACATCAGGTTAATCCTAAAGTATCTCATTTGAATGCTGTCAAGAGGATTTTCAGGTATCTTAGGCAACAACCTAAGTTGGGATTATGGTATCCTAGGGATTCACCTTTCCATCTCCATGCCTTCTCAGATAGTGACTATGCTGGAGATAACTATGATAGAAGGTCCACAACTGGAGGATGCCAGTACCTTGGAAGCAGATTAGTCTCATGGCAATGTAAGAAGCAAACAATTGCAGCAACTTCTTCTACAGAAGCAGAGTATGTGGCTGCTGCAAGTTGTTGTGCACAAGTACTTTGGTTGCAAAATCAGCTTTTGGATTATGGGTTCAATTTCAAGAATACTCCCATCAACATTGATAATGAGAGTACCATCTGCATTGTTAAGAATCCAGTCTATCATTCTAAAACCAAACACATTCAGATTAGACATCACTTCATAAGAGATTGCTATGAACAAAGGCTTATTAATGTGGTTAAAGTTCATACTGATGATAATGTAGCAGATCTACTCACAAAAGGCTTTGATGTTTCAAGATTTACTTTCTTAGTTGTGAGTATAGGCATGATTAATATGTAAGCTATTTTTGAGGGGAGGCTTTAGTAGTTTTTAGTTAGTCATTATTTGAGGGGAGGCTACATGTATCATTCCAAAGTAAGAATTTTATTCATGATTCAGAAGTACAACCATACTCTTACTTTCAAGTACATGACACATATACCACAAATACTACAAACAAAACACAAACACACGACTACATACACCTACTACCAAGCTCCACATCCTACTCCATAGGCCTTTTACCCTTGCCCTCATAGCTTTGCTTTCCCTTCTGAGCAGTCCTTCTCTTGTTATCAAAAGAAGTCTGTTTTCTTGGGCAGGCTAGGCCAAGTACCTGTTTGGGAGATCTTTCATTTTTTGGAGCAGGCCATTTCATGTTCTGGATAGCTGATTCCAGAGCTTGAGTCAAAGCAAGAGGAAGTTCTTTAGCCAAAGATGAACCAGCACCAACTTTCTTTTTAGGCTTTTTGTTGGTGGTACTACATGCATCAGTTATGGTAGAGTGAGCAGCACTCATTGATGATGCAGCTTCTTGGTGGCCCATCCACTGAGCATTAGGAGGAAAGTAGTCTGACCATCCTGGATCTTCAAACTCAGAATCAGAGTAGTATCTTATCTCTGAGTCTGTGGTACTCTCTGAGTCTGAAGAAATGTTAACAATGGGTATGTCACTCATTCTGCTTACTTGTTTGTGTTTTGAGAAGATTTGGTGTTTTCAAAGTTGTTGGTGAAGTTGCTTTTATAAGCAAGGTGAAGATTAATGGGTATTTATTGAAGTATATTGAAGTTCACTTACCCTGGTTGTTTTGGTATTTAATGAGGTGATAGTAATTAATGCATATTGACTTTTTAAGATCTTTTGGTCAAATGGTCAATTTTTGCACTTTTGGGAAAACCAAGTACTTTGGAAAGTACTTCTTCATTCTTTATGGAAAGTACTGCTTGGTGTAATTAAAGGATTCGCTGACGTGTCAAGATACTATTCCAACGGTCAGATTTGCGGCTAACAACCTTTCGAAAGATATGGGATATTTACTTCCAAAAATAACGGTAAAGTCATTAATTCACCGTGATTTTTTGTAATTTTATCCGTATATAACCCTCATATCTTTTCCTTTTATTCACCTTACTCATCCATATAATCTCATATCTACTTTTTCAATCGCTCATCTCTCTCTGTATTCTAACCCTCATCATCATGGCTAATCGACAAACCAACACCAAACACAACATGATTGCAAACCTTGAGAAAACCCAAGCAAACATTGATTTTCATGGCATTATTGATTTTCTCAATGGTACCAACATCTGTTACTCCATTCTTGTTAACCCTGAGGTTATTGGACCATGGATTCAAGCTTTTTGGGATACAGCTCAGTCACAGGTTGAGGATGGAGAAGATATTATTACTGCTACAGTTGCTGGGAGAGTTATTCGTGTAACAGAGGCTTCAATTAGGGAGGTTTTGTTATTTGACGATGAAGGAGGCTCTCTTTTATTTGGGAAACAAGAAATTTGGAATACACACAGAGATATTGGGTATGAAGGTGCTTTGACTAAGCTTACTTTTCAGAAGGCTATGGTTAGTCCTCATTGGAAATTTCTTATTCATGTTTTGTTACATTGTCTAATGTAACAATTCGCAATTTCAGGTTAACTTTTATTCCCGAAAATTTTACTATTCACTTTTACTATTCACTTTTCACTATTCATCTCAGAAATTTTTATTTCATATTCTCGTAAGTTAAACTATTTTAACGATAATCCGAGAGTTTGACGCTCGTCGGATCATTTCTCCAAAAATCACAAAGCCGTGTCCGAGATTTACTTTTAGGTTTAAACGTCCTTCCAGCATCCCGATATATCCATAAAACATTATAAACTATAGAAATATGATTTTCTATCATTTTATGACAATTCCAAAAGTTTTGGAATTTTACGTTTTTCAGTTCAGCGTTTTACGTGAATTACGCGTTTTAGACCCGTGTTTCCAGTTTTTAGCAGGGTTTTAGCACCCGATAGATCCTACCACTTATTTTATATTTTATTATGGACTATATTGACATGTTTAACAATACTTTCAAGTTTCATATTTTTACGATACCCGGTTTTACGTTTTGAGGCTTAATCATTTACGGTTAGCTTTTTACGGAGTCAAAATGCACAAACTAAGCAAGATAGCACTAAGAGTCATCATCTAGTCACCTTATCCTCATTCAAACCGCCATATGGGGGGGGAGTCACCATGGGTGGTTAAATCTTAACCCTTGATCTTTAGGATGGTTACAAGTGTCTAAAACTAACCATGGTTAAATTCTAACCCAATATATGGTTAACTATTTTTCCTACCCTATAAATACCAAGCTAAAACACATAGAAAACTTGCACCACACCTTCTTATAACCTTCAAGTCCTAAAACCTAAGGCACTTTTCTTATATTTTGTAAGAAAGTTAACTGGTTTTTGAAAGAAAACTAGTGTTTGATCTTCAATCTTGGAAATTTTCTAGGAAAAGTTGTTATAACTTTAAAGTCTCCAAAAAGACGTCGTTATAATCTTCAAATAGCTTTAGACTTCAAGAAGGCGTCGTTATAATCTTCAAATAACCTCGGTTTATCATAGATTGCAAAGGGTGAAGCTTAAGTCTATCAAAGTCCGTACCTTACTAGTTACTTACCTTTCATTTAGAAAGCCTCAAGTTGCTGCTCTTAGAGACTTTCACGATTCGACTACCACTTTGATTTCACATCACTTAAGCTTAAGGTGAGTCATAGCCCCTATTTTTTTCATACTTGTTTTAACTCTTTGGGGGAGATACATGCACAACTACTTGCTTACTTGTACAAATACTCTTAAACATTTATACTTGATTGTGTTATACTTGATTAGCTTTATACTTGATTGCGTTATACATACTTGTTACACTATACTTGCTTAATTTAAATACAAGATTCGTATTTACATGCATACATAATACTCTATTCTGTCAGAGAGGTATTGGTAGTACTCATGGGAAGATGCCCCCTACCCTTGTGTCTATACTTGACCTTGGATGACGTAGTACTATTTGGGAAGATGCCCCCGCCCTTGTGTCTATTCTTGACCTTGGGTGAATATAATCCGGTGCATTGTATAAACTATCTTTTAGCAGTGGGTTGTGGACACACAGGTTACAAGTCTCTTATGGCGGGACTTACAACTGAGTGGATTCACGATGCCTTTGCTGTGTGAACATTCTTTAAGGCTTTTCAACTATTTTAAGACAAACTCTATGAACTCACCAACCATTGTGTTGACACTTTAGCATGTTTATCTCAGGTCTGTAAGATGATAGCTGTTGCATGGAGCATAGAGTCGCTTGGCATGTTTTGAAGACTTATGCTTTTATCTTTACCATTCGATATGTCTTAAAACTCTTATGTATTGTATTATGGAACTCAAGTTTGTAACTCGAAACTTATTAATCGAATGGTCACTTTTCAAAACGTCTCATTTAGAGTTCGTTTTCTATACCTTGTACTTTGTATTATGAAGTAGCACCCCTATGACACAGTCTTCCGCTGCGATATTTTGGGGGTGTTACAGATTGGTATCAGAGACTTGGTTATAGAGAACTAGGTTGCATTTACTACCTAGACTATAACTGCTATAAACATTAAGACTCTCCTCCTTATTTTTCCTTACACACACTTCATGCGCATATGCTTATTGCTAATTGTTTGTTTAGAAGAAACCCCAGACAATAGTCAAGTCATCAAAAATTTAGAGCTAAGTAATAATTGTTTAATTAACTTAATCTTGTGACAGTTCTTGTTTGATAAGACATAAGATTAAGTTAAATAAAGGTTATTAGTTTCTTGTAGAGATTTGATGATTTGCCTTATACTTACTTTATATGATTCTAATACCTAGAAGTGGTTCATATATCCTAGTACGACACTCAAACCTTTCTACAAGCGCGACTAGTCCTTTTCGTCATATCACCTTTTCTAGATACCTAGACTACGTTACCCTTTCACAACTTAAGAGCAGATGATAGAAAGTCTACCCAATTATGTAGTACCAATTGTTGAGTTATGTGTGCCTGGTAAATATGTATACGTGTGAAAGGAAGCAATTATAATTATGGTGGCCAACATAATTATAAATGCGTCACGACTCACGTAGACATATATGACCATGCTTACATTAATCAACGATTGACTCAAATTGACAAGATTTAAGACTAAGAAGTCTAGGAATATCACCTCATATCTGACGTCGACAAAATGTCCCTCCTTGTAGATATCATGGCACCAAAGAGAGTAACTCGTAGTACTAGCCGAAGTGGTGCATTACCAAGAGGTGGAAGAACTGGTGATCGTGGAGGTAGAGGAGCTGCTCACGACACTAGTAACCCTAGTAATGATAGTGGAAGAACTAGTGGACGTGGAGGTAGAGGAGATGCTCACGACACTAGTAACCCTAGTAACGCTGGTGGAAATCCAGATGACTCCACCATTATTGCCCAACAACTACAAAACCTACTTCCCACTATAGTCACACAAGTTGGCAATCACATGAACAATTCGGGAAACCACAGAAGCATAAATGACGCTACAAATGATGGAGGAAGGAATGGTAACAACAACAACAACAACAACAACCATAGGACTGGATGCACGTATAAGGAATTTACGTCATGCAAACCAATTGAGTTTAATGGTAAAGGAGGTGCATTGGCATATACACGATGGGTCGAGAAGATGGAGTCAGTGATTGACATCAGTAACTGTGCAATCCACCAGAGAGTGAAATATTCTGCATGCTTGCTATCAGAAAAGGCATTGACATGGTGGAACATGCAGATTCAAGCAAGGACTAGAGAAGCAGCTGTAGGCATGACATGGGACGACTTTAAGGGACTACTGAAGGAAGAATACTGCCCGGTTAATGAAATGCAAAAACTAGAAGACGAGTTTTGGCATCACTCTATGGTAGGGGCTGGTCATGCAACCTACACAGATCGGTTTCATGAACTAGCTAAACTAGTTCCTCATCTGGTTACCCCTGAATCCAAAAGGATTGAGAGGTACATCTATGGCCTTGTTCCTGAGATTCGTGGGACAATGAAAACAACCGAACCTCCCACAATTCAGAGTGCAATCTTGAGAGCAGGAACCCTAACAGATGAGATGGTTAGGAATGGAACTTTGAAGATTAGTGATAAAAGGAAGGAAGCAAGTGAATCAAGCGAGCAAAAGGGTACAATGGTTGATAATAAGAGAGCAAGAGGATTTGCGGCAACAGTTTATGATCAGAAAAAGTATGAAGGTTCACATCCTAAGTGTAATAAATGTGCTTATCATCATCAGAGGTCTGAGCCCTGTCGAGTGTGTACAAAGTGCAAACAGTTGGGTCATTTTGCAAATAGGTGTGGAGCACCGGTGAATGCGGGCAATATAAGAAACAACCAAAAGACATGCTTTGAGTGCAACAGCCCAAACCATTTCCGAGATACTTGTCCTAAGTTAAATAGGGCACAGGGACAAGTGCTGGATAACCCGACTCTAGCCGTAATGCTTGAAGAAAATAACCCAAACCGTGGATACAATGTTAGTCCACCTCGGGGTCGAGCATACTATTTGGGTGCTAAGGAAGCCCGCAATGCCTAACGGGTACGTACTTTATCCTACCATATTATTCTATCCTAGTTCAAAATCTAGCTTTATTATGCCGTTATTAAGATAAGAGACCTAGACACACTAAACTTCGGGACGAAGTTTCCTGAAGAGGTAGAGACTGTAACAATTCGCAATTTCAGGTTAACTTTTATTCCCGAAAATTTTACTATTCACTTTTACTATTCACTTTTCACTATTCATCTCAGAAATTTTTATTTCATATTCTCGTAAGTTAAACTATTTTAACGATAATCCGAGAGTTTGACGCTCGTCGGATCATTTCTTCAAAAATCACAAAGCCGTGTCCGAGATTTAATTTTAGGTTTAAACGTCCTTCCAGCATCCCGATATATCCATAAAACATTATAAACTATAGAAATATGATTTTCTATCATTTTATGACAATTCCAAAAGTTTTGGAATTTTACGTTTTTCAGAGCGTTTTACGCGAATTACGCGTTTTAGACCCGTGTTTCCAGTTTTTAGCAGGGTTTTAGCACCCGATAGATCCTACCACTCATTTTATATTTTATTATGGACTATATTGACATGTTTAACAATACTTTCAAGTTTCATATTTTTACGATACCCGGTTTTACGTTTTGAGGCTTAATCATTTACGGTTAGCTTTTTACGGAGTCAAAATGCACAAACTAAGCAAGATAGCACTAAGAGTCATCATCTAGTCACCTTATCCTCATTCAAACCGCCATATGGGGGGGGAGTCACCATGGGTGGTTAAATCTTAACCCTTGATCTTTAGGATGGTTACAAGTGTCTAAAACTAACCATGGTTAAATTCTAACCCAATATATGGTTAACTATTTTTCCTACCCTATAAATACCAAGCTAAAACACATAGAAAACTTGCACCACACCTTCTTATAACCTTCAAGTCCTAAAACCTAAGGCACTTTTCTTATATTTTGTAAGAAAGTTAACTGGTTTTTGAAAGAAAACTAGTGTTTGATCTTCAATCTTGGAAATTTTCTAGGAAAAGTTGTTATAACTTTAAAGTCTCCAAAAAGACGTCGTTATAATCTTCAAATAGCTTTGGACTTCAAGAAGGCGTCGTTATAATCTTCAAATAACCTCGGTTTATCATAGATTGCAAAGGGTGAAGCTTAAGTCTATCAAAGTCCGTACCTTACTAGTTACTTACCTTTCTTTTAGAAAGCCTCAAGTTGCTGCTCTTAGAGACTTTCACGATTCGACTACCACTTTGATTTCACATCACTTAAGCTTAAGGTGAGTCATAGCCCCTATTTTTTTCATACTTGTTTTAACTCTTTGGGGGAGATACATGCACAACTACTTGCTTACTTGTACAAATACTCTTAAACATTTATACTTGATTGTGTTATACTTGATTAGCTTTATACTTGATTGCGTTATACATACTTGTTACACTATACTTGCTTAATTTAAATACAAGATTCGTATTTACATGCATACATAATACTTTATTCTGTCAGAGAGGTATTGGTAGTACTCATGGGAAGATGCCCCCTACCCTTGTGTCTATACTTGACCTTGGATGACGTAGTACTATTTGGGAAGATGCCCCCGCCCTTGTGTCTATTCTTGACCTTGGATGAATATAATCCGGTGCATTGTATAAACTATCTTTTAGCAGTGGGTTGTGGACACACAGGTTACAAGTCTCTTATGGAGGGACTTACAACTGAGTGGATTCACGATGCCTTTGCTATGTGAACATTCTTTAAGGCTTTTCAACTATTTTAAGACAAACTCTATGAACTCACCAACCATTGTGTTGACACTTTAGCATGTTTATCTCAGGTCTGTAAGATGATAGCTGTTGCATGGAGCATAGAGTCGCTTGGCATGTTTTGAAGACTTATGCTTTTATCTTTACCATTCGATATGTCTTAAAACTCTTATGTATTGTATTATGGAACTCAAGTTTGTAACTTGAAACTTATTAATCGAATGGTCACTTTTCAAAACGTCTCATTTAGAGTTCGTTTTCTATACCTTGTACTTTGTATTATGAAGTAGCACCCCTATGACACAGTCTTCCGCTGCGATATTTTGGGGGTGTTACATCTAAGTCCAAAGAGTACTGCTTGGGATCAATTCAGTCATTCTATAGCTTCTGCTTTTGTGGGTCTGATTACCAATCAGCCTTTTAACTTTTCTTACATGATTCTTGAGGGTATGCTTACTCATATTAAGGCTGGCAAACCTTTTCTTATGTATCCTAGGTTTGTTCAATTGCTTTTAGAAAATCCACTAGATGGTGTACCCAAACCTCCGAATTATGTACCTACCATTAGGATGCCATCTAAAGTTTTCACTTTTATGTCACACAAGGGGATTAATTTTTCGGGTAGGAATACACCTCTTAATTCTTATATGTTAGAGGTAGCTCAAGCTGTTACAGCTTCTTTGGATCAATCTGTTTCTGCTCAAGGTACTTCTTCTCAAAGTACTGATCCTCAAGGTACTGCTATGGAGGATTCATCAGTACCTACTCCCAATGATTATACTTCCACAGGTGGGTTTCAAACATCTGGAGGAGATGAAGGAATGAAAGGTACTGAAGGTACTTCTGATTTGGCTAAAGAATTGGAGAAGCTCAAGTCTACTGTTACTGCTCAAGATGCAAAGATCAAACGTCTTAGAAAGAAGTTCATCAGATTGAAGAAATTTGTTTGGCCTCTTATTAAGCATTTTAGGCTTTTTGTGAAAGAAAAGCAGCAGTCTCGGAAGCTTAGAAAGTCATCATCTATCAAATTGGGGAGGAATCAGGATGATAATTTGGATAGAGATGATGATAAGGATGATAATTTGGATAAAGATGATGATATGATTCAATTTTCAGAGGAAAAGAATGATCAAGTTGAAAATGTTGCTCAAGATAGTATTGAAAGACAAAGTGATGAGACAGAGCAAATTCATTTTGAAGTTGAGAATGAGGATGTGAAAAGTGGAGATACAGAAGAAATTGATTTAGAAGGTAATAATGTTCGAAGTACTTTTGTTGATACAGATGTGCAAGGTACTGCTGAACAAGGTTCTGCTGCTATTGGTACTTCTGTTGGACCTTCTACAATTAATTATGAAGATGAAGCTGGTCCTTCCACTTTTGTACCTGAAGATGAAAGAGAACATACTGTTAGTGATGATGAAACAATTGCTCAGGTTATGATGAATTTGAGAAGACCTACTGGAGGAATACATATATCTGAACCTGCACAAAAGGATGATGAAAGTACTTCTGAATCAGAAAAACCAGATCCAAAAGATAAAGGGAAAGGTATAATGGTTCAGAAAGAATCTAAGAAGAAGAAGAAGAAGAAATTTTCTATTGCTCATATTAGAGAATTAGAAACTGCAGGTGATTTAGAGCTTGCTAAAAAGCAACAAGCTGAATTTTATGCTGAGTATTTGGAGGAAGTCAGAAGGCCAATTACAAAGAAGCCAATGACTAAAGCTCAGGAAAGAAATTGGATGATGCAATTCTTAAGAAAGAAGGGATACAAGAACTTGCATAAACAAAGGTATCCAGAAATAAAAGCTTTATGGGACAAAGTACAAGAAGATATCAGAAGAGAGGTAGAAAGTTTTGTACCCATGGAAGTTGATAGAAAGAAAAGATTGGAAGATGTCAGAAAGGAAGAAGCTGAGCAAAGGAGATTGAAGAGAAAGAAATCAGCTGAATATGATCAACTGACAAAAAGGCTGAAGTCAGTTCATGAAGATACAGTTGATGAACTTAGAAATTACTTTAGAGTTGTTGATTTTGAGAACAAAAAGGTTGATGATTCTGATAAGAAGTCCAAGATAATCTCATTTTCTGTGGTTGAATCTATAGAGGGAAATTATTTTATGATCCACAGAGAAGATGAAAGCTTCACAACATTCTATATGCTATGGGATTTGTTGCACTGTATCTCAAGGGCAGATCTTTATGATCTATATGTGCAAGTGCAGACTTATTATTCAGAGCATGAAGCTTCAGAAGTGGGATTAGTTTTACTTGGAGATTTATTTACCATCTGGGATACTGAAGAAACAAGTGTTGATACTCTCTGGAATGATCAAGAGAATTGGGAAATAACAAGATGGAGATTCTTTGAGTCATCAGGAGTTCATACATTAGAGATGGAAGATGGTACCATGATTCATATGTTGGCTGAGAGGAGATATCCATTGATCAGAGAAATAATGCTCAGAATGCTGGATCATGGAATGGAACTTGAAGATGAATCTGAAGTAGCTTTGGATGTTATCAAACTATTTATTAGATGGGTTAAGTCTGAAGAGTAATATTGCATAATACTGGTATGATTTGTTTTGTAAAGTTAAAGTATTTTTCTAAGTACTGCAAAAACAAACAGTATTTTATCAAAGTACTGCTTGCTAATATAAACCAGTATAAGTCTAGGAAAATAAATGTTTTTGATAAAAAGGAAAGAGGATTTGAAAAGAAACACGTGGTGTTAGTATTTATACTACACAACAAATGGTTATTGATTCACCATGTCTAATCCACATAAGAATCAACTAGTCCATAGCAAACGGCTAATGGTAAAGACTTATCAAATCCGTTGATGGTTGATAGTTTACCAAAAACTAGGTTATCAACTCACCATACATCTAAGTGATCAAGAGTTGGCTAGTCCATAGCAAACGGCTAATGGTAAAGACATATCAAATCCGTTAATAGCTGATGATTTGCTAAAAATCATAATTTTCAATGATTCACCTCTCACAGGAGTTAACACACCTGGAAGTGATGAGAATAGTATGAAACTTTTAAGATTTGATGATCTTTGTACCTAAATGTTGCTGAGTTGCTGAAAAGATGCTATGGAAGATATGATGCTGATAAAGAGTACTTTGACAGATGACAGATAGAAGAAAAGGAATAAAGAAACAACCTCACTGCATCATTAAAGATATGAAGATTAAAGATAACAAAGAAACTTGAAATTAAGCAAGTAAAGTTCAAGTTAGGGGAGGATTGTTGGGTTATGAAATATCAAAGTGCTTCTGGATGTCAAAGTACTGCTGCTTGAAGATTGAAAGTCAAAGTACTGCTGAAGAATAAAGTCAAAGTACTGCTGATATGAAGAATGCTTAAAGTACTTCGAAGAATGCAAGGAATGATGTGCAATATTAAACAAGGATTATTGTGTAATATTAAGAGAATATTCTAGAATTAGTTAGGGATAATGACTTGTCGTTCAAGGATTACATGTTGTAAACCGACTTAAGGTTATCTATATAAAGAGCCTTAAGAGGTATTGGTCGATGTGTTTTTTAGAAGTTTTAAAAGTCTTAGATAAGTTTAGAAGTCGATCAAAGTTAATAGTTAGGGATTGTTAGTGAATCTGTGTAACAAAGCAGGTTCTAAGTTTGGTTAATATAAAAGTTTTTCTTAAGCTTTGTGTTAGTAGATTCCGCATACTTTACAAGGTCAAACAGTGTTTCAATATTAATAGTATTGAGTTTACTTAATATTGTTAAACCCTTACAAGCTACAAAGTAGTTTGATCAGAGTATATAGATCCAACACCTTTTCATCATATCGCTTATTATTTTGGTGGAATTTTTTTACATCTTTTCCCTTAGGGGTGTATGTGAGTTTTTGGCTTTGGTTCGGTGTGAATGAGATGGCACAAAAGATAGATATACGGTTCCAAGGAAAAAAATGAAAACATGTTTTTGTGTTATGGCAAAACCGTGTAATTGTGATAAGGATTATGATATCCTTATATTTTTGGGAGGATATTAGGTGTTGTTCTTATCTCTTCTACTCCACATGCACGACACACACAAAAGATGGCTAGGAAATCGGTTGTACAAGTTTGGAATAAAAGCAAACGTATAACACTCTTTATATGAGAAAAGATCAATGCAGAACATGATTTATCTAAAGATCAAACCGCTCAATGACATCCATTGATCTTATATCAATCCTACGGTTGGGGTATAATCTAACAAATATAATTAAGTGATATAAAGGGGTAAGTTTGTCATTTTATTGCCCGTGTTTCTCACACAGTCACTGACTCCTCCCAAACCAACCAGTCAGCCGTGTGCAGTTGTTAGGCCCACCTGGGAGAAAGTGCAAGTTAATATTGACCGTGGAAGTACAGGGAAATCCCCGGGTCGTTAAATCCCAACGAGATTGAAATTGTATTTGTAAACGATTAGGAAAGTGAGTGGTACTGAGGACAGTAACAAAGATGATTTGAGGGTTTATTATACTACTAATTGCTTGATATTTGGAAAATATAAAACTATAACGGAAATACAGATATAAGCACAAAATCAGATAATCAGATAACAGACGGAGAAAAGTAGTATTTAACAAGTTACAAACTACAGGGGTAAAAAGTGAAACTTTTGAAAACTTAAAATTAAAGAAAATGGAAAATTAAATTGAAACTATGAAAATGATTATTATAATATTTAATTACCATTTAATTAATAAAACTAATTAAAATCTAATTTAAAACTTAATTTAAATTAACTAAAAATTACAACTATTACAAATTAACCTAAAAACTTAAATAAATAATTTCTAAACCTAAATAAGAACTTGAAGAAAGTATAAAAAATGAAAATAAATATTTTTGTCTTTTTATAAGTATTTTATAAATTAATAACTATTTAACTTAATTAAACTATTTTAACTATTTTAAATTACTATTAATACTAAATTAGCTTAGAAAATTATGATAAAATTTATAAAACTAATTAACCATCACAGGAATCCTATAAAATTATAAAAACTACTAAAAATTATATTTAAGGTTATTTCACTAATTAATTACCTATTAATTATTTTAAATCTAATTTAATTAAATTAAATAAGAAAATTAGAAAATGGACAGTGGAATTTATGAAACTATTTTTTAAAAGTCGTAACTACTTTATAAAACTTAGGAAAAATATAAAATTCTACTTTAGTTAATTAAAATTAAAGAAATCTATTTAATTACTAATATTACCTATTTAATTATTTAAACTAGTTTTAAATCTAATAAATAGTAAACTGCTTAGGAAAAATCTAAGAAAATTATTTTAACTACTTAAAGGTACTAGGTAATTTATAAAATTATAAAATTGGACAAGTGCTTATTAATAAGCTGAGATGAAAATTAAATAGATAATTTCTATTAAATAGAAGCTATCACTATTTTTATGTTTGCTTTTTCTGGTTTTTCTTATATAAAACTACTTAAATACTTAAATTAAGAAACTTTTACAAAGGAAACTACTTTAGAACATTAAAATAAGCACTGAGAGTGCTTATAAGCTTATACAGTTGACTATGGTTGACTAGGTTAAGAAATAAGCTAAGTTGAGGTTATGTAAGGTCCACTATGGTGAAATCTGGTTTACCTAAGTTACTTATACCTATTTAAGCTAGATGTGGTGAGATAAGCTCCTAGGATAAGCTGGAAAGATCAAATAAGCACTTGCTTATTTGTTTTCTGACTCAGAAGTGGGACAAACTTTTGATGCAAAACTAAGTGGGGTCCACTAATCTAAGGGTCAAACTAAGGGTCAACTATTGAACCTGGGTAGGAGGGGGGTTGTAAAAACCAAGTTATGAGGTGTGGGACCTACTGGTGTGGGCTGCAGCCACCACTAAAGTTGGTGGTGTGGTGGTGGTAAGCTGGTGCAAGGGAATACTTCTTCCCTGCAGTTGTGTTCCAAGGAGTGTGGGGTCCACAAGAGTGAAAGAGGGTTCAAACTAAACCTAGGGGTTCAAAGATGGGTTGTTAAGCTATAAATTAAACCAAGAAACTAGGCTTTTGGCTCACTAATAAGCTCTATGTGAGCCTTTGAAATGGTGATCATACACTGAGTGATCAGTGTGGCTTGTTTTACACAGGTCACAAAGTAGATCCTAAAAGCTATGCTACAATAAGCTAAAGGCTAAACTATACCTAGATGTGAAAAGCTGAAGTATTAAGCTATAATTAAGCTGAATCCTAGGATGTGGGGTCCACTGGTAAGCACACTATGATTCTTGGTATTTTGCTTAAAATCTGTGCACAGGGTAATGAGTTGCCCTGCAGGGTACTTTCATCTTTTGCACAAGCTTAAGAAAAAATATTAAAAATCAATTAAGCTTAGATTCCTAGAGTTTAGGTGATAGATTATAAGCACAAGAAATTTCAAGCTCTCTATTAGCTTCCTAAATTCTAGAAAAATCTCCCAATTTTTGAGAAATCTGAGAACAACACAATTTGACTTTTTGAATGGTGAACTAACTTTGACTTTGATGAACTTCTGATTGATCCTACTTGTCGAATAAGATGTTATAAGCTATTATTAAGTTAAATTAAGCTAATGTACCAACTTATGAGATGATGTGATGAGACTTGGACTCAAATTTCACCACAGTTAACTGTGGTGATGGATTTAGTATGATTTTGACTTTCTAGTGTAATTGTGATTAAACTAATGGTCAAACTGATCTTGTATGAACTTAAGTAACTTGTTAGAACCAACTTTGATTCTAATAAACAACAAGAGCACAGCAAAACAGTTTAAACCAAACACACCTTATACTAGAATGATTTGAGATTTAAATAGCTAATGGCTATAAAAGCTTACCCTACTGATCCAACATGACTTTTTATGTTATATAAGATCTAAATAAGTGCTTAGAAATAGAAATTAACCTCAGATACTCAATATTATAAGATAAGTTATATTGACTGTTTGATTTTTTATTTTTTAGTAACTATTAATTTCAACAAACAAAGTACTAATCTAAGGTTATATTATCACTATATAAGACTGAATAAGTATTTAATAACTAAGAAAAACAAGCAATGAACAAAGTTACACTACAAAGATAGATATGAAATTTTTGAAACTTACAATATTGCTTTCTTGCTCAAACCAAGAACAACCTATTTCCTCCCCTGAGGATCTAAACCAAACTCCACAGCTTCCTTATTGCTTCCAATTACCTTCTGAAACCAAGAAATCAAAACCAAGTGCCACAGTTGACTTTCTTTGACCAAATTTGTATATGATGAATTTTTTTTCTTATACTGATTAGTAGGTTACTAAAAGCTTTATTGAGCTTATATGAACTTATTGATCCTTATCAGTCACTGCAAACAACATTAGATAGTATTGAGATTTTTGATTAGAATTTGAAACTTGCATAAACTGAAAAATCAAACCAAACTTAATTCTTATTATCTGAAAACCTTAAGAGTACACTGAAAATGATAACTAGAAAGTTATAAAGCTTGAATTACACTGGAAATTTAGATTGACTAAAATACAAAATAAGAAAATTACAATTTAACTAGATAACTATGTCTTCTGCCTTCTCTTCCTTTTATAAGCTTCAATTAGGGTTTCTTAGATGACTTGGAGCTTTTCCCACTTCAATCTTGACCTTTAAATTATCTGAATCAATCTCATCCGTTTAAACTTACTTTTGGCGCCAAAGTCCTTCACGTTAACTTGGAGACTACGGTGAATAATTAAGGACAATTGGAGTTATGTGGAGGTGGCAGGGGACAAATGGGAAGGATGAGGTGGTGGTGCAGGTGGCAGAAACCACCCTGGTTTTGGGTTTGCAGGTGTGGGGGAGAAGGTGCTACAGTATTGGTGGTTTGGCGGTGTTGGGGGAGGTCAAACGGGGTCAAACCCGTTTTAAATAACAAAGGGGGGTTTGGACTGGGCTTGTTTTGGGCTTGGGAATAGGTGGGTTGGGTAGTTTAGTTGGGTTGGATTTGGTTTTGGTTTGTGAATTAAATAAGGGTCCGGTTGGTTAAGTGTACACAAGGACCAAATTTGTAATTTTGGAAAACTAGAGGGACTGAATTTGTAGATCTCCCAAAGTAGTTTCAATTGCTATTTTTGCCAAATATGATAAACCAAGGACCATTTTATTTATTTTTTTCGTTTAAAAATATCCAGGGACCTTTTCTGTAATTTTTCAAACTCCAGGGACCATTTATGTAAATTTGGATTTTTAAGGGACTGTGGTTGTAATTTCTCAAAATGTTATCAAAATTGTTCCATTTTGTCATTCATGCATAGTACAAGGGTATTATTTGTAAATTTCCAAGTTTTGAATACCCAGGGACCATTTTTGCCAATTTTGTAACTTGAGGGGTAAAAGTTGCCAGTTTGTGTAAACTTTCATCCAGGGATCATTTGTGAATATTTTTGGTTTCCCAAGGACTTAAGTTGACTTTTCATTCATTTTAAACCTTCAGGGACTAGTTTTGACACTTTGTGAAACTTGAGGGACTGAAACTGCCAATTATGCAAACTTTGTACGTTTTTCATTTGTTTTTGCATATTTTGTATTTGAAACATATAAAACACACTTCTAAGATATTTTAAGTATTATGATGCATATTTGAGTGTTTTTGTATGTTTTGGCAGTTCAGATTGGTATAAAATGATGACTATTTAGACACTCATCAATCCCCCACACTAAACTATTGCTAGTCCCTAGCAATCTATTTGAGAAAAAATTAATGGATTTTAACTCTTTACCAAAAGCCATCACTTCTGGAGTAGCCAGGTGTAAGAACTGTGGCACACCTGATAACCGTGTGATTTTTAGCAAACCACCAGCTGTCAACGGATTTGATTTGTCTTTACCAAAAGCCGTTTGCTTCTGGACTAGCCAACTCTTGATGGAATAGTCAACATCTTGGTGAGCTGATTACCAATTATGGTTTTTTCCACGGCCTTTACTACAAGCTATAATCTTGCGGGCTAGCCAACTCATTAGCTTTTGAGGATAATGGAGAGTTGAGGAACCATACAATTTTTTGGCAAATTGCAAGCCATCAACGGTTTTGAGATGTCTTTACCAAGAGCCGTTTGCTCCTGGACTAGCCAATCCTGTTGTGGGTTAGACATGGAGGATTGATACCATTATTTGCATTTCTAAGTGTGAAAAAACTGATAATTTTGATCAAATGGGGGTTCTTGATGGAACATGTGTTTTGCATTCGTGAGAACGCTCCCCCACACTTAGAACTGAATATTGCCCTCAATATTCACAGTACTTGGTGTCCCACCAAGACTTTAGAACGTAAGGAGGCAATACTATTAACCTTTTTATTTTACTCTATTTACATACAAACTCACTTTTTTCTTTTTATTTGTCTTATACCATTTTTTTTTTTTTTTTTTTTTTTTTTTTTTGAAAAAAATATTTTACATATGTACAACATGTGGTTCGTCTCCCCCACACTAGGGTGTTAGAAAGGGATGAGAAGACATAAATATGGGTAACGACCCATATTGCTACTGTTTTTGATTACCGAGTCGCTAGCTTGACTCGACCTCGAATTGAATTGTCCATGAGGTAGCTTGTTTTTGATTCCCGAGTCACTAGCTTGACTCGACCCCGAATTAAAATTGTCCTTGGGGAAACTTGTTTTTGTTAACCGAGTCTCTAGCTTTAAAATTGTCCTTGGTCCATGGGGTAAGTTTGGAGATCCGGGACAACCATTGGTTGTATGTCCCCTCCAAAATAGTGTTTTAACCGATGACCATTTACTTTAAAATTGGGACCGTCGGGTTGTAATAACTCAACAGTTCCATATGGGTATACTTTTGTTATAGTAAATGGTCCAGACCAACGGGTTTTTAGTTTACCCGAGAAAATTTTTAACCTTGAATTGAAAAGAAGAACTCTGTCACCAACGTTGAAAACGCGGTTCTTTATTTTAGAGTCATGTATCTTTTTAGTCTTTTCTTTATAGATTAAAGAATTTTCATAAGCTTGATCACGTAATTCATTTAGTTCATTTAGTTGAACTTTACGGTGATCACCCGCTGTCTGAAGGTCGAAATTTGCATGTTTTAAGGCCCAATAGGCCTTATGTTCTAATTCGATCGGAAGATGACATGCTTTCCCGTACACTAGCTTATATGGAGTACACCCGATGGGTGTTTTGTAAGCAGTGCGGAAAGCCCATAATGCATCGTCCAGCTTATCCGACCAAGAGGCACGGTTTTCACCAACCGTCCTCTCGAGAATTCTCTTAATACCCCGATTTGAGACCTCCACCTGCCCACTTGTTTGGGGGTGGTATGCTGTAGAAAGACGGTGAGTTACACCATATTTCAGCATTACTCTCGCAAATTGTTCATTGCAAAAGTGAGTACCACGATCACTGATAATGGCACGAGGAGTCCCGAATCTGGCAAAGAGAGACTTTAAAAATTTAACAACTACTCGGGCATCATTGGTGGGTAAGGCTTTTGCCTCAACCCATTTTGACAGATAGTCGACAGCGACGAGTATATACTTATTCCCTCGTGAAGACGGGAATGGCCCCATAAAATCAATGCCCCACATATCAAATATTTCACAGACTTGGATGGCATTTTGCGGCATCTCATTCTTTTTAGAAATATTCCCGTGACGCTGACAAGCCTCACAGGTTTTGATAAGTTCATGGGCGTCTTTATAGATCGTGGGCCAAAAGAATCCTGAATCAAACACCTTTTTGGCGGTGTAGTTTGGGTTATGATGTCCCCCCGTGGGTCCATCATGACAAGCTTTAAGAATTTCCATGGCTTCTTGGCCATGGACACACCGTCGGATGACTTGATCCGTACATATTTTGAACAAGTAGGGGTCGTCCCAGAAGTAATGTTTTACATCTTTAAAGAATTTTCTTTTCTGTTGGGATGACATCCCTTTCACAACGAAATTTCCCGCACGGTAATTTGCAAAGTCGGCAAACCATGGGGTGGTAGCATTATCCCGGTTAGAGATTAGATTTAGAGTCTCCAGAGGAAAAGTTTCATTTATTTCTTTTCTCTCGAGAATATCCTGATGAGGATTTTCTAACCGGGACAAGTGATCAGCAGCAAGGTTCTCTGCTCCTTTTTTATCTCTTATGAGAATATCGAATTCCTGGAGGAGCAGGACCCAACGGAGTAGTCTTGGCTTTGCATCCTGTTTAGTGAACAGGTATTTCAAAGCCGAATGATCCGTATACACCACGCTTTTGTTTAATATTAAGTAAGACCGAAATTTTTCAAAGGCATATACCACAGCTAATAATTCTTTTTCTGTGGTGGTATAGTGTGTTTGAGCTTCGTTCATGGTCTTACTTGCGTAGTGTATTGGCTGAAAATGTTTGGTTTTGCGTTGCCCCAAAACTGCACCAATAGCGAAATCGCTAGCATCGCACATAAGTTCAAAGGGTAAGTCCCAGTCGGGGGCAACAAGGATTGGTGCCTCGGTAAGCCTTTTCTTTAAAATTTCAAAGGCTTCGATGCACTCTGGTGAGAAGATAAAAGGAGCATCCTTTTCAAGAAGATGAGTCATAGGCCGGGCTATTTTAGAGAAATCCTGAATGAATCTCCGATAGAACCCGACATGGCCGAGGAAACTCCTAATTCCTTTAACAGTGGTGGGATGAGGCAGTTTAGCAATAACATCAATTTTGGCCTTATCGACCTCAATCCCACTTTTTGAAATTTTATGGCCGAGGACAATGCCCTCCTTAACCATAAAATGGCTCTTCTCCCAGTTTAGACAAAGATTAGTGTTTTCACAACGTTGAAGCATTTTTTCTAAGTGGGAGAGGCACGAGTCGAAAGAATTCCCGATGACTGAGAAGTCATCCATGAATACCTCCATGGTTTTTCCAATCATGTCATGGAAAATAGCCATCATGCACCTTTGGAAAGTGCCTGGTGCATTGCATAACCCAAAAGGCATGCGGCGATAGGCAAATGTCCCGTAAGGGCATGTGAAGGTAGTCTTATCTTGATCCTGTGGATCAATGGGAATTTGGAAGTAACCCGAGAAGCCGCCAAGGAAACAATAATACTCATTTCCCGCTAGTCTTTCGAGCATTTGATCCATGAAGAGCAGAGGAAAGTGGTCTTTACGGGTAGCTTCGTTAAGCTTTCTGTAATCAATACATACTCGCCACCCTGTAACCAAACGAGTTGGTATTAACTCGTTGTCTTCATTTGTGATAACCGTGATGCCACCCTTCTTTGGAACACAATGTATTGGGCTTACCCAAGGACTATCAGATATAGGGTAAATCAATCCCGCATCAAGAAGTTTGATAACTTTAGCTTTTATAACCTCGTGGATTTTTGGATTTACCCTTCGTTGATGCTGCACGGTAGGTTTAAAGTCCTCTTCCATTAGGATTTTGTGTGTACAAAAATCCGGGTTAATACCCTTTATGTCTGAGAGCTTCCAAGCAATTGCTTGCTTGTGGGACTTTAGAACCTTAAGCAGCGCAGTTTTCTCCTCATCCTTTAAGTCTTTTGCAATAATGACCGGTAACTTATCGTTACCTTCCAAGAATGCATATTCTAGATGAGGAGGCAGGTCCTTAAGTTCAACCTCGGGAAAGTCATCATTTTTCTCAACATATTTGACTTCCACCTTATGAAGTTGTGGAGGTAGAACAGGAATGGGAGAAGGATCTTTGTTCAATAACTCCTCAAGGAGAAGTATATCCCCCTCCGGGTCAATCTCTTGGTAATCAATTCCTTCGGGAACTGAATCACTTTTGAGAAAGGCCTCTAATTCCTCAAGGACGAAATCACTTCCCCCAAACGGAGTGAGGGAAGGAGAAGAATTAGCGATTATGGGATCAGAAGAAATAGTGGGATTGCCACTCGGAAAATTATCAGCGAATCCAAGGAATTCCTGAGCATACTCCTCGGATGCAATGTCAATGACATCAATTCGGTTGACTGATTCAGCATCATAATTCGAGGAGTATCTCGAGGTTTGATCAAGGTTGAACGTAATCGCTTCATTGCCAACTCGTAACGTGATTTCCTCATCGAAAACATCGACTAATGCACGTCCCGTTCTTAAGAATCCCCTCCCAAGAATGAGAGGAACTCTTGGATCTGCATCGAAATCAACAACGACAAAGTCTGCCAGAAAATGGAACTTTCCCACTCTCACAAATACGTCCTCGGCAATACCGAGTGGACATGAAATTGAACGGTCTGCAAGCTCGAGAGTCATGCATGTGGGACTAAGTGCCTGAAGAGAGAGCTTTTTCCAAATTGAGTGAGGCATTAAGTTGATGCTTGCACCAAGATCGGCCAAGGCAAAACATTCAACCATACCCGGGAAAGTACATGGTATTAGAAATCTCCCGGGGTCTCCTAGCTTCTCGGGAAGCTGTTTCAACAAAACTGCAGAGCAGTTTTCATTGAGTGGAGTTCGTGCCATCTCAAACAGTTTTTCTTTATTGCTCAACAGATTTTTGATTGTCGATGCGAATTTGGGCATTAAAATAAGAGCATCCGCGAAACTAATATCGAAGTGTAGTTCTTGGAAAATCTGAAAGAATTTTTCCATCTGATGATTAGCTTTTTCACGGAGCTTCTGGTCTTGCAATCGTGAGGGATATGGAATTGTTGGTTTTGGGTTGGCTTTTGAATTTTCAATTGGACCTTCGGTAGTTTCAAACACGACCCTTTTAGGGGGAGTCGGGACGGGGATAACTGGAGGAGGGATGTCATTGGTACCTCCGTTATTTTTAGGAAGTACCGTATCCGTAGTATCCTCAGTTTCACATTCCTCTACAGGGATAGGAGAAGAGGTAGAGGGAGCTGTAGGTCCTTGGTAAGAAACTCCACTTCTTGTGGTGATCGCCTTTACATCGCCCCTCGGATTAGCGATCGTGTTGCTAGGTAAAGTAGTACCTGAGCCCGAGGGTTGATCATTTAAAGACTTCTGCAAATTAGATATTTGACTAACCAGCATTTTGTTCAGTTCATCTTGGGATTTCATAAACTGTTTTAGTAACTCATCAGATGATGGTCCAGTTGGAACAATGGCTTGATTTTGGTTTGGAAAATTTTGAGCCCGATTGTTCTGGAAATTCCCATGTTGCTGGTTGTTATTACCCTGGAAGTGGTTTTGTTGTTGAAAATTACCCTGTGGGTAATTGTTCTGACCTTGATTTCTGTTATAATTCCCTTGGTTCTGATTTTGTTGAACCTGGTTTTGACCAGAGTTGAAATTCCCTTGGTTGTTATAACCTTGGTTCATCCGGTTCTGGTTCTGATTCTGGTTAAAATTCTGGTTTCTGTTTTGACCATTTTGGTTCTGGGATTGATTAAACCCTGGTGGTCCGATGTAGTTATTAGATCGGTAGCTCAAAAGGTTTCGGTCTCCTTGCGGTTGGTAAGAATTACCTCCCGTATTATAGGAACCTTGAGCTGCATACACGTTTTCACGAGCCGAGCCACCGGAGGCTGGGCACTCTGTGTAAGGATGTGGACCACCGCAAGTTTCACAACTTGGGTTAACAACTTTGACCTGATTTGGATTTGTCTGATGGATACGCAAAAATGCTGTAGACAAATCATCCAGCTTTTTAGCTAGGATAGATATTTCATTGCTTGCCGGAGTGAAAGATTTAAATGAATCATTCCTCTCAGCAGAGGAGTCCCAAAAATTATGATGGGCAGTCATGTTTTCTATTAAGTCGTAGCACTCTTCAGGGGTCCTTTTCATAAAGGTGCCCCCAGCAGCAGCATTGATGGTGTCACGATGACGGAGTGTCAAACCATTATAAAAGGTATCAATAATGGTGACAAGAAGCATATTGTGATTAGGACACCTTTCAATAGCAAGTTTGTAGCGTTCCCATGCCTCAAATAAGGACTCTTCGGGAAGCTGTCTGAAATTGCTGATATCATTCCTGAGCTTTGTGACCATAGATGGTGGAAAGTATTTGGCCAGAAATTTAGTGATCATCTCATCAAAAGTGTGGATCGAATTCTTTGGAAGTCGATCGAACCATGAAGTTGCATGATGAGTGAGAGAATAGGGGAACAAGTATAAACACAGGCTGTCTTCGGCGACGCCATGTTGTTTCATGCTTTGGGTGACAGTTAAAAATTTGTCGAGATGCCTGTTGGCATCGTCACCCGGCAATCCGTGGAACTGGCACGTATTCTGGATCTGTTGTATCATGTGGTGTTTTAATCCAAAATCCATGGCTCCAATAGTGAGTGGTGCAAATGGTCCACCCCTCCCTTGCATGGTAGGTTGACACAGTTCCTCCATAGTTCGGGTGTCAGGAACTGGTTCATCCTTGGGAAGGAATGGGGGCTCGTCGTTCATTTTGATTGTGTGTTCTTCTGCAACAGTACGTAACTCGGGTACGTTTTTCTTCTTTTTATTCTTTGTTTGTGAACGAGTGCGCATGCACAAAAATTATTTTTCAACACAAGATCGAGGCAAAACTACAGTGAACTTAAACCCAATAATCACAAATGAACAGCTCCTTTAAAAAAGGTACACTATTCACAAGGATACAATGGTAAGTTTTTAATCTTTTAGGTTTGGGAACTTATTATGTTTACACCCCCAGTTGGTAGGTGTTCTGCCTTGGTTTGTGGTGGTAAACTTTTATGTAATTATATTCACAGTAAAATGTTTTTGGCTTTTCGTGTATGGGTGAAAAATGTAACAATTCGCAATTTCAGGTTAATTACCATTCTCGGAAAATTTCACTATTCACTTTTACTATTCATTTTTCCCGAAACTTTCCCGAAAGTTGATTTTTATTTGATATTCTCGAGTGATAAATCATTTCCATGGCAAATTAAATGTTTTACATTCGTCAGATCATTTTCGTGAAAGTTATTAAGGAATTACACGTTTTAGGGTAAAACGTCATTCAGAAATTCTACGTACAACGAAACTCGACCACGTTAAGTGACCCCGCATCAGAAAAATGTTTGACACACTCATGATTTATTTGAGAATTAATCGTGACTGAGAAAAACATGACCAAAACTTCCCGGCAGGTCACCCATGCTTGTACTAATCTCACATGAGCACGCTTAACTGTATAGGCGATTAACCGTTAGACCACAAAACGCGTTTCTAAGCAGATTTGAGTTTTCAACTTATTAGAAAAAGTCAACATATTCTTTCCCTCCTCCATTGACCAAAAATCATCCCTTGATGTTATAAGTCATTTCGTGATTTTTAGGCTTACGGTTTGATGTCTAAACGACATTTAATACCAACCGACACTAGACTAAGCCCAGTCTAGACATTATAAGTCATTTTAAATCATTTTTATCACATTAGAAAAGTAACATTTTACTTTTCTCAATTTTACGCAATATTCGTACATTTTACGTATTACGCGTTTTAGACCCGTGTTTCCAGTTTTTAGCAGGGTTTTAGCACCCGATAGATCCTACCACTTATTTTATATTTTATTATGGACTATATTGACATGTTTAACAATACTTTCAAGTTTCATATTTTTACGATACCCGGTTTTACGTTTTGAGGCTTAATCATTTACGGTTAGCTTTTTACGGAGTCAAAATGCACAAACTAAGCAAGATAACACCAAGACTCATCATCTAGTCATCTTATCTCCATGAAACCGCCATTTAGAGGGGGGGAGTCACCATGGGTGGTCAAATCTTGACCATTGATCTCTAGGATGTTTACAAGTGTCTAAATTAACCATGGTTACTTTCTAACCCAATATATAGTTAACTATTTTTCTCATCCTATAAATAGCCAACTAATAACACATAGAAATCTTGCACCACACCTTCTTATAACCTTCAAGTCCTAAAACCTAAGGCACTTCTCTTATATTTTGTAAGAAAGTTAACTAGTTTTTGAAAGAAAACTAGTGTTTGATCTTCAATCTTGGAAATTTTCTAAGAAAAGTTGTTATAACTTTAAAGTCTCCAAAAAGACGTCGTTATAATCTTCAAATAGCTTTGGACTTCAAGAAGGCGTCGTTATAATCTTCAAATAACCTCGGTTTATCATAGGTTGCAAAGGAAGAAAGCTTATTCAATCAAAGTCCTAGTTCTTGTCCTAGTTTCCCTTTTCATTAAGGCCAAAAGTTGTAAGCAAACCTTAACATACTTTCTTGCTTAATTATCATTTACATGCTCTTTGTGTTCCTTTCATGCTATATATGTTCTTGTTATTGTGTTCATGATGTTTAAAAATGAATAAAACAAGTATTGATATACATATGTTAACTTATGACAAGTAAACAAGCAAACTAGTGATTTTTATGGAGAACCACGACCAAAATAGTATAACTTTGATATTTGACACTTACTTAATGTTAAAGAGGAATTAAAAAGGAAAACATAGCAATTTGAACCACCCAAAACGAGTATACGAGTCAAAAGTTATGGCGATTTGAAATTACCAAAGATTTCCGGCAAAACTGCCAAATAGCTTCCTGATCAAATTTGGGTTTTGAAAGTCCTACTTCTGGTCCGATTCATCAAAAAGTTAAAACACGAAAGTTGTCCGGAACGACGTTTTCGTTCAGGAACAAAGAAGCTCGAGACCTAAAAATGCTTTCCGAGTGATAAAATTCTTCAAAATCTTAACAGCCCATTTTAGACCAAAGTCACTATATTATAGTTATGATTTACTAAGACCAAGAGGTCTTATGACCTATAATCAAGACCACAACCATGGCTAGAGCCAAGGTTGTGTCTCATGACCTTGGAACAAGGACCAAAGGTCATGGCTAGGCCATGACGAAATGACCATGTAAGATTACTTAGGCGAAAACATGAAACAAGGAATTAGGCGATAACTTGAACAAGCAATTTGGATCTACTTCACTTAAAAGGGAACCATGAGATTTTACCAAGAGAAAATGGTCATTCAAGACTTATGAAACTACCCCTAATAACAATCTTCATGTACTAATAAACTTTCCTAAGTTTATTCAAATATTGGACATGTAACTTTTCGGATCAAAACTTATGCATTTGTTATCAAATACTACAATAGTAGGGAGCCTCATGTGAGGAGTTCATTGAGTAAGCCGTCGAGATGAGTTGTGGATTTACGAGTTAAAGTGTCCTGGCTCCTCGAACGTTTACTCCATGACTTCTGAATTATGTCGGCCCGAACGGTAGTCAGAGATATACAACTTATACATGTTTCATAAACCATTTATATTCAAAGACTTACGCTATATACTAAATGCTACATCATGAACATTATGCAAGACATATATAGGCAATTCTTCGTATTCTTAGACGTTACTCCAAACCTAAGTCGCAACGTTCTATTATAGGCTGCTCTTAGAGACTTTCACGATTCGACTATCACTTTGATTTCACATCACTTAAGCTTAAGGTGAGTCATAGCCCCTACTTTTTCATATTTGTTTCAACTCTTTGGGGGGGATACATGCACAACTACTTGCTTATTAGTACAAATACTTGATCGCATTATACTTGATTGTTCTATACTTGATTGTCTTATACTTGATCGCATTATACTTGATTTCATACATACATGATTATGTTATACTTGACTGCGTTATACTTCATTGTGTTACTGCCAGTGGCTCCAGATTAAGTTGCTGGATGACCATTGAGACTTCCGGTGGCTCCACATTAAGTTGTTGGATGACCATTGAGGCTATTGATACATCCTAACATTTGCGAATGTTGGATACATCATAAACGTGAGGTCTTCGGAGATGAAGTGTAGACTCACGACTAATTGCTAAACTGTTTTGATGAACTTATACATGTCTTTAATCATACTATATTATAGCAGTGGGTTGTGAACACACAGGTTGCAAGTCTCTTATGACGGGACCTGCAACTGAGTGGATTCCCAATGCCTTTGCTGTGTGAACATTCTTTAAGGCTTTTCAACTATTTTAAGACAAACTCTATGAACTCACCAACCATTGTGTTGACACTTTAGCATGTTTATCTCAGGTCTATAAGGTGATAGCTGTTGCATGGAGCATAGAGTCGCTTGGCATGTTTTGAAGACTTATGCTTTTATCTTTACCATTCGATTTGTCTTAAAACTCTTATGTATTGTATTATGGAACTCAAGTTTGTATTTCAGAATTTATTAATCGAATGGTCACTTTTCAAAACGTCTCATTTAGAGTTCGTTTTCTATACCTTGTTCTTTGTATTATGAAGTAGCACCCTTATGACACAGTCTTCCGCTGCGGTATTTTGGGGGTGTTACAGATTGGTACCAGAGCCTTGGTTATAGAGAACTAGGTTGCATTTTTGTGCCTAGACTATAACTGCTATATACGTTAGGACCCTTCTCTTTATTTTGCCTTACACACCCTTCATGTGCATATGCTTATTGCTAATTGTTTGTTTCGGAGAAACCCCAGACAATAGTCAAGTCATCAAAAATTTAGAGCTAAGTATTAATTGTTTAATTAACTTAATCTTGTGACAGTTCTTGTTTGATAAGACATAAGATTAAGTTAAATAAAGGTTATTAGTTTCCTGTAGAGATTTGATGATTTGCCTTATACTTACTTTATATGATTCTAATACCTAGAAGTGGTTCATATGTCCTAGTACGACACTCAAACCTTTCTACAAGCGCGACTAGTCCATTTCGTCATATCACCTTCTCTAGATACCCAGACTATGTTACCCTTTCACAACTTAAGAGCAGATGATAGAAAGTCTACCCAATTATGTAGTACCAATTGTTGAGTTATGTGTGCCTGGTAAATATGTATACGTGTGAAAGGAAGCAATTATAATTATGGTGGCCAACATAATTATAAATGCGTCATGACTCACGTAGACATATGTGACCATGCTTACATTAATCAACGATTGACTCAAATTGACAAGATTTAAGACTAAGTAGTCTAGGAATATCACCTCATATTTGACGTCGACAAAATGTCCCTCCTTGTAGATATCATGGCACCAAAGAGAGTAACTCGTAGCACTAGCCGAGGTGGTGCAACACCAAGAGGTGGAAGAACTGGTGGTCGTGGAGGTAGAGGAACTACTCACGACACTAGTAATGATAGTGGAAGAACTGGTGGACGTGGAGGTAGAGGAGATGCTCACGACACTAGTAACCCTAGTAACGATGGTGGAAATCCAGATGTCTCCGCCATTATTGCCCAACAACTACAAAACCTACTTCCTACCATAGTCACACAAGTTGGCAATCACATGAACAATTCGGGAAACCACGGAAGCATAAATGACGCTACAAATAATGGAGGAAGGAATGATAACAACAACAACAACAACAACAACAACAACAACAACCATAGGACTGGATGTACGTATAAGGAATTTACGTCATGCAAACCAATTGAGTTTAATGGCAAAGGAGGTGCATTGGCATATACACGATGGGTCGAGAAGATGGAGTCAGTGATTGACATCAGTAACTGTGCAATCCACCAGAGAGTAAAATATTCTGCATGCTTGCTATCAGAAAAGGCATTGACATGGTGGAACATGCAGATTCAAGCAAGGACTAGAGAAGCAGCTGTAGGCATGTCATGGGACGACTTTAAGGGACTACTGAAGGAAGAATACTGCCCGGTTAATGAAATGCAAAAACTAGAAGACGAGTTTTGGCATCACTCTATGGTAGGGGCTGGTCATGCAACCTACACAGACCGGTTTCATGAACTAGCTAAACTAGTTCCTCATCTGGTTACCCCTGAATCCAAGAGGATTGAGAGGTACATTTATGGCCTTGTTCCCGAGATTCGTGGGATGGTGAAAACAACCGAACCTCCCACGATTCAAAGTGCAATATTAAGAGCAGGGACCCTAACAGATGAGATGGTTAGGAATGGAACTTTGAAGAATAGTGACAAAAGGAAGGGAGCAGGTGAATCAAGCGAGCAAAAGGGTACAATGGTTGATAATAAGAGAGTAAGAGGATTTGCGGCAACAGTTTATGATCAGGGAAAGTATGAAGGTCCACATCCTAAGTGTAATAAATGTGCTTATCATCATCAGAGGTCAGAGCCCTGTCGAATGTGTACTAATTGCAATCAAAAGAGCCATTTTACAAATCAGTGTAAAGCAACGGCAAGGCAAGTAGCACCGGTGAATGCGGGCAATATAAGAAACAACCAAAAGACATGCTTTGAGTGCAACAGCCCAAACCACTTCCGAGATACTTGTCCTAAGTTAAATAGGGCACAGGGACAAGTGCTGGACAACCCAACTTTAGCCGTTATGCTTGAAGAAAATAACCCAAACCGTGGATACAATGTTAGTCCACCTCGGGGTCGAGCATACTATTTGGGTGCTAAGGAAGCCCGCAATGCGTAACGGGTACGTACCTTATCCTACCATATTATTCTATTCTAGTTCAAAATCTAGCTTTATTATGCCGCTATTAAGATAAGAGACCTAGACACACTAAACTTCGGGACGAAGTTTCCTGAAGGGGTAGAGACTGTAACAATTCGCAATTTCAGGTTAATTACCATTCTCGGAAAATTTCACTATTCACTTTTACTATTCATTTTTCCCGAAACTTTCCCGAAAGTTGATTTTTATTTGATATTCTCGAGTGATAAATCATTTCCATGGCAAATTAAATGTTTTACATTCGTCAGATCATTTTCGTGAAAGTTATTAAGGAATTACACGTTTTAGGGTAAAACGTCATTCAGAAATTCTACGTACAACGAAACTCGACCACGTTAAGTGACCCCGCATCAGAAAAATGTTTGACACACTCATGATTTATTTGAGAATTAATCGTGACTGAGAAAAACATGACCAAAACTTCCCGGCAGGTCACCCATGCTTGTACTAATCTCACATGAGCACGCTTAACTGTATAGGCGATTAACCGTTAGACCACAAAACGCGTTTCTAAGCAGATTTGAGTTTTCAACTTATTAGAAAAAGTCAACATATTCTTTCCCTCCTCCATTGACCAAAAATCATCCCTTGATGTTATAAGTCATTTCGTGATTTTTAGGCTTACGGTTTGATGTCTAAACGACATTTAATACCAACCGACACTAGACTAAGCCCAGTCTAGACATTATAAGTCATTTTAAATCATTTTTATCACATTAGAAAAGTAACATTTTACTTTTCTCAATTTTACGCAATATTCGTACATTTTACGTATTACGCGTTTTAGACCCGTGTTTCCAGTTTTTAGCAGGGTTTTAGCACCCGATAGATCCTACCACTTATTTTATATTTTATTATGGACTATATTGACATGTTTAACAATACTTTCAAGTTTCATATTTTTACGATACCCGGTTTTACGTTTTGAGGCTTAATCATTTACGGTTAGCTTTTTACGGAGTCAAAATGCACAAACTAAGCAAGATAACACCAAGACTCATCATCTAGTCATCTTATCTCCATGAAACCGCCATTTAGAGGGGGGGAGTCACCATGGGTGGTCAAATCTTGACCATTGATCTCTAGGATGTTTACAAGTGTCTAAATTAACCATGGTTACTTTCTAACCCAATATATAGTTAACTATTTTTCTCATCCTATAAATAGCCAACTAATAACACATAGAAATCTTGCACCACACCTTCTTATAACCTTCAAGTCCTAAAACCTAAGGCACTTCTCTTATATTTTGTAAGAAAGTTAACTAGTTTTTGAAAGAAAACTAGTGTTTGATCTTCAATCTTGGAAATTTTCTAAGAAAAGTTGTTATAACTTTAAAGTCTCCAAAAAGACGTCGTTATAATCTTCAAATAGCTTTGGACTTCAAGAAGGCGTCGTTATAATCTTCAAATAACCTCGGTTTATCATAGGTTGCAAAGGAAGAAAGCTTATTCAATCAAAGTCCTAGTTCTTGTCCTAGTTTCCCTTTTCATTAAGGCCAAAAGTTGTAAGCAAACCTTAACATACTTTCTTGCTTAATTATCATTTACATGCTCTTTGTGTTCCTTTCATGCTATATATGTTCTTGTTATTGTGTTCATGATGTTTAAAAATGAATAAAACAAGTATTGATATACATATGTTAACTTATGACAAGTAAACAAGCAAACTAGTGATTTTTATGGAGAACCACGACCAAAATAGTATAACTTTGATATTTGACACTTACTTAATGTTAAAGAGGAATTAAAAAGGAAAACATAGCAATTTGAACCACCCAAAACGAGTATACGAGTCAAAAGTTATGGCGATTTGAAATTACCAAAGATTTCCGGCAAAACTGCCAAATAGCTTCCTGATCAAATTTGGGTTTTGAAAGTCCTACTTCTGGTCCGATTCATCAAAAAGTTAAAACACGAAAGTTGTCCGGAACGACGTTTTCGTTCAGGAACAAAGAAGCTCGAGACCTAAAAATGCTTTCCGAGTGATAAAATTCTTCAAAATCTTAACAGCCCATTTTAGACCAAAGTCACTATATTATAGTTATGATTTACTAAGACCAAGAGGTCTTATGACCTATAATCAAGACCACAACCATGGCTAGAGCCAAGGTTGTGTCTCATGACCTTGGAACAAGGACCAAAGGTCATGGCTAGGCCATGACGAAATGACCATGTAAGATTACTTAGGCGAAAACATGAAACAAGGAATTAGGCGATAACTTGAACAAGCAATTTGGATCTACTTCACTTAAAAGGGAACCATGAGATTTTACCAAGAGAAAATGGTCATTCAAGACTTATGAAACTACCCCTAATAACAATCTTCATGTACTAATAAACTTTCCTAAGTTTATTCAAATATTGGACATGTAACTTTTCGGATCAAAACTTATGCATTTGTTATCAAATACTACAATAGTAGGGAGCCTCATGTGAGGAGTTCATTGAGTAAGCCGTCGAGATGAGTTGTGGATTTACGAGTTAAAGTGTCCTGGCTCCTCGAACGTTTACTCCATGACTTCTGAATTATGTCGGCCCGAACGGTAGTCAGAGATATACAACTTATACATGTTTCATAAACCATTTATATTCAAAGACTTACGCTATATACTAAATGCTACATCATGAACATTATGCAAGACATATATAGGCAATTCTTCGTATTCTTAGACGTTACTCCAAACCTAAGTCGCAACGTTCTATTATAGGCTGCTCTTAGAGACTTTCACGATTCGACTATCACTTTGATTTCACATCACTTAAGCTTAAGGTGAGTCATAGCCCCTACTTTTTCATATTTGTTTCAACTCTTTGGGGGGGATACATGCACAACTACTTGCTTATTAGTACAAATACTTGATCGCATTATACTTGATTGTTCTATACTTGATTGTCTTATACTTGATCGCATTATACTTGATTTCATACATACATGATTATGTTATACTTGACTGCGTTATACTTCATTGTGTTACTGCCAGTGGCTCCAGATTAAGTTGCTGGATGACCATTGAGACTTCCGGTGGCTCCACATTAAGTTGTTGGATGACCATTGAGGCTATTGATACATCCTAACATTTGCGAATGTTGGATACATCATAAACGTGAGGTCTTCGGAGATGAAGTGTAGACTCACGACTAATTGCTAAACTGTTTTGATGAACTTATACATGTCTTTAATCATACTATATTATAGCAGTGGGTTGTGAACACACAGGTTGCAAGTCTCTTATGACGGGACCTGCAACTGAGTGGATTCCCAATGCCTTTGCTGTGTGAACATTCTTTAAGGCTTTTCAACTATTTTAAGACAAACTCTATGAACTCACCAACCATTGTGTTGACACTTTAGCATGTTTATCTCAGGTCTATAAGGTGATAGCTGTTGCATGGAGCATAGAGTCGCTTGGCATGTTTTGAAGACTTATGCTTTTATCTTTACCATTCGATTTGTCTTAAAACTCTTATGTATTGTATTATGGAACTCAAGTTTGTATTTCAGAATTTATTAATCGAATGGTCACTTTTCAAAACGTCTCATTTAGAGTTCGTTTTCTATACCTTGTTCTTTGTATTATGAAGTAGCACCCTTATGACACAGTCTTCCGCTGCGGTATTTTGGGGGTGTTACAAAAAAACTTGGAAAATATTTTTGGAACTGATTCGTTAACCGAAATCGTCCTTTTAAGATCACTCGCAGGCTAGCGGGAGGAAATAAATGTATTCCTCTTCAGTTCGCAATTTAATGTCAGAACTTACCTTATACCAGCTGTTTCAGGTTGTAATCTTAAAGACAACGAAGTAATTTAACTTCACAGTTTGTTTTGTTGTTTATGATTTGTTTGGTGTTGTTAACACTTCAGGAGAAATGTTAATGAACGTTTTCAGATATGATTTTGATTTTTCTTAAAAATTTAGAAAGTGGTGATATTTGTACAGGAGGGTTTTTGAAAACCACTAAACTTTTACCGTTTTGAAATACGCAACAACCTCCCCGGCAGCGGCGCCAAATTTTGACTCCTCCCAAACCAACCAGTCAGCCGTGTGCAGCTGTTAGGCCCACCTGGGAGAAAGTGCAAGTTAATATTGACCGTGGAAGTACAGGGAAATCCCCGGGTCGTTAAATCCCAACGAGATTGAAATTGTATTTGTAAACGATTAGGAAAGTGAGTGGTACTGAGGACAGTAACAAAGATGATTTGAGGGTTTATTATACTACTGATTGCTTGATATTTGGAAAATATAAAACTATAACGGAAATACAGATATAAGCACAAAATCAGATAATCAGATAACAGACGGAGAAAAGTGGTATTTAACAAGTTACAAACTACAGGGGTAAAAAGTGAAACTTTTGAAAACTTAAAATTAAAGAAAATGGAAAATGAAATTGAAACTATGAAAATGATTATTATAATATTTAATTACTATTTAATTAATAAAACTAATTAAAATCTAATTTAAAACTTAATTTAAATTAACTAAAAATTACAACTATTACAAATTAACCTAAAAACTTAAATAAATAATTTCTAAACCTAAATAAGAACTTGAAGAAAGTATAAAAAATGAAAATAAATATTTTTGTCTTTTTATAAGTATTTTATAAATTAATAACTATTTAACTTAATTAAACTATTTTAAATATTTTAAATTACTATTAATACTAAATTAGCTTAGAAAATTATGATAAAATTTATAAAACTAATTAACCATCACAGGAATCCTATAAAATTATAAAAACTACTAAAAATTATATTTAAGGTTATTTCACTAATTAATTACCTATTAATTATTTTAAATCTAATTTAATTAAATTAAATAAGAAAATTAGAAAATGGACAGTGGAATTTATGAAACTATTTTTTAAAAGTCGTAAATACTTTATAAAACTTAGGAAAAATATAAAATTCTACTTTAGTTAATTAAAATTAAAGAAATCTATTTAATTACTAATATTACCTATTTAATTATTTAAAATAGTTTTAAATCTAATAAATAGTAAACTGCTTAGGAAAAATCTAAGAAAATTATTTTAACTACTTAAAGGTACTACGTAATTTATAAAATTATAAAATTGGACAAGTGCTTATTAATAAGTTGAGATGAAAATTAAATAGATAATTTCTATTAAATAGAAGCTATCACTATTTTTATGTTTGCTTTTTCTGGTTTTTCTTTTATAAAACTACTTAAATACTTAAATTAAGAAACTTTTACAAAGGAAACTACTTTAGAACCTTAAAATAAGCACTGAGAGTGCTTATAAGCTTATACAGTTGACTATGGTTGACTAGGCTAAGAAATAAGCTAAGTTGAGGTTATGTGGGGTCCACTATGGTGAAATCTGGTTTACCTAAGTTACTTATACCTATTTAAGCTAGATGTGGTGAGATAATCTCCTAGGATAAGCTGGAAAGATCAAATAAGCACTTGCTTATTTGTTTTCTGACTCAGAAGTGGGACAAACTTTTGATGCAAAACTAAGTGGAGTCCACTAATCTAAGGGTCAAACTAAGGGTCAACTATTGAACCTGGGTAGGAGGGGGGTTGTAAAAACCAAGTTATGAGGTGTGGGACCTACTGGTGTGGGCTGCAGCCACCACTAAAGTTGGTGGTGTGGTGGTGGTAAGCTGGTGCAAGGGAATACTTCTTCCCTGCAGTTGTGTTCCAAGGAGTGTGGGGTCCACAAGAGTGAAAGAGGGTTCAAACTAAACCTAGGGGTTCAAAGATGGGTTGTTAAGCTATAAATTAAACCAAGAAGCTAGGCTTTTGGCTCACTAATAAGCTCTATGTGAGCCTTTGAAATGGTGATCATACACTGAGTGATCAGTGTGGCTTGTTTTACACAGGTCACAAAGTAGATCCTAAAAGCTATGCTACAATAAGCTAAAGGCTAAACTATACCTAGATGTGAAAAGCTGAAGTATTAAGCTATAATTAAGCTGAATCCTAGGATGTGGGGTCCACTGGTAAGCACACTATGATTCTTGGTATTTTGCTTAAAATCTGTGCACAGGGTAATGAGTTGCCCTGCAGGGTACTTTCATCTTTTGCACAAGCTTAAGAAAAAATATTAAAAATCAATTAAGCTTAGATTCCTAGAGTTTAGGTGATAGATTATAAGCACAAGAAATTTCAAGCTCTCTATTAGCTTCCTAAATTCTAGAAAAATCTCCCAATTTTTGAGAAATCTGAGAACAACACAATTTGACTTTTTGAATGGTGAACTAACTTTGACTTTGATGAACTTCTGATTGATCCTACTTGTCTAATAAGATGTTATAAGCTATTATTCAGTTAAATTAAGCTAATGTACCAACTTATGAGATGATGTGATGAGACTTGGACTCAAATTTCACCACAGTTAACTGTGGTGATGGATTTAGTATGATTTTGACTTTCTAGTGTAATTGTGATTAAACTAATGGTCAAACTGATCTTGTATGAACTTAAGTAACTTGTTAGAACCAACTTTAATTCTAATAAACAACAAGAGCACAGCAAAACAGTTTAAACCAAACACACCTTATACTAGAATGATTTGAGATTTAAATAGCTAATGGCTATAAAAGCTTACCCTACTGATCCAACATGACTTTTTATGTTATATAAGATCTAAATAAGTGTTTAGAAACAGAAATTAACCTCAGATACTCAATATTATAAGATAAGTTATATTGACTGTTTGATTTTTTATTTTTTAGTAACTATTAATTTCAACAAACAAAGTACTAATCTAAGGTTATATTATCACTATATAAGACTGAATAAGTATTTAATAACTAAGAAAAACAAGCAATGAACAAAGTTACACTACAAAGATAGATATGAAATTTTTGAAACTTACAATATTGCTTTCCTGCTCAAACCAAGAACAACCTATTTCCTCCCCTGAGGATCTAAACCAAACTCCACAGCTTCCTTATTGCTTCCAATTACCTTCTGAAACCAAGAAATCAAAACCAAGTGCCATAGTTGACTTTCTTTGACCAAATTTGTATATGATGAATTTTTTTTCTTATACTGATTAGTAGGTTACTAAAAGCTTTATTGAGCTTATGGGAGCTTATATGAACTTATTGATCCTTATCAGTCACTACAAATAACATTAGATAGTATTGAGATTTTTGATTAGAATTTGAAACTTGCATAAACTGAAAAATCAAACCAAACTTAATTCTTATTATCTGAAAACCTTAAGAGTACACTGAAAATGATAACTAGAAAGTTGTAAAGCTTGAATTACACTGGAAATTTAGATTGACTAAAATACGAAATAAGAAAATTACAATTTAACTAGATAACTATGTCTTCTGCCTTCTCTTCCTTTTATAAGCTTCAATTAGGGTTTCTTAGATGACTTGGAGCTTTTCCCACTTCAATCTTGACCTTTAAATTATCTGAATCAATCTCATCCATTTAAACTTACTTTTGGCGCCAAAGTCCTTCACGTTAACTTGGAGACTACGGTGAATAATTAAGAACAATTGGAGTTATGTGGAGGTGGCAGGGGACAAATGGGAAGGATTTTAGGCAAGTTGGGGTAATAAGGAAGAAAACAGAGGAGCAGGGTATGGTTTGGAGTGAAAAGGGTGGGAATTGCATTAAATGGTGATGTGGGTTTGCTGTGAGGTGGAAAGGAGGGGTTAGGGGAGTAGGGTGATGAGGTGGTGGTGCAGGTGGCAGAAACCACCCTGGTTTTGGGTTTGCAGGTGTGGGGGAGAAGGTGCTACTGTATTGGTGGTTTGGCGGTATTGGGGGTGGTCAAACGGGGTCAAACCCGTTTCAATTAACAAAGGGGGGTTTGGACTGGGCTTGTTTTGGGCTTGGGAATAGGTGGGTTGGGTAGTTTAGTTGGGTTGGATTTGGTTTTGGTTTATGAATTAAATAAGGGTCCGGTTGGTTAAGTGTACGCAAGGACCAAATTTGTAATTTTGGAAAACTAGAGGGACTGAATTTGTAGATCTCCCAAAGTAGTTTCAATTGCTATTTTTGCCAAATATGATAAACCAAGGACCAATTTATTTATTTTTTTTCATTTAAAAATATCCAGGGACCTTTTCTGTAATTTTTCAAACTCCAGGGACCATTTATGTAAATTTGGATTTTTAAGGGACTGTGGTTGTAATTTCTCAAAATGTTATCAAAATTGTTCCATTTTGTCATTCATGCATAGTACAAGGGTATTATTTGTAAATTTCCAAGTTTTGAATACTCAGGGACCATTTTTGCCAATTTTGTAACTTGAGGGGTAAAAGTTGCCAGTTTGTGTAAACTTTCATCCAGGGATCATTTGTGAATATTTTTGGTTTCCCAAGGACTTAAGTTGACTTTTCATTCATTTTAAACCTTCAGGGACTAGTTTTGACACTTTGTGAAACTTGAGGGACTGAAACTGCCAATTATGCAAACTTTGTACGTTTTTCATTTGTTTTTGCATATTTTGTATTTGAAACATATAAAACACACTTCTAAGATATTTTAAGTATTATGATGCATATTTGAGTGTTTTTGTATGTTTTGGCATTTCAGATTGGTATAAAATGATGAGTATTTAGACACTCATCAGTCACAATACTCGTCACATTCGCCAAATTCAAAACCGCTACTCTCACTTACGTTCATTTCTCACACAGTCACACACACTAATTGCTCTCACCTTCCCCAAATTCAAAACCCTATCTTAATGCTTTTCAATGGTTGATATACAAGAAGAGATACCACAATCTGAGGGTATACAAGAAGAGATACCACAATCTGAAGGTATGTTGTTGCTCCATTCGTTTAGATTCATGTAGTTTTGTTTTGTTTTTGTATTTAACGAGTTTTAATAATGATGATTTGTTTAGTTGAGTGATTAGGGTTTGCTAATTTGTTGATTAGGGTTTGAATTTGCGTATTAGGGTTTTGATTTTGGGGAAGGTGAGAGCTATTAAAACGAGATTAGGGTTTTGATTTTTGCGTATTAGGGTTTGATAATCTGTGGATTAGGGTTTTGAATTTGGGGATTAGGGTTTGAGTTAGAGTAATGGGGATTTCAGTGAGAGTAATGGTGATGGAAGAAGTTGGTGGTTTCATTGTGGTGGTGGTCATGCCACGGTGCTCATGAATCACATGTGATTCTGTCTGTGATTTTGTATGTTTATTTTCTTAGAACATATGATTCTTTTTTGTTTACTCTATAATTTATGTGTTTTTATGTTTTTGTTTTGTTAGGTGCTTTTGTTATACAGCCGCCGGTTACTGAAGTTGGTGATGTTCAGTCTAGTTCTCAATCCGGTTCTCCTTATCGGAGGACTCAGAAAAATGTCCGAGAAAAGTCTAATTCCCCTGTATATCGTGTTAAGCCGAATGATGCAAGTATCCATATGCCTCTTTCGGTGTCTTATGCGCTTCCTAATACAAGTATCGCTATGCCTCTTCCAGTGTCTTATGTGCTTCCTAATACAAGTGTTGATAAGGCTAATTCGAAGACAGATCCTAAGGCTAATACAGTGTCGAACAATAAGTCTAAGGCTAAGCGTAATCCCGAGTCTGTTGTTCCGAAGGATAAGGCTAAGTCTAAGGCTGGTGATGTTGTCAAGGATAAGGTGGTTGATGTTATTTCGGCCAAGTCTAAGGTTGTTGGTGTGAATGATAAGGCGACTGGTGAGAGAGTTAAGGATAAGGCAACTGATGTTGTTTCGGCTAAGGCAATTAGTGATGTGCAAAATTCTAAGGCTGGTGATGTGTAGAAGTCTAAGGCTGATGATTTGTTGAAGGCGATTAGTGATGCCAAGAAGTCTGGGGTCTCGAATTCTAAGGATAAGGCAATTGATGTTGTTTCGGCTAAGGCGACTAGTGATGTGAAGAAATCTAAGGCTGCAGATGTGTTGAAGGCAACTGATGTTGTTTCGGCTATCGATAAGGCAACTGATGTTGTTTCGGCTAAGGCGACTGGTGATGTGAAGAAGTCTAAGGCTGCAGATGTGAAGAAGTCTAAGGATAAGGCAACTGGTGATGTGAAGAAGTCTAAGGCTGCAGATGTGTTAAAGGAAGAATAGTTGAAGGCAATGCCAAATGTCCAAAAGCCTAATTCCAAGGTTGCATTGCCGAAACGTGATGCCGAGAAGTCTTTGGTCTTGAATTCTAAGGATAAGGAAACTAATCTATTAATGCTAAAACAGAAGCCAAATGCGAAGGTTGATGCTTCTAAACGAAAAAGGAAGTTGTCGGATAAAGAGGATAGTGGTGAGCCTAAGTTGCCCAAGAAGTTGAAGCATAATAAGGTGAATAAAGAGAAGAGGGTTTTATACTCTTGCTCATCTTCTCTTTCTACTGATGAAGTTAATTCGGATTCTTCTGATGAAGGTGTTTTTTTGATGAAGAATGTTAAGAGTAATAAAAGGCTCAAGAGAAAGAATGTTACTGATGAAAGTAATGTGAAGACTAATAAATTGCTTAAAAAGCTTTTGACGGGTGATGATGACGATGTCGATTCTCTTAAGCTTACGCTTAAGAAATTGAAGGGTGTTATCAATGAGGTTTCTGATTCTGAAGACGAAGGGGTTGTGCGAAAGTCAAAAATGGAAGTTAAGAAACCAAAACGTAAGATGAAGAAAGAGGAAAATGATTTTGAAGTTGATGATAAGGCTAATGTTAGGATGCCTAAAATATTGGGAAAGGGTAGAATGTTGTTGTCAGTGCAGAAACAAAAACAGTTAGAATATGTTGAAAATTTTTCAAATCTTAGGGTAAGGAATGCTCCTTGTATTGGATCGATATATACTCTGACCAAACTACTTTGTAGCTTGTAAGGGTTTAACAATCTTGAATAACTCCAAAACTATTATTAATGAAACACTGATGTAACTTTGTTAAGTATGCGGAATCTACTAACACAAAGCTAAGAAGAATAACTTTATATTAAACCAAACTTTGAACCTGCTTTATAACACAGATTCACTAACAATCCCTAACTATCTAATATTGAACTTGCTAATATTCTTCTAATAATCGTATTCTCTAATTCATATGTCTAATACCATTGATTCCTCCCAAACTACCTAACTTTATTTCCCAACCACTTGTGAATGGTTGGTACTAAAAGCCAGAGAGCCCGGGAGGAAAAGCAATTAAAATCCATGGCAGTATAGTTATTCCTAGGTCGTTAAGTCCCAACGAGGTGTGAAATCTGTAATACAACGAATCTGTGTCTAGATGAAATTAAATATAAAAGCAGGAATCTGACTGACTAACACTAGGAATGTGAATAGTAAATAGCTCTTGTCACAGCTAATTCAGTAAAAACGTACAATCAGAAACCCTAAAATGTAAAAGGATAAACAAACGTACGTTGAGATTTAAATAAACGTAAACGTACAAAAACAAAGTGGGAATTATAACAAAAGATGGATTTGCATACCTTAGCAGCTTAAATGCAAATTAAACAAACTTAAAATATTTATTTATTAATTACAAACTTATTTACATATTTAAGAAAACCTAAAAACCTAAAAATGTGAAAAGTAATAAAAATGTACGTTTAAATTAATTTAAACGTCTACGTACTAAAATAAAACTGAAAACTGATCAATACAAATCCCACAAATGTGAAATTTATATTTTAGTGATCCTAATAATATAAGAAAATTAATTATGAATTAAAATGATTTTTACAAGTACTTATGTAATTACTATTAATTAAAAACTATTTATTTATTATTTGATTTAAAATATTACACATACTAAAAAGACTTAGATAATTAAGAAGATTTTTATAAATCTTATTAACCATTACAGGAATCCTAAAAAAATTTATAAAAAGTAGGTTTTATGTATTTATAATTTATTTTACTAATTATTATTCTAATTATTAATTAATATCTAATTAAACTATTTAATTATAAAAAATAGAAAATGAATAATAAAAAGTCTAGAAAAATTCCTAAAATTATATTATACTATATATAAGCTAGGAAAAATATAAAAACTATATATTATTAATAAAAATTAGAAAACTTAATTAAAAACTATTTAAACTTAATTAAACTAATTAATACTAATTAAATTATAATATATACTAAACTGATTTATAAATTTATGAAACTTTTTATAAAACTACTTCACCATCATAGGAATCCATAAAAAATATAAAAAGTTTATAAAAATTATATTTAGGCTAAGTTACTAATTAATTGCTTACTTATTATTTAAGATCTAATTAACTAAATTTAATTAAGGAAAATAGGAAATGAATAGTAACAATCAGGAAATTATTTTTTACAAATACCTAATGGTCTATAAGACTTTTAAAAAATATAAAAAGATATTGTTATTAACTAAAAATTATTAAAACTATTTAATTACCTAATATTACCTAATTATTAATTAAACTAGGATTAATTAAAATAATTATTATTTGAAAAGTAAAAATTATGAAAAAATTACAGTAAGTATGTTAAGTAATGAAAAGCCTAAGAAAAATAAGCTTGGACCAACAGCTTATCCAAATAAGCTGTAATAAGCAAAACAGCTTATTTAAGCTTATTTCTCAAAAACACCCTTATGTATATTGATTATGGAGCATATAACGGAACTGGTGCCCCAGAGCTAATGGAAGGGGTGTGTGTGTTATGCATGTATACTAGCGAGAGGTCTCAGGTTCGAATCCAACACACACCCAAATTTTTGCTTTTATTTTATTTTTTCATTTTTCTTTTTGCAAAACATTATAATAAGTAAAAATATAAAACTTTAACAAAACCAATTTTTATAAAGCTTGGAAATAAGCTCTGTGGGAGCTTATTTCCAACACAGAAAGCTTTTAAGCTCAAACTTTTTAAATAGAAGCTATCACTAGTGTTAAGGTTTGGTTTTGGCTTTTTCTGTTTATAAAACTATATATATAAAGTACTTATATAAGTATAAGGAATTATAAGCTTTACAAACTAATAAATAAGCAATTCGTGGCTTATGAGTCATTCAGGCAAGCCTTATGGCTCACAGTGGACTTATAAGCTTGGAATAAGCTTGGAAAAGCTATTCAGTGAAAATAAAAGTAAAAAGGGTATATGTACAAGTATAATAGGTATATTTATACAAGAATAAGCACTTGATAGTACTTATTAGTATGGGCTTAAGGTTTAGACAGTTAAGCCTTTTGGGGCTTAACTTGGATGGAATTGAGGCCTGTTAAGCCTATAATAAGCTCCATACTTGAAAGTAAAGTATAAAAAGTATATATACAAGTATTATATATATATATATATATATATATATATATATATATATATATATATATATATATATATATATATATATATATATATATATATATATATGTACAAGCTTGTGTACTGAAATTAACTTATAAGCTCAAAATAAGCAAATAAGCAATTCCCTGAGTACACAGATCCAAACACCTCTGCAACTATTTAGAGAGGCAAAATAAGCTTAGTGAATAAGCTGAAAAGACCAAACTAAGCTTTTTAGTAGCTAGCTGAGGTGTATGGCTTTCCAAAAAGCCAAAGGTCATCAAGTGGGGTCCACTGATGAGCTTTTGAGAGGCTTATGAAAAAGCTTCCATTTGACTGAGTATGATGGTATAAGCCAAATACACAGGAAATGGGACAAACAAAAAGCATGTTGCAGCCCTAGTAAATAAGCTACAATGGTGAAATTAAGCACTGGATCTCAAAGCTTGGTTGATAAGCTTCCAAAAGAAGCAATTCTCATAAGCTAGGTCCAACAGGTGAGCTTTTTGTGAGCTTATGAAATAGGCTAGGTATAAGCAAGTATACTGAGGACTCAGTATACTTTTCATTTTTGTAATAAGTTTAAGATACTTGCAGGCTATGTAAATAAGCTACAAGGTGAAAATAAAGTGCAGGATCTTAAAGCTGAGTTGCTAAGCTTCCTAAAAAGCCAAGCCACACAGGCTTGTGATCACTAATGAGCTTGGTGTGAGCTTGTGGAAATGGTGTAATACCCTGATTGCTCAGGGGTATGTTGTGAGTGGGCAAACTATCAAGCTCTCACTTAACTTATCTATTAAGCTATAATGCTCAACAAGCACTGAGTTATTGAAATTGGTAGTTTGGCTTTGTGAAAAGCCAAAGACCAATAGCTTAAGCTCAATGAGGAGACTTTTATGAGCTTATGAAAACAACTCACCTTCACTGTTTGCTTCAGTGAAGGGAGTAAGGTGCACAAAAAAATGGGTTTGAAAAGCTATCTAATTAAGCTAAAAACAGACAAATAAGCATACACATAATAAATATGCCACTAGGGCATCACAAAGAAGTCAAATGCACTGAGTAGGATCAAGTCATGAGACTTTGACAAGCTCATGAATTTGACAGTCCACTGGTGACACAGGGCAAAAACATGCTTAAATAAGCACAATTAAAAGCTAGAAATAAGCTAAACTAAAAATTAACAAAATTCATACAAACAGATAAGCAGCTAAACTAAAACATGCTACAAGCACAAGTTCTAAAACTTAGTATTAAATCCTACACAAAATTCTAAGTTTATTCAAAAACCTGAAAAACTAAATTTTTGACTTTTTGAGTTTATGATCAAAGTTGACTTTGATCAACTTTGATATGAGTTTAATGACTGAATAAGACATAATAAGTTATAAAAACATGAAACTAACAAATAATAACAACTTTTAAACAGATTTGGTGAGTATGGCTTTGAAAATCATCACAGTGATCAAATGAGTGGTCTAATTTGTTGATTTTGACTTTTATATAAATATGCATTAGGTTTGATGGGCTGTCAACCCTCAAAGAGCTTAGTATAACATATATCAACCAAAAACAACAACTTAGGCTTATCTAATCACCATGGAATCAGCAGTGCCAAACACACCTTTTATAGAACCAAATTGAGATATTCAATCCATATCATTGCATAAACTAATTTCATCAAATCCAGAGGTTTTCATTGGGTAAATTAGAACTTTTTCAGTATACATAAGTAGTCACATAAAGGTATACCTAGGATTCTCAAAAATCAAGCATATGACAGTGAAAATGGAAATTTCAAGCACAATCAATTCCAAAACATGAACACATAATTTTAAGCTATAATTACATTTCCTAACAACAAATAAACACAGAAATGAAGAAATTAAGACAGATAGATAACTTAAGCCATAAAAAGCAAAAATTGTAAAAGTGGACTTACAAGGTGAATCAACTGAGACTTTGGAAACCAAGGACCAAACTATAACCTATAACCTCCCATGAGGCACTACTACCATGGTCATCCATAATTTGCCATGCTCCAAGCAGAATCACCCAAGAACTCATGATTTTTGGATTATTTTCTATTTTCTCTATTTTTTAGTGATTTTTGATTTTAAAGACTATGACTGATTTAATGTATCTAAAAGCTTAAACAAGCTTTGCCAGGAGCTTATATGACCTAATAGAGTCCATATGATCAACAATAATCAACAAGGAAATGTAAATGACATGAAATTAAAGGTGACTTGTAAACTTGAGTTATAAAAGTAACTTGCATTAAAACTGAGAATTAAGTTCCATTACACTACTTTAAGATTCATTACACTAAACAAAGCTTGTAAATGACATTAATTTAAAGGAAAGCATTAAAGATTAAGCTACACTAATGACCTAGGCTAATCCAAAGGTGTGACAATTGCATAAGGCAAAAGTGTGTTTCCCTCTGTATTTCTTCTTCTTTTATAGTCTTCTGAAACTTGGTGACCACTCAGAAGTTTTCTCTTTCAATCTTGACCCTTGATTCTTTATAATCGATCTCAACCATTCAAATTCACTTTTGGCGCCAAAGTCTTTTGTGACAGTTGAGGCGGTTTGAGGAGCATTCAATGCTTCTTGTATGTATGTAGAGGTGGAGGGAACAAGTTGGGAAGCTTTATTGAGGCTTGGGGGTCAAGGTGAGGAAAACAGGGGTAAGGGTGAAGAGGTGGAGTGTTTGAAGGTGGGGAAGCATTAAATGCTTGGTGGGTTGAGGTGAGGTGGTGTAGGGGAGTAGTATGTGAGCTGTGGAGACAGGTGGAGGGGGAAGAGGGCATAAAACCACCCTGGTATAGGGATTACAGGCTGGGTGAAGGGGATGAACAGTGATGGCGGGATTGGGGTTGGTTTGACTGTTTGACTGATGCGTGGGAATCGCAACAGGCTTTACCTCTCGAGGGATCTCGAGAAGCTTACAATCCCCACCAGGCAGTGTACCTGATCGTTGTAGTATAGTATAGTGACAAGTACCAGGGGATTGATCGTTCAGCTTGGGAATAGTGTCGCTAGGATTAGAAAACCTAAATACTAGTTCTAAAGGTGAGGGATGATTATTTTTGTGTTTTTATATTTTATGGAAAGCAAGTTAAAATCTCGGGTTTTGAAGGAGTGGGCGGAATTAGTTGCTATTCAACTAACCCAAAACTAAGATGCAATCAAAATAAAATAATAAAAATGAAATTAAACTAATTTATACTAAGGTTGTGAGCAGTAATTGGAGAAAATGTGTTTACTTAGACTTCATTACTCCCTAGATATCTTTTACACGTTAATTACTTGTTATAATTTCATGGGGTGGCATACATAACTCCCCAATTCTATGAGCTCTTATCTCCTCCTACACCATGACCCAGCACAACTATAGGGATTGTAAACAGTGGCTCATGCATTAAATACAACCAATAAAGACCTAGTACGCCTCGGTTCATGTTTCTTAAGACGTTCAAGCATGTTACCATTTGGAGATCTGCCAGTTTTCTTAAGCCTAACATATAAAATCATTCATCCAAGAACAAGAATAAACAAGTAATCAACACATAATCAATATCTAGGTTTCATTAGATCTAAGCAAACACAAAGGAGATCTAGCCTAGCATAATTGATTTGAGACAAGAACAAGATATAGACAACCAACACATAGACATATTGATTGAATTAGAAGAACACTTATCTCAATTACAATGCAAGGTATCAAGGGTTTGGAACCCTTGAAAAACCTGTAAAAGTTGCACCAAATTCGTCTTTAGGGTTTCTCCAAAACTTCTCTCTTTTTTAATGAAAAAACTAGAAAACTATATATAGGAAAACTGGGCTGACGGCGTCAAGACAAACATGTGACGCCGTCACCTCGCCGCCAAATACTTCCTCGGACGGCCTTGATCTACTTATGACGGCCTATGTGACGCCGTCACCACCTACGGTATTTTATTCTTGGGACTTTGACGCCGTCAGGATGACTTTTGACGCCGTCACCACCTACGGTATTTTATTCTTGCTGTTTGACGCCGTCAGGGTGTAACTCTTGATGCCGTCACCTAGTGCTTCCAGCATGGAAAATTGATACTTTGCCGTTTTCTTCACTTTTATGCTCCAAAAACGTCCAAAATGGCTTCTTTTCCAGAATTCACTCTCCAAGTACCTAAAATCACAAAAGGAACGATTTAGGGCAATATTTGATCAAATAAATTCGGATTCGGGCTTAAATGACCCCCTAAAAACGGATCATTTTTCACCTCATCATATACCCTTACACTTGAGATTTGCTTGTCCTCAAGCAAATGAGCTTTTATTCTACTCAAAAGACAAGTTAGGGGTCATTTAACACTAATATAAAAGTAATTACAACAAATAATCGTTCCACTAAAGACCAATAGACAAGCACGGAGATCATACACAAGCACCTCACAAATAGTGTTTAGATACTCACATCTCTCGGGTGTAATAAAGTAATATAACATTATGGAAATGGAAGATATCTCTCACTACCTGTCATAGCAAAATAGATTACCATAGGCTTGGGAAAGGATCAAACATCCACCACATGGCGTAAGCACCTAGGATAAACTATCAAAGAGGTCTTTTAAAGGGTTGTAACATTAGGTATAGGGATATGAATTACACGGTTTTTTTGGATAAAGGAAGTTTTACTGGTGGCGAGTTAACAATCTTGGTTAATTACATGTACAAGATGGCGTTGCTAAGCCAAGACTAGACTCGACTTAAGCTAATAAATGAAAAATAACAAAAACATAAAATGAACATAGAATGAAACGGGATGGTAGTCCGTATGTTTTTTCTCTTTTTCTATTTTTTTTTCTTTTTCTTGTTTTTTCGATTTTTTTTTTTTTTTTTTTTTTTTTTTTTTTTTTTGCATACATTCTTACCCTACCATCCAAAATAATACATCATAGGGGATGAGAATTCCCCTTGCACTTGAATCTTTACATACTTTACATTAAACTAATCTAATGACTCGAATTAAGAAAATCAAAACACTTGGAGCACTTTTAAGATTAACGTACATATAGGGGTAATAAATGATGTTCTTCCCCATTACTCCATAAATAAGTACTTACCCATGAGTCCCAATCGTCCCAAAACAATATGTACAAGGATATGACTCGACTTAGCAACCATGTAATCAATTAGAAAGTTAACTTAGGGTTTAACAAATAACAATAATGCACTAAAAATGAGCGCATACACGGAAGGCTAAGGCGATTTGGTTGTACATTTAAGTGGGGTGTAACAAATTCTTCCTTTAAGTAAAATGCTTAAAGTTAGAAACGAAAAGATAGGCTCGGAGGGGTGTACTAGGGGTTTCGTGTACTAAAAATGAGTACAACACTAAGGGTGTGGGAAAAATTAGTTGACTTAACTAGCCAAGTAATATGACTTAAATGGTCAAGTAATTATAATACGGGTTTAACACAAGGGTGATCCTAATGCCTCTTATCATGTAGTAAATCCTACTACACGAATGTAGACTCACTAGCGGTCTCGGGATGCATCACTAACGCAAGTTCTAGAATCTAAATGCTACCGGTACACTCATAAGCACTAATAATAAATGCTTTTCCTATCAAATCTAAAGGCGAACCTCACATTTTTGGGTGGAAAATTTTTCTGAATATATGGTTATGTGCTAGTCATACAATCTCCTATCCATGAGACGCTTGCTATGGCTAAAGTTTCACTCCTAAATGTTGTAAAAAAATTTAAATTTGGCGCTAAAATTACACTAACAAGTATTTCTCATAGTTTTATTACACATCTACCATCAAACAAAACAAACTCAAGCGAAAGTGCATATGTAAGGTATCATCTTTTTACCCTCCCCTTACACTTAAGATGAACATTGTCCCCAATGTTCAAGTAAAGAATGTAAAAGTGAAAAAGTAAAGAGAATGAAATCAAATACTCCCCTGATTCGCTCGATATGGATTATAGGTGGCCAGGTTAAATCTTCTTCCAAGAAAACGAACAATCAAAGCTTCCCTTCCAGAATATAAATCATCTCCTTGTCGAACATAACCTGTGAAACCTGACAAAATAGACAAGACAACCTCGCGTAAAATCGGCGGCATCCTATATAAGTTTCTAAATCCTAGAAAACAAAGTAAGATATAATGCTTGTGGAATGAAGTTTGCAGATTTCCTGGAGATTATAAAACTTAATAATTCACAAAAACCATAAGACTCCGTTAGAAAAACAAAACTGGTAAAATTTCCAGATTTTTGACTCCTGACGCCGTCAAGAGTAAACTCTGACGCCGTCAGAATTGACCTGCAGAAATTCTTATGTTATGTTTCCGGAAAATTTCTGGAAAAACTTGGTCCTACTTCCTGGAAAATCCTGCAAAACTTCATTATGACTCAATACAAGCATTTGACTCTAACAAATACGAATATACATGTTCATTTAATATTGTGGAGAATCATGATCGGTTTGTTTCTTAAAAACATATTTGGGGTTTCCCCTTACACTTATCTTTTGCAAAAATACTTTTAGGTTGGAGTTAAGACTAGGCCAAACAACATAGTAAAGTATTTCCACGTTTTAATTTAGAAACATGATCAACCAACAATAAAAACAAAGCATGCATACGGAAGCAAATAACAATCAAACAAATAAAATCACACAAACATGGGTTGCCTCCCAAGAAGCGCTTTTCTTTATTTACGAGTCTTGTAGCTAGACTCAAGGCTATGGGTTACTACGTGATTCAGGTGAGTTCCTCGTTGAGGATATCTTTGGGATCGAACTTAGGTTTCAACTTCCTATCGGTTTCCTTAGTATGGTATGACCTTTCAAACTTTTCTCCATCCGGATCATACAAGGTCATTCTAATATGCCATGACCCGTCACCTTCTTTAGGTGGCTTGTCCCACCTCCATTTACACTTATCTCCCTCTCTTTTCCATTTATTCCTCTCTATGTTGATGGGCATTACGCTTAATAACTCAATCATTTTCCTAAAGACTAACGGGTCCTCAAAGGGGTCTAGCTCTTCATCTCTAGCTATGAGTTGTTCTACCGAATGTGTCTTTTCAACAAAGTCTTTTTCTAGATAGAATGGGCATTGAGGTCCTATAAAGTTCCTTTCTATCCAAGGTCCATATCTAGATGGTCTCCTATTCATCTCTACCCAATGCGGTGTTGGTTCATCATCACAATCATAACTATGCTTCTTAACATCATACACCGACCAAGTATCGCCTTCTCCTACCGCTATCTTGGATTCCTTGCAATCTATCATGGCACTAGCGGTTGCTAAAAATCCTCTTCCTACCAATAATGGGCATGTAGTGTCACTAACCATGTCTAGGACGTGAAAATCCGCTAATATAGTTAACCTTCCTACGTGAACAACTACATCCTTAACCATTCCAACCGGATGGGCAATACTCCCATCCGCTAGCTCTATCAATACCTCTGTTTCCTCTAACTTTCCTAGCTTAAGAGCGGTGAATAAGGATAAGGGAATCAAGTTGAGGCTTGACCCTAAATCGGCTAGTGTGTCGAAAGCTTCGGATCTTCCTATCTTACAAGGCAAAACAAATATACCCGGATCATCAAGCTTTTTAGGCAACTTGTTTTGAACGAAGGCGGTCCCATTTTTACCTAGCTTATACTTCTCATATTTTTCTAGGAGGGAACTATAGTAAGGAGCACGCGCTAAGACATCAATGACGGGGCGTTCAAGGTGAAGTTCTTTGAATTCATCGTCAAGGTCTTGCGTAAGAGGTGTTTCAACTATGCTTTTGACCGGCTCTATAGTGGGTGTTTTATTTGATTGGTTCTTTTGGGGATCTTGGTTTTGTTTGAAACACGTGCTCGTTGATTTAACCGAGTAGTATTGTGGACACGAAGTGGGTGACGAAACTGAAGATATGGCATTAACGTTTAGTTTCGGATTCTTGATTGTGTCACTTGGGAGTACTCGCATTTCTCGGTCGTTGAGAACTTTCAACAATGCATCAATTCTAGTGGTCATCTCGCTTTGCTTTTGTTTGAAATCGGCTTCAAACTTAGATATGCGAGCTTCTTGAGATGCCATGAACTTTGACATCAATCCATCAAGATTGTTGGTACTACCATAGTTGTTAGAAGGATTGTTGTTGAAAGTACGGTTGGATGGTGGACCGTTTGGTTGGTAACGATTAGGTGGGTTGGAAGAATTGGGTTGATTTTGTTTCCACCTAAGGTTTGGGTGATTTTTCCATGAGGGGTTGTATGAATCACCGTAAGTGTTTGGCTCGGGCTTGAAAGTGTACCACTTATCTCCCGCTTCGTCGGTACGCGTGGATGCGTAGTCTGCAAAAGCTGTTCCGGGGAGTTCCACACAATCACGAGTGTCATGAGGACCACTACATAATTCGCATGAAGAAGTGATTTTGTTCACTTGGCTTGAAGGCTTAGGAGCATCGTAGGATTTCATGAGAAACTTGACTTGGTCCTCAAGTTCCATGATCCTACGGTCGGGAGTGCTAGAATTGTTCGAAGGCAAAGATATTGCCTTGACCGTTTTGTTCAAGTCACGGGGATCATTCCAACTTTCGTTGTCATAGAGAGCAAGATCTTCTATGAGTTCCCATGATTGTTCTGCACTAAGATCACGTAGCTTACCACCGGCCGATTGGTCAATGGTTCGCCTCGTGGAGATGTCGATATGGTCATAAAAGATTTGGACTTGGAGCCAAAGATCTATGCCATGATGAGGGACTTTTTGGAGTAAGTCCTTGAAACGAGTCCATGCTTCATAAAGAGATTCATTTTGACGTTGTTGGAACATCAAGATGTCATTCCTAAGCTTAGTAGTTCTCCCCGGTGGGAAAAATTGAGCAAGGAAACGAGTGGTGAGATCATCCCATGTGGTGATGGATCCCGCGGGTAAATGCTCTAGCCATTGACTAGCTTGATCCCGTAGAGAGAATTGGAATAGGCGTAAACGGGTAGTCTCTCTAGTTGCAACATCTAAGTCTATGGAATCTACGATTTTGAGAAAGTCCTTGAGATGTTGGTTTGGATCTTCGGAACGAAGTCCATGGAATGCACATCCGCTTTGCACCAACCGGATGGTGTCGGATCGCAAGGGGGTCACATTGGCTCCGGTGAGCTCAATGGTGTTTCGGTAGCCTTGATGCCTAGGTCGGGAGTACTCTCCTAAGGTTCGGGGCCTAAGGGGTTCTAGTGGTGGGTTTTGTTGTGGTGGGATGACGGGTTCAAAGATGTTACCACCTTCCATGATGTCGGATGGTAAAGAGTTACGGACAAAGGCACGAAGAAATAAGATAGACTAAAGAAGACCTAAAAATAAAAATAAAATCTTACTAGAAAGGAATCTAGCAAGTAGACCTAATAAACAGAAATCCTAACCTAGACAATAACTATTCCCCGGCAGCGGCGCCAAAAACATGATGCGTGGGAATCGCAACAGGCTTTACCTCTCGAGGGATCTCGAGAAGCTTACAATCCCCACCAGGCAGTGTACCTGATCGTTGTAGTATAGTATAGTGACAAGTACCGGGGGATTGATCGTTCAGCTTGGGAATAGTGTCGCTAGGATTAGAAAACTTAAATACTAGTTCTAAAGGTGAGGGATGATTATTTTTGTGTTTTTATATTTTATGGAAAGCAAGTTAAAATCTCGGGTTTTGAAGGAGTGGGCGGAATTAGTTGCTATTCAACTAACCCAAAACTAAGATGCAATCAAAATAAAATAATAAAAATGAAATTAAACTAATTTATACTAAGGTTGTGAGCAGTAATTGGAGAAAATGTGTTTACTTAGACTTCATTACTCCCTAGATATCTTTTACACGTTAATTACTTGTTATAATTGCATGGATGACGGATCGTATTCCTTAATACCATTCATGGGGTGGCATACATAACTCCCCAATTCTATGAGCTCTTATCTCCTCCTACACCATGACCCAGCACAACTATAGGGATTGTAAACAGTGGCTCATGCATTAAATACAACCAATAAAGACCTAGTACACCTCGGTTCATGTTTCTTAAGACGTTCAAGCATGTTACCATTTGGAGATCTGCCAGTTTTCTTAAGCCTAACATATAAAATCATTCATCCAAGAACAAGAATAAACAAGTAATCAACACATAATCAATATCTAGGTTTCATTAGATCTAAGCAAACACAAAGGAGATCTAGCCTAGCATAATTGAATTGAGACAAGAACAAGATATAGACAACCAACACATAGACATATTGATTGAATTAGAAGAACACTTATCTCAATTACAATGCAAGGTATCAAGGGTTTGGAACCCTTGAAAAACCTGTAAAAGTTGCACCAAATTCGTCTTTAGGGTTTCTCCAAAACTTCTCTCTTTTTTAATGAAAAAACTAGAAAACTATATATAGGAAAACTGGGCTGACGGCGTCAAGACAAACATGTGACGCCGTCACCTCGCCGCCAAATACTTCCTCGGACGGCCTTGATCTACTTATGACGGCCTATGTGACGCCGTCACCAACTACGGTATTTTATTCTTGGGACTTTGACGCCGTCAGGATGACTTTTGACGCCGTCACCACCTACGGTATTTTATTCTTGCTGTCTGACGCCGTCAGGGTGTAACTCTTGACGCCGTCACCTAGTGCTTCCAGCATGGAAAATTGATACTTTGCCGTTTTCTTCACTTTTATGCTCCAAAAACGTCCAAAATGGCTTCTTTTCCAGAATTCACTCTCCAAGTACCTAAAATCACAAAAGGAATGATTTAGGGCAATATTTGATCAAATAAATTCGGATTCGGGCTTAAATGACCCCCTAAAAATGGATCATTTTTCGCCTCATCATTGACCCTGGCTTATATTATTTATGGGGTTGGGCCGGGTTTGATGTTTGGGCTTGAATGGTGGGCTGGTGTTTGTTTGTGTTTGGATTTGGTAATAATAAGGGTCCGTTTGGTATTATTAGTACAAAAGCCCAAGGACCATTATTGTAATTTCTGATTTTTTGAGGGGTTTTGATTGCCAACTTTCCAAACTTCTTTCAAGGGATCAAACCTGCCAATAATAATAACACAAGGACTAAAGTTGTATAATTTTTGCATTTAAAAACTTTAAAGGACCTAAAATGTTATTTTTGGATTTAGAGGGACTAAACTTGTAAATTCCCAAAAGTTTATCAAATTGTTCCAAATTGTAATTTATGAATAGTACAAGGGTAATTTGTGATAAAATTCTATTTTGAATACCCAGGGACTAAGTTTGCCAATTTTGAAACTTGAGGGGTAAAAATTGTCAATATGTGTAAACTTTCGTCCAGGGATCATTTATGAATATTTTTGGTTTCCCAAGGACTTAAGTTGACTTTTCTTTTATTTTAAACTTTCAGGGACTAGTTTTGCCAATTATTGAAACTTGAGGGACTGAAAACTGCCAATTATGCAAACTTTGTACGTTTTTCATATGTTTTTGATTATTTTGCATTTAAAACATATAAAACATACTTCTAAGATATTTTAAGTATTTTGATACATATTTGAGTGTTTTTGGATGTTTTGGCAGCTCAGATTGGTATAAAATGATGAGTATTTAGACACTCATCAACCATCCTAAGGCTCCTTTTATAGGCATAAGGAAAACCTTAAGTTGGTTTACAATACTTGAACGACAAGTAAACTAATACTAAAAAAATTCTAGAATATTCTAATAACTTTGCATTACAATCCTTTCACGATATTGCATAACAGTCCTTTATCTTAGAAGTACTTTGACTTTTCTTCATGCATGAGTAGTACTTTGATCATGAGCAGTACTTTGACACAAGCAGTACTTTGAACTTCAGAAGTACTTTGATCTTCTTATCCCAACAATCCTCCCCTAACTTGAATTCTACTTGCTTGATTTCAAGTTCCTTTGTGATTCTTTATCTTCAATATCTTTATCTTCAAGGAAAGATTGAGTTTTTATCTTTTATCTGACTTGTGTATCAAAGTACTCTTTATCAGCAACAGAAGATATCTTTACAGCAACAAATCTTTTCAGCAACTCAGCAACATTTGACAAATTGTACATCTGTTAGGAATACGTTTATTCATCAAAAGACTCGGTCACCCCGAGTGTAGTTTAGCATATTGTAGCTCGTAGTATTTATCATTTAGTTAGAACGTAGTTTAGTATTTGTGGAGTCGGGTCGGGTCTTCACCCACTGTCAGCTCGCTCCACAGCCCGTTTCAGGGGGCGTTTGTTTGTAAGTATAAATACCCCTTCCCTAGCTTGAAAGGGGTTGGACCTTCACTTCAATCTAATACATTACAAGTTTTTCTCTTAAGGTTCCACTCCTCTCTCTCTCTCTCTAACTTCTCACTAGAAAACATAACCTTAAATCATACTAAACACTAAATCATCCATGTTCTTACCTTAGAGTTTATTACAATTGGTATCAAGAGCCAAGGTTCTATCCTAGGATTGGTGGTAAACTCGTATTCATTACTTGGTTTATGTTTTAGCGTGGTTCGAAATGGGTTTAGGGGTTTTCTTCATTATTTAGTTTCGTTAGGTGTGTTTCTTGGTGTCTTTCTTGTACTTTCTTGATTAGTTGAGTCATTAGTTCCTTGGTTTGCATTTGGAGCAGTTGAATCTCTCATTTGTTTGGTAAAAAGTGAGATTTGGGGCGTTATTCTTACCAGCGAGTTGACATTCCCACGTAGAGGGTTGATAGTTTCTTTCTAGCGAGTTGATAATAGCAGTTTGGCGTTTTGCTATTTTGGGGTATAATGCCAAATCGCTAGATAGTGACACTTCTGTCTTATTATTCTAGCGAGTTGGTGAGACTAGCGACTTGATACTGTATAGCGAGTTGATCATACTAGCGAGTTGTGAGGCTAGCGATTTGATACTGCTTAGCGAGTTGATCCCATCCAGCGTGTTGAGATTACTAGCGAGTTGGCTTTGGTTGTAGCGAGTTGATCAATTTCAGAGATTTGACAGAGTTAGCGGTTTGATCGGTTTAGCGAGTTACTATATTCCAGCGAGTTGGTGTATGCAGCGAGTTGATTACTTCAAGCGGGTTAAGAATTCCAGCGTGTTGATAACTATAGCGAGTTGGTGTACTTAGCGATTTTATCAAACTTTAGCAAGTTGAATCTCTTCTAGCGAGTTGTAGTTAAATTTAGCGAGTTGGTTCCGTTTCTTGGCAAGTTGGTCTAGCTTGTGGTTACTTGTTGAGTAGTGTTAGCGAATTGGTTCTGTTACATTAGTGAAACTTGTGCGTTGTTGCGACTTAAGTTGTTACGACTAACTCAACAGTAACTTGACGTTGTGAGGATTAACTTACGACTTGACTTGGTATCTGTTGAGCGATCGTAATTTGACTTGTGGCAACATTACACGAAATACACTTATGGTTGGAACTTGGTACTAAGACTCACTCACTTTCCACAAGAATGGCAAGCACTTCCTCTGATGACATTCATGCTGCAGGGTCGGATACTCGTCCTCCAATGCTGGACAGAACTGACTATGAATCATGGGCACAAAGGATTCGTCTCTATTGCTTGGGAAAGGAAAACGGGGTTAACATCTTGATATCCATTGATGAAGGACCGTTTCGAATGGGCACCACTAGAGACACGATCGCAGCTACTGATGAGCAACCTGCTGTAGTTGGTCCAGACAGACCTCACACCTACAATGAGCTGTCTGATGAAGAAAAGAAATGCTATGATGCCGACATCAGAGCATCGAACATTGTCATTCAAGGGCTTCCTAAAGATGTTTACAAACTTATCAACTACAACACAGAAGCCAAAGCAGTTTGGGACAATGTGAAAATGCTTCTTACAGGGTCTGAGTTAACCAAAGAAGATCGGGAGTCTCAGCTATATGATGAATTTGAGCACTTCAAAATGAATCCAGGTGAAAGCGTCTCTAACTATTACGTCAGATTTCACAAGCTGGTCAATGATATGAGATCCATCAAGATGACAATGCCCAACATTCAGCTTAACTCCAAATTCGTGAATAACATGGCACCGGAATGGGACAGGTTTGTTACAGCTGTTAAACTCAACAAAGGTCTCAGGCATACTAATCATGAACAACTCTATGTATATCTCCAACAACATGAGAAACATGCTGCTTATGATCGGTTAATGCGAGAAAAATTCAATCCTGTAACACAAATGACTCTCTTGCCTTTGTCTCTAATGTTCAACAACTTAATCAATCTTCAAATGATCAATCTCAACCACAAAAACCTTCATCCAGTTCTACCACAACAATTGGTCAATCACCAACTCCCTCACCATCTGCTTTAAACACCCATCTGGACTCTGGGTACTCCCACACTGACATGATGATTGATAATCTCTCCAACCAAGTCTCCTTATTAGTCCAACAGTTCAGGGCTGCACTTCCACCAACTAACAACCAACTCAGGACTTCGTCTAACCCACAAAATCAGGCAGTCATAGAAGATGGAAAGGTGGTGGTGCAGAATGTGCAAGGAAGACAAAACTTCAATCAAAGAAATGCTGGTAGAGAAAATGGGCCTTATAGAGTTGGGAATGCGCTTCAAGCACAAGCTAGGCAGCCTAAGTGCTATAACTGTGGAGGTTTGGGCCACATAGCTAGGAATTGCAATCAACCAAAGCATCCTCAAAACTCTGAGTCTTCAAAGACAAGATGTTGCTAATGCAGGCGCAAGAGAATGGGACGGCTTTGGATGAAGAAGCTCTGCTCTTTCTGGATGGTGATGACGGGAATACGTTTGATGCTGATGTGGATGATCAACCTGTTCAGGACATGGCACTGAATGATCCGAACATCTTTCAAGTTGAAGACTGTGATGCATTCGACTCAGATGTTGATGACGAACCCACAGCTCAAACCATCTTCATGGCTAATCTGTCTGCAGCTGCTTGCTCTCCACAGCAGTCTGGCTCTTCCATCACATCTACTATTTCTGAGGTACCAACTTCACTTAATTCTAATCTGAATAATCCTACCAATCCACAGGGGGTGTGTGACTCTGTACAGCTTAAGAATATTGACAACACAGACACCACTAATATGGGAAATACCAATAATATCCCATATGAAAGGTATGTGAATGACAATAGACTGCCAGTTGTACCAAGTGATACGCTGTCTATTGATTCTAGTAAACATGAGCTGCATGAGCACACTATATACAACCCTGATGATTCCTTGACCACTAGATTTAACATCCTTAAGGATCAGGTGACTATATACGAACAGCGTGCTAAATTTGAGCTTAATGAACGTGAGCAGAAAATGGAATGGCAAATGCGTACTTACATATCTGAAAACAATTACAAACAAGAAACGCTGAAAAGGGAGTTATTATCTTAGAAAAAACAATTGGATCAAACTGTTAAACAAAAACAGGATATTCAAAAAGGGTTGACTTAAATCAAACTCGAATACAAAGATAAAGAAACTAATCTTCTAAATGATTTCTCAAATCTCAAAATGTTGAAAAATAAATTGGAAGATAAGTTGTACACGCAAGACCAAACCATTCAATTTGCTCAAATGATGCAAAACCATAGGATTCTAAGTGATATATTTAGTGAACAGGATGCCTCTAAACCAAAAGCCAAATTCCTTAGAAATGGTATAGGTGCTCAACCTGCGTTATATGATGCAAACATTATGCTTGAGCCTAACCATGCCCCTCCTGATGTGAGATCCTATGACGAGATTGATGAGACGGAGGATAGAACTAGGGAAAAACTTGCTGAGCGATTAAAGGATCTCCTGTGCATTGCTAAAAATATTGTGTTTCACTATGATTATACTAATGACAATCATTCAGCTATTTTTGTTCCACAAAATAGAATCCTCCCTGATAAAGTTTTTTGGAATATTGACTTAGAAAAAATGAAAGCCGAAAGACTTGTGGGTAACACACATACTATTTTTAGGATAGCTGACCCAACCATTTATCCTTTGAATACGCCCAAGCACCTTGTACCATTTACTCTTCCCACATAGTGTAATACTCTAATTGGGTTATATGTTCTATGTCAATTGTTTAATGACTTTGAGAAAACATGTAAAAAGAGAATTACACCAACGAGGATTACAGAAGGGGAAAGGGGTTTTGAGCAAACAAAACAGTGTTACCTAACCGAAGTCATGCCATTTTTCGATCTTCTCAAAGAACATTTTGAGGGTCTTAAAAATACCATTAATAATGATGTGGCTCAAATGAAAAAGGTTTTTAAAGATGTGGAAAGTGAGGGCAAACAATTGGCTATTGATCTAAAATACAGTGAAATTGACAGGAAAAACATTCTCATTATGAATGAAACCTTGATTGCTAATTGCATTGCATAGGATGTTTTTTACACTGTCACCGACTCAGCATTATCTGCTCGACAATTTCATGAAATTTTGGTCACTTTGAATGTCTTCCAGAATCGTGTGATTGAGCTTGAGGGGGAGAATTACAAATTAAATAAAAAAATTCAAACCGACGACCATGATAACATGGTCAGGCATTTCTCAAAACTAGAAGTTGATAATCTTAACTTACAATTAAAATATCAACATCTAGAAGAAAGCATAAAAATATCAAATGCCAAGACATCTTCGGATGCTCCTGAATTTGACACATGTTTTGAATTAGCCAAAAAGGATGAAGTAATTCAAGCTCACTCAAACACGATTCGCAAGTTGAGGGCCCAAATTGCACAATTAAAATTTAACATGGGCGACTTGACCAATACCAATTACCAAAAGTCGATAGATTCTCAAAACTGTCAGAAACAAGGCATTATCAATGAATTACAACATGAAAATGTGTGGCTTCATGCTGAAATGTTGTAACACCCCCATTTTTAAGTTTGTCGCAGCGGAAAAGTAATTTGGGTGTTACGGTGAGGATCGAAGTTTTAACCACATAAAACGGTTTAAAATAAACGTATTGAAAGTTATTTGTCATTCAAATAATAATTTTGATAAAAGATGAACCATTTGATTTAAAATCTTATGAAATGATATAAAGGCTTGTAAAAATGACAAATTTGATTTTTACACCATTTTAATTTATCAGAGTAATAAATGCCCACTCCGTGTCTTGTCCTGCTCCGTTAAATTACCTGAGATACACATGCTTAAAAGTGTCAACACAAAGGTTGGTGAGTTCATAGAGTTTTAGGAAAAACCCTTTATTTTGTTAGATTTCAGGAATATTTGGTATTATTAAAATACAAACAGTAACGAAACAAGTATCGAATATAATCACAAATAAATCATATAAATATTCAATCACATTAAATAAATCATCAATAATCTTAACATGAGCTGGAAACTCATGATACTAAATCAATCAGATATACAATTCACGTATGGTCAAACCTATACAGCTATATCTAAATATATGTTGAATACATATATCTTTCCTTTATAGATATTGCACCAAGCCTCATGACACGCAAGACGTTAACAGAAGGGGTGTTCTATCAAATCAATGACAGATTTTGCCCTCGTGTAATAGGTGATTTGCCAATTCCTATTTTTACTCAAATATAGTATATCGCGACTAATGCGACTAACCAATTGCAATTGGCATTCCGTCAAGCATTAGTGGGATCGGAGGTCAATCCGAAACAGGTTTCGAATCTGTTCACTATATTCGCGCTCACATTACAGTGATTAGTGGCTCATGATAGAGGGGCTTCATGGCTATAGCTAACTTAGGCAATATCAAGGACTAATGGGCTCATTTAACATAACATCATGTAATCAAGTATCGTATCACAGTAATCAATTTGAAAACAGTATCGTTTGAGTATCAGTAATTCACTTTGAAAATATCATCGTTTGAGTATCAGAAATTCAGTGTGAAAATATCATCGTTTGAGTATCAGAAATTCAGTTTGAATATTTCGCCAGTAACACATTTATATCACAAACCACAATAATCGAATTGAGAACATTTTCATATGAGTATCAATATTTCAGTCAAGAAATTCTTCAATAAATATATATTTCACATACCACAATAATCACATTGGAAACATTAACATATTTTAAATCACAAATTATATTATTTTAATATCAATTAGGAAATTGATTTGAATCATGTATTTTATTTTATTGCATATACTTATCAAGTTATCAAAGTATATGTAAGCATGTATCTCCCCCAATGAGTTAAAAAAACAATTATTTGAAATGGGGCTATGACTCACCTGTATTGATTTGGAAATGATGAAAAGTAAGATAGGATGAGATTTATGGAAACGTCTTTGACACAGAACCTGATAAATAAATTTATCAGAGAATATAACCAAATACTATTTGGTAAATACGAACGAATAACGAATAGATGATGTGCAGTGAAATTATTATGTCATGCATGATATGATAAAATACTTTATTTAAAATATCCATCGTAGTTTTACCTTTTTAATCGTAAGTAATTATATTAACTTTTTAGATATCGTTATATATATATTATTAACGTAAAAATAAATAATATATATATATATATATATATATATATATATATATATATATATATATATATATATATATATATATATATATATATAACCTAATAAAATGCATATGACGTGATGGTTGCCGTAAAATAGAAAATAAAATGAGAATGTCAAATAGATTATGTGTAGTCCTTGTCCTTTTTCCATTTTCACACTTTTTATACTAACGGCGTTAGCGTCACACCGTTAGTCCTTTTTATATATATTTTACAATTATAGTCCACTACATGTCCAATATTACAATCTAATCTTGTAACAATCCTATATTATCAATTTTTATCCTTTCTTTCTGTTTCTACATTTTTAGTCCTTAGTTTCCAATATTTTCACTTTTAGTCCCTATAGGTGTCGTCGCGTTACATTTTTAGTCCAATTTTACAATAATGATTATAAAAATTTCCGTAGCTTCTTTTATTAATTTTAAGCTTATTTCAACTGCTTATTTTATAAAAAGCTTATTTATTTAGCTTATGGGCCTTAATTCGAACCAAACAAAAGCCCATTTAAAAATTTAGAGGCGAGGGCATGAAAATTATTTTGGGCTTGAACTTGGGCTTCCTTTGTGATTCTAAAAATATATTTTATGGGTCCAGTGGGCTGTTAAATCGTGAAGTCTTGTTGGGCCTTGTTTTAGCCCACTCGACAACTATAAGGTTTTTATTATAAATTTGGTTTTGTAAAAACTGGTTTGTGTCGATTCACTTTGGCTCGAGTAGGGTGTCAAAACGTGAATACTTTTACAAGTCGTGTATATGAAACTAATAGTTTTCGAGGTGGTCTATTAGGTTGAGCAAAAATATTGGGTGTTTGTTACATGAAATTGAAAGTTATACGTAGGTTTTGTGGCATGTTTGAATCGATTTCATTATTTTGAAAACTTGAAATATTTTCTAAGTATTTTGGAAATTTATACGTGTGAAACATTGTTTGAAATGAATGCATGAAATGATCGTAACGTTACAACTAAAGTGAATTATAGGTGCTACGTGACTCCTAGGCCTTCCAAGATAGAGGCTAGTCACGTTTCGTGTTCTAAAAATAAATATGTACGTGTAGTATATATGTAAAGTATATACGTTCGAACAAAAATAAACATGATGCATGACCAATATTTAAGGTGTGAAATGAATTGAGAAAGGATGAAAACTACTTACAAACACCTTAGAGGTGATAGAGGTCGAGTAGAAACGAGTGGAACACAAGGATTTCACGTTTCCAATATATAACCCAAACATTATATATATATTAAAACCCGATTTCCTTTTCTTGAGTCCCAACTAGTATAACCTTCGACTTGTGGTTTGGAAGGTGATATTTAGGAAGAAGCGAATGAGTTGTTGATATAAATAATTGACTAAAAACATTATTCATATCTTTCGATATCTCTATGTTTTGATAATCACAAAACCTAAACTCATCAAACCAAATATTATGACGTAAACAAGTATTTAGTGGTAAATAATCACTTTCACCAACTAATCACTTAAGGTATGAATAAACAAAGTGTTTAGTGCAATTTATGATCAAAAGGGTATTTAATCAACTAATACAAAGTTTATTTAAATTATATAAACATATTATATATTTTTGAAAAACACTTTTGGTAATAAAGAAAAATGTTTTAATCATACTAAATATATGATTTCAAATTTTTAACCAAAATCAGTTAGTTTTTCACCAAATAAACTTTCCCCACTAAAAGACAAAGATTCTGGCCGTTTCAGCTGGGCGGCCCCCTTAATTATAAGGGGCGGTCCCCTTAATTTTAAGGGGACCGGCCATGATTTAAGGGGACCGGCCACGCTCCTCTGTCAGAATCTGTTGCCTATAAATACCACCTTAAACCTGGATTTTTTCCTCACCTTTTTGTACAAAAACTTTCTGATTCAAATCTCCATTTCAATCCTAGAAATCCTTTGATCATACAATTCATAAGCCTTTGTTTCCAAGTGATCCAAAGCCTCATTCTTTCAAGTGCAAAGAGAAGAATACTCCTACTTATCAAGACTAGGAGTATTACAACTTAGTATCATCTTGCTATCTAAGTTATTTATTTAGTTCATCTTGTATATCATTTTCTTTCTTGTGAACATTGTGTATACATTGGTTAGATAGATTTAGATATAGGATCTAGATCCATTGAAGGTGTGAAGTTGTACTAGTAGTGAAGAAGTAGAGGTGTATAGGATTTGTGTTAGAAGAAATAAGTCGTAATTGCATATTGAAGTGGAGATAGTTGTGAAGACAAAGAAGTTGAAGCTTTGAAGTTGAAAAGACCTTGAAGCCTAGAAGTTGTGAAGTAGTACATATCTTGGGGTAGTGGATAGGAGTTAGTAGTGAAGGTGTGAAGAAACAAGTGGCGTGAAGTAAAAGAGTTAGGAAGTATTAAGTTGTGAAGAAGCTAGGAGATAAGTAGAAAGTTGTGAAGAAATTTGAAGTGTAGAAGATTGGTGTGTAGAAGATAGGTGTGAAGAAGATTGGTGTGAAGAAGTTGTGTTGAAGTTGTGATTGTGGTGTGACATTGTTGTGGTGTGCTAATTGGTGTGTAAGGTTTTCTCCGCCATAAAGGAGGTTTTTGATCTAGTGAAGAAAACTCTCGAGTAGGTGACTCGGGGAGTGGAGTAGGGCAAAGAAGGTGTCCTTGTAGCCGAACCACTATAAATTCTTTGTCTCTCGGTTTGATCTTTCCATCTCTCACTCTTTTATTAATTACTTACTTGCATATCATTCATAGTTACAATTGCTTGTGTGGTGCGTATGTTGATTTCACATAAAGATCAAACAAAAATTCATTCATAAAACTAATTTTACAAAAACCAACCAAGTGCATAATTTTATATCAAAACACTTATACATACATATGCTTACATAAGACATAAGAAATTGTATATTCTTTCCAAACATTATACATAAGTATTGCTTATACAAAATCATAAATTAACTTATCTACATTTGTGCATTAAAGTAATTTGAAATTTCTGACAAATCTTAGAAGCCAAGTTTTACAAAAAAAATAAAACGAAAAAGACGTAAAACTATTCAACCCCCCCTTCTAGTTTTCCACAATTGGTATCAAGAGCCACGTCTAGCAAGATTTTTAAAATATATTGTATTTTAAAACTTGTAACGATCTATGGAATTTGAAAAATATCTAGAAGAGGAATTTACGCAAAAACCACCATTATTTGAAAATGATCATTTTCTTGAATGGAAGACTAAATTTGAAAATTATGTGAAATCAATAGATCTTGATCTTTGGCATATTTTTTCAATTGGTGATCTTAAAACAACCAAAATGGATTTTGAAAATCAATATAATAATCTTCAAACTAATATTGATAAAAACACTAAAGCCAAATTACTCATTCTCAAAACTCTACCAAAAGTTAAATATGAAAGATTATTTCGTTGTAAAACGGCAAATGATATTTGGAAATGTCTTTTAAAGATTCACCAAGAGAAATGTAAAACCAAAGATGATAAACTTGATATTGCACAAGAAATAGTCAATCTAGAAAATTTAGTAAATAAATATTTAGTTGAATTAAACACATGTACTACTAGTTCAAATGTGATCATTGAAGGTATCTACAACGAAGAATACATGAGGCAAATCCGAAGAAAGAGCGTGAATAAATCATGGTGCAACAAGTGCAAAGAAAATGATGATAATACGGCTTATGAGAATATTCAAACAAATGAGAACACAAGTATAGATGGCAAGAACTACATGTTTCTAGATCCAAGTGAAACTACAAACAAAACATGGAGCGACATGGAAAATGGAATTGATCACCGTATAGCATGTCAAGAATGTACAACTACAAAGAAGGTACAATCCAAAACTAAACATTTTTGCTATGATCAATTTATATTAGAATTTTTAAAAATGGAAAACAGCTTCAAACATTTTTGCAACATTGACTCAAAAATTATTTTTAAGAACGAATTTTCAACATCCGCTGAAAACAACTTTGAAAAAGAAACCATTTTAGAAGATAAAATGTCTAGACTTGAAAGTAATATTGAAATCGATCTTGAATGTAAAAAATGTCGAGACTACAAACATGAAATTAAAATGGAAAATGAAAAAGCAAAAACATTGGCAAAATTCGAAAATAGTTCTAAATCTTTAAAATATCTTCTCGACATTCAAAAGCCATTTTATGATAAAACCGGGTTAGGATTTATCGTAAATGATCCTTCAACAAATGTATCAAAACAAATAAAATTTGTTAAATCTAGTGAATAAATTTAGGACTAATACTATTAACATTCATTACTTATTATTCTAGTCAAGAAAATCATTGTTTGTTAATTAAAACAAACTATTGATGAATTCTTGTACTTATCAACGACATCCCATCATGTGCATTCAAATGCAATGGATGTTCTCATCTAACCAACTAGGACCCATGAGAATCTGGGTACCAAGCTGTTTATCATGTTTAGGTAATTATCGAATGAAGAGTCTATTACATGTTGATTTACTCATCTCGCTCTATTACCTTTGACGGATATTGGTCTCTATCACGTTGTTTCACTTTCTGCAAATGTTTCGCCTATGACGTTGTTGCGGGAATATTCTTGTCTCGGCATTTTGCTCTTTACTCTTGGAGTATTGATATTACTTGGCTACTTCGACTTGTTATGGACTAACTCTTATGATTTCTTCTATCACCGTCATGCCCACTCTTTTTGAAAATCTGGACCTGAGATAAGTTTTTCTTTTCAAAAACTTGTCAATGTTACATTATATTTTAGATTGTTTTAATTAGTATGTGAATACGATTTAACTGATAAATTGCTATGCTTTTAGATTATCAACACTAATATATGCATGTATGATATCAGCATTATTAACCCTCTTGTTGTTTAGTCTATTATCACTTTTCTTTATCTTCTATGATCTATAGTAGAACCCTTCCACTTAAGCCATATGATCTTACTAGTTGCATAAATAGATGCATTATAATTGATATTTGTTTGCAACTTGATATTATGATGTTCTTTGTATACATATATATATATGTCTATCTTGTATCCATGAACTATTTACCTTGCTCCTTCCTGTCCCATTGCATTTAGATCATAAGTATCTATCATTTCACTTTAATATCTTTAGGTGTCACTAAGGATGATTATGTGTGACAATGGGCTTAAGTGATTCTCTTGAAGCATGACAAACTTCCATTTCAAATCCTTCACTTGCAACTTCTTGATTATCATGATCAAAACATCATGTTTAAAACTTCTTTCTTTTGAATGAAATGTTTTTTAACTAAAACTTCTTTCGTAACCATTACTTTAATCAAAAACAAGATTGAAATGTTCTTTATGTTTTGTTTTTCTTCACATTATGAAACAAAATTCAATCTACGTTATTGTAATGCTCACTTGAATTTACTTCAAAACATTGTTGAATAAAACTAAAAAAGTTTTGCTTAAAACACATTTAACTTTCTCACATGTGTCATACACCTCTATTGGAAATGACATTCACAATTTAATCAAATCATTTCATGAGAATCATGACTTGCCCATATGGATCTTGTTTGTAACAAGTCTTGAAGTCCATATAATCATATCCACCTATTTGTTACTTGTTAACAATCATCAATATGTTTGCTCTAGGCTAAATGTTATCATTTTCATATAGTTGCACATTTAGCTTATTTGCCTTATTGCCTCCTTAATTGCATATCTTAATTGAAAAATAAATAGATAGCATGATTATTAGAAATTTATTGCTTATTTCAATTATTTCTATATCACTCTCTACATTCATGAATAGTATGCCCTACATTGCCTCAAAGAGTTGAACTTACTTGAATCCAAATCCAAAAACACAACCTTTTTGAAAATTTTCTGCCAAAAACCCATTTCTGGCATTCTGGGAATCACCAGATGGGCGGCCCCCTTAATTATATAAGGTGGCCCCCTTAATGATTAAGGGGACCGACCCCTAATTAAGGGGACCGGCCATCTGATGGTCGGGGATACTGTTTTCTTTATCACTTTTTGACCCACTTCAACCTATACTTCCCAAAATTCACAAACATATTTTGTCCCATGTTATCCCTCAAAACTTACATTCCTAAACCACATTTCTCATACACTATAAATACCCTCTTACCATCATTAATGCCATCATACCCAAACATGTCATCTCCTAACAACCAAAAACCTAAGATTTCAAGAACCGCAAGGATCTCCGTCAAACCCGTTTGGAGGAGGAAACTTGATTCTTGTCATAACTCAAGTGATGTTGTTCCAAGTCAACCAACAACTAAACCTCAATCCCACACTAATGACTCATCTCACAACCTATCATCCACTCATGCTCTCATTAATGCTTCTTCATTTGATGAGCATGCTCAATCCCAAAACAACAATCCCAACCTCTCAATCAACACCTCACATGTTGCTCATTCAACAAAAACACCATCATCTCATGAAGAACCTCTTCCACCCATATCATGCTTTCATGATTACCCAAGCTCAATCATGTCTCCACCACCAAGAGTACCACCACCACATCCTACAACCTCACATGCCATTCCTATGTTGCATGTTCAAACCTTCACCCAAGACAACTATCATGCTCCTCCACCATCACCTTCCTCCGAACACTTGAAGTTTGTTGAGGAGCTAAAAGAGGCTCATGAGCTTAGTACTCTTTTAGCATTACATCTTGCTCAACGCAATTTGGATCCACCCCAATCAAGCTCACCATCATCACCACACAACAATAACCAAATTGTGAAGCATGTTAACAATTGCCCTTGTTGCATCTTCCTCCAACAACAAACCATTGCATTGAATGAGCACTTTACTTGGATTGAGTATCTTCTTACTAGATCTCTACAAACACCATCACTTGAACAACATCAAAACTCTCTACCAACAAACCCAACTTCAATTCCACCACCTCCAAGCTCCACATCTCCAAACTCACCAACATCCATGCAACCAAAAGTTTACCTCCACTAAACCACCAAGCATTTTATATGCTTATGTTTCTCATTTTCAAATAAGACTCCTCAACCATTTTGGGATTCAAGAAAGTTTGGTGACACTCCTTGTTGGCACATTAGGATGTTCTACTTTGTTTGTAATTATATTTTTATGGCCTTTGTAACAATGATTATGGGTTGACATAATCATTTTCTATTATTTAATAATTTAATATATGTTTCGAATTATCCTTGCCATGCTTACTAGTTGTTGATGTTATGATATATGTGTTTGCTTGTGCCATGCTTGTGCTTCTAATATTTTTCTTGCAAGAATTCCATTACTCGAACCCTTGGTGCCCTCAAACGAGGGGGAGCATACATCAAGGGGGAGTTTTCTACCCGTTTAAACTTCTCTCACGAAGCTTACTCGGCCTAACCTTTTTGATTCTACAAAAAGGGGGAGAAGTGAATGTAAACTTACTAAATACTTGTCTAAAAATTAATTTTTGGATTTAATAAGTTTAGGTTTTGTAATCATCAAAAAGGGGGAGATTGTTGATATAAATAATTGACTAAAAACATTATTCATATCTTTCGATATCTCTATGTTTTGATAATCACAAAACCTAAACTCATCAAACCAAATATTATGACGTAAACAAGTATTTAGTGGTAAATAATCACTTTCACCAACTAATCACTTAAGGTATGAATAAACAAAGTGTTTAGTGCAATTTATGATCAAAGGGGTATTTAATCAACTAATACAAAGTTTATTTAAATTATATAAACATATTATATATTTTTTAAAAACACTTTTGGTAATAAAGAAAAATATTTTAATCATACTAAATATATGATTTCAAAATTTTAACCAAAATCAGTTAGTTTTTCACCAAATAAACTTTCCCCACTAAAAGACAAAGATTCTGGCCGTTTCAGCTGGGCGGCCCCCTTAATTATAAGGGGCGGTCCCCTTAATTTTAAGGGGACCGGCCATGATTTAAGGGGACTGGCCACGCTCCTCTGTCAGAATCTGTTGCCTATAAATACCACCTTAAACCTGGATTTTTTCCTCACCTTTTTGCACAAAAACTTTCTGATTCAAATCTCCATTTCAATCCTAGAAATCCTTTGATCATACAATTCATAAGCCTTTGTTTCCAAGTGATCCAAAGCCTCATTCTTTCAAGTGCAAAGAGAAGAATACTCCTACTTATCAAGACTAGGAGTATTACAACTTAGTATCATCTTGCTATCTAAGTTGTTTATTTAGTTCATCTTGTATATCATTTTCTTTCTTGTGAACATTGTGTATACATTGGTTAGATAGATTTAGATATAGGATCTAGATCCATTGAAGGTGTGAAGTTGTACTAGTAGTGAAGAGGTAGAGGTGTATAGGATTTGTGTTAGAAGAAATAAGTCGTAATTGCATATTGAAGTGGAGATAGTTGTGAAGACAAAGAAGTTGAAGCTTTGAAGTTGAAAAGACCTTGAAGCCTAGAAGTTGTGAAGTAGTACATATCTTGGGGTAGTGGATAGGACTTAGTAGTGAAGGTGTGAAGAAACAAGTGGCGTGAAGTAAAAGAGTTAGGAAGTATTAAGTTGTGAAGAAGCTAGGAGCTAAGTAGAAAGTTGTGAAGAAATTTGAAGTGTAGAAGATTGGTGTGTAGAAGATAGGTGTGAAGAAGATTGGTGTGAAGAAGTTGTGTTGAAGTTGTGATTGTGGTGTGACATTGTTGTGGTGTGCTAATTGGTGTGTAAGGTTTTCTCTGCCATAAAGGAGGTTTTTGATCTAGTGAAGAAAACTCTCGAGTAGGTGACTCGGGGAGTGGAGTAGGGCAAGGAAGGTGTCCTTGTAGCCGAACCACTATAAATCCTTTGTCTCTCGGTTTGATCTTTCCATCTCTCACTCTTTGATTAATTACTTACTTGCATATCATTCATAGTTACAATTGCTTGTGTGGTGCGTATGTTGATTTCACATAAAGATCAAATAAAAATTCATTCATAAAACTAATTTTACAAAAACCAACCAAGGGCATAATTTTATATCAAAACACTTATACATACATATTCTTACATAAGACATAAGAAATTGTATATTCTTTCCAAACATTATACATAAGTATTGCTTATACAAAATCATAAATGAACTTATATCTACATTTGTGCATTAAAGTAATTTGAAATTTCTGACAAATCTTAGAAGCCAAGTTTTACAAAACAAATAAAACGAAAAAGACGTAAAACTATTCAACCCCCCCTTCTAGTTTTCCACATGAGTGAAAGTGTTTAAGAATGGAAGGAAACTATGTGCATGCATGGTACGTATATATTACCATTCGAATGGATCGTATGGTGTATATTCACACAAATAAACACAAGGACTTCTCATGTCAGTAAACTTGGACTACTAGTACAAATTTTATAGATATAAAATGGGATGTGAGTGCACATTTCATGGGAAATGTTTGGGTGACTCATGAATCAATGTCGACATCATTGTATATGTACAAACGATTTACAAAATCGTTCACCACTCGTATATACTTGATCATCTTAGACATTTGAGTATAAAATCATCTCGGAAACATTATTAGGAGTATTTAGAAACAAACGGGGATTAAAACGGTTAAGAATTGAATAAGTTACAAATCGTTTGGATCGATTTATTGCTAAACACTTTGCCTCTTAAAAACGTATCAAAACTCAACGTATGAACGTGAGATTCGACACACTAATAGTTGGCTAGGAGCTTAATGAGGATGTGCAAAAATATATATATATGTCATGTGTACGAATTAAAAATAAACGAAGCGTTTTGATTCATGTTTGGTCGACTTTTATAAATTTTTAGTAATTAATTTGGGTTAATTCATTGTGCCGGTTGGGCTAATTTAGAAACAAGGCCCGATTAGTTTTTGAATAGTTTTATTAATTAGGTTTAGTGAAATATTTATATTTTGTTAATTTTGTCGAGAACTTGTTTTGTCGTTTGATGAATTTGACAATATCGTAATCGTGACCATTTTAATATACAAAGAAAATTTTAAATTCCTCGTAAAAATGGTAATTACAAAAATGACAAAGATTATTTATATAATTAACCGAAGTTAATTATACGAATTTTCGCGAGGTTTTACAGTACCCACATGTCATTCTGAATTTCGTCCCGAAATTCAAATTTAATGTGATTACTCAAGTAAAGAATTTTTGAACAGAGGTTGTCGGGAGATTTATATTCCTAAAATTACGGATACGTGATTCAGTTAAATTTACTTGTACCCAACAAGACAAGGTAACTGAAGTATTTAAGGGTTGTGAATATTGAAAATAGTGGTCATGAATAGTAAAATAACGGCTAGTAATAGTGATCAACAGTCGGGAATAGTAACCCAACGGTCACTTTTTAGCCTATATATACCAATTCAAATTTCAACTTCTTCCATCAACCATTTTCCTCTCATTTTCCATCAAAATGCCGCATCTCATAACCATCTTAGCGATTGTGTACGTCGTCCTTGCCGCTATCTACTTGGCGTACGTTCCGGATGAAGACTTTGGATTCTTGGTCGCAATCTTGATGTTTGTCGTACCCCTGACTATCCTTGCTATTACCGTCGACAAGATCTGGGGGTAAAATCTTGAGCTAGGGTTGTTTTGGATTAAGTTCTTGTTATGTTTTTAAGTATTTGTAACGAATAAGGAATAAAACTCGTTTTGTTTTTAAGAATTTGTCTCATTATTGTTTTTAATATTTGGTTTATATTTATTTTTCAGCATAGTTAAGGTGATTCATCCTGTGGTGGCTCTTGCTATTGTTTTGTTGGTGGGAGTCTTATTTGTCATTGTGGATCAACCTATTGAAGATTCCTTTGTTTGTATTGTAATAATTGTAACGATAGCACTTCCGATGCTAATTATTTGTTTATGTATTAACTTTTATGGATTTTAATAAAAATTTCGTTATTGATGTCTTTTATTAGTTGTTGTGAATTATTGGTGTTTTCTTGCTTGTACTTTTGTTGATTTCCTATCATAATGGTGATGATATATGATAGATATTTATTATGGGTTGTTCAAAGTATTGATTTTGAACAGTTTATTTTTGCTATTTATCTTGCTTTTGAATGAAGATTGTTATTTAATTATTTGAAAATATCATTGTTCCTTTCATAACATAATTCTTCCTAAATTATACATAGTTGATCAGGTTATGTATAATTGAGGACCAAATGATGTGATGTTTGGTTCAATCATTTTTTTTTCTATAAATTTTTAGATGGTGTTCAACGTGTTGTTTTTATGATATAACACGTAATTTCTTTTTGAAATAAAGTGGAAAATTTTAGGGTTCATATTATAAATCAGAAATTTATGGAGTAATTATTGTATATTGTCATTTGGTAAATGAGACAGAAATTTAAATTAACTTAGATTATCATTATTATGGAAATATTACAAGGGAGATTTTTCGATCCAGTAGAAAGATTATTGTTTAAGTTACATCCATCGTAACTTGAAGTGAAATACAGGAAAGAAATACAACTTAGGAAATTTTAAACTAGATTTTATTTATCTTCAACAGGAATTTATTCATTTGTTCCAATCTAGTTGCCATTCCCTTGATACTATCAAGGTCTTTAAAGATTCTTCATTTTCTTGTAAAGGTCTTGGCTTTCCAATCAACATTGTAATGTGGACATCGTTTCACATGATGGCCATGTTCACCACATCCGTGACACACAATGGTTGTTGGTTGTACTTTCCTGTCCTTAGTCCTGCAGCTAATTGCCTGGTGACCTATTTTCTGACATTTCGTACATTTAACCCTACATTTCCCGGTATGATGCTGGTTGCATTTTTGACACCAAGGTAGAGTTCCAAGATAACCACTTCCAGAAATAGGTGCGACAAGACAATTTCTATTAGCTTTCTGATTGAGTCCCAGCTGATGTTGATACTTCATACGGTCTTCTAGATGTTTGCGATAACGGTCTTGAGCATTGAAGATGTTGCAGTAGATGGGATTGACGGTTCCTGTCTCGGGTAGTTTCCTCTTCTGATTATTTCCATTTGGTAAAATTCCATGCCTAATTCTTTGATGATGGTTGGTGTTAGGGTTGATCATTCCTTCTTGAATCTTTAAGTGAGGTGGTCTATACTTCATGAAACTTGCAGGGTTTTGATTACCAAGTATACCTGTCTCTCTTCTCGGATAAACTACGGTAGTCCCTTCTAGTACCACCGACACTATGTCATTTACCAATTTCTGGATAGCTCCAGGAGTCATGGTGATTTCTGATGGTGATTGATATGCATTGTTCATGTTGTCCATTTTCTGTAAACATAAATGAAACTCAACATTAGAATCCATATAATATCAGAAAAATTTAAATAATGAAGTTAATTATTTCATTGTTTGATAGACTGAATTGACTCCCTACTGTAATCTAATTTCAAGATGTGTCTTTGTTGTATCATTTTATCAATGATCAACTCTTGATATGGGATTACTAAGGAACAAACCGACTTGTCTATTTCAAATGAAGTTTAATTATCTTTTCTTCATTCTTTAAATCCACTTTCAAAAATTGGTATTTAGACGATTCTTAAAGTTTTAGATTATTATGGTAAGTTTTAAGAAATCTTAACAATTTGTAAGAAATCTTACGGTAGATTTGAATAATATTACAGATGTAAACAGAACATTAATAACTTGACCGATTATTTTCGCAGGATAAACGATACAAGATCTTTTATTAATACTTCATTGATCTGAATAGAATCATTTGGTTATCAAATGATGAGATTTTTGCATGAAATTATGAGGATTCATTACATGCATGATTTATACGGAAGAAAAAGATTGATTCATAACATATATATATGTATATATATATATATATATATATATATATATATATATATATATATATATATATATATATATATATATATATATAATAGAAAGGATGTTATTATACAATATGTTTTGATTACACGTTCTGAGGTTTCAGAATTTTTGAACATTACAAGAAATATTAACCAAGTCTATTTTGTTTTTTAGGAACAACAAGGAAACTTGTAAACTTAAGATTAGTTACGTCTCTGACGTAAATATCTAATTTCTTTCTCAAGTTCAAGTTGTGCAGCTTCCATGTTCGAGAAACGTTTTTGACACATGTTCATTTGGTTTGCCAACATACTCTCTAATGCGGCAATCTTTTGACCCTGGTTTCTGGCTGCATCTCTGGCCATCCATAGGGTTCTCTCAATATCTCCAATTCTTACATGTGTTTGACCGTGTTCTCTTCTTGCAAAACGAACCCTGGAGTCCAAACTTCCAAGTTCCTGGTTGGTGTTATCCTTTATTTCATTAATCTTTATTCCTATCTCACATATTGTTCGCCTCTCAGCATCCGCCCTCTTGAACAATGCGTCAAGGTTACGGTCGTACCATTCAAATTGAGTTGGTCGTAACCATTTTAGTTGTTCAGTGAGAGCATCCAATATGCCAGCATGTCGATAAATAAGATTCCATATTGATTCAGGAGTGCTTATATCGTAGCCGGAAGAGTTAGGTGAAGATAAATTATTTGGAGAATTTGGTATTGTATAATCTGAAGTATAAGGTAACGGAGAATTTAGCTCAACATTCGTCCATGATATCTCTTGGCTTGAACCTTGTCCAACTTCGAATGTTGCCTGGCCACTGATTGGCTTAAAACCAGTCAACTTTTATTAGTCAACCACTTGTGAATGGTCAACCGTAAAAGTCAAACTAATCAAGCCAATACTCCGTGGATAGTGTAGTGTTTTCCCGGGTCGTTAAAGTCCCAGCGAGATTGAAATGGTGCTTTGGAAATCGTTTATGAGTGAGTGGGACTGAGGACAGTAGCCCAGATGATATGGAATTGATTTTGCTACTGTTATTTTGGTATTGGTACACATATATAATATTCACAAAAATCAGATACCAGATATATGCACAAATTCACAATTAAGATCACGTATCGGACTGGGAAAGTGGGTTTTTGGTACTTATCAAACTACAGGGGGTGCTTTTGACACTTTTTAAAACTTAAAATTAAAAATGAAAATGAAATTAGGAAAATGATTAAAATACTATTTAAATACTATTTAATTAATTAAACTAATTAAAATCTAATTTAAATCTAATTTATATTTAACTAATAATTATAACTATTACAAATTAAACTAAAAATGTGCAAAAACAATTTCTAAACTTAAAATAGAACTTGAAGAAAGTATAAAAAAATAAAATAAATATTTTTTGTCTTTTTGTGGTTTTGTTATTAATTAAAAACTATTTAACTTAATTAAACTAATTGAACTACTTTTAATTTATATTAATACTAAATTAACTTAGAAAATTAAGATAAAATTTATAAGATTACTTAACTATCACTGGAATCCTACAAAATTATAAAAACTCTAAAAATTATGTTTTAAGATTAAACAACTAATTATTTACCTTTTAATTAACTTAAGTCTATTTTAAACAAATAAAATAAGAAAAATAGAAAATGAACAGTAGAATCTCAAAATATAATTTCTAAAAACTTATTATACTATATTAGAACTAGGAAAATTATAAAAACTAAATTTAACCTTATAAAAACTAAATAAGCTATTTAATACTTGATATTAATTAATAATAAAGAAAAGTAAAATTAAATCTAATTGACACTAAATGACAAAATAAAAATCTGAAAAAATTATCAAAATTACTTTACTATATAATGTATTTAATAAAAATATAAAAACACTAGTGACTTAATTAAAATCTAAAAATGGAAATTAAAATTAGATTGAATTAAATAGAAACTATCACTTATTTTAAAACTTGATTTTTCTTGGTTTTTCTTTTACAAACTAGTTTTATACCTAAAAATAAAAACTTTTTGTGAAAACAATATTTTTACAACTTAAAAATAAGCTGAGAACACCCCCTATTGCTTATCAGTTTGACTTAGGTTGACCAAGTAGGCAAATAAGCTCACTTGAGCTTGTGTGGGTCCCACAATGATGAAAACAGATGTAAATAAGCTAAACAAACAATAATAAGCCAGAAATGACAACTGTTGATCACAAATAAGCTGCTAAGGAAGATATAAGCACTTGGTTACTTTGCTTATTGACTGAAAATGGGACAGATATGCAAGGCTCAACCAGGTGGGTCCCAGGGATCCTAAAGTCAAACTAAAGGTCAAAGGGGAAACTCTGGTAGGAGGGGGTTGGGAAAACCTAAAAGCTAGTTGTGGGGACCACTGTGGTGGCCACAAAACACCACCAAAGTGGTGGTGTTGGGTGGATGGTCTGCTGCACAGGGCAGCTGTTTGCCCTGCAGCCCTCTTTGGAGGGTTGTGGGGCCCACAGATAAAATCACAAAAATAAGATAAGGGGGGGATCAATAGCTGGGGTGGTAGACAACAAAACCTAGAAGTTTCAAAGGCTAATACATAGCTCAAAATTCAGAACAATTCATGCTATTTTGGTAAAAACTGACAAAGGTGTATTTTGACTTTGTATAAAAACTTGCTAAGTTGACTTTAATGAAATTTGTTGGCTTCTAAACTACAAGTTATGAAGAATAAACTTGGATTATGACTGAATTAAGTGAACTAAACAAGTTTCACACTAAATTACAACCTATATTACCCTAAGAAACTAGACAGTTAACTGTGGGAAGGAGTACAAAGAGATTTGACTTTTTAAAGGAAGAACTCATGAGTTTTATACCATAACTAACCAATATACACCTAATGTGACTGAATTGAACCAGAAATAACAACAAGAAACCACTTGATCACAGGTAACAAGCATAAGCCAAACACCCCTCTTAAAACTGAAAATGATGATTATCAAAGCATTTGGCTGATTTGAACACTGAGACTGACTCCTAAATGCTTAACATGATAAAGAGAGTTAATCTAAGCATACAAGAACACACATTAACAACATTTACCTAGGATTCATCATTTGCCCATTTTAATCAGTTAACATGTAAATCATAGGTACTTAAATTAAACAATGAAGCAAGCATACACTAATCTTAAACTGAACTTAGGAATAGGAAATAAACAAAAAAAACAAAGAATCACAGGGGAATAAGCACAGCTACAGTAAATGCAATGAAAAATAGAAAAATGCTTACATATTTCCCAATGCTCAGAGATATGAACCAGAAAGCAAGATTACATCCTAAATGGCCCCCATGAGCCTCTAATTCCCAATCCAAGCTCAGAATCAGCTCTGACTTTCTTTTCTCCTTCTTCTCTTTTTGTTTTTTTTTTTTTTTATTTTTCTTTGATTTTCTTGAATTAAAGTAAAGCTGAATTAAATAACTCTTAAACTTTTTCAATAATGATAAGCAAACTTGATTGAGCTTAAATTACCATAAACCAACAGTTCTTAACAACTTTAAGTTTGAAATTGAATTTTCATGAAAATTAATAAAAACTGAAATTGCACTAATAACCTGAAATTAAATTGAAATTAACTTGACATTACATTTAAAAGATGGATTACAAAGCTATTTAACTAAGGTTTACATTTCGAAATTTAGATTACATTAAAACGACTTAAAACTAAAACTAAGCTACACTACTTGCTTGGTCTCTTCTGCCTCTTCTTCCATATATAGCATCCCAATGTCTTCCATGGGTCCCACAGAGCATTTCCCACCAAAAATATCCTCAATTGGATGAGATTTGACCCTCCTTTCAGTTTGGCGGGAAAAGCTCTTTTTAAGCAATTGGGTCTAATTATGGTAGCCGTAGGGGGTGGCATTAATTGGTGTTGGGGTGTGGAATGTGGCAGGGATAAGGGTGGTGGTGGCAGAGGTGCAAGTTGGGGTGAAATACCACCTGGTGGTATACTGGTTTTGGTTTTGGGAGGAGGGAAAGTGAAGGTGAGGGTGGTATATGGTTTTGGGTTGACCGGGGTCAAAACAAAGGGTGGATTGGGTTTTATTTGTGGAGTGGGCCTAGAAAAGGTGTAGTGGGCTTAGGGATTTTTAGTTTGGACTGGGTTTTGATATTGAATTGGGATGGTATTTATTAAGGGTCCGGATTTGGTTAAGTGTGAATATTTCAAGGACTAGTTTTGCAATTCTGATTTTTAAAGGGTTCAACTTAGCAACTTTCAAAGATATTAAAGGGGTGAAAAGTGCCAAATGTGAATAGTCCAAGGGCCGTTAGTTAAATTTCCATTTTTACATCCAAGGACTATTTCTGCAAAACTTTCAAACTCCAGGGACCAAACCTGTAATTTTCTGAAAATTGAAGGGTTGAAGTTGTAATTTCCCAAAATTTATCAAAAAGTTCCAAATTGTATTTTATGAATAGCACAAGGGTGATATTTGATAAAATTCCATTTTAAAACACCCAGGGACTAATTTTGCCAATTTTGAAACTTGAGGGGTAAATATTGCCATTTTGTGAAAACTTTTATCCAGGGGTTTATAGTGAACATGTTTGATTTCCCAAGGACCTAAGTTGACTTTTCTTTTATTTTTAAACCTTCAGGGACTAGTTTTGAAAGTTGAGGGACTGAAACTGCCAATTATGCAAACTTTGTACGTTTTTAATCTGTTTTTGATTATTTTGCATCTGAAACATATAAAACACACTTTTGGAATAATCTTAGTATTTTGATGCATATTTGAGTGTTTTTGGATGTTTTGGCAGTTCAGATTAGTATAAAATGATGAGTATTTAGACACTCATCAATCCCCCACACTAAAGTATTGCTAGTCCCTAGCAATATTTTGAGAAAATTTAATGGATTTTATGTCTCTTTACCAAAAGCCATCACTTCTGGAGTAGCCAGGTGTAAGAACTGTGGCACACCTGATAACCGTGTGATTTTGAGCAAACCACCAGCTGTCAACGGATTTGATTAGTCTTTACCAAAAGCCGTTTGCTTCTGGACTAGCCAACTCTTGATGGAATAGTCAACATCTTGGTGAGCTGATTACCAATTATGGTTTTTCCACGGCCTTTACCACAAGCCATAATCTTGTGGGCTAGCCAGCTCATTTGCTTATAAGGATACGGGGGAGCTGAGGAACCATACAATTTTTGGCAAATTGCCAGCCATCAACGGGTTTGAGATGTCTTTACCAAGAGCCGTTTGCTCCTGGACTAGCCAATCCCTTTTGTCGTTTAGACACGGCGGACTGATTACCACAAAAAATTTTGAGCTTTAGTGAAAAAATTTTGAAAAATTTTTGGTCAAAAACGGGGGTATTAGATAGTAAAATGTGATAAAATTCGCTAGAATAGCGAATACCCCCCACACTAAGCATGAATATTGTCCTCAATATTCAAAGTCCCGGCTATTATGCCGACTCTTGGAACGTAAAAGGAGAATATAAGAAGCTAAATGTGGAAACACAATTTTGTTTTTCACTTTTGTAATTATAGCATGAGGGACTCCCCCACACTTAGGGTGAAAACCCTATAAGCATTCTACTATTTTTGTTTACCGAGTCGCTAGCTTGACTCGACCCTGAATTTATTAGTCCTTGGGGAAGCATGATGTGGAAGAACTTTCATTCAAGATGTTTGGATAAACATTTGAAGCACGTGAAAGTTCCACACCGAAGAGACATAGTCCCGGCTCAAGATAATGGTAAATGAAAATGCCGGGATCAAAGATGGTATCTTCATTCCCGAAGGAGTGAAGAACAGGAGAAGTCACCCTGTAGGTGAAGAAAAGGAAGAAAACCATGATGAAAACCATGATAAGATCTTCTTCCTCGAAGGCAGGCTCATTAGCCTGATTTTGGATTTCAAAGGTTAAGCTCGTAAACATCCCAGGAGGGTGGGTGGGAATTTGCAAATTCTCATGATTTAGTGCATCTCCCCCCGGGTCATCATACTCCGGAGGAGTCATGATATGAGTGAGTTCACAGGAGAACTCATCAAATGTGAATGAATCATATTCTGGATTGATGTGTGTGAGTTCACAGGAGAACTCATCGAAGGTAAATGATTCATAATCGGGGAGAGAATTATGAGAATGAGAAGTGGTACTGCCACTAATCTTCTCTCCCATAGGATCAAAAGTAAAGGCTTCAAATTCCGGTATAGGGTCATCGGAGAGAATGTCACTATCCTTTATGGGGATAGGAGATGAAATAGGTTTCTCTTTGAAAGCCTCGATTTTAGAAATGAGGAGATTGACTTTTAATAATGTTGCACGAAGTGCTTCATCTTTAATTTCAGTGTCAATCTCATCATTCTCTTCTTCTAAGCTAACTAGCTCAGAAGGCAATCCTTCCACATGACTGATGTCTCCAGAAGATAAAGAATTTTCATCAGCATGTGAAGTACTAAGCTCGATGTTGGGATTAGAGTTTAAAAGATTTTCAGTTTTTCCCATATCGGCTTCAAAATCAAGGAGACCATCATCATTTCCCAAAGGAAGTGGATTGATGTGAGTAAGTTCGTTTGTGAACTCCTCAATAAGAGGGTCAACATCCGAATGAGGCAATGGTGCCTCCTCATACTCAACTTCTCCATAAGACGTACAATCATCATTAAAATCGGAGAAAGTCTCAAAATGATCTTTTGGATTTTCAGGGTGAGCAGGTAGATCACACATATGATCAGAAGTTTCCTGTGACTCTCTTGGGATTGGGACAAGGTTCTCAACACTAGACTTTATGAATTCGTCCGATTCCTTTTGAGGAACAGTGCTAAGATGCTCATCCCCCATATTCAGAGAGTGAGTGGAAACCTCCGGTGTGATAGCAGTTGTTTGAGATGGAATCTCAACTGCTGGGATATCAACAGATGAACTTGATGAATCTTTTTGAATAATAACAATGTTATCTTCATCATCACTGTCATCATAGTCATCAAATAGAGCAGTATTGCGAATATTAGCACGTAATTTAGCTGCTCGTTGCTCAGCCAATAATTCTTCCATGCTTTTTCCAGATTCTCGTTCTTCAGCAAGTAATTTTGCCATAGTTTTCCCACGAGAATTTGGAATGAAAGGAAATTGTGGGGATGTGGATGTGTCAAAACCCGAAGGTTGACATTGAAAATCATCGTGAGGACCCCCACAATATGCACAAGAAGAACTTGGAGTATGGCGGAGTGAAATATTAGCTAACTCCTCCTTAAGTTCTTTAAATTTCTCAAGAACCTCAAAAAAGTCTTGCTGGATTTGAGGAGTTGCTTGGATAGTTTGATACTGTGGGGGTTGGTCTTGATACGAAGAGTCATAATTGTTACAAGGAATTGGATTCCTCGTTTGACAATCAGAGCTGAAGTGTGAACCTCCACAGTAATCACAACAGTGAAACTGATGTGGCTGTGGGTTGTATGTGCTTGAGTTATAATTGTTATCAGGAAACTGCTCATAGACAAGTGTGTTTCCTGATTGACAATCAGAACTGTAATGTGAACCACCACAGTACTCACAACAGTAAAACTGTTGAGTCTCATGGTGTGGTAACTGATGGAATGAATCAGTCGTATCATGGTAGGAATAGGGATTCTGGTTATAGACAGACCCGTTTCCTGACCCTACCATGCCACAACTGGGGCAATTGCCACCATTATAAGAATTACCACACCACTGGCAAATCAGAAAGTGTGGATGAGACATAGAAAGAATCAAAAGGTTTTGGAGGATAAGAAATGGAGAATCAAAAAGGTAGGAGGGTTAAGATGAATATTTTTGGTATTTTTGGGAACCATGCTTAGTGCACATGCACTAATTTTTCAACACAAGATCGAGGCAAAACCACAGTGAACTTAAACCAGAAATCACAAGTGAATGGCTTCTTTGAAAAAGGTACACCACTCACAGGGATATAAAGGCAAGTTTTAATCTTAAGTTTGGGAACTTATTATGGGTTTGTGTTAATTAATTTGAAAAACTGCTTTAGGCTTATGGGTGTGTGTGCAGAAAACTTGGGGAAATATTTTTGGAACTGATTCGTTAACCGAAATCGTCCCTTTAAGATTACTTGCAGGCTGGCGGGAGGAAGTAAATAGGTTTCCTCTTCAGTTCGCAATTTAATGTCAGAACTTACCTTAAACCAACTGTTTCAGGTTGTAATCTTAAAGAACACGAAGTAATTTAACTTCACAGTTTGTTTTTGATTGTTTTTAATTTTTTTGGTGTTTTTCAACACTTCAGGAGAAGTGTTAATGAACGTTTTTCTGATATGATTATATTTTTACAAAAACTTTTTACAAATTTGTGTGAAATTTGTACAGGGAGGGTTTTGAAAACCACTAAACTTAAAACGATTTTATAAAACACGCAACAACCTCCCCGGCAGCGGCGCCAAATTTTGATTGGCTTAAAACCAGTCAACTTTTATTAGTCAACCACTTGTGAATGGTCAACTGTAAAAGTCAAACTAATCAAGCCAATACTCCGTGGATAGTGTAGTGTTTTCCCGGGTCGTTAAAGTCCCAGCGAGATTGAAATGGTGCTTTGGAAATCGTTTATGAGTGAGTGGGACTGAGGACAGTAGCCCAGATGATATGGAATTGATTTTACTACTGTTATTTTGGTATTGGTACACAGATATAATATTCACAAAAATCAGATACCATATATATGCACAAATTCACAATTAAGATCACATATCGGACTAGGAAAGTGGGTTTTTGGTACTTATCAAACTACAGGGGGTGCTTTTGACACTTTTTAAAACTTAAAATTAAAAATGAAAATGAAATTAGGAAAATGATTGAAATACTATTTAAATACTATTTAATTAATTAAACTAATTAAAATCTAATTTAAATCTAATTTATATTTAACTAATAATTATAACTATTACAAATTAAACTAAAAATGTGCAAAAACAATTTCTAAACTTAAAATAGAACTTGAAGAATGTATAAAAAATAAAATAAATATTTTTTGTCTTTTTGTGGTTTTGTTATTAATTAAAAACTATTTAACTTAATTAAACTAATTGAACTACTTTTAATTTATATTAATACTAAATTAACTTAGAAAATTAAGATAAAATTTATAAGATTACTTAACCATCACTGGAATCCTACAAAATTATAAAAACTCTAAAAATTATGTTTTAAGATTAAACAACTAATTATTTACCTTTTAATTAACTTAAGTCTATTTTAAACAAATAAAATAAGAAAAATAGAAAATGAACAGTAGAATCTCAAAATATAATTTCTAAAAACTTATTATACTATATTAGAACTAGGAAAATTATAAAAACTAAATTTAACCTTATAAAAACTAAATAAGCTATTTAATACTTGATATTAATTAATAATAAAGAAAAGTAAAATTAAATCTAATTGACACTAAATGACAAAATAAAAATCTGAAAAAATTATCAAAATTACTTTACTATATAAGGTATTTAATAAAAATATAAAAACACTAGTGACTTAATTAAAATCTAAAAATGAAAATTAAAATTAGATTGAATTAAATAGAAACTATCACTTATTTTAAAACTTGATTTTTCTTGGTTTTTCTTTTACAAACTAGTTTTATACCTAAAAATAAAAACTTTTTGTGAAAACAATATTTTTACAACTTAAAAATAAGCTGAGAACACCCCCTATTGCTTATCAGTTTGACTTAGGTTGACTAAGTAGGCAAATAAGCTCACTTGAGCTTGTGTGGGTCCCACAATGATGAAAACAGATGTAAATAAGCTAAACAAACAATAATAAGCCAGAAATGACAACTGTTGATCACAAATAAGCTGCTAAGGAAGATATAAGCACTTGGTTACTTTGCTTATTGACTGAAAATGGGACAGATATGCAAGGCTCAACCAGGTGGGTCCCAGGGATCCTAAAGTCAAACTAAAGGTCAAAGGGGAAACTCTGGTAGGAGGGGGTTGGGAAAACCTAAAAGCTAGTTGTGGGGACCACTGTGGTGGCCACAAAACACCACCAAAGTGGTGGTGTTGGGTGGATGGTCTGCTGCACAGGGCAGCTGTTTGCCCTGCAGCCCTCTTTGGAGGGTTGTGGGGCCCACAGATAAAATCACAAAAATAAGATAAGGGGGGGATCAATAGCTGGGGTGGTAGACAACAAAACCTAGAAGTTTCAAAGGCTAATACATAGCTCAAAATTCAGAACAATTCATGCTATTTTGGTAAAAACTGACAAAGGTGTATTTTGACTTTGTATAAAAACTTGCTAAGTTGACTTTAATGAAATTTGTTGGCTTCTAAACTACAAGTTATGAAGAATAAACTTGGATTATGACTGAATTAAGTGAACTAAACAAGTTTCACACTAAATTACAACCTATATTACCCTAAGAAACTAGACAGTTAACTGTGGGAAGGAGTACAAAGAGATTTGACTTTTTAAAGGAAGAACTCATGAGTTTTATACCATAACTAACCAATATACACCTAATGTGACTGAATTGAACCAGAAATAACAACAAGAAACCACTTGATCACAGGTAACAAGCATAAGCCAAACACCCCTCTTAAAACTGAAAATGATGATTATCAAAGCATTTGGCTGATTTGAACACTGAGACTGACTCCTAAATGCTTAACATGATAAAGAGAGTTAATCTAAGCATACAAGAACACACATTAACAACATTTACCTAGGATTCATCATTTGCCCATTTTAATCAGTTAACATGTAAATCATAGGTACTTAAATTAAACAATGAAGCAAGCATACACTAATCTTAAACTGAACTTAGGAATAGGAAATAAACAAAAAAAACAAAGAATCACAGGGGAATAAGCACAGCTACAGTAAATGCAATGAAAAATAGAAAAATGCTTACATATTTCCCAATGCTCAGAGATATGAACCAGAAAGCAAGATTACATCCTAAATGGCCCCCATGAGCCTCTAATTCCCAATCCAAGCTCAGAATCAGCTCTGACTTTCTTTTCTCCTTCTTCTCTTTTTGTTTTTTTTTTTTTTATTTTTCTTTGATTTTCTTGAATTAAAGTAAAGCTGAATTAAATAACTCTTAAACTTTTTCAATAATGATAAGCAAACTTGATTGAGCTTAAATTACCATAAACCAACAGTTCTTAACAACTTTAAGTTTGAAATTGAATTTTCATGAAAATTAATAAAAACTGAAATTGCACTAATAACCTGAAATTAAATTGAAATTAACTTGACATTACATTTAAAAGATGGATTACAAAGCTATTTAACTAAGGTTTACATTTCGAAATTTAGATTACATTAAAACGACTTAAAACTAAAACTAAGCTACACTACTTGCTTGGTCTCTTCTGCCTCTTCTTCCATATATAGCATCCCAATGTCTTCCATGGGTCCCACAGAGCATTTCCCACCAAAAATATCCTCAATTGGATGAGATTTGACCCTCCTCTCAGTTTGGCGGGAAAAGCTCTTTTTAAGCAATTGGGTCTAATTATGGTAGCCCTAGGGGGTGGCATTAATTGGTGTTGGGGTGTGGAATGTGGCAGGGATAAGGGTGGTGGTGGCAGAGGTGCAAGTTGGGGTGAAATACCACCTGGTGGTATACTGGTTTTGGTTTTGGGAGGAGGGAAAGTGAAGGTGAGGGTGGTATATGGTTTTGGGTTGACCGGGGTCAAAACAAAGGGTGGATTGGGTTTTATTTGTGGAGTGGGCCTAGAAAAGGTGTAGTGGGCTTAGGGATTTTTAGTTTGGACTGGGTTTTGATATTGGATTGGGATGGTATTTATTAAGGGTCCGGATTTGGTTAAGTGTGAATATTTCAAGGACTAGTTTTGCAATTCTGATTTTTAAAGGGTTCAACTTAGCAACTTTTCAAAGATATTAAAGGGGTGAAAAGTGCCAAATGTGAATAGTCCAAGGGCCGTTAGTTAAATTTCCATTTTTACATCCAAAGACTATTTCTGCAAAACTTTCAAACTCCAGGGACCAAACCTGTAATTTTCTGAAAATTGAAGGGTTGAAGTTGTAATTTCCCAAAAGTTATCAAAAAGTTCCAAATTGTATTTTATGAATAGCACAAGGGTGATATTTGATAAAATTCCATTTTAAAACACCTAGGGACTAATTTTGCCAATTTTGAAACTTGAGGGGTAAATATTGCCATTTTGTGAAAACTTTTATCCAGGGGTTTATAGTGAACATGTTTGATTTCCCAAGGACCTAAGTTGACTTTTCTTTTATTTTTAAACCTTCAGGGACTAGTTTTGACAAGTTTTGAAAGTTGAGGTACTGAAACTGCCAATTATGCAAACTTTGTACGTTTTTTATCTGTTTTTGATTATTTTGCATCTGAAACATATAAAACACACTTTTGGAATAATCTTAGTATTTTGATGCATATTTGAGTGTTTTTGGATGTTTTGGCAGTTCAGATTGGTATAAAATGATGAGTATTTAGACACTCATCAGCCACCAATCAAATTTTCATATGATTCGGTAGCTCTCCGTATTCTTTGACGTAAAGGTGAACGAATAGGTGACGATGGAGGTGATCTCGGAGTGAGTTCTATATTAGGTTGGGATTTTATTATTTGTACATAAGGATCTTCATTATTTGGAGAATTTTTATCGATTGATGAGGTATTAGTAGATTTGATATTCACGGGCGTTCCTGAAGACATGCTACAGTATTAACCGAGAATAATATTTTATGAGTATTTTGTATGTTAAAGATATAACAATACAGATGAAATAACAATTGTATATGAGTAACTATTAAGCATGTAAGATAATCTCAACAAATAAATTATGGAGCACGACAATCTGCAGACACGGAGGGCATAAAATATTATGGTGTAAAATCATTATTTTGAAAATGAAGTTATAGTTTTAATGTTTGAAAACATTTAATTCTCTATAATTGTAGCTCTGATACCAATCTGTAACACCCCCATTTTTAAGTTTGTCGCAGCGGAAAAGTAATTTGGGTGTTACGGTGAGGATCGAAGTTTTAACCACATAAAACGGTTTAAAATAAACGTTTTGAAAGTTATTTGTCATTCAAATAATAATTTTGATAAAAGATGAACCATTTGATTTAAAATCTTATGAAAAGATATAAAGGCTTGTAAAAATGACAAATTTGATTTTTACACCATTTTAATTTATCAGAGTAATAAATGCCCACTCCGTGTCTTGTCCTGCTCCGTTAAATTACCTGAGATACACATACTTAAAAGTGTCAACACAAAGGTTGGTGAGTTCATAGAGTTTTAGGAAAAACCCTTTATTTTGTTAGATTTCAGGAATATTTGGTATTATTAAAATACAAACAGTAACGAAACAAGTATCGAATATAATCACAAATAAATCATATAAATATTCAATCACATTAAATAAATCATCAATAATCTTAATATGAGCTGGAAACTCATGATACTAAATCAATCAGATATACAATTCACGTATGGTCAAACCTATACAGTTGTATCTAAATATATGTTGAATAAATATATCTTTCCTTTATAGATATTGCACCAAGCCTCATGACACGCAAGACGTTAACAGAAGGGGTGTTCTATCAAATCAATGACAGATTTTGCCCTCGTGTAATAGGTGATTTGCCAATTCCTATTTTTACTCAAATATAGTGTATCACGACTAATGCGACTAACCAATTGCAATTGGCATTCCGTCAAGCATTAGTGGGATCAGAGGTCAATCCGAAATAGGTTTTGAATCTGTTCACTATATTCGCGCTCACATTACAGTGATTAGTGGCTCATGATAGAGGGGCTTTATGGCTATAGCTAACTTAGGCAATATCAAGGACTAATGGGCGCATTTAACATAACATCATGTAATCAAGTATCGTACCACAGTAATCAATTTGAAAACAGTATCGTTTGAGTATCAGTAATTCAGTTTGAAAATATCATCGTTTGAGTATCAGAAATTCAGTTTGAAAATATCATCATTTGAGGATCAGAAATTCAGTTTAAATATTTCGCCAGTAACACATTTATATCACATACCACAATAATCGAATTGAGAACATTTTCATATGAGTATCAATATTTCAGTCAAGAAATTCTTCAATAAATATATATTTCACATACCACAATAATCACATTGGAAATATTAACATATTTTAAATCACAATTTATATTATTTTAATATCAATTAGGAAATTGATTTGAATCATGTATTTTATTTTATTTCATATACTTATCAAGTTATCAAAGTATATGTAAGCATGTATCTCCCCCAATGAGTTAAAAAAACAATTATTTGAAATGGGGCTATGACTCACCTGGATTGATTTGGAAATGATGAAAAGTAAGATAGGATGAGATTTATGGAAATGATTATGGAAACGTCTTTGACACAGAACCTGATAAATAAATTTATCAGAGAATATAACCAAATACTATTTGGTAAATACGAACGAATAATATTTATTCGTTATGATGAATAGATGATGTGCAGTGAAATTATTATGTCATGCATGATATGATAAAATATTTTATTTAAAATATCCATCGTAGTTTTACCTTTTTAATCGTAAGTAATTATATTAGCTTTTTAGATATCGTTATATATATATTATTAACGTAAAAATAAATAATATATATATAAAAAACGTAATAAAATGCATATGACGTGATGGTTGCCGTAAAATAGAAAATAAAATGAGAATGTCAAATAGATTATGTGTAGTCCTTGTCCTTTTCCATTTTTACACTTTTTATACTAACGGCGTTAGCGTCACACCGTTAGTCCTTTTTATATATATTTTACAATTATAGTCTACTACATGTCCAATATTACAATCTAATCTTGTAACAATCCTATATTATCAATTTTTATCCTTTCTTTCTGTTTCTACATTTTTAGTCCTTAGTTTCCAATATTTTCACTTTTAGTCCCTATAGGTGTCGTCGCGTTACATTTTTAGTCCAATTTAACAATAATGATTATAAAAATTTTATAAAAATTTCCGTAGCTTCTTTTATTAATTTTAAGATTATTTCAACTGCTTATTTTATAAAAAGCTTATTTATTTAGCTTATGGGCCTTAATTCGAACCAAACAAAAGCCCATTTAAAAATTTAGAGGCGAGGGCATGAAAATTATTTTGGGCTTGAACTTGGGCTTCCTTTGTGATTCTAAAAATATATTTTATGGGTCCAGTGGGCTGTTAAATCGTGAAGTCTTGTTGGGCCTTGTTTTAGCCCACTCGACAACTATAAGGTTTTTATTATAAATTTGGTTTTGTAAAAACTGGTTTGTGTCGATTCACTTTGGCTCGAGTAGGGTGTCAAAACGTGAATATTTTTACAAGTCGTGTATATGAAACTAATAGTTTTCTAGGTGGTCTATTAGGTCGAGCAAAAATATTGGGTGCTTGTTACGTGAAATTGAAAGTTATACGTAGGTTTTGTGGCATGTTTGAATCGATTTCATTATTTTGAAAACTTGAAATATTTTCTAAGTATTTTGGAAATTTATACGTGTGAAACATTGTTTGAAATGAATGCATGAAATGATCGTAACGTTACAACTAAAGTGAATTATATGTGCTACGTGACTCCTAGGCCTTCCAAGATAGAGGCTAGTCACGTTTCGTGTTCTAAAAATAAATATGTACGTGTAGTATATATGTAAAGTATATACGTTCGAACAAAAATAAACATGATGCATGACCAATATTTAAGGTGTGAAATGAATTGAGAAAGGATGAAAACTACTTACAAACACCTTAGAGGTGATAGAGGTCGAGTAGAAACGAGTGGAACACAAGGATTTCACGTTTCCAATATATAACCCAAACGTTATATATATATATATATATATATATATATATATATATATATATATATATATATATATATATATATATATATATATATATATATATATATATATATTAAAACCCGATTTCCTTTTCTTGAGTCCCAACTAGTATAACCTTCGACTTGTGGTTTGGAAGGTGATATTTAGGAAGAAACGAATGAGTGAAAGTGTTTAAGAATGGAAGGAAATTATGTGCATGCATGGTACGTAAATATTACCATTCGAATGGATCGTATGGTGTATATTCACACAAATAAACACAAGGACTTCTCATGTCAGTAAACTTGGACTACTAGTACAAATTTTATAGATATAAAATGGGATGTGAGTGTACATTTCATGGGAAATGTTTGGGTGACTCATGAATCAATGTCGACATCATTGTATATGTACAAACGATTTACAAAATCGTTCACCACTCGTATATACTTGATCATCTTAGACATTTGAGTATAAAATCATCTCGGAAACATTATTAGGAGTATTTAGAAACAAACGGGGATTAAAACGGTTAAGAATTGAATAAGTTACAAATCATTTGGATCGATTTATAGCTAAACACTTTGCCTCTTAAAAACGTATCAAAACTCAACGTATGTACGTGAGATTCGACACACTAATAGTTGGCTAGGAGCTTAATGAGGATGTGCAAAAATATATATATGTCATGTGTACGAATTAAAAATAAACGAAGCGTTTTGATTCATGTTTGGTCGACTTTTATAAATTTTTAGTAATTAATTTGGGTTAATTCATTGGGCCGGTTGGGCTAATTTAGAAACAAGACCCGATTAGTTTTTGATTAGTTTTATTAATTAGGTTTAGTGAAATATTTATATTTTGTTAATTTTGTCGAGAACTTGTTTTGTCATTTGATGAATTTGACAATATCGTAATCGTGACCATTTTAATATACAAATAAAATTTTAAATTTCCTCGTAAAAATGGTAATTACAAAAATGACAAAGATTATTTATATAATTAACCGAAGTTAATTATACGAATTTTCGCGAGGTTTTACAAATGTCAAATGCAAAACAATGTTACAAAGAGTTATTTGAGTCCATAAAAATTACACGTGACCAAAACAACGAAAAAGTCACTTCTTTGTTAAACGAAATCAAGAATCTAAAGACCAAGGTGAAAGGTAAAATGCCCGTGGGTTCATGTGACCATGCAAGTTCAATTGTTCATGTTTGTAAGAAATATGCATGTGATGCTGTGAATGTTTCTCTTCCCCTTAGGAATAACAAGTTAGTTCATAGCAACTACCTTAGACATCTTAAGGATTGCCTTATCATGCTTAGAGAAACCATTGAAGAAGATAGGATAACTAAACCGCTTGATGATGTAGTTGCTGATGCATGCTTCCTCACTAATAGAGCTCAGGAACTATTAGAATACGCTATTGGTTCATGCCCCAAGAATGATAACAAGCTAGAGAGGTTATTTGCATCACACTCTAATGGTAGCAACAAACATGTTACTTTTGATACCCCTCTGACAATGACTAAATCCAACATCATGATCACCGATAAACAAGTAGCAACTAAGCATACTAATGTTCCCATCATTGCTTCTACAGGAGTAAATGGTGTATTTAAAGCTAGCAGGCCACAGCCTAGGTGCAACACAAAGAATGATAGGGCTTTGCCGGCTAAGAGTGCACCTAAGAAGGAAGTAGAAGAATCCTCTAGGAACAATAAAACTTTGTTGAATGAAAGGAATCGAGTTAATTCAAACATTTGTGTTTACAATGATGTAATTAATTCGAATTTTGGTGCTATTTGTAAGACGTGTAACGAATGCTTATTTTATGGTAATCATGATGCTTGTGTTGTGTCTTTCTTAAAGTCCTCTATGTAATCTTCGGTTAAGAATGATTTGAGTGCTAAACATGTTACGCAGGTCTGGAATAAAACAGGAAAGGTTTTTACTAATGTTGGTTATCAATGGAGGCCTACTGGAAGGATGTTCCCGGTAGAAGCACTTAGAAATGGAAACCTACTGGTAGAATGTTCCCGGTAGAAGCACTTAGCACCACTCCTAGGTCCAGTGCATCACTTGGTAAAAATACCAACAGTGTTTCCACGACTTATGATAATCCAATGTTTGTGTGTACTAACCTAACGGACCCCAATTGCTTGTGGGGCTCCAGCTTTTTCAGTTATCCACCGTTGTCTGGTTTCAAATGCAGGTCGTACAAATCGTCCTTTGGTATTTGGACTCAGGCTGCTCAAAACATATGACCGGGGATCGCTCGCGTCTCAAGAATTTCGTGGAAAAGCTCATTGGTACGGTCAGATTCGGGAACGATCATTTTGGTAAAATCATGGGTTATGGTGATTACGTCTTTGGAGACAGTGTGATATCCAGAGTGTACTACGTGGAGGGACTTGGACATAATATATTCTCTGTTGGTCAATTTTGTGACTCAGATCTTGAAGTTGCCTTCAGAAAACACACATGTTTTGTTAGGGAATTAGATGGCATAGATCTTCTCAAAGGGAGTCGGGGCACCAATCTTTATACCATCTCTATTGAAGACATGTTGCGGTCCTCTCCCATTTGTTTGCTTTCAAAAGCCTCCAAGAACAAATCATGGTTGTGGCATCGTCGTTTAAACCATTTAAACTTCGGTACCATCAATGAACTCACTCGTAAGGATCTTGTTCGAGGTTTGCCCAGACTTAAGTATGAAAAGGATCATTTGTGCTCCGCGTGTCAAATGGGCAAGAGCAAAAAGCACACCCATAAACCAAAAACTGTCAATTCTATCATGGAAGTGCTACACACTCTTCACATGGATCTTTGTAGACCAATGAGAGTTCAAAGTATCAATGGAAAGAAATATGTGCTAGTTATTGTTGATGACTACTCTCGCTTCACATGGGTAAAGTTTTTACGATCAAAGGATGAAACTCCGGAGATCATCATTAGACTCATCAAGCAATTGAAAGTTCGACTCAACAAAACAGTTAGGTTCATTCGCACTGACAATGGAACGAAGTTCGTGAACAAACAACTTACTCAATTTTATGAAAGTGTCGGCATTAGTCATCAAAAGAGCATTCCACGTACTCCTCAACAAAATGGAGTTGTGGAAAGGCGTAACCGCACCTTGGTTGAAGCTGCTAGGACTATGCTCATCTTTTCTAAAGCTCCTATGTTCCTGTGGGCAGAGGCAATTGCTACCGCTTGCTACACACATAATCGATCCTTGATACATCCTCTCCACTGCATGACTCCATATGAACTGGTTCATGGCAGAAAACCAGATCTTTCGTTTCTTAGGGTTTTCGGCGCATTGTGCTATCCAACAAATGACAGTAAAGATCTTGGGAAACTCAAGGCTAAGGCCGACATTGGTTTCTTTGTTGGTTATGCTCCAGAACGAAAGGGGTACTGAATCTACAACAAATGTACCAGAGATATAACGCAAACAATCCACGTTACATTCGATGATCTGACTGAGCAACCAGCTCCTGGACAATCAAGTTCAGGACCCGTACCCAACCTTTTGTCTTCGGGACCCATAAGCTCCGGGCTTGTACAGAATCCCACTCGTGCTATTCCTTTTGTGGCTCCTACAAGTGAAGATTGGAAGAAACTGTTTGACCCAATGTTTGATGAATACTTTGAACCTCAAAACTTGGCTGCTTCTGAAACTCCTGTCATTCTACAACCAGCTGGTGATGCAAATGTTCCACAGTATAATGCAGGACCATCCACATCGCTGTCATTGGATCCAGAAGCCCCCACCATCAGTCATTCAGTTTCTTCATCTAATGGTCAATCTTCATCTGTACAATGAGTAGCAGCTGTGAATAATTCTTTTGAAGTAAATCCCTTCGCTCCACCTGATGACGAGCCGTTTGTAAACATTTATGCTCCTGAATCCTCCAATGATGCAACATCCTCTGAAGAATCTAACACGGCAACCTCAATTCAATATCCTCAATCCCATGAGCATCTCGTCCAGTATCTACCCGTAAACAGCTTGCTACTGACGCCTTGTGGTGCTTCTTCAATTCTGTCCTCTTTAAAGCTGAGCCCAAGGATTTCAAAGATGCAATGTCTAAACACTCATGGTTTACAGCTATGGTGGATGAAATCCATGAGTTTGATCAACTTGAAGTATGGGAATTAGTACCTCCTCCCGAATGTGCTATGATCATTGCTCTCAAATGGATATTTAAGGTCAAGCTTGATGAGCATGGAGATGTGTTAAAGAACAAGGCAAGACTTGTAGCAAAAGGATACCGTCAAGAAGAAGGAATAGACTTTGAAGAATCCTTCGCACCTGTTGCTAGAATTGAAGTCATAAGAATATTTCTCGCAAATGCTGCCAGTCAGAATATGGTAGTATATCAAATGGACGTTAAAACTGCATTCTTAAATGGCGATCTAAAGGAGGTGGTGTATGTGAGTCAACCTGAAGGATTCGTGGATTCGGAACATCCTAACCATGTCTACCGTTTGAAGAAGGCTCTTTATGGGCTTAAGCAAGCTCCCAGGGCATGGTATGATACTCTGTCAAAATTCCTTCTTGCTAACAAGTTTTCCAAAGGTGCTGTTGATCCTACACTCTTTACCAGAAAAACAGGCAAAAACTACCTTCATGTACAAATCTACGTTGATGATATCATATTTGCCTTCTCTGACCCTAAGGAGTGTGATCGTTTTTCACAAGAGATGAGTTCTAAGTTCCAGATGTCCATGATGGGTCTAATGTCGTTCTTTCTAGGCCTGCAAATATCTCAAAATCCCAATGGCATATTCATCAATCAATCTAAGTATGCTAATGAAATTTTGAAGAAATTTGGATTCGAATCCTATGACTCAGTTGATACTCCCATGATAGAAATATCAAAGCTAGATGAAGACGATGTTGGGATACATGTCGACCAAACCAAGTATAGGAGCATGATTGGTTCCTTAATGTATCTCACTGCTAGCAGACCGGATCTTCTGTTTGCTGTTTGCATGTGTGCTCGGTATCAATCCAAACCTACCAAGAAGACGATGTTGGGAAGCGGTCAAGAGGGTCTTTCGTTATCTTAAAGGAACAATACACATGGGTCTATGGTATCCCAAGGACACTTCTATGACCATGCGGGTTGTCAAGACACTCGTCGAAGCACATCTGGAGGTGCACAATTTCTGGGTAATAAGCTGGTCAGTTGGTCCTCAAAGAAACAAATGAGTACATCGATCTTCTCCACAGAGGCTGAATACATTGCTATGTCCTCATGTTGTGCTCAGATCCTATGGATGAGATCTCAACTTTCCGACTATGACTTCGTGTACAACAAGATCCCCATGTACTGTGACAAAAAAAGTGCAGTTGCACTCTGCTGCAACAACGTCCAGCACTCAAGAACTAAGCACATTGATATTCGACATCACTTCATCAGGGAACAAGTTTAGAAGGGAATTGTGGAACTTTACTTTGTGAGGACTGAGTTCCAGCTTGCTGATATCTTCACCAAAGCGCTTCCTAGGGAACGATTTCAATTCATTCTCTCTCGTCTTGGAATGAAGAGTCTCACGCCAGAGGATCTCATATGTCTTCAGGAAGATCAGGAGGAGTAAAGGGATTACATCTCAATATCCTTTGTACATAGTTTATCACAAAAACAAATAGAAAAGTAGAAAATCCAAAAATACCATTAAAATTACAAAATTCATAAAAATTCCAAAAAGACTCTTCTTGCGACATGTCTCTTGTGTAATCAATATTATGTACGTATTTAGAAATGTCATTCAATAATGACATGGAGTCATACATATGCTTGAGCAAGAGTTGTTTTATTTTTTTTTAATAATGCTTTCTCAAACATGTCGCTCCCCAAAATTTTCTATCACATATGGTTTGCTATTACTTTAGATAGCAACCCGGTCTTAATATTGGGGAAAGTTCTTCGCCAAAAAGACGACTGTTCCTAACAAAGGCATGAATTACTTTATACTCGTGCCTTTCCGATCTGATGTACGCTTCAGTGCATCATTTCTTGAAAAAAGAAGAGAAGTCTTCTTTATTTCACAAATACTTTTCCTTCTAAAGATTCTTCGGGAAAGTATTTGCTCCAAACTTGGTGGTACCGTGGTTTTTTTTGAAGATCAAACACAATTGAAATGTTGTTTAAAATTTTCCACTCAATCGATGCTAAAGAATTAATATTTTGTGCAAAATACTTAATTGAAAATGCATCATCGATTGAGGGGGAGAATGGTTTCAAAAAACTACGCATCATCAAAACAAGATCTCTGTGCACATCAACAGTGAGTTAAGTATGATTGTTATGTGTTAGTATATGACCTTTACATGAGTTTCTCACTAAAACTTGAAATCAATTATAAACTCATCATTTCTAACACATAACATGCTCCCTCAAGGATTGAGGGGGAGAAAATGAATCGTCTCAATATCAGTCATTCTTGAATCTGACACATCTTTCTCCCAAAATCTTTAAACTTATTTAAATCACTTAGGATCACAAATCTAAAATGGTTTGAAATTTTTGATCGGGGGAGAAAATGTGATTTAAATATGAAAATCTAATTATAATGTAATGTGTTGAACCTAAATGTATGCTCTCCGATATGTGCTAAACTCTTTTGTATATCAATGCACATATTGAGGGGGAGAAAATGATTTGTGAAAAAGGATCCTTGCATCTTATGAGATCGAGACTCAGTCTTAACCAATGAATTGACGAAACAAAAATCGTCATCAATCGAAAGGACTTGTCCTGGCCGGGTAATAATTTCAAGCTGATCTAATCAGTGATGTAAATGTGTCTCGAAGAGGACTTGTCTGAGTAGAGTGTACCATTTCAAGAAACCTTTGTGGACTTGACCAGGTCGGGTAATAATTTCAAGTTAGTCTAACTAGTGATGTAAGCGTGTCTCGAATGCCTGTTCATGTTTACCAAAGGTGGATCAATTCTAAAGTGCAACTCTTCCCGACATGTACAAAATTTAATATCAAAACATCGGTGCACATGTTAAGGGGGAGCATTCAAAAATGCCAAAACTCTCAACGTGTTAACAAAATGGGTTTTTTAATCATAAACACGTTGAGAGAATTTTCAATGACTTGGTTTATGGCACCATAGGATAGTCATGAAGTCATAAGGTGGCTAAGGTTAGGAAAACCGTCCTATGATCCGCCAGAGCCAAAGGGATCTACCCATGGACAATATCAAATAGATAGTATTAGAAAGTCCGTAGGTATGATCTTGAAAAAAAAAAGGAGAAATGTGAGAATGGAGAAAGAAGGGGTTGAAGAATTAAAAAGAAATGAAATGAAAAAGGGTGAAAAGAAATAGCCCTTCAATTATTCAACCTTAGGGCAGAAACCGGGTTCAATTTCATAATCTACTGATGGTTGCTAAGGCAACATCGGTATTGAAGACAAGACGTCATGGACCCAGTGACGCACTGCACTAAACCTTCTAGCCACTCAAGTTCTCTTAAAAGAACTTGTTTCATTCTCACAGGGAACCGGTGTAATCTATCAACTTATCTCTTAGAGATGGTTGATATTGAAGCAGGAGACCTCTCCCTAATCTCCGCATAGGAAAACCAAATGCACTTATTGAGTCTAGTGCCTTGAGATGCATTAAAAGATCTCATAGGAACACGTCCTATTCCTACCCTGGTTGTTCAACATTAAGGACACCAGTGGTAAACTTATGAGTCCTACGCAGATCTTAGCAATCTGCCAGAACATTTATGAGGGATGTTGCTTATGTAACTCCCGGTGATTGAACGGAAACTCCTGCCAGGGTCAACATTAAGCAGCCCTGAAAGCAGGTCACTTAGGTAATTCCTTGCGGATTACGCTTAGTGGTCGCTGTGGTTACAAACGGTCAACAGTCGTGGAGTGAACTCCTGCGACTCACCCAATCCTTGATCTACTTAGGTAGTTTGTGTAAATGCTCTCAGAGTTTGCCGATTGGGAACGGTCTTGGTAAGGGTTACAAGGAGTCTCCACACTATGCTGTTGACGATCTCTAATTCCAAACCTATAAGTACCAGAAGTTTTGTTGCTAACTGTCTGCTTGCAGGAATTTCTGACGGTTGTTGTTGATTGCTGAAAAGATGCAGATCCATCAACACATGCTCACACTTCGACATCACAATATACAAAATCATGATCATTGATTGGGCCTCATATATGCTTCCACAACTCTGATGCAGAAGATCATGATCCTGAAAAGTGTGAGCATGCAAACACAAAGATGTTCATTACACATGGAGACGTTACTGCTCAAAGATGACCCTCAGACACTCATTTGGATGATAAAGTTGAAGCTATTCCCAAAGATTATCCATCACATTGAAGGTGTCATCTAGAGTCTACCACCTAATGCACAAAGATCTCAACAATGAAGAATCAAAAGGCTACGAGCTACAAAGATGTCATCAAAGACTTGAATGCTATGATTGAATGTTTATTTTCCGGGGTGACCTCCCTTAGGGGGAGATTGTTAGGAATACGTTTATTCTTCTAAAGACTCGGTCACCCCGAGTGTAGTTTAGAATATTGTAGCTCGTAGTATTTATCATTTAGTTAGAACGTAGTTTAGTATTTGTCGAGTTGGGTCGGGTCTTCAACCACTGTCAGCTCGCTCCACAGCCCGTTTCAGGGGGCGTTTGTCTGTAAGTATAAATACCCCTTCCCTAGTTTGGAAGGGGTTGGACCTTCACTTCAATCTAATACATTACAAGTTTTTCTCTCAAGGTTCCACTCCTCTCTATCTCTAACTTCTCACTAGAAAACATAACCTTAAATCATACTAAACACTAAATCATCCATGTTCTTACCTTAGAGTTTATTACAACATCATATCATAAAGTTTCATGCTATTCTCATCACTTCCAGGTGTGTAAACTCTTGTGAGAGGTGAATCATTGAAAATTTAATGGATTTAGATGTCTCTTTACCAAAGCCATTAACACTGGAGTAGCTAATGTTTAGGTTTAAACACAAAAACCATGGTACATCGATAACCATATGTTTTTTTAGCAAATCATCAGCTATCAACGGATTTGTTTAGTCTTTACCAAGAGCCATTTGCTTTTGGACTAGCTAGTTCTTTTAGTACAAACACTACCATGGTGAACTAATTACCATATAAATGGATTTTCCACAGCCTTTACCACAAGCCATTTTCTTGTGGGCTAGCCAACTCTTCACTTTTACAGATATGGTGAGTTGAAAACCATACAATTTTTAGTAAATTGTCAACTAAAAACGGATTTGATTATCACATCAGAGCCATACCCTCATGATGAGTCAAACTCTTTCTTGTCTGTTAAACATGGTGAGTTGATTACCATTTGCTATGTAGTACAAGTACTAACACCATGTATTACTCTCAAATCCTTTTATTGATATCATCTTATGCTTCAAAAAGTTTTATTCAAAAAGACTTTACTGGTTTTATGCAGCAAGCAGTACTTTGATAAAGTACTGTTTGTCTAGTAGTACTTTGAATACAGTACTTTATTATTTAAAAGATTTATACAATAACAACCATACCAGTATTTATGCAATGTCATCGTCTGAAGTAGTCCACTTGATGAACAGTTCAATCACCATCAATGCTACTTCACTTTCATCTTCAACCTCCATACCATGATCCAACATTTTGTTCATAATATCCCTTACAAGAGGATATCTTCTTTCTTCTAACATATGGACCATGGCTCCATCTTCCAATTCAAGTGAATGTACCCCTGATGACTCAAAGAATCTCCATCTTGTAATCTCCCAGTTCTCATGAGCATTCCATAGAGTATCATTACTTGTTTCACTTGTCTCCCAGATGGTTACTAAATCACCCAGCAAGATTAATCCCACTCATGTTGGTTCAGTATTCTCAAAGTAAGCCTGCACTTGTAAATACAAATGATATAGATCTTCTCTGTCTATCATGTGCAGTATGTCCCATAGCATGTTGAATACTTTGAAACTTTCATCTTCTCTATGAAAAATGAGATAATCCCCCTCAGATGATTCTACCACAGAAAATGTAGATATCTTGGACTTTTTCTCAGCATCTTCTATTTTCTTTGGATTCTAAAAATCCACAACTCTAAGGTAATTCCTTAGTTCATCAACGGTGTCTAATCTTAGCATCTTGAACTTCTTTGATAACTGATCATCTTGAGTTGCTCTCTTCCTTTTTAATTTTCTTTTCTCAGCTTGTTCTTTTCTAACTTCCTCCAGCTTCTTTTCTTTCTCAGAATCCATAGGCACAAAACTATCCAGTTCTCTTTTAATGGACTCTTGAACACTATCATAAAGTTCTTTCACTTCTGGATATCTAAACTTTTGTAAACCTTTGAATCCTCTACCTCTCAAGAAACTTATCATGGAATTTCTTTCTTGAGCTTCAGATAGTGGTCTTCTTGTTTCAACAACTGGTTTCCTTGATTCCCTTAAGAACTCAGCATCCAAATCAGCTTGATACTTTCTAGCAGCTTCTTAATTCTTAGCTACCTCAAAAGCTCTTAACTGTGCCAGAGTGAACTTCTTCTTCTTCTTCTTGGATACCTTCATGATCCCTTTTCCTTTGTCTTTAGGATCTAATTCTTCAGATTCAGAAGAAGATTGTGAGACTTGAGCCTGTTCAACACCAGGAATACTTATACCTCTTGGTCTTGACATATTAAGCATAATCTGAGCAATAGCCTCATCATCACTAGCTGTGTGTTCCTTTATCTCTTCTTGCTGAATGGAAGGACCAGCTTCTTCATCAAAAATTCTTGTTGAAGGACCAGCTTCATCAACATTCAAGGAAGTAGTACCTTGATCCAAAGTACTTTGCACACCAGTACTTTGAGGATCAGTACCTTCAATATCAATATTTTGATCAGCAGCACTTTGAATGTCATCACCTTGAGCTCCAGTACCTTCAAAATCTCCATTCTTAACTTGCTTAACAACAATATTTTCTTCTTCAACAATTTGCTCAACTTCATCAAGTTTTCTTTCAGCAGTACTTTGAGCAATGTCTTCAAAGACTTGTGTATCATCAAAATTTAGCATCTGATCTTCTTCTTCATTAGGTTTAGCATCTTCATTCAGATTCTCATTCAAATTCCTCCCCAATGTGAATGAAGATTGCTTCCTGAGTTTCTTCTTTTTTGACTTAGATGCCTTCTTAGATTTCTGACCACTTCTTCTTTGTTGCTTCACCCACATTCTGTGATGCTTAACAAGTGGCCAAATAGAATTTTTCAACTTCTTCAACCTAGCCTTCAGCTTCAAAATTATATCAACTTGAGCATTAACCACCTTCTTCAGCCTTCTGAATTCCCTAGTCAATACATAAGTATCCATCTGTCCCGCATCTCCCTCATCTCCTCCAGATGTTTGAGACCCATCAATTGAAGTATAATCATTAGGAGATGGTGGTTTATCCACATCTTGCTCTGAATCAGAATGAGCAGTACCTTGCAGAGAAGTAGTACTTTCCTTAGAAACAGCATGTTCAGAAGTACTTTCTCTTGAAACAGATCTTTCCCTTGAAGCATGAACTGACATTGAAGTAGTTCTTTCACTTGAAGCAATTTGTTGAGGTGTTGCAAGAGGTGGTGTTGGAGTATGTGCTGAATCAGAATGCTCAGAATGTTCAGACCCACTAGCTGCATTAGCTTCATCCCTAACAGCTTATGCTACTTCCAATATATGAGCTGTCAAAGGTGTATTCTTCTCAGAAAACTTAGCACTCTTGTTAGCCATAAAAGTGAACACCTTTGCAGGAAGTACAACAGTAGGTAAAAAAATTTGAGGTTTTGGAACATCCTCAAGCTGTTTGTCTAAAACCAGCTGAACAAATCTAGGATACATCAAAAATGGTGAACCATTATTGATGTCAGTAAGCATACCATCAAGAATCATATATGAGAAATTGAAGGGTTGATTGGTAGCTAAACCTACTAAGGCAGAGGCTATGGTATGACCAAATTGATCCCAAGCAGTACTTTTGGGGCTCAGGCAATGAAGTAAAACATGTATAAGGTACTTCCAATGGGGGCTAAACAATGCCTTTTGAAAAGTAAGCTTATTGAGAGCACCTTCATAGCCTATCTCTCTGAGTGCATCCCAAAGTAATTGTTTGTCAAAGAGAACAGTACCTTCTTCATCATTAAACAATAAGGCTTCCCTTGTTATGGCTTCAGTGATGCGAATAGGTCTCCCTGGAACTGTAGCTTGAATAAAATCTTCCTCTTCTTCCAAACCAGAGGTAGCAAAAGCCCAAAACTCTTGAATCCAGGGGCCAATGATGTCAAGATTGACCAAAATAGCATAGTTGATTGATGACCCAGTAAGAAAATCAATGATGCCATGAAAATCAACATTTGATTGGGTCTTATCCAAATTAGCAATCATGTTGTGTTTGCTAACAGTGTGACGATTTGCCATTGATTGGTGTTGGAAGAATACGGTGATCGATGGCAGATTTGTTAGTGTTTGAATGGATGAACAGGAATAATGATGAGGGTATATAAAGATGGAAGAGATAATCACAAAGAAGGATAATATTCAAAAAAATCTCGGCCCAATAAATGCATATACCGTTATTTTTGGCATTTATCTCCTCCGTATATTTTGCAAAGTAGTTATCCCCTCATTTTGACTGTTGGAACAGTACTTCTGACAAAACAGTACTTTCCACTAAAAGCCAAGCAGTACTTTCCCATTTAATACTAAGCAGTACTTTGTCTAAAAGTACTTTCCATCCATTTTGACTGAAACTAACTTTGATGCCTCCCCTCAAACAAAGAATAATTACTAATGCCTCCCCTCAAACATAGCTTAGTAATTAATCATCCCAATACTCACCACTAAATGATTGAATCTTGAAACATCAAATCCCTTTGTGAGTAAATCAGCCACGTTATCATTTGTGTGGACTTTAACCACATTAACAAGCCTGTGCTCATAACAATCTCGGATAAAGTGATGCCTAATCTGAATGTGTTTGGTCTTGGAATGATAAACAGGATTCTTCACAATGCAAATTGTACTCTCATTGTCAATATTGATAGGAGTATTCTTGAAGTTGAATCCATAATCCAATAGCTGATTTTGCAACCAACGCACTTGGCCACAACAACTTGCATCAGCCACATATTCTGCTTCAGTGGATGATGTTGCTGCAATTGTTTGCTTGTTACACTGCCATGAAACTAATCTTCTTCCAAGATATTGGCATCCTTCAGTGGTTGATCTTCTGTCATAATTGTCTCCAGCATAATCACTGTCTGAAAAGGCTTCCAAATGAAAAGGGAACTCCCTAGGATACCACAACCCTAGCTTAGGTTGTTGCCTAAGATACCTAAAAATTCTCTTGACTGCATTCAGATGAGAAACTTTGGAGTTGACCTGATATCTTGCACATAAACACACAGCAAAGGTAATGTCAGGTCTAGATGCAGTTAAGTACATTAGACAGCCAATCACTGATCTATAGAGTTTAATATCCATATCTTCTCCATCTTCATCTTTTCCCAATGTTTGTTAGCATCAATGGGTGTGGAGGCAGGCTTGACAGTCGTGAAGTTAAACCTCTTAAGAATGTCAGTGACATACTTATCTTGACTTATGAAGATTCCACTGCTTGATTGTTTAACTTAAAGCCCTAAAAAGAAAGTCAATTCACCAATGGAACTCATTTGAAACTCTTGTTGCATGAGCTACTCAAACTCTTTCACCATTGACTGTTTTGTGTCTCCAAAAATAATGTCATCCACATACACTTGGACAAGCATAATATCATTTTTGTCTCTTTTGATAAACAAAGTCTTATCAATAGCACCTCCTCTCCTGTAACCATGTTGCAGTAGAAAAATGGAGAGTCTTTCATACCAAGCTCTAGGAGCTTGATGTAGGCCACACAGAGCCTTGATAACCTTGTAGACTTTGTTTGGATGTGCAGGATCTTCAAAACTAGGAGGTTGTTTAACATAGACTTCCTCTGTTATAGTGCCATAAAGAAAAGCACTCTTGACATCCATTTAGTAGACAGGAAACCCCATATATGATGCAAAAGCCAGAAACAACCTTGTAGCTTCAATTCTTGCCACAGGAGCAAACACTTCATCATAGTCCACTCCTTCTTCTTGTCTATATCCTTGTGCAACCAATATTGCTTTATTCTTGATGACATTCCCTCTTTCATCTCTCTTAATCCTGAAAACCCATTTTGTTCCAATCACTCTCTTACAATCAGGTAGATCACATAATACCTAAACATCTTGAAGCTTGAATTGTAGAAGTTCTTCTTGCATAGCTTCAACCCAAATCTCATCATCTAAAGCTTGAGATACCTTCTTAGGTTCCTCTTGAGATATAAAACTAGAAAATAAGCATATTTGCTGATCCTTGTGATTCACCCTGTTTTGTTTATAGACAAAGCTAAGTAAAACAGTATGTTGCTGAGAGAGATTCTTAGCTTTTGTTCTTGTGAGCACTCCTGAAGTGGAAGGTCCAATAATCTTACTAACAGGATGATCTTTATGAAATCTTAATGTAGGAGTTGGTGGAACTTCAAGATTATCTTCCAAATTTGTGAAATCAGGGTCTTCATTGGAATACGAGAAAATGCCTTCTTTATCCAACTCATTATCAGTGTCTTCTAACCCAGGCATATTTGGATCATTCAAATCATCAGTATTGATCCAATTTGAAGTATCTAAGACACTTGAAGTACTTTCAAATGGTTCAGCTGTACTTTGATGCAAAGTACTTTCCAAGTTATCTGTGCCTTTAGACTTTTTCTTTTCTTCTTCATAAGCTCTCCTTTGATCATCTTCATAGGATTTTGCAATGTTTTCTTGAAAAAGCATTCTATTAAGCTCATCTTGAATAGCTTGGTCTTCATCAGATACAATGGTTTTTGGTTCCACAGTACTTTGAGGTTCAACAGTACTTTTCTTCTGTTCAATGGGTTCTTCATCAGGAACATCATCAGATCTCATATTGACTTCATGAACAATGTATTGTAATTCATCTTCATTGTGAACAACTTGATTTTCTTCTCTAACAGGCACATAGTTCATAGAAGAGGCCAAAATATTAAGATCAAACATCCAATCAGGACCTTTACCTTTTTGATTTTCTTGATCTTCAAGAAACTCAACATGAAGACATTCTTGAACCTTTTTGGTACTCCTGTTGTATACTCTAAATCCTTTGCTATTGGTACAGTAACCCAATAAGTATCCTTCATCTGACTTGCCATCAAACTTTCCTAGAGTATCAACAGTATTCAGAATAGTCAGTGGACAGCCAAAAGGTTTCATAAACTTAATGTTTGGTTTCTTTCCCATAAGCAACTCATAAGGTGTCTTTATCTGAGGTTTTGTCACTGATACTCTATTTAACACATAACAAGCAGCACTTACAGCTTCAACCCAAAATGGAACAGGTAACAAGGAATCTGCAAGCATTGTCCTTGCTGCTTCTATCAAAGTTCTATTCTTCCTCTCTACAACTCCATTCTGCTGTGGTGTTCTAGCAATACTAAACTCCCTCTTAATTCCTTTGTTGGCACAAAACTCATCCATAAACTTGTTTTTGAATTTAGTCCCATTATCATATCTAATGGATCTTACTTTGAGTCTCAACTGATTTTCAAGGGCTATAATAAGATCATGAATCGCATAAAAGGTTTCATCTTTAAATCCCAAGAAAAAGACCCAACTAAATCTGCTACAATCATCTGTTATAACTAAACAGTATTTCTTCTTGTTTAAACTTGGAACAGAAACAGGTCCAAATATATCCATATGCAACAATTCCAAAGGCTCTCTGATAGTTCTTTCTTCAATCTTTTTGCATGAAGCCTTGTGTTGTTTACCCTTCTTGCAAGACAAGCATGAATGATTAGACTTGTATGTTTTAGAAGGTAAACCTCTAACTAAATTGCCTTTGACCAACTTGTTGGTGTTCTTGAAATTCACATGTCCTAATCTTTTGTGCCATAGATGTGCTTCTTCCATTGTTGCCCTTGCTACTAAACATGTTGCTCTTTCAGTAGGATTGATATTCTTCAAATCTAAACTGTACACATCATTGGTTCTTAGTGCTCTCAGTATCACCAAGTTATCATCAACTAACTTGAACTCAGGGGAGAGAATAAGACATTCTGTGTCATTGAATAAAACAGGATGTTTCTTATCACGGATCTGAGAGATTGACAACAGATTGAATTTAAGCTCCTTCACATATCTAACATTCTCAAAATCAATGGATCCAGTCTTGATGGTTCCTTTTCCAGTGATTCTCCCTCCATTAGGATCATTCCCAAAAGCAACTCTTCCTCCAAAATATGCCTTAAAATCTGACAAAAGCTCCGTGTCTCCTGTCATTCTTCCAGAGCAACCACTGTCAATAATAATATGTTCTTTAAGCTCCTCTTCTGGGTTGCCCTGCATAAAAATGAAAAAGGTTAGTTTCTTTTAGGAACCCAAGCTATTACTGACTTGTGTTCCCCTTGTGGAGTGACATACTCAAATTCTTTGAGTATGTAATCTCCACTGTTTTTGAAAGCACTATCAAGAATTATTGTTTTTTATTCCAAAACTTGTGTTGTATTTCAACAACACTCCCTTTTTCACCATTACTTTCTGAAAGTACTGTTTCTTCCCCATCAGTACTTTCTTTCTTAACCCATTTAGATTTAACAATTGGTGTTGGGTTCTTTGATCTAGGTACTCTTCTTGAGTTGTAAGGCCTTCTAGGTTTGTAGGAATTGAACTTCCTTGGTCTTACTTTTGAAAAAGTGCTAGAAGTACCTTGGTTGGGTGAATTCCTAACAGTACTTTGTGAATGTACTGCTTTACCACTACGTTGAAAAGTATCTCTTGAAGGTACTGGTGGTTTGAAAAATGGTCTTTTCTTGTGAGGGTACCTATAGTCTTTTGAGAAATTACTATGGTTAACCCTATGTGTATGATTCCAAACTGGTTTATTCTCTCTTGGTTTATTCTCCCTGTGCTTATGGTTTGCAGATGTGGTCTTTGGGAATTTACTTAAGTATTCTGAGTGATAATCACAGTCCTTAATCAAATGGTGAGGACTATAGCATACATAACATAGCTTTTGATCCATATTCCCAAAACTTCTTCCTTTATGATTAAAAGATTTTCTAAAGTCAGCAGTATTTTGAAAAGATTTTCTTGAAGATACTGCTGAATGACCAACAGTACTTTGAGAAGTTTTTGGAAGTACTGCTTGTTTTGAAAAAACTTTATCATTCCCTGAACCCTTGTTATTATCCTTAGGTTTCTCAACAGTTTCTCTTAAGGACTCAGAACAAGATTGACTTGAATTAGATTGACCTTTAAGCTTCTTCCTAAACTCTAAATTGTCTACTCCAAAACAAGAAACATCTATCCTAGGTGGTTGAAAACTACCAGTGGGTGGAGGAACTTCATTGTATCCCTTGTCTTTCTTAAATTCAGGAGGTGTTGGACTAGGTGATTCCTTATCACTAGATGTGTTTTCTTCCAAGCTAATGAATTCTTCATCACTAGTTGAGGTCTCCTCTGAAAGAATTAGTTCCTTGTTCCTAGTTGGAATCTCTTCTAAACTACTATCATCATAACCTAGGCCAGTTTTAATGTTTTCTGTTCTTTGTTTCTCAACAAAACTAACATGTGACAGATCTGATTCTTTCCAACTAGCAAGTTTTTCTAACAACTTATCCCTTTCCTTAGTGATCTTTTCTAGTTCATAAACTTTATATCCTAACCTCCATTCACTCAATTTTAATTGATAATCTTGTTGCTCATATTTTTCTGCCCAAGCCACTTCATTATTTTCATGAGTGATTATTTTGGCTTCCATTGACTCTAAAGTCAACTGATAACCAGCTATCTCAGACCTATCCCTTCTATAATTATCTCTTTTAGTCTCAAATTCTTTAAGCAACTTTTGATAAAAACCATTACATTTAGAGCATACCTCAGAGATAGTGGATGAACTTGGTGAAGCAGCCACCATGGCAAGTAGAACAGGTTCTTCTTCACTTTCCATGCTCCAATCAAAGCTTCCAAGACCATTTCTTGATTCCAAAGCAGCATATCTTGGTTCCTCATAAAAAGCTTTGCTCCAATCAAGCTCTTCCATTGCAACCATAGAGTAGGTTACTGGTTCATCATCAAACTCATTACTCCAGTCAACCTCTGATAGATTCTCTTGAGCCACCAAAGCTTTTGGTTTTGGTTCAGTAATAGGAACCTCCTTTCTTTCATCCTTGGGTTTTTCCATAAGTCTATTTGCCTGGTATTTTACAAACTTGCATTCCCTTGCAAAGTGTCCAATCTTTTGACAGTTAAAGCATTCAATCTTAGATTTATCAAATGCTATACCCTATTTGGCCTTGAAATCAATACATCTTCCTGTTTTGTTCATGAACTTCTTGATCCTTGCAGTGATCATTGCAACTTGCCATCTTATGTCAATTTCTTCTAGAGCATCCTCATCAATTTGCAACACATCTTCTTGATAGGTAACTGGTAGAGTGGCTTGTTGAGCAAATAAAGAACATATAACATCATCAGAATTGGTGTTGTTTGATGGTGATGAAGTGGTAGTCGTCATGGTTGTGCAAGGGTGCTGTTTCTCAACAACAGTACTTTGAACAGGATAAGCAGTACTTTTAGTGGAAGTACTACTTCTATTTTTAGAAGACACAAAGGCAATGTTTTGAGATTTCTGATGAGAACTTGAACCTATGTTACCATTCATCTCATGCTCATACACCTTCAAATTGTTGTAGAGATCATCAAAGTCCATAGAATCTAAACCAGGTTGTCCTCTGATCATAGTAGCAACCACATGCCATGCTGATGGCAAACTCCTCAAGAACTTCAAGTTTGCACCTTCAAAAGATACCTCTGCTCCATATAACTCTAGCATACTCAGAAGATTTTGGAATCTATCATAGGCAGCATCAAGACCTTCTCTTTCACCAACAGTGAATGTTTCAAATTGTTGCTTCAACAAGTTTCTATGCATATTCTTTGAAGCATCATTACCTCCAAATCTAGTCTTAATAGCAGCCCATAGCTGTTTTGCATCCTTAGCATCATGAAACTTCAATAAGTGAACATCAGGAATAGCAGAAAGCAGTATGTTGAGAGCCTTAACTTGATTTCTTTTTGTAACTGCTGGTAGGGTTTGCTTAGGTGGTGTAGGTTGGCCATCAACTGCTACAGGGTCTTCAAGAACAACATTACCATTGACAATCACATCCCATAGAGCATGGTCTGTGATAGCAATGTACTGCCTCATCTTCATGCTCCATAGATCATATTCTCCCTTCTTGACAATAGGAATTCTGATTGAGGTGATGGATGGAACAGGTGCAACTTCAGTCGACATCTTTTAGGGTTTGTAGTAGAATTGGTTTTAAGGGTTTCTTCTTAATCAGAGTTTCCACACAAGCTCTGATACCACTTGTTGGATCGATATATACTCTGACCAAATTACTTTGTAGCTTGTAAGGGTTTAACAATCTTGAATAACTCCAAAACTATTAATAATGAAACACTGATGTAACTTTGTTAAGTATGCGGAATCTACTAACACAAAGCTATGAAGAATAACTTTATATTAAACCAAACTTTGAACCTGCTTTATAACACAGATTCACTAACAATCCCTAACTCTCTAATATCGAACTTGCTAATATTGTTCTAATAATCGTATTCTCTAATTCATATGTCTAATACCATCCTAAGGCTCCTTTTATAGGCATAAGGAAAACCTTAAGTCGGTTTACAATACTTGAATGACAAGTAAACTAATACTAAAACAATTCTAGAATATTCTAATAACTTTGCATTACAATCCTTTCAAGATATTGCATAACAGTCCTTTATCTTAGAAGTACTTTGACTTTTCTTCATGCACGAGCAGTACCTTGATCATGAGCAGTACTTTGACACAAGCAGTACTTTGAACTTCAGAAGTACTTTGATCTTCTTATCCAAACACCTTGTTCTCTGTTTTCTTCTATCCGTCAATCAAAAGTCAACATGGAACGGTTTCTGCATGAAATAGGCTTTAAATCATTTCTTAGAATTTTCATTGATCAACTTCCTTCCAAGTTGGATAGGTTTATGGCTACAAATTTCGTTACAGCCACTAATAAGTTGAATTTTTTGAATGGTTTGTCGATCCATGTCTCTCCAGAATTAATTCATGATATGTTAGGGATTCCGCTTGTTGGTACTCCGTTGTATTCGTTTGAGCAAAGATCTGTTAAAGATGATTTTGTCAAAGCTTGGGTTTATCAGTTTTATCCCAAATCTATGAAAGACATTCGTAACAGTGATATTGCTACATCATTGGTAAATGCGAAGAAAGTTGATGATTTTTTCAAACTTAACTTCCTTATGTTGTTTTCCAACACGATGGGAAGGTATGAAAACATGAACGAGCAAATTTGTTTAGATGTTGTTAGACATATTCCGGAAAATCTTCCAATATCTGAGATTGATTGGTGTGGTTACATACACAATTGCCTTCAATATAATACCAATCCACAAGGACAATACAACTACGCGGGTCCATTAACCATCCTCATGGTAAGTTTATACATTTAGTTAATTTTTAATACTGTTCCTGTTTGTTATATGTAACTTTTATCCCTTTTGTTTTTTTCCCAGCTTGTGTATCTAGATTCTACCAAGTTTGAAAAGTTTCACGTTGTTCGTATGCGTCCAACCATTTTAAACTGGTCGACAACTTTGATGAGACAACGAATGGAAGTAGAACTTTCCGAGAGGAAGTTGGGGTGTTTATAGCTGAATCCTGAGTGGACCGAGGTAGCGGCTAAACAGTCGAAAGGTTTTATTGATGCTGGTTTGTCTGAATCTTCTGACAAGGAGGTTGGTTTAATTTGTTATAGTCGATCATTAAATGTGAGTTTTTATTGAATCACATGTGATTTTGTGTTCAAATCACATGTGATTAACTGCAATGTTTCTTGCAAAGACAAGAAATATTGCAGTTAATTACATGTGATTCACATGTGAGTTGTGTGCAAATCACATGTGATTTGCACACAAATCACATGTGACTAACTGCAATATTTCTTGTTTTTGATATTATTATTAAATACCGGTTTTGTTTAACAAAATTCAAGAAAAGCTTTCCATCATATATTCTGAAAGACATTCTCTTGAAGCTGAACTTGTAAAAGCATATAAAAGGTATGCTGATGATGAAAAGTTTGGTGAGTTATATGAGAAATATTCCGAACTTTTCAAAAAACGTATCTCTTTAGGCGAAATGGGAGGTGATGATCCTGGTTCAGATGATAATGATAATGAAAATGGTGGAAGTGATAATGATGGCAGTGGAAATGCTCGTGATTTTAGAAAAGTAAGTTTAGATGGTGCAGATATCGGTTGTTTTAGTAAAATTAGTTTAGATGATTTTGAAAAAGATTCATCTCAGGAAGAGAAGGAAGTCAATTCTCAGGGTGAGAAGGGAGTTGATATACCTGCTGACAGTGAGAAGTAGGCTGAAAATGTGGTTGGTGTTGAAGATCCGTCTCAGGGTGAGAAAGAAGCTGGTATTGTTGAGCCAGCTGAAGATTATGAGTTGGATGTCAACAGTACGCCCAAGACTTATACTCAGTGGCTATATAACAATGCCGATCTTGTTAATGTGGTGATTGATTGTATTATAGACGAATACCTATATGTAATATTCTAACAGAAGCATCTTTTTATTTTTTGTCTTTTAAATATTATTTGTTTTTAATTAAATTATCTTGTTTTATTTCAGGGTGATACCTTTGATAAAGAGACGAGTGAGGAATTGGTTGTCACGAATGCAGGTCCGGCTACTCTCGAAAGAGTGGTTACTCGTGCTTCCAAAGGTAGTCCTGAGATAATCCTTCCTGAAAAACGAGTTGTGAAACCGTCTTCTTTCCTCTGCTCGCCCTACATGAATAAGAAGACTAAAGTTGTGCCTCGAATAAGAGTAAAATGCAGAAATCGTCCTTGTGGTTTGCAAAAATTGCACGTATCGTCCCTAGTCTTCCATAAGTGCAGGCGGCCTCCCTGGTCTTCATACTTTTGGTTCGTTTTGGTCCCTGGCACTAACAACCGTTAGTCCATCTCAGTTAGTTGATATATAAATGGTCCCTGTCGCTACGCTAAATTGCGTCCAACGTCCCTATTTTTTTGAAATTTTCTTTTTCCAACATTTTTTTCTCTAATTTTTTTTCTGAAATTTTTTTCGGAATTATTTTTTTTTCTCAAATTAATTTTTGTAGATTTTTTTTTCGTGAAATCATTTCTTTTTCTTAATTTTATTTTCAAAATTAATTTTTTAAGAAAAATTAATTTTTTTTTCGAATTTTTTTCCATTTATTTTTTCTGAAATATTTTTTAAGAAACTTTTTTCCAAAAAAAAATTTTAGAAATTTTGTTTAGAAAATTTTTTCCCGAATTTTTTTTTAAGAAAAATTAATATTTTATTCGAATTTTTTTTTGAACAAATTTTTTAGAAACTTTTTTCAAAAAAAAATATTTTTAGAAATTTTTTTCCTGAAATTTTTTTTGAAAAATAATTTTCAAAAAAAAATTAATTTTTCTAAAAAAATTAATGTCGAAAATAAATTTAAGAAAAAGAAATGATTTCACGAAAAAAAAATTCTAAAAAAATAATTTGAGAAAAAAAATAATTCCGAAAAAAAAATTCGAAAAAAAAAGTTGGAAAAAGAAAATTTCAAAAAAATAGGGACGTTGAACGCAATTTACGGTAGGGACAGGGACCATTCATGTATTAACTAACTGAGATGGACTAACGGTTGTTAGTGCCAGGGACCAAAATTATGAAGACTAGGGAGGCCGCCTGCACTTATGGAAGACCAGGGAGGATACATGCAATTTTTGCAAACCACAAGGACGATTTCTGCATTTTACTCCTCGAATAACGAAAGTGGAATTTATGGTTGGAAACGCCCTTTTTTCTATGATGTGTGACAAGATGTAGGTTTATCCGTTTACTTTTTTTAGTTAAAGTTTTTTGAATTTATGTGATTCTTTACCTAATCACATGTGATTCACTTATGAATTTCTGTGATATTTTAGCTAATCACATTTGTTATTTTATTCATACAGTGAAACTGTTTCTGAAACTCGTTCTAGTATCAACGTTTCATCAATTCGCTTAAACATGGAAACGTTAGCACCTGGTTTATGTCTTGATGCAAATGTCATCGACTGTTGGGGTGCCATTCTTAACCATGAAGAGAGTTTCAAAGATGTTGGATCTCTGTCGAGGTATTTCTTTCCAACTGGTTGTATCGTAAGTGTTTTTGTTAATTTTTATGAATTTCATTATATAATTATATATTATTTGATTTTTACATTTTATGTTTGTTATTTTCTGTAGACAAAGCAAATGATTGATGGAAGTTTGGATTCAGAGGGTCAATGGAAAAGTTTTGAAGCCCAAGTTTTTGCTCATTTTCAAGATGTTGCTAGCATTGATCTAAAAGACATCGATATGGTAATGTTATTATTTTCTTTTTAGAATTATACTTGGTAAATTCATTGTTATTATTTTCTAAAAGACATCGATTTTTATTAAGTTTACTTTTTTTTGTTAAATCAGGTGTTTTTTCCAATTCTCAATGGTGATCATTTCTATGTTGTTGTCTTTAGCCTTTTTAAGACAACGACGATCGATAACATTGACAGTGGGGCAACGTATGATGGAAAGTATAAAGTAGTATGTGATGTTCTTGTAAGTATTAGTTTTCTTCCTGATCACATGTGATTTTACCCAACTCACATGTGATTTATGTACAAATCACATGTGCTTTTCCCATGATCACATGTGTTTTTTTTTTTTCTTTTTTGCAGAAAGATATGTTTGCCCGTCATCTAAAATTCCATCGTCACAAAAGGTATGCTATCATTAAGAAATTGAATGCAAAGATCCCATGGCTTAAATGGAGTACAAGATCAAATTACCGAGATTGTGGTGTTTTTGCCATGCTACACATGGAAAGCTATATGGGTGAAGCTCCTTCAAAATGGGACTGTGGGCTTGTGGCTGAGTCGAAGGAGCAGTTTGACATGTTGAGGAGGCTCAGATTCAAGTTTGCTACCAAATTGTTGTTGCATGAGCATAATGTGCATCGGGAAAAGATGCTTGATGAGGCTAAGGAATTTGACAAAGTTGATTCTGCAATGAAGATGGAAATTATTGTTCTAGCAAGAATGAACAGAAAACAACGTAAAGAACAACTTGAAAAACAACTTGAAGCTTAATGACAGTCCAGGCTAGGAGAATCAGTCTTTTGTGAAGTCCAATCTAGAAGAGTTTTTTTTGTTTAATTATGGTATGCTTTTTTTATGTTAAGTATGTGACGTCAAACAAATTTCGAGGGTTAGAATATTAGTCAGAATATCCATGGTAGATTAGAATGCTTTATCAAGCAGGATTTATGTTTTTTGTGTTTTGGGAAAGTCGATCCTGGTAATTAAATCCTGTCTTTTGTTATTAAGAATCTGTTGGTTTTAGATGTTATTTTTAAAAATGTACCGCCTCTTTTTAGTTTATTAAAAATCTGTTGGTTTTAAAAATGTACTGCCTCTTAGAGACTATAATCCAATGTGATTTGTTTGCCAATCACATGTGATTTGTTTACCAATCACATGTGATTTGTTTACCAATCACATGTGATTCGTGTGGAAATCACTTGTGATTCTTTTACTAAAGCACATGTGTTTTAATTATAAATTACATGTGTAAATAGTAAACAATGGACAATAATTCACAGGTGTTCAAGAGTTGTTGCATAAGTTAACAAGAGTTGCTCCATAAGTAAACATTAAACAAGAAGTTGTTCCATATGGACAATAATTCACAGGTGTTGGTTCTTTTCGCTTTGCCTTTGGGTTCTTAGGACAAGTTGTTTTCGTATGCGTGTTGGTCTTCTCTCCAAAATGGCCACAAGGTTTCATTTGCTTCTTTTTAACTCCAAGTGTTTTTTCTCTCTCACTCTTTCGCCTTTTATTGCGTTCTACTTCTGTAATATTTCCTTTGTTTAGTGCCTTTGTTGGATTGTTAACTTTTTGTTTATCAGGTTTTGAAATAGCAAAATGCTCACCAATCACATCTCCCGTTTTTCCCGAAGGAGGAATTGGCACCTCAGCCTCCACTTCTGTCTTCAATGTCTTCAAATTTTCTACTAAAGCACCCATCTTCTCTACATTATTGCTCAACCTAAATAAACAATCATCCACCATAGCATTTGCTTCATTTGTAAGCCTTTCAACTTTTACATTTTTCCCCGTATCTGTTTCTTTTTCTTCTCAAGTCAGGTGGAACTATATCCCTTGTCCACCGCCTCAAAATATATTGATTTGGAATGACTTCAATATCACGATTCTTGAAGACACAAAATACGTGTCGGCATAGGAAACCGTATCGAGCAAAATGTCTGCAGGAGCATACAACCGACCCATTTTCTATATTACGAAGTACCTTTTCAAAACAAAATAATAAAAGAATTAAATTCTATGAATGTGATTAAATGAGATCACATGTGATTACAAGACAAATCACATGTGACTCTAAAGATATCACATGTGATTACAGTCTAAATCACATGTGATTCTAAAGAGATCACATGTCATTTCAGGAATCACATGTAATCCTTGTAAATAAACTAACAAATATTTTTAAGAAATTACATACCTTATAGTCTATAACTGTTTGTGCTGCTGTTTCGCTTTCATCTGTAATTTCCTTGTTAAGTGTTCTATAAGGTGGTGCATTTCTGTCTCTAACTACAACAATCTCACAACCTTCTTCCATTTTTAAATCATGTATTGTACAACTCCAACATGCTTCATTTATTTCTGTTTGCGCAAGCAAAAATATTGTCCTAGTATAAACTCTTGCTGCATGACGTTCAATTTTTAACATTGTTTTACACTTTGGTGCCGCGTCTAGTGTTTTGAAGTCCAAATGTTCTTGCCTATAACGTTGCCTTTCCATTGCTAATTCATAGGACATCATGAAGCTAACTAGTGTTGACCCTGGGCTTGTGAAACTTTTGAAGAACGAATTTTCACTCTCAGACCTTGATGTGGTTCTCATCAATCCAAATAATGGAAAGTCTATAAAATAAGTTGGAATCCACATTTCTCTAAGATTAAACATCTTTGTCATCCATTTGTGTTTTTGCAAACCAAAATCTTCAATCAACTTGGCCCATCTCTCTTCAGATTGCAAGGGTTCAACAAACATATTCCAAATGAGCTTCTTAGAACGCTTCTTGAAATCAGTTTCTTTGTATATTGTCTTACAAATCTGTTTTATTGAAAAATAGAGTTTTAGTGGCTTATTTTTCAATATAAAGCGCATGATATATACATAGGAATCACATGTGAATCATATAATTTTAAAGTTGAATCACCTGTGAATCACATGTGATTATTATGTTAATCACATATGATTTATAGACGAATCACATGTAATTACATGTGAACCAAATGTGATTAATATATGAATCACATGTGATTCATATGATATAATAGTTGAATCACATGTGAATCACACATAAGTCAATAAAAACAGATTTTGTTAATTGAATATTCTTACCATTGCTGGAATCTTTTGATCAATATGCCACATGCAAAGTCTGTGTTTTGAGTGAGTGAAAACGGCTTCAATAGCATTCTTCATTGCTCCATCTTGATCTATTACCACCATGGTTGGTTCTTTCTTGAAGGCAGTCATAAATGCTTTTAGTAGCCACGTGTATGATTCAGTATCTTCATGTAAAAGCATTCCCGAACCAAATGTCACACACCTTCTGTGATTATCGACGCCAGTGAACGGTACAAACACCATGTTGTACCTAGGAACATATATAGATAAATATACTGTGATGCAAAAGTAAATCACATGTAATAGATAGTATAATCACATGTGATTCATCATATAATCACATGTGATTGTTGAAATAATCATATGTGATTTTGTGTTTAAAAGGAAATCATATTAAAATATATATATATATATATATATATATATATATATATATATATATATATATATATATATATATATATATATATATATATATATATACTTACTTGTTACACCTGAATGTTGCATCAAAGGATACTATGTCTCCAAACTCTTTGTAGTTGCATTTCGCAACTTCATCCGCCCAAAACATTGCCTCTAACTCATTGTTTTTTTTTTTACCTTATATTGAAATGTAAAGTCCGACACATAATCCTTTCTATTTTCCATTTTGTTTATAAGCATTTATGCGTCACTTTCTCCTATGAAAGCATTAATTTCCCTTTGATAATTCTTAAAATCATCAGATGTCCCATGAACATACTCATATCTACCTTTCATACTGGTTAACAAGTTATGAGCCCGTGTTACACTAATCTTGTTTGCTGCTGCTTTTACAACAAACATTTTTTGTGCTTGAGTCATTTTTCTTTGTTTTTTTGTAAAATGTTTGTACTCTTTTGGTATTAGCATATGGCTGCGTTTATCATTAAACTGAACTAACTTGTATTTTCAAGAAACTGTATGCAATTCTAACCTTATACGAGCTTTACAACCTGTTACATGAAGAGTTGTATTTCTATTTTGTTTGTCACTGTTTTGAGGATCCAAAGTGTCGATATTAATACCTCTTGGATGACCGTCTTTGTTACACATGATGTATTTGCATTGTACCTTACCAGATTTTGTTAATCGTTGCCCTGACTTTTTTATTTGAAAACCTCCTGCTTCTGCGTAAGTACTATACATCTCTATAGCTTCCTCTAAAGTATCATAGTATCTTCCCTCAACAGGTATAGGAATGCCTTCATCTACATGAGGCACCCAATATATCGATCCACTCGGTGTCTCAGAATGCTCATATAAAGTTGGTCTGGGTGATCTCATAGAATCTGCATATTAAAAACAGATCACTTGTGATTCGTGGGAAATTACATGTGATTTATCGAAAAACACATGTGATTCATTAATAAATCACATGTGATATAACTTTATAACAGATTCAAACAATAAAACAGCATAGTCACAGAATTACATGTGATTTAAGATAACTAATAATCTGAATCACATGTGATTCAGATTAAAAAGGTTGTGATTCACAGTTTAATAACATTTTATGTGAGTCACATGTGATTTAAAAAGGAATCACATGTGATTTACAAATTATTCAAACCTTTTTTTACTCCTTTCTATGTTTTAAAATAACCTAGTGCAAATCACATGTGATTTAACATTCTAAAGGATCAAAACACTAAAACAGCTGACAAAAAAATTGTATAATATACCAAAAGATCAAATCACACGTTATTTACCTTCAATTTTCTTTTCAACATCAACTTTATCTACAACATCTACTGGAACATCTACAACATCAACTTCTGGTAAAACTTTTTCTAGATCTTGTAAATCATCTACAACATCTCCTATGTCTGCAACATCTAGTGGAACTTGGATCAGCTTATTCTCATCTATAACATCGATTAAATTCCGATTTTCATCCATTTTTAAACAACGGAGGTGATTATCCAACGGTTTTTATGGTGATTGTGATGAAAGAGAAAGTAGATCCGATAATAACGGCGGTTTTTATGGTGTGAACGACGGTGATTGAGTGAAACGATGACGGAAGTAGGTGTCGGTGTGTGTTTACTTTTTCGGCGGTGATTTTCCGGCGGTGTTTACTTTTCCGGCGGTGGTTTTATGAGAGAGGAAGTAGGTGCCGGTGTGTGTGTGTTTTTATGAGAGAGAAAGTAAGGTTTTGAATGGGATTATGGAAGATATTTTTTGATTTTATTGGTTAGATGTGGAATAACTTATTTGCCCTTGTTTTGTATTTTCTGATTTAATCTCATCTGTTGGATGAAAGGAGGACGGATGGATGAGATTCTTTGGTTTGTTCTTTAGATAATGGTGGTTTGTCATGGATCTCACCTCTTTATATATACATTACAAATCGTTTAATATATATAACTTAGGATTAGTTTTGGATAATTTAGACTAACAGTTTAATTAGTTTATATAATGTAATTTTTAATATATTGTAAATTTTTATATTTATAATCCATACTTAGGAAAAATTCAAATTGGCACGTAAAATGATAGTCTAAATATTTAAGGTGTTTTACATCTGTTCCCACGGTAAGGCTAACGGTTTACTTTTATTTGTGCAGGTAATCATTTCATTACTTAGTTTAGTGCAAGCATAATCCATCAATGGCCCGTTAAGGCAGCCCAATACGCAATTCTAACCCAACTCACAATACCCATCACACATTTTGCACTAACAGTATGGATGAAATAATTTGTCAATGGTCATATTTTTTAACTGTTTCTACGTCATCTTCTGGTAATTGACGAAACAATGGATGCCAAGACATATCGGCAGATGATTCATGATTATGTGCCAAGTCGTTTATCTTAAAAACCCAAGAACCACTTTTTTTTTTTTTTTTTTTTTTTTTTACCTACTATGTGTGGAAGGGGCATTTGGTTAAACAAGATATTATGCTCCTTTTTTCGTTTTTCTCCAACAGTGTGTCCATCTCGGCGGGCACCACTTCGTTCACATTGCAAAGCGACATAGTCGTCTTTTTTTTAATCGTGAATAGATAGGCCATATCCTATAGCATAATAAAAGACTTGCACGCTCTTTAGTAGTTCATCACACGATTCGAATGTAGAGCTAGTAAGATAATGTTCTTCATTTTGAGTTATTGAGCTTGGCGAGTCCATCGAGTTCATTTGTTTCCTAAAATATATAATGGAAACTAAGAGGAAGCTAGTTTCGTTATGCATGATTAGTAAGTTCAGTATGATAAATGTAGTTCATATATGATTAGTAAAATCCAATATGATACATGTATTATTGCATGGCAAAAATGAAAATCTAGACAATATTAATAAATATAAGCAGTCAAAAAGTCTTATTACTATGGCAAACATGAAAACTAATTCTATATCTATATGTTCGATTACAGTGGTAAAGATTAGTAACTAATTCATGTTAAAGAAATAACACTGAGTAAGTTAATTTCATACAAACCTGTGATGGATCAGAGGGCGGTGGTGGAGTAGATCAGTAACGGGATAACTAAAGAGGAAGAGGCATGAGGAATAAGTCACGTCACGCCGTTAGGGTATAATAAAAGGGGTAAAAATTATACAAGGGCATAATAGTCCTTGCAAGATAATTTTATGTGCATTGATCAATTTGCTATGTGTAAATATCAATTCCCCGTATGTAGTAGTGATGATAAATTTATCACTTGAACAATCTACCATGATTTATTCAAACTCGTATCAAGATATGACTTTGACTTTGTGAAGATGTCAACTCTTATTAACTCGAACCTTGAATGTTACAAACTTCAAAATCATGTTCCAATATTTTGTTAGTAATGAAAAACGTTAAGTAACTTCCATAAAAGCCAGTCGAACCCCACCGTATTCTTTAAAGAAAAGCCAGAAAAAACTTCATGTATTTACTTATAAAATATTAAAATGATTATTGCCAATATCTTTTATCAAATCCCAGTATTCATTATGAATAATTTAAAGAAGTCAAACATGTAAAATAAGGTCCTAACACTTAAATTATTTAACTTCACTTCTGATTAATATAAAGTAGTGCAGAAAACAAAATCAATCATATTATTAACAGCTTCATGTTGATACAACTATATCCTGTTGATGACTCTTCAAATCTGTTGAACTAAAAAGCCTCTGAACTATTGATATTTTCTGTAACCACACTAGAGCTTGACCAGTAAGATGATACAACAGGGAAGTTGAGATTGAAATCTCAAAACTGATTTACCCCGATGCAAGGCCTCGAGATCGAACATCGAGTTCGTTATGAAAACAATCAACAATATGAACATAGATATCATGAAAATAGAATATTTTTAAAGAAAGAAAGTACAGAATGGCTACATTATTTCAAGTTACAATTACATAGGCGTAAAACAATGTACTCCGATCTTCAACAATTTGTATGTCTGATGTATTAACACATGACTCAAAAAACCACCTGGACCCAAAAATACCCAGACCTTTTAACTGAAAAATGCTGTGAGGGAGATGATTTATTCTTGTATCTCTTATATCTAACTCTTTTAGACATTCTAAACATCCAATTTCTGCAGGCAGTTTCTCAACTCTAGTACAACCACAGAGATTTAGATATTTCAGATGTTTCATCTCACAGATGCTGTTTGGAATATCTTGTAAAAGGTAACACCCACTTACATTTAGCCTCTCTAAACATTCTAATTTGCCAAGATCCTCAGGTAACTTCTTAAGATGTTTCAATGATACAGTTAGCTCCACTAGATTCGGAGTCTTCCCAAGGTCAAGGGTCTTCAACTTTAACCAACTTAGCTCAAGGGAGCTAAGATTTAGACATTCAGTGGGCATATGAAGTTCTACCAAATCATTACAATACTTGATACTTAGCAACTCAAGCTTCGGAGTCAACCCAAGGTCAAGGGTCTTCAACTTTAACCAACTTAGCTCAAGGGAGCTAAGATTTAGACATTCAGTGGGCATATGAAGTTCTACCAAATAATCAAAATACGTGATACTTAGCATCTCAAGCGTCGGAGTCATCCCAAGGTCAAGGGTCTTCAACTTTAACTTACTTAGCTCAAGGGATCTAAGATTTAGACATTCAGTGGGCATATGAAGTTCTACCAAATCATAACAATACTTGATACTTAGCATCTCAAGCGTCGGAGTCATCCCAAGGTCAAGGGTCTTCAAGTTTAACTCACTTACCTCAAGGGATCTAAGATTTAGACATTCAGTGGGCATATGAAGTTCTACCAAATCCCAACAATCCGTGATACTTAGCATCTCAAGCGTCGGAGTCAACCCAAGGTCAAGGGTCTTCAACTTTAACCCACTTAGCTCAAGGGATCTAAGATTTAGACATTCAGTGGGCATATGAAGTTCTACCAAATCCTCACAATACGTGATACTTAGCATCTCAAGCGTCGGAATCAACCCAAGGTCAAGGGTCTTCAACTTTAACTTACTTAGCTTAAGGGAGCTAAGATTTAGACATTCCGTGGGCATATGAAGTTCTACCAAGTCATGACAATGACTAATGGTGAGAGATACGAGGTTTAGATATTCAGCAGGCATGTAAACTTCTGTCAAATCCTTACATTCTGTAAGACGTACATCGACAAGATTCCGACTATTCCCGAGGTGAAGGGTCCTCAACTTTGAATGACTGATTGAAATGAGCTGTGGACATTCAGAGGGCATGTGTTCTGTCAAATCAGGACAATCTTTGAGACTTAGCGTCTTAAGATTTGGAGTAATCCTGAGGTCAAGGTTCCTCAACAATGTGTATGAGAGGTCGAGAGATACGAGGTTTAAACAACTAGCAGGCATGTGAAGTTCTACCAATTCATTACAATCTTCAAGAATCATCTTTTCAAGGTTTGGAGTAATCCCGAGGTGAAGAGTTTTCAACTTTGAATGATTAAGTTTGAAAATTCTAAGATTTTGACTTTCCGCGGGCATGAGGAGTTCTACCAAATCATGACAATTTATGAGACATAGCTTATCAAGATTTGGGGTAAGCGTGAGGTTGATGGACCTGAGCTTTAGACTTTCGGTTGGCATCCGAAGTTCTACCAAATCCTCACATGCGATAATACGTAACATCTCAAGATTCGGAGTCATCCCAAGGTCAAGGGTCTTCAACTTTAACTTCCTTAGCTCAAGGGAACTAAGATTTAGACATTCAGTGGGCATATGAAGTTCTACCAAGTCATGACAATGACTAATGGTGAGAGATACGAGGTTTGGATATTCAGCAGACACGTAAACTTCTGTCAAATCCTTACATTCTGTAAGACGTACATCGACAAGATTCCGACTATTCCCGAGGTGAAGGGTCCTCAACTTTGAATGACTGATTGAAATGAACTGTGGACATTCAGAGGGCATGTGTTCTATCAAATCAGGACAATCTTTGAGACTTAGCATCTTAAGATTTGGAATAATCCTGAGGTCAAGGTTCCTCAACAATGTGTATGAGAGGTCGAGAGATGCGAGGTTTAAACAACTAGCAGGAGTGAACACGACATCAATGATCCTTAAGTTTGAATCACTGATTTTAAAGGATCTATGATATAGACTTTCAGCGGGCACGTGAAGTTTAACCAAGTATTTACAATTTTCAAGAATTAACTCTTCAAGTTTCGGAGTAATACTGAGGTCAAGGATCCTTAACTTTGAATTACTGAGTTTGAGGGATCTAAGATTTACACCTTTAGCAAGCATGTGAAGTTCTACCAAATTATTGCAATCTTCAAAAATTAACTCCGCAAGATTCGGAGTATCTCCGAGCTTAAGGATCCTTAACTTTGAATGACTAACTTTGAGGGATCTAAGCTTTAGACTTGTAGTGGGCATGTGAAGTTCTACCAAATCATTGCAATCTTCAAGAATTAACTCTCCAAGTATTGGAGTAATTCCGAGCTTAAGGATCCTTAACTTTGAATGACTAAATGTGAGGGAGTTAAGCTTTAGACTTTCAGCAGGCATGTGAAGTTCTACCAATTCATTACAATCTTCAAGAATCATCTTTTCAAGGTTTGGAGTAATCCCGAGGTGAAGAGTTTTCAACTTTGAATGATTAAGTTTGAAAATTCTAAGATTTTGACTTTCCGCGGGCATGAGGAGTTCTTCCAAATCATGACAATTTATGAGACATAGCTTATCAAGATTTGGAGTAAGCGTTAGGTTGATGGACTTGAGCTTTATACTTTCGGTTGGCATCCGAAGTTCTACCAAATCCTCACATGCGATAATACGTAACATCTCAAGATTTGGAGTCAACCTAAGGTCAAGGGTCCTCACCTTTAGGTTAAACATTTCGAGGAACTTGAGCTTATAAAGAACCTATAACAAGCACACACACAACCAAAAAGAAAGATGAATATTGGTGTAATGACAGGCCAATAGATATACACCATTATGGTTAATCACATATGTGAAACAACCATTATAAATTAAATACCTTTGCTTCTCCACCTTCCCAAAGTTGTACGATATTGCTGTCATGTAGTTCAAGTCCAACAAGATTATTTGCTTGAAATGTTTTCGGAAAACTCCAAAAAGGATAACCACTCCATCTGAGATATCGTAAGGAATTTGGAAGGTATTGGCTAACTTCATCGAATTCCTCGTCACTACCATAACAATCATCTTCACTTCCAGATAACTCATTATTTGAGGAATACACTGAGAGAAACCTAAGCTCCTTCAGCTTGGCTAGACCTTTCACATGTAAATACTCTGTTCTCAATTTTATACATTTTGTTGCTTGGGTACCCTGTAGACCAAAAAGCAATGGCCATGAAATATGTTTCGTATCAAAATAAAGAGTTAAGTCTATATAATAGCAAGATACTTTTTAAAATGTACAAATATCGTACGTGTACTTTGAAAATTCATCTCGATATCGCACCTTAGTTGACGTGGCATGATTAGTCACCGGTTAAACTAATTACACGACATTGTTAATGATTTTTATTGACGATGTGAAGATTACACTTATTATATCTTACTGATATTTTTCGTATATATCATTACAAACACGTTACATACATAAATATGAATCCCAATAATCATAAATCGATGCGATCAAGAAATTGAAGGAGAAACAATCGATATTCTTGCTTAATGATTATCAAGATGTTTATCATTCATTTAAATAAGTTTAACGACAGAAAAAAATTCTTCTGTTATTCATTTGTTCAATTATTATTACTTTATAAGTTTATAGTAAAAATAAGTTCCACTACATTATAGAAAAAACACACTTCCGGTGCATAAAAAAGTGCACTTCGAGTAGGATAGGGCAAATTCCTTCAAAATGCATCATACTTACCACAAATGTTATTTCCATGTACTGAACAAATTCTTTTCCTTATATGGGTACTAAACTTTCATTTTTTAGTCTTTTTGATGTACTTTTTGACGTTTTTGCCCCTCAAATTATTAAAAATCCAAGGGCAAAAATGTAATAAAGTACATCAAAAAGACCAAAAAATGAAAGTTCATAACCCATATAAGGAAAAAAAATTGTTCAGTACACGAAAGTAACATTTGTGCCAAGTATAGTACATTAATAGGTATTTTGCCCAGTAGCATAAGTAGAGGTAAAGCGAATTAAAGAATGTAACTAAATATACACTAAACAAAATTCAACATAACATTGAATGAGTGTGTCATGTACATATAATTTTGACTTTGGCATATTTAAAATAAGTATGTGATGATAAAAGAACTAATTTTGAAAGTACGTGTACGATATTTGCATTTTTTAAAGTTCACGTATAATTTTTGTACATTTTTAAAAGTATCTTGCTATTATATGAACTTAACCCCAAAATAAAATGTGTTAAAGTGTCATAAATCCTTACCCGGTCATTAGCCAATATATCTTCAATTTCCTCATCAATCCACAATCGGCTATGTCTATGAGGTTCATCAAGGTGCAAACGGCGAACAATATGCCTGCCCATTTCTTGTATATGGTCGTGCATGTCCAATACCCCATATTTGGAAATTTTGATGAGAGATTTCTGCTCCAGAACTCTTAAACCATTTCTAGCGTGAAAACCACAGCTTTCAAGCACTCTGATTGCTTCGTCTTTATACCACCCTTCTAGTAAGCAGGCAATGTCTAGGAATATTTCCTTGTGATCCTCCTTGAGACCATTATAGCTTATTTCCAATTTTTCCATAGTTGCCTCTAATGGAATTGTTTTTAATCTTTCTAAGGCATCTTTCCAATCTAGCACATCTTGACTACAGAGAAATGAACCCAAAACTTTAATTGTTAAAGGAAGGCCATCAGCATATTTTACAACTTCACCTGATAGGTCTTTGTATCCTTCAACCGGGATCTCTCTTCCAAATGCATACCTACTAAAGAGGCAAAGTGCTTCATCGGGCGACAACAGACTGATTTGATGAACAAAGTTATGAATGAAGTTCACTCGGTGGGCTACTAGCACTTGCTCATCTCGTGTGGTAATGATGATTCTGCTTCCCGGCTTAAACCAGTTAGATGCACCAGATAACGCCTCTAGCTGCTTTGTATCATTCACGTCATCTAGAACAAGAAGAAGCTTTTTACGATGTAACATCTGTCTCATCGTGTTTTTACCACCAGAAACACTGCTAATGGTGATGTTTTGATCACTGAAAACATCCATAAGGATTTGTTTTTGTAACTTCTTCAAGCCGGACAAAGAGGGTTTTGAGAATTCCCTGACATTTTCAACAAAACTTTTTCCCTCGAACTGATTGGATATTTGGTCAAAAATAGCTCTGGCCAAAGTTGTTTTCCCACCACCACCAATCCCCTTAATTCCAATCATGCGAACATCTTCGACACCATTTTCTATAGATGAAAGAACCTTATTGATTCGCATCTCCATGCCTACTAAATTCTCATCAGCACTTGAATTGATAGAACATAACTTATTAAAAATATGGGAAACAACTATTTGGATTAGCTTAGATTCATCCCTGTAAAAGAACAAGATCATCAGTCATATGAACGTAGATTAGAAAGAAACTAAACTAAAAATAAGTTACAAGTTTTAATGAAGCTAGGGTCAATTTACCCATTAGTTGTCGCCTTTAAATCCCACCCAACGAGATCGGCTGCTTCTTTCAAAGTCTCCCTCCATTTCCCAGCAGCTTCTTTCTTTACATGCTTGGAAAAGGCTTCTCCAACTAGTCCAAGTTGATTTCTGACTTCAGTGGGCTCCACATCATAGAAGACTGGATAAGCAGTCTGCTCAACTGTCTTCTGACACTCCATAATGTTGACGAGCTCGTCTAAGCACCAAGATGAAGATGCATATGTCTTTGAGAAAACAATGATGAAAAATCTTGACTCTTCAATGGATTTGAGGAGTTGATCGTTGATCCTTTCCCCTTTCTCGATTTTCTCATCGTCTTTGTAAGTTTCAATGCCTTTTTGCACAAGAGCTTGATAAAGGTGGCCAACAAAGTTCTTGCGAGTGTCTTCACCCCTGAAACTCAGAAAAACATCATACTTAAACCTCTTTTTTGGTTCAGATGAGCTTGAAGAAGACTCTTTTTTTGGTTCAGATGAGCTTGAAGAAGACTCTTCTTTTTTTGGTTCATTTGAGTTTGAGGACGATTCTTCTTGTTTTGGTTCAGATGAGTTAGAAGAAGATTCTTCTTTTTTTGGGGCAGATGAAGATTCTTCTTGTTTTGGTTCATTTGAGTTTGAAGAAGATGCCTTTGAATAAAAGTAGTAATAGATAAAAGTTGAAGATGCCATTAGCATAACTCCTAATAAAGCTATGGATGAAAGATCTGAGAAACGTAATAATCTGCTGAAGGACATTTCTACAAACTGATTGCAAAGAAAAGTGAATGAAATGGATCAAAGGTAGGCGTTGACTCAAAGAAACTTGATAATGTGAAAAGGTGATTGTGAAATGATGTTGAGAAACAAAAGCCACAAATAAACAGGGAAATACTTGAAGCTCTTTTGAATTGAAGGATATGATTGCAAGGAACTGGATGAGATGAATAATCTTTCTAGAGCAATTATTAACAAGATAATGGTAATGTCAAGGCAACTGCGTTTGTGGATTATACGCGGAGATATAAAAACCCATCATTCAGTCAAATGAAATAATCTTTCAAACAAAAGTTACATTTACGATCCTTCGTGTATTCGGATTTTCGTATTTTGTTCAAGCATTTTAATTTATGAAACATACGAGTAATTTTATTATTATTATTATTATTATTATTATTATTATTATTATTATTATTATTATTATTATTATTATTATTATCATCACTTTATTGAAAAACAAATAAGATTTTACAAAAAATTAGTGGGGAGCCGAGATACTAACTGAGCCCCCACACCTCTAGCTACTGCAAAACCAATCATACTAAAAATATGTGGAGCAGCACGTGCTTCAATAATTATTATTATTATTATTATTATTATTATTATTATTATTATTATTATTATTATTATTATTATTATTATTATTATTATTATTGGTCCATGTGGTTTATCCAAAATAACAACTTTCGTCTCTCGAAGTTTAAAGTTGCATTGGTAGTCAAACAAATAACACACCTGGTCCTTATAGGGACCATTCATGTTATTCTTTGCAGGCGAAAATTTCACCTATAGGGACCATGTGTGTTATTTGTTTACATACTTAGGGACTATCAATGCAACTTTAAACTTCGAGGAACGAAAATTGTTATTTTAGACAAACAACAGGGACCAACCATGTAATTTACTCTTATTATTATTATTATTATTATTATTATTATTATTATTATTATTACGAGAAAGGCAACGGACGTCGCGTTGCGGGCTTCGCTGTTTATTGGTTTCGATTTTTTTTTTTTTTTTTTTTAAAGTAAAGCACAATATTTAGTGGTTTTTTTGTTTGTTTTCTTTATAACATAGTCATAGGTTATTACGGAAAAGAGATGTTTCAAATGAGAAGTTTTTTCTACATCATTTGGTTTACCAGTAATTTTCTATTCTCGCCGTCGAGAGACATAAATAACCATAGCATGGTAGAACTAATAATATTGTTATGTTTTTTAACATATGCATTTGTAGTTGTTTGTATTTTTGTTTGTTTGTTACATTTTATTTATGTGCAATTAACCACTTGGACTTTTAAGTGCAATTTTTATTAATATAAATCCGTATGTTTAGGGGTTTCATTCTCACACAATTATCTTTTTCTTTTTCTTTGAAACCCTAAACGTAACGATTGATATCCAAATGGCATCGCTATCTACACCACATGCTATGGCTTCTACTCCTAAATTTCAATAGTTGAAGCAAATTGCTGATTCTGATGATCTTGATGATGTTTTCCACCTACTTTTTAGCCAGCAAAACACTGAAATTGAGGGGTTAATCATGTTACTAGGGCAAAAGCGTGATCATTTAGCTAAGGAGATCAAACGACTTGAAAAGTTGATTGAAGAAGGGGAACGTTTATGCCCTTTTCATGATGAAGGTGCTGATGGGTTGCAGTTTATGAAGGAGACGTTGGAGACAGATAAGAAGATTCTTGCTGGTTTAATTGGAGTGATGGATTTGGCCCATGAAAGAAGGACAGAGAAGAAGCATCATTTGGCTTGGTTTGAGAAGGTCTAGGCTGCTTTTGTGGTATCTTTTGGTCACCCTTTATTTTTCATTTTCGATTGGCAGGGTGTTTTAGTAATGGTCATGGTTTAGGCATCCCTAATATGTAATATGATGCAAGCCTTTAGGCAATTTTTGTATAGCCATTAGGCAATTTTGTATCGGCATTATATCGTTTATGTATGAACTCACCTGTTAAGGTGTTATTTATAAAAATATTGGTTATTATGCATTGTAAGTTGTTTTGTTTTCTTCATTCTTTTTTTTTTTCTTTACACGCAACAAGGGATAAGAATGATTTTTAGAACTTTTTATTGTTTGATGCGTTTTAGCTATATTTTTATTATCCTTTGTGGGTTAAAAATTTCAAATTCTGACATACAGCAAGATCCATGAATCATATATGAGTAAAAAAAAAAGTTACATAGTTTAGGTAGGTATACTTTTTTTTTTTTTTTTTTTCAAGGTCTTTCAAGCACTGTGTTGCATGTGAAATGTAAAGAAAACTTATGCGCTTTTAGTTTGGTTAGTTTTAATGTTCTTAGTTACATTGTTGCCTATATAAGGAGCAGGGGTGTGCTTCTTATTGTCACTTGCATCTCTTTACTTCACTTAAAAAAAATCTGCAAAACAAAATGCCACGAACTCCTAACTTTGATGACTTGAAAGAGGATTGTAATTCTCATAGGCTGGAACACTGTTTTCGTTTCTTGTTTATGCAAGAGGCGGCTGAGAATGAAAGCTTCATCGCGCTCCTTGATGAAGAATGTGAAGTTGTACGTCGCAGAATGCAAAACGGCGGGAGTTGCTTCAAGAGGGTCAAAGTTTTAGTCTGTTTGATCTTGTTTCTGGTAATGGGTTGCAATGCATGAGAGAGGCGCAGTATAAGGATGATCATATTTTGGCTGCTCTGATTGTTGTTTTGGATTTGGCACGCGAGGCAAGGGATGAGAAGCGTAGGCATGTGGCAACGATGGAGCAGTATGGTTGATGTGGTTTGGTGTATTCTTCGATGTTGGTGTGTGTGTGTTAGTAGAAGTTCATCTAGGTTTCCATTCCCGTCTATGATGTTATGTTTGTCAGTAAAAGTTCATCTAGGTTTCGAGTTCAGTTGTCAGTGATAATGGTTGTAAGCTATGCTAGTTATGTAAGTTATGTCAGTCATGAATAAAAGTTTGAGTTTCTTCGTATTCACCGATCTTTTAGTTTCACATATGATGCTTTCATTATTTATTTATTTCGTCTACATTTTTTTTATTTGCTAATATATTGATGATATGAAAGGTGTGCAATGCTAAACATATATCTGATGAGAGAGCAAATAGTTGCACCAAACAGCAAGGCTGATAGTTAATTAGTTTTAAAGTTATGGCTATAGAGGCCATGTATAAAATAAAGATCGATGTAACTGTTTTACAGAAGACTCTTGCTTAGATGGTTGGTGCTAAGTAGTAGAAGCTAAAATAAACAATAAACAAGCTCAATACTCAGATCTACACTATGATACTATATTATGCAATTTTTAACTAAGAAATAAGAATTTAAACTCACTAATGGCCTCAGCTGAACATAGGCTCCTTAGAGACAGCTACAAGCTCAAGCTTATTAAGAGAATAAGCTGGTAAAGTCCATCTTACCCCATCCATTGCAGGCAACTTCCTTAGCTTTACAAAACATGCTTAGGTATAACTGTTTTTTGTGATTTTTGAATGGATAAGGTACTTTTTATGTATACTACAGTTTTACTATACTAAATTGAGCTTAAACAAACAATAAAACAGCTTATGTAAACTTTTCAAAGCTAATCCAGCATATTTCTCATTTTTTATGTTTTTCTGATTTTTTTTTTTTTTTTTTTATATTTTTGATATAGGATGAAAAGGTTTAAGAGATAAAAGTTTATAAAAGCTTAGAATGATTAAGAGGAGCTTTATAAAACAGTAACAAGCTAATTTAACTAATTTTAAGCTAATTTGTGAATTTGAGGAGTTTAAACAAGTACGAATTATAAACATCTACTAATAATTTTATTAAATGAAAGCTGAGATTAAACTACTGAAAACTTAGATTACAAGTTTTAAAACTAAATCTATCACTACAAAAGCTATTTTGACAGCATAATCCTACACTAAAACTACATTGAAATGGTGAGGTGAGGGGTTCCTTTTATAGTAGAGATGAGGTGTGGATAAGGGTCTTCTCAGAAGCTGCTAGATCCTTTCTTGATAGCCCTTGGATTGATTCTCACCTAGAACTCTCAATCGTGGCCCTTGGATCAAATCAGTGATGTGTATGGACCAACAGAAAGCTGGGATTTGTTCACTGTGGCAATCCTTGAGGTCACTGTCCATGTCAGCTTGAAAGATGCTTAGTACTAAGCTCCATTGAAAGGTACGGATGGGAATTTAGTGGTGGGAGGTTGAAGATAAACAGTGTACGCGAGGGTGTTTTGGTTTTTTTATTATTATTATTTATTATTATTTATTTATTTATTTATTTATAGTTTAAATTGTGGGTTTGGGTTACGGGTTAAGTAAAAAGGGTGGGTTGTGATGGTTACGGGTTTGGGCCAGGTGGTGTTGGGCTTTAGTGGATATGGCTTGGATTAGGTTTCAGTTTTATAGTAGATTTGGTTAAGGTAGTGTATACCACAAGGACCATTTGTGAATTTTCTGAAAATGCAAGGACCAAAGCTGCTTTTTTTCACAAGTGTTCTCCAAGGGCCATTGATGTTAATCTTCAATTCTTGAGGGGCCTTTGATGTCAATTCTTCAAATTTATTCTTCAAAGGGACTAAACTTTAAAATTTTGAAAGTAGAAGGACCATTTTTGCCAACTTTCACAAACTTCCATCAAGGGTCATTTTTGTCATTTCTTCAAACTTCAAGGACTTGATTTGACTTTATGAGCTCAACTTTGACCATTATGCTTTCCCGGCCTCGGCTTTTGACACTTTTTCAATTCTCGTGCTCGTTTTGTCGTTTTCTCATTGATTTTTGTCCTTTTCTTAAATATCCGTATCTGCACGATCACAGATACAAAAACACAATATCTTTGGCATTTATGGTTAGTTTTTAGTTTTTTTGGTCTTAATTTGGTAAAGAAAAGGTCTGTGAATAAGCACATACCAACCCCCTTAGTAGCTCCGCCTCTCCTCATAAGGACAACTACATAGGTGTAACAAAACACTTGCCAACTACATAAGTGTAACTACATAAGCTCTAAGTTTATCTAACGGACTGGTTGAAAACTTGATAAGGTCCATGTGAACAAGGTAATAAGCCCAAAAAACATCAAATTTTAATCTATCTCTTAAAAGAAAAGAATACTATAAGTATGTTTGGCGAAAATAACTGTTGTTGGAACTGAAGATGTAACTTTAGATGGAGATGAAAGAATATTTCCTTCTAGTAAGCAGGCAATGTCTAGGAATATTTCCTTGTAATCCTCCTCGAGACCATTATAGCTTATTTCCAATTTTTCCATAGTTGCCTCTAATGGAATTGTTTTTAATCTTTCTAAGGCATCTTTCCAATCTAGCACATCTTGACCACGCAGAAATGAACCCAAAACTTTAATTGTTAAAGGAAGGCCATCAGCATATTTTACAACTTCACCTGATAGGTCTTTGTATCCTTCAACCGGGATCTCTCTTCCAAATGCATACCTACCAAAGAGGCAAAGTGCTTCATCGGGCGACAACAGACTGATTTGATGAACAAAGGTATGAATGAAGTTCACTTGGTGGGCTACTAGCACTTGCTCATCTCGTGTGGTAATGATGATTCTGCTTCCCGACTTAAACCAGTTAGATGCACCAGATAACGCCTCTAGCTGCTTTGTATCATTCAAGTCAGCTAGAACAACAAGAAGCTTTTTACGATGTAACATCTCTTTCATCGTGTTTTTACCACCGGAAACACTGCTAATGGTGATGTTTTGATCGCTGAAAACATCCATAAGGATTTGTTTTTGTAACTTCTTCAAGCCAGACAAAGAGGGTTTTGAGAATTCCCTGACATTTTCAACAAAACTTTTTCCCTCGAACTGATTGGATATTTGGTCAAAAACAGCTCTGGCCAAAGTTGTTTTCCCACCACCACCAATCCCCTTAATTCCAATCATGCGAACATCTTCGACACCAATTTCTAAAGATGAAAGAACCTTATTTATTCGCATCTCCATGCCTACTAAGTTCTCATCAGCACTTGAATTGATAGAATATAACTCATTAAAAATATTGGAAACAACTATTTGGATTAGCTTAGATTCATCCATGTAAAAGAACAAGATCATCACTCATATGAACGTAGATTAGAAAGAAACTAAACTAAAAATAAGTTACAAGTTTTAATGAAGGGTCAATTTACCCATTAGTTGTCGCCTTTAAATCCCACCTAATGAGATCGGTTGCTTCTTTCAAAGCCTCCCTCCATTTCCCAGCAGCTTCTTTCTTTACATGCTTGGAAAAGGCTTCTCCAACTAGTCCAAGTTGCTTTCTGACTTCAGTGGGCTCTACATCATAGAAGACTGGATAAGCAGTCTGCTCAGCTGTCTTTTGACACTCCATAATCTTGACGAGCTCGTCTAAGCACCAAGATGAAGATGCATATGTCTTTGAGAAAACAATGATGAAAAATCTTGACTCTTCAATGGATTTGAGGAGTTGATCGTTGATCCTTTCCCCTTTCTCGATTTTCTCATCGTCTTTGTAAGTTTCAATGCCTTTTTGCACAAGAGCTTGATAAAGGTGGCCAACAAAGTTCTTGCGAGTGTCTTCACCCCTGAAACTCAGAAAAACATCATACTTAAACCTCTTTTGAATGGATGAATTTGAAGTAGAAGCCATTAAAAGTGTGGTTCAATCAAATATTATATATATACTAAAAGGTAAGAGATTACTGTAGCAAGCACTGTGCTTGCTACAGTTGTCTCTACAGTAATTTTTTTTTTTTTTTTTTTTTTTAGTAGTAACGGTCGTTAGTTATTTAACGGCTGTTAATTAACGACCATTATCTTTAACATTATTGATTACTGTAGCAAGCACTGTGCTTGCTACAGTTGTCTCTACAGTAATTTTTTTTTTTTTTTTTAGTATTAACGGTCGTTAGTTATTTAACGGCTGTTAACTAACGACCATTATCTTTTAACATTATCACTGTAGCAAGCACTGTGCTTGCTACAGTTGTCTCTACAGTAATTTTTTTTTCTTTCTTTTTTTTTTTAGTATTAACGGTCGTTAGTTATTTAACGGCTGTTAACTAACGACCACTATCTTTAACATTTAAAAAAAAAATTGTACGCACTTTATCCTTCATCTCAGTGGTTCATTGCAAATTTAGCCCTCAAATAATTTACATAAATGGTCCTTCATGTTATACATCAATTGCAAAGTCAGTCCTAGGTAACTAACTTCACGTTAAGTAGCTAACGGCAACAAAAGAATTCCGCAGTAACGCGCGGGTACCAAACTCGTTTGTTTCAAATTTGATGTTTGCAAAAACTTTAGAATGGGAACGGGACAAAGAAGACTTCGTCTAGTGCTAATTAATAAATATAATGAAAATGGATCCTTGCAAGTTAACCACAAATTAGTAGTTTAATATTGTTAATAATTTTGCCATCTAACATAATTGTCAATTGTGGGTCTTTGTCAACTCCAGACGGTTAACCAACCTGTAATTTACTTGTCATATATTAGGTGGGTTTTTTTTTGTAATTTACTTAATTTATTTGTCATATATTAGGTGGGTTAGATGTTCAAATCTCGTACGTAACTAGATGCAGAAGGTTTTAATACTCTTAATGTACATTAACTCTTCTTTTTTCTTTTTCTTATTTATCCATTTTTTTATTATTTTTTCTTTATTTTCGTTCATCATTTTGTAATTTTCTTCTTGACGTTTCTTTAATATTGATAGTACTTTTAAAAAATAATTACGTCAATTGTTTTGCAAAATACAAAATGTCCAAGATGAACAGTAACAATGATTTAAAAACTCAATTACTTGTATGTTTTTCAAAGAATTATAACATAGCTACTAATTTGTAAAACTAAATTGTGACACGCGTATTTTAATCATGAGCTCAAATTTTTTCTTAAAACAATTTTAGTTGTCCACTGACAATGTTAAGTAAAATTTTTAAATATTTATTTAATTTTCACATTCTTTTCATCTGAAAATATATCATTGACAATTTATAAAATGATGTTAAGTAATTTTTTTTTAATATTTTATTTAATTTTCACATTCTAGATCAAATTGCGACACAATTCTATTGCATCTTTTGCTTTTAAACATTGTAACCGCCTTAACTATGTTTAATTTATGATTTAATGTGATGTTTAGATACCTTTATGTTTTCTAGAAATGAAATTTGATAACGTATCAATATCAATGGCTCAAGTCCACTAATCACACGCTCGAATCAAGCTCAGTCACTTAAGGTTCACGAGTCAACCAATGACAAGAACTATGTAAACCCAGGTAGAGCTAGACCTGATAACATCTCTCAGGCCGCATAGTACAAGCGCATGAGACAATTGTCCCCAACTGTCACTAACGATTAATACGTTCGAGTCTGACAAATGACTTACTTCGATATCATGTCCTCTAATCATATACTCATAAACAGTGGCTGCGATTAACATGTGCAACAGGTGCAACCGCATAGAGCCACCGTTTGTGAGGGGCCTCCAATTTAGTATTGTCCATTAGCAAATGAACTTTGAAAATTAGGAAAAATTACAGAAAACTATTTTATGATATTCTAAATGGAATAGAAAAAGAAAATTTGGAAATTAGTGAAAATTTACCTAAAAACGCAAATTCACGAGAAATCCCGAGCCTTTTTTACAAATCAAAGAAAAATAAGACCAAATCCTAATTTTATATTTTTCCTAGATTAAAAATGATAAAAGAAACCTACAGAAAAAAGATTGACATTTTTTTGATTATTTTTTCTATTTTTCATGAATTACTTGATAAATAAAAGAAATTAAAATAAGAAAAATAGTAAATGAAAACAGAAAAATATGAAAATTTGCAAAAAAGTCTAATTTAATCTAAGAAAAAAGAAAAATATAAAAAGTTGGAAAAAGGTACAAATAAGCTGTGAATAAGCTAATCAGTGAACTTAGGCTTAATATTGAAAATGTATATAAAAGGAATTAAGAACACCACTCCCTTGAGAAAAGTCCCAAGGGCGCATTGATGAGTGTGTGTGGGGGTAAGCTGGGTAGCCCCGTATTCGAATCCCAGCAAATGCTATTTTTTAAAACTTTTTTTTTTCTTTTTACAAAACTACTAAACACAAGCAACTTTTGTGAAAGGATTTTTGAGGAAAAGCTTTTACAAGCTATAAACAAGCTTCATATATCCAACAGTTACACATATAAAGCTAAAATGTAAATTTAAGAACTGAAAGCTACTAACCAAAGGCCAAATAAGCTAATCCTAAAGGCAATAGCTTAACCTTTATCCAAAATCACTCAAACAAATTCAAATCAACAGCAACAAGTGAGCAACAGGCTAAACATAAGCTAAAACAAACTCAAACAACAACTGCATACTCTTATCAAACAAACAGTCCAACTAGGCACTTTGTGAGGCAAACCAAGTTGAGCAAACAAGTTCAAATGAGCAAGCAAAACACAATTAAAAGCTGGTACTATAAGCTGACTGTGGAACCAAAAATCTCACAATGAGGTGCACTGAATCAGCTTATACAAGCTTATGAACATGTCTGATCTAGCAACAATCTATGGTGCAGGGCAATTTTGATAAAAATAGGTCAAAAGAAGCTTGTCAAAAGCTAGTGAGAAAAATTCACAAAAATCTCTAAAAATATGGATTAAGATTCTAAGCTACCAAACTTGATTTTCCCAAAATTACAGCTAATTTGGATTGAACATGAGAAAATGAAAAATCAAAACAAAAATGGTTTTGTAAGATGTTTTTGGTGTTTTGACTTTTTATGTTTTTGAAATTTGTTGATTTAGATGAACTTTAATCTACTCTAAATGACTGATTATGTTGTTTTAAGCTAGGATGAGACTAATTTAAGCTAGTTGTATTACTTATGCAACTAATTATGTGATTGTGCAACCTAATAACTCTAACAGTGTATGCAAAATGAGATTTAACTATGATTTTGACTTTTTATCAAATGACTACTGAATTTTAAGGTTTAATGGGCCTAATATCAACTAATGCAAACTATCTCAACCAATTATAACTACTGAATCAAGCTCAATCACAGAAATAACACCTAATCCAAACACCAATATATCTAACTGAATTCAACTTTTATGAAGCAAATAAGTGAATCAAGCCATGAGATCTCAACATTAGCTTATATTATAATGTATTAGACTTATTTAAGCACAAACACACTGATTTTAACAACAAATCACAGATCTAACACTATAACACAAATCTCACAGTCAAAGAGCAATATTATGAAATAAGCTAAGATAAGACTAGATTAACTCTAATAAGCTCAGAAATATCAAATAGAAGCTAAAATAAACAATAAACAAGCTCAATACTCAGATCTACACTATTATACTATATTATGCAATTTTTAACTAAGAAATAAGAATTTAAACTCACTAATGGCCTCAGCTGAACAAAGACTCCTTATAGGCAGCTACAAGCTCCAGCTTATTTAGAGAATAAGCCGGTACAGTCCATCTTGCCCCATCTATTGCAGGCAACTTCCTTAGCTTTCCAAAACATGCTTAGGTATAACTGTTTTTGTGATTTTTGAATGGATAAGGTCATTTTTATGTATACTACAGTTTTTACTATACTAAATTGAGCTTAAACAAACAATAAAACAGCTTATGTAAACTTTTGAAAGCTAATCCAACATATTTCTTATTTTTTATGCTTTTTCTGATTATTATTATTATTATTATTATTATTATTATTATTATTATTATTATTATTATTATTATTATTTTGATATAGGATGAAAAGGTTTAAGAGATAAAAGTTTATAAAGCTTAGAATGATTAAGAGGAGCTTTATAAAACAGTAGCAAGCTAATTTAACTAATTTTAAGCTAATTTGTGAATTTTCTGAAAATGCAAGGACCAAAGCTGCTATTTTTCACAAGTGTTCCCCAAGGGCGATTGATGTTAATCTTCAATTCTTGAGGGGCCTTTAGTGTCAATTCTTCAAATTTATTCTTCAAAGGGACTAAACTTGACAATTTTGACCCGCAAACACTTTCCTGTTCATAATTTTTGGAGGTTGCTTTCATTGAAAATAGACTTTTGGCTACTTTTAGCCCCATATTTTTTGGGTTTGACCCTTTGAAATAAAACGTAACCCTGATGAACCAATATAGATAAATGGGTCAAAGTTGCCACTTTTGTTTATTTATGTATATGGAGACTACTGTTTTGTTGCATAGTTCTGAGATTTTTGGTTTGTTTGCTTATGTCTTTTGACAGCTTAGGGTTTGTGGATTCATTGCGTTCAACCCGTCAGAGTTGCGTAGATGTTGTAAATGAACCGGTGTCTAAAGCAGTTTTATTAATGATTTATTCTCCTTCCAAATATATAGCATCTCAGACCAAATCCATATTGTCGGGTATGTTAAAGCCAACTGCCAACGAGGATATCAAGTACCTATTGAATTCCCTTAATGCCACATCATCAGGTTTCAACAATTCGTCTGATAAGCTTCAAGTAGTAAACTTGATAAGCCTAGCATGTTATTCGGGTCTACCTCAATATCGCAGGTATGTTATGAAGAATCAAGGGATAAAGATATTGTTATCTTTCTTGCAAGTATTGTCGAGTAACCACGTTCATGCACAACGGATGAATATGTCACTTCATTATTGTGACCATACAATGAAGACCTGTTGCTACGAGTGTGAAGAAGACTGGCAAGGTGATGAAACGTTTCTGCTTTTTGGTTTATTGGGGTTAGCTGAATTGATACATCATTGTAGTTCAATAAAAGGACTGGTTTTTGAGTCTACCGAGGCTCAAATTGTTACTGAGGTAAGCAAGGTCTGTGTCAATTCACGTGCTTCAGGACCAAGATGGTATGGTGCTTATCTTCTTAGCTATTTTGGCCTGTATGGTTTTCCATCAAAACTTGGGAATAGGATCGGGAATGTTCTCAATGGGGATGGACATACAAATTTGACATTAGTTCTTGCTAATCACGAGCTTGTAAATGTTCATGGTGTCATTGTTAGAGTTCGTTGTCCATCGTTGTTGCCTTCTAAGGAATTAGTGGAAACTTATAACGGTAAATCTTTAAAGAAAGAAGTTCGGCTCTCTGCTCATGTCAATCACGAGGCGTTACTAGTTTAAGTGCATCTTTTTTATGTTCCGCTGGTTTTTGCACTTGCTCATCATATTCACGTTTTGTGTTGTTTATAATAGTCTGCTCACTATCGCAGGGACATCATCCTTGAAGCTAAGGGTAATACATCTAAGGACTGGATTTGTGAAACATGCTCGTCATTAAAGCCACACTTACATGCTCACAAGGCCATTTTATGTGCAAGTTGTGACCACATGCGTGCTTTACTCTGTTCAGGAATGCAAGAAAGGTATTTAGAGATTGTTTACATTCATTGTTATATATAATGTTATCGAATTTTCCAAACAAAAAAAGTGGATTTATTCAAATGTTTACTTACTTTGGGTTATCATCATTCTTTGCAGCCAGTCAGAAAGTATAAGGGTCGATCTTGGTTGGGAAGCTTTGGTTAAGCTAGTTAACTGGTTTTATTCTGGTAAACTAGTACCGAAGCCAAAATATGGCTGTCTATGGCATAATCTAGACGAACAACAAAAATTAAATGAAGTGATTCCATATGTGGAGCTTTATTGCCTTTCTGATAGTTGGCTTCTCGAAGACATTCACAAGGAATGCTTAAATGTAATTGCAAGTTGCTTAGATTCGGCTAGCATGGCAATCAAAATAATCCAGATTGCAGCTGATTGTTTTCAGTGGGAGTTGGCGGGGTTGGCAGCCAAATCTGTTGCGCCTTCATATCATCGTCTACGTAACTCTGGGGAGCTTCATGAACTTGATGAAGAGCTTGTTGATATAGTACGTGTTGCTTCTGTTGAATATTCTCAAGGTGGTGGTCGAATGTGATTATAGAACAAAAGTGTATACCAGTTTAGATGTTGCGCTAAAATATAGTGGGTAATAGATAAAAATGTTACAGTAGTTCAGTTGCTATATAGAGGAAGGTTATATATATACAGAATTTCCATCTGTCTTTATTGAAATTTTAAATGATTTTGAGGTCTATATGACAGCAATTTTGTGGAATATAGTGTTAACAATCAACAGGTGACATTATAACCACGACACAGTTTGTTCATCAAGCTACTTGGTTAAAATCGCAAGTCAATAATTACAGGTCCATCGTTCACGCTTCCTTGCTGAATGTGGGAGACATTGCTGTTTCTTTTTTCATCCTGTTTGGATACACACTCTGGTTGGAACTGTCAAGCTTGTTTAGAATAAGGATTGAATGAAGGAATGGTGTTTCTTTTTATTCATGAATAAATAGCCTAATGAATAAAAATAATTATTTATGTGCCGCTTAAAGTTCAATACTTTTTTAAGTAGTTTGGTTTTCTTATTTTGTAAAAGATGCAACAATACTCTAGTAAAATAATACTAGTAGTTTGATATAATAATTTCTGTTAAATTCCTTGTTATGATGATTACACAAATAATAAGAGTAACTTTCAATATAATACGGGTATCAAATAAGAACTTACTTGTTTATACTTGGGAAAATTGTCCAAATATACATTCAACTTGCCACATTTTACTATTGTATGCACTATTTTTTTTTTCTTTTTTTTTCTTTTTTCTTTTTTTTTTTCTATTGAATACACAAACTTTACTAATCTTTCTATTGTATCAATAAAACGTTTTTTTGATGGCGTGGCATGGATTATGCTCTCTAATTACGTTTAATAGTTACCATTGCCCGTTTTTTCTTCTTTTGGGTCTCTTTTGACAACATTCACAAGGTTTTTTTATTTTTTATTTTTTTTTATTTTTATTTTTTTTTGGGGGGTGGGGGTTGTTTGTAATCTTTTCTTTTTAATAACACAACCCACACCAATTTCCCTCTTCCCCTTTATTCCTAAACGGTCCCAAAATAATAATACCAGAACCCTAAAAATGAGTACTTCTAGTTCAGCCCAATCACGTTTAATAGGAGGTAAGATTGAGTTTTTTTGCAACTGTAATCGACAATTAAGGGTACAAACATCATCTTCAAGGGCGAATCCAGGAAAGAGGTATGTTAAATGTGACCTTTGTCGTGTGTACGAGTTTCTTGATGATGACCTTCCAAGTCAATATTACAAAGACTTGATATACGGGTTCTTGCAAAGGCAAAGAGGAATGGATAATGGACATATGATTGAGGCACTTGGGTTGGAGAAGTCCAGTTGGAAGAAGAGTTGAAGGTTACAAAGTCAAGGTTGGAAGATGATTTAAAGGCTACAAAGGCCAAGTTGGAAGTGTATGATAAGTTGTTTATGGTCATGTTAGGATGTTTGTGTGTAATATGTGTTGGGATAGGTATGTCACTAGGCAAGTAGTGTAATCTGTGTTTGGGTTTGTTCATGTTAGGTTGTTGATGGGCATGTTAGAAGAACTTGGTAAGTTAGTTTATGATCACTGTAATGTAGTGTTTTCTATTGTTGGATGTTAAGATAGTTTATGAAATCTTTGGTTCATGGTTTTACAAGCATGTTCTTCCTATGTGCATTTGGTTAACAGTCAAAGCTTGAACAAATTTGAGAAAAACATTGCATTGATTCAAAGTAGGCTACAATGGTTTTATTGTAGGATGGTTTAAGTTGTACACCTAAACCATTCCTCATACATACATATATTGTAACCAAATAGCATAGGTTCATGAGCTAACATAGTGCTTTTTCCCCTTTGGTTCCCATGATTTGATACCAAATTGTTGCCATTTTTTTGTAGCTAGCAGCCCTAGCACCTTGTCCCTTGTACCTCTGACCATTTTTGCCTCATCTTTCTTTGTCACATGTGAACTACTTTCCACCTTATTAGCAGTCACTTTGGAAGGCTTTTACTTGTACTCCTTTAGGGGAAAGTAACCCAACCATGAATCTTGCTCACACGAAATGGAATCAGATCTGTCACCTGGAAACATGGCTTCAGAAGTGTCACTGGAAATGGCAATAATTTCTGCAAAAAATTGATAGAAAAACAGGTAAGGTTACTCATGAATGGGAGATGTATTTAACTGGTAATAAACATGGAAGAATACCTTTTTTCTTGTTGGAAGCCATTTGATGAATGCTATTAATTTCTTGTTGGAGGTTGGTTTGTTATATAGCGCAAGTAGTTGGTGTTTTAAGGCAATGCTATAAATGGGTATCACAAGTATTAATGAGAGGATCCCAAGTATTAATGTGAGGATCACAAGTATAATAGTAAAGATTGCACCTGGCCTAACCTACAATATAGGCACTTTTGCAGTTTTAAAAAAACAGTGTGGTGTACCATCAAAATTCCTCTGTATCAAAGCTTGTTGGTATTTGGACTATTGTAACAAATTGCTATGTACAAACAGTAAAGTAACATATACTTGGAAGAATGCACAAATAAAAGATTACATAAAAGGGATACTGCATATTTCATTTCATTGCATATAACAGTTGACCAATGACCATCAAAAGTGCCCTGTGTGATGTACAAAATGGGCTATTGTGTGATGGTCATTTCATCAACTAAACATGTGAGTTGCTACTAAATATTAGTGGTTCTAGTGATATTACAAACCCAAGATTAGTTATTAACAGTTTACATTAGTTGCCCTCAAAAGATGTACAAAATGGGCTATTGAAACTTTCTTTGTTCAAGCATCATCTAAATCCAGTGCAGACTGAGGAGTACTGCCCTGCCCATGGATCTTTCTAGCCAACTTGTTCTTCATGATTCTTTCACTTGGTCTCCTTAATCTTACATGTACAACTGGAGCTTGCATCTGAACTTGTTGTTCCTCTTCTGCTTCTTTAAGTTCAACAATTTGAGTTTGAGATTCTTCTACCTGCATAATTTCAACTTGAGTACCAGTCAACTCAATCTCTACTTGTTTTTACCCTTCTGCTTCTTGCACTTCAGGTTGAACACACTACTACAAAAAATCTCACAGAAACCGGTCAAAATGGCCCATGAAGAGTGGTTTTACAACCACTCTCTGAAAGGGGGTATCTCCATGATCGAAACATGTAGAAACCGGTTTGACAACCTGTCTCTTTTAGAAGCATCGACACCGGTTTTCTCTTTAAAATCAGTCTCTGAGAAGGGTATCTATGCCCGAAACGCATTGAAACTGGTTTTACAACCGGTCTCTAATTAGGAGCATCAAGACTAGTTTTCTTTTAAGAACCGGTCTTAAAGATATGTTCCCCAACAAAAAAATTGAGATGTTTTGGATTGCTTATTGAAACTGCTAATAAAAAAGATGTTTGTGATTGCTTATTAAAGTTGCTTATAGGAGTTGTTTGGGATAGTTTATCGAAACTAGTTATTAAAGTTGCTTATAGTAGTTTCGATAAACAATCTTGTACAACCCCTATTAGTAAATTAATAAACAATCTCAAATAGCCTTTATAAGCGGTTAGATCAATAAGCAATCCAAAACATCTAAAGTCGTTAAATTATAAGGAATAAAAAACACACCTAAAAAGAAATAATTCAATAAGCATTCTCAAACAACTATATTTGGCCAAAAAATATCATATCAACTTCAGTTAAGCCAACCAACAAATATCATTAATAAGTAAACATATCAAATTCACCTCTAGATAAGAACCAACGTGTACAAGCAATCTTATACAATCCATGTGATTCAAATAAGAATTTCACGAGTTGACAATATTGGCGATCTACAGGAGCTGGTAAGGTGGAACGTATCAAAACAACAACCTCCTTGTATCTTTACTTTAACCTCCTCTCTGACTTCCTTGATGGCCCTTGCTGTTACACATGACATACGATATTCACAAATGATTATAAGCTCATAATCTCATTGATTTAACTTCTAACAATTGAAAGCATGAGCAATAAACTTGTGACAAAAGTCAAACTTTTTTAATATGGCCCAACCTAGCATTAAGGACCATATGACTCACTTTCACATATATAAAACTTACCCCAAACGAGTGACCAAGATGCGAGCACCATTGCAACCTAGAGGATGTCCCAATGACACTCCACCACCATGTACATTAAGCTTCGACTACAAAGTATATACGAAAAAGATCATCACAAAATGGTAAAATACTAAAGCTTAATGAATTGGATTAATTAATGTTTATATGCAATTAGGGGATGACCAGGTTTTTAGTTTTGATACTGACTATTGTGACTTAAAATAGCAATGATCAGTTCCTAATTATCTAATTCTAATAATGTCAAACAATTAGTCTTGGGAGAAATGATTTCATAACAAATGCTACATAACTAACCATTCAAAGGTAAAACTAAATTACTTAATTACCAATTTTTATTATCAAACTTGAGACTTGAGATACTTGTGTTCCCATTTAAGAAAATCTCTAATTTTTTTAGCAGAATTTGCATATGTTTGTCATTTTATCTATTAATCCATTATATATACTCAGAACTTCAAACTACAAAAGCACATCAAGCCACTATCTTCTACAATCGATCATCTAACTTTATTACATAATAAGTTAATATCACACACTTACTTTCAAAATGCACTTCCAGACACCCTTGTAGTTAAGGTTAGGTGACTATACGAGTGTATGTGTGTGCGAGAGAGAGACAGGGTGAGTGAGAAAGGTTTAAGGTAAAAAAACTCACTGAATCCAAACCAAGCAAATTCTGATTTGCTATAGCCATGACCTGCAATTACCACACAATAGTATTAAATTTCAAGAATGCCAAATGCAAGATGTCATCTACAGTATTACCATATTAAGCAAAAATGCTTACAGTAAATGCTTCATTAATTTCTTAGAAATCTATTTGAGAAACATCCCATCCAGATCTTGAAATAGCCTTTGGTATGGCAAGGGTTGGGGTAGTTGTAAATAACTCAGGTGCCTGCAATGTATATCAATCTCATAAATGTTTATTCAACCAAACATGAAATATGATTAATGATATCTTAATTAAGCATATTGATATCGCATTTTATTTCATTTTAGATTGCATCATTTGGTTACCTGTTCAGCATTAGTGTATTCAGAAACCTTTGCGATCACTGCAACCCAAGCTTAAGCACCTTCTCCCCACTTACCAAGACAAGTGCAGCAACACCATCACTGTGGAAATTGAAAAAATTTAAGTTCAATGGTAGCAGCAAGTTGGTAATTAGTAACTGGAATTTGAAACATATGCAAAACTTAATTGGTATATTTCAGGTCTGTCCAATTTATACTGGCATACAAAACATTCTGTATTTTTTCCTTCTAGTACTTTAGTACTCTAGTAGGACTAGAGAGTCTACTTTTTAAATAAACTATACTTGTTAACTAGCAACTTTGATGAAAAAACAGTAAACAAAATTAATTCAAATATTGATAGAAAATTCATTACTTTATGCTAGATGAATTGTCGGCACTAACACTGCCACCATCGTCCTTGAAAGCTGGTAGCGGGTTCCTTAACTTTGCAGCATCAAACTGGAAAAGTTAAGAGTTGTTAAGGCATAAGGTTATGAGACAACCAACAAACTAAAAGAAAATCACATGTATAGTTTAGCATATATGGCATCGTTACAACTGGTCACCTTTCCCAAATCATCATCTTTGTCAACAATTGTTGATGGTCTTCCTCTTGGGCCAGGAACTTCAACCTGTAAAATTCAAGATAATGATTAATCATAGCAAAAGAGCCCAATCGTTTGACCATCCAGTAGCACTAGTAATCTTACAAGGGCAATTTCCCAAGCAAAAGCACTACTTTCTTGGGCAACTATACCACGATCAAAGCTAGGAATGGCATAATCATCCTACATACATCATTCAGAAATATCATACAATGACTATTATAATAAAATCAACATAAGGATTATACTATAGGAATAGGGATATCTAGTTCTTATTTAGAAGAAAGAGGCTGCAAATACATTTAATGTACCTAATGTTCTCTTGTAAAACCATGTGTATCTGCACATATTTCAGCAGCATTTCCCATCCAAATATCATTGAAAACATCCCACTAACCCATTTTTCATGATTCCATCAACAAGAGTGTCATGTATAAATTTAGACCCCTTCTACAGTCAAAACAGTTATAGCAGAATTTCTCAACTAAAAAAATTTACAAAAACTGGTACAGATGTATAGTATTCGTGACATCGTGAAACGAATGTAGAAAACCATAGTAACTCAGATTAAATGTATGGAAAAAAGTTTGAAGAGTATAAAATTGATGCTATTAGCGGTATCCTTTTATTTATGAACTTGCCAGCGGACTACATCAAACAAATATTGGTATTATCAATAAGGGTAAAGAGTATAAAATTGATGCTAGTATCGGTATCAGCGGACTAGAACAAGCATGCTTTCTATACCACCAGCCATGACTATATCATTTTGACCCAACTAAAGACTCTGTGCTACCAACATAGTTGCTGCAATACCAGGCAAATAAGTTACACACAACACCTCAATCTTAAAAAATTATAAATGAAATCACTAGAATGGATGACGCCCTTCAAACGAATGTCCTTTCATCCCCGAAGCACAAACTTTGTTAACAAACGCAGAGACAACACATAAACTGAGTAAGATAAGTTTCATGAATCTAACAATTTTGTTTATTAATCAAAATGCACTACTAAATCCTACTGTAAAAAACATTTGTGACTTTGGGCGGTCCATAGTACTAATTCTCTTTTTGGGGATTTTAATCAAACACTTGGTGTTCAAAAAATATATGGGTCAGTTTAATATATGTTTCATCTACCCATAAAAGAAATTTTTACATATACTCAATGTAGAGAAACAAATAAGATTGCAAGGAGCTAAAAGGGTCTCCAAAAAGAAAATAGATAGTTGAGAAAATGTACTCACCATTGAGTCCACAAGCATCAAGGACTGTTGTATTCTTGTTTCCTCTAAGGTTGTAACAGATCAAGCGTGCCATCAGAAGAGCATATATAAACAAATAAACAATAATCATTAAAAACAGGTAAAAGGGTCTCCAAAAAGAAAAATTGCACTTAACAAAAACATTTATGAATTGAGGCGTGGACACTAGATATATAGATAAGAACATGGTACCTTAAAGGAAATGTAGTGAGATCAGTTGAAAAGAGAGGTCGTGACTTGTGCGACGATTGCGGTTACTAGGATGAGGGCAAGCGTGGGAATGAAGGGGGCTATGAGTGGGAAGGCTGTAGATGTGTGATGTTTACAAGAATAGTTAAAATGAGATTTGGAGGAAAATAATAGAACCCTGATCAATTTGGGGGGAATGAGATTTGGCGGTGTGTTTGGGGGGAAGAAAAAAAATTCAGGCGGGTCTTATTTTGGTGTCAAATTAGTCCAAAAAGTGCTAAAATGTAGACTTTATTTTTTTTTATAAGTGGTTATTGGTTATAAATAATAGTAGAGTTTTTATTTAGTATATACTTTTATGGAAAATTATATCGCCATAACTAAGGTTTTCAAGATCGGGATCCTACCTATAAAAATATAAACCCTAAATTTGTAGTTTTTTAGTTTGCGGTTCGAGAAAATAAGATTGGATCGGATTAAATCTTAAGATCGTGTGGTTAAGATCGGGATCCTATAAGATCTTAAGCTTTCAAAGATCCTATGTAAGATCCGGATCGTTTTTAATTTGCAGTATCGTAAAATCGTAAGATCTTAAGAGCAGGATCGGGATCCTGACAACCATGGTCATAACATATAACTGATAGTGTTTTGCTAGAAGATATATTTTGTAAAATAATAACTGAGTGATAAAAAATGAAGAAATCTAACAAGCAAACAATAAAGATTTGTCTTCATTCTCTGATTCAAATTATGGTTTTCGTGTACAATTGGACCATGTTTTACCATTATAATAGTTGAACATCTTGTAATATGTTTAAATTAACATGTATTTATTTTTAAGTTCATTATATGTTATTTCTAAAATATATTAAGACTGGTTATTCCTAGTAGAACCAGTTCTTATGTGTTTTGTATAATAGAAACCGGTTTTATTCTCAAGACCAGTCTATGTTGTTTCCATGCCTCCTACTTTTATACAATAGAAACCGGCTTTTATACAACCGGTCACTATAGAGGGGTGTTTATAGCTTTTTTTGTAGTAGTGACATGTTCATGTTCTTCTTCCTGCACTTCATGTTCTACCCTCTAACCATCAGCCATTGCATCTGTTTCTTGTTCCCTTTGATGTCCTGGCTCACTAAACCATCTTGCAAAAGCTGATGTACAAGAACTTTTTAAGCTATTCCTAAGTGACCCACCACTTGCACTTGTCATCCTATTTGACCCACTTGTGGCACATGTCTTCTTTGTTGGCCCACTTTTTGCAACTCTCTTCTTTTTTGGCCCACTTTTTGCACCTCGCCTAACATTTGACCCACCAGCCCTAACTTCTACATGTGATGCAGTTGTGTGCCTTATCTCCCTAACATCTTCAACAATATTTTCACCCTCATTTACTTTTTTCTTTCTAGGCCTACCTCTTGGTTTTTTTCCTTTAGGTTCCTGTGCAACTGGTTCATTTTTACAACTTTTTTTGTTGTGCCCAGGTTGATGGAAAATGCTACAAGTCATCTCTGTACCTACCTTTGAAACTCTTTTTGAGCTACCCCTCACTCTTTGATCCAATTCTTTTCTTTCTAGGCCTACCAGGCATTTTTTTTGGTTTGGGAGGTAAATCAAGTGTGTACATATGATAAGGCAAAAAGTGTACAACTTTTAAGGGGTCATTTAAGCCCGAATTCGTGATTATTTGATCAATTACTGCCCTAAATTGTTCCTTTTGTCATTTTAGGTACTTTTGAGAAGAAATCTGGAAAAGGAAGCATTTTGGACGTTTTTGGAGCATAAAAGTGAAGAAAACGGCAAAGACTCAAAATCCTTGCTGGGAACAGTACCTGACGGCGTCAAGGCTTCACACATGACGGCGTCAAGCTTGGCAAAAGAGGTGGAAGTGGAAAAGACACATGACGGCCCAGAACATTTATAGTGTAATTGACCTGACGGCGTCACCAAGGCCGTCAGGATCAAATTGTATGTGACGGCCCAGAGCTTAATTCCTTCTTGACGGCGTCAAGATTAGATCTAGGCAATACGATCCTTAATTTGGCAGCGAGTTGACAGCGTCACAAGCTACAACGTGACGCCGTCAGAATGTATTATCTATATATATTTTTCCAATTTTTCATTGTAAAGTGTGGAACATTAGGAGAACTTTTGGAGAGCTTAAACCCTAGACGAATTTTCTGTAAAAATAAGGGTTTCAACCCTTGTTCCATCCATGCTTAATTGAAGATAATTTTTCCAATAATCATACGATATGTCTATGTGTTGTGTGATTCTATCTTATGCTTGTCTTTCTTTTAACATGCTAGGCTAGGTTTTTATTGTGTTTGCTTAGATGTAGTAAAACCTAGATATTGATTATTGGTTAATGGTTTGTTTATAATTGTTGTGGATGATTGTATTCGATGTTAGGCTTAAGAAAACTGGCAGACTTCCAATTGGTAACTTGCTTGAACGTCTTAAGAAACATGATCGGAGGTGTACTACAATTTTTGGTTGTATTTAATGCATAAGCGAATTCTAGTGATCCCATGTTAGGAGCTTTTAGTCGGCTCGACATAGGAGTGAAGTAGGAGCTTATAGAGCTAGGGAATATTGTACACGGCCCTACGACTAGTATTAAGGAATATAACCCGTCATCCATGCAATTGTAACAAGCTAATTAACCGGTAAAAGATATCTAGGGAGTAATGAAATCTAAGTAAACACATCTTCTCTTATTATTGTTTCCACCACATTAGTTTATTTCATTTCATTTTATTTTATTTTGATTGCATCTTTAGTTAATTAGGTTAGTTGACTAGCAACTAATTCCGCCCACTCCTTCAAAACCCGAGATTTCACTTGCTTTTATAAAATATAAAAATACAAAAAGAATCATCCCTCACCTCTAGACCTAGTTTAGTAGACTTTCTAATCCTAGCAAACACTATTCCTGAGTTGAACGATCAATCCCCCGGTACTTGTCACTATAATATACTACAAAGATCAGGTACACTGCCTGGCGGGGATTGCAAGCTTCTCAAGATCCCTTGAGAGGTAAAACCTGTTACGAGGGAGTGATGTGCAGGATTGCGCCCTCACAAAAGGTTTTACTTCTCAAGGGATCTCGAGAAGCTTGCAATCCCTGCCAAGCAGTGTACCTGATCGTTGTAGTATACTATAGTGACAAGTACCGGGGGATTGATCGTTCAACTCAGGAATACTGTTCGCTAGGATTAGACAATCTACTAAACTAGGTCTAGAGGTGAGGAAAGATTCTTTTTGTATTTTTATATTTTATGAAAAACAAGTAAAATCTCGGGTATTGGAAGAGTGGGCGGAATTAGTTGCTAGTCAACTAACCCAATTTAACTAAAGATGCAATCAAAATAAAATAAAATAAAACTTAAACTAAATTGTGGTGGAAACAATAATGGGAAAAGCTGTGTTTACTTAGATTTCATTACTCCCTAGATATCTTTTACCGGTTGATTAGCTTGTTACAATTGCATGGATGACGGGTCATATTCCTTAATATTAGTCATAGGGCCGTGTAAAATATTCCCTAACTCTATAAGATCCTACTTCACTCCTATGTCGAGCCGGCTAAGAAGCTCCTAACATGGGATCATTAGAATTCACTTATGCATTAAATATAACCAAAAATCGTAGTACACCTCCGATCATGTTTCTTAAGACGTTCAAGCAAGTTACCAATGGAAGTCTGCCAGTTTTCTTAAGCCTAACATTGAATACAATCATCCAAAACAGTTATAAACAAGCAATCAACCAATAATCAACATCTAGGTTTCACTACATCTAAGCAAACACAATGAAAATCTAGCCTAGCATGTTAAAGAGAAGACAAGCGTAAGATATAATCACACAACACATAGACATATTGAATGATTTGAATAAGTACTTATCTTCAATTGAACATGGAAGAATCAAGGGGTTAAATCCCTTGAAAAAGCTGGAAAATCATCTAGGGTTTATTCCCATAAAGTTGCACACTTCATAAATGAAAATTGGAAAATTATATATAGACTTCACACTTTGACGGCGTCATGTATTAACTCGTGATGCCGTCAACTCACCGCCATGATAAAATCGTATTGCCTAGATCTGTTTGTGACGCCGTCATGTAGGAAATTACTCTAGGCCGTCACTAGTATTTGGATCCTGACGGCCTAGGTGACGCAGTCAGGCCATAAGCTTGAAAACTCTCTGGGCCGTCACGTTATAAGTTCCATATCCACCTCTTTTGTAACCCTTGACGTCGTCACTTGTAATAGCTTGACGCCGTCAGGTATTGTTCCAACAAGGAATTTTGAGACTTTGCCGTTTTCTTCACTTTAATGCTCCAAAAACGTCCAAAATGCTTCATTTTCCAGATTCTTCCTCAAAAGTACCTAAAATGACAAAAGGAACGATTTAGGGCAATATTTGATCAAATAATCTCGAATTCGGGCTTAAATGACCCCTTAAAAGCGGTACACTTTTCGCCTCATCAAATACCCTTACACTTGAGATTTGCTTGTCCTCTAGCAAATGCGCTTTTATTCTAATCAAAATACAAGTTAGGGATCATTTAACACTAATATAAAAGTAATTACAACAAATAATCGTTCCACTAAAAACCAAAAACAAGCACGGAGGTCATACACTAGCACCTCACAAATAGTGTTTAGATACTCACATCTCTCGGGTGTAATAAAGTATATATCACAATATGGAAATGGGAAACATCTCTCACTACCTGTCATAGCAAATAGATTACCATAGGCTTGGGAAAGGATCAAACCTCCACCACTTGGCGTAAGCACCTAGGATAAACTATCAAAGAGGTCTTTTAAAGGGTTATAACATGAGGTGTAGGGATATGGAAAACACGGTTTTGTTGGATAAAGGCAATATTTACTGGTGGCGAGTTAATCATCGTGGTTAATTACATGTACAATATGGCGTTGCCAAGCCAAGACTCGACTCGACTTAAGCTAATAAATCAAAAATAATAAAAACTTAAAACAAACATAGAATGAAACGGGATGGTAGTCCGTATGTTTTCTCTTTTTCTTTTTCTATTTTTCTTTTTTTTCTTTTTTTTACATACACTTTTACCCTACCATCCAAAATAATACATCGTAGGGGATTTACTTCCCCCTTACACTTGAATTTTTACATACTTTACAATAAACTACTCTAATGACTCGAATCAAGATAATCAAAACACTTGGAGTACTTTTAAATATTGATGCATATATGGGGGTAATAAATGACGTCATATAACTAGTACTTTACCCATGAGTCCCAATCGTCCCAGAACAATATGTACAAGATATGACTCGACTTAGCAACCATGTAATCAATTAGATAATTGAATAAGGGTTTAACAAATAACAATAATGCACTAAAGATGAGTGCATACAAGGAAGGCTAAGGCGATTTGGTTGTACATTTGGGTGGATTGTTAACAAATTCTACCTTTAAGTAAGATGCTTAAAGTTAGAAACGAAAAGATAGGCTCGGAGGGGTGTACTAGGGGTATCGTGTACTAAAAATGAGTACAATGCTAAGGTGTGGGAAAATTAATTGACTTTATTAGTCAAGTAATATGACTTAAATGGTCAAGTAATTATGATATGGGTTTAAACACAAGGGTAATCCTAATGCCTCTTATCATGTAGTAAATTCTACTACACGAATGTAGTCTCACTAGCGGTCTCGGGATGCATCACTAATGCAAGTTCTAGAATCTAAATACTACTGGTACACACATAAGCACTAATAATGAATGCTTTTCCTAACAAATCTAAAGGCGAACCTCACATATTTGAGTGGAAAAATTTTTAAGTGGTACCGTTTTGTGCTAGTCATACGACTCCTATCCATGAGACGCTTGTTAGGGCTAAAGTTTCACTCCTAAATGTTGTAAAAAATTTTAAATTTGGCGCTAAAATTGCCATAGCAAGTATTTCTCTTAGTTTTATTACACACCTACTATCGAACAAACAAACTCAAGTGCAATTGTATCCTATAAGGTATCATCATTTACCCTCCCCTTACACTTAGGATGAACATTATCCCTAACGTTCAATTAAAGGATGTAAAAGTAAAGCAGGTAAAAGAATGAAAACAAATACTCCCCTGATTCGTTCGGTGTGGATAGTGTGTCAACAAGGTTAGATCTTCCTCCAAGAAAATGAACTTTGAAAGCTTCCTTCCAGAAATATAAATCATCTTCTTGTCATACATAACCTGTTAAACCTAAGAAAAAAAATACAAAAACCCAAAGCATCAAACCAGACAAAGAAAACTTACAACTAGATGTAATTCCAGACTTAGAAATAAAAACAAAACAATTAAAGATATAATGCTTGTGGAATGAATATTTGCAGATTTCCTAGAGTTTATAAAACTAAAGATTTAACAAAAACTTTTACGACTCCGGTATAAACAAAACTCGCAAAATTTTTCAGAATTTATGTACCTGACGCCGTCAGGTTGTAATTCCTGACGCCGTCAAAATGTTCCTGGAAAAATCTTTTGTTAATTTTCCGGAAAATTTCTAGAAAAACTTATGTCTTACTTCCTGAAAAATCCTGCAAAACATCATTATGACTCGATACAAGCATTTGACTCAAACAATTACTAATACACATGTTCATTTAATATCGTTGTGGTTCATGCTCAATTTCGTTCTTATAAACAAATTTGGATCTCCCTTACACTTATCTTTTGCAAAATACCTTTATATGCAATTAGATGTAACAACCGTGATTTTAACAGGTTAGTTAGACTTTTAGCCTCGAGTTAATCTAACTTTGTTTGGTGTGTTTGGGTAGTTTTATGGGTGTTATTGTGTGTTATAGTATGGTTAGTATTTGAGTTAGCACTAAATCCCTTCGCGTTGTGGTTGTTGTTGTGATTTTTGATAATGTTGATTTTGGGAAAGTTCATTTTGATCACTTATGTGGTGTAGAAATGACTTGTGTATTTTTGGCGTTTTGAGTTTTTGTGTAACGAGTCTTCGTTCAAGTTATTGAGCGTTAGTAAGTTACGGGGATGTTGTTTTTGTGAGGAAATGCTTATGGAGTGTGTAAATATCTATTTTTGGAAACTTTATTTTGAAAATGAATATTTTCCGGTTTGTCGTAAAATTAAGTTTTATCGCGAAAGACGTTAGGTTTTGTTATGGGAATACATAAAATGTGAAAAGTATGAGATTTTGAGTGTAATTAATTAAAAAAAAAAATAAAAAAATATATTGTTTTAGGGGGGGGGGGGGGGGCGGCCGATTAAGGGTAGTAGGGGGAAAAAAGGAAACCAAATTTGATACCAAATACAACTCTAAGCCTTAGGGATTATCCAAATTAATTATAAATACAAAATCAAAACTCCCCTATCCCTTTTTTCTGCATAATAATTCGACACAAAGGGGGATCCAAGAAGAAGAATTAGGGTTTCATAATTGTCTAGCAATAATCAAGAATCAAGGTAAAATCTTTAACCCTTATGTGTAATTAATCAATTATTGTTATGATTCATGTAATAATTAATATGATGGAATCTAGGGTTTATATACTTCTGTAAATTATTGAAGTAAAACATGTTAGGATGATTAGATGTTAATATTATGGTTAATGGTTAAGGGAATTGAGCGTAAAACATGCTAGTTATTGAGTTAGGGTTTGAACAGATTTGTAAGGCTGTAAAGATGTGAGTGTACATAATAGATGGTGATGAGTTAGATCACGAATTTTAGGTCTAAATTGTAGTATAATGAAAGAGCTTTCCAAAAAGTCCAGCCACGATCAATTTTGAGGTCGGTAAGTCGGTCTTTTGATTTTTCTTTGTTAAGGTGTCAAAGATGTCAAACCGGGACAGATTTTGGGTAAAAGTTTGAGGTTGGCATGTGGTTGTACAAGTGGTATTTTGACTTGGTCTTCTAGAATAGTTAATTTTTAGGTTATATTAGACTACCACGAAGAGGATTCGCGATAAAAACTTGTGGAAGTAATTATTAAAAATCAAAACTTTTTGGTGTGTGTTCAGATCCGAATTTGAGTAGTTGACAAGTTTGAATTTGCTATGGATACTTGTGTGTGTTATTGGTACATGGCCTTCTAGGATTAGTTTCTATGCTTATGAGAGACCATGTTAAATTTTTGGTGTGAGTTGTTAAGCTTTATTTGTCGTGATTTCATGTGAGTGAATGTACTCAAAAATTCTGCGTTTTCTGAGTTTTAGAGTGCAAGGGATTTAGTGAGTATTAAGTTTTGGTAGTGGTTAGTGTGTTGTCTAGGAGATCCATGGTGGGTCATATGAGTCTTAGACATCCATCATATGTGTATTACATGGGTTGTAGCTTTTAGCTTGACCTTGTGTAATGTGGATTATTTTGTGTATTATAGATTGTGAATTGTTTTGTGGAGCTGCGGAGTTTAAGGTGAGTTCATAGTCCCATATTTTTATTTTGTTTTAAACTTGGGATGGGAATGATGCTTGTCTTAAATGTTTTGGTTTACTGTGATTATGTGTGTGGTATTAAAGAGCTTGGACTTATAATGTTATTGTATGTATGCTATGTGTGATTATTTGCTTGCGTGAATGTTTTGGGATTCAATTAGGATAGCGACCTAATTGATGATATATTTTGGGATTCAATTGGGAGGGTGCTTACCCTGTTGCTCGCGCATGCGACCTAATTGATGATTATGGGATCGGGGGACACGAGCCGTCCTGATATGGTAATGATTATGGGATCGGAGGACACGAGCCGTCCTAATGGTTGCCTTATGAGTGTTGTTGCCTTGCGTGTGGGAATTGACTTGCAAATGCACGTAGCTATATGATAACTATAATTTATTTCTCCAGCTATATTTTGTAATCACAGTAAATTCGGTTGCCTGGTGTGTTGAGTCTAAAACCTATGAATCTCACCAACGTTATGTTGACATTTTAAGCATCATTTTCAGGTGAGCATTCTAAGGCCAAAGTTGAGAGCGGCAATTAGGCGAGACTTAGTTGCATGGAGACTTATTTATGTTTTGGGATTTGATTTATTTGGTTTTGGATTTGATACATTTATGTTTTATGTTTGGTACTTTCAAACTTATTTAAGTTACCTTTTGGATTTTATTTTGGTTATCTTTGGGTATTGTTACAACGCTGTGTGTTGGTACATTGCTCCATTTATGTCCATGTAGTTGTTCTCTATGTTGACACCAGGTGTTGTGATGATATCCATGAAGTTACACCCGCGCGTTTCCGCCGTGGCGGGGTGTGACAGATTGGTATCAGAGACAGGTTATAGAGAATTAGGTGGTTTAACCTAGACTATAGCTTAGGAGTCCCTCATATAGTTGCATTTAGGACCTATGTGTAAGTATAATATCTTACATGTTTATTTTCTTAAACTATGAGTTATTTTATTGAGTTTTTGAACGTCTATCGAACCCTATACTTAGCAACGTGTGTGTGTCATTTATAGAATGGCACCTCCTGCAAGAAAGACACTTCGTTGGGCTACTGTAGTTGCTAAGGGATGCAAGAGAGTTGGGAAGATGAAGAGAACCAACAGGAGGATATTGGTCCCCGCTAGCATGGTACCATGTGTGATTGAGGAGAAGATGACACTGGAGAATGTGAATGGGGAATTGGTGGAGAGATATGAGACAAAGGTAGCTGATAAGGAAGGCTTCACCACCAAGTACCCGTGCAAGTGTCCTCAGTTTTTGGAAGATGATGGGGTAGTTTGGGCGAGACCTCGAGGATTGTATGATTTTGTGGATATGATAGATGAAGAGTTAAGAGATCCTGAGGATGGTTTTGCAAGACATCCTCTACCACCGAATCATGGAAATAGGAATGGGTGGGTGAGCGAGGAGGAGGAAGTGGATTCAGACTTAGAGTCCACTGCACGTACACCGTTTTAGGTCTTAGATAGGACTCGAACTGCGTACGACTTGTTTTTTTTATGTTATGTTTTAATGTTTTATGGTTTTGTTGAGTTGTTTTGACATTGATTGTATGTTGGAATGTGAATTCCTTCGGATTTTTGGGATTTATCCCCGTGTTTTAATGAGAAGCCTTGGGCGAGTTTGGATATTTATGATGTGTATATTATGTGTATTGTGGGAGTACATTTTGGTTAGTATTGATTGCGTGCTATTTGTTATAAGATGTTACTATTGTTAGGTGTGGCTTTGGAAGTAAGTACACATGTGGAAGGATACATCTAAAATTGTAGGTGGCCAACACAATTATAAATGTATCACGACATATGTAGACTTACAGCCAATGTTACATTGAATCAATGGTGATATGTTTATATGTGGTAGAGTTGAGTTTGTTTGGTTATATGATTGAGAGTGTTTCATGAGATGGGAGGTAGATGATTGAGTAGGATTATGGAGATTATAGAATCTTGTGAATGGTCTCTAATGGTTCTATTGTCCTGCGTGTTTAGGAAATGGCGCCAAGGAAACCAAGACGACCTATCACTAAGTCACCTATGAGTGGAGCTTACCGGACACCCAAGAAGTCCAAGAAGTCGACACCTATTATTGGGGATAGCAACCCTATCTTTCAGCAAATGATCAACCAGCAGCTAGAAGCTTTAATGCCTGAACTAGTGACTCAATTGAGTGCGCAGATAGGCAGTGGAGCTCATCCTGATGGTACTGGAAGTGGAGGAGGCAGAAATAATGGGTGTACTTACAAGGAGTTCATGGCCTGTAAGCCTAAGGAATTTGATGGAAAGGGTGGTGCGATTGCACTCACTCGATGGATAGAGAAAATGGAGTCTGTGATGGATATAAGTGGATGTAGTGAGGGCCAGAAAGTTAAGTATGCGGTTAGTTCTTTGGTTAACAAGGCGTTGACCTGGTGGAACACACAACTTCAGGCTAGGGGACGAGTTGCGGCTTTGGGTATGACTTGGGAGGACTTCAAAGCCTTAATGATGGAGGAGTTTTGCCCAGTCAATGAGCTGCAAAAGTTGGAAAAAGAGTTGTGGAATCATACTATGGTTGGAGCTAACCATATGGGGTATACTGATAGGTTTCATGAATTAGCTAGGATGGTTCCTCATCTAGTAACTCCTGAATCGAAGCGTATTGAGAAGTATATCCGTGGATTGGTTCCACAGATCCGTTCGATGGTTAGGGCAACTGAGCCAACAATGCTTCTAAGTGCTATTCAAAAGGCTGGGGCACTGACGGATGAAGCAGTTAGGAGTGGAACGCTGGCAAAGTCGGGAGAGAAGAAGCGAGAGGAAGTTGATACTACTAAGACTGCTGGTTTTAGTGGTGACAATAAGAAAGCAAGAAAAGGAAAGGGGTTCGTAGCAACGGATTCTATAAAGGCAGCGGGTTATGTGGGAACAGCTTCTACAGCTGTGACTGGTAGTAATGAGAAGAAGGGAAATGTTGGTAACGCCCCTAGATGTGCTAAGTGTGGTTACTGTCATCTCGAGAACACATCATGTCGTGGGTGTTTCAGGTGTGGCAAACCTGGACACTTTGCTAGGGATTGTCGTGCAGTGATTACTCAAGCGACTCCAATCAACTCGGTTGGCGCAGGGGTTTATCGCAGGGCATGCTATGAGTGTGGTAGTGTTGATCATATGCGAAACTGGTGTCCCAAACTTGTTGGAATGTTTGGACGGCCTGGGAGTCAGTTGGCTATTGAAGGAGGACAAGGACAAGGGTTTAATAGAAATGCAGCTAGGGGAAAGGCATTTACAATGAATGCAAGCGAGGCGCGCCAAGACCCGAATGTTGTTACTGGTACGTTCTCTCTCAATGGTCATTATGCTACTACGTTATTTGATACGGGTGCGGATTATTGTTTTGCTACTACTGAATTTGCTAGAATATTGGGTGTTAAGTTTAGTGAACTTAGACCTAGTATTTTGATTGAAATAGCTAGTGGTATAGAAGTAGAAGTTGATAAAGTTATACGTTAGTGCGTTATCGTGTTAGAGGGTGTTGCGTTTAAGATTGACTTAATACCCTTAGGACATGGTAGTTTTGACGTGGTTATAGGGATGGATTGGTTGGCTAGGCATAAAGCTGAAGTAATATGCCATGAGAAGGTGGTTCGAATTCCATTAGAGAGCGGAGGTGTGCTGCGAGTACAAGGAGAAAGCGTGGAGAAGAATTTGAAATCCCTTTTGAGTGCGAAGACTAGAGAACTCAAAGTGGGGGATATTCCAGTTGTATGTGAATTTTCGGGCGTTTTTCCTGAGGATTTGTCCGGATTACCGCCAATACGACAGGTGGAGTTTCGTATTGAGTTAATTCCTGGAGCAACGCCGGTAGCGAAAGCTCCTTATCGATTGGCACCTACGGAGATGCAGGAGTTGGCTGCACAATTGAAAGAACTTCAGGATAAGGGGTTTATTCGACCTAGTCATTCTCTGTGGGGAGCGCCTGTTTTGTTTGTTAAGAAGAAAGATGGTTCGTTTAGAATGTGTATTGATTATCGAGAGTTGAATAAGTTGACGGTGAAGAATCGTTATCCTTTACCTAGAATTGATGATCTTTTCGACCAATTGCAGGGTGCTATATTTTTCTCAAAGATAGATCTGCGATCTGGTTATCATCAGTTAAGAGTGCATGAGGAGGACATTCCCAAGACAGCTTTTAGAACTCGTTATGGACACTTTGAGTTTACGGTTATGACATTTGGGTTGACTAATGCACCAGCGGTATTCATGGATTTGATGAATCGTGTGTGTAGGCCCTATTTGGATAAATTCGTAATTGTGTTTATCGACGATATTCTGATATACTCTAAGTCGAAGGAAGAGCATGGGGAACATTTGTAAAACCTCGCAAAAATTCGTATAATTAACTTCGGTTAATTAAATAGATAATCTCTGTCATTATTGTAATCACCATTTTTACGGGGAAATTTAAAATTTTCTTTGTATAATAAAATGGTCACGATTATGTTATTGCCAAATTCGTCAAACGACAAAACAAGTTCTCGACAAAATTAACAAAATATTAATAATACACTAATACTAATTTATATTTCCTAATCACTAAAATATAACCAAATGGACCTTAATAATTTCCAGCCCAAACACCCTTCTCGTCACTGTTCATCAGCCCAAGTCAAATGGCCCAATTCCCTTTTTATTTCAGTTTCCAAATCGAGCAGATCATCTCCAAAAAGCCTTTGTATTTTTCGATTTCTAAACACAACGTATCCATATTTTTGTACTTCCTAATTGTCTACCCGCCAAAGAAATAGGATGCCAAATTTTAGCTTCTAAGACAAACGTTTGATATGTTTAATAGAGGCAAAGTGTTTGGCCAAAATCCAACCCAATCGATATATAATAAATTCAAAACTCAACCGTTTTAAACCCGGATTGTTTCTAATCGATCCTAATAATTATTCCATCATGTTTTCATATTAATAAACATGTTTCATCAGCTTGTAACCAAGTTCTATGCCAAAAACCAAATTCGTGTACATGTATATATGTAGTCGACATATATATTGAAACTCAATTCTAAATTGTCTTCCTTCACTCTTAAAGTCATGATCTCAGTAAAAATCTCAATATAATATCCCAACATGTCTGACTCTCAATAGTTAGAACATGTGATAATGTTTGGAAACTCAAAATGGTAATCGTATGATATATATATAAAACGTATAACTCCTTTCTTCATCACCACCTCCCCCACACAACTCCTTTCCATATTTTCTTAGTCTCTCTTCATCATTTAGAAACCCCAAGATGACCAGAAGTTATCATCCTTTCCGTTGGAAGCTTATTCGAAATATAGTGTATATATATATATATATATATATATATATATATATATATATATATATATATATATATATATATATATATATATCGTATACATGATTATGGCGAGTTGTGTTTTCCCCGTGTGTTTTCATTCATCTCCTCGACTCCCTACCCACCTTAGAGATGTAGTAAGTCTTCATCAACCTCTCTTGAATTCATTCCATACGTTATTATATGTCCATGCATTATATATTATTTTTATCGAAAGTGTTTAGTTTCATATATATATACATACGTACGTACAAACATATAGCACCACGAGCGTGACTAGCCTCCATCTTGGAAGGCCTAGGAGTCACGTAGCACACTTGTTTCATGTTTATTTTTACGTTACATGCATCATACAAACTTATTTTGACCATATATCAAATATATAAAAATTTTGTAAAACTTAGAAAATAAACCAAGTCTTTTACTAAGTAAAAATCTGTCCAAGTCACTTATAAAACCGTCTTTTATCTCACAATTTAGCGTAACAAGCATGTCATATTTTTACACCATCTAATAGAAACCATTAAAAATGAGTCTAGGGATAAGCCCAACTTGTCTCAACGCTCACGGATTTTAAAACGTTAACGGGCCTTTAATTTAGCTCGTTAAAGCCCATTTATTGAAAAATAAGCTATTTTTGTAAATAAGCAGTTGAAATAAGTTTTAATGAGCTTCAATAAGCTCCAGAAATTTTAATATAATTTTTCCCATAATTTTTGTAATTTCGGACTAAAAATGTAACGCGACGACACCTAAAAGGACTAAAAATGCAAAACCTTAAAAACTTGGACTAAAAGTGTCAAAACAGAAAGTTTAGGATAAAATTTGATATTATTTAATATTCCAAGCTTAGATTGTAATATTGGACATGTAGTGGACTATAATTGTAAATTATATATAAAAAAGACTAACGGTGTAACGTTAACGCCGTTAGTATAAAAAGTGTAAAATTGGAAAAGGACAAGGACTACACCTAATCTATTTGATATTCTTATTTTATTTTCTATTTTACGGCAACCCTCACGTCATATGCATTTTATTACGTTTATTATATATATTATTTATTTTTACGTTAGTTATATATATAACGATATTTAAAAAGTTAATATTTTTACTTACGATTTAAAAAGGTAAAACAACGATGGATATTTTAAAAAAGTATTTTATCATATCATGCATGGCATAATAATTTCACTGCACATCATCTGTTCGTCATAACGAATAATAATTATTCGTTATTCGTTCGTATTTACCAAATAGTATTTGGTTATATTCTCTGATAAATTTATTTATCAGGTTCCGTATCAAAGACGTTTCCATAATCGTTTCCATAAATCTCATCCTATCTCACTTTTCATCATTTCCAAATCAATCCAGGTGAGTCATAACCCCATTTCCAATAATTGTTTTTAACTCATTGGGGGAGATATATGCTTACATATACTTTGATAACTTGATAAGTATATGAAATAAAATACATGATTTAAATCAATTTCCTAATTGATATTAAAATAATATAATTTGTGATTTAAAATGTGATATATACAATACTTAATTGAAATACTGATACTCATATAATAATGCTTTCAATTTGATTATTGTGGTATGTGAAATATATATTTATTGAAGAATTTCTTGACTGAAATATTGATACTCATATGAAAATGTTCTCAATCCGATTATTGTGGTATGTGATATAAATGTGTTACTGGAAAAATATTCAAACTGAATTTCTGATACTCAAATGATGATATTTTCAAACTAAATTTCTGATACTCAAACGATATATTTTCAAACTGAATTTCTGATACTCAAACGATACTGTTTTTTCCAATTTGATCTCTGTGATACGATACTTGATTTCATGATGTTATGCTAAATGAGCCCATTAGTCCTTGATATTGCCTAAGTTAGCTTATCGCCATATAGTCCCTCTATCATGAGCCATTAATCACTGTAAAGTGAGCGCGAATATAGTGAACAGATTCGAAACCTGTTTTGGATTGACCTCCGATCCCACTAATGCTTGACGGAATGCCAATTGCAATTGGTTAGCCGCATTAGTCGTGATACACTATATTTGAGTAAAAATAGGAATTGGCAAATCACCTATTACACGAGGGCAAAATCTGTCATTGATTTGATAGAACACCCCTTCTGTTAACGTCTTGCGTGTCATGAGGCTTGGTGCAATATCTATAAAGGAAATATATATGTATTCAACATATATTTAGATACAGCTGTATAGGTTTGACCATATGTGAATTGTATATCTGATTGATTTAGTATCATGAGTTTCCAGCTCATGTTAAGATTATTGATTCCTTATTGAATGTGATTGAATATTTATATGATTTATTTGTGAATATATTCGATACTTGTTTCGTTATTGTTTGTATTTTATTAATACCAAATATTCCTGAAATCTAACAAAATAAAGGGTTTTTCCTAAAACTCTATGAACTCACCAACCTTTGTGTTGACACTTTTAAGCATGTGTATCTCAGGTAATTTAAAGGAGCAGGACAAGACACGGAGTGGGCATTTATTACTCTGATAAATTAAAATGGTGTAAAAATCAAATTTGTCATTTTTACAAGTCTTTATATCTTTTCATAAGATTTTAAATCAAATGGTTCATCTTTTACCAAAATTATTATTTAAATGACAAATAACTTTCAAAACGTTTCTTTTAAACCGTTTTATGTGGTTAAAACTTCGATCCTCACCGTAACACCCAAATTACTTTTCCGCTGCGACAAACTTAAAAATGGGGGTGTTACAGATTGGCATCAGAGCTACAGTTATAGAGAATTAAATGTTTTCAAACATTAAAACTATAACTACATTTTCAAAATAATGATTTTACACCATAATATTTTTATGCCCTCCGTGTCTGCAGACTGTCGTGCTCCATACTTTATTTGTTGAGATTATCTTACATGCTTAATAGTTACTCATATACAATTGTTATTTCATCTGTACTGTTATATCTTTAACAATACAAAATACTCATAAAATATTATTCTCGGTTACTACTGTAGCATGTCTTTAGGAACGCCCGTGAATGTCAAAACAAATATCCATAATACTAATACCTCATCTATAAATAAAAATTCTCCGAATAATGAAGATCCTTACGTACAAATAATAAAATCCCAACCTAATATAGAACTCAATCCGAGATCACCTCCGTCGTCACCTACCCGTTCACCTTTACGTCAAAAACCAGAAGAGCTACCGAATCATATGAAGATTTGATTGCTGGTCAAGCAGCATTCGAAGTTGGACGAAGTTCCAGCCAAGAGATGCCGTAGAAGAACGTTGAGCCAAATTCTCCGTCACCTTATACTTCATATTCCTCAATACCAAATATTTCCAAATTCTCTATTTCCTGACGCTCCAAATTTCTCGATACAATACATCTCAAACGATGTATCTTCACTCAATACCCCTGAACAGAAAGTTGTACCCACTAAACCAAAAAGTTTTTGGTTAGTGATGACAGATTTCCTAATATTCTGAAATTCTCAAAACTTGTAACCAACCTCCAATAAAAATCTCCTTTCATTATAACCCTCTGTTGTTAATAAATTCTTTCCATTATGATGCTATGCATTCATGTAATGATTCCTCATACCTTCATAAAAAATCTCACCATTTGTTACTCTCTTTGGTAGACAAATGACTCCTCTCATATCAATAGAGTATTAATAAAAGATCTTGTATCGTTTGTTTTGCAAAAACAATCAATCAAGTTATTAATATAAAGTTGATTATAGTGAATATATTCAAATTTACCTTAAGAATACCTAGGATTATTATGATTCCTTATACCTACCATGATTAGGCTATAACTATAGAATTTTATAAGACAAATTTTTGGAAGAGAACTTGAAGAATAGAGAGAAGGTTATTGAACTTTAGCTTTAGTAGATAAGTCCGTTTGTTCCTTAGCAATCCTATACCAAGAGTTGATAAATTATCTAAGATACTACCCAAACATATCTTGAAATTAGATTACAGTAGGGATTCAATTCAGTCTATCATCAATGAAATAATTAGCTCCATATTCTTTCACTAAAGGACCTAACAAAGTACTAAGAATATCCAGAGGTTAGTAATCAGTATCATTGCAGTAATACTTGAAGTAACCATAGTTCCTCCAATTAGCAACGATATAGTAAGAAAAGAAAATAAGACGGTCATACCTTGTAAGCATAACCATGAAAGATTTACGGATTTTAGACCAACTCACCTTAAGAGAACAATAAGAGTGACTGAACGATAGATTATTACCACCCTGTAAGAATTATCTCATGAACTTTAAGTTTATACCAAGAATATCCTAATATTTCCTTAGAAATTCCTGACTCATCACCATATTATGAACAAAAATTTACTAAATTCTTTTGAAAATGATTAGATGTCATTCAATCATTGAGACTGAACCATGTAAAACAATTTAAAGAAAAATAAATACCATTATTACTGAGCCAAGCATTACATCATTTGGTCCTTAATTATACATAGCCTAGCTACCTATGTATAATTTAGGAAGAATTATGTCATAAATGGAACAGTTATCTTTTCAGATTTTCTAAATAACAATCTTCATTTAAAAGCAAAATTTTGAGATTAAATAAACTATTTATAAACCTCATTTTTGACAAACTCCAATAGATATTTACACTTAATATCCATCATTTTATTATAGTAATTTGAGAAAAGTAAAAACATTAGAAACCTAAGAGTTCACAAAGGCTTATGGAAAAAAATCAATAGCGAAAATTTTATTAGAAACCACGGAAATTTATATATAGGCATATAATTAGTATAGGAAGTGCTATTATTACAATGATTACAATAAAAAGCTTAGAATCTTCAATAGGCTGACCCGGCATAACAATAAGGATTCCCATCAACAGTACCATAGCAAGAACCACCATAAGATGAATTTCTCTGATTATTCTAAAAGATAAGTATAAGTACACCATTAGAAACAATAGCAAGCCTAGTTCTTAAACATAAAGACAAATAACTATTATTTCATATTTATTAAGGATTGCATAAAAACATAACAATGATACATTTTAAATAAACCTAGCTTAAGACTAGTGCCTCCATATCTTATCAACACCATATGATAGAACCGTGAGTGGTATTACGAACCCCACAATCCCGACCAAAATTACATAATCTTCATCCAGAACAAAAGTCAAATAGGTGATGGCCAAAACGATATATACCATTGCGATAATAGTAATTAGGCTCGGCATTTTCGGAAGTATTTAATGAGAGAAAAGGATTAAGAATAGGAAATGTGAAATGATAGGAAAATGGATGATGAAAGAATAGGAAATTAAATGGAGTATTTATAGGCTCAAAAATCTAGCCTTTGGGACCAAATATAACCATTATGTTACTATTCACGACAGTTAGTATTCACTATTCACAGCCCTTAAATACATCAGTTATTTTGTCTTGTTTAAATACAGGTAAATCTAACTGAATCACGTTTCCTTGAATTTCGGATAAAAATCTCTCGACAACCCTCTGTTCAAAATTCCTTACTCAAGTAATCACATTAAATTTGAATTTCGGGACGAAATTCAGAATGACATGTGGGTACTGTAAAACCTCGCAAAAATTCGTATAATTAACTTCGGTTAATTAAATAAATAATCTCTGTCATTATTGTAATCACCATTTTTACGGGAAAATTTAAAATTTTCTTTTTATAATAAAATGGTCACGATTACGTTATTGCCAAATTCGTCAAACGACAAAACAAGTTCTCGACAAAATTAACAAAATATTAATAATACACTAATACTAATTTATATTTCCTAATCACTAAAATATAACCAAATGGACCTTAATAATTTCCAGCCCAAACACCCTTCTCGTCACTGTTCATCAGCCCAAGTCAAATGGCCCAATTCTCTTTTTATTTCAGTTTCCAAATCGAGCAGATCATCTCCAAAAAGCCTTTGTATTTTTCGATTTCTAAACACAACGTATCCATATTTTTGTACTTCCTAATTGTCTACCCACCAAAGAAATAGGATGCCAAATTTTAGCTTCTAAGACAAACGTTTGATACGTTTAATAGAGGCAAAGTGTTTGGCCTAAATCCAACCCAATCGATATATAATAAATTCAAAACTCAACTGTTTTTAACCCGAATTGTTTCTAATCGATCCTAATAATTATTCCATCATGTTTTCATATTAGTAAACATGTTTCATCAGCTTGTAACCAAGTTCTATGCCAAAAACCAAATTCGTGTACATGTATATATGTAGTCGACATATATATTGAAACTCAATTCTAAATTGTCTTCCTTCACTCTTAAAGTCATGATCTCAGTAAAAATCTCAATATAATATCCCAACATGTCTGACTCTCAATAGTTAGAACATGTGATAATGTTTGGAAACTCAAAATGGTAATCGTATGATATATATATATATAAAACGTATAACTCCTTTCTTCATCACCACCTCCCCCACACAACTCCTTTCCATATTTTCTTAGTCTCTCTTCATCATTTAGACACCCCAAGATGACCAGAAGTTATCATCCTTTCCGTTGGAAGCTTATTCGAAATATAGTGTATATATATATATATATATATATATATATATATATATATATATATATATATATATATATATATATATATATATATATATATATATATATATATATATATCGTATACATGATTATGACGAGTTGTGTTTTCCCCGTGTGTTTTCATTCATCTCCTCGACTCCCTACCCACCTTAGAGATGTAGTAAGTCGTCATCAACCTCTCTTGAATTCATTCCATACGTTATTATATGTCCATGCATTATATATTATTTTTATCGAAAGTGTTTAGTTTCATATATATATATACATACGTACGTACAAACATATAGCACCACGAGCGTGACTAGCCTCCATCTTGGAAGGCCTAGGAGTCACGTAGCACACTTGTTTCACGTTTATTTTTATGTTACATGCATCATACAAACTTATTTTGACCATATATCAAATATATAAAAATGTTGTAAAACTTAGAAAATAAATCAAGTCTTTTACTAAGTAAAAATCTGTCCAAGTCACATATAAAACCGTCTTTTATCTCACAATTTAGCGTAACAAGCATGTCATATTTTTACACCATCTAATAGAAACCATGGCTAGCTACAACTTTCATATAACTAACATGTAAAAATAACCACGTCTTGACACTCTAAATCGACCAAAGTAAATTGCAAAACTCGTATATACCAAAAACACTTAGAAATTTGCTAAGTCTTTTTACCCAGAAAATAGTTTCAGATCGCGACCAAAATGACCCTTTAAAACTTAATCCGACTTAATAACCACCCAATATTTTTACACAACCTATTTCTCCTTGCTACAAGCTACAAGTTTCGTGTTTATACTTTTTAATAATAAGCTCGTTTAGACCCTTTAAATTGGCCAAAGTAAACCACAAAAACTCATTTTTCAAAAACTATTTATAAAGCTTAATGGACTGAAAAGCCCAATAAGCTGAAAATAAGCTCTCCGTATAAGCTGGACCAAAAAGCTATTTTGATATGATTTTATAACATTAAAAATGAGTCTAGGGATATGCCCAACTTGTCTCAACGCTCACGGATTTTAAAACGTTAACGGGCCTTTAATTTAGCTTGTTAAAGCCCATTTATTGAAAAATAAGCTATTTTTGTAAATAAGCAGTTGAAATAAGTTTTAATAAGCTTCAATAAGCTCTAGAAATTTTAATATAATTTTTCCCATAATTTTTGTAATTTCGGACTAAAAATGTAACGCGAAGACACCTAAAAGGACTAAAAATGCAAAACCTTAAAAACTTGGACTAAAACTGTCAAAACAGAAAGTTTAGGATAAAATTTGATATTATTTAATATTCCAAGCTTAGATTGTAATATTGGACATGTAGTGGACTATAATTGTAAATTATATATAAAAAGGACTAACGGTGTAACGCTAACGCCGTTAGTATAAAAAGTGTAAAATTGGAAAAGGACAAGGACTACACCTAATCTATTTGATATTCTTATTTTATTTTCTATTTTACGGCAACCCTCACGTCATATGCATTTTATTACGTTTATTATATATATTATTTATTTTTACGTTAGTTAAATATATAACGATATTTAAAAAGTTAATATTTTTACTTACGATTTAAAAAGGTAAAACAACGATGGATATTTTAAATAAAGTATTTTATCATATCATGCATGGCATAATAATTTCACTGCACATCATCTATTCGTCATTGATTCGCCTCAAACAGTCAGTTAATATCAACCAAGTAATAGTCAACAAGTCAAACAACTGAGGCAAATGCTTCCGTGGAATACAGTGTTTCCCCGGGTCGTAATGTCCCAACGAGGTTGTGATGGTATTAAAAACGAATCTGTGATTAGTGAATGTGAACAGGAAAGGGTATAAAGTGTGTGTGTGTGATTACACTAGGGTTTTATAACTTAAAATAACTTAAATAAACTATTTTAACGATTACGTGAAACCTAGGTATCTAAAACGTATAAACGTACATCAAATTAAAATCAGACGCGACTGCGTACAGAGAAAAAGGTGAGTTTTAAGAAAAATAAACTACAGGGGTTAAAAATAAAAATTCTATAAACTTAAACTTAAAATAAAATTTAATTAAAAATAAAACTATTTTTTAGATTATTTTATTATTTATTATTAATTATTTAATTAAAAACTATTTAACTATTTAATTAAAACTTAATTAATATCAAACTAAAAATTATAAATACTACAAATTAAACTAAAAACTTATAAAAATAATTTCTAAACTTAAATTAGAACTTGAAGAAAGTATAAAAAATAAAAATAAATATTTTCGTCTTTTTATGAATTTTCTATTAATTAAAAACTATTTATATTATTTATACTAATTAAACTATCTTAAATTACAAATAATACTAAATCAACTTAGAAAATTATGAAAAAAATTATAAAACTATTTTATAACTTATAAAAGCTAGGAAAAATATAAAAATTAGGTATTACCTTATAAAAATTAATTATGCTATTTAAAACTTACTTATTAATTAATTACTAATAAAACTATTTTTAATTCTAATAAATTATAAATTACAAAATAAAAATCTGATAAAATTATTAAAAATACTTTAATATAAGAGGAAATTATTAAAAATATAAAAACACAACTTACTTAATAAGAATCTAAAAATGAAAATTAAAATTAAATTAGATTAAATAGAAACTATCACTTATTTTTATGTTGTCTTTTCTTGATTTTTCTTTTACAAATCTATATTATACATAAAAACAACTAACTTTAATAAAAACAAATATTTTATACCTTAATAATAAGCACTGTGGGGGCTTATTACCTCCACAGTTGACCATAGTTGACTTTAGAAGCAAATAAGCTAAAACTGATTTGTGTGGGACCCACTATGGTTAATTCTGGTTCCAATAAGTTTATTGAACAAGTTTAAGCCAGAATAAGCACAAGGGGACCACTGAATAAGCCAATAAGCCACAATAAGCACTTGCTTATTGTGGATTGAGACAGAAAATAGGACAAAGATCAAGGCCTAATTCAGGTGGGGTCCACAGGGTGCTAGGTCAAATAAGTGGTCAATGGTTGTTCCCTGGTAGGAGGGGGGTTCTAAGGAACTATATTTGAGGTATGGGGCCCACTGAGGTGGTCACAAAACCACCACAAAGTGGATGGTTTGGTTGTAGTAACTGCTGCACAGGGTAACTTGCAACCCTGCAAGTTACTTTGGATGAAGGTGGGGTCCACTAGAAAATTGGTAAAAATAAAACAAAGATAGGATCTAGTAGGTGAGGTGGGGGACTGCTAAACCTAAAAAGCACAAGGTATAATTCTCAACACATAAATCTATAAAAATCCCCTAAGTTTTGGAAAAATCTGAGTTCATGCAATTTTTGACTTTTAATATTATGAACTATTTTGACTTTTCCCAACTTTTGATGATCCTAATTGACTGAAATAATTGTATTAAGCTAGAATAAACCCAATTTAAGCTATATTATCAGATTATGTATTGATTTGGGTGGGTTTGGATCACAAATCCTTCAACAGTTAACTGTTGAAGGGGTGTGATGATGATTTTGACTATTTACTGATTAAGTACTATATTTTATGACTTAATTTACCTAATAGGACTTAATGTAACTTGATGCAACAGCAATCAACAACAAATACAACCCTAAACACATAGAAACAAGCTAATCCAAACACCACTTAAAAAGTAAGATTTTGAGGTTTTCAAAGCATGTGATTAATTTAGACCAAGAAACTGATTGACAAGATTATATAATGATATTAGAAGCTAAATTAACTACAAAAACACAGGTTTTAACAACAATTAACAACTATGACAGTTTAAGCTTTTTAAAAGGCAGTTATGACAAAAATTGAGCACTAGGATATTTAATGACCAACCAAATGATATTGAGCAATAATATTATCCAACTATACTAATTAAACACAGAACACCACAGATAATTAGTTATTAAGCTCTAAAATAGTGAAAGGCCAAAATGTAGAAATTGAACTTACTAGAGATCCCAAGCTGAGAACCAAGAAACCAGACCAATTCTACCTATCCTATAGCTTCCAAAGAAGCTCTAAACCATTTTTCAATCCAAAACAAATCTGTTCCATTGCTTCCTTCATCTTCACTATTGATTTTTTTATTTTATTTTCTCTTTATTTGATATTTTTGAAATTTTTTATATTTCCTAAGTGACTGAGTAATTAAACTTTCAGAAGCTTATATTAGCTATGTCAAGAGCTTTTATAAGTTAATTAGTCTAAAACAACAACATATAACAAAGATAAGTGAAATTGTCAATTTCACAAAAAATTGCTAAATGCTAATTAACTGAACAATAATGTAATTAGAGATTCAAAGAAGCTTGTATTATACTAAGGTAACAGAGTACAACAAGTTTAAGCTGAAAATTACAATTTAAATAAAGATTATACTACCTACGATTCGAGTACACTAAAACTATTCTAATATATATCCATCTCTGCTTCTCCTTTGCTTATATATGACTTTTGAGGTTCCCACTAGTTTCCTGAGCAAATCCCACACATTCTGAGCCATTGATATGGTTGAATTCATCCTAGCCGTTCAAAATAGCTTTTTGGCGCGAAAATATCTTGGTGTCAGTGGAGGTTGCGTACGAGGTTTTTAAGGCTTTAAATGGTGCTTGTTTGGTTGTGGTGAGCTAGGGAGACAAGGTGGGAAAAGGAGAAGTCAAGTGGAGTGGTGAAACCATGGAGGTGGAGGGGTGGTTTGGTGTCTGTGTGATGGTGGTGGTATTGGGAGGGAAGGGTCAACGGGTTTAACCCCGTTTTAATACAAAGGGTGGACTGGGCTTTTGATTTTGGGCCAGCAAAAATGGGGTGGGGATGGGCTGGTAAGGTGTTGGGTTTGGATTGGATTGTTGGTTTGGTTTTTATTAATAACATAGGGTCCATTTGGTTATTTTCACACAAGGACCAAATTTGTAATTTAGGTAAAGTTGAGGGACTGAATTGGCATTTCTCCCAAAGTTCTCATAAGGACCTAATTTGCCATAAATGAATAGTACAAGGGTATATTTGATATTTTTCACTTTTGAAATACCCGGGGACTATTTTTGCCAATTCACCAAACTTCAGGGACTGATTATGTCATTTTCTGATTTTGAAGGGTTAAACCTGTAAATATCAAACAGTTAACAAAAAGGACCAATTTTGTTATTTATGAATAGTATAAGGTTTATTTTGATTATTTTCTTATTTTTAAAACCTTAGGGACTAATTTTGACACTTTTCCAAAGTTGAGGGACCAAAGTTGTAAATTTATGATTTTTAACTTCAAAGGACTTTTCCTTACAACTTATGAATCCCAAGGACCTAAAATGATATTTGTACAAGTTTTTAGTAACCAGGGACTAGTTTTGCCAATTTGTCAAAGTTCAGGGACTGAAACTGTAAATTAAGTATATTTTGTATGTTTTTAATCACTTTTCATCCCTTTTGCACTTATAACACCTAAAAACACATTTTGATGATATTTCCTGTATTATGAGGCAAATCTGTATGTTTTCATATGTTTTTGTAGTCTAAATGTGATAGAAATGATGAGTATTTAGACACTCATCAATCCCCCACACTAAACTATTGCTAGTCCCTAGGAATCTATTGAGAAAAAATTAATGGATTTGAAAAACTCTTTACGAAAAGCCATCACTTCTGGAGTAGCCAGGTGTAAGAACTGTGGCACACCTGATAACCGTGTGATTTTGAGCAAACCACCAGCTGTCAACGGATTTGATTAGTCTTTACCAAAAGCCGTTTGCTTCTGGACTAGCCAACTCTTGATGGAATAGTCAACATCTTGGTGAGCTGATTACCAATTATGGTTTTTCCACTGCCTTTACCACAAGCCATAATCTTGCGGGCTAGCCAACTCATTCGCTTTTTAGGATATGGCGAGTTGAGGTACCATACAATTTTGGGCAAATTGCAAGCCATCAACGGGTTTGAGATATCTTTACCAAGAACCGTTTGCTCTTGGATTAGCCAATCCTTATGTGGGTTAGACATGGCGGACTGATAACCATTTATTGCGTTCTAAGTGAGAAAAAATTTTAAAATTTTGGCTAAAATGGGGGTTCTTGATGGAACATGTGTTTAAATTCGTTAGAATAACGAATCTCCCCCCACACTTAGAACTGAATATTGTCCTCAATATTCAAAGTACCGGGTATTAAGCCGAACTTAGAACGTAAAAAGGAAATATAACTAGCCATTATTTAAGATGTATATACATACAATTATTTTTTTTAGATAAAACTTCTTAAATAGAAGCTATCACTATATGTACATTTTTTTTTAGTGAGATTTTTACATATATACAACATGTGGGGCATCTCCCCCACACTAGGGTGTTACACACGGGTGACAAGCCCATGTTTTTGCTAATGTTTTTGATTCCCGAGTCACTAGCTTGACTCGACCCCGTATTTGCTTCCTTTTCTCCGAAACTGTCAGGTTTATCACGCAAGCTAACCGCTTGTGAACGGTTAACTGTAATAAAGAGGTCCTGAACAGACCGGGAGAAAAAGCAATTTAAAAATCTATGGGGAAGTAAGTGGAAGAAACCATCTCCAACGGACTTTCATAGAGAATGTTTGTATACACATTGAAGTACGTGAAAGTTCCACACCGAAGAGATAAGTACCCGGCTCATAATTTATAAATGAGAATGCCGGGGTCAAAGATAATGTCTTCACTCCCGAAAGAGTGAAGAACAGGATAAGCCACGGGATATATGAAGAAAAGAAAGAAAGTCATGATGAAAATCATAATTAACTCCTCATCTTCAATAGGAGAATTCATTGTTTCATGAATCTCCTCATTTAAGCTCGTTTGATCAAGACATATTATGGGTATGTCTAGATCAAAATAGAAATTATCATACTCCGGTAGAGATATGATATGAGTGAGTTCACAGGAGAACTCCTCAAAGGTGAATGATTCGTATTCGGGATTGAATTGAGTGAGTTCATTGGGGAACTCTTCAATAGTAAATGATTCATAAACGGGAAGAGAATTATAAGAATGAGAAGTGGTGATACCACTTATCTTCTCTCCCGTTTGATCAAAATGGAACGTTTGCAATTCCGGAATAGAATCATTGATAAAAATCTCACTATCCTTGACGGGGATAGGAGATGAAATAGGCTCTTCATTGAAAGCCTCGATTCTAGAAATGAGAAGATCAGCATTTAATAATGTAAGACGAAGAGCTTCGTCTTGGATTATTTCTTCATCATTCTCTTCTTCTGAGTTGACAAGCTCAGAAGGTAATTCCCCCATATAACTTATGTCTCCACAAGATAAAGAATAGTCCTCATCAGAATCAGAGAACAGCTCAATATGATCATTTGGGAAGACAATAGGGGGAGGGATATCACACACATGATCAAGAATTCCCTGTGACTCACTTGGGATTGAGACAAGGTTCTCAACACTAGACTTTATGAATTCGTCCGATTCCTTTTCAGGAATAGTGTCAAGATGCTCGTCCCCCATGCTCAGAGAGTGAGTGGGAACCTCGGGTGTGATAACATCATACTCAGGGAGATAAGAAGGACTAGCAGTAATGGATTCTACAAGTTCCATTATTTCTACTGCTGGTGATTCAGTTATATTCTTTTCTCCCTGTATTTCCATGGAAGGAGTCTCAACTGATGAACTTGTTGAGGTATCATCACTTTCATCATCCTCATCGAGAAAAACAACATTTTGAAATTTGGTACCTGTTATAGCTGCTTGTTCTAAGACTAGTAATTCTTCCATGCTTCTTTCGTCTCTAGCAGCATGTTTTTCAGCAAGTAATTCCGTGATAGATTTATCACGAGAATATTGAGTGAGTGGAGACTGTGGGGGTGTGGATGTGTCAAAACCGAATGTATAAGAACTAGAACAATGTTCAGGTTTATAATATGGTTGACATTGAAAATCATCATGTGGACCCCCACAATATACACAAGAAAAACTTGGTGCATTGAGAGACGACATATTTGCCAACTCCTCCTTAAGGTTTTTAAGTTTTTCAAGAACCTCTAAACAAGGGTCTTTGATAAGGCGAAAAATGATCCGTTTTTAGGGGGTCATTTAAGCTCAAATTCGAACTTATTTGATCAAATATTGCCCTAAATCGTTCCTTTTGTGATTTTAGGTACTTGGAGAGTGAATTCTGGAAAAGAAGCCATTTCGAACGTTTTTAGAGCATAAAAGTGAAGAAAACGGCAAAGTCTCAAATTTCTATGCTGGGAACAGTGCATGAAGGCGTCAAGAGTTGCTCTTGACGGCGTCAGAGTCCCAAGAATAAAATACCGTGGTTGATGACGGCGTCACATAGGCCGTCATAAGTAGATCAAGGCCGTCCGAGGAAGTATTTGGCGGCGAGATGACGACGTCACACCCTTACTCTTGACGCCATCACCCCAGTTTTCCTATATATAGTTTTCTAGTTTTTTACATTAAAAAGGAGAAGTTTTGGTGAAACCCTAAAGACGAATTTAGTGCAACTTTTACAGGTTTTTCAAGGGTTCCAAACCCTTGATACCTTGCATTGTAATTGAGATAAGTGTTCTTCTAATTCAATCAATATGTCTATGTGTTGGTTGTCTATATCTTGTTCTTGTCTCAATTCCATTATGCTAGGCTAGATCTCTTTTGTGTTTGCTTAGATCTAATGAAACCTAGATATTGATTATGTGTTGATTACTTGTTTATTCTTGTCTTGGATGAATGATTTTATATGTTAGGCTTAAGAAAACTGGCAGATCTCCAAATGGTAACATGCTTGAACGTCTTAAGAAACATGAACCGAGGCATACTAGGTCTTTATTGGTTGTATTTAATGCATGAGCCACTATTTACAATCCCTATAGTTGTGCTGGGTCATGGTGTAGGAGGAGATAAGAGCTCATAGAATTGGGGAGTTATGTATGCCACCCCATGAATGGTATTAAGGAATACAATCCGTCATCCATACAATTATAACAAGTAATTAACGTGTAAAAGATATCTAGGGAGTAGTGAAGTCTAAGTAAACACAATTTCTCCAATTACTGCTCACAACTTTAGTATAAATTAGTTTAATTTCATTTTTAGTATTTTATTTTGATTGCATCTTAGTTTTGGGTTAGTTGAATAGCAACTAATTCCGCCCACTCTTCCAAAACCCGAGATTTTACTTGCTTTCTAAAAAACATAAAAAATACAAAAATAATCATCCCTCATCTTTAGAACTAGTAATTAGGTTTTCTAATCCTAGCGACACTATTCCTAAGCTGAACGATCAATCCCCCGGTACTTGTCACTATACTATACTACAACAATCAGGTACACTGCCTGGTGGGGGTTGTAAGCTTCTCGAGATCCCTCGAGAGGTAAAGCCTGTTGCGATTCCCACGCATCAAGTTTTTGGCGCCGCAGCCCGGGGAATAGTTATTGTCTAGGTTAGGATTTCTTTTTATTAGGTCTACTTGCTAGATTCCTTTCTAGTAAGATTTTATTTTTATTTTTAGGTCTTCTTTAGTCTATCTTATTTCTTCGTGCCTTTGTTCGTAACTCTTTACCATCCGACATCATGGAAGGTGGTAACATCTTTGAACCCGTCATCCCACCACAACAAAACCCACCATTAGAACCCCTTAGGCCCCGAACCTTAGGAGAGTATTCCCGACCTAGCCACCAAGGCTACCGAAACACCATTGAGCTCACCGGAGACAATGTGACCCCCTTGCGATCCGACACCATCCGGTTGGTGCAAAGCGGATGCGCATTCCATGGACTTCATTCCGAAGATCCAAACCAACACCTTAAGGACTTTCTCAAAATCGTAGATTCCATAGACCTAGGTGTTGAAACTAGAGAGACTACCCGTTTACACCTATTCCAATTCTCTCTACGGGATCAAGCTAGTCAATGGCTTGAGCATTTACCCTCGGGATCCATCACCACATGGGATGATCTCACCACTCGTTTCCTTGCTCAATTTTTCCCACCGGGGAGAACTACTAAGCTTAGGAATGACATCTTGATGTTCCAACAACGTCAAAATGAATCTCTTTATGAAGCATGGACTCGTTTCAAGGACTTACTCCAAAAAGTCCCTCATCATGGCATAGATCTTTGGCTCCAAGTCCAAATCTTCTATGACCATATCGACATCTCCACGAGGCGAACCATTGACCAATCGGCCGGTGGTAAGCTACGTGATCTTAGTGCGGAACAATCATGGGAACTCATAGAAGATCTTGCTCTCTATGACAACGAAAGTTGGAATGATCCCCGTGATTTGAACAAAATGGTCAAGGCAATATCTTTGCCTTCGAACAATTCTAGCACTCCCGACCGTAGGATCATGGAACTTGAGGACCAAGTCAAGTTTCTCATGAAATCTTACGAAGCTCCGAAGCCTTCAAGCCAAGTGAACAAAATCACTTCTTCATGCGAATTATGTAGTGATCCCCATGCACTCGTGATTGTGTGGAACTCCCCGGAACAGCTTTTGCGGACTACGCATCCACGCGTACCGATGAAGCGGGAGATAAGTGGTACACTTTCAAGCCCGAGCCAAACACTTATGGTGATTCATACAACCCCTCATGGAAAAATCACCCAAACCTTCGGTGGAGACAAAATCAACCCAATTCCTCCAAACGGTCCACCATCCAACCGTACTTTCAACAACAATCCTTCTAACAACTATGGTAGTACCAACAATCTTGAAGGATTGATGTCAAAGTTCATGGCATCTCAAGAAGCTCGCATATCTAAGTTTGAAGCCGATTTCAAACAAAAGCAAAGCGAGATGACCACTAGAATTGATGCATTGTTGAAAGTTCTCAATGACCGAGAAATGGGAGCACTCCCGAGTGACACGGTCAAGAATCCGAAACTAACCGTTAATTCCGTATCATCAGTTTCGTCACCCACTTCGTGTCCACAATATTACTCGGTTAAATCAACGAGCACGTGTTTCAAACAAAACCAAGTTCCCCAAAAGGACCAATCAAATAAAACACCCACTATAGAGCCGGTCAAAAGCATTGTTGAAACACCTCTTACGCAAGACCTTGACGATGAATTCAAAGAACTTCACCTTGAACGCCCCGTCATTGATGTCTTAGCGCGTGCTCCCTACTATAGTGCCCTCCTAGAAAAATTTGAGAAGTGTAAGCTAGGCAAAAATGGGACCGCCTTCATTCAAAACAAGTTGCCTAAAAAGCTTGATGACCCGGGTATATTTGTTTTGCCTTGTAAGATAGGAAGATCCGAAGCTTTCGACACACTAGCCGATCTAGGGTCAAGCCTCAACTTGATTCCCTTATCCTTATTCACCGCTCTTAAGCTAGGAAAGTTAGAGGAAACGGAGGTATTGATAGGTCTAGCGGATGGGAGTATTGCACACCCGGTTGGAATGATTAAGGATGTAGTTGTTCATGTAGGAAAGTTAACGATATTAGCGGATTTTCACGTCCTAGACATGGTTAGTGACACTACATGCCCATTATTAGTAGGAAGAGGATTTTTAGCAACCGCTAGTGCCATGATAGACTGCAAGGAATCAAAGATAACGGTAGGTGAAGGCGATACTTGGTCGGTGTATGATGTTAAGAAGCATGGTTATGATTGTGATGATGAACCAACACCGTATTGGGTAGAGATGAATAGGAGACCGTCTAGATATGGACCTTGGATAGAGAGGAACTTTATAGGACCTCAATGCCCATTCTATCTAGAAAAAGACTTTGTTGAAAAGACACATTCGGTAGAACAACTCATAGCTAGAGATGAAGAGCTAGACCCCTTTGAGGACCCCTTAGTCTTTAGGAAGATGATTGAGTTATTAAGTGTAATGCCCATTAACATAGAAAGGAATAAATGGAAAAGAGAGGGAGATAAGTGTAAATGGAGGTGGGACAAGCCACCTAAAGAAGGTGACGGGTCATGGCATATTAGAATGACCGTGTATGATCCAGATGGAGAAAAGTTTGAAAGGTCATACCATACTATGGAAACCGATAGAAAGTTGAAACCTAAGTTCGATCCCAAAGATGTCCTCAACGAGGAACTCACCCGAATCACGTAGTAACCTATGACCTTGAGTCTAGCTACAAGACTCGTAAATAAAGAAAAGCGCTTCTTGGGAGGCAACCCATGTTTTGTGTGATTTTATTTGTTTGATTATTATTTGCTTCCGTATGCATGTTTTATTTTTATTGTTGGTTGATCATGTTTCTAAATTAAAATGTGGAAATACTTTACTATGTTGTTTGGCCTAGTCTTAACTCCAACCTAAAAGTATTTTTGCAAAAGATAAGTGTAAGGGGAAACCCCAAATATGTTTTTAAGAAACAAGCCGATCATGATTCTCCACAATATGAAATGAACATGTATATTCGTATTTGTTAGAGTCAAATGCTTGTATTGAGTCATAATGAAGTTTTGCAGGATTTTCCAGGAAGTAGGACCAAGTTTTTCCAGAAATTTTCCTGAAACTTAACATAAGAATTTCTGCAGGTCCATTCTGACGGCGTCAGAGTATTACTCTTGACGGCGTCAGGAGTTAAAATCTGGAAATTTTACCGGTTTTGTTTTTCTAACGGAGTCTTATGGTTTTTGTGAATTATTAAGTTTTATAATCTCCAGGAAATCTGCAAACTTCATTCCACAAAGCATTATATCTTACTTTTGTTTTCTAGGATTTAGTAACTTATATAGGATGCCGCCGAATTTTACGCGAGGTTGTCTTGTCTACTTTTTGTCAGGATTTACAGGTTATGTTCGACAAGGAGATGATTTATATTCTGGAAGGGAAGCTTTGATTGTTCGTTTCCTTGGAGGAAGATCTAACCTGGCCAACCTATAATCCATACCGAGCGAATCAGGGGAGTATTTGATTTCATTCTCTTTACTTGTTCACTTTTACATTCTTTACTTGAACATTGGGGACAATGTTCATCTTAAGTGTAAGGGGAGGGTAAAAAGATGATACCTTACATATGCACTTTCGCTTGAGTTTGTTTTGTTTGATAGTAGATGTGTAATAAAACTATGAGAAATACTTGTTAGTGTAATTTTAGCGCCAAATTTAAAATTTTTTACAACATTTAGGAGTGAAACTTTAGCCATAGCAAGCGTCTCATGGATAGGAGATTGTATGACTAGCACATAACCGTATATTCAGAAAAATTTTCCAGCCAAAAATGTGAGGTTCGCCTTTAGATTTGATAGGAAAAGCATTCATTATTAGTGCTTATGAGTGTACCGGTAGCATTTAGATTCTAGAACTTGCGTTAGTGATGCATCCCGAGACCGCTAGTGAGACTACATTCGTGTAGTAGGATTTACTACATGATAAGAGGCATTAGGATCACCCTTGTGTTAAACCCGTATCATAATTACTTGACCATTTAAGTCATATTACTTGGCTAGTTAAGTCAACTAATTTTTCCCACACCCTTAGCGTTGTACTCATTTTTAGTACACGAAACCCCTAGTACACCCCTCCGAGCCTATCTTTTCGTTTCTAACTTTAAGCATCTTACTTAAAGGAAGAATTTGTTACACCCCACTTAAATGTACACCCAAATCGCCTTAGCCTTCCGTGTATGCGCTCATTTTTAGTGCATTATTGTTATTTGTTAAACCCTAAGTTAACTTTCTAATTGATTACATGGTTGCTAAGTCGAGTCATACCCTTGTACATATTGTTTTGGGACGATTGGGACTCATGGGTAAAGTACTTATTTTATGGAGTAATGGGGAAGAACATAATATTATTACCCCCATATGTACGTTAATCTTAAAAGTGCTCCAAGTGTTTTGATTTTCTTAATTCGAGTCATTAGAATAATTAAATGTAAAGTATGTAAAGATTCAAGTGTAAGGGGAACGTTCATACCCCTATGATGTATTATTTTGGATGGTAGGGTAAGAGTGTATGCACAAAAAAATCGAAAAAAAAAAATAGAAAAGAAAAAGAGAAAAAACATACGGACTACCATCCCTTTTCATTCTATGTTCATTTTATGTTTTTAGTTATTTTTCATTTGTTAGCTTAGGTCGAGTCTAGTCTTGTCTTAGCAACGCCATCTTGTACATGTAATCAACCAAGATTGTTAACTCGCCACCAGTAAAACTTCCTTTATCCAACAAAACCGTGTAATTCATATCCCTATACCTAACGTTACAACCCTTTAAAAGACCTCTTTGATAGTTTATCCTAGGTGCTTACGCCATGTGGTGGAGGTTTGATCCTTTCCCAAGCCTATGGTAATCTATTTTGCTATGACAGGTAGTGAGAGATATCTTCCATTTCCATAATGTTATATTACTTTATTACACCCGAGAGATGTGAGTATCTAAACACTATTTGTGAGGTGCATGTGTAGGACCTCCGTGCTTGTCTATTGGTCTTTAGTGGAACGATTATTTGTTGTAATTACTTTTATATTAGTGTTAAATGACCCCTAACTTGTCTTTTGAGTAGAATAAAAGCGCATTTGCTTGAGGACAAGCAAATCTCAAGTGTAAGGGTATATGATGAGGCGAAAAATGATCCGTTTTTAGGGGGTCATTTAAGCCCGAATTCGAACTTATTTGATCAAATATTGCCCTAAATCGTTCCTTTTTTGATTTTAGGTACTTGGAGAGTGAATTCTGGAAAAGAAGCCATTTCGGACGTTTTTGGAGCATAAAAGTGAAGAAAACGGCAAAGTCTCAAATTTCTATGCTGGGAACAGTGCATGAAGGCGTCAAGAGTTGCTCTTGACGGCGTCAGAGTCCCAAGAATAAAATACCGTGGTTGATGACGGCGTCACATAGGCCGTCATAAGTAGATCAAGGCCGTCCGAGGAAGTATTTGGCGGCGAGATGACGGCGTCACACCCTTGCTCTTGACGCCGTCACCCCAGTTTTCCTATATATAGTTTTCTAGTTTTTTACATTAAAAAGGAGAAGTTTTGGTGAAACCCTAAAGACGAATTTAGTGCAACTTTTACAGGTTTTTCAAGGGTTCCAAACCCTTGATACTTTGCATTGTAATTGAGATAAGTGTTCTTCTAATTCAATCAATATGTCTATGTGTTGGTTGTCTATATCTTGTTCTTGTCTCAATTCCATTATGCTAGGCTAGATCTCTTTTGTGTTTGCTTAGATCTAATGAAACCTAGATATTGATTATGTGTTGATTACTTGTTTATTCTTGTCTTGGATGAATGATTTTATATGTTAGGCTTAAGAAAACTGGCAGATCTCCAAATGGTAACATGCTTGAACGTCTTAAGAAACATGAACCGAGGCATACTAGGTCTTTATTGGTTGTATTTAATGCATGAGCCACTGTTTACAATCCCTATAGTTGTGCTGGGTTATGGTGTAGGAGGAGATAAGAGCTCATAGAATTGGGGAGTTATGTATGCCACCCCATGAATGGTATTAAGGAATACAATCCGTCATCCATACAATTATAACAAGTAATTAACGTGTAAAAGATATCTAGGGAGTAGTGAAGTCTAAGTAAACACAATTTCTCCAATTACTGCTCACAACTTTAGTATAAATTAGTTTAATTTCATTTTTAGTATTTTATTTTGATTGCATCTTAGTTTTGGGTTAGTTGAATAGCAACTAATTCCGCCCACTCTTCCAAAACCCGAGATTTTACTTGCTTTCTAAAAAACATAAAAAATACAAAAATAATCATCCCTCATCTTTAGAACTAGTAATTAGGTTTTCTAATCCTAGCGACACTATTCCTAAGCTGAACGATCAATCCCCCGGTACTTGTCACTATACTATACTACAACGATCAGGTACACTGCCTGGTGGGGGTTGTAAGCTTCTCGAGATCCTTCGAGAGGTAAAGCCTGTTGCGATTCCCACGCATCAGTCTTGCTTGTTTTGAGGAGTTGCTTGAATCATTTGGCACTGTGGAGGTGGGTCTTGAAACGAATAGTCGTAATTGTTACAAGGAAATGGATTCCTTGTTTGACAATCAGAGCTAAAGTGTGGACCTCCACAGTACTCACAACAGTAAAACTGTTGAGTCTGGCTTGGTGTATTTTGATACGAAGCATCATTGATATTTGGATAATATGATTCTTGCTCGTATGAATGTGATGGGTAGTTGGAAAAATTTGAGGAGTCATTGAATGAGTTTTGATTAGGATCATAAGCAAATGAATTACTCGATCCACAAAACAAACAACTCCCGTCTTGAATATCATTACCACATTGTTCACATGTACACCAACGACATGGAAAACCGAAAAGCGGCTCACCACAATCGACACAAGGAACAAAATCTGGAGGTGGGACAAGTGGTGTGCTCTGAGAGCTAGGAATTTCCACCACTTCCGTTATGGTCTCTGGTTTTTGTTTTTGATAAATGTGAAGATTAGGCAAATCGTTCTTTTCAGTCACTGCCCTAAGCTCTGTACGTTTGCTTGACAAACTTTTAACCGTAAACCGTGAAAGGTTAGGATCAATTGTGAGCTTAGATTCTTGGACAACCATAGGTTGGACGTATTTAGCACTTTCATAGTCAGAGGAAAGTACAAGGTCCTTTGTCACCTCGGTTTCATGATCTCTTTCCCTCACCGGAGAGGGAATAGGAATCGAAGGTCCATCATAATCAACCTGACATCTCGACATTTTTGACCAGGCCATAAGTTTTTCAACTTTGCTTTTAAATGCCCTTTGTCTAAAGAAATCGTCATCGAGAGATGCCATTAGAATCAATTATGGGACAAGTGGAAGAAGGTAGAATCAAAGGGATAGAGGGTAAAGGGATGAATATTTTTGGTATTTTGAAATTTTTTTGTAGTACTAATAGGAAGGAAAATGTTTTTGGTTTTTTGTGTTCGTTGAAAACTGATTTTAAAAAGTTTTCGGGAACTGTTTTTGGTTTTATATGATAATAGTATGAACAAGGACGGATAAATATACAAATGAATGTGTATTCAGATTTACAAATACGCAAAATCGTTTAAAATATGCGCACAACCTCCCCGGCAGCGGCGCCAAATTTTGATTCGCCTCAAACAGTCAGATAATATCAACCAAGTAATAGTCAACAAGTCAAACAGTTGAGGCAAATGCTTCCGTGGAATACAGTGTTTCCCCGGGTCGTAATGTCCCAATGAGGTTGTGATGGTATTAAAAACGAATATGTGATTAGTGAATGTGAACAAAAAGGGTATAAAGTGTGTGTGTGTGATTACACTAGGGTTTTATAACTTAAAATAACTTAAATAAACTATTTTAACGATTACGTGAAACCTAGGTATCTAAAACGTATAAACGTACACCAAATTAAAATCAGACGCGACTTCGTACTGAGAAAAAGGTGAGTTTTAAGAAAAATAAACTACAGGGGTTAAAAATGAAAATTCTATAAACTTAAACTTAAAATAAAATTTAATTAAAAATAAAACTATTTTTTAGATTATTTTATTATTTATTATTAATTATTTAATTAAAAACTATTTAACTATTTAATTAAAACTTAATTAATATCAAACTAAAAATTATAAATACTACAAATTAAACTTAAAACTTATAAAAATAATTTCTAAACTTAAATTAGAACTTGAAGAAAGTATAAAAAATAAAAATAAATATTTTTGTCTTTTTATGAATTTTCTATTAATTAAAAACTATATATATTATTTATACTAATTAAACTATCTTAAATTACAAATAATACTAAATCAACTTAGAAAATTATGAAAAATATTATAAAACTATTTTATAACTTATAAAAGCTAGGAAAAATATAAAAATTAGGTATTACCTTATAAAAATTAATTATGCTATTTAAAACTTACTTATTAATTAATTACTAATAAAACTATTTTTAATTCTAATAAATACTAAATTACAAAATAAAAATCTGATAAAATTATTAAAAATACTTTAATATAAGAGGAAATTATTAAAAATATAAAAACACAACTTACTTAATAAAAATCTAAAAATGAAAATTAAAATTAAATTAGATTAAATAGAAACTATCACTTATTTTTATGTTGTCTTTTCTTGATTTTTCTTTTACAAATCTATATTATACATAAAAACAACTAACTTTAATAAAAACAAATATTTTATACCTTAATAATAAGCACTGTGGGGGCTTATTACCTCCACAGTTGACCATAGTTGACTTTAGAAGCAAATAAGCTAAAACTGATTTGTGTGGGACCCACTATGGTTAATTCAGGTTCCAATAAGTTTATTGAACAAGTTTAAGCCAGAATAAGCACAAGGGGACCACTGAATACGCCAATAAGCCACAATAAGCACTTGCTTATTATGGACTGAGACAGAAAATGGGACAAAGATCAAGGCCTAATTCAGGTGGGGTCCACAGGGTGCTAGGTCAAATAACTGGTCAATGGTTGTTCCCTGGTAGGAGGGGGGTTCTAAGGAACTATATTTGAGGTGTGGGGCCCACTGAGGTGGTCACAAAACCACCACAAAGTGGATGGTTTGGCTGTAGTAACTGCTGCACAGGGTAACTTGCAACCCTGCAAGTTACTTTGGATGAAGGTGGGGTCCACTAGAAAATTGGTAAAAATAAAACAAAGATAGGATCTAGTAGGTGAGGTGGGGGACTGCTAAACCTAAAAAGCACAAGGTATAATTCTCAACACATAAATCTACAAAAATCCCCTAAGTTTTGGAAAAATCTGAGTTCATGCAATTTTTGACTTTTAATATTATGAACTATTTTGACTTTTCCCAACTTTTGATGATCCTAATTGACTGAAATAATTGTATTAAGCTAGAATAAACCCAATTTAAGCTATATTATCAGATTATGTATTGATTTGGGTGGGTTTGGATCACAAATCCTTCAATAGTTAACTGTTGAAGGGATGTGATGATGATTTTGACTATTTACTGATTAAGTACTATATTTTATGACTTAATTTACCTAATAGGACTTAATGTAACTTGATGCAACATCAATCAACAACAAATACAACCCTGAACACATAGAAACAAGCTAATCCAAACACCACTTAAAAAGTAAGATTTTGAGGTTTTCAAAGCATGTGATTAATTTAGACCAAGAAACTGATTGACAAGATTATATAATGATATTAGAAGCTAAATTAACTACAAAAACACAGGTTTTAACAACAATTAACAACTATGACAGTTTAAGCTTTTTAAAAGGCAGTTATCACAAAAATTGAGCACTAGGATATTTAATGACCAACCAAATGATATTGAGCAATAATATTATCCAACTATACTAATTAAACACATAACACCACAGATAATTAGTTATTAAGCTCTAAAATAGTGAAAGGCCAAAATGTAGAAATTGAACTTACTAGAGATCCCAAGCTGAGAACCAAGATACTAGACCAATTCTACCTATCCTATAGCTTCCAAAGAAGCTCTAAACCATTTTTCAATCCAAAACAAATCTGCTCCATTGCTTCCTTCATCTTCACTATTGATTTTTTTATTTTATTTTCTCTTTATTTGATATTTTTGAAATTTTTTATATTTCCTAAGTGACTGAGTAATTAAACTTTCAGAAGCTTATATTAGCTATGTCAAGAGCTTTTATAAGTTAATTAGTCTAAAACAACAACATATAACAAAGATAAGTGAAATTGTCAATTTCACAAAAAAATGCTAAATGCTAATTAACTGAACAATAATGTAATTAGAGATTCAAAGAAGCTTGTATTATACTAAGGTAACAGAGTACAACAAGTTTAAGCTGAAAATTACAATTTAAATAAAGATTATACTACCTACGATTCGAGTACACTAAAACTATTCTAATATATATCCATCTCTGCTTCTCCTTTGCTTATATATGACTTTTGAGGTTCCCACTAGTTTCCTGAGCAAATCCCACACATTCTAAGCCATTGATATGGTTGAATTCATCCTAGCCGTTCAAAATAGCTTTTTGGCGCGAAAATATCTTGGTGTCGGTGGAGGTTGCGTACGAGGTTTTTAAGGCTTTAAATGGTGCTTGTTTGGTTGTGGTGAGCTGGGGAGACAAGGTGGGAAAAGGAGAAGTCAAGTGGAGTGGTGAAACCATGGAGGTGGAGGGGTGGTTTGGTGTCTGTGTGATGGTGGTGGTATTGGTAGGGAAGGGTCAACGGGTTTGACCCCGTTTTAATACAAAGGGTGGACTGGGCTTTTGATTTTGGGCCAGCAAAAATGGGGTGGGGATGGGCTGGTAAGGTGTTGGGTTTGGATTGGATTGTTGGTTTGGTTTTTATTAATAACATAGGGTCCGTTTGGTTATTTTCACACAAGGACCAAATTTGTAATTTAGGTAAAGTTGAGGGACTGAATTGGCATTTCTCCCAAAGTTCTCATAAGGACCTAATTTGCCATAAATGAATAGTACAAGGGTATATTTGATATTTTTCACTTTTGAAATACCCGGGGACTATTTTTGCCAATTCACCAAACTTCAGGGACTGATTATGTCATTTTCTGATTTTGAAGGGTTAAACCTGTAAATATCAAACAGTTAACAAAAAGGACCAATTTTGTCATTTAAGAATAGTATAAGGTTTATTTTGATTATTTTCTTATTTTTAAAACCTTAGGGACTAATTTTGACACTTTTCCAAAGTTGAGGGACCAAAGTTGTAAATTTATGATTTTTAACTTCAAAGGACTTTTCCTTACAACTTATGAATCCCAAGGACCTAAAATGATATTTGTACAAGTTTTTAGTAACCAGGGACTAGTTTTGCCAATTTGTCAAAGTTCAGGGACTGAAACTGTAAATTAAGTATATTTTGTATGTTTTTAATCACTTTTCATCCCTTTTGCACTTATAACACCTAAAAACACATTTTGATGATATTTCCTGTATTATGAGGCAAATCTGTATGTTTTCATATGTTTTTGTAGTCTAAATGTGATAGAAATGATGAGTATTTAGACACTCATCAGTCATAACGAATAATAATTATTCGTTATTCGTTCGTATTTACCAAATAGTATTTGGTTATATTTTCTGATAAATTTATTTATCAGGTTCTGTATCAAAGACGTTTCCATAATCGTTTCCATAAATCTCATCCTATCTTACTTTTCATCATTTCCAAATCAATCCAGGTGAGTCATAACCCCATTTCCATAATCGTTTACATATACTTTGATAACTTGATAAATATATGAAATAAAATACATGATTTAAATCAATTTCCTAATTGATATTAAAATAATATAATTTATGATTTAAAATGTGATATATACAATACTTAATTGAAATACTGATACTCATATAATAATGCTTTCAATTTGATTATTGTGGTATGTGAAATACATATTTATTGAAGAATTTCTTGACTGAAATATTGATACTCATATGAAAATGTTCTCAATCCGATTATTGTGGTATGTGATATAAATGTGTTACTGGCAAAATATTCAAACTGAATTTCTGATACTCAAATGATGATATTTTCAAACTAAATTTCTGATACTCAAATGATATATTTTCAAACTGAATTTCTGATACTCAAATGATATATTTTCAAACTGAATTTCTGATACTCAAATGATATATTTTCAAACTGAATTTCTGATACTCAAACGATACTGTTTTTCCAATTTGATCTCTGTGATACGATACTTGATTTCATGATGTTATGCTAAATGAGCCCATTAGTCCTTGATATTGCCTAAGTTAGCTTATCGCCATATAGTCCCTCTATCATGAGCCATTAATCACTGTAAAGTGAGCGCGAATATAGTGAACAGATTCGAAACCTGTTTTGGATTGACCTCCAATCCCACTAATGCTTGACGGAATGCCAATTGCAATTGGTTAGCCGCATTAGTCGTGATACACTATATTTGAGTAAAAATAGGGATTGGCAAATCACCTATTACACGAGGGCAAAATCTGTCATTGATTTGATAGAACACCCCTTCTGTTAACGTCTTGCGTGTCATGAGGCTTGGTGCAATATCTATAAAGGAAATATATATATGTATTCCACATATATTTAGATATAGCTGTATAGGTTTGACCATATGTGAATTGTATATCTGATTGATTTAGTATCATGAGTTTCCAGCTCATGTTAAGATTATTGATTCCTTATTGAATGTGATTGAATATTTATATGATTTATTTGTGAATATATTCGATACTTGTTTCGTTATTGTTTGTATTTTATTAATACCAAATATTCCTGAAATCTAACAAAATAAAGGGTTTTTCCTAAAACTCTATGAACTCACCAACCTTTGTGTTGACACTTTTAAGCATGTGTATCTCAGGTAATTTAAAGGAGCAGGACAAGACACGGAGTGGGCATTTATTACTCTGATAAATTAAAATGGTGTAAAAATCAAATTTGTCATTTTTACAAATCTTTATATCTTTTCATAAGATTTTAAATCAAATGGTTCATCTTTTACCAAAATTATTATTTAAATGACAAATAACTTTCAAAACGTTTCTTTTAAACCGTTTTATGTGGTTAAAACTTCGATCCTCACCGTAACACCCAAATTACTTTTCCGCTGCGACAAACTTAAAAATGGGGGTGTTACAACATTTGAGGTTGATACTTGGTTTGTTGGAAAATGAGAGGTTGTACGCTAAGTTTTCTAAATGTGAATTTTGTCTGCAAGAGGTACAATTTTTTGGGTCATATAGTGAATAGTGAAGGTATACATGTAGATCCTAGCAAGATAGAAGCGGTCAAGAATTGGAAGGCTCCTACGACACCTTCTGAGATACGCTCATTTTTAGGACTGGCAGGATATTACAGGAGATTTATAGCAAAATTTTCAAAGATTGCTAAGCCTCTCACTATGTTGACTCAGAAGAATAAAAAGTATGAGCGGGGAGATGAGCAAGAAGTGGCTTTTCAGACGTTAAAGGATAGTTTGTGTAATGCACCTATTCTGACATTACCTGATGGGCCAGATGATTTTGTGGTATATTGCGATGCGTCGAATCAAGGATTGGGATGTGTGTTAATGCAAAGGGGAAAGGTGATAGCTTATGCATCACGACAACTCAAGGTTCATGAGAAGAATTATACTACTCACGACCTAGAGCTTGGTGCGGTGGTATTTGCTCTCAAGAATTGGAGACATTATTTGTATGGCACGAAGAGTACGGTCTATACCGATCATAAGAGTCTTCAGCATATTTTTAATCAAAAGGGTTGAATATGCGTCAAAGAAGATGGATGGAGCTGTTAAGTGATTATGACTGCGACATTCGTTATCATCCTGGAAAAGTGAATGTGGTGGCCGATGCGTTGAGTAGAAAGGAAAGAATTAAGCCAAGGCGTGTACGAGCTATGAGCATAACATTGCAGTCGGGAATTAAGAGTAAGATATTGGCAGCACAAGAGGAAGCTTTCAAGGATGAGAACCTTGTGGTTGAAATGTTGCGTGGTTTAGATCAACAGATTGAAAGGAAGGAAGATGGTGGACTATATTTCTTAGATTGAATATGGGTTCCACGAGTGGGAGACGTGAGAAAGGTGATCATGGATGAGGCTCATAAGACGAGATACTCGATTCATCCAGGGTCTGATAAGATGTACTATGATCTTAGAGATGCTTATTGGTGGCCGGGTATGAAGACGGAGATAGCTGAGTATGTCAGTCGATGTCTAACTTGTTTGAAGGTTAAGGCTGAGCATCAGAAACCCTCTGGATTGTAGCAGCAGCCGCCAATTCCTGAGTGGAAGTGGGATAATATAACTATGGACTTCATTACTAAATTGCCTCACACAAGTAATGGGCATGACACAATATGGGTTATTGTGGACAGATTGACGAAGTCTGCACATTTTCTGGCTATTCGTGAAGATTACAAGATGGAGAAGTTGGCAAGGATCTATATAAATGAGATTGTGGCAAGGCATGGTGTGCCTGTGTCTATCATTTCAGATCGGGATAGTAGGTTCACTTCGCGGTTCTGGCAGTCGTTGCAAAAGGCTTTGAATACACGGTTGGATATGAGTACTGCTTATCATCCACAGATCGATGGACAAAGTGAGCGAACGATTCAGACATTAGAAGATTTACTTCGTGCTTGTGCTATTGATTTTGGAGGAAGCTGGGATACTCATTTACCTTTGGTTGAGTTTTCTTATAATAACAGCTATCATTCAAGCATTAGATGTGCACCGTTTGAGATGTTGTACGGGAGGAAGTGTAGATCACCGGTGTTATGGGCGGAGGTTGGGATGAGTCAGTTAATTGGACCTGAATTGGTACAAGAGACTACGGATATGGTCTTCCGGATTAAGGAAAGACTTAAGGCTGCGAGAGATCGTCAAAAGAGTTATGCGGATAATCGCCGCAAACCTTTGGAGTTTAGTGTTGGAGATTTTGTAATGTTGAAGGTGTCACCATGGAAGGGTGTTGTGCGTTTTGGTAAGAAAGGCAAGTTAGCACCTAGATATGTTGGGCCATTTGTGATTACGGAAAGGATTGGACTTGTGGCATATCGGTTGAGATTGCCTGAGGAATTAAGTGGTGTGCATGATACGTTTCACGTGTCTAATTTGAAAAAGTGTTTGGCGGATGCTAGTTTGCATGTGCCACTAGATGAGATTAAGGTTGATAAGACGCTTCACTTTGTGGAGGAACCTGTTGAGATTATGGACCGAGAAGTTAAGAGTATGAAGCGTAGTAAGATTGCATTGGTAAAGGTAGGATGGAATTCCAAACGTGGTCCTGAGTTTACTTGGGAGCGTGAGGATCAAATGAGAGCTAAGTTTCCTAAGTTGTTTGCTGAGAAGTCTGATGATACGAGCTATTAAATCTCGGGACGAGCTTTCCCTAAGTGGGGGATGATGTAACAACCGTGATTTTAACAGGTTAGTTAGACTTTTAGCCTCGAGTTAATCTAACTTTGTTTGGTGTGTTTGGGTAGTTTTATGGGTGTTATTGCGTGTTATAGTATGGTTAGTATTTGAGTTAGCACTAAATCCCTTCGCGTTGTGGTTGTTGTTGTGATTTTTAATGATGTTGATTTTGGGAAAGTTCATTTTGATCACTTATGTGGTGTAGAAATGACTTGTGTATATTTGGCGTTTTGAGTTTTTGCGTAACGAGTCTTCATTCAAGTTATTGAGCGTTAGTAAGTTACGGGGATGTTGTTTTTGTGGGGAAATGCTTATGGAGTGTGTAAAAATCTATTTTTGGAAACTTTATTTTGAAAATGAATATTTTCCGGTTTGTCGTAAAATTAAGGTTTATCGCGAAAGACGTTAGGTTTTGTTATGGGAATACATAAAATATGAAAAGTATGAGGTTTTGAGTGTAATTAATTAAAATATATATATATATATATATATATATATATATATATATATATATATATATATATATATATATATATATTGTTTTAGGGGGGGGGGGGGGCGGCCGATTAAGGGTAGTAGGGGGAAAAAAGGAAACCAAATTTGATACCAAATACAACTCTAAGCCTTAGGGATTATCCAAATTAATTATAAATACAAAATCAAAACTCCCCTATCCCTTTTTCCTGCATAATAAGTCGACACAAAGGGGGATCCAAGACGAAGAATTAGGGTTTCATAATTGTCTAGCAATAATCAAGAATCAAGGTAAAATCTTTAACCCTTATGTGTAATTAATCAATTATTGTTATGATTCATGTAATAATTAATATGATGGAATCTAGGGTTTATATACTTCTGTAAATTATTGAAGTAAAACATGTTAGGATGATTAGATGTTAATATTATGGTTAATGGTTAAGGGAATTGAGCGTAAAACATGCTAGTTATTGAGTTAGGGTTTGGACAGATTTGTAAGGCTGTAAAGATGTGAGTGTACATAACAGATGGTGATGAGTTAGATCACGAATTTTAGGTCTAAATTGTAGTATAATGAAAGATCTTTCCAAAAAGTCCAGCCACGATCAATTTTGAGGTCGGGAAGTCGGTCTTTTGATTTTTCTTTGTTAAGGTGTCAAAGCTGTCAAACCGGGACAGATTTTGGGTAAAAGGTTGAGGTTGGCATGTGGTTGTAAAAGTGGTATTTTGACTTGGTTTTCCGGAATAGTTAAGTTTTAGGTTATATTAGACTACCACGAAGAGGATTCGTGATAAAAACTTGTGGAAGTAATTATTAAAAATCAAAACTTTTTGGTGTGCGTTCAGATCCGAATTTGAGTAGTTGACAAGTTTGAATTTTCTATGGATACTTGTGTGTGTTATTGGTACATGGCCTTCTGGGATTAGCTTCTATGCTTATGAGAGACCATGGTAAATTTTTGGTGTGAGTTGTTAAGCTTTATTTGTCGTGATTTCATGTGAGTGAATGTACTCAAAAATTCTGCGTTTTCTGAGATTTAGAGTGCAAGGGATTTAGTGAGTATTAAGTTTTGGTAGTGGTTAGTGTGTTGTCTAGGAGATCCATGGTGGGTCATATGAGTCTTAGACATCCATCATATGTGTATTACATGGGTTGTCGCTTTTAGCTTGACCTTGTGTAATGTGGATTATTTTGTGTATTGTAGATTGTGAATTGTTTTGTGGAGCTGCGGAGTTTAAGGTGAGTTCATAGTCCCATATTTTTATTTTGTTTTAAACTTGGGATGGGAATGATGCTTGTCTTAAATGTTTTGGTTTATTGTGATTATGTGTGTGGTATTAAAGAGCTTGGACTTATAATGTTATTGTATGTATGCTATGTGTGATTATTTGCTTGCGTGAATGTTTTGGGATTCAATTAGGATAGCGACCTAATTGATGATATATTTTGGGATTCAATTGGGAGGGTGCTTACCCTGTTGCTCGCGCATGCGACCTAATTGATGATTATGGGATCGGGGGACACGAGCCGTCCTGATATGGTAATGATTATGGGATCGGAGGACACGAGCCGTCCTAATGGTTGCCTTATGAGTGTTGTTGCCTTGCGTGTGGGAATTGACTTGCAAATGCACGTAGCTATATGATAACTATAATTTATTTGTCCAACTATATTTTGTAATCACAGTAAATTCGGTTGCCTGGTGTGTTGAGTCTAAAACCTATGAATCTCACCAACGTTATGTTGACATTTTAAGCATCATTTTCAGGTGAGCATTCTAAGGCCAAAGTTGAGAGCAGCAATTAGGCGAGACTTAGTTGCATGGAGACTTATTTATGTTTTGGGATTTGATTTATTTGGTTTTGGATTTGATACATTTATGTTTTATGTTTGGTACTTTCAAACTTATTGAAGTTACCTTTTGGATTTTATTTTGGTTATCTTTGGGTATTGTTACTACACTGTGTGTTGGTACATTGCTCCATTTATGTCCATGTAGTTGTTCTCTATGTTGACACCAGGTGTTGTGATGATATCCATGAAGTTACACCCGCGCGTTTTCGCCATGGCGGGGTGTGACATTAAGACGAAGTTAAAAACAAAATAAAGTATTTTCACAATTTATTTTGAATCATGACCACAAACAATAAAAATAAAACATGCATAAGGAAACAAATAAAATCAAATAGACAAACAAACAAACAAATAAATAAAGCTTGGGTTGCCTCCCAGTAAGCGCTTGTTTTTGTTCGAGTCACGAGCCTGACTCAACCCTTATTTAACGAAAATAAGGGAGGTTTTCCCTACACTTAGGATTAAGTACGGGTGATAGTGGCGATACACACCTTCTCGGTGGAAGTATGCCTCATGAGGAAATAGTGGTGGATGAACTATATGCTCAAACGGGTGTGCTCCTATCATCATAACCATACCTAGTTCACTTTGGTCAATGGGTGAGTTGAAGTTTTCTCCTAAAAATGGATCATCTTCTAACAACTTTGAGAGACTCTTAGTTGGGAATCCATCTTGACCTAATAAACCCGGTTTAAACCCATAATGTTTCTTGTGATCAATCATGAATGGGTGATGTAAGCATGTAAGGTTATGTTCTACTCCTATATTGGCTTCCTCTCTACATGGCTTAAAGTCTACCACCTTTATCCTAAGACTACCTAGACTACATGGGTTGATGGGTGGGTCGGCTCCTCTTTTGTCTCCTAGATGTATATCTAAGGATGGAAAGTTGTGTGAAGATTGAGGTTCCGGTTCATCAACACTAGGTAATTCCCTAGAACTAAGAGTAAGGTTATCACTATAAGTGTTCAAACCTATATCCTCTAGTGGTGTTTGGTACAAGGGTTCTACCTCCACCGGGATTCCTAAAGTTTCTTCTACTTCTTTCAGGTAAGTCACGGGTGGTGTGCGTGCCTCAACTGGTGGTGGGACTTGTGGGGTACTTTGAAGGCTTGGATTATCCACCTCATCCTCCATTGTATCAAGATCACCTATATCCTCAACATGTGTTTTATTATAATCTAACCCTAACATTTTCCCAAGTATCTCAAGTGCTTCTCTAGGCATCTCAACTTCTATATCCGAATCATAAGGATCATCCTCAATATTCTGATTGCTATATTCAAATTGCCCAAAAGATTCATCATGTGTTTCTTGAGATTCATCATCATCGATCATAAAACCTAGGTTTTTTTGATCAATGTGATCATGTTGGGCTAAATCCTCCATCACATCAATGTCACCTATGTGTTCATCCTGTATTATGGTAGTGCCTAACCATGACATGCAGCTAGGTGGCTCATACGAAACTATCCTAGGTGGAGGCTCATATGGTGCATAGGTTTCACTAAGTGGGGCATTTTGAGGGGTTGATGGAGCTCCTAAGGTGAATTTTTTAAAATTCTTATGCACTTGGTCTCTTTTCTCAAGGTACTCACTAAAATCAATGCAAGATCCAGTTCTCATCATTTCACTCCTCCATCTCGAAAAATCTAAACTAGTATAATTATGTTTCTTCATGTAAAACTCTAGTGTCAGATTTTGTGGATTCACGTTCTCCATAATGGTGAACGGAATAGTCAATGAAAATTACAAACAAACACACAAAGAAAAAGATAGACTAAAGAAAACCTAAAAATAAAAATAAAAATCTTACTAGAAAGAAATCTAGTAAGTAGACCTAATAAAAAGAAATTCTAACCTAGACAATAACTATTCCCCGGGCTGCGGCGCTAAAAACTTGATGTGCGGGATTGCGCCCTCACAAAAGGTTTTACTTCTCAAGGGATCTCGAGAAGCTTGCAATCCCCGCCAGGCGGTGTACCTGATCATTGTAGTATAGTATAGTGACAAGTACCGGGGGATTGATCGTTCAACTCAGGAATAGTGTTCGCTAGGATTAGACAATCTACTAAACTAGGTCTAGAGGTGAGGAAAGATTCTTTTTGTATTTTTATATTTTATGAAAAACAAGTAAAATCTCGGGTATTGGAAGAGTGGGCAGAATTAGTTGCTAGTCAACTAACCCAATTTAACTAAAGATGCAATCAATATAAAATAAAATAAAACTTAAACTAAATTGTGGTGGAAACAATAATGGGAAAAGCTGTGTTTACTTAGATTTCATTACTCCCTAGATATCTTTTACCGGTTGATTAGCTTGTTACAATTGCATGGATGACGGGTCATATTCCTTAATATTAGTCGTAGGGCCTTGTACAATATTCCCTAACTCTATAAGATCCTACTTCACTCCTATGTCGAGCCGGCTAAGAAGCTCCTAACATGGGATCATTAGAATTCACTTATGCAGTAAATACAACCAAAAATCATAGTACACCTCCGATCATGTTTCTTAAGACGTTCAAGCAAGTTACCAATGGAAGTCTGCCAGTTTTCTTAAGCCTAACATTGAATACAATCATCCAAAATAGTTATAAACAAGCAATCAACCAATAATCAACATCTAGGTTTCACTACATCTAAGCAAACAAAATGAAAATCTAGCCTAGCATGTTAAAGGGAAGACAAGCATAAGATATAATCACACAACACATAGACATATTGAATGATTTGAGTAAGTACTTATCTTTAATTGAACATGGAAGAATCAAGGGGTTAAAACCCTTGAAAAAGCTGGAAAATCGTCTACGATTTATTCCCTTAAAGTTGCACACTTCACGAATGAAAATTGGAAAACTATATATAGACTTTACACTTTGACGGCGTCATGTATTAACTCGTGACGCCGTCAACTCGCCGCCATGATAAAATCATATTGCCTAGATCTGTTTGTGACGCCGTCATGTAGGAAATTACTCTGGGCCGTCACTAGTATTTGGATCCTGACGGCCTAGGTGACGCCGTCAGGCCATAAGCTTGAAAACTCTCTGGGCCGTCACGTTATAAGTTCCATATCCACCTCTTTTGTAACTCTTGACGCCGTCACTTGTAATAGCTTGACGCCGTTAGGTACTATTCCAGCAAGGAATTTTGAGACTTTGCCGTTTTCTTCACTTTAATGCTCCAAAAACGTCCAAAATGCTTCCTTTTCCAGATTCTTCCTCAAAAGTACCTAAAATGACAAAAGGAACGATTTAGGGCAATATTTGATCAAATAATCTCGAATTCGGGCTTAAATGACCCCTTAAAAGCGGTACAATTTTCGCCTCATCAGGGCGCAATCCCGCGTATCAATCTTTTGGCGCCGCAGCCCGGGGAATAGTTATTGTCTAGGTAAGAATTTCTTTTTATTAAGTCTACTTGCTAGATTCCTTTATAGTAAGATTTTTATTTTTTTTAGGTTTTCTTTAGTCTATCTTTTTCTTCGTGCCTTTGTTAGTAAATTAAGTTTATTGACTATTCCGTTGGCCATTATGGAAAACGCGAATCCACCCCTTTCCCCTAGTGAAGTTGCTTTGTTGCGTGAACAGATTGAGAATGAGATTAGGGAACTTAGGGAACTTAATAGGTTGATTAATGTTGAGCTCGATCATGTATTTAGTGACCTAGCGACCGCCTTGTATTCAAATGAGGACCTAGGATCCAACGATTTTGAGGTTGTTGTTGAGGATGTGAAGGAACTTGAGGAAGGGGAGATAGATCCAAAACAAGATTTTTATTTCAATCTATATCCCACTAAGGAGGAAACTGCGTACAATAATAATCTTGTTGATAATCCTCGGCCTCCTTTTGCTAGAATTGACCCTAAGATAAAGAGAGGTGATCCTAGGAATGTTAAGATACCATGTGTGATTGGGTATAAGTACATCGAAAATGCTTACATTGATTTTGAATCCCCAATTAACATTATGTCCTCAAGTGTTTATAATGATATCGTGAAAACAAGACTTGAACCTCGAAGGGACCCTAAGTACCCCGCCAGAATTTGTAATTTTGTCAGGAGAATTAAAGGTTTACATGTCTTTGTTGGGAACTTCACTTATATCGTTGACTTTATGGTTGTTGAAGACTTGGCTAGTGTTATAGATTGTCGCTTATCCCATGTTGTATTAGGTAAGCCATTTGTTGAAGAGTCCAAGTTAGAATTTGATGGGATAGAAGGGACGATCCGATTTACTAATGAAACTGATAGGATCACATATAGGATGCCTAATAGAATGAAGAAATTTCCTTTTGTGCCTCGATTTGATATGGATAACATTGGTGATTTTGAGGACATCAATGAAGAGGATAAGAAAAAGGGCATGGACTATGTATGGGAGAAGTGGATCCTTTTCTATAAGGATTGCTTGACTCTATGGCCAAAATATAAAGTTAATAGAGAACTTGCCAAAAGGATTATAGGAGCAATTGAGAAAAAGGTGGTTGATCTTTACAAAGAACATTTACAATCGGGTCCAGAATAAAAAGACTAAGATTGAGGATGACCTAGTGAATGTGACCAATGACGAGGTCACGTAATTGCCCGTGACCTTGAGTCTAGCTACAAGACTCGTTAATAAAGAAAAGCGCTTCTTGGGAGGCAACCCATGTTTTGTGTGTTTTTATTTGTTTGATTTTATTTGTTTCCGTATGCATGTTATATTTTTATTGTTGGTAAATCATGTTTCAAAGTAAATTGTGAAAATGCTTTATTTTGTTTTTAACTTCGTCTTAATTACATATAAATGTATTTTGCAAAAGCTAAGTGTAAGGGAAATCAAAATTTGTTTATAAGAACGAAAATGAGCATGATTCACTACAATATTAAATGAGCATGTATATTAGTATTTGTTAGAGTCAAATGCTTGTATCGAGTCATAATGATGTTTTGCAGGATTTTCCATGAAATAAGGCATAAGTTTTTCCAGAAATTTTCTAGAAACTTAACATAAGATTTTTCCAGGAACATTCTGACGGCGTCAGGTACTAAAATGTTGAAAAATTTTGCGAGTTTTGTTTAAACTAGAGTCTTAAAGTTTTTGTTGATTCTTTAGTTTTATAAAATCCAGGAAATCTGCAAACATTCATTCCACAAGCATTATATCTTAATTTGTTTTCTAGGATTTTTTTAGTATATATAGATTGCCTCCGATTTTACGCGAGGTTTGCCTTGATTGTTTTCTCAGGTTTAACAGATTATATATGATAAGAAGACGATTTATATTTCTAGAGGGAAGCTTTCAAAGTTCATTTTCTTGGAGGAAGATCTAACCTTGTTGACACACTATCCACACCGAACGAATCAGGGGAGTATTTGTTTTCATTCTTTTACCTGCTTTACTTTTACATCCTTTAATTGAACATTGGGGATAATGTTCAGCTTAAGTGTAAGGGGAGGGTAAATAATGATACCTTATATGATAAAATTGCACTTGAGTTTGTTTCTTCGATAGTAGGTGTGTAATAAAACTAAGAGAAATACTTGCTAGGGCAATTTTAGCACCAAATTAATTTTTTTTACAACATTTAGGAGTGAAACTTTAGCCTTAACAAGCGTCTCATGGATAGGAGCTGTATGACTAGCACAAAACTGTACCACTTAAAAAATTTTCACCCAAATAAGTGAGGTTCGCCATTAGATTTGATAGGAAAAGCATTCATTATTAGTGCTATGAGTGTACCGGTAGTATTTAGATTCTAGAACTTGCGTTAGTGATGCATCTCGAGACCGCTAGTGAGACTACATTCGTGTAGTTAGGATTTACTACATGATAAGAGGCATTAGGATCACCCTTGTGTTTAAACCCGTATCATAATTACTTGACCATTTAAGTCATATTACTTGACTAGCGAAGTCAATTAATTTTCCCACACCTTAGCGTTGTACTCATTTTTAGTACACGAAACCCCTAGTACACCCTCCGAGCCTATCTTTTCATTTCTAACTTTACGCATCTTACTTAAAGGAAGAATTTGTTTACAATCCACCCAAATGTGCACCCAAATCACCTTAGCCTTCCTTGTATGCACTCATCTTTAGTGCATTATTGTTACATGTTTAAACCCTTAGTTAATTATCTAATTGATTACATGGTTGCTAAGTTGAGTCATATCTTGTACATATTGTTTTGGGACGATTGGGACTCATGGGTAAAGTACTAGTAATATGGAGTAATGGGGAAGACATCAATTTATTACCCCCATATGTGCGTTAATATTTAAAAAGTACTCCAAGTGTTTTGATTATCTTGATTCGAGTCATCAGAGTAGTTTATTGTAAAGTATGTAAAAATTCAAGTATAAGGGGAATGCACATTCCCTATGATGTATTATTTTTGATGGTAGGGCAAGAGTGTATGAAAAAAAAAATAAAAAAAATAAAGAAAAAGAAAGAAAAAAAAATGGAAAAGGAAAGAGAAAAACATACGGACTACCATCCCGTTTCATTTTTATGTTTGTTTCATAGTTTGTAGTTTTGATTAGCTTAAGTCGAGTCGAATTTTGGCTTAGCAATGCCATATTGTATATGTAATTAACCAAGATGATTAACTCGCCACCAGTAAATATTGCCTTTATCCAACAAAACCGTGTATCCCTACACCTAACGTTATAACCCTTTAAAAGACCTCTTTGATAGTTTATCCTAGGTGCTTACGCCAAGTGGTGGAGGTTTGATCATTTCCCAAGCCTATGGTAATCTATTTGCTATGACAGGTAGTGAGAGATGTTTTCCATTTCCATATTATGATATATACTTTATTACACCCGAGAGATGTGAGTATTTAAATAATATTTATGAGGTGCTAGTGTATGACCTCCGTGCTTGTTTTTGGTTTTTAGTGGAACGATTATTTGTTGTAATTACTTTTATATTAGTGTTAAATGACCCCTAACTTGTATTTTGATTAGAATAAAAGCGCATTTTCTTGAGGACAAGCAAATCTCAAGTGTATGGGTATTTGATAAGGCGAAAAGTGTACAGCTTTTAAGGGGTCATTTAAGCCCGAATTCATGATTATTTGATCAATTACTGCCCTAAATCGTTCCTTTTGTCATTTTAGGTACTTTTGAGAAGAAATCTGGAAAAGGAAGCATTTTGGACGTTTTTGGAGCATAAAAGTGAAGAAAACGGCAAAGTCTCAAAATCCTTGCTGGGAACAGTACCTGACGGCGTCAAGGCTTCACACATGACGGCGTCAAGCTTGGCAAAAGAGGTGGAAGTAGAAAATACACATGACGGCCCGGAATATTTTTAGTTTAATTGACCTGACGGCGTTACCAAGGCCGTCAGGATCAAATTGTATGTGACGGCCCAGAGGTTAATTCCTTCTTGACGGCGTCAAGATTAGATCTAGGCAATACGATCCTTAATTTGGCGGCGAGTTGACGGCATCACAAGCTACAACGTGACGCTGTCAGAATGTATTATCTATATATATTTTTCCAATTTTTCATTGTAAAGTGTGGAACATTAGGAGAACTTTTGGAGAGCTTAAACCCTAGACGAATTTTCTGTAAAAATAAGGGTTTCAACCCTTGTTCCATCCATGCGTAATTGAAGATAAGTTTTCCAATAATCATACGATATGTCTATGTGTTGTGTGATTCTATCTTATGCTTGTCTTTCTTTTAACATGCTAGGCTAGGTTTTTATTGTGTTTGCTTAGATGTAGTGAAACCTAGATGTTGATTATTGGTTGATGGTTTGTTTATAATTGTTGTGGATGATTATATTCGATGTTAGGCTTAAGAAAACTAGCAAACTTCCAATTGGTAACTTGTTTGAACGTCTTAAGAAACATGATCGGAGGTGTACTACGATTTTTGGTTGTATTTAATGCATAAGCGAATTCTAGTGATCCCATGTTAGGAGCGTTTAGTCGGCTCGACATAGGAGTGAAGTAGGAGCTTATAGAGTTAGGGAATATTGTACACGGCCCTACGACTAGTACTAAGGAATATAACCCGTCATCCATGCAATTGTAACATGCTACTCAACCGGTAAAAGATATCTAGGGAGTAATGAAATCTAAGTAAACACATCTTCTCTTATTATTGTTTCCACCACATTAGTTTATTTCATTTCTTTTTATTTTATTTTGATTTCATCTTTAGTTAATTGGGTTAGTTAACTAGCAACTAATTCCGCCCACTCCTTCAAAACCCGAGATTTTACTTGCTTTTGTAAAATATAAAAATACAAAAAGAATCATCCCTCACCTCTAGACCTAGTTTAGTAGACTTTCTAATCCTAGCGAACACTATTCCTATGTTGAACGATCAATCCCCTGGTACTTGTCACTATACTATACTACAACGATCAGGTACACTGCCTGGCGGGGATTGCAAGCTTCTCAAGATCCCTTGAGAGGTAAAACCTGTTGCGAGGGCGCAATCCCGCGTATCAACATACTCTGATCAGGCCAAAAGTCAATCCCATCTACTTGTTTCATATAATTGTTATATGTGGAATGGTACATGTCTGTTTTAAACAAAGGTGGAACATAGCTCTCAGGTGTCTTGTTTATATATAATATCACCTTTGTTGCATGTACATAAGGATTACCTGATAATTGCCACATTCTACAGGTGCAAGTGGTTTTTGGTTCATCAACTGTGATTTCCTGACTCCCTGATCTCACCTCAAACACATTCCCAGCAGCAGCGATAACATGCCAGAACCTATAATAATATGTTAGGATATTAGTGTCTATGCAAACTGTTTAATAAATTAAGTTAGAGTCACTAGTACAACAAACATACCTTTGTTGGTCTTTCATCCATTCTAGTCTCTTCTGAATGTTGGGACAAACTCCAGGTTTCCACTTCTTGCTGATTACCCTCATTCTGTGCATCCTTTCTAGTACTATGACTCTCATTGATTCTAGCATAGTTAGTAATGGCTTGTCCCTTACACTTAGAATCACACTATTAAAGCATTCACTGAACCCATTTTCAACTGCCTCACATCCTCTACCTACTTCAAAAAAGGCTCTTGACCAAATTTTTGGATTCTTGTCCATAAGATACCGATGAGCTTTTGGATTAGCCTTTTTAATCTTGTCCATGATCTTGTTGAAGAGTTGTGGATATGAGGCTTTAGATGCTGCCCAAAATAGCTCCCTAAACTCCAAGCCAGTGAACTGTTTCCTAAACCCTTCATAAATATGTCTTGCACATTGCCTTTGTTCGGCATGTGGCATAACATTCTTCACAGCTTCAATAAGACCCTTCACCAAAGCATAAGCACAGTGTTATAATATATATATATATATATATATATATATATATATATATATATATATATATATATATATATATATATATATATATATATATATATATATATATATATATATATATAAGATTAACACATTAACAATAAATTGTGGATACAAGCATACCTTATGTCTGACATAAGAGTTAGGCCCTGTCCTTTTGTGCAGTCCAAGTCTCCTTCAAGCAACTCCAAAAACCAGCTCCAATTGTCCTTGTTTTCAACATTCACCATTGCCCAAGCCACTGGGTAAATGTGGTTGTTTCCATCTCTTCCAATAGCAGTAAGAATTTCACCTTGGTTTGGCTTTTTTAGAAAACAACCATCTAAGGCAATTATTCTCCTACAACCAACCTTCCAACCATTTAGTAGACAATCAAAACAAACATAAAACCTATCAAAGTATGTTTTCCCATCAGGATTGTTAGTGACTCCTAATTTCACAGTGGACCCAGGATTGGAATCTAAAATTGCACTTCCATAAGACCTAAGCAAGGCATAATGTTCCTCAACTGATTTTTCATACTCTGTTAATGCAAACCTCTTGGCATTTGTACACTGATTTAGGGATACCTTACACTTATATTTCTTCATCACTAGGTCAGCTATGGCCCTCAACTTAATCTCAGGATGAGTTCTAATCTTATCACCAAATACTGTATCTATCCACCTAAAGTTCACTAAAGACCCAAATTCAAAATTCCTAACACATGTATGTTCATCATTTAGGGTAATTATTTGAAAAAGTTTTCTCTTTAGTCATCCACCTAGAATAACACCTCCAAGGACATGAAGGTAACTCAGAAGTACTAACACAAGGATACCTTTTATTCTTCCTTTGTTTACCTATGTTAGGATCAACCACCCTTGGTTTTCTCTGTCCACATTTTGCAATAACATAGTTACTTTCACTCCTCTCAAACCAAATTGAAAATCCATTAGCCAATGCATAGAATGTTAGACCCTGTTTAAACTTCTCAACATTCGGATACTTTTCACCAACCTGCATTTCAAATAGAACATATGTTTATAAACAACATTTACAAACAATGTCACAACTCCAAAAAAGTATAAGCATACCTTTGGATGCCTAAGTCTCCAGTGGGTACTTTCATCATAGACCGGATACCTGTCAACATGTTTTTCCACATAAATGAATGGATCAGGCTGAATTCCATTCTCATCTGGTGATTGAAGCCTTCTCATTAAATTAGCCATGAACACATCATGTTCTATGAAAGTCGCACTTCTATGGTTAAAAGAACACATACCTAAAATATCACAACACATATCAATGTTGGCCTCTGATTAAATTAGTTCGTGGGTGAAATTAGGGTTTGTGAGTGAAATTAGGGATAAGGTTTAATTGGGGATAAATATGGGTGGTGGTAAATGTTTATTAGTAATACTTTGTTAGGTTTTGCCCCCAAAACTTGTGAATGTTGTCAAAAGAGACCCAAAAGAAGAAAAAATGGGCAATGGTAACTATTAAACAGAATTAGAGAGCATAATCCATGCCACGTCATCAAAAAGGCGTTTTATTGATACAATAGAGAGATTAGTAAAGTTTGTGTATTCAATAGGAAAAAAAAAGTTTAATGCATAAAATAGTAAAAGATGGCAAGTTGAATGTATATTTGGACAATTTTCCTTTTATACTTTATACCAGCTAAAATATATGTTTTCCTAAGTTCATTTAATGGGCTGGTTGAAAATTTGATAGCTTATATGAACTGGGTTATAAGCCCAAAAAATATCAAATTTAGAAAACATCTATTAAACTTTAATCTCAAATTTCTCTTTCTTCGTTTTAATTAGCCCAATCACACATCACCGTCTAGCAATACCCGTGAAAATAATTGTATCTAGAAATTGTAGATAGAGATGAAGTGAACAGTTGATTGATTGAGGGTTTATAAATAAAATTGAATTCACCAAACAAACAAAACAAACAAACTCACTAATAACCAGAAAACAAAATCGAATTGATTGATTGATTGATTTAGTGTTTATAAATAAGAAAAAAAAATGTCGGTGATGATAGTAACAAGTTTAGGGGAATTAGTCATCGATTTGCACACCGATCGCTGCCCCCTCACCTGCAAAAACTTCCTCAAACTCTGCAAGTAACGAATTCATTAGGGGTGTATGTTTTTTTTGTTTTATTTTATTTTATTTATTTATTTATTTAGGGCTAAATAACTTTTTCATCATATCACTTATTATTTTGGTGGATTTTTTACATCTTTTCCCTTAGGGATGTATGCGAGTTTTTTGCTTTGGTTCGGTGTGAATGAGATGGCACAAAAGATAGATATATGGTTCCAAGGAAAAAAAAGGAAAACGTGTTTTTGTGTTATGGCAAAACTGTGTAATTGTGATAAGGATTATGATATCCTTATATTTTTGGGACGATATTAGGCGTTGTTCTTATCTCTTCTACTCCACATGCATGACATACACAAAAGATGGCTAGGAAATCGGTTGTACAAGTTTGGAATAAAAGCAATCGTATAACACTCTTTATATATACACTAGCTTAGAGACCCGTTGACACCGGGTAATTTTTTAAAGAAATAGATAAATGAGATAATAAGAAAATTGATAACGTAACCATGTTTCATTTAACATATGAAATAAAGAATGTGACAATGCGTCCAGTATGCATTAAGCAATTCAGTTTCTTATAAATAAAGTAACAAACGTCCAAGCTTGGGGGTCTCCAAAACAGATTGTCTTGAGAAGCAAAAGATGTGTGTGAGCATCTATCGATTCGAAACCCAATGTCCATGGCATGCACACCTAATAGTCCGTATATGATGTGAGTAAAATGCATGTTGTTACCGATAATATACTTTAATTGAAAATATGAGAAAGATAAAGGGACTTGTGTATTTTACATACCTTTTTTATTTTTAATCATAGACCTTCAAGTAATTCTTTATACACGAAATTTGTTGTAGTTTTGGACACATTACCATCCTGATCACAAACGACAACCTTCAAAACTTGCTTGTTTTTACTCTTAAAACTGCAACGTACAGTTGTCCATGTGTGAAAACAGAACGGTGCAAGTACAAACCAACTTTAGAAATCGATTGCCCTTGGCTTTTGTTGATTCTCATGGCAAAAGATACTGATATAGGATATTGTTTCCTGACAATCTTAAGAGACAAACGCTTATCTGACGGACTAATCCTCAACCTTGGTTTAATGACCTTTTTTCCAAAGTTGGTTCGATTAATGATCTGCGCCTAAATAGAGGTTTGTACTAAACTCTACTAAATAGTCAATAGTAAATGTAAATTCAAAAGCTGATGAATGTGTAAATACTCATCATTTTTATCGTATTATCGTATTTGAACTGCCAAAACATCCAAAAATACTCAGAAATGCATCAAAATACAGAAATTATCCCAAAATTGTGTTTTATATGTTTTAGATGCAAAATGTTTAAAAACAGATGAAAAACGAACAAAGTTTGCGTAATTGGCAGTTTCAGTACCTGAACTTTCAAAAGTTAACAGAATTAGTCCCTGAAGGTTTAAAATGAAAGAAAAGTCAACCCAAGGCATTTAAAAGTCAAAATTTATCAAATTTGATCATTGGGTAAAAAGTTTGAGAAAATTACATATTTGGTCCCTGTACTTTGTAAATTTGGCAAAATCAGTCCCTAGAATTTCAAAAATTGGAAAATAATCAAACAAGGACTTATAAAATTACAATATGGCATGAATGGTCCTTGTGATATCTTTGGAAAAATGTCAAGTCCAGCCCCTCAAATTTCAGAAGTTACATGTTTAGTCCTTTTGTTTTGCAATTACAACCAAACAGGCCAAATATTATTTATCCTTTACAATCCAAACAAACCCTTTTAACACAAACCCACCCAAAAAAATATTACCCAAATCCATTCCCTGATACACAACCTCACCCTGGCCCAATCCACATTCCAGCCCACTCCCATTAATATTAATAAAAAACCGTTTGACCCTCTTTGACCACCTCCTCCAACACACCCCGTGACCCCTGCAAAACCCTGCATCTCTCATGATCACAAACCCACTTCCCCCTCCTTCATCATCACCTATGCACCCTAGCTATCCCCTCCAAACACAAAAGACAACAGGATTTAATTGCTCCCTACCCTATCACAAGTTACCACTCGCAATCTGCCAAAGATTCATTTCCCGCCAAAACAAATCAAATGGCTGAGATTGAGTGTGATAATCTAATGGTCAAGATAAAAGGTGGGAAACGTCCAAAGGACCTTTTGGAAGGTTATAAAAAAGAGAGAAGGGCACAGGAGCAAGGGAGTTAGTTTTTTTTAGTAGTTAGTAGTAGTTTAACAATGTTGAATTTAATGTAAACTTAGCTTTATATTGTAATTTTCATTTCCAGCTGAATTATAAGTTAAATTAAAGTGTAATTTCAAAGTTTCTCAGTGGTAATTTAAAGTTCTTGGTTTGAATGTAATTTTGCCATTTTTTTTTAGTAAAACTCTCAATTTGGCTCTAATCTTGTTAAATATTGTCTATCACTGTTTTGTAAGTTCATGTTAGCCATTTATTAAGTTTCTATAAGTTTCAAAAGCAATTGAAACCAATGTCATTCAAAATATTAAAATACCAAAAAAATTTAAGAAAATAGTGAATGAGAAAAATAAGAAAAAGAAAAGAAGAAGAGAAGAAGAAAGCTGTGGATTGTGGATGGTTGTATGGTTTAGAACTCATGGGGAGTGCATAGGATAGGTTTTGGTGCCTTGGTGTCTTAATTCTCAGTTGGAACATTTATGAGCCCATTTTCCATATCTTTGGCATTTGTACTGTTTCATTACTTATTCCTTGTTTTAATTCACTTCTTATAGCTCAGTAGTTATATTGCACAATAGTTTAGTTTATATTACATTAAATTAATAAAAAACCAAAAATCAGTTAGTATGGAAGGGGTGTTTGGATTAATGGATTCCACCAACATGCTCTGTGTTTTTGCTAGTATCAATAGTTTCAACATGTTTCTTAAGGTCACATTAGGGTAGTTTAGCCATAAAATCTAATGTGTATTTGTAAAAAAAGTCAAATTCTCCTTCTTGGTTCCATCTTTTCTTCACTGTTGAGATTTTGAGAATTTAATCTCATCAAATTAGTTCACTAGTGGTTAGGGTAGCTGTTTTTGGTTTCATTTTAGCTTATCACAACACTATGAGTAATCTAGGACCATTAGAAATCCAGTAAAGTCAACTAATTCATAGTTTTAAAAAAGGTCAAATTGCCTTGTGTAGAAAAATTCTCAATATTGCATTAATTGTTGTGATTTTTGTACTTATAGTTAGGACTTGAAATTTTAACAAGTTGTTGTCTCCCACCTTGGCTTCTGGAATTCACAAACACCATATTTTTGTGATTTTTATAGTGGGCCCCACAACCCTCCAAAGTGACCTGCAGGGCAAGGGTATGCCCTGCACCCAAGCTTTGGCACCCATTGATCCGTTTTCCTTATAACATATCTTGCTCATTATTTGTTCATTCTGATTGATGTTTGTTAATTTGGGGAGCTTGATACAGTGTCTTATAGTGTGTGCCTTTTGTTTGTCATTGTCAGCTTATTTATGTGCTTATTTTACCCTTTAAGTTGCCTTTAGGTTTATTGTTTCTACTAGAGATGGCAACGGGGCCGGGTATGCGGGGAATGGTTGATACCATCCCCATCCCCGAAGTTAGATAGTTATCCCCATTGTAACACCCCAACCCGAAAAGGGCTAAAGTGTAACATTATGGGGTCAAATCAGAACATAAGCAAGCGGAAAACATTAGTAATACAAGGTTCACAAAACAATTCTAAAGAAAAGATAAAGGACTAATTCTAAACAATACAACTTCCAAACTAAATTACAAATGAAGGACCAAAAGGGAATCTCTAAGTCTATTCTCTAATCCATGGGAAGCTATCAATAGTGTAGTCCACTAAGAGCTCCTAAGCACTCCTCACCCAACCCAGCTTCCTTCTAAAACCTGCCGCAGGAAAAGAAATGCGGCTGAGCTTAAAAAGCCCAGTGAACAGATATAAATAAATGAAACCTAATAAACAAAGGAAAACGCAACCGAATGCGAAATGAATCCAAGCAAACCTGCTGAAACAAAGGTCAAGGAATATGGAACATATAGTATGACTAACAGAATATAATCAAAGGAAATACGAATATGGAATGCCAAACGAATAAAAAAAATGAAACGGATCATAAGTGTAAGAAATTGAAATAAGGCAAACACAAGTCAATCACAATGGAGAAGACAAGATAATAAGGATCATATAAAAGTAGAACTAACAGAAATGCCCAACAATCATATATCAAATTGTACATCGAGTAGCTAGCTCGATGTACCAAATGTGAAATGGAGTGTATCGCACACACATACCCATTCACCAAATTAAAAACGAAACAAAGTACCTAGGATGCATCCATACGCCCCCTGTAAAACAAATATATATGCACAAAACTCTAGGCTAAGTAAACATATACAATAATAATTATAGGCCTGAATAGTTAGCTTAAAGGGAACGCTGTGGACTAAAACCCACCTCCACAGATAGTGTCAATACCACTGGTGCATCAGTGGCAAGGCCATGGACTCCCCATGACTGGCTACAAATTTATCAAATAATGGGCAACAAATAGGGCATAGGAATGCTATAAGAATAAGAACTATAGCATGCAACAAATATCAAGCAAATCATAACAAAAATGGATTAATCAAATACGAATCAAACAAAGGGAAGCATAGCAATGGTTCAAGTCAAAGGTCAAATCAAAGATTCATATTATGAGGTTCAAATAAGAGGTTCATAATAGCAAAAGAGTTTATAGCAAAGGTTCAAAATTTGAAGTTATATAATCAAAAGATGTTAAAGAAAATCTTGAGAAATCTTAGAGAACAAAACAGATTAAGGACTTTTGAAAATTATTTAAAACCTTTTTATCGTAAAAGAATTCCTTTAAAAACACATTTCATAAAAGTCATTAAAACCTTCATATAAAACTGGCAACATATCGTAATCACAGAAAGCATTTCAAAATTAGTTTTTTCTCAAAAGTCAGCAGGTTATATTTTTTTTAAAAGGGTCTTCATACGAAATCATACTGTCAAATGAACCAATGATATCAGGCGTATAAAGATAAGAAAGTATAATAGTGGCAATGGAACGGATCATGAGTCATAAGAAACCTTACTGAAAGATTAGAATATCTGTACCTTAAACCGTAAGTGCAAACACATCATAAAGATCGGAGGTTACCCATTCTTCAGAGAATCTACATGAATTAATGATCGTCTTTATTATATATAAGTTCATAGTAATCAAATTACACATTTGCAATTTCATTCTATTTTTTTAGAAACTTAAATTGCCAAATATGCTTAAAATGATTAATACGACATATTAGGGTTTCCATATGATAATAATAATAATAGTTTAGGGTTTAATATGATCACTTATAATAATTTAGGTTTACATTGTCAAAATATCATAGCTTAAGGCTTTATATGCCATTTTAGCAAAGTATAGGGTCTAAAGTGAAATAATTCTAGTTTATGCTATATGTAGTTTTCTCTAATACGTAATTCATATATTGTTGCATGCATGTTACTCGTCCCTTTCGTATGACTCTATAACAATAACGTTGCCGAAATCGACTCGCATACTTTTCATATTAATTAAACTAAAATAACCCATGACCTTTTCTTTATACGATTCGAAATAATATGCGGGCTATACATACTTCTGTTCAAATCTCGTTTTTCATATTTATTAGCCGAAACAAAATAGAACCCTTTACTCGTTATATATACAAGTTGAGATAGCAAAACAATTTCGAATAGTCATCAAGTCGTGACATCCTTTTGAGTTTATATGTGATTCGCACCAAAGAAACAAGCGTGTTCTATTTCCCTTCTTTTCAATTCGTATAAGTGTAGATTATACCAAGTTATAAGTCGAGTATGAGATACTCAAAACAGTCCTTACGAACACCACATTTTTTTTTGTTGATTAGTTAAGGTTACACATTTTGTTATTTTATGTGATATAATCTATGATTTCATGTGAGTAATATTTGATCAAATATAACATGTAGCAAACCTTAGTCGATTAAAGTGACAATAACATGATCGAACTGGAAAATAATTAAGGAGATAATCGAACATGGTTGTAGAGTTTACCCTCGAAGCGTGTTTTCACGAGAAAGAGAGGAACAAGGATCGAGTGCCAATCAGATCATGACCACACCGAGTCAGCCAGGACACCCTCGAACAGAAAACAATAACCACGTCCAAGCCTTAGTCAAACAGAATAACTCACACCTAAACTTCTTCGAAGCCTGCACGAATCCCTCCTTGTACCTCTTTGATTCGAATGAAGAAAATGAACCATGAAAATGTCCAGCCGTCGATTTTGAATGTGTTTATTTTTTTGGGTTTTGTAAAAAACTATGTTAAATGAAAAAGAAGTGTTGATGTTTGTTGGTTTCTACTCGTACGTATAGAAAGAGGAGAGAAGATCAAGAAAGCGTGTTATTCCCCAAGATTGTAGGGAGCGTGTAAAGTTATTTGAGCCAAATGAGGAAAGTAGTAAAAGGGTGTAATTGGTTTTTATTGAGGTGATCAATGTTTCGGTTATAGGGTTAAATGAGGACCGAATTTTGTGGGGATAAAAACGTATGTAGTCATGTGTGAAGTTATTTGACCCAAGCATGTACTAATTGAATGAGGTTTTGGAAGGTTTGAATTGGTGTGATCATTTATTTAATTAAATATAAACTTAGATTAATAATTATAAGTTTAAATATAACACACAATATATAATTTAAGGTTTAAATTTAATCATGATAAACTTTAGAGTAAAAATTCAAAATTAGACGTAATTTAGGTATTCAGATTTTAAGGTTTTACAACTCTTCCCCTCTAAAAAGAAAATTTCGTCCGCGAAATTGAAATGAAATGATTAAACGAAAACGTACCAAATCACGAATTGAAACGAAAACGATTACTTACTCGAAATGGTTTTCCAAAGAATTTTAACGAAAGGAAAAGTTCCTCATGACTCGATCCAGACAAAATAGGATAGCCCCAGGCTTTCCATCAAAATACAAATCATAACGAATTTGATCCAACGAATGTGAAATGAACATGAAATGGATGATAGTCGTAATCTCACAAGAGATACAGGAACATCAGATGAATATGGAATAACTACGGAAGTGATGCTAGCTGGTAGAAAACTTCACCAATCTATTCAGGTTCTGAACGAACTAAGAAACTTGCTACAAATCAGAGAATCATATATCGAATTATCAGACATAACCAGAGTTTCCTAAAGAGGTTGGAATCCTACTCGTACTGACGATTAACTATGCACATACGGAGTATCGAATCGTATCAGGAAGAAAAATGGGATAGGTAGGATTACCGCACGGATATGAATGAATCTAGGGACTAACGTATTACGACCCAAGTCGTCCTTATATGCCAAAACATTTAACTCTTTTGTACGGAAACATCATACGGAACGTACAAATTCCTGGCCTAAGGTTTCAAAATTTCTCTTCCACCATGATAACTAATCCATTAGTCATTGTAATCAACTCCGAACATTCAATAAGCAGCTTCCCGACTTAACTCAACCCAGAAGGTGCTCTACATCACCGTTCATACCAAATCTGGAAGGACAACCCTTGTCACTTGAATACCTTTAATCTAATGAGCAAACACAGTCGGACTAAACACTTGTCAACTCTCCTGTTCAACACTTCTTCCAAGTTCGAATAGTTGTTCTGCTTATCTGTCAGTCTGTAGGTGAAAAGCATTACTATACTCGAGTCTGGTTCCTCAAGCCTTCAGTAGTTTTCTTGGGACTGAAAGGTAAAACGCAAATCTTTTACACGATCACTGTAGGTGTGCCAAGTAATTGAATAATCTTCAGTCGAAGGATTTATGCCAACTTGCTAATTTTATACACATTTTAAGAGGCAAAAAGTGAGCTGACTTGATCAAACGATTCATCACAACTCAAATTATGTCATTCTTCTTAAGTGTGCGTGGAGATTCCTCTACAAGGTTTCTGAAAATTTTAATTCTGCTTTAGATCCCTTATACGTCTTAGTACAACCAAGAGGTATAGCAAAAGCAGAACTGTGTCTATCATAACAACTTCCTTCCAGTCTTCACAGATCGTAGTTCGTTATCTTGCTCCTAAGCTTCCTAATATCTACAATTGGATTCCATCTTCATGAAGGATATTTCTTCAAATCTTGCGAGCAAACGCCACTGCCGCCAACTCCAAGTCACGCATTTGAATATTTCTCCTCAAATGGTTCTGGTTGTCTTGATGCATAAGCAATAACTTCTTCGTGCTGAATAAGGGCATAACCAAGTCTCTTCGCGAAATGTCTCAAAATTGATACTCATCTGAAAGCATGGAAGCTAATTTCTATTTCAACTTTTCCAAAACTCCGTTTTCATCCAAACTAAGCTTCTCTTCCTTATTCATCAATGGTAATGCAATTCGTGAACATCTTCCAACCAATGTCATGCTTCCAGAATATACAAATGATCTTCCTATTTCAAACATAACACGAAAATGATTCTCATGTTCTCCCTCGTCTCTGAATGTACTAACATGTCATACTATGACAACTTTGTCTAGGTACTCACGAAAGGCACGATTCATCAAGTCCATGGAATAGTCAAAGCATTAGCTAATACTATTAGCATCACTAACAGTCATAATGGTTATTACGAATATGAAAGGAAATTCCAGAAATAACTTCAACCCATAGCTCCATCTAAAGAAAATTTCGTGTACTAAGGCTACTCAGATACATCGTCGCTTCGAGGTAGGGGATGATGATTTCTAACGATGATACGGTTTAGCTTCCAGAGGTCAGTACTATTTTCCTGCTCTAATCCTTCTTCATCGCGAATAAAACTAAGGCACTCTCCAGAGATACACTAAGACAAACAAACCACTTCATAGTTTTTTTTTTTTTTGCTGCTCCGCTAGTTCTCTCAATTTAACTTGTACTGATCGATAGGGAGTTTCAAAATCAGGTAAAACGTCGTTCTATACTGATAGGGTTCTGTCTCATCAAACTTTTACTGTTCTCAGGAACTTCTCAAAGACATCCTACGATCCCCATAAGTTCAAGTTATATGATGTAATTATTATCACGTTGGCCAGGCGTCATAATACTTGCATCATATAAACATGCCTTTATGAAAATCATATTCAACCTCGAGTCGTGACAAAAAATCTCAGTGTCAGGTGAAAGCAAATTTATAATCGGATGGAAATCTTGGTGGTTCATTCAGGGATTACATCGGAAAATTCAGATTGCAAAATGACTTTCTCAAAGTGAGATTCAACCTACCGGGTGCAAGAATAGGTACTAGGAAAACTTCACAACCGCGAAAATAACGTACGAGTTTCCAGGGTAGTAAGGATAACAAAAGTTTAACAATTGGAATTCATGACAAAATAAATCAAAGTGGTTCAATATGCCAAAGGTGAGACGTAATATGACAGTTGTTAGCATCTAGATGTTCAATCAACCAATCCATACCAGAATAACATCGGATTCAACTTTCCAAGGAAAGACAGATCAGCATAGCAAATCTTATCATTCAGAAGTGAGGGGGAACATTCCTATACTCATGGTTAATCACCAAAAGATTTCTCATAGGAATTAAAATGAATAGGAAGACTTATATATGCTTAGCAAAAGTAAGAGAAATCACAGAATGTGTCAAACACATCATGGTCATATGAATTCTCATAATGATCAAAAAGGCACCTAAATAGTTAATCAAATGATTCAGAGGTTGAAATAAAAAGAAAATGAACCTTATGTAATGTCCAACATTACCGCAGAATTCTCAATGCATTCTAAACTTACATGGTCACTAATCTCACGTTGTGCAGGACCATAAATTTCAAACCTCCGGAGGGAGGAAATCTTAATAGGGATTAACTAAGAGCAAGGCACGAATCAGAGTGATGCGGAAGCAACGATATTTAAACAAATGCCCTATAGTCTACCCAATCCTCACCGGTCATAACTTAAGCTTCAGAGTGAAAATCCTAAAACAAGTTCTCAACGGTTGTTCCCTAACTCTTATGGTGCAAAACTTAGAGGGCCTAATACTCACAAGTCATAGCCTAAGCTCTACGGGTTTTGAATCCGCTGATCAAACCTGTCTCTGATACCATAATTGTAACACCCCAACCCGAAAAGGGCTAAAGTGTAATATTATGGGGTCAAATCAGAACATAAGCAAGCGGAAAACATTAGTAATACAAGGTTCACAAAACAATTCTAAAGAAAAGATAAAGGACTAATTCTAAACAATACAACTTCCAAACTAAATTACAAGCGAAGGACCAAAAGGGAATCTCTAAGTCTATTCTCTAATCCATGGGAAGCTATCAATAGTGTAGTCCACTAAGAGCTCCTAAGCACTCCTCACCCAACCCAGCTTCCTTCTAAAACCTGCCGGCTGCCGCAGGAAAAGAAATGCGGCTGAGCTTAAAAAGCCCAGTGAACAGATATAAATAAATGAAAACTAATAAACAAAGGAAAACACAACCGAATGCGAAATGAATCCAAGCAAACCTGCTGAAACAAAGGTCAAGAAATATGGAACATATAGTATGACTAACAGAATATAATCAAAGGAAATACGAATATGGAATGTCAAACGAATAAAAAAAATGAAACGGATCATAAGTGTAAGAAATTGAAATAAGGCAAACATAAGTCAATCACAATGGAGAAGACAAGATAATAAGGATTATATAAAAGTAGAACTAACAGAAATGCCCAACAATCATATATCAAATTGTACATAGAGTAGCTAGCTCGATGTACCAAATGTGAAATGGAGTGTATCGCACACACATACCCATTCACCAAATTAAAAACGAAACAAAGTACCTAGGATGCATCCATACGCCCCCTGTAAAACAAATATATATGCACAAAGCTCTAGGCTAAGTAAACATATACAATAATAATTATAGGCCTGAATAGCTAGCTTAAAGGGAACGCTGTGGACTAAAACCCACCTCCACAAATAGTGTCAATGCCACTTGTGCATCAGTGGCAAGGCCATGGACTCCCCATGACTGGCTACAAATTTATCAAATAATGGGCAACAAATAGGGCATAGGAATGCTATAAGAATAAGAACTATAGCATGCAACAAATATCAAGCAAATCATAACAAAACTGGATCAATCAAATACGAATCAAACAAAGGGAAGCATAGCAATGGTTCAAGTCAAAGGTCAAATCAAAGATTCATATTATGAGGTTCAAATAAGAGGTTCATAATAGCAAAAGAGTTTATAGCAAAGGTTCAAATTTTGAAGTTATATAATCAAAAGATGTTAAAGAAAGTCTTGAGAAATCATAGAGAACAAAACAGATTAAGGACTTTTGAAAATTATTTAAAACCTTTTTATCGTAAAAGTATTCCTTTAAAAACACATTTCATAAAAGTCATTAACACCTTCATATAAAACTGGCAACATATCGTAATCACAGAAAGCATTTCAAAATTAGTTTTTTCTCAAAAGTCATCAGGTTATATTATTTTTAAAAGGGTCTTCATACGAAATCATACTGTCAAATGAACCAATGATATCAGGCGTATAAAGATAAGAAAGTATAATAGTGGCAATGGAACGGATCATGAGTCATAAGAAACATTACTGAAAGATTAGAATATATGTACCTTAAACCATAAGTGCAAACACATCATAAAGATCGGAGGTTACCCATTCTTCAGCGAATCTACATGAATTAATGATCGTCTTTATTATATATAAGTTCATAGTAATCAAATTACACATTTGCAATTTCATTCTATTTTTTTAGAAACTTAAGTTGCCAAATATGCTTAAAACGATTAATACGACATATTAGGGTATCCATATGATAATAATAATAGTTTAGGGTTTAATATGATCACTTACAATAATTTAGGTTTACATTGTCAAAATATCATAGCTTATGGCTTTATATGCCATTTTAGCAAAGTATAGGGTCTAAAGTGAAATAATTCTAGTTTATGCTATATGTAGTTTTCTCTAATACGTAATTCATATATTGTTGCATGCATGTTACTCGTCCCTTTCGTATGACTCTATAACAATAAAAATCGACTCGCATACTTTTCAAATTAATTAAACTAAAATAACCCGTGACCTTTTCTTTATACGATTCGAAATAATATGCGGGCTATACATACTTCTATTCAAATCTCGTTTTTCATATTTATTAGCCGAAACAAAATAGAACCCTTTACTCGTTATATATACAAGTTGAGATAGCAAAACAATTTCGAATAGTCATCAAGTCGTGACATCCTTTTGAGTTTATATGTGATTCGCACCAAAGAAACAAGCGTGTTCTATTTTCCTTCTTTTCAATTCGTATAAGTGTAGATTATACCAAGTTTTAAGTCGAGTATGAGATACTCAAAACAGTCCTTACGAACACCACATTTTTTTTTGTTGATTAGTTAAGGTTACACATTTTGTTATTTTATGTGATATAATCTATGATTTCATGTGAGTAATATTCGATCGAATATAACATGTAGCAAACCTTAGTCGATTAAAGTGACAATAACACGATTGAACTGGAAAATAATTAAGGAGATAATCGAACATGGTTGTAGAGTTTACCCTCGAAGCGTGTTTTCACGAGAAAGAGAGGAACAAGGATCGAGTGCCAATCAGATCATGACCACACCGAGTCAGCCAGGCACCCTCGAACAGAAAACAATAACCACGTCCAAGCCTTAGTCAAACAGAATAACTCACACCTAAACTTCTTCGAAGCCTGCACGAATCCCTCCTTGTACCTCTTTGATTCGAACCAAGAAAATGAACCAAGAAAATGTCCAGCCGTCGATTTTGTATGTGTTTATTTTTTTGGGTTTTGTAAAAAACTATGTTAAATGAAAAAGAAGTGTTGATGTTTGTTGGTTTCTACTCGTACGTATAGAAAGAAGCGTGTTATTCCCCAAGATTGTAGGGAGCGTGTAAAGTTATTTGAGCCAAATGAGGAAAGTAGTAAAAGGGTGTAATTGGTTTTTATTGAGGTGATCAATGTTTCGGTTATAGGGTTAAATGAGGACCGAATTTTGTGGGGATAAAAACGTATGGAGTCATGTGTGAAGTTATTTGACCCAAGCATGTACTAATTGAATGAGGTTTTGGAAGGTTTGAATTGGTGTGATCATTTATTTAATTAAATATAAACTTAGATTAATAATTATAAGTTTAAATATAACACCCAATATATAGTTTAAGGTTTAAATTTAATCATGATAAACTTTAGAGTAAAAGTTCAAAATTAGACGTAATTTAGGTATTCAGATTTTAAGGTTTTACAACCATCCCCATCCCCATCCCCGTCGGGGGTCACAATTGCATCCCCATCCCCATCCCCAATGGGGAACGGGGATCCCCAATGGGGAATCGGGGATTTTTTCCCATTACATAATTGATATTTTAAATAGATTTCAAATGGTGCAACCATACTAAAAGAAAACAAAATTCATTCATTAGATTAAGTTCAAGCATTCGACAAAACATAGTAAAGAGTACGACTTATCGTAAGTACGAAAACGACTGCAATTAGAAACAAAAACGCGAACTAATCCAACATGCAAAGGTACAACGACCATTAACAAGAGTATATTAGCTATTAATTGAGAAGATTTTAAATATTATATACATATATAATTTTATTCATGTATAAAAGATATTCGGGGACGGGTACGGGGACCCGAGGGTATTACCATACCCGCCTCCATACCCGCTTTTGAGTAATGGGGATTCCCCATCCCCAACCCCATACCCGGTCAACTCGGGGATTCCCCGGTCAAATCGGGGTCGGGTATAGGATTCTCCGTCGGATTCGGATTTTTTTGCCATCTCTAGTTTCTACTGATACACCAGCAACAATACTGAGCTTGGTTAGTTCATGAACCTAGTTGGAATTGGCTTGTGCTTGCTTGTTAGTTGTTGTTCTACTCAGCTTATTACTGTTGTTTGTGATTTAGCTTAATTGTTTTTGCCATTGGATAATGCCCTACTGCTTATTTGACTCAACTATCTAGTTCCATGCTCACTGTGTGCAATCTCACTCACCTATATCCAAGCCCTCCCCTAGGCTTCATTAGTGGGCCCCAGGGGATGCTCATTAGCTTATTTTGAAGTCCCTCGGTCCATCTTTAGGGTTCAAGTTTAAGTTTAGACACCTGACTCCCCCTGGTGGGCCCCACAAACCTACTAGGTACCCTATTTTGGCCTGATCAGGCCAGCTAAACAAGGAGGGGTTGGATTTGCTTATTTGTAATCAATAGCTTATTTCAGTATGATTTGTTGCTTGATTTAGCTTATTTGTGTTAATCTCAGTTAGTTTTAGCTTTATCTCACTCCATTTTAGTTTAGTGGATCATTTAGATAGCTTTTTAGTCTACTAAAATCTTATTTTCAAAGCTTATAGGTAAACTGCTTATTTATTCATCTTATTATCTGCTTATTGGTTAAGTTTCATATAGAGTAATAGTTTTATAATTTGCTTATTTTCATATGTTGTACAGTTTTGTAAAGTTGAAAATCAAAAAAATAAATGTTTGCAAAATGTGCCAGGGGTGGGGTTTGAACCCCTGACCTCTTGGGTTGACCTGGTCAACACCAGACCAAAGGGGTGCACCATCTGGGCTAGCATATACTTAGGGTTATTGTTTTCAAGTCTTTTATTTATAGTAGTAGTAGTCCAAATAATCCTAATAAGCTGTTAAGCTTATTTTCTGCTTATTTATAAGTCTTTCCACACTTTTTATATTTTCCCCAGTTTAGTAATAGTAAAAACTATTTTTTGAATAAATTTTATAATTTTCACTGTTCATTAAGTATTTTTAATAATTTAAATTAGTTTTATTAGTTAATAATTAGTTTTTGATTAATAACAATTAATTAAAAAGACAAAAAAAAAAAAATATATTTTTTCTAAAATTTTCTTCTATCATTAGGTTCATAAAAATATAATTTTCATGTCCGTAGGGTTTGCATAGCTTAAAATTCACTTTTTATTTCGCGCACTCGTGTTTTATTTAAATAACTTTTACGTTTCTAAATTTAGGTTAAGTTAGTAATAGTAGTTTGTAAAATTAAGAAAAAACCAAAAATAAAAAAAGTGATAGCTTCTATTTAAACCCTTTTGGCTTATTTTTCTGCTTATCTTTAAGCAAACTCTAATTTTACATTTTTAGATTACGTTTTAGGTTAATTAGGTTTCGCGTTATTGTTAATATAGTTTGTTTACATCGTTCTCATTCGTATTTCCTTTGTGTAATCATTCAAAACCTTATATACCCTTTCCTGTCCAAATTCACCCGATCACAAACCCGTTTGATTACCATCACACCTCGTCGGGACATAACGACCCGGGGAAACGCTATACTTCCACGGAGATTGATTCTAGGCAGTTTGACCTTGTTGACCATCCTTTGGTCAAATAGGTTGACCGTTTGTAGGCAATCAAAATTTATTGATGAGTGTGTAAATACTCATTATTTTTATCGTATCTGAACTGCCAAAACATCCAAAAATACTCAGAAATGCATCAAAATACAGAAATTATCCCAAAATTGTGTTTTATATGTTTTAGATGCAAAATGTTTAAAAACAGATGAAAAACGAACAAAGTTTGCATAATTGGCAGTTTCAGTCTCCAAACTTTCAAAAGTTAACAGAATTAGTCCCTGAAGGTTTAAAATGAAAGATAAGTCAACCCAAGGCATTTAAAAGTCAAAATTTATCAAATTTGATCCTTGGGTAAAAAGTTTGAGAAAATTACATATTTGGTCAATGTCCTTTGTAAATTTGGCAAAATCAGTCCCTGGAATTTTAAAAATTGGAAAATAATCAAACAAGGACTTATAAAATTACAATATGGCATGAATGGTCCTTGTGATATCTTTGGAAAAATGTCAAGTCCAGCCCCTCAAATTTCAGAAGTTACATGTTTAGTCCTTGTGTTTTGCAATTACAACCAAACGGGCCAAATATTATTTATCCCTTACAATCCAAACAAACCCTTTTAACACAAACCCACCCAAAAAAATATTACACAAATCCATTCCCTAATCCACAACCTCACCCTGGCCCAATCCACATTCCAGCCCACTCCCATTAATATTAATAAAAAACCGTTTGACCCTCTTTGACCACCTCCCCCAACACACCCCGTGACCCCTGCAAAACCCTGCATCTCTCATGATCACAAACCCACTTCCCCCCTCCTTCATCATCACCTCTGCACCCTAGCTATCCCCTCCAAACACAAAAGACAACAGGATTTAATTGCTCCCTACCCTATCACAAGTTACCACTCGCAATCTGCAAAAGATCCATTTCCCGCCAAAACAAATCAAATGGCTGAGATTGAGTGTGATAATCCAATAGTCAAGATAAAAGGTGGGAAACGTCCAAAGGACCTTTTGGAAGGTTATAAAAAAGAGACAAGGGCAGAGGAGCAAGGGAGTTAGTTTTTTTTAGTAGTTAGTAGTAGTTTAACAATGTCGAATTTAATGTAAACTTAGCTTTCTATTGTAATTTTCATTTCCAGCTGAATTATAAGTTAAATTAAAGTGTAATTTCAAAGTTTCTCAGTGGTAATTTAAAGTTCTTGGTTTGAATGTAATTTTGCCATTTTTTTAGTAAAACTCTCAATTTGGCTCTAATCTTGTTAAATATTGTCTATCACTGTTCTGTAAGTTCATGTCAGCCATTTATTAAGTTTCTATAAGTTTCAAAAGCAATTGAAACCAATGTCATTCAAAATATTAAAATACCAAAAAATTTTAAGAAAATAGTGAATAAGAAAAATAAGGAAAAGAAAAGAAGAGGAGAAGAAGAAAGCTGTGGATTGTGGATGGTTGTATGGTTTAGAACTCATGGGGAGTGCATAGGATAGGTTTTGGTGCCTTGGTGTCTTAATTCTCAGTTGGAACATTTGTGAGCCCATTTTCCATATCTTTGGAATTTGCACTGTTTCATTACTTATTCCTTGTTTTAATTCACTTCTTATAGCTCAGTAGTTATATTGCACAATTAGTTTAGTTTATATTACATTAAATTAATAAAAAACCAAAAATCAGTTAGTATGGAAGGGGTGTTCGGATTAATGGATTCCACCAACATGCTCTGTGTTTTTGCTAGTATCAATAGTTTCAACATGTTTCTTAAGGTCACAGTAGGATATTTTAGCCATAAAATCTAATGTGTATTTGTAAAAAAAGTCAAATTCTCCTTCTTGGTTCCATCTTTTCTTCACTGTTGAGAATTTGAGAATTTAATCTCATCAAATTAGTTCACTAATGGTTAGGGTAGCTGTTTTTGGTTTCATTTTAGCTTATCACAACACTATGAGTAATCTAGGACCATTAGAAATCCAGTAAAGTCAACTAGTTCATAGTTTTAAAAAAGGTCAAATTGCCTTGTGAAGAAAAATTCTCAATATTGCATTAATTGTTGTGATTTTTGTACTTATAGTTAGGACTTGAAATTTTAACAAGTTGTTGTCTCCCACCTTGGCTTCTGGAATCCACAAACACTATATTTTTGTGATTTTTATAGTGGGTCCCATAACCCTCCAAAGTGACCTGCAGGGCAAGGGTATGCCCTGCACCCAAGCTTTTGCACCCACTGATCCGTTTTCCTTATAACATATCTTGCTCTTATTTGTTCATTCTGATTGATGTTCATTAACTTGGGGAGCTCGATACAGTGTCTTATAGTGTGCGCCTTTTGTTTGTCATTGTCAGCTTATTTATGTGCTTATTTTACTCTTTAAGTTGCCTTTAGGTTTATTGTTTCTACTAATACACCAGCAACAATACTGAGCTTGGTTAGTTCATGAACCTAGTTGGAATTGGCTTGTGCTTGCTTGTTAGTTGTTGTTCTACTCACCTTATTAGTGTTGTTTGTGATTTAGCTTAATTGTTTTTGCCATTGGATAATGCCCTACTGCTTATTTGACTCAACTATCTAGTTCCATGCTCACTGTGTGCAGTCTCACTCACCCATATCCAAGCCCTCCCCTAGGCTTCATTAGTGGGCCCCAGGGGATGCTCATTAGCTTATTTCGAAGTCCCTCAGTCCATCTTTAGGGTTCAAGTTTAAGTTTAGACCCCTGACTCCCCCTGGTGGGCCCCACAAACCTACTAGGTACCCTATTTTGGCCTGATCAGGCCTGCTAAACAAGGAGGGGTTGGATTTGCTTATTTGTAATCAATAGCTTATTTCAGTATGATTTGTTGCTTGATTTAGCTTATTTGTGTTAATCTCAGTTAGTTTTAGCTTTATCTCACTCCATTTTAGTTTAGTGGATCATTTAGATAGCTTTTTAGTTTACTAAAATCTCATTTTCAAAGCTTATAGGCAAACTGCTTATTTATTCATCTTATTATCTGCTTATTGGTTAAGTTTCATATAGAGTAATAGTTTTATAATTTGCTTATTTTCATATGTTGTACAGTTTTGTAAAGCTGAAAATCAAAAAAAATAAATGTTTGTAAAATGTGCCAGGGGTGGGGTTTGAACCCCTGACCTCTTGGGTTGACCTGGTCAACACCAGACCAAAGGGGTGCACCATCTGGGCTAGCATATACTTAGGGTTATTGTTTTCAAGTCTTTTATTTATAGTAGTAGTAGTCCAAATAATCCTAATAAGCTGTTAAGCTTATTTTCTGCTTATTTATAAGTCTTTCCACACTTTTTGTATTTTCCCCAGTTTAATAATAGTATAAACTATTTTTAGAATAAATTTTATAATTTTCATTGTTCTTTAAGTATTTTTAATTATTTAAATTATTTTTATTAGTTAATAATTGGTTTTTGATTAATAACAATTAATTAAAAAGTCAAAAAAAATAATTTTCTTTTTTCTAAAATTTTCTTCTATCATTAGCTTCGTAAAAATATAATTTTCATGTCCGTAGGGTTTGCGTAGCTTAAAATTCACTTTTTATTTCGCGCACTCGCGTTTTATTTAAATAACTTTTACGTTTCTAAATTTAGATTAAGTTAGTAAAAGTAGTTTGTAAAATATAGAAAAAACCAAAAATAAAAAAAGTGATAGCTTCTATTTAAGCCCTTTTGGCTTATTTTTCTGCTTATCTTTAAGCAAACTCTAATTTTACATTTTTAGATTACGTTTTAGGTTAATTAGGTTTCGCGTTATTGTTAATATAGTTTGTTTACATCGTTCTCATTCGTATTTCCTTAGTGTAATCATTCAAACCCTTATATACCCTTTCCTGTCCAAATTCACCCGATCACAAACCCGTTTGATTACCATCACACCTCGTCGGGACATAACGACCCGGGGAAACCCTATAATTCCACAGAGATTGATTCTAGGCAGTTTGACCTTGTTGACCATCCTTTGGTCAAATAGGTTGACCGTTTGGAGCCAATCAAAATTTGGCGTCGCTGCCAGGGAGGTCGTGCGCGTATTCTAAACGGTTTTACAGATTAGTGAATCTGGATATACACTCATTGTATATTTACCATCCTTTGTTCATATTTTCTTATTATAAAAACAAAACAGTTCACGAAAACATTTTAAAATCAGTTTTCAACGAACACAAAAAACACAAAAAGATTTTCTTTCTTAGAAAATGTTTATCAAAAATCCCAAAAATATCCATCTTTACCCTCCTACCTTTTTTATTCTTCATCCCTTTACCCTCTATCCTTTTGATTCTAACTTCTTCCACTTGTCCCGTAATTGATTCTAATGGCATCTCTCGATGACGATTTCTGTGAACAATGGGCCTTTGAGAGCAAAATTGAAAAAATTCAGGCCTTGTCAAAAATGTCGAGATGGCGTGTTGATTATGATGGACCATCGATTCCTATTCCCTCTCCGGTGAGGGAAATGGAACAAGAAACCGGGGTAACAAAGGACCCTGTACTTCCCTCTGACGATGGAAGTGCTAATTACGTCCAACCTACGGTTGTCCATAAATCTAAGCTCACAATTGCTCCTAAACCTTCAAGAATCAATCCTGACCTTTCACGATATCAGGTTATAAGGTCATCAAGCAAACGTACAGAGCTTAGTTTAGTGACTGAAAAGAACGACTTGCCCAATCTTCACGTTAATCAAGAACAAAAACCCGAGACCATAATGGAAGTGGTGGAAATTCCTAGCTCTAAGAGCACACCACTTGTCCCACCTCTGGATTTTATTCCTTGTGTCGGTTGTGGTGAGCCACTTTTTGGTTTGCCATGTCGTTGGTGTACATGTGAACAATGTGGTAATGATATTCGAGACGGAAGTTGTTTGTTTTGTGGTTCGAACAATTCATTTGCTTATGATCCTAATCAGAACTCATTCAACAACTCTTCAAATTTTTCCAATTACTCATCACATTCATACGAGCAAGAATCATATTATCCAAATCACAATGGTGCTTCGTATCAAAATACACCAAACTTTTCGTGTGAATATTGTGGAGGTCCTCACCAAGGTTTTGATTGTCAAAATAGTCAAAATTTTGGTTATGACCAATATACATACAATTCACCATACCAGACTCAACAGTTTAACTGTTGTGAGTACTGTGGTGGCCCATACTACAGTTCTGATTGTCAATCGGGCAACACGCTTGTCTATGAGCAGTTTCCTGATAATAATTATGACTCTAGCACATACGACTCACAGCCACATCAGTTTTACTATTGTGAATACTGTGGAGGTCCTCACTGCAATTCTAATTGTCAAACAAGGAATCCATTTCCTTGTAACAATTATGACTATTCATTTCAAGACCAACCTCCACAGTACCCAATTATTCAAGCAACTCCTCATGATACTGAGCAAGACCATTTACTAGAGGCTCTTGAGATAGTGCAAGAACTTAAGGAGGAGTTGGCTACTACATCATTTCAAGATTCTCGTGAGAAATCCATGGCAGAATTACTTGCTGAATAACGAGATGCTAGAAACGAAATGAGCATGGAAGAATTACTTGCTGAGCAAAGAGCAGCTAAAATACATGCCAATCTTCGCTATGCTGCTATATATGATGACGATGATGACAGTGATGATGATGAAGATGACATTGTCATTATTCAAAAAGATTCATCAGATTCATCAGTTGTGATTCCTTGGATAATCAGGGAGAAAATAATGTGACATAGTCACTAGCCGTTGATCAAATGGAACTTGAAAATTCCATAACTGCTAGTACTTCTAAAGTCCCTCAGTCTATTGATATCACACCTGAAGTTCACACTCACTCTCTGAATATGGGGGATGAGCATCTTAGCACTGTTCCTGAAAAGGAATCGGACGAATTCATAAAGTCTAGTGTTGAGAACCTTGTCCCAATCCCAGGAGAGTCACAGGGAACTTTTGATCATGTGTGTGACTTACCTTATCACCCTGAAAATCCAAAAGATCATTTTGAGACTTTCTCCGATTTTAATGATGATTGTACATCTTATGGAGAAGTTGAGTATGAAGAGGCACCACTGCCTCATTCTGATGTTGACCCTCTTATTGAGGAGTTCACAGATGAACTTACTCACATCAATCCACTTCCATTGGGAAGTGATGATGATCTGTTTGACCTTGAAGCCGATATGGGAGAAACTGAAAATCGTTTAAACTCTAATCCCAACATCGAGCTTAGTACTTCAAATGCTGATGAAAATTCTTTGTATTCTAGAGACATCAGTCATGTGGAAGGATTACCTTCTGAGCTAGTGAGCTTAGAAGAAGAGAATAATGATGAGATTGACACTGAAATCAAAGATGAAGAATTTCGTGCAACATTATTGAATGTCGATCTCCTCATTTTTAAAATCGAGGCTTTCAAAGAGAAACCTATTTCATCTCCTATCCCCATTAAGGATAGTGACATTTTCTCCGATGATCCTATTCCGGAGTTTGAAGCCTTTACTTTTGATCCTATGGGAGAGAAGATTAGTGGCAGTACCACTTCTCATTCTCATAATTCTCTCCCCGATTATGAATCATTTACCTTCGATGAGTTCTCCTGTGAACTCACGCACATCAATCCAGAATATGATTCATTCACATTCGATGAGTTCTCCTGTGAACTCACTCATATCATATCTGCACCGGAGTACGATAACATCTACTTTGATCTAGACACACCCGGGATATGTCTTGATCACATGAGCTTAAATGATGAAATTCATGATGATGAATCTATGAATTTTCTTGAGGATAATGAGGAGTTAGTCATGATGTTTATCATGACTTTCTTTCTCTTCTTCACCTACCGAGTGACTTCTCCTGTTCTTCACTCCTTCGGGAATGAAGATATTATCTTTGACCCCGGCATCACCGCTTATAGTTTATACTAGTTTAAGCTGGGAATTTATCTCATCGGTGTGGAACTTTCACGTGCTTCAAATGTTTGTCCAAACATCTTGAATGAAAGTCCGATTGAGATTGTTTCTTCCACATCATGCTTCCCCAAGAACCAATGAATTCGGGGTCGAGTCAAGCTAGCGACTCGGTAAACAAAAACAGTAGCATGTACCTAGGGTTTTCACCCTGAGTGTGGGGGAATTACCCATACTGTGGTTACAAATAAAGTGAAAAACAAAATTGTGTTTCCACATTTAGCTTGTAATGTTGCCCTTTTACGTTCAAAGAGTCGGCATAATAGCCGGGACTTTGAATATTGAGGACAATTTTCAATTCTAAGTGTGGGGGGGAAATTCTAGCGAATTTTATCACATTTTACCATCTAGTACCCCCGTTTTTGCCAAGAATTTAAAAAAAATTTCACTTGTGTTTCAAAATTTTTGTGGTTATCAATCCGCCATGTCTAACCAACAAAAGGATTGGCTAATCCAGGAGCAAACGGCTCTTGGTAAAGATATGTCAAATCCGTTGATGGCTTGCAATTTGCCCAAAATTGCATGGTATCTCAACACGCCATATCCTAAAAAGTGAAAGAGTTGGCTAGCCCGCAAGATTATGGCTTGTGGTAAAGGCAGTGGAAAAACCATAATTGGTAATCAGCTCACCAAGATGTTGACTATTCCATCAAGAGTTGGCTAGTCCAGAAGCAAACGGCTTTTGGTAAAGACAAATCAAATCCGTTGACAGCTGGTGGTTTGCTCAAAATCACATGGTTTTCAAGTGGACCATAGTTCTTACTTGAACTGATACATTTGGCTACTCCAGAAGTGATGGCTTTTGGTAAAGAGATTCAAATCCATTAAGTTTTCTCAAAAGATTGCTAGGGACTAGCAATAGTTTAGTGTGGGGGATTGATGAGTGTGTAAATACTCATCATTTTTATCGTATCTAAACTGCCAAAACATCCAAAAACACTCAGAAATGCATCAAAATACAGAAATTATCCCAAAATTGTGTTTTATATGTTTTAGATGCAAAATGTTTAAAAACAGATGAAAAATGAACAAAGTTTGCATAATTGGCAGTTTCAGTCCCCGAACTTTCAAAAGATAACAGAATTAGTCCTTGAAGGTTTAAAATGAAAGAAAAGTCAACCCAAGGCATTTAAAAGTCAACATTTATCAAATTTGATCCATGGGTAAAAAGTTTGAGAAAATTACATATTTGGTCCCTGTACTTTGTAAATTTGGCAAAATCAGTCCCTGGAATTTTAAAAATTGGAAAATAATCAAACAAGGACTTATAAAATTACAATATGGCATGAATGGTCCTTGTGATATCGTTGGAAAAATGTCAAGTCCAGCCCCTCAAATTTCAGAAGTTACATGTTTAGTCCTTGTTTTTTGCAATTACAACCAAACGGGCCAAATATTATTTATCCCTTACAATCCAAACAAACCCTTTTAACACAAACCCACCCAAAAAAATATTACCCAAATCCATTCCCTGATCCACAACCTCACCTTGGCCCAATCCACATTCCAGCCCACTCCCATTAATATTAATAAAAAACCGTTTGACCCTCTTTGACCACCTCCCCTAACACACCCCATGACCCCTGCAAAACCCTGCATCTCTCATGATCACAAACCCACTTCCCCCCTCCTTCATCATCACCTCTGCACCCTAGCCATCCCCTCCAAACACAAAAGACAACAGGATTTAATTGCTCCCTACCCTATCACAAGTTACCACTCGCAATCTGCCAAAGATCCATTTCCCGCCAAAACAAATCAAATGGCTGAGATTGAGTGTGATAATCCAATGGTCAAGATAAAAGGTGGGAAACGTCCAAAGGACCTTTTGGAAGGTTATAAAAAAGAGACCAGGGCACAGGAGCAAGGGAGTTAGTTTTTTTTAGTAGTTAGTAGTACTTTAACAATGTCGAATTTAATGTAAACTTAGCTTTCTATTGTAATTTTCATTTCCAGCTGAATTATAAGTTAAATTAAAGTGTAATTTCAAAGTTTCTCAGTGGTAATTTAAAGTTCTTGGTTTGAATGTAATTTTGCCATTTTTTTTAACAAAACTCTCAATTTGGCTCTAATCTTGTTAAATATTGTCTATCACTGTTCTGTAAGTTCATGTCAGCCATTTATTAAGTTTCTATAAGTTTCAAAAGCAATTGAAACCAATGTCATTCAAAATATTAAAATACCAAAAAAATTTAAGAAAGTAGTGAATAAGAAAAATAAGAAAAAGAAAAGAAGAAGAGAAAAAGAAAGCTGTGGATTGTGGATGGTTGTATGGTTTAGAACTCATGGGGAGTGCATAGGATAGGTTTTGGTGGCTTGGTGTCTTAATTCTCAGTTGGAACATTTGTGAGCCCATTTTCCATATCTTTGGCATTTGTACTGTTTCATTACTTATTCCTTGTTTTAATTCACTTCTTATAGCTCAGTAGTTATATTGCACAATTAGTTTAGTTTATATTACATTAAATTAGTAAAAAACCAAAAATCAGTTAGTATGGAAGGGGTGTTTGGATTAATGGATTCCACCAACATGCTTTGTGTTTTTGCTAGTATCAATAGTTTCAACAAGTTTCTTAAGGTCACAGTAGGGTATTTTAGCCATAAAATCAAATGTGTATTTGTAAAAAAAGTCAAATTCTCCTTCTTGGTTCCATCTTTTCTTCACTGTTGAGATTTTGAGAATTTAATCTCATCAAATTAGATCACTAGTGGTTAGGGTAGCTGTTTTTGGTTTCATTTTAGCTTATCACAACACTATGAGTAATCTAGGACCATTAGAAATCCAGTAAAGTCAACTAGTTCATAGTTTTAAAAAAGGTCAAATTGCCTTGTGCAGAAAAATTCTCAATATTGCATTAATTGTTGTGATTTTTGTACTTATAGTTAGGACTTGAAATTTTAACAAGTTGTTGTCTCCCACCTTGGCTTCTGGAATCCACAAACACCATATTTTTGTGATTTTTATAGTGGGCCCCACAACCCTCCAAAATGACCTGCAGGGCAAGGGTATGCCCTGCACCCAAGCTTTTGCACCCACTGATCCATTTTCCTTATAACATATCTTGCTCAATATTTGTTCATTTTGATTGATGTTTGTTAATTTGGAGAGCTTGATACAGTGTCTTGTAGTGTGTGCCTTTTGTTTGTCATTATCAGCTTATTTATGTGCTTATTTTACCCTTTAAGTTGCCTTTAGGTTTATTGTTTCTACTGATACACCAGCAACAATACTGAGCTTGGTTAGTTCATGAACCTAGTTGGAATTGGCTTGTGCTTGCTTGTTAGTTGTTGTTCTACTCAGCTTATTAGTGTTGTTTGTGATTTAGCTTAATTGTTTTTGCCATTGGATAATGCCCTACTGCTTATTTGACTCAACTATCTAGTTCCATGCTCACTGTGTGCAGTCTCACTCACCCATATCCAAGCCCTCCCCTAGGCTTCATTAGTGGGCCCCAGGGGATGCTCATTATCTTATTTTGAAGTCCCTCGGTCCATCTTTAGGGTTCAAGTTTAAGTTTAGACCCCTGACTCCCCCTGGTGGGCCCCACAAACCTACTAGGTACCCTATTTTGGCCTGATCAGGCCTGCAAAACAAGGAGGGGTTGGATTTGCTTATTTGTAATCAATAGCTTATTTCAGTATGATTTGTTGCTTGATTTAGCTTATTTGTGTTAATCTCAGTTAGTTTTAGCTTTATCTCACTCCATTTTAGTTTAGTGGATCATTTAGATAGCTTTTTAGTTTACTAAAATCTCATTTTCAAAGCTTATAGGTAAACTGCTTATTTATTCATCTTATTATCTGCTTATTCGTTAAGTTTCATATAGAGTAATAGTTTTATAATTTGCTTATTTTCATATGTTGTACAGTTTTGTAAAGTTGAAAATCAAAAAAAATAAATGTTTGCAAAATGTGCAAACTAGTTGAACCCCTGACCTCTTGGGTTGACCTGGTCAACACTAGACCAAAGGGGTGCACCATCTGGGCTAGCATATACTTAGGGTTATTGTTTTCACGTCTTTTATTTATAGTAGTAGTAGTCCAAATAATCCTAATAAGCTGTTAAGCTTATTTTCTGCTTATTTATAAGTCTTTCCACACTTTTTATATTTTCCCCAGTTTAGTAATAGTATAAACTATTTTTAGAATAAATTTTATAATTTTCACTGTTCATTAAGTATTTTTAATAATTTAAATTAGTTTTATTAGTTAATAATTAGTTTTTGATTAATAACAATTAATTAAAAAGTCAAAAAAATAATTTTTTTTTCTAAAATTTTCTTCTATCATTAGGTTCGTAAAAATATAATTTTCATGTCCGTAGGGTTTGCGTAGCTTAAAATTCACTTTTTATTTCACGCACTCGCGTTTTATTTAAATAACTTTTACGTTTCTAAATTTAGATTAAGTTAGTAAAAGTAGTTTGTAAAATAAAGAAAAAACCAAAAATAAAAAGAGTGATAGCTTCTATTTAAGCCCTTTTGGCTTATTTTTCTGCTTATCTTTAAGCAAACTCTAATTTTACATTTTTAGATTACGTTTTAGGTTAATTAGGTTTCGCGTTATTGTTAATATAGTTTGTTTACATCGTTCTCATTCGTATTTCCTTAGTGTAATCATTCAAACCCTTATATACCATTTCCTGTCCAAATTCACCCGATCACAAACCCGTTTGATTACCATCACACCTCGTCGGGACATAACGACCCGGGGAAACCCTATACTTCCACGGAGATTGATTCTAGGCAGTTTGACCTTGTTGACCATCCTTTGGTCAAATAGGTTGACCGTTTGGAGCCAATCAATAGCCAATATCAATTCCGTGAACACCTAATAGCCAATAGTAAATGTAAGCAAAAGTTTATGCGTACTAAACTCTACTAAAAATAAAGAAAGTATACTCAAGTAAAATCATAAAGTTATCCATGAGTGTTTCGACACAAATATTGAAATTCTTCGTAATCCAGGGCATCACGGGGATTTTTTTTTAAGTAATTAATTATTAGGGAGTTATGTGTGTTAATAAAGTCAAAAAATGATATAAAACATATCAAAGCAATAGATTTTAACAATTAGAACAGATACATAAATATTATATGTTCAAAACTTTGAGACAAAGTTTGCCTAAATCTTTTTTTCTCAACAACAATGGATAAAACATTTTGAAGGCTTCGTTGTTTGACCCTTTTTTATCATTAAAGGGTGCTTTTTAAGCTTATATGATGGCCTCATGAGTTATGCGCCTGTATCATGTTTGAGAAGCTCATTAGCTTATTTGTAATGCCACTTGAGCTTGTGAAATTAGATAAGCAATAAGGTCAAGTGAATAAATTCATATCAAGTTTGAGAAGCTCATTATAAGCATTATCTTTTAGCATATCAATACAAATCAAATCTTGTTGAGTTGTAATTAGAATTTCACCCTTCGATTCCTGCTGGTACAGATGTAGTCTCATATACCCACCTACACATAGTTTTCCCATTTAGTTTGTGTTAGACTTTATGTAAATCAATCATATTTGACAAATAATGCAGATGAGTAGGATGCATAGGTAACCTAAAAGAGGTAGCAAATAGCTATTAAAGCTTGAAACATTCATGGTTAAAAATGTGGTGTTACATAATGGTAAAGGAGTTCATAACCTTGCACAAATAAATTACATGATACATGTAGATGCAAAGAACCTTAATTGAATTTTTTTCCATGGTCATTGTTTCTAGCCATTAGTTTCCTCATCGCGTGTCTCCCAAATTAGAACTTGACGCAACTAAAATTATGATTGGCAAACCAATACCACATCAGGCGCTGCTACGAAAACAGAAAACCTTACCAACTCCCTCTTCCCCATGTTCTTGGCTTCTCCCATGCTTTATACCTAAGCCACCATAGCAAAAAATAAATAAGTCAACAAAGACATGATATAAGTATAACTAATGAGGCAAAAAATGAACCACTTTTAGGGGGTCATTTAAGCCCGGAATTGAATTTATTTGATCAAATATTACCCTAAATCGTTCCTTTAGTGATTTTAGGTACTTTGGGAGTGAAATCTGGAAAATGAAGCAATTCAGACGTTTTTGGAGCATAAAAGTGAAGAAAACGGCAAAGACTTAATTTTTCATACTGAGAACAGTACCTGACGGCGTCAAGAGGAAGATCCTGACGGCGTCAAGAGTAAAACTCATGACGACACAGTGCAAATCTGACGACGTCACAACAAGGGTGTCAAGAGTTAAATTGGTGATGGCCTGCATAAGGTGAATACATGACGGCGTCAGACCCAGATCTAGGCAGTCCGAGAAACTATTTAGCGGCGAGATGACGGCGTCAGACATTTGTTCTTGACGCCGTCACCTATCAAACTCTATATATAGTTTTCTATTTTTCATTCATAAAAGAGGAACTTGTGTGGAGAAAACTAGGGCCGAACTTTGTAAACCCTAGGTCATATTTTACAGTGTTTTCAAGGGTTTTCATCCCTTGAATCTTTTCATGTTCAATTGAGATAAGTCTTCTCTTAATTCAATCAATATGTCTATGTGTTGGTTGATTATATCTTTTTCTTGTCTTGATTTCAACATGCTAGGCTAGATCTATCTTGTGTTTGCTTAGATCTAATGAAACCTAGATGTTAATTATGTGTTGATTACTTGTTTATGGTTGTATTGGATGAATGATTTCAATGTTAGGCTTAAGAAAACTGGCAGATCTCCATTGTGTAACATGCTTGAACGTCTTAGGAAACATGAACCGATGTGTACTAGGTTTTATTGGTTGTATTTAATGCATGAGCAAATTCTAGTGATCCCATGTTAGGAGCTTCTTAGCCGGCTCGACATAGGAGTGAAGTAGGCGCTCATAGGATTGGGGAAGTAAGTACGCCACCCCATGAATGGTATTAAGGAATATAATCCGTCATCCACGCAACTATAACAAGTAATTAACGTGTAAAAGATATCTAGGGAGTAGTGAAATCTAAGTAAACACAATTCTCCCACATATTGCTCACAACTTTAGTTTAATATAGTTTAATTTCATTTTTAGTATTTTATTTTGATTGCATCTTAGTATTGGGTTAGTTGACTAGCAACTAATTCCGCCCAACTCCTTCAAACCCGAGATTTTTACTTGCTTTCTAAAAAATATAAAAAATACAAAAAGAATCATCCCTCATCTCTAGACCTAGTCTTTAGGTTTTCTAATCCTAGCGACACTATTGTAAGCTTCTCGAGATCCCTCGAGAGGTAAAGCCTGGTGCAATCCCTACGCATCAAGTTTTTGGCTCCGCAGTCCGGGGAATAGTTATTGTCTAGGTTAGAATCTCTTTTTATTAGGTCTACTTGCTAGATTCCTTTATAGTAAGATTTTATTTTTATTTTTTAGGTTCTCTTTAGTCTATCTATTTCTTCGTGTTTTTGTTTGTAACTCTTCACCACCCGACATCATGGACGATGGGAACATCTTTGAACCCGTCATCCCACCACAACAAAACCCACCACTAGAACCTCTTAGGCTCCGAACCTTAGGAGAGTATTCCCGACCTAGCCACCAAGGCTATCGAAACACCATTGAGCTCACCCAAGGAGCCAATGTGACCCCCTTGCGATCCGACACCATCCGGTTGGTGCAAAGCGGATGTGCATTCCATGGACTTCATTCCGAAGATCCAAACCAACATCTCAAGGACTTCCTTAAAATCATAGATTCTATAGACCTTGATGTTACAACTAGAGAGTCAACCCGATTACGCCTATTCCAATTCTCTCTACGTGATCAAGCTAGTCAATGGCTTGAACGTTTACCCGCGGGATCCATCACCTCATGGGATGATCTCACCACTCGTTTCCTTGCTTAATTTTTCCCACCGGGGAGAACTACCAAGCTTAGAAATGACATCTTGATGTTCTAACAACGTCAAAATGAAACTCTTTATGAAGCATGGACTCGTTTCAAGGACTTACTCCAAAAAGTCCCTCATCATGGCGTAGATCTTTGGCTCCAAGTCCAAATCTTCTATGACCATATTGATCTCTCCACAAGGCGAGCCATTGACCAATCGGCCGGTGGTAAGCTACGTGATCTAAGTGCGGAACAATCATGGGAACTCATAGAAGATCTTGCTCTCTATGACAACGAAAGTTAGAACGATCCTCGTGATTTGAACAAAATGGTCAAGGCAATATCTTTGCCTTCGAACAACTCTAGCACTCCTGACCGTAGGATCATGGAACTTGAGGACCAAGTCAAGTTTCTCTTGAAATCTTACGAAGCTCCTAAGCCTTCAAGCCAAGTGAACAAAATCACTTCTTCATGCGAATTATGTAGTGGTCCCCATGACACTCGTGATTGTGTGGAACTCCCCGGAACAGCTTTTGCGGACTACGCATCCTCACATACCGACGAAGCGGGAGATAAGTGGTACACTTTTAAACCCGAGCCAAACCCGTATGGTGATTCCTACAACCCCTCTTGGAAAAATCACCCAAACCTTAGGTGGAAACAAAATCAAACCAATTCTTCCAATCCGCCTAATCGTTATCAACCAAACGGTCCACCCTTCAACCGCACTTTCAACAACAATCCTTCTAACAACTATGGTAGTACCAACAATCTTGAAGGATTGATGTCCAAGTTTATGGCATCTCAAGAAGCTCGCATATCTAAGTTTGAAGCCGATTTCAAACAAAAGCAAAGCGAGATGACCACCAAAATTGACACATTGTTGAAAGTTCTCAATGACTAAGAAATGGGAGCACTCCCAAGCGACACGGTCAAGAACCCGAAACTAAACGTTAATTCTATATCATCAGTTTCGTCACCCACTTCTTGTCCACAATACTACTCGGTTAAATCTATGAGCACGTGTTTCAAGCAAAACCAAATTCTTCAAAAGGACCAATCGAATAAAACACCCGATATAAAACCGGTCAAAAGCATAGTCGAAACACCTCCTACGCAAGACTTTGACGATGAATTCAAGGAGCTTCACCTTGAACGCCCCGTCATTGATGTCTTAGCCCGTGCTCCCTACTATAGCGCCCTCCTAGAAAAGTATGAGAAGTTTAAACTAGGTAAAAATGGGACCGCCTTCGTTCAAAACAAGTTGCCTAAAAAGTTTGATGATCCGGGTATATTTGTTTTGCCTTGTAAGATTGGAAGATCCGAAGCTTTCGACACACTAGCTGATTTAGGGTCAAGCCTCAACTTGATTCCCTTATCCCTTTTCACCACTCTCAAGCTAGGAAAGTTAGAGGATACGGAGGTATTGATAGGTCTAGCGGATGGGAGTATTGCCCACCCGGTTGGAATGATTAAGGATGTAGTTGTTCATGTAGGAAAGTTAACTATCTTAGCGGATTTTCACGTCCTAGACATGGTTAGTGACACTACATGCCCATTGTTGGTAGGAAGAGGATTTTTAGCAACCGCTAGCACCATGATAGATTGTAAGGAGTCTAAGATAGCGGTAGGTGAAGGCGACACTTGGTCGGTATACGATGTTAAGAAACATAGCTATGATTGTGAGGATGAACCGACACCACATTGGGTAGAGATGAATAGGAGACCATCTAGATATGGACCTTGGATCGAAAGGAACTTTATAGGACCTCAACGCCCATTCTATTTAGAAAAGGATTTCATCGAAAAGACACATTTGGTGGAACAACTCATAGCTTGAGATGAAGAGCTAGATCCTTTTGAGGACCCCTTAGTCTTTAGGAAGATGATTGAATTCTTAAGCGTAATGCCTATTAATATAGAGATGAATAAGTGGAAAAGAGAGGGAGATAAGTGTAAATGGAGGTGGGACAAACCACCTAAGGAAGGTGACGGATCATGGCATATGAAGATGACTTTGTATGATCCGGATGGAGAAAAGTTTGAAATGTCATACCGTACTAAGAAAACCGATAGGAAGCTAAAACCTAAGTTTGATCCCAAAGGTGTCCTCAATGAGAAACTCACCCGTATCACGTAGTAACCCATGACCATGAGTCTAGCTACAAGACTCGTAAATAAAGGAAAGCGCTTCTTAGGAGGCAACCCATGTTTTGTGTGATTTTTATTTTTGTTTGTTTGTTATTTGCTTCCGTATGCATGCTTTATTTTTATTGTTGGTAGATCATGTTTCTAAACTAAATAGTGAAAATACTTTACCTTGTTGTTCGACCTAGTCTTAACTTCATCCAAAGGTATTTTTGCAAAAGATAAGTGTAAGGGGAAACCCCAAATATGTTTTTAAGAAACAAAACCGATCATGATTCTCTACAATATTAAGTGAACATGTATATTCGTATTTGTTAGAGTCAAATGCTTGTATCGAATCATAATGAAGTTTTGCAGGATTTTCCAGGAAGTAGGACGAAGTTTTTCCAGAAATTTTCCTAAAACTTAACATAAGAATTTCTACAGGTCACTTCTAACGGTGTCATGAGTTTACTCTTGACGGCGTCACGTGTAAAAATCTGGAAATTTTACCAGTTTTGTTTTTCTAACGGAGGCTCAAAGTTTTTGTTGAATTATTAGTTTTATAATCTCCAGGAAATCTGCAAACATCATTCCACAAGCATTATATCTTATTTTGTTTTCTAGGATTTATTAGCATATGTAGATTGCCGCCGATTTTATGCGAGGTTGCCTTGTCTGTTTTCTTAGGTTTTACAGGTTATGTATGACAAGAAGATGATTTTTATTCTGGAAGGGAAGCTTTGATTGTTCATTTTCTTGGAGGAAGATCTAACCTGGGCACCTTATTATCCATACCGAGCGAATCAGGGGAGTATTTGATTTCATTTGTTTTACTTATTTCACTTTTACATTCTTTACTTGAACATTGGGGATAATGTTCATCCTAAGTGTAAGAGGATGGTAAAATGATGATACCTTACAGATACACTTTCGCTTGAGTTTGTTTGTTTGATGGTAGATGTGTAATAAAACTATGAGAAATACTTGTTAGTGCAATTTTAGCGCCAAATTTAAATTTTTTTACAACATTTAGGAGTGAAACTTTAGCCATAGCAAGCGTCTCATGGATAGGAGATTGTATGACTAGCACAAAACCGTACTATTCAGAAAAATTTTCCACCCAAATATGTGAGGTTCGCCTTTAGATTTGATAGGAAAAGCATTTACTATTAGTGCTTATGAGTTTACCGGTAGCATTTAGATTCTAGAACTTGCGTTAGTGAAGCATCCCGAGACCGCTAGTGAGACTACATTCGTGTAGTAGGATTTACTACATGATAAGAGGCATTAGGATCACCCTTGTGTTAAACCCGTATCATAATTACTTGACCATTTAAGTCATATTACTTGGCTAGTTAAGTCAACTAATTTTTCCCACACCTTAGCGTTGTACTCATTTTTAGTACACGAAACCCCTAGTACACCTCTCCAAGCCTATCTTTTCGTTTCTAACTTTAAGCATTTTACTTAAAGGAAGAATTTGTTACACCCCACTTAAATGTACACCCAAATCGCCTTAGCCTTCCGTGTATGCACTCATCTTTAGTGCATTATTGTTATTTGTTAAACCCTAAGTTAATTATCTAATTGATTACATGGTTGCTAAGTCGAGTCATATCCTTGTACATATTGTTTTGGGACGATTGGGACTCATGGGTAAAGTACTTATTTTATAGAGTAATGGGAGAGAACATCATATATTACCCCCGTATATGCGTTAATCTTAAAAGTACTCCAAGTGTTTTGATTTTCTTAATTCGAGTCATTAGATTAGTTTATTGTAAAGTATGTAAAAATTCAAGTGTAAGGGGAATTTTCATTCCCTATGATGTATTATTTTGGATGGTAGGGTAAGAGTGTATGCAAAATAAATAAATAAATAAAATAAAAAAATAAAAAAATAAAAAAATAAAAAAAATCAAGAAAAAGAAAAAAAAATAGAAAAAGAAAAAGAGAAAAAACATACGGGCTACCGTCCCTTTTCATTCTATGTTCATTTTATGTTTTTGTTATTTTTTCATTTATTAGCTTAAGTCGAGTCTAGTCTTGGCTTAGCAACGCCATATTGTACATGTAATTAACTAAGATTGTTAACTCGCCACTAGTAAAGACTGCCTATATCCAACAAAACCGTGTATTTCATATCCCTACACCTAACGTTACAACCCTTTTAAAAGACCTCTTTGATAGTTTATCCTAGGTGCTTACGCCATGTGGTGGAGGTTTGATCCTTTCCCAAGCCTATGGTAATCTATTTTGCTATGACAGGTAGTGAGAGATGTTTTCCATTTCCATATTGTGATATTACTTTATTACACCCGAGAGATGTGAGTATCTAAACACTATTTGTGAGGTGCTAGTGTATGACCTCCGTGCTTATCTTGGGTCTTTAGTGGAATGATTATTTGTTGTAATTACTTTTATATTAGTGTTAAATGACCCCTAACTTGTATTTTGATTAGAATAAAAGCGCATTTGCTTGAGGACAAGCAAATCTCAAGTGTAAGGGTATATGATGAGGCGAAAAATGAACCACTTTTAGGGGGTCATTTAAGCCCGGAATTGAATTTATTTGATCAAATATTACCCTAAATCGTTCCTTTTGTGATTTTAGGTACTTTGGGAGTGAAATCTGGAAAAGGAAGCAATTCGGATGTTTTTGGAGCATAAAAGTGAAGAAAACAGCAAAGACTTAATTTTCCATGCTGAGAACAGTACCTGACAGCGTCAAGAGGAAGATCCTGACGGCGTCAAGAGTAAAAATCATGACGACCCAGTTTAAACCTGACGGCGTCACAACAAGGGTGTCAAGAGTTAAATTGGTGACGGCCTGCATAAGGTGAATACATGACGGCGTCAGACCCAGATCTAGGCAGTCCGAGAAACTATTTGGCGGCGAGATGACGGCGTCCAACATTTTTTCTTGACGCCGTCACCTATCAAACTCTATATATAGTTTTCTATTTTTCATTCATAAAAGAGGAACTTGTGTGGAGAAAACTAGGGCCGAACTTTGTAAACCCTAGGTCATATTTTACAGTGTTTTCAAGGGTTTTCATCCCTTCAATCTTTTCATGTTCAATTGAGATAATTCTTCTCTTAATTCAATCAATATGTCTATGTGTTGGTTGATTATATCTTTTGCTTGTCTTGATTTCAACATGCTAGGCTAGATCTATCTTGTGTTTGCTTAGATCTAATGAAACCTAGATGTTAATTATGTGTTGATTACTTGTTTATGGTTGTATTGGATGAATGATTTCAATGTTAGGCTTAAGAAAACTGGCAGATCTCCATTGTGTAACATGCTTGAACGTCTTAGGAAACATGAACCGATGTGTACTAGGTTTTATTGGTTGTATTTAATGCATGAGCAAATTCTAGTGATCCATTGTTAGGAGCTTCTTAGCCGGCTCGACATAGGAGTGAAGTAGGCGCTCATAGGATTGGGGAAGTAAGTACGCCACCCCATGAATGGTATTAAGGAATACAATCCGTCATCCACGCAACTATAACAAGTAATTAACGTGTAAAAGATATCTAGGGAGTAGTGAAATCTAAGTAAACACAATTCTCCCACATATTGCTCACAACTTTAGTTTAATATAGTTTAATTTCATTTTTAGTATTTTATTTTGATTGCATCTTAGTATTGGGTTAGTTGACCAGCAACTAATTCCGCCCAACTCCTTCAAACTCGAGATTTTTACTTGCTTTCTAAAAAATATAAAAAATACAAAAAGAATCATCCCTTATCTCTAGACCTAGTCTTTAGGTTTTCTAATCCTAGCGACACTATTCCTAGCTGAACGATCAATCCCCTGGTACTTGTCATTATACTATACTACATCGATCAGGTACACTGCCTGGTGGGGGTTGTAAGCTTCTCGAGATCCCTCGAGAGGTAAACCCTGGTGCAATCCCTACGCATCAATAACTTATAAGCATTCATATTAAAAGGCACCATGAGAAAATCAAAGATTAAAAACTGTTAGTACCTACATATAGCTCATGTACATCTATCAGTAGTAACACATCGGATTTTATCGGCATTTAAATGACTTATTGCCGACTAAAATTTTGACTCATTTGACACGTTACCTATTCCTTTAAAATTTTATTTTAACTATTTAACCCGTCTGTAACAAAACACAACCCAAAACCGACCTATTTAAAAGTGCACAGGGTTGAATTTTCAATCTCTCCTAAATAGCTATTCCCTTCCCACAAAAAGATTATGAGAAAAAGCAAACATATAGGTAACCAAATTTCTAAGTCGACAGGCGAAATTGCCAAAAATATGTAGCAAACTTACTGATTTTTTTGCACAATGTGAATAAGCACATGTTTTCTTGCTACCCATAAAGCGTGTAGATAGAACCTCGTCGTCCCCATTAATCGGTGCCACATAATCGCACTGATAAGAAACAAACATAATCCCATTAGAGTTATTATCTTCAAAAGAATCTTAGCACAAAATTCAAAGTCAAACTTTAGCTGTGAACCTGTAGTAGTCCGGATTAGACTCGAAAGTAGTGGTATTAAGTAAGTCGTAGTTTCTTCCTTTCCAAGTTTGTCTACAATATGCTTGTCTCATAAACAGAGGATATTCCCAGCTGATCCAAGTATCAGTCATGCATAACTGTATTATAGATGATGATCTAAGAAAAATTGATGGAGTGCAAGACAACTTAAAGGAAAACATACCAACTTTTTATCAAGCTGAAATCATATCTAACAACATCTCATCGGAAACTGCTAATGGTGGCATGGACAAAGTGTTAAATGTTAACCATGATCAGATATCAGTCCTGTATAACCTGCAAGTGATGGACCAAAAAATTGCTGAGAATCATGATCAGATATCAGTCATGCATAACCTGCAATATTAAATGTTAATCATGATCAGATCTCATCGGCAATCATGATCAGATATTAGCCCAAAAATAACTACAACTAATCTTGTTGAGCCTGCTCTTAACAGCCAAAGAATTGCTGAGAATCAGCAGTATGCAATAATTGGAAAATAACTGCAACTAATTTAAAAAGTTATGCGACAACTATCAAGCAATCATGTATAGAAATATCTTGCTGAGCCTGCTCTTAATAGCCAAAGAATTTCTGAGAATCAGCAGTATGCAATAACCGGGAAAGATAATGGTGAACCGGGAAATAGCTATTAACTTCTTCCAACTTGCTTCGATTAAGCTAATTATTTTAAGAGTAAATACGCTATATTAAGGGGGTGTTTGGCTTTACATCTTGTAAATGACTGTATGCAAGTCTAAATAACAATTTGTAGTATATCAATAAATAGTTTACTCTTTTGGCTAATTGATTGTTCAAAGGTGAAGTAATCAGTTTCAAACCTTTAAGACTCATATTTTTAAAACTTTAAACTATAAACATCTAATTTAATCACAATACCAAAACAAAAAAGTACATTTCAACTATCCTCTATTAACACTATTATCTTGATAGAAAAGAGAAAGCACGAAGTACCTTAAGCATAAATTTCTTTTCTTTTGCCCATCTCCAAATCGCTTTCACTTGGCACTTATTAGAAACAAACAAAAACTTTGCACTTGTAGCCATATTAAGGGGGTGTTTGGCTTTACATCTTGTAGTATTAAGGGGGTGTTTGGCTTTATATCTTGTAGCCATAACAAACAAAAATCGCTTTCTTTTCCCATCTCCAAATACGCTATATTAAGGGGGTGTTTGGCTTTACATCTTGTAAATGACTGTATGCAAGTCTAAATAACAATTTATAGTATACCAATAAATAGTTTAATCTTTTGGCTAATTGATTGTTCAAAGGTGAAGTAATTAGTTTCAAACCTTTAAGACTCATGTTAATTTATTTTATTGCATTATACCTACTATGCGCTCATGTAAAAATTATTATTAAAAACCCAAATATGGTTATGATGATATAGTTAAAAATACATGGATTTCGATATCATTAACACCTTAATGACTTATTGCTGACTTGAACGACTTATTCCTAACTAAAATTTTGAGTCCATTACTCACTGAAGGGTCAATTTGCTGATTGGACATGTGTTCAAAAAATGTACTCAAACAAAGACCGATAAGACATAAGATGGAGCATGATGTATTTTTGTACCAACTTGTGTCCTTACGGAGATTAACAAAAGTTAATTACAGAGTCTTAGAATTGGTTTAACTAATGTGTACCTTCAGTTGTTCTTTAGCAGCAGCCAACTCTATTTGTAGGACTGATATCTCTTCTTTCCGAGACCAACATTTTTCCTACAAATATGTGTGAAATGCAATATCGTTAACATCTTCAAATTCAAATCAAACGAAACTGTATTAGCAGCAGAGTTATATAAAGTTCATTTTGTACCTCGAGTTTCTTATTAACAGCAGCCAACTCCTCATTTTGTAGAGGGTCATCAATGTGCGACGAACACGTCTCCTACAATAGAAATTAAATATATTATATCATCTTCACACATAAAATCAAATTATCAAATATAAGAAGCTAACCTCGAAACTGCTTATTTCAAAACCGGCAAGAATCAACCAAAACCACTATATTCCAAACCGCTCAGATCTGCTGATAAAAAAAATCACGACCAAAACCCTAAGTAAAAAAATTAAAACCGGTGATTAGTAGTATACCAGATAATAAGCCGCATAGTCAATTCCAATCTCTAATTCGAACACCTAATTTAAAAACACACAATAAACCATTAGTAACTCATAATCAGGTATACTATGGGATTTAAATCAAACCCCCCCCCCCAAAAAAAAAAAAAAAAAAAAAAAAAAAAAAAAAAAAAAAACATGAATAGATGCAAATACTTACCAATCGGATGATGTATCAGACGATTTGGATGTGTGTTTATGAATCGGTAAAACTCATTCGGATATGATATGAATATCTTGAATGAATGTGATTTGTGATTTGAACATCTTGAATGAATAGTCACGGATTGAACATCGAGTCAAAGATAACGCAAAATTGATGAAAGCGTGTAGAGGAAGATGTGGAGCGGAATTAATTGGTGTTTAATGGTTTTCAAAAATAAGATTGAAGAATGATAACTGAAGATGGAGCGTGTAGAGGAAGGGTTCTACCAAATTCGTGCAGCAGAAGAGTTGTACATTCGATCTAAATAAGGAAGTACACATCAGATTATTAAACACAATTTTAATGCGGGGCGCTTAGCCGCTTAGGATGGTTGTGCAAAACCATCGTTTATTATACAAAATGGATAGATTACAAATCATTTAATATATATAACTTAGGATTAGTTTTAGATAATTTAGACTAATAGTTTAATTAGTTTATATAATGTAAATTTTTATATTTATAATCCATACTTAGAAAAAATTCAAATTGGCACGTAAAATGATAGTCCAAATATTTCAAGTTTTACATCCGTTCCCACGATAAGGCTAACGATCATTTCATTACTTAGTTTAGTGCAAGCATAATCCATCAATGGCCCGTTAAGGCAGCCCAATACGCAATTCTAACCCAACTCAATACCCATCACACCTTTTGCACTAACAGTATGGATGAAATAATTTGTCTTGGATGTATTTCAGAAATGGTCATATTTTTTAACTGTTTCTACGTCATCTTCTGAAACGATGGATGCCCAGACGTATCGGCAGATGGTTCATGATTATGTGCCAAGTCATTTATCTTAAAAACCCAAGAACCACTTTTTTTTTTTCTTTTTTTTCTTTTTTTTTTACCTACTATGTGTGGAAGGGGAATTTGGTTAAACAAGATGTTGTGCTCCTTTTTCGTTTTTCTCCAACAGTGTGTCCATCTCAGTGGGCACCACTTCGGTCACATTGCAAAGCGACATAGTCGTCTTTTTTTGAATTGTGAATAGATAGGCCATATCCTATAGCAAAATAAAAGGCTTGTGCGCTCTTTAGTAGTTCATCACATGATTCGAATGTAGAGCTAGTAAGATAATGTTCTTCATTTTGAGTTATTGAGCTTGGCGAGTCCATCGAGTTCATTTGTTTCCTAAAATATATAATGGAAAATAAGAGAAGCTAGTTTCGTTATGCATGATTAGTAAGTTCAGTATGATAAATGTAGTTCACATATGATTAGTAAAATTCAATATGATACATGTATTATTGCATGGCAAAAATGAAAATCTAGACAATATTAATAAATATAAGCAGTCAAAAAGTCTTATTACTATTACATGGCAAACATGAAAACTAATTCTCTGTCTCTATGTTCGATTACAGTGATAAAGATTAGTAATTAATTCATGTTAAAGAAATAATACGGAGTAAGTTAATTTCATACAAATGTTCCGATATTTTGTTAGTAATGAAAAACGTTCAGTAACTTCCATAAAAGCCAGTCGAACCCCACCGTATTCTTTAAAGAAAAGCCAGAAAAAACTTCATGTATTTAGTTATGAAATATTAAAATGATTATTGCCAATATCTTTTATCAAATCCCAGTATTCATTATGAATGATTTAAAGAAGTCAACCATGTAAAATAAGGTCCTAACACTTAAATTATCTAACTTCACTTCTGATTAACATAAAGTAGTAGTGCAGAAAACAAAATCAATCATATTATTAACAGCTTCATGTTGATACAACTATATCCTGTTGATGACTCTTCAAATCTGTTGAACTGAAAAGCCTTTGACCTATTGATATTTTCTGTAACCACACCTGTAAGATGATACAACAGGGAAGTTGAGATTGAAGTCTCAAAACTGATTTACCCCGATGCAAGGCCTCGAGATCGAACATCGAGTTCGTTATGAAAACAATCAACAATATGAACAAAAATAAGATATCATGAAAATAGAATATTTTTAAAGAAAGAAAGTACAGAATGGCTACATTATTTCAAGTTACAATTGCATAGGCGTAAAACACTGTACTCCGATCTTCAACAATTTGTATGTCTGATGTATTAACACATGACTCAAACAACCACCTGGACCCCATAATACCCAGACCTTTTAACTGAAAAATGCTGTGAGGGAGATGATTTATTCTTGCATCTCTTATATTTAACTCTTTTAGACATTCTAAACATCCAATTTCTGCAGGCAGTTTCTCAACTCTAGTACAATCAGAGAGATTTAGATATTCCAGATGTTTCATCTCACAGATGCTGTTTGGAATATCTTGTAAAAGGTAACACCCACTTACATTTAGCCTCTCCAAACATTCTAATTTGCCAAGATCCTCAGGTAACTTCTCAAGATGTTTCAATGATACAGTTAGATTCACTAGATTCGGAGTCATCCCAAGGTCAAGGGTCTTCAACTTTAACTTACTTAGCATAAGGGAGCTAAGATTTAGACATTCAGTGGGCATATGAAGTTCTACCAACATGTCACAACACTTGATACTTAGCACCTCAAGCTCCGGAGTCAACCCAAGGTCAAGGGTCTTCAACTTTAACTCACTTAGCTGAAGGGATATAAGATTTAGACATTCAGTGGGCATATGAAGTTCTACCAAATCCTCACAATAAGTGATACTTAGCGTCCCAAGTGTCGGAGTCAACCCAAGGTCAAGGGTCTTCAACTTTAACTTACTTAGCTCAAGGGAACTAAGATTTAGACATTCAGTGGGCATATGAAGTTCTACCAAATCATCACATAACGTGATACTTAGCATCTCAAGCATCGGAGTCAACCCAAGGTCAAGGGTCTTCAACTTTAACTTACTTAGCTTAAGGGAGCTAAGATTTAGACATTCAGTGGGCATATGAAGTTCTACCAACATGTCACAACACTTGATACTTAGCATCTCAAGCTTCGGAGTCAACCCAAGGTCAAGGGTCTTCAACTTTAACTCACTTAGCTCAAGGGATCTAAGATTTAGACATTCAGTGGGCATATGAAGTTCTACCAAATCCTCACAATAAGTGATACTTAGCTTCCCAAGTGTCGGAGTCAACCCAAGGTCAAGGGTCTTCAACTTTAACTTACTTAGCTCAAGGGAACTATGATTTAGACATTCAGTGGGCATATGAAGTTCTACCAAATCATCACATAACGTGATACTTAGCATCTCAAGCATCGGAGTCAACCCAATGTCAAGGGTCTTCAACTTTAACTTACTTAGCTTAAGGGAGCTAAGATTTAGACATTCAGTGGGCATATGAAGTTCTACCAACATGTCACAACACTTGATACTTAGCATCTCAAGCTTCGGAGTCAACCCAAGGTCAAGGGTCTTCAACTTTAACTCACTTAGCTCAAGGGATCTAAGATTTAGACATTCAGTGGGCATATGAAGTTCTACCAAAACCTCACATGCGATAATACGTAACATCTCAAGATTCGGAGTCATCCCAAGGTCAAGGGTCTTCAACTTTAACTTACTTAGCTTAAGGGATCTAAGATTTAGACATTCAGTGGGCATATGAAGTTCTACCAAGTCATGACAATGACTAATGGCGAGAGATACGAGGTTTAGATATTCAGCAGGCATGTAAAGTTCTGTCAAATCCATACATGCTATAAGACGTACATCGACAAGATTCTGACTATTCCCGAGGTGAAGGGTCCTCAACTTTGAATGACTGATTGAAATGAGCTGTGGACATTCAGAGGGCATGTGTTCTATCAAATCAGGACAATCTTTGAGACTTAGCGTCTTAAGATTTGGAGTATTCCTGAGGTCAAGGTTCCTCAACAATGTGTATGAGAGCTCGAGAGATACGAGGTTTAAACAACTAGCAGGAGTGAACACGACATCAATGATCCTTAAGTTTGAATCACTGATTTTAAAGGATCTAAGATATAGAGATTCAGCGGGCAAGTGAAGTTTAACCAAGTATTTACAATTTTCGAGAATTAACTCTTCAAGTTTCGGAGTAATCCTGAGGTCAAGGATCCTTAACTTTGAATTACTGAGTTTGAGGGATCTAACATTTACACCTTTATCAAGCATGTGAAGTTCTACCAAATTATTGCAATCTTCAAAAATTAACTCCGCAAGATTCGGAGTATCTCCGAGCTTAAGGATCCTTAACTTTGAATGACTAACTTTGAGGGATCTAAGCTTTAGACTTGTAGTGGGCATGTGAAGTTCTACCAAATCATTGCAATCTTCAAGAATTAACTCTGCAAGTATTGGAGTAATTCCGAGCTTAAGGATCCTTAGCTTTGAATGACTAAATTTGAGGGAGTTTAGCTTTAGACTTTCAGCAGGCATGTGAAGTTCTACCAATTCATTACAATCTTCAAGAATCATCTTTTCAAGGTTTGGAGTAATCCCGAGGCGAAGAGTTTTCAACTTTGAATGATTAAGTTTGAAAATTCTAAGATTTTGACTTTCCGAGGGCATGAGGAGTTCTTCCAAATCATGACAATTTATGAGACATAGCTTATCAAGATTTGGAGTAAACCTGAGGTTGATGGACTTGAGCTTTATACTTTCGGTTGGCATCTGAAGTTCTACCAAATCCTCACATGCGATAATACTTAACATCTCAAGATTTGGAGTCAACCTAAGGTCAAGGGTCCTCACCTTTAGGTGAAACATTTCGAGGAACCTGAGCTTATGAAGAACCTATAACAAGCACACACACAACCAAAAAGAAAGATGAATATTGGTGTAATGACAGGCCAATAGATATACACCATTATGGTTAATCACATATGTGAAACAACCATTATAAATTAAATACCTTTTCTTCTCCACCTTCCCAAAGTTGTACGATATTGCTGTCATGTAGTTCAAGTCCAACAAGATTATTTGCTTGAAATGTTTTCGGAAAACTCCAAAAAGGATAACCACTCCATCTGAGAAATCGTAAGGAATTTGGAAGGTATTGGCTAACTTCATCCAATTCCTCGTCACTACCATAACAATCATCTTCACTTCCAGATAACTCATTATTTGAGGAATACACTGAGAGAAACCTAAGCTCCTTCAGCTTGGCTAGACCCTTCACATGTAAATACTCTGTTCTCAATTTTATACATTTTGTTGCTTGGGTACCCTGTAGACCAAAAAGCAATGGCCATGAAATATGTTTCATATCAAAATAAAGACTTAAGTCTATATAATAGCAAGATACTTTTTAAAATGTACAAATATCACACGTGAACTTTGAAAAATACAAATATCGTAAACGTACTTTCAAAATTCGTCTCGATATCGCACCTTAGTTGATGTGGCATGATTAGTCACTGGTTAAACTAATTACACGACATTGTTAATGATATTTATTGATGATGTGAAGATTACACTTATTATGTCTTACTGATATTTTTCGTATATATCATTACAAACACGTTACATACATAAATATGAATCCCGATAATCATAAATCGATGCGATCAAGAAACTGAAGGAGAAACAATCGATATTCTTGCTTAATGATTATCAATATGTTTATCATTCGATTGAATAAGTTTAACAACATAAAAGATTTCTTCTGTTATTCATTTGTTCAATTATTATTGCTTTATAAGTTTATAGTAAAAATAAGTTCCACTACGTTATAAAAAAAAACACGCTTCCGGTGCATAAAAAAGTGCACTTCGAGTAGCATAGGGCAAATTCCTTCAAAATGCATCTTACTTGCCACAAATGTTACTTCCATGTACTGAACAATTTTTTTTTCCTTATATGGGTACTAAACTTTCATTTTTTTGTCTTTTTGATGTATTTTGTGACGTTTTTGCCCCTTAAATTATTAAAAATTCAGGGGCAAAAATGTCACAAAGTACATCAAAAATACCACAAAATGAAAGTTCAGTACCCATATAAGGAAAAAAAAATTGTTCAGTACACGAAAGTAACATTTGTTGCAAGTATAGTACATTAATAGGTATTTTGCCGAGTAGCATAAGTAGAGGTAAAGCGAATTAAAGAATGTAACTAAATATACACTATACAAAATTCAACATGACAGTGAATGAGTGTGTCATGTACATATAATTTTGACTTTGGCATATTTAAAATAAGTATGTGATGATAAAAGAACGAATTTTGAAAGTACGTGTACGATATTTGCTTTTGTTTAAAGTTCACGTATAATTTTTGTACATTTTTAAAAGTATCTTGCTATTATATGAACTTAACCCCAAAATAAAATGTGTTGGTCATAAATCCTTACCAAGTCATTAGCCAATATATCTTCAATTTCCTCATCAATCCACATTCGACTATGTCTATGAGGTTCATCACGGTGCAAACGGCGAACAATATGCCTGCCCATTTCTTGTATGTGGTCGTGCATGTCCAATACCCCATATTTGGAAATTTTGATGAGTGATTTCTGCTCAAGAACTCTTAAACCATTTCTAGCGTGAAAACCACAGCTTTCAAGCGCTCTGATTGCTTCGTCTTCATACCACCCTTCTAGTAAGCAGGCAATGTCTAGGAATATTTCCTTGTAATCCTGCTCGAGACCATTATAGCTTATTTCCAATTTCTCCATAGTTGCCTCTAATGGAATTGTTTTTAATCTTTCTAAGGCATCTTTCCAATCTAGCACATCTTGACCACAGAGAAATGAACCCAAAACTTTAATTGTTAAAGGAAGGCCATCAGCATATTTTACAACTTCTCCTGATAGGTCTTTGTATCCTTCAACCGGGATCTCTCTTCCAAATGCATACCTACTAAAGAGGCAAAGTGCTTCATCGGGCGACAACAGACTGATTTGATGAACAAAGTTATGAATGAAGTTCACTCGGTGGGCTACTAGCACTTGCTCATCTCGTGTGGTAATGATGATTCTGCTTCCCGGCTTAAACCAGTTAGATGCACCAGATAACGCCTCTAGCTGCTTTGTATCATTCACGTCATCTAGAACAACAAGAAGCTTTTTACGATGTAACATCTGTCTCATCGTGTTTTTACCACCGGAAACACTGCTAATGGTGATGTTTTGATCGCTGAAAACATCCATAAGGATTTGTTTTTGTAACTTCTTCAAGCCGGACAAAGAGGGTTTTGAGAATTCCCTGACATTTTCAACAAAACTTTTTCCCTCGAACTGATTGGATATTTGGTCAAAAACAGCTCTGGCCAAAGTTGTTTTCCCACCGCCACCAATCCCCTTAATTCCAATCATGCGAACATCTTCGACACCAATTTCTAAAGATGAAAGAACCTTATTTATTCGCATCTCCATGCCTACTAAATTCTCATCAGCACTTGAATTGATAGAACATAACTTATTAAAAATATGGGAAACAACTATTTGGATTAGCTTAGATTCATCCCTGTAAAAGAACAAGATCATCACTCATATGAATGTTGATTAGAAAGAAACTAAACCAAAAATAAGTTACAAGTTTTAATGAAGGGTCAATTTACCCATTAGTTGTCGCCTTTAAATCCCACCCAACGAGATCGGCTGCTTCTTTCAAAGCCTCCCTCCATTTCCCAGCAGCTTCTTTCTTTACATGCTTGGAAAAGGCTTCTCCAACTAGTCCAAGTTGATTTCTGACTTCAGTGGGCTCCACATCATAGAAGACTGGATAAGCAGTCTGCTCAAGTGTCTTCTGACACTCCATAATCTTGACGAGCTCGTCTAAGCACCAAGATGAAGATGCATATGTCTTTGAGAAAACAATGATGAAAAATCTTGACTCTTGAATGGATTTGAGGAGTTGATCGTTGATCCTTTCCCCTTTCTCGATTTTTTCATCATCCTTGTATGTTTCAATCCCATGTTGCTCAAGAGCTTTATAAAGATGACTAACAAAGTTGTAACGAGTGTCTTCACCTCTAAAACTTAAAAAAACATCATACTTAAATCTCTTTTGAATGGATGAATTTGAAGTTGAAGCCATTAAAAGTGTGGTTCAATCAAATCTTTGTTTCAAATTTGACGTTTGCAAAAACTTTGGAATGGAAACGGGGCAAAGAAGACTTCGTCTAGTGCTAATTAACAAATATAATGAAAATGGATCCTTGCAAGTTAACCACAAATTAGTAGTTTAATATTGTTAATAATTTTGCCATCTAACATAATTGTCAATTGTGGGTCTTTGTAAACTCCGGACGGTTAACCAACCTGTAATTTACTTGTCATATATTAGGTGGGTTTTTTTGTAATTTACTTAATTTATTTGTCATATATATATTAGGTGGGTAGTGGGCATGGACGGAACTTAGAAGGGACCGAGGTGGGCTGCGGCCCCCCTAAAATTTTTGATCCTGTGCACATTTTATACTTTTTTGTATATTGTTCTAGTAATTTTTAATACAAAAATTTCATCATAGTATATATCGGCCCTCCTAAAATAAATATTTTTCAATTTGCAAGTTAACCACAAATTAGTAGTTTAATATTGCTAATAATTTTGCCATCTAACATAATTGTCAATTGTGGGTCTTTGTAAACTCCGGACGGTTAACCAACCTGTAATTTACTTGTCATATATTAGGTGGGTTTTTTTGTAATTTACTTAATTTACTTGTCATATATATATATTAGGTGGGTAGTGGGCATGGACGGAACTTAGAAGGGACCGCTGCGGCCCCCCTAAAATTTTTGATGCTGTGTACATTTTATACTTTTTTGTATATGGTTCTAGTCATTTTTAATACAAAAATTTCATCATAGTATATATCGGCCCTCCTAAAATAAATATTTTTCAATTTGCCCCCCCCCCCCCCCCGAAAAAAAGTGTTCAAGTTCTGTCCCAGGTAGTGGGTTAGATGTTCAAATCTTGTACGTAACTAGATGATGCAGAAGGTTTTAATACCTCTTAATGTACATTAACTCTTCTTTTTTCTTTTTCTTATTTATCTATTTTTTTAGTCATTTTTCTTTTTTTTCGTTCATCATTTTGTAATTTTCTTCTTGACTTTTCTTTAATATTGATAATGCTTTTAAAAAATAATTACGTCAATTTTTTTGCAAAATAAAAAATGTGCAAGATGAACAGTAACAATGATTTAAAAACTCAATTACTTGTATGTTTTTCAAAGAATTATAACATACGACTAATTTGTAAAACTAAATTGTGACACGCGTATTTTAATCATGAGCTCAAATTTTTTCTTAAAACAATTTTAGTTGTCCATTGACAATGTTAAGTAAAATTTTTAAATATTTTATTTAATTTTCACATTCTTTTCATCAGAAAATATATCATTGACAATTTATAAAAGGGAATTGATACTAACACTGCATCTTGCACCATAATTTGTGCATTACAGTTTGTACCGTATAATACTGTAATGCACAAATTGTGATGCATGCATCAAAAGATGTGGTGTGATTATCACTCCATTTTATAAAATGATGTTAAGTAATTTTTTTTAATATTTTATTTACTTCACATTCTTTATGATATCAAATTGCGACACAATTCCATTGCATCTTTTGCTTTTAAACATTGTATTCCCACATTGCTTAACTATGTTTAATTTATGATTTAACGAGGCATGCAGAACCCGTGATACGCACATGCTTTTAATCTAATTGTTAATCGCGCGTATTGTTTTTGTGTATTGTCGAGTGCATTTGTATTTATAGTTTAGTATGTTGTATGAAACGTTTTTAGTTTGTTGTTTAAAAATATAAAAATGGGTGATATTGTTTTGGTTTTTTGGTATTTATATTTACTAAATGGGCTTGTCGTTATTAAATTGTCATATGCTTGATGTAATTAAAAAATTTGCTTTGATTGTTTTGGTCTATTACGTAACCCAACAATAATTTTGCATTATATGGTTTTTGTATAGTAATACGAAGCTCACTGGCTTTTTCTTATTTGTCTACGCACAGACTTTGTATCTAAGTGTTCATCGGTTAATGTTTGTGTAAATTGCCGAATAGGCGAATATACAACAATCTATAACTAAGGTAGCCGCGAGGGATCTTTGTTGATTTGTTGATGAATATACAACAATCTATAACTAAGGAGTCTTCATAGCAGAATGACTATTAATACTCTTATCTCAGTTTGATCTTTTCACACTCTTATTTATTACATTGCATCTTATTTATTATTGTGTTTGTGTTATTACTTGCATTGGGCCTCTAGAGTATGTTTTATTTATGTGTAGCCCTGTATAAGCAGTTGATAATAATGAGTTCATGTTCATAGCAAATGCGATGCACTGATTTTGTTTTTGAATAAACTATTTAACTGTTGCTTATGTCTAAAACTCATAAAAAAAATTGTTATTATAATTTTCAAATGGCTTCAAGCCAAAATTATATATTTTGTCCTTTCTATTCATTATTCAAGTTGATATTTTTAATATGATGTATTTTGTTATTTTAGCAAATTGTTTTAATTTTGTTATTTAAATTGGATGTACTAAAACCCACCGCTACAAAAGAGCGTTATTTTACCTTTATCGGTGACATTGTTCCAACATTACATTGCTCATCATAATTACGCATTATCAAATGTAATCTTTTAGTAGCTTACCGATGAAGCAACACTCAATAATATTCTTTGGTTCCTTGTTGATACGTGGGAATCGCACCAAGTTTTACCTCTCGAGGGATCTCGAGAAGCTTACAACCCCCACCAGGCAGTGTACCTGATCATTGTAGTATAGTATAGTGACAAGTACCGGGGGATTGATCGTTCAACTCAGGAATAGTGTCGTTAGGATTGAAATTAATCTAACTAGGTCTAAAAGGTGAATGATGATTCTTTTTGTATTTTCATATTTTATGAAAAGCAAGTAAAAATCTCAGGTATTGGAAAGAGGGGCGGAATTAGTTGCTAATCAACTAACCTAAAAGCTACTAATCAAACTAATGTGCAAGAAAAATAAACTAAGGTTCTACAAGATAAGTGAAGCATGTCTACCTATGATATGTTACTCCTTGCTAGCTATCCAATTCTACCTATTGAATTGTCACACCTTGTTTTAATTGACGGGTTGTATTCCTTAATACTAGTCGTAGGGCCGTGTACAATATTCCCTAACTCTATAGGATCCTACTTCACTCCTATGTTGAGCCGTTAGAAGCTCCTAACATGGGATCATTAGAATTCTCTGACGCATTAAATATAACCAAAAATCGTAGTACACCTCCGATCATGTTTCTTAAGACGTTCAAGCAAGTTACCAATTGGAAGTCTGCCAGTTTTCTTAAGCCTAACATCGATATCATTCAATTAAACAAGAGACAATAGGAAACAAGAATTATAAGCTAAACCAATTAAACCTATCGAAGTGTCACACCCTAATTGATGAAGATAGACACAAACATAAACAAGGAATCAATAAGATCTAATCAGTTATATACAAGTTTCAAACAATCATAAGTAGATACAAGGTGAATTAGCAAAACATCATCAAAGAAGAGCAAGCAACAATGATAATGGAAAACATAATTAAGATAGAATCAACAAACCAATACATGATGTTTATGGAGCGATTGAAACCCTCTAAGTTGCTGGAAAAACACCTACCTAAACACAGGATCGACCTTAGGGTTTAGGGCTTACAAAAAGGGAAGTTATGATGTTATATTTATAGGCTGATTTTCTGTCGGCCCGATCATGACGGCGTCACGACCAACTTTTCTTCACCAAATTGTAGATCTCTTCGTCCTCTTTGCGTGGGCTTTTGAATCACCTAAATCCGAGTTGGTATGCAAAAGTTATGACCAAAACAATATCAGCTATTCCGCGCGCAAGTTTTGACAAGTTAACACGTGACGGCCTACGTGACGCCTTCAGGAAGTCTTCTGGGCCATCACTCTTTAATTTTACACGTAACGGCCTTGGGTGACGCCGTCATGTCCCTAGTACAAAACTCTCTGGACCGTCACGGACTTTATCCACTTCCACCTCTTGTATTACTCTTGACGCCGTCATGTAAAATCTTGTGACGCCGTCAGGTACTGTTCCCAGCAAGGAAAATTAAGACTTTGCCGTTTTCTTCACTTTTATGCTCTAAAAACGTCCAAAATGCTTCCTTTTCCAGATTTCACTCCAAAAGTACCTAAAATGACAAATGGAATGATTTAGGGCAATATTTGATCAAATAAATTCGAATCCGGGCTAAAATGACCCCTAAAAACGATTCATTTTTCGCCTCATCAAATACCCTTACACTTGAGATTTGCTTGTCCTCAAGCAAATGCGCTTTTATTCTAATCAAAATACAAGTTAGAGGTCATTTAACACTATTATAAAAGTAATTACAACAAATAATCGTTCCACTAAAGACCAAAGACAAGCACGGAGGTCATACACTAGCACCTCACAAATAGTGTTTAGATACTCACATCTCTCGGGTGTAATAAAATATATATCACAATATAGAAATGGAAAACATCTCTCACTACCTGTCATAGCAAAATAGATTACCATAGACTTGGGAAAGGATCAAACCTCCATCACATAGCGTAAGCACCTAGGATAAACTATCAAAGAGGTCTTTTAAAGGGTTATAACGTTAGGTGTAGGGATATGGAATACACGGTTTTGTTTTGATATATGCAATATTTACTGTGGCGAGTTAATCATCTTGGTTAATTACATGAACAATATGGCGTTGCTAGGCCAAGACTATACTCGACTTAAGCTAAGAAATCAAAAATAACAAAAACATAAAATAAACATAGAATGAAACGCGATGGTAGTCCGTATGTTTTTTTCTCCTTTTTTATTTATTTATTTATTTATTTGCATACAATCTTACCCTACCATCCAAAATAATATATCATAGGGAATGAACATTCCCCTTACACTTGAATTTTTACATACTTTACAATAAACTAATCTAATGACTCGAATTAAGATAATCAAAACACTTGGAGTACTTTTAAGATTAACGCACATATGGGGGTAATATATGATGTTCTTCCCCATTACTCCATAACACAAGTACTTTACCCATGAGTCCCAATCGTCCCAAAACAATATGTACAAGGATATGACTCGACTTCGCAACCATGTAATCAATTAGATAATTAACTAAGGGTTTAAACAAATAACAATAATGCACTAAAGATGAGTGCATACACGGAAGGCTAAGGCGATTTGGGTGTACATTTAAGTGGGTTATAACAAATTCTTCCTTTAAGTAAGATGCTTAAAGTTAGAAACGAAAAGATAGGCTCGGAGGGGTGTACTAGGGGTTTCGTGTACTAAAAATGAGTACAACGCTAAGGTATGGGAAAAATTAATTGACTTTACTAGCCAAGTAATATGACTTAAATGGTCAAGTAATTATGATACGGGTTTAACACAAGGGTGATCCTAATGCCTCTTATCATGTAGTAAATCCTACTACACGAATGTAGTCTCACTAGCAGTCTCGGGATACATCACTAACGCAAGTTCTAGAATCTAAATGCTACCGGTACACTCATAAGCACTAATAGTAAATGCTTTTCCTATCAAATCTAAAGGCGAACCTCACATATTTGGGTGGAAAATTTTTCTGAATGATACGGTTTTGTACTAGTCATACGACTCCTATCCATGAGACGCTTGCTAAGGCTAAAGTTTCACTCCTAAATGTTGTAAAAAAATTTAAATTTGGCGTTAAAATTACACTAACAAGTATTTCTCATAGTTTTATTACACACCTACCATCAAACAAACAAACTCAAGTGCAATTGTATCCTATAAGGTATCATCATTTACCCTCCCCTTACACTTAGGATGAACATTGTCCCCAATGTTCAATTAAAGAATGTAAAAGTGAAATAGGTAAAAGAATGAAATCAAATACTCCCCTGATTCGTTCGGTGTGGATAGTGTGTCAACAAGGTTAGATCTTCCTCCAAGAAAATGAACGTTCAAAGCTTCCCTTCCAAAAAAAATAAATCTCTTGTCCAATATAACCTGTTAAACCTGAGAAAACAATCACAAAAACCCAAAGCATCAATCCGAACAAAGAAAACTCACAACTAGATGTAATTACAGACTTAGGAATAAAAACAAAATAAGTAAAGATATAATGCTTGTTGAATGAATGTTTGCAGATTTTCTGGAGTTTATAAAACTAAAGAATCAACAAAAACTTTTAAGACTCCGGTATAAACAAAACTTGCAAAATATTTTCAGAATCTTTGTACATGATGCCGTCAGGTTATAACTCCTGACGCCGTCAGAATGTTCCTGCAAAAATCTCATGTTAAGTTTCCGGAAAATTTCTGGAAAAACTTATGCCTTACTTCTTGGAAAATCCTGCAAAACATCATTATTACTCGATACAAGCATTTGACTCAAACAATTACTAATACACATGTTCATTTAATATTGTTGTGGTTCATTGATGAGTGTCTAAATACTCATCATTTTATACCAATCTGAACTGCCAAAACATCAAAAAACACTCAAATATGCATCAAAATACTGAAAATATCTTAGAAGTGTGTTTTATATGTTTCAAATGCAAAATAATCAAAAACAGATAAAAAATGTACAAAGTTTGCATAATTGGCAGTTTCAGTCCCTCAAGTTTCAAAAGTTGTCAAAACTAGTCCCTGGTAAATCAAAACATGAAAATATCATCAAAGGTCCTTAGGGATTCATAAGTTGTCAAGATTAGTCCTTTAAAGTTAAAAATTGCAAAATGACAACTTTAGTCCCTCATGTTTCAAAAATGTCAAATATAGTCCTTAAGGTTTTGAAAATGGAAAAATATGAAAAATAAACCTTGAACTATTCTTAAATGGCATAATTGGTCCTTTTGATAACATTTTGGGAAATTACATCTTTAGTCCCTTAAAAATCCAAAATTACATAAATGGTCCCTAGAGTTTGAGGAATTGGCAAAAAAGGTCCCTGGGTTTTAAAAATGGAAAAATTACATCTTTTGTCCTTGTGTTATGGTTTAAATGCAGGTTTAGTCCTTGGAAGTAGTTTGGAAAAATGACAAATTCAACCCTAAAATTTCACAAATTACAAAATTGGTCCTTGTTTAACACTACATACCAACCGGACCCTTTATTATTATAAACCCAAAACAAAACCTAATCCAAATCCAAACACAACACAATACCCAGCCCAACTTTTTTTCCTAGGCCCAAAACAAGCTCAGCCCATGCACCCTTTATTATTTAAAACGGGCGTTGACCCGTTTGACCCTCCCAATACCGCCAAACCAACTCCACTGTTCCTCCTCCTCTCCCCAGCCTAAAACCAGAAACCATGGTGGTTTTCCACCACCTCACCACCTATCCACCTCATCACCTACTCTCCCCTCACCACCTTTCCACCTCATAGCTAGCCCACAACCCACATAAATGCATCCCCACACCCTTTTCCCTCTAAACCATACTTGCACCTCTGTTTTTCAACCCACAACCCCAACTGGTTAGAAACTATCTCAATTGTCCCTTGACACCTCCACAAGCTTCCAATATTCTTTAATTGAAGAACTTTGGCCCCAAACAAAGTGTAAGACTTTTTGGCGCCAAAAAGGTTTAAATGGCTAGGATCAATTCAGAGCCATGGAGGGTCAAGATTCAAAGTGGGATATGCTCATAATGCTCCAAGGAACCCTAATGTGAGCCTATAAAAGGAAGAGAAGCAGAAGAGAAGAATATCTAGAATAATTTTAGTTAATGAATGTCGAATGTATTAGTTTTCTAATTCCAGTGTATTTCAAAGCTTTCAAACTCTTGTTTAAGTTAATTCAGTGTTAATTAAAGTGACTTTCAGTTTCAATTTCAGTTCCATCTTTATTAATTTAGTGTTTGCATTTTTTAATCAAAAATATCATATGTACTTATTTGCATTTGTAGCTATTGTTAGGGACTGAATAGATCATTTAAGCTCCTATATAGCTTATTGAAAGCTATTAGAAACCTTAAAACTCAGTGTATGATCATTAGCTCAAAAATACCAAAAATACAAATAAATACTAGAAAAATAAAAAAATTAGTTGGTATGAAGATGATGCATTGGAGGAGATTGAATAATGGATGGATCTTGCTTTAGTGCTTATTGGTAAGCTATAGGAGTTGTTATTGGTCCTTGGATTTCAGTTGAACACCTTGAAGCCATTTGTAAGCAATTTCACCAATTTTGGCATTTCACTGTATAACTGCTTAACACTGCTTATCTTTAATCTTTTTATGCTTATTTAGTGTTAGTAAGTTGTTATATTGCTTAATATAAGTAGATTGCTATTTAGTTTCCATAATTGCTTAATAGTCTAAAATTCACAGTCATTATATCATAAATTGTATGCTGTGGTAATTGTTGTTATTATCTGTGTTTTTAGGTTTCTTTAAGGTCAATTCATCAAATTGGAACCCTTGGAATCCATTTCATGGTCTTAATCTGTTAATTGCTTTGAAATCATCAAAATATTTAATATATAGTAGTGTTTGGTTTATCGGATTACACTGTGATAAGAGGTGTTATTGTTTGTAACTTCTGTTCTAACTTTTCACTTAGAGTCATAATATCTCAGTTCAACCATTAAATACAAGCTTTATTAGTAAAAAAAGTCAAAATAGGTTTTAATCTGCCTTGTTTTATTGTCTGTTAAGGATTTAGAACCGCTAATCACCTAGATCACTTCATTAGTTGTTAGGATTGCTTAGGATATTTGCATTTCACCTAAATACAACATAATCAGTAAGTGGATTTGATCCTAAGTTCATATTAGTCAAATTAGCAAATTTTCTCAAAAAGTCAAAAAGTTGCATAGTCAGAAATCCTCAAAATGGCATGAATTTTCATGATTTTTATACTGGGTTCTAGGATTTGAAACTTATTGAGGTGTTAGTATACCAGCTTAACTTGTGATTTCCATACTTTTCATATTTTTGTGAATTTTCTGGGGTGACCTTTTTGCCCCTTGAATACACCTGCAGGGAAAGGGCGTTGCCCTGCTACACATATACCATCTCACCACCACCACTTTGGTGGTTGTTTGTGGCTACCCAAGTGGGTCCCACACTTCCTAATTGGCTTCTTCCAACCCCCCTCCTACCAGGATTCAAGAGTTGACCCTTTGTTTGACCTAGGGATCAGTGGACCCCACCTAAATCAACCTCAAAACTCTATCCCACTTCTGTCTCAGAAACCAAGTTTTGAATTGCTTATTATGGTCTTGTAGCTTATTCTTATTGCTTATTTGACTAAAAATTTCTCAAATATGTCCAAGTAACTTGTGTGTATCTGACTTAACCAGTGTGGACCCCACATAACTCCATTTGAGCTTATTTCTTTGTGTGGTCAAACTTAGTCAACTGTCAAGGGTAATAAGCACTCACAGTGCTTATTCTTGGTTTCCAAATTAGTTGTTTTTATAAAAGTTTCTTATTTTAAGTACTTTAATAGTTTTATAAAAGAAAAACCAGAAAAAGCCAAACTTAATTATAGTGATAGCTTCTATTTAATAGAAATTATCTATTTAATTTTCTTTTCAGCTTATTAATAAGCACTTTTACATTTTTATAATTTTCTTAATTTCCTATTACCTTTAAGTATTTAAAACAATTTTCTTAGATTTTTCCTAAATAGTTTACTATTTATTAGAATTAAAAGTTATTTAGTTAATTAAATAAGGAATATTAGTAATTAAATAGTTTTCTTTAATTTTAATTAACAACAGTACAATTTTATATTTTTCCTAGGTTTTATAAATTATTTAAGACTTTTAGAAAATAGATTTATAATTTCCACTATTAGTTTTCCAATTTTCTTATTTAATTTAATTAAATTAGATTTAAATTAATTAAAAGGTAATTAATTAGTCAAATAGCCTAAATATAATTTTTAGTAACTTTTTATAATTTTTTAGGATTCATGTGATGGTTAATTAGTTTTAAAATTTTTTCCATAATTTTATAAGTCATTTTAGTATTATTAGTAATTTAAAATAGTTTAATTAGTTTAAATAATATAATTAGTTTTTAATTAATAGAAAACTCATAAAAAGACAAAAACATTTATTTTTATTTTTTATACTTTCTTCAAGTTCATTTTAAGTTTTAGAAATTATTTTTTCAAGTTCTTAGTTTAATTTGTAGTATTTATCATTTTTAGTTTTATTTAAATTAGGTTTAATTTACTTATTAAATAGTTTTAATTAATTAAATAGTAATTAAATATTAAAATAATCAATTTCATAATTTTATTTTCATTTTAAATTTTCTTTTAATTTTAATTTCTAAAAAGTTTCAATTGTACCCCCTGTAGTTTGTAATTTGATAAAACCCACTTTTCTCTGTCTGTTATCTGATTTCCTAATTTGTGCTTTTTGTGAGTATATCTGTATTTCTGTTATTGTTTATATCATTTCATATTATCCAAGCAATCAGTAGTATAATCATTCCTCAATCATTTTGGTTACTGTCCTCAGTACCACTCATTCCCCTAATCGTTCAAAATATAATTTCAATCTTGTCGGGACTTAACGACCCGGGGATTTCCCTATATTTCCACGGTTAATATACCTTGCACTTTCTCCTAGGTGGGCCTATCAACTGCACCCGGTTGACTGGTTGGTTTAGGAGGAGTCAAAATTTGGCGCCGCTGCCGGGGAGGTTGTTGCGTATTTCAAAACGGTTTAGGTTTAGTGGTTTTTAAAACCCCTCCTGTACAAATACCATCACTTTGTGAAAATCAAAATCATATCTGAAAAAGTTCATTAACACTTTTTCTGAAGTGTTAAAAACACCAAACAAATCAAAAACAACAAAACAAACTGTGAAGTTAAATTACTTCGTTATCTTTAAGATTACAACCTGAAACAGCTGGTATAAGGTAAGTTGTGACATTAAATTGCGAACTGAAGAGGGATCCATTTATTCCCTCCCGCTAGCCTGCGAGTAATCTTAAATGAACGATTTCGGTTAACGAATCAGTTCCAAAAATATTGTCCAAGTTTTTCACCCATACACGAAAAGCCAAAAACATTTTACTGTGAATATAATTACATAAAAGTTTACCACCGCAAACCAAGGCAGAACACCTACCAACTGGGGGTGTGAACTTAATAAGTTCCCAAACTTAAGATTTAAAACTTACCATTGTATCCTTGTGAATAGTGTACCTTTTTTAAAGGAGCTGTTCATTTGTGATTATTGGATTCAAGTTCACAGTCGTTTTGCCTCTGTCTTGTTTTGATTGATACCGTTTTTAGTGCATGCGCACTCGTTCGCAAACAAAGCGTAATAAAGGAAAAAACGTAACTAAGTTACGTACTATTGAAGAAAAGCAACCATCAAAAATGAACGACGAGCCCCCAATCCCTCCCAAAGAGGTACTAGTTCCTGACACCCGAACAATGGAGGAACTGTGTCAACCTACCATGCAAGGGAGGGGTGGACCCATTGCACCACTCACTATTGGAGCCACGGACTTTGGATTAAAACACCACATGATACAACAGATCCAGAATACGTGCCAGTTCCACGGATTGCCGGGTGACGATGCTAACAAGCATCTTGATAAATTTTTAACCGTCACCCAGAGCATGAAACAAAATGGCGTCACCGACGACGGCCTACGTTTATACCTTTTTCCTTATTCACTCACTCATCATGCGACTTCCTGGTTCGATCGACTTCCAAAGAATTCGATCCACACTTTTTGATGAGATGATCACTAAATTTCTGGCCAAATACTTTCCACCATCTATGGTCACAAAGCTGAGGAATGATATCAGCAACTTCAGACAGCTTCCCGAAGAGTCCTTATTTGAGGCATGGGAACGCTATAAACTTGCTATTGATCGGTGTCCCAATCATAACATGCTTCTTGTCACCATTATCGATACCTTTTATAATGGTTTGACACTTCGTCATCGTGACACCATCAATGCTGCTGCTGGGGGCACCTTTATGAAAAGGACCCCTGAAGAGTGCTATGACTTAATCGAAAACATGACTGCCCATCATAATTTTTGGGACTCCTCTGCTGAGAGGAACAACTCATTTAAGTCAGTCACTCCGGCAAGCAATGAAATATCCATCCTAGCTAAAAAGCTTGATGATTTGTCTACAGCGGTTTTGCGTATCCATCAGACAAATCATAATCAGGTCAAAGTTGTTAACCCAAGTTGTGAAACTTGCGGTGGTCCACATCCATACACAGAGTGCCCAGCCTCCGGTGGCTCGACTCGTGAAAACGTGTACGCAACTCAAGGTTCCTATAATACGGGTGGTAATTCTTACCAACCGCAAGGAGATCGAAACCTTTTGAGCTACCGATCTAATAACTACATCGGACCACCAGGGTTTAATCAGTCCCAGAACCAAAATGGTCAAAACAGAAACCAGAACTTTAACCAGAATCAGAACCAGAACCGAATGAACCAAGGTTTTAACAACCAAGGGAATTTCAACCCTGGTCAAAACCAGGTTAAACAAAATCAGAACCAAGGGAATTATAACCGAAATCAAGGTCAGAACAATTACCCTCTGGGTAATTTTCAACAACAAAACCACTTCCAGGGTAATAACAACCAGCAACATGGGAATTTCCAGAACAATCGGGCTCAAAATTTTCCAAACCAAAATCAAGCCATTGTTCCAACTGGACCATCATCTGATGAGTTATTAAAACAGTTTATGAAATCCCAAGATGAATTGAACAAAATGCTGGTTACTCAAATATCTGATTTGAAGAAGTCTTTAAATGATCGACCCTCGGGCTCAGGTACTACTTTACCTAGCAACACGATCGCTAATCCGAGGGGCGATGTAAAGGCGATCAACACAAGAAGTGAAGTTTCTTACCAAGGACCCACAGCTCTGTCTACCTCTTCTCCTATCCCGGTAGAGGAATGTGAAACTGAGGATACTACGGATACGGTACTTCCTACTAATAACGGAGGTACCAATGACATCCCTCCTCCAGTTATCCCGGTCCCGACTCCCCCTAAAAGAGTCGTGTTTGAAACTACCGAAGGTCCTGTTGAAAATCCAAAAGCCAACCCAAAACCAACAATTCCATATCCCTCACGATTGCAAGACCAGAAGCTCCGTGAAAAAGCTAATCATCAGATGGAAAAATTCTTTCAGATTTTTCAAGAACTACACTTCGATATAAGTTTCGCGGATGCTCTTCTTTTAATGCCCAAATTCGCATCGACAATCAAAAACCTGTTGAGCAATAAAGAAAAACTGTTTGAGATGGCACGAACTCCACTTAATGAAAACTGCTCTGCAGTTCTGTTGAAACAGCTTCCCGAGAAGCTAGGAGACCCCGGGAGATTTCTAATACCATGTATTTTCCCGGGTATGGTTGAGTGTTTTGCCTTGGCCGATCTTGGTGCAAGCATCAACTTAATGCCCCACTCAGTTTGGAAAAAGCTCTCTCTTCAGGCACTTAGTCCCACATGCATGACTCTCGAGCTTACAGACCGTTCAATTTCACGTCCCCTTGGTATTGCCGAGGACGTATTTGTAAGAGTGGGAAAATTCCATTTTCCGGCAGACTTTGTCGTTGTTGATTTCGATGCAGATCCAAGAGTTCCTCTCATTCTTGGGAGGGGATTCTTAATAACGGGACGTGCATTAATTGATGTTTTCGATGAGGAAATCACGTTACGAGTTGGCACTGAAGCGATAACGTTCAACCTTGATCAAACCTCGAGATACTCCTCGAATTATGATGTTGAATCGGTCAACCGAATTGATGTCATTGACATTGCATCCGAGGAGTATGCTCAGGAAATTCTTGGATTCGCTGATAATTCTCCGAGTGGCAATCCCACTACCTCTTCTCACCCCATAATCGCTAATTCTTCTCCTTCCCTCACTCCGTTTGAGGGAAGTGATTTCGTCCTTGAGGAATTATAGGCCTTTCTCAAAAGTGATTCAGTTCCCGAAGGAATTGATAACCAAGAGATTGACCCGGAGAGGGATATACTTCTCCTTGAGAAGTTATTGAACAAAGATCCTTCTCCCATTCCTGTTCTACCTCCACAACTTCATAAGGCGGAAATCAAATATGTTGAGAAAAATGATGATTTCCCCGAGGTCGAACTTAAGGACCTGCCTCCTCATCTAGAATATGCATTCTTGGAAGGTAACGATAAGTTACCAGTCATTATTGCAAAAGACTTAAAGGATGAGGAGAAAACCGCGCTGCTTAAGGTTTTAAAGTCCCACAAGCAAGCAATTGCTTGGAAGCTCTCAGACATAAAGGGTATTAACCCGGATTTTTGTACACACAAAATCCTAATTAATGGAAGAGGACTTTAAACCTGTCGTGCAGCATCAAAGAAGGGTAAATCCAAAAATCCACGAAGTTATCAAAGAAGAAGTTATCAAACTACGGGATTGATTTACCCTATATCAGACAGTCCTTGGGTTAGCCCAATACATTGTGTTCCAAAAAAGGGTGGCATCACGGTTGTCACAAATGAGGATAACGAGTTGATACCAACTCGTTTGGTTACAGGGTGGCGAGTATGTATCGATTACAGAAAGCTTAACGAAGCCACCCGCAAAGACCATTTTCCTCTACCCTTTATGGATCAAATGCTCGAGAGACTAGCGGGGAATGAGTATTATTGCTTCCTCGACGGCTTCTCGGGTTACTTCCAGATTCCCATTGATCCACAGGATCAAGAGAAGTCTACCTTCACATGCCCTTACGGGACATTTGCCTATCGTCGCATGCCTTTTGGGTTATGCAATGCTCCGGGCACTTTCCAGAGGTGCATGATGGCTATTTTCCATGACATGATCGGGAAAACCATGGAGGTATTCATGGATCACTTCTCAGTCATCGGGAATTCTTTCGACTCATGCCTCTCCCATTTAGAAAAAATGCTTCAACGTTGTGAAAACACTAATCTTTGTCTAAACTGGGAGAAGAGCCATTTTATGGTTAAGGAGGGCATTGTCCTCGGCCATAAGATTTCAAAAAGTGGGATTGAGGTCGATAAGGCCAAAATTGATGTTATTGCTAAACTGCCTCATCCCACCACTGTTAAAGGAAAAAGGAGTTTCCTCGGCCATGCCGGGTTCTATCGGAGATTCATACAGGATTTCTCCAAAATAGCCCGGCCCATGACTCATCTTCTTGAAAAGGATGCTCCTTTCGTCTTTTCCCCCGAGTGCATCGAAGCTTTTTCTACTTTAAAGAAAAAACTCACCGAAGCCCCAATCCTTGTTGCCCCCGACTGGGACTTACCCTTTGAACTTATGTGCGATGCTAGCGATTTCGCTATTGGTGCAGTTCTGGGGCAACGCAACCAAACATTTTCAGCCAATACACTACGCAAGTAAGACCATGAATGAAGCTCAAACACACTATACCACAACAGAAAAAGAATTATTAGCTGTGGTATATGCCTTTGAAAAATTCCGGTCTTACTTAATCTTAACCAAAAGCGTGGTGTATACGGACCATTCGGCTCTGAAATACCTGTTCACTAAACAGGACGCAAAGCCAAGACTACTCTGTTAGGTTCTGCTCCTTCAGGAATTCGATATACTCATAAGAGATAAAAAAGGAGCAGAGAACCTTGCAGCTGATCACTTGTCCCTGTTAGAAAATCCTCATCAGGATATTCTCGAGAGAAAAGAAATTAATGAAACTTTTCCTCTGGAGACTCTAAATCTAATCTCTACCCGGGATGATGCCACTACCCCATGGTTTGCCGACTTTGCAAATTACCATGCGGGAAATTTCGTTGTGAAAGGGATGTCGTCCCAACAGAAAAGAAAATTCTTTAAAGATGTAAAACATTACTTATGGGACGACCCCTACTTGTTCAAAATATGTGCGGATCAAGTCATCCGACGGTGTGTCCATGGCCAAGAAGCCATGGAAATTCTTAAAGCTTGTCATGATGGACCCATGGGGGGACATCATAACCCAAACTACACTGCCAAAAAGGTGTTTGATTCAGGATTCTTTTGGCCCATGATCTATAAAGACGCCCATGAACTTATCAAAACTTGTGAGGCTTGCCAGCGTCACGGGAATATTTCCAAAAAGAATGAGATGCCGCAAAACGCCATCCAAGTCTGTGAAATATTTGATATGTGGGGCATTAATTTTATGGGGCCATTCCCGTCTTTACGAGGGAATAAATACATACTCGTGGCTGTCGATTATTTGTCTAAATGGGTTGAAGCGAAAGCTTTACCCACCAATGACGCCCGAGTAGTCATTAAATTTTTAAAATCACTCTTTGCCAATTTCGGGACTCCTCGTGTCATTATCAGTGATCGTGGCACTCACTTCTGTAATGAACAATTTGCAAGAGTGATGCTGAAATATGGTGTAACTCACCGTCTTTCAACAGCATATCACCCCCAAACAAGTGGGCAGGTGGAGGTCTCAAATCGGGGTATTAAGAGAATTCTGGAGAGGACGGTTGGTGAAAACCATGCCTCTTGGTCGGATAAGCTAGATGATGCATTATGGGCTTTCCACACTGCTTACAAAACACCCATCGGGTGTACTCCATATAAGCTAGTGTACAGGAAAGCATGTCATCTTCCGATCGAATTAGAACATAAGGCCTATTGGGCCTTAAAACATGCAAATTTCGACCTTCAGACAGCGGGTGATCACCATAAAGTTCAACTAAACGAACTAAATGAATTACGTGATTAAGCTTACGAAAATTCTTTAATCTATCAAGAAAAGACTAAGAGATACATGACTCTAAAATTAAGAACCGCGTTTTCAACGTTGGTGACAGAGTTCTTCTTTTCAATTCAAGATTAAAATTTTTTTTGGGTAAACTAAAAACCCGTTGGTCTGGACCATTTACTATAGCAAATGTATACCCATATGGAACTATTGAGTTATTACAACCCGACGGTCCCAATTTCAAAGTAAATGGTCATCGGTTAAAACACTATTTTGGAGGGGACATACAACCAATGGTTGTCCCGGATCTCCAAACTTTCCCCACGGACCAATAAATTCGAGGTCGAGTCAAGCTAGCGACTCGGTAATCAAAAACAGTAGCTTCCCCAAGGACAATTTAATTCTGGGTCGAGTCAAGCTAGCAACTCGGTAATCAAAAACAGTAGCTTCCTCATGGACAATTCAATTCGAGGTCGAGTCAAGCTAGCGACTCGGTAATCAAAAACAGTAGCAATATGGGTTTTCACCCATATTTCTGTCTTCTTTCCCCTTTCTACCACCCTAGTGTGGGGGAGATGAACCACATGTTGTATATATGTATATATTTTTTTCAAAAAAAAAATTGTATGTAAATAGACTAAAATAAAGGTTAATAGTATTTCCTTCTTACGTTCTAAGTCTTGGTGGGACACCAGGTACTATGAATATTGAGGGCAATATTCAGTTCTAAGTGGTGGGGAGAGTTCTCACGAATTCAAAACACATGTTCCATTAAGAACCCCCATTTGATCAAAATTTAAAGTTTTTTCACACTTAGAAATGCAAATAATGGTTATCAGTCCACCATGTCTAACCCACATAAGGATTGGCTAATCCAGGAGCAAACGGCTCTTGGTAAAGATATCTCAAAACCGTTGATGGCTTGCAATTTGCCAAAAATTGTATGGTACCTCAACTCGCCATATCCCATAAAGCGAATGAGTTGGCTAGCCCGCAAGATTATGGCTTGTGGTAAAGGCAGTGGAAAAACCATAATTGGTAATCAGCTCACCAAGATGTTGACTATTCCATCAAGAGTTGGCTAGTCCAGAAGCAAACGACTTTTGGTAAAGACTAATCAAATCCGTTGACAGCTGGTGGTTTGCTCAAAATCACACGGTTATCAGGTGTGCCACAGTTCTTACATCTGGCTACTCCAGAAGTGATGGCTTTTGGTAAAGAGAAAAAATCCATTAAAATTTTCTCAAAAGATTGCTAGGGACTAGTAATAGTTTAGTGTGGGGGATTGATGAGTGTCTAAATACTCATCATTTTATACCAATCTGAACTGCCAAAACATCCAAAAACACTCAAATATGCATCAAAATACTGAAAATATCTTAGAAGTGTGTTTTATATGTTTCAAATGCAAAATAATCAAAAACAGATAAAAAACGTACAAAGTTTGCATAATTGGCTGTTTCAGTCCCTCAAGTTTCAAAAGTTGTCAAAACTAGTCCCTGGTAAATCAAAACATGAAAAATATCATCAAAGGTCCTTAGGGATTCATAAGTTGTCAAGATTAGTCCTTTAAAGTTAAAATTTGCAAAATGACAACTTTAGTCCCTCAAGTTTCAAAAATGTCAAATGTAGTCCTTAAGGTTTTGAAAATGGAAAAATATGAAAAATAAACCTTGAACTATTCTTAAATGGCATAATTGGTCCTCTTGATAACATTTTGGGAAATTACATCTTTAGTCCCTTAAAAATCCAAAATTACATAAATGGTCCCTGGAGTTTGAGGAATTGGCATAAAAGGTCCCTGGGTTTTAAAAATGGAAAAATTACATCTTTTGTCCTTGTGTTATGGTTTAAATGTAGGTTTAGTCCTTGGAAGTAGTTTGGAAAAATGACAAATTCAACCGTAAAATTTCACAAATTACAAAATTGGTCCTTGTTTAACACTACATACCAACCGGACCCTTTATTATTATAAACCCAAAACAAAACCTAATCCAAATCCAAACACAACACAATACCCAGCCCAACCTTTTTTTTCCCTAGGCCCAAAACAAGCTCAGCCCACGCACCCTTTATTATTTAAAACGGGCGTTGACCCGTTTGACCCTCCCAATACCGCCAAACCAACTCCACTGTTCCTCCTCCTCTCCCCAGCCTGAAACCAGAAACCATGGTGGTTTTCCACCACCTCACCACCTATCCACCTCATCACCTACTCTCCCCTCACCACCTTTCCACCTCATAGCTAGCCCACAACCCACATAAATGCATCCCCACACCCTTTTCCCTCTAAACCATACTTGCACCTCTGTTTTTCAACCCACAACCCCAACTGGTTAGAAACTATCTCAATTGTCCCTTGACACCTCCACAAGCTTCCAATATTCTTTAATTGAAGAACTTTGGCCCCAAACAAAGTGTAAGACTTTTTGGCGCCAAAAAGGTTTAAATGGCTAGGATCAATTCAGAGCTATGGAGGGTCAAGATTCAAAGTGGGATATGCTCATAATGCTCCAAGGAACCCTAATGTGAGGCTATAAAAGGAAGAGAAGCAGAAGAGAAGAATATCTAGAATAATTTTAGTTAATGAATGTCGAATGTATTAGTTTTCTAATTCCAGTGTATTTCAAAGCTTTCAAACTCTTGTTTAAGTTAATTCAGTGTTAATTAAAGTGACTTTCAGTTTCAATTTCAGTTCCATCTTTATTAATTTAGTGTTTGCATTTTTTAATCAAAAATATCATATGTACTTATTTGCATTTGTAGCTATTGTTAGGGACTGAATAGATCATTTAAGCTCCTATATAGCTTATTGAAAGCTATTAGAAACCTTAAAACTCAGTGTATGATCATTAGCTCAAAAATACCAAAAATACAAATAAATACTAGAAAAATAAAAAAATTAGTTGGTATGAAGATGATGCACTGGAGGAGATTGAATAATGGATGGATCTTGCTTTAGTGCTTATTGGTAAGCTATAGGAGTTGTTATTGGTCCTTGGATTTCAGTTGAACACCTTGAAGCCATTTGTAAGCAATTTCACCAATTTTGGCATTTCACTGTATAACTGCTTAACACTGCTTATCTTTAATCTTTTTATGCTTATTTAGTGTTAGTAAGTTGTTATATTGCTTAATATAAGTAGATTGTTAATTAGTTTCCATAATTGCTTAATAGTCTAAAATTCACAGTCATTATATCATAAATTGTATGCTGTGGTAATTGTTGTTATTATCTGTGTTTTTAGGTTTCTTTAAGGTCAATTCATCAAATTGGAACCCTTGGAATCCATTTCATGGTCTTAATCTGTTAATTGCTTTGAAATCATCAAAATATTTAATATATAGTAGTGTTTGGTTTATCGGATTACACTGTGATAAGAGGTGTTATTGTTTGTAACTTCTGTTCTAACTTTTCACTTAGAGTCATAATATCTCAGTTCAACCATTAAATACAAGCTTTATTAGTAAAAAAAGTCAAAATAGGTTTTAATCTGCCTTGTTTTATTGTCTGTTAAGGATTTAGAACCGCTAATCACCTAGATCACTTCATTAGTTGTTAGGATTGCTTAGGATATTTGCATTTCACCTAAATACAACATAATCAGTAAGTGGATTTGATCCTAAGTTCATATTAGTCAAATTAGCAAATTTTCTCAAAAAGTCAAAAAGTTGCATAGTCAGAAATCCTCAAAATGGCATGAATTTTCATGATTTTTATACTGGGTTCTAGGATTTGAAACTTATTGAGGTGTTAGTATACCAGCTTAACTTGTGATTTCCATACTTTTCATATTTTTGTGAATTTTCTGGGGTGACCTTTTTGCCCCTTGAATACACCTGCAGGGAAAGGGCGTTGCCCTGCTACACATATACCATCTCACCACCACCACTTTGGTGGTTGTTTGTGGCTACCCAAGTGGGTCCCACACTTCCTAATTGGCTTCTTCCAACCCCCCTCCTACCAGGATTCAAGAGTTGACCCTTTGTTTGACCTAGGGATCAGTGGACCCCACCTAAATCAACCTCAAAACTCTATCCCACTTCTGTCTCAGAAACCAAGTTTTGAATTGCTTATTATGGTCTTGTAGCTTATTCTTATTGCTTATTTGACTAAAAATTTTTCAAACATGTCCAAGTAACTTGTGTGTATCTGACTTAACCAGTGTGGACCCCACATAACTCCATTTGAGCTTATTTCTTTGTGTGGTCAAACTTAGTCAACTATCAAGGGTAATAAGCACTCACAGTGCTTATTCTTGGTTTCCAAATTAGTTGTTTTTATAAAAGTTTCTTATTTTAAGTACTTTAATAGTTTTATAAAAGAAAAACCAGAAAAAGCCAAACTTAATTATAGTGATAGCTTCTATTTAATAGAAATTATCTATTTAATTTTCTTTTCAGCTTATTAATAAGCACTTTTACATTTTTATAATTTTCTTAATTTCCTATTACCTTTAAGTATTTAAAACAATTTTCTTAGATTTTTCCTAAACAGTTTACTATTTATTAGAATTAAAAGTTATTTAGTTAATTAAATAAGGAATATTAGTAATTAAATAGTTTTCTTTAATTTTAATTAACAACAGTACAATTTTATATTTTTCCTAGGTTTTATAAATTATTTAAGACTTTTAGAAAATAGATTTATAATTTCCACTATTAGTTTTCCAATTTTCTTATTTAATTTAATTAAATTAGATTTAAATTAATTAAAAGGTAATTAATTAGTCAAATAGCCTAAATATAATTTTTAGTAACTTTTTATAATTTTTTAGGATTCATGTGATGGTTAATTAGTTTTAAAATTTTTTCCATAACTTTATAAGTCATTTTAGTATTATTAGTAATTTAAAATAGTTTAATTAGTTTAAATAATATAATTAGTTTTTAATTAATAGAAAACTCATAAAAAGACAAAAACATTTATTTTTATTTTTTATACTTTCTTCAAGTTCATTTTAAGTTTTAGAAATTATTTTTTCAAGTTCTTAGTTTAATTTGTAGTATTTATCATTTTTAGTTTTATTTAAATTAGGTTTAATTTACTTATTAAATAGTTTTAATTAATTAAATAGTAATTAAATATTAAAATAATCAATTTCATAATTTTATTTTCATTTTAAATTTTCTTTTAATTTTAATTTCTAAAAAGTTTCAATTGTACCCCCTGTAGTTTGTAATTTGATAAAACCCACTTTTCTCTGTCTGTTATCTGATTTCCTAATTTGTGCTTTTTGTGAGTATATCTGTATTTCTGTTATTGTTTATATCATTTCATATTATCCAAGCAATCAGTAGTATAATCATTCCTCAATCATTTTGGTTACTGTCCTCAGTACCACTCATTCCCCTAATCGTTCAAAATATAATTTCAATCTTGTTGGGACTTAATGACCCGGGGATTTCCCTATATTTCCACGGTTAATATACCTTGCACTTTCTCCTAGGTGGGCCTATCAACTGCACCCGGTTGACTGGTTGGTTTAGGAGGAGTCAAAATTTGGCGCCGCTGCCGGGGAGGTTGTTGCGTATTTCAAAACGGTTTAGGTTTAGTGGTTTTTAAAACCCCTCCTGTACAAATACCATCACTTTGTGAAAATCAAAATCATATCTGAAAAAGTTCATTAACACTTTTTCTGAAGTGTTAAAAACACCAAACAAATCAAAAACAACAAAACAAACTGTGAAGTTAAATTACTTCGTTATCTTTATGATTACAACCTGAAACAGCTGGTATAAGGTAAGTTGTGACATTAAATTGCGAACTGAAGAGGGATCCATTTATTCCCTCCCGCTAGCCTGCGAGTAATCTTAAATGAACGATTTCGGTTAACGAATCAGTTCCAAAAATATTGTCCAAGTTTTTCACCCATACACGAAAAGCCAAAAACATTTTACTGTGAATATAATTACATAAAAGTTTACCACCGCAAACCAAGGCACAACACCTACCAACTGGGGGTGTGAACTTAATAAGTTCCCAAACTTAAGATTTAAAACTTACCATTGTATCCTTGTGAATAGTGTACCTTTTTTAAAGGAGCTGTTCATTTGTGATTATTGGATTCAAGTTCACAGTCGTTTTGCCTCTGTCTTGTTTTGATTGATACCGTTTTTAGTGCATGCGCACTCGTTCGCAAACAAAGCGTAATAAAGGAAAAAACGTAACTAAGTTACGTACTATTGAAGAAAAGCAACCATCAAAAATGAACGACGAGCCGCCAATCCCTCCCAAAGAGGTACTAGTTCCTGACACCCGAACAATGGAGGAACTGTGTCAACCTACCATGCAAGGGAGGGGTGGACCCATTGCACCACTCACTATTGGAGCCACGGACTTTGGATTAAAACACCACATGATACAACAGATCTAGAATACGTGCCAGTTCCACGGATTGCCGGGTGACGATGCTAACAAGCATCTTGATAAATTTTTAACCGTCACCCAGAGCATGAAACAAAATGGCGTCACCGACGACGGCCTACGTTTATACCTTTTTCCTTATTCACTCACTCATCATGCGACTTCCTGGTTCGATCGACTTCCAAAGAATTCGATCCACACTTTTTGATGAGATGATCACTAAATTTCTGGCCAAATACTTTCCACCATCTATGGTCACAAAGCTGAGGAATGATATCAGCAACTTCAGACAGCTTCCCGAAGAGTCCTTATTTGAGGCATGGGAACGCTATAAACTTGCTATTGATCGGTGTCCCAATCATAACATGCTTCTTGTCACCATTATCGATACCTTTTATAATGGTTTGACACTTCGTCATCGTGACACCATCAATGCTGCTGCTGGGGGCACCTTTATGAAAAGGACCCCTGAAGAGTGCTATGACTTAATCGAAAACATGACTGCCCATCATAATTTTTGGGACTCCTCTGCTGAGAGGAACAACTCATTTAAGTCAGTCACTCCGGCAAGCAATGAATTATCCATCCTAGCTAAAAAGCTTGATGATTTGTCTACAGCGGTTTTGCGTATCCATCAGACAAATCATAATCAGGTCAAAGTTGTTAACCCAAGTTGTGAAACTTGCGGTGGTCCACATCCATACACAGAGTGCCCAGCCTCCGGTGGCTCGACTCATGAAAACGTGTACGCAACTCAAGGTTCCTATAATACGGGAGGTAATTCTTACCAACCGCAAGGAGATCGAAACCTTTTGAGCTACCGATCTAATAACTACATCGGACCACCAGGGTTTAATCAGTCCCAGAACCAAAATGGTCAAAACAGAAACCAGAACTTTAACCAGAATCAGAACCAGAACCGAATGAACCAAGGTTTTAACAACCAAGGGAATTTCAACCCTGGTCAAAACCAGGTTAAACAAAATCAGAACCAAGGGAATTATAACCGAAATCAAGGTCAGAACAATTACCCTCTGGGTAATTTTCAACAACAAAACCACTTCCAGGGTAATAACAACCAGCAACATGGGAATTTCCAGAACAATCGGGCTCAAAATTTTCCAAACCAAAATCAAGCTATTGTTCCAACTGGACCATCATCTGATGAGTTATTAAAACAGTTTATGAAATCTCAAGATGAATTGAACAAAATGCTGGTTACTCAAATATCTGATTTGAAGAAGTCTTTAAATGATCGACCCTCGGGCTCAGGTACTACTTTACCTAGCAACACGATCGCTAATCCGAGGGGCGATGTAAAGGCGATCAACACAAGAAGTGAAGTTTCTTACCAAGGACCCACAGCTCTGTCTACCTCTTCTCCTATCCCGGTAGAGGAATGTGAAACTGAGGATACTACGGATACGGTACTTCCTACTAATAACGGAGGTACCAATGACATCCCTCTTCCAGTTATCCCGGTCCCGACTCCCCCTAAAAGAGTCGTGTTTGAAACTACCGAAGGTCCTGTTGAAAATCCAAAAGCCAACCCAAAACCAACAATTCCATATCCCTCACGATTGCAAGACCAGAAGCTCCGTGAAAAAGCTAATCATCAGATGGAAAAATTCTTTCAGATTTTTCAAGAACTACACTTCGATATAAGTTTCGCGGATGCTCTTCTTTTAATGCCCAAATTCGCATCGACAATCAAAAACCTGTTGAGCAATAAAGAAAAACTATTTGAGATGGCACGAACTCCACTTAATGAAAACTGCTCTGCAGTTCTGTTGAAACAGCTTCCCGAGAAGCTAGGAGACCCCGGGAGATTTCTAATACCATGTATTTTCCCGGGTATGGTTGAGTGTTTTGCCTTGGCCGATCTTGGTGCAAGCATCAACTTAATGCCCCACTCAGTTTGGAAAAAGCTCTCTCTTCAGGCACTTAGTCCCACATGCATGACTCTCGAGCTTACAGACCGTTCAATTTCACGTCCCCTTGGTATTGCCGAGGACGTATTTGTAAGAGTGGGAAAATTCCATTTTCCGGCAGACTTTGTCGTTGTTGATTTCGATGCAGATCCAAGAGTTCCTCTCATTCTTGGGAGGGGATTCTTAATAACGGGACGTGCATTAATCGATGTTTTCGATGAGGAAATCACGTTACGAGTTGGCACTGAAGCGATAACGTTCAACCTTGATCAAACCTCGAGATACTCCTCGAATTATGATGTTGAATCGGTCAACCGAATTGATGTCATTGACATTGCATCCGAGGAGTATGCTCAGGAAATTCTTGGATTCGCTGATAATTCTCCGAGTGGCAATCCCACTACCTCTTCTCACCCCATAATCGCTAATTCTTCTCCTTCCCTCACTCCGTTTGAGGGAAGTGATTTCGTCCTTGAGGAATTATAGGCCTTTCTCAAAAGTGATTCAGTTCCCGAAGGAATTGATAACCAAGAGATTGACCCGGAGAGGGATATACTTCTCCTTGAGAAGTTATTGAACAAAGATCCTTCTCCCATTCCTGTTCTACCTCCACAACTTCATAAGGCGGAAATCAAATATGTTGAGAAAAATGATGATTTCCCCGAGGTCGAACTTAAGGACCTGCCTCCTCATCTAGAATATGCATTCTTGGAAGGTAACGATAAGTTACCAGTCATTATTGCAAAAGACTTAAAGGATGAGGAGAAAACCGCGCTGCTTAAGGTTTTAAAGTCCCACAAGCAAGCAATTGCTTGGAAGCTCTCAGACATAAAGGGTATTAACCCGGATTTTTGTACACACAAAATCCTAATGGAAGAGGACTTTAAACCTGTCGTGCAGCATCAAAGAAGGGTAAATCCAAAAATCCACGAAGTTATCAAAGAAGAAGTTATCAAACTACGGGATTGATTTACCCTATATCAGACAGTCCTTGGGTTAGCCCAATACATTGTGTTCCAAAAAAGGGTGGCATCACGGTTGTCACAAATGAGGATAACGAGTTGATACCAACTCGTTTGGTTACAGGGTGGCGAGTATGTATCGATTACAGAAAGCTTAACGAAGCCACCCGCAAAGACCATTTTCCTCTACCCTTTATGGATCAAATGCTCGAGAGACTAGCGGGGAATGAGTATTATTGCTTCCTCGACGGCTTCTCGGGTTACTTCCAGATTCCCATTGATCCACAGGATCAAGAGAAGACTACCTTCACATGCCCTTACGGGACATTTGCCTATCGTCGCATGCCTTTTGGGTTATGCAATGCTCCGGGCACTTTCCAGAGGTGCATGATGGCTATTTTCCATGACATGATCGGGAAAACCATGGAGGTATTCATGGATCACTTCTCAGTCATCGGGAATTCTTTCGACTCATGCCTCTCCCATTTAGAAAAAATGCTTCAACGTTGTGAAAACACTAATCTTTGTCTAAACTGGGAGAAGAGCCATTTTATGGTTAAGGAGGGCATTGTCCTCGGCCATAAGATTTCAAAAAGTGGGATTGAGGTCGATAAGGCCAAAATTGATGTTATTGCTAAACTGCCTCATCCCACCACTGTTAAAGGAAAAAGGAGTTTCCTCGGCCATGCCGGGTTCTATCGGAGATTCATACAGGATTTCTCCAAAATAGCCCGGCCCATGACTCATCTTCTTGAAAAGGATGCTCCTTTTGTCTTTTCCCCCGAGTGCATCGAAGCTTTTTCTACTTTAAAGAAAAAACTCACCGAAGCACCAATCCTTGTTGCCCCCGACTGGGACTTACCCTTTGAACTTATGTGCGATGCTAGCGATTTCGCTATTGGTGCAGTTCTGGGGCAACGCAACCAAACATTTTCAGCCAATACACTACCCAAGTAAGACCATGAATGAAGCTCAAACACACTATACCACAACAGAAAAAGAATTATTAGCTGTGGTATATGCCTTTGAAAAATTCCGGTCTTACTTAATCTTAACCAAAAGCGTGGTGTATACGGACCATTCGGCTCTGAAATACCTGTTCACTAAACAGGACGCAAAGCCAAGACTACTCCGTTAGGTTCTGCTCCTTCAGGAATTCGATATACTCATAAGAGATAAAAAAGGAGCAGAGAACCTTGCAGCTGATCACTTGTCCCTATTAGAAAATCCTCATCAGGATATTCTCGAGAGAAAAGAAATTAATGAAACTTTTCCTCTGGAGACTCTAAATCTAATCTCTACCCGGGATGATGCCACTACCCCATGGTTTGCCGACTTTGCAAATTACCATGCGGGAAATTTCGTTGTGAAAGGGATGTCGTCCCAACAGAAAAGAAAATTCTTTAAAGATGTAAAACATTACTTATGGGACGACCCCTACTTGTTCAAAATATGTGCGGATCAAGTCATCCGACGGTGTGTCCATGGCCAAGAAGCCATGGAAATTCTTAAAGCTTGTCATGATGGACCCATGGGGGGACATCATAACCCAAACTACACTGCCAAAAAGGTGTTTGATTCAGGATTCTTTTGGCCCATGATCTATAAAGACGCCCATGAACTTATCAAAACTTGTGAGGCTTGCCAGCGTCACGGGAATATTTCCAAAAAGAATGAGATGCCGCAAAACGCCATCCAAGTCTGTGAAATATTTGATATGTGGGGCATTAATTTTATGGGGCCATTCCCGTCTTTACGAGGGAATAAATACATACTCGTGGCTGTCGATTATTTGTCTAAATGGGTTGAAGCGAAAGCTTTACCCACCAATGACGCCCGAGTAGTCATTAAATTTTTAAAATCACTCTTTGCCAGTTTCGGGACTCCTCGTGTCATTATCAGTGATCGTGGCACTCACTTCTGTAATGAACAATTTGCAAGAGTGATGCTGAAATATGGTGTAACTCACCGTCTTTCAACAGCATATCACCCCCAAACAAGTGGGCAGGTGGAGGTCTCAAATCGGGGTATTAAGAGAATTCTGGAGAGGACGGTTGGTGAAAACCGTGCCTCTTGGTCGGATAAGCTAGATGATGCATTATGGGCTTTCCGCACTGCTTACAAAACACCCATCGGGTGTACTCCATATAAGCTAGTGTACGGGAAAGCATGTCATCTTCCGATCGAATTAGAACATAAGGCCTATTGGGCCTTAAAACATGCAAATTTCGACCTTCAGACAGCGGGTGATCACCGTAAAGTTCAACTAAACGAACTAAATGAATTACGTGATTAAGCTTACGAAAATTCTTTAATCTATCAAGAAAAGACTAAGAGATACATGACTCTAAAATTAAGAACCGCGTTTTCAACGTTGGTGACAGAGTTCTTCTTTTCAATTCAAGATTAAAATTTTTTTTGGGTAAACTAAAAACCTGTTGGTCTGGACCATTTACTATAGCAAATGTATACCCATATGGAACTATTGAGTTATTACAACCCGACGGTCCCAATTTCAAAGTAAATGGTCATCGGTTAAAACACTATTTTGGAGGGGACATACAACCAATGGTTGTCCCGGATCTCCAAACTTTCCCCACGGACCAATAAATTCGAGGTCGAGTCAAGCTAGCGACTCGGTAATCAAAAACAGTAGCTTCCCCAAGGACAATTTAATTCTGGGTCGAGTCAAGCTAGCAACTCGGTAATCAAAAACAGTAGCTTCCTCATGGACAATTCAATTCGAGGTCGAGTCAAGCTAGCGACTCGGTAATCAAAAACAGTAGCAATATGGGTTTTCACCCATATTTCTGTCTTCTTTCCCCTTTCTACCACCCTAGTGTGGGGGAGATGAACCACATGTTGTATATATGTATATATTTTTTTCAAAAAAAAAAAATTGTATGTAAATAGACTAAAATAAAGGTTAATAGTATTTCCTTCTTACGTTCTAAGTCTTGGTGGGACACCAGGTACTTTGAATATTGAGGGCAATATTCAGTTCTAAGTGGTGGGGAGAGTTATCACGAATTCAAAACACATGTTCCATTAAGAACCCCCATTTGATCAAAATTTAAAGTTTTTTCACACTTAGAAATGCAAATAATGGTTATCAGTCCACCATGTCTAACCCACATAAGGATTGGCTAATCCAGGAGCAAACGGCTCTTGGTAAAGATATCTCAAAACCGTTGATGGCTTGCAATTTGCCAAAAATTGTATGGTACCTCAACTCGCCATATCCCATAAAGCGAATGAGTTGGCTAGCCCGCAAGATTATGGCTTGTGGTAAAGGCAGTGGAAAAACCATAATTGGTAATCAGCTCACCAAGATGTTGACTATTCCATCAAGAGTTGGCTAGTCCAGAAGCAAACGACTTTTGGTAAAGACTAATCAAATCCGTTGACAGCTGGTGGTTTGCTCAAAATCACACGGTTATCAGGTGTGCCATAGTTCTTACATCTGGCTACTCCAGAAGTGATGGCTTTTGGTAAAGAGAAAAAATCCATTAAAATTTTCTCAAAAGATTGCTAGGGACTAGTAATAGTTTAGTGTGGGGGATTGATGAGTGTCTAAATACTCATCATTTTATACCAATCTGAACTGCCAAAACATCCAAAAACACTCAAATATGCATCAAAATACTAAAAATATCTTAGAAGTGTGTTTTATATGTTTCAAATGCAAAATAATCAAAAACAGATAAAAAAACGTACAAAGTTTGCATAATTGGCTGTTTCAGTCCCTCAAGTTTCAAAAGTTGTCAAAACTAGTCCCTGGTAAATCAAAACATGAAAAATATCATCAAAGGTCCTTAGGGATTCATAAGTTGTCAAGATTAGTCCTTTAAAGTTAAAATTTGCAAAATGACAACTTTAGTCCCTCAAGTTTCAAAAATGTCAAATGTAGTCCTTAAGGTTTTGAAAATGGAAAAATATGAAAAATAAACCTTGAACTATTCTTAAATGGCATAATTGGTCCTTTTGATAACATTTTGGGAAATTACATCTTTAGTCCCTTAAAAATCCAAAATTACATAAATGGTCCCTGGAGTTTGAGGAATTGGCATAAAAGGTCCCTGGGTTTTAAAAATGGAAAAATTACATCTTTTGTCCTTGTGTTATGGTTTAAATGTAGGTTTAGTCCTTGGAAGTAGTTTGGAAAAATGACAAATTCAGCCGTAAAATTTCACAAATTACAAAATTGGTCCTTGTTTAACACTACATACCAACCGGACCCTTTATTATTATAAACCCAAAACAAAACCTAATCCAAATCCAAACACAACACAATACCCAGCCCAACCTTTTTTTTCCCTAGGCCAAAAACAAGCTCAGCCTACGCACCCTTTATTATTTAAAACGGGCGTTGACCCGTTTGACCCTCCCAATACCGCCAAACCAACTCCACTGTTCATCCTCCTCTCCCCAGCCTGAAACCAGAAACCATGGTGGTTTTCCACCACCTCACCACCTATCCACCTCATCACCTATTCTCCCCTCACCACCTTTCCACCTCACAGCTAGCCCACAACCCACAAAAATGCATCCCCATACCCTTTTCCCTCTAAACCATACTTGCACCTCTGTTTTTCAACCCACAACCCCACCTTGGTTAGAAACTATCTCAATTGTCCCTTGACACCTCCACAAGCTTCCAATATTCTTTAATTGAAGAACTTTGGCCCCAAGCAAAGTGTAAGACTTTTTGGCGCCAAAAAGGTTTAAACGGCTAGGATCAATTCAGAGCCATGGAGGGTCAAGATTCAAAGTGAGATATGCTCAGAATGCTCCAAGGAACCCTAATGTGAGCCTATAAAAGGAAGAGAAGTAGAAGAGAAGAATATCTAGAATAATTTTAGTTAATGAATGTCGAATGTATTAGTTTTCTAATTCCAGTGCATTTCAAAGCTTTCAAACTCTTGTTTAAGTTAATTCAGTGTTAATTAAAGTGACTTTCAGTTTCAATTTCAGTTCCATCTTTATTAATTCAGTGTTTGCATTTTTTAATCAAAAATATCATATGTACTTATTTGCATTTATAGCTATTGTTAGGGACTGAATAGATCATTTAAGCTCATATATAGCTTATTGAAAGCTATTAGAAACCTTAAAACTCAGTGTATGATCATTAGCTAAAAAATACCAAAAATACAAATAAATACTAGAAAAATAAAAAAAAAATCAGTTGGTATGAAGATGATGCACTGGAGGAGATTGAATAATGGATGGATCTTGGTTTAGTGCTTATTAGTAATCTATAGGAGTTGTTATTGGTCCTTGGATTTCAGTTGAACACCTTTAAGCCATTTGTAAGCAATTTCACCAATTTTGGCATTTCACTATATAACTACTTAACACTGCTTATCTTTAATCTTTTTATGCTTATTTAGTGTTAGTAAGTTGTTATATTGCTTAATATAAGTAGATTGTTAATTAGTTTCCATAATTGCTTAATATTCTAAAATTCACAGTCATTATATCATAAATTGTATGCTGTGGTAATTGTTGTTATTATCTGTGTTTTTAGGTTTCTTTAAGGTCAATTCATCAAATTGGAACCCTTGGAATCCATTTCATGGTCTTAATCTGTTAATTGCTTTGAAATCATCAAAATATTTAATATATAGTAGTGTTTGGTTTATCGGATTACACTGTGATAAGAGGTGTTATTATTGGTAACTTCTGTTCTAACTTTTCACTTAGAGTCATAATATCTCAGTTCAACCATTAAATACAAGCTTTATTAGTAAAAAAAAGTCAAAATAGGTTTTAATTTGCCTTGTTTTATTGTCTGTTAAGGATTTAGAACCCCTAATCACCTAGATCACTTCATTAGTTGTTAGGATTGCTTAGGATATTTGCATTTCACCTAAATACAACATAATCAGTAAGTGGATTTGATCCTATGTTCATATTAGTCAAATTAGCAAATTTTCTCATAAAGTCAAAAAGTTGCATAGTCGGAAATCCTCAAAATGGCATGAATTTCATGATTTTTATACTGGGTTCTAGGATTTGAAACTTATTGAGGTGTTAGTATATCAGCTTAACTTGTGATTTCCATACTTTTCATATTTTTGTGGATTTTCTGGGGTGACCTTTTCGCCCCTTGAACACACCTGCAGGGAAAGGGCTTTGCCCTGCTACACAGATACCATCTCACCACCACCACCACTTTGGTGGTTGTTTGTGGCTACCCAAGTGGGTCCCACACTTCCTAATTGGCTTCTTCCAACCCCCTCCTACAAGGGTTCAAGAGTTGACCCTTTGTTTGACTTAGGGATCAGTGGACCCTACCTAAATCAACCTCAAAACTCTGTCCCACTTCTGTCTCAGAAACCAAGTTTTGAATTGCTTATTATGGTCTTGTAGCTTATTCTTATTGCTTATTTGACTAAAACTTGCTCAAACATGTCCAAGTAACTTGAGTGTATCTGACTTAACCAGTGTGGACCCCACATAACTCCATTTGAGCTTATTTCTTTGTGTGGTCAAACTTAGTCAACTGTCAAGGGTAATAAGCACTCACAGTGCTTATTCTTGGTTTCCAAATTAGTTGTTTTTATAAAAGTTTCTTATTTTAAGTACTTTAATAGTTTTATAAAAGAAAAACCAGAAAAAGCGAAACTTAATTATAGTGATAGCTTCTATTTAATAGAAATTATCTATTTAATTTTCTTTTCAGCTTATTAATAAGCACTTTTCCATTTTTTTAATTTTCTTAATTTCCTATTACCTTTAAGTATTTAAAATAATTTTCTTAGATTTTTCCTAAACAATTTACTATTTATTAGAATTAAAAGTTATTTAGTTAATTAAATAAGGAATATTAGTAATTAAATAGTTTTCTTTAATTTTAATTAACAACAGTAGAATTTTATATTTTTCCTAGGTTTTATAAATTAGTTAAGAGTTTTAGAAAATAGATTTATAATTTCCACTGTTCATTTTCCAATTTTATTATTTAATTAAATTAAATTAGATTTAAATTAATTAAAAGGTAATTAATTAGTCTAATAGCCTAAATATAATTTTTAGTAACTTTTTATAATTTTTTAGGATTCCTGTGATGGTTAATTAGTTTTAAAAAAATTTCCATATTTTTATAAGTCATTTTAGTATTATTAGTAATTTAAAATATTTTAATTAGTTTAAAAAATATAATATGTTTTTAATTAATAGAAAACTCATAAAAAGACAAAAACATTTATTTTTATTTTTTATACTTTCTTCAAGTTCATTTTAAGTTTTAGAAATTATTTTTGCAAGTTCTTAGTTTAATTTGTAGTATTTATTATTTTTATTTTTATTTAAATTAGGTTTAATTTACTTATTAAATAGTTTTAATTAATTAAATAGTAATTAAATATTAAAATAATCAATTTCATAATTTTATTTTCATTTTAAATTTTATTTTAATTTTAAGTTCTAAAAAGTTTCAATTGTACCCCCTGTAGTTTGTAATTTGATAAAAGCCACTTTTCTCTGTCTGTTATCTGATTTCCTAATTTGTGCTTTTTGTGATTATATCTGTATTTCTGTTATTGTTTATATCATTTCATATTATCCAAGCAATCAGTAGTATAATCATTCCTCAATCATTTTGGTTACTGTCCTCAGTACCACTCATTCCCCTAATCGTTCAAAATACAATTTCAATCTCGTTGGGACTTAACGACCCGGGGATTTCCCTATATTTTCACGGTTAATATACCATGCACTTTCTCCTAGGTGGGCCTATCAACTGCACCCGGTTGACTGGTTGGTTTAGGAGGAGTCATTCATGCTCAATTTTGTTCTCAAAAACAAATTTGGGGTTTCCCTTACACTTATCTTTTGCAAAATACCTTTATATGCAATTAAGACGAAGTTAAAAATAAAATAAAGCATTTTCACAATTTACTTTGAAACATGAGCCACAAACAACAAAAATAAAACATGCATACGGAAACAAATAAAATCAAACAAACAAATAAATAAATAAAGCTTGGGTTGCCTCCCAATAAGCGTTTGTTTTTGTTCGAGTCACGAGCCTGACTCTACCCTTATTTAACGGAAATAGGGGAGGTTTTCCCTATATTTTGAATTAAGTGCGGGTGGAAGTAGCGATACACACCCTTAGAGTGGAAATATGCTACGTGAGGTGAAGGGGGTGAGTGAATGACTTCCTTCATCCTAAAACTACCTGGATAATATTGGTTGATGGGCGGGTCGGTTCCTCTTTTGTCTCCTAGAAATATATCTAAGGATGGAAAGGTGTGTAAAGATTGAGGTTCCGGTTCATCAACACTAGGAAATTCCCTAGAACTATGAGTAAGGTTATCACTACAAGTATTCAAACCTATATCCTCAAGTGGTGCCTGGTCCAAGGGTTCTACCTCCATCGGGATTCCTAAAGTTTCTTCTACTTCTTTCGGGTAAGTCATGGGCGGTGTGTGTGCCTCAAATGATGGTTGAGTATTTTGTGGCTTATGTTATTGACCTCACCATTCCATGTGTCAAGATCACCTATATCCTCATCATGTGTTATGGTAGAATCTATCCTAAGCATTCTTCTAAGTATCTCACGCGCTTCTCTAGGCATCTCAAATTCTATGTCCGAATCATACGGATCATCCTCAATAATCTTATATTCAATTTGCCTAAAGGATTCATCATGTGTTCCTTGAGATTCAAAGTCATTGGTCATAAAACCTAGGTCTTTTTGATCAATGTGATCATGCTCTTCTAAATCCTCCTTAATTGTTTTCTTAGGTAGTGATAATAGCAAACCTAGTGCTTCATCTAACTTATGGTTTGCTGCAACGGCTCTCTCCATAATTCCTTGGCAAACTAACTCGCATTTCCTATTGGCCTCACTAAAACGAGATCTTAAACATGGAGGTTGTTCATAAAAATCTAACCTAGGTGAAGGCTCATATGATTCATAGGTGTCTCTAAATGAGGTATTTTGAACTCTTTGGTGTTCTAGCCACTCAACTTTATCTTGCAATCTTAGAAGTTTAAGTGTAAAGTCCATTTGAAGCAAATTACAAACAAAATCACAAAGAAAAAATAGACTACGAGAAAGCTACAAAATAAAAAGGAAAAAAAAATCTCACTTGATAGGAATCTAATGAGTAGACCTAATAAAAATAAAATTCAACCTAAACAATAACTATTCCCTGGGCTGTGGCGCCAAAAACTTGATACGTGGGAATCGTACCAGGCTTTACCTCTCGAGGGATCTCGAGAAGCTTACAACCCCCACCAGGCAGTGTACCTGATCGTTGTAATATAGTATAGTAACAAGTACCGGGGGATTGATCGTTCAACTCAGGAATAGTGTCGTTAGGATTGAAATTAATCTAACTAGGTCTAAAGGTGCAGGATGATTCTTTTTGTATTTTTATATTTTATGAAAAGCAAGTAAAAATCTCAGGTATTAGAAAGAGGGGCGGAATTAGTTGCTAATCAACTAACCCAAAAGCTACTAATCAAACTAATGTGCAAGAAAAATAAACTAAGGTTCTACAAGATAAGTGAAGCATGTCTACCCATGATATGTTACTCCTTGCTAGCTATCCAATTCTACCTATTGAATTGTCACACCGTGTTTTAATTGACGGGTTGTATTCCTTAATACTAGTCGTAGGGCCGTGTACAATATTCCCTAACTCTATAGGATCCTACTTCACTCCTATGTCGAGCCGTTAGAAGCTCCTAACATGGGATCATTAGAATTCTCCTACGCATTATATACAACCAAAAATCATAGTACACCTCCGATCATATTTCTTAAGATGTTCAAGTAAGTTACCAATTGGAAGTCTGCCAGTTTTCTTAAGCCTAACATCGATATCATTCAATTAAACAAGAGACAATAGGAAACAAGAATTATAAGCTAAACCAATTAAACCTATCGAAATGTCACACCCTAATTGATGAAGATAGACGCAAACATCAACAAGAAATCAATAAGATCTAATCAATTATATATAAGTTTCACACAATCATAAGTAGACACAAGGTGAATTAGCAAAACATCATCAAAGAAGAGCAAGCAACAAGGATAATGGAAAACATAATTAAGATAGAATCAAAAAACCAATACATGATGTTTATGGAGTGATTGAAACCCTCTAAGTTGCTGGAAAACCACCTACCTAAACCCAGGATCGACCTTAGGGTTTAGGGCTTACAAAAAGTGAAGTTATGATGTTATATTTATAGGCTGATTTTCTGTCGGCCCGATCATGATGGCGTCACAACCAACTTTTCTTCACCAAATTTTAGATCTCTTCGTCCTCTTCGCGTGGGCTTTTGAATCACCTAAATCCGAGTTCGTATGCAAAAGTAATGACCAAAACAATATCAGCTATTCCGCGCGCAAGTTTTGACAAGTTAACACGTGACGGCCTACGTGACGCCTTCAGGAAGTCTTCTAGGCCTTCACTCTTTAACTTTACACGTGACGGCCTTGGGTGACGCCGTCATGTCCCTAGTACAAAACTCTCTGGACCGTCACGGACTTTATCCACTTCCACCTCTTGTATTACTCTTGACGCCGTCATGTAGAATCTTGTGACGCCGTCAGGTACTGTTCCCAGCAAGGAAAATTAAGACTTTGCCGTTTTCTTCACTTTTATGCTCCAAAAACGTCCAAAATGCTTCCTTTTCAAGATTTCACTCCAAAAGTACCTAAAATGACAAAAGGAACGATTTAGGGAAATATTTGATCAAATAAATTCGAATCCGGGCTAAAATGACCCCCTAAAAACGGTTCATTTTTCGCCTTATCACTTGTCAATACCGTGTATATGTAAAAGTTTGTGTAATCATGTATATATAATAATGCCACATAAACTGTATAAAAATCGAAACAAAACTTTTTGGCTTCATCTCATTTTACTATACAACTAATTTCATCAAAAATTAACATTGAAGTCTAACTAATATTAATAAATTTTATCAATAAACTCAATTCTAAACAGCTAACCAAATGATTATTAATTAACACACTATTAATAATTCTAAAACCTTTGGACTCAACTATTATATCTTAAACTTAATTTTTTTTAATTTATTATTATAATTTACAAATGGGTTCGAGCAAAAATTATGAATTTTTTCTTTTATATTCATTATTCAAGTTAGTAATTAAATATATCAATATAACATCTATACCTAATTATTCGAAGTAATAATCGGTAACACTTACTTATGGTTCATAATAAAATATTCAAATTATGATAGCGTTATGGAAAATATTGTTATCAAATAACCCCGATTTGAACTTTTGTGTTTGGGCATGTGATTTTGGCTTGTTTATATATGAATGCATTAGGTTAAATCATCAATTATTCTTGCAACATTTTCAACTCCATCTCAATCTATAACCAACTTTTAATTCTATAATAAATACGTGATCAACTCCAGCAACCGTTGCACTTCTATCTCGATGTTGTATATACTTCACATTAAAAGCACCGGTTTTGTTTTTCGATAAAAGTTTGAACATTTGCTTATGTTTAAAACTCAACTTTTTTATTTGATATTATAATTTACAAATGGCTTTAAGTCAAAATTATGTATTTTTTCATTTCTATTCATTACTCAATGTGATATTTTTAATACGTCGTATTTTGTTATTATGGCAAACTCATTTAATGGGCGTAAATATTGGTTTCTCATTAATGATTCTACATATAGAAAAAGAAAGTGCTTTGCGATGCGCGGACCTTCTTTTTTTCGATAATAATTCAATTGCACACGATAAATTCATTCTAATATTTCTCAAAGAACATTCGAAAGCAACTACTTACATAAACTAACTTTACTGATTAAAAACATTCAAGTATATATATATATATATATATATATATATATATATAGTTAGGGTCAAATAAGAAGAATAAGAAGGATAAGAAGTAATTACAACCACATATTCTAGATGCACCTACAAGAATGGATGCATCTTCATTCAAATTTTCCCTCCTAAATTAAAATGTATGGTTAGAATTACTTCTTACCATTCTTATTTTAATATATAAATATATATATATATATATATATATATATATATATATATATATATATATATATATATATATATATATATATATATATATATATATATATATAGAGAGAGAGAGAGAGAGAGAGAGAGAGTTAGGATCAAATAGGAAGAATAATTAAAATAGGAAGAATAAGAAGTAACCACAACCACACATTCTAGATGCATCTACAAAAATGGATGCATCTTCATTCAAATTTTCCCTCCCATATAAAAAACTGTGGCTAGAAATACTTCTTACTCTTCTCATTTTAATTATTCTTCTTATTGGATCCATACCGTATGTGTATATATATATATATATATATATATATATATATATATATATATATATATATATATATATATATATATATATATATATATATATATATATATATATTGATATCCTATGCACATTTACATTTTCTTGAATCAATTCGCACATGTGAGCTACATCAATAAAAAATACACATAAATTATTTGTATATGAAAACGCATTAACATAATACATATATCTATATATATGTTTATCTATAACAATCACCTAAATTTGTAAGAAACAAAGAAAATAGTTAGTATCCCAATCTTTGGTTCCATTTATCTGAGCATGCATGATCTTGTTTGATTTTCATGGTATCTGCGTATGATAACTAAATTAAGAAAAAAAGGAGAACAAGTTAATTACAAAGATCTAAAAGATGTGTGAAGCATCTCCAAAATATTTCGCATTAACACACTTCAACAAACATGTACGTACTAAATGTTGCCAAAGAGAATTTACAAATCGCTACCAATAATCAAAGATCTAAAAGATGTGTGAATCATTTTCAAATATACATACTAAATGTGATTTTGGCCGGTTTATATAGGAATGAATTGTTAGAATTAAAATAACATGACAATCATATAAATAAATCATAATCAAAGTATACATGTATGCGGAAGCTATAGATCAAGTATAACATATAATTATTAACGAAAACATAAATAGGAACGTACCGCATGCAATCTTTAATTCTTGAACAATTGGATGAACCCTAATTAGGGTTTATAAGGATCAATGAATAACCCCTTACCGTTTTGTTATTCGATCCAAGATACAATCAATAGTGTGATTGTACCACGTTCTTGCACACACGTACTATTAACGAATTAAAATTAATGCTAGTTAAAGTATACACAAAACAATATTTTGTTTTAAAACCATAAACATTCGACTAAGTAAAACAATCCAACAAACTCCTTTTGTGTTGTTGTATTTGTCGATTTCAGTAACCAAAAGACAAAGAAAGACATTAATAATTATCAATACTTGCACATGTACATGACATATGTATACATGTATGTTACAGTAATTAAAGTCGACCAAAAGAGAAAAGCAACATTAGTTAAGTTTTGGATTTTAACGTGTACAAGATATTTCAAATTAAAATCCTTGACTTTGCTTTTATAGGATACAAAACTTAAGGAACAAGTTAGGGCTTGGGTTGGGTAACCTTGGCCGATCGGATCTAAGAGCCCACAAGGGTTCTAGATCTTTCTTGTTTTCTATTTTTATCAATGGTCCTTATCTTTGTACGTTAGTCAATTTGCATTAATTACTAACGTTCTTTATTTGTTTTGTGTAATTAATAATTAAATATAACTTTTTATATTAAATTATTATACTTTAATTCTCATACGTAAAGTGTGCAATCCCGTGGTCTCGGGTTCGATACTAGACATATACATATTAATATTTATCCACAAACTCTAAAAGCTCCCACTTGGATATCTATTAATAGTATAATGACATTGGTTAGCCTCTGGCAACACGCCAATGCCACTAGAACAACTCGAGGAAGGTCTCCTGGAAAAACCTTTAATGATTCATCATTAGTATTATCCTTTTGTTTCTAATACCACGTTAATAAAGATATGGATCTTAGTCATTCTTTAATTAACAATTCTGTTTCTCATTGTTTCTGATTGATCAAGATTACCAAAAATCTGAACGTATTTCAGATAGACTTTGGGCGTGCGCACGCAAACATCTTGTCAACCCAACGAGGGGCCCAGTAGTATTAAACTTCAAAACAAATTTGAATGAACAAATTCTTTCTTGACTACAAGAATAACCCATGGACTTTGCAACACTTCTGAAAACAACCCTTATAACTCCCTGTTACGGTGAGCGGTAGATTGCTTTACAAAAATGCACTACATCCATGACACTTATCTGGTATCTCAAGTCTGAGGATAACAAATTCATGATTTACTCACTGACAAGATTCTTAAAGTAAAATCATGTATTTGGGATAAGTCCTATATTTAATTCATTGAATATTATGTGAAATTGGTATGTCAACGCATCAATATACTTTCAAGTATATTCTAACCAATACTCAGATTTGTCTTAATTTAATGATATTCCCATATCATTAATTGACAACGGACAGTTTAGAATAACATAAGTTATTCACGGATTTAAACATGCAAATATAGGACACAATTTATTATTAATGAAAACAAACGTACTAAGTACTTTAATTCATTATAAATAATAATTGCTTAATGTCCTTTATCCAAATACTAAATAGATCAATGCATGATAATTCTAGTTAATGAATTTTGTCTCAAGTACTGACTTGTTGACAATTATGCCTCAAGTAATGACAATCATACTTGTTGACAAGGCATTCATTTCAACTAAGTTTGATTTATCCAAATTTTGAGAATACTTATTTCATGAATTCAATAAGCGAAATTCTTGTATGTGTATATCCAAATTTTGATATAGCCACATAATTTTTCATAAATGGTGTGACATCCTCAATCACCAACTTATTACAATAAAACTTTCAAAACTTTTAAAGTTTAAGTATTCTAATTATTTAATGTATAATGCAACTATGCTCTTAGTTGAGCACAACTATTTCACATGGCTAAGGATAAAATCCTTCCATGACTAGTTATTGAGTGTCATCTCAATTAAACCAGCATCATTGTATACAAACAACAATATGCTCTTTTAAAATTCGTAAACTTAATATCCATTGTGTAATGTTCGACACCTTTCAATCTTTCAAGATTTATTGTCGACTAACACAATTACGCAACAATTTGTCGTGTTGTTCATACTTAGAATTTTGGAGCAATTCCAGGCTGAGGATCAATATTCTAAGTCTAAACATATTCCATCAGAATATCTATTACACAAGCTATCAAATATCTTTCAATTAGATTTATTTACTGCACATGTTTATTGAATAATAAACTTTAGTTCCAAGGTTGTATGTTTTATTTTCTAAATCTTTAAATTATAGTTTCATTCCAAACTAAGACTCAACATTTTACTTATATGGAATGTAACTTCTTATATGTTATACAACATATATGATTTAGTAAATCAAACATAATACTCCCACTAGCTATCAGGAATCCTTAGAAATTATTTTATTTCAATTATAAATTATAACATGGATTTAATAATTAAATATAAGAGTAATCTCCTAGATGCATGCATTTATCCATTCATTGATTATTTCACTTTGTATACTTCCAAAGATTTATTTGAATTCATAACCTCCTTTTGATTACTTATCGTCCTCGCTCAAGTAGTCATACAAGAAAGAGTTTTTGATATTCATTGTCAAAATTTCATATTCATATAAATATGACAATTACCATCTTTGTATCTTTAATGTGCTTAGGAAAGAGTATTCAATCATAGTTAATTGGTTAAATATATTTAATAATCTTGTCAAAAGACATGCATTAAAATATATATACAATTTTGTCCATATGATTTCTACACAAAGATTTAAACCACTAGGGTTATATAATCTTTCAATAAACTCATCTTCATTCTCTAACTATTAAGAATTAAGATAAACCAAATTTTTAAAATTTGAATATCTTTATGAACAACATCTTTAACATTCATAGTATGAGTAATTTACCCAATTCATTATTTGGTAATACTTCATCATATAGTCCTTAGCATATGAACCAAATATCTGAGATATCCAAGTGGATCTATGAATGAGAATTCCACCATCTTGAGGTTTATCATTTACATAATTAGCCTCATCATGATTTTAACTAGTGTGGTTTTAGAAGATTATGTATCTTGTAATTTTATCCTTTTAAGATAAAAACTCCCACTTGCCTTTAGTAATATATATACTATCTATAAATACTTGGCAATTAGAGCAACAATCCAATTTTCTCTTTTAGGACATTACAAATACACATTGACAGTTCCTGACAAGCTTTGTTAATAACCTTCACATAACTAGCTTAACAAATTCAGAACTTCAATTTTAAGACTTAATGTGATTCATCACATTTCATAATTTAATAACGTCTTATTAATCTTCTAGGAGTCTAATTGAGTATATTCAATCCATACTCAATTTCTAACCTTGATAACTTTTGGAAGAAAAGAAGATGTAGTTATCTTGAACCGAACACTACAACAAGAGTTTGATTTCCTAACTGAACATACTATAATCTAGTATTTCATTAGAACTCATGTTGCAAGACAATCTAACAATATGTAAGATAACCATATATTTTTTAGCTTGTCTATTTACTAATTAAATCAACTTAATGGTATAATAGTATTTTCAAGCCAATTCGCATGCTTTATAACACAAGTACTTTTGATCAAGTCACTTCATGTTCAAGTCTCATCAAAACATAAATGTGTTATAATCCCATTATACGTTATTAATCATTTGATCATCTCAATGACTTCTTGTATATGTCTTAATTAAAAAAACATAACAAGTTAACGTCTTACTTTATTATAAGTCTTGTAATACTTAAAAGACTTCATGTTTATAAGAAGATATAAACATGTGTAACTAAAGTATCTTTGAACACCACCATTTGGTTTCAATAGTAATTCAAGTTAATTTATTTACTTCATTTATTTATGTCATTCTAACAATACATAAATATTATAGTTGAAGTTGTCTAGTTAACATATTGACACATATTCTAATAGGTGTCTAATTTAGAAACAGTAAATCATCCATGTACGGTCTCACACATATATGGAAATTCACCTTGTCATTAAAATTTAGCCTGCGTCTCACGTTTACTAAATTTCAACACCAAGTGTTTCTTATATTAGATGTGTATTAGAATGTGAGTCTCTTACTTTACAGTTAAGAAAATCCTTTACATCATATTCTTATGTGTTGTACCTTGCACACAATAGAAATTTCTCCCACTTGTGCATGGAACAACACCATGTACCATATAAACAACCCGCACGCATTTGTTAGTATGAACAATATGATTGTGTCAATTATTTTAGCATAACTAGTAGATATAGAGCTTCTTAATTAACAAGGAAACGCACATGACTTGCCTTGGAAATATTAGTGTCTATATATATGGAAAGTATTTATCTTGAGATATTCAAAGATAAAGTAGAGTACTACCAAGATAACAATCCTTGTGACTTCCACTGAATTATAGATCATTACTATAATTCCTTATTCAGTAATACACACACAATACTCCCACTGAATTTGACAACATTGTAAATGTTTCATTAATCCAGTGAAAAGAAATAGTGTGCTATTCACTTTCCTACATCTTTGAGAAAACCCATTCGTAACAATTAATTAGGCACTAAAAGAATGTATTCTTCTACCTAAATGTGATTCATCACATTCCAAACTATTAACTTGAAAAATTGGGTATGCAATTTTGATGCGTGGGAATTGCACCAGGCTTTACCTCTCGAGGGATCTCGAGAAGCTTACAACCCCCACCAGGCAGTGTACCTGATCGTTGTAGTATATTATAGTGACAAGTACCGGGGGATTGATCGTTCAACTTAGGAATAGTGTCGCTAGGATTAGAAAACCTAAAGACTAGGTCGAGAGATGAGGGATGATTCTTTTTGTATTTTTATGTTTTATGAAAAGCAAATAAAAATCTCGGTTTTTTTGAAGGAGTGGGCGGAATTAGTTGCTAATCAACTAACCCAATAACTAAGATGCAATCAAAATAAAATACTAACAATGAAAATAAACTAAATTAACTAGTGGTGTGAGCAATATATGGGAGAATTGTGTTTACTTAGATTTCACTACTCCCTAGATATCTTTTAAAGGTTGTTTACTTGTTACAGTTGCGTGGATGACGGATCGTATTCCTTAATACCATTCATGGGGTGGCGTATTTACTTCCCCAATCCTATAATTTCCTACTTCACTCCTATGTCGAGCCGGCTAAGAAGCTCCTAACATGGGATCACTAGAATTCGTTCATGCATTAAATACAACCATAAAAACCTAGTACACATCGGTTCATGTTTCTTAAGACGTTCAAGCAAGTTACACAATGGAGATCTGCCAGTTTTCTTAAGCCTAACATTGAAATCATTCATCCATTACAACTATAAACAAGCAATCAACCTATAATTAACATCTAGGTTTCATTACATCTAAGCAAACACATGAGAGATCTAGCCTAGCATGTTGAAATCAAGACAAGCATAAGATATATTCAAACAACACATAGACATATTGATTGAATTGAAAGACAACTTATCTTAATTGAACATGAAAGGTTTCAAGGGGTGAAAACCCTTGAAAATACTGTTACAAACGACCTAGGGTTTATTAGGTTCGACCCTAGATTCTCCACACAAGTTCTTCTTTTTAATGTATGAAAAATAGAAAAGTATATATATTTTTTGTGAGGTGACGGCGTCAAAAGTAAATGTCTGACGCCGTCATCTCGCCGCCAATAAAGTCCTCGGACTGCCTAGATCTAGGTTTGACGCCGTCACGTGTAGCCCATCTTCAGTCCGTCACCAAAATAACTCTTGACGCCCTTCTCTTGACGCCTTCAGGTTTTCACTGGGTCGTCATGGATTTTACTCCTGACGCCGTCACAATTCCCTTTTTGACGCCGTCAAATACTGTTCTCAGCATGGAAAATTAAGTCTTTGCCGTTTTCTTCACTTTTATGCTCCAAAAACGTCCAAAATGCCTCCTTTTCCAGATTTCACTCCCATAGTACCTAAAATCACAAAAGGAACGATTTAGGGCAATATTTGATCAAATAAATTGAATTCCAGGCTTAAATGACCCCCTAAAAATGGTTCATTTTTTGCCTCATCATATACCCTTACACTTGAGATTTGCTTGTCCTCAAGCAAATGCGCTTTTATTCTACTAAAAATACAAATTAGGGGTCATTTAACACTAATATAAAAGTAATTACAACAAATAATCGTTCCACTAAAGACCAGAGACAAGCACGGAGGTCATACACTAGCACCTCACAAATAGTGTTTAGATACTCACATCTCTCGGGTGTAATAAAATATATATCACAATATAGAAATGGAAAACATCTCTCACTACCTGTCATAGCAAAATAGATTACCATAGACTTGGGAAAGGATCAAACCTCCATCACTAACGCAAGTTCTAGAATCTAAATGCTACCGGTACACTCATAAGCACTAATAGTAAATGCTTTTCCTCTCAAATCTAAAAGCGAACCTCACATATTTGGGTGGAAAATTTTTCTGAATAGTACGGTTTTATGCTAGTCATACAACTCCTATCCATGAGACGCTTGGTATGGCTAAAGTTTCACTCCTAAATGTTGTAAAAAATTTTAAATTTGGCGCTAAAATTACACTAACAAGTATTTCTCATAGTTTTATTACACATCTATTATCAAACAAACAAACTCAAGTGAAAGTGTATCTATAAGGTATCATCATTTTACCCTCCCCTTACACTTAGGATGAACATTGTCCCCAATGTTCAAGTAAAGAATGTAAAAGTGAAATAAGTAAAAAGAATAAAATCAAATACTCCCCTGATTCGCTCGGTATGGATAATAAGGTGGCCAGGTTAGATCTTCCTCCAAGAAAATGAACAATCAAAGCTTCCCTTCCAGAATATAAATCATCTTCTTGTCATACATAACCTGTTAAACCTGAGAAAACAGACAAGGCAACCTCGCGTAAAATCGGCGGTAATCTATATATCCTAACAAATCCTAGAAAACAAAATAAGATATAATGCTTGTGGAATGATGTTTGCAGATCTCCTGGAGATTATAAAACTAAAGATTTAACAAAAACTTTAAGACTCCGTTAGAAAAACAAAACTGGTAAAATTTCCAGAATTCTACACGTGACGCCGTCAGGAGTTTCTTCCTGACGCCGTCAAAAGTGACCTGCAGAAATTCTTATGTTAAGTTTCCGGAAATTTTCTACATAAACTTTGTCCTACTTCCTGGCAAATCCTGCAAAACATCATTATCACTCGATATAAGCATTTGACTCTAACAAATACGAATATACATGTTCACTTAATATTGTGGAGAATCATGATCGGGTTTGTTTCTTAAAATCATATTTGGGGTCTCCCCTTACACTTATCTTTTGCGAAATACCTTTGGATGAAGTTAAGACTAGGCCAAACAACAAAATAAAGTATTTTCACCATTTTATTTTTGAAACATGATCTACCAACGATAAAAAATAAAGCATGCACACGGAAACAAATAACAATCAAACAAAATAAAAATCACACAAAACATGGGTTGCCTCCCAAAAAGCGCTTTTCTTTATTTACGAGTCTTGTAGCTAGACTCAAGGTCATGGGTTACTACATGACATGGGTGAGTTCCTCATTGAGGACATCTTTGGGATCAAACTTAGGTTTCAACTTCCTATCGGTTTTCTTAGTACGGTATGACCTTTCAAACTTTTCTCCATCCGGATCATACAAAATCATCTTCATATGCCATGATCTGTCACCTTCCTTAGGTGGCTTGTCCCACCACCATTTAAAATTATCCCCCTCTCTTTTCCACTTGTTCATCTCTATATTAATAGGCATTACGCTTAAGAACTCAATCATTTTCCTAAAGACTAGGGGGTCCTCAAAAGGGTCTAGCTCTTCATCTCTAGCTATGAGTTGTTCCACCGAATGTGTCTTTTCGATGAAATCTTTTTCTAGATAGAATGGGCGTTGAGGTCCTATAAAGTTTCTTTCTATCCAAGGTCCATATCTAGATGGTCTCCTATTCATCTCTACCCAATGTGGTGTTGGTTCATCCTCACAATCATAGCTATGTTTCCTAACATCATATACCGACCAAGTATCGCCTTCACCTACCGCTATCTTAGACTCCTTACAATCTATCATGGCGCTAGCGGTAGCCAAAAATCCCCTTCCAACTAACAATGGGCATGTAGTGTCACTAACCATGTCAAGGACGTGAAAATCCGCTAAGATAGTTAACTTTCCTACGTGAACAACTACATCCTTAATCATCCCAACCGGGTGGGCAATACTCCCATCCGCTAGACCAATTAATACCTCCGTCTCCTCTAACTTTCCTAGCTTAAGAGTGGTGAAAAGGGATAAGGGAATCAAGTTGAGGCTTGACCCTAAATCGGCTAGTGTGTCAAAAGCTTCGGATCTTCCTATCTTACAAGGCAAAACAAATATACCCGGATCATCAAGATTTTTAGGCAACTTGTTTTGAACGAAGGCGGTCCCATTTTTACCTAGTTTAAAATTCTCATATTTCTCTAGGAGGACACTATAGTAGGGAGCACGGACTAAGACATCAATGACGGGGCGTTCAAGGTGAAGCTCCTTGAATTCATCGTCAAGGTCTTGCGTAGGAGGTGTTTCAACTATGCTTTTTACCGGTTTTATATCAGGTGTTTTATTTGATTGGTCCTTTTGAAGAATTTGGTTTTGTTTGAAACACATGCTCGTTGATTTAACCGAGTAGTATTGCGGACAAGAAGTGGGTGACTAAACTGATGATATGGAATTAACGTTTAATTTCGGGTTCTTGACCGTGTCGCTTGGGAGTGCTCCCATTTCTCGGTCATTGAGAACTTTCAACAATGTGTCAATTTTGGTGGTCATCTCACTTTGCTTTTGTTTGAAATCGGCTTCAAACTTAGATATGCGAGCTTCTTGAGATGCCATAAACTTGGACATCAATCCTTCAAGATTGTTGGTACTACCATAGTTGTTAGAAGGATTGTTGTTGAAAGTACGGTTGGAGGGTGGACCGTTTGGTTGGTAACAATTAGGCGGATTGGAAGAATTGGTTTGGTTTTGTTCTACATAAGGTTTGGGTGATTTTTCCAAGAAGGGTTGTAGGAATCACCATAAGGGTTTGGCTCGGGTTTGAAAGTGTACCACTTATTTCCCGCTTCGTCGGTACACGAGGATGCGTAGTCCGCAAAAGCTATTCCGGGGAGTTCCACACAATCACGAGTGTCATGGGGACCACTACATAATTCGTATGAAGAAGTGATTTTGTTCACTTGGCTTGAAGGATTAGGAGCTTCGTAAGATTTCATGAGAAACTTGACTTGGTCCTCAAGTTCCATGATCCTACGGTCGGGAGTGCTAGAATTGTTCGAAGGCAAAGATATTGCCTTGACCGTTTTGTTCAAATCACGGGGATCATTCCAACATTCGTTGTCATAGAGAGCAAGATCTTCTATGAGTTCCCATGATTGTTCCGCACTTAGATCACGTAGCTTGCCACCGGGCGATTGGTCAATGGTTCGCCTTGTGGAGAGATCGATATAGTCATAGAAGATTTGGACTTAGAGCCAAAGATCTATGCCACGATGAGGGACTTTTTGGAGTAAGTCCTTGAAACGAGTCCATGCTTCATATAGAGTTTCACCTTGACGTTGTTGGAACATCAAGATATCATTTCTAAGCTTGGTAGTTCTCCCCGGTGGGAAAAATTGAGCAAGGAAACGAGTGGTGAGATCATCCCATGATGTGATGGATCCCGCGGGTAACCACTCAAGCCATTGACTATCTTGATCACGTAGAGAGAATTGGAATAGGCGTAATCGGGTTGTCTCTCTAGTTGCAACATCTAGGTCTATGGAATCTACGATTTTAAGGAAGTCCTTGAGATGTTGATTTGGATCTTCGGAACGAAGTCCATGGAATGCACATCCGCTTTGCACCAACCGGATGGTGTCGGATCGCAAGGGAGACACATTGGCTCCTTGGGCGAGCTCAATGGTGTTCCGGTAGCCTTGGTGGCTAGGTCGGGAATACTCTCCTAGGGTTTAGGGCCTAAGAGGTTGGTTAGCTAGTGGTGGGTTTTGTGGGTGGTCTTGTTGTGGTGGGTTGATGGGTTCAAAGATGTTACCACCTTGAAAAATTGGGTATGCAATTTTGATGCGTGGGAATTGCACCAGGCTTTACCTCTCGAGGGATCTCGAGAAGCTTACAACCCCCACCAGGCAGTGTACCTGATCGTTGTAGTATAGTATAGTGACAAGTACCGGGGGATTGATCGTTCAACTTAGGAATAGTGTCGCTAGGATTAGAAAACCTAAAGACTAGGTCTAGAGATGAGGGATGATTCTTTTTGTATTTTTATGTTTTATGAAAAGCAAATAAAAATCTTGGTTTTTTTGAAGGAGTGGGTGGAATTAGTTGCTAATCAACTAACCCAAAAACTAAGATGCAATCAAAATAAAATACTAACAATGAAAATAAACTAAATTAACTAGTGGTGTGAGCAATATATGGGAGAATTGTGTTTACTTAGATTTCACTACTCCCTAGATATCTTTTACAGGTTAATTACTTGTTACAGTTGCGTGGATGACGGATTGTATTCCTTAATACCATTCATGGGGTGGCGTACTTACTTCCCCAATCCTATAAGCTCCTACTTCACTCCTATGTTGAGCCGGCTAAGAAGCTCCTAACATGGGATCACTAGAATTTGCTCATGCATTAAATACAACCATAAAAACCTAGTACACATTGGTTCATGTTTCTTAAGACATTCAAGCAAGTTACACAATGGAGATCTGCCAGTTTTCTTAAGCCTAACATTGAAATCATTCATCCATTACAACTATAAACAAGCAATCAACCTATAATTAACATCTAGGTTTCATTACATCTAAGTAAACACATGAGAGATCTAGCCTAGCATGTTGAAATCAAGACAAGCATAAGATATATTCAAACAACACATAGACATATTGATTGAATTGAAAGAGAACTTACCTTAATTGAACATGAAAGGTTTCAAGGGGTGAAAACCCTTGAAAATACTGTTACAAACGACCTAGGGTTTATTAGGTTCGACCCTAGTATTCTCCACACAAGTTCCTCTTTTTAATGAATGAAAAATAGAAAAGTATATATAGATTTTGTGAGGTGACAGCGTCAAGAGTAAATGTCTGACGCCGTCATCTCGCTGCCAATAAAGTCCTCGGACTGCCTAGATCTAGGTTTGACGCCGTCACGTGTAGCCCATCTTCAGGCCGTCACCAAAATAACTCTTGACGCTCTTCTCTTGACGCCTTCAGGTTTTCACTGGGTCGTCATGGATTTTACTCCTGACGCCGTCACAATTCCCTTCTTGACACCGTCAGGTACTGTTCTCACATTGGAAAATTAAGTCTTTGCCGTTTTCTTCACTTTTATGCTCCAAAAATGTCCAAAATGCTTCCTTTTCCAGATTTCACTCCCAAAGTACCTAAAATCACAAAAGGAACGATTTAGGGCAATATTTGATCAAATAAAGTCAATTCCGGGCTTAAATGACCCCCTAAAAACGGTTCATTTTTCGCCTCATCAAATTTCTTCCTAAAGAGATTTACCATTCCAACAATTGTATTTAGTATCTTTAAATGGTCAAAGCAAAACAACTAGATAAAATAATCTAATTTGTCTTTTACCATTTTGCAGTAACAAGTTTAGAATCTAATTAAATAACTCATAAAGTTGCTATGAGTTATGTATATAGAATTTAGACAATTCTAATTTTTCTATTAAACCTTTCTCATTCATGAAATGGAATATGATTAAGTCTCACACTTCTCCTAATGGAAAAGAGACTAGGTTTATTCTTTTAGTAAAATTGACTCTAACCAAAAACCCATACGGGTGTAGATCAATTTACTTGATAAAAGAATAACTTACGTTTACGGTTTTAATGTTGCATTGATACATTTAAAAGAATTTACAAAATTCAGTTTTAGTATTTTCGATAATCGATTTTCAAGAAAACATAATACCCAAGGATATATTCATATTACCAACATATTTTCTTGAAAATCTATGATCCAACTTTACATAAATTCCACCACATCAGTTGATCTGCTAGTGGTGAAAGTATAAAAGATGGTAATCTGTCGAACAATAATTGGCAAACAAGATTTCCAATTCCTAGATCATTATGGGATTTACATCAAATTGATTCATCAATTTGTCATGTAAGCATGTTTCATCCCATCTCATGCCTTAAGTTCTAGGTCTCACGCATCAACTTAATTAAGTTGTCTAACTTAGAAACTGCAAATTCTCCATGTGTGGTCTCACACACACTTGGAAATTTACCTTGTCATTAAAATTTAGCTTGCGTCTCACGTTTACTAAATAATAACTTCAAGTGTTTCTTATAGTTAGATGGCATATAACTTAAACTTTAAGGGTATATCTTTTTGATGTGAAAATCAAAACATGTATAAAGATGCATGCACTCATCTTTATAACATAAATTTTCAAAACCTTTTTATTACCAATTCTTGAGAATTAATACAAAAGTTTTTCTTTAGGTAAAATACCTTAAGATGATATTATACAAGAATAAAGTTAGAAGAAAATCGTTTAAGACGTATCCGTAAGTGTGATAACCAAGGCAGACTCTAAGGCTCTTTCCAAGCCTACTTACCACGATTATGAATTTGTCTTAAAGGAGTTACTTTTAAAAACATGTTGTACAAAACCATCAATCAAGCCAAAGTTTTTGGATTAAATCTTAAAAAATGTAACAAAGTATGAATCTTGCTAGTCTCGCCTTGGAGCGAATTACCGTGTGAAGCGAACCGTTGTTGGCACATAAGACACCGCAAGATTCAATCTTTATCACTTAAAATTTCACCATTATTAGTCTATATTATTTTCTTTATAAAATTACCCTTTTATTGCTTAAAACATGTCCAACAAAATAAAACAATAAAACAAGTAATTAAAGACAAATCAAGCAACTAATAATCATAACAATTATAAGGTGAAACATCTAGCCACATGCATTCGTGATTAGAAAAGATCCTAATAAAATCAATTCTAGGTTTTAATATGCATATAATCAACTAGGGCCTTCCCTTCTTAATGGAAGTGAGCCACATACATTGACAAGTCAATTGCGTAGGCCAAAGTCAATCACATACCTCATAATTGATTTTAATAATTATGGTGTCTTCCCCAATTTTTAGATCTATCTAAACATGTGACAAAAACAAAACAATTATCAATCTTTGACTAACATGCATGTTTCGTCACGGATCAAAGCATAACAATTACCAATTAGGTCACAAGTACGTTCAATTAACTAGTTAATGACCTAGGGTTTCTAATTAATTACAATTTAATTAATTTAAACCACAAACCCTAATTAGAGTTCATGGAAAAATCGACCCCCCCAAAATTAGGGTTAGGGTTTCGAAAATTTTAAAGAAAAAACCCTAGATCCAAAACATGTATCTAAAACTATTAAATATACGATTTTTATTATGTTTTAGTAATCAATTACATGTTATAATGGCTCGTGATGCCACTGTTAGAATTTAAATAATATGACAATCATATAAATAAATCATAATCAAAGTATACACGTATGCGGAAGCTATAGATCAAGTATAACATATAATTATTAACGAAAACATAAATAGGAACGTACCGCATGCAATCTTTAATTCTTGAACAATTGGATAAACCCTAATTAGGGTTTATAAGGATCAATGAATAACCCCTTACCGTTTTGTTATTATACAATCAATAGTGTGATTGTACCACGTTCTTGTACACACGTACTATTAACGAATTAAAATTAATGCTAATTAAAGTATACACAAAACAACAATATTTTGTTTTAAAACCAAAAACATTCGACTAAATAAAACAATCCACCAAACTCCTTTTGTGTTGTTGTATTTGTCGATTTCAGTAACCAAAAGACAAAGAAAGACATTAATAATTATCAATACATGCACATGACATATGTATGCATGTATGTTACAGTAATTAAAGTCGACCAAAAGAGAAAAACAACATTAGTTAAGTTTTGGATTTTAACGTGTACAAGATATTTCAAATTAAAATCCTTGACTTTGCTTTTATAGGATACAAAACTTAAGGAACAAGTTAGGGCTTGGGTTGGGTAACCTTGGCCGATCGGATCTAAGAGCCCACAAGGGTTCTAGATCTTTCTTGTTTTCTATTTTTATCAATGGTACTTATCTTTGTATGTTAGTCAATTTGCATTAATTACTAACGTTCTTTATTTGTTTTGTGTAATTAATAATTAAATATAACTTTTTATATTAAATTATTATACTTTAATTCTCATACGTAAAGTGTGCAATCCCGTGGTCTCGGGTTCCATACTAGACATATGCATATTAATATTTATCCACAAACTAACATGAATTAGGTTAAACATCTCAATCCATAACCGACTTTTAATTCTATACTAAATACGTGATCAATTCCGGCATTGGGAGCAATGTTACTTCAGAAAAAGGAAGCAGTAATGAAGTTGGCTTCAAAGGTGTTTGTAAAAATGATCAATGTTATACCTTATTCAATTATTGAACCTCTCGTGTTGGATATAGTCCGTCCCATATCATCTTCTTTATCTTCATGTCATGTACCAGTTGTTACTTCATGCGCCACTGCTTTGAACTTGATCCTGTCAAGTTTAACTTTTAAAAATAGAAAAAGATGTAATTAAAGTTTTGGAACAAACAGAGACGATTAATAGCATCATTCAACATATACGATCTAGTGGGAGTAAGCCAGTTGAGTTCTTCTTGGAGACGCTCTCTCTTTTGAGTAAACTACTGTGGATTTGGCCCTCTTCTAGATATTGTATTTGGAGCGATAGTGGATTAATGGAAGTATTAGCTTCTCTTAGTCGTGAGCCTGTTCTTTCTATCAAGGCTGCAGTTTTGCAGCTGTATTCAACCATAGGTATTTAGAATGAATTTGTGAATTAGTGTTTTATTTTCTTACACGCGCTTTCTGAACAATTTCTAATTCTCGGTACCAGCCTTATGTAGACATGGAGCTAAGAAGCATTTAGATAGTGGAATCCCGCTTGTACAACTAATGATTGAATCCATGGACGATGGGAACCCTAGTTATTTACAGTTGGCTGGATTTACTCTGGCTGAACGCTTCACGGTATTATTCATAACTAAAGGTGGCAAAATGGGTGGGTTGGGCAAGTTGGCCAATGAACCGGTGTATATATGATTTTGAAAACCAACATAAAATATATCTTCTCATTAAATTAATTAATTAAGGACGTTGTATGAATTCAAATACACAAATTTTGACCTGTTTTTAGCTATATTTTGGATTTCTTCTTAAACATTTCAATCTGTAAAAAAAAACGTTATTTAACCTATAACCAGGATAAAGTTGCCACCTCTAGGCTCTAGTCATCACCTATTTTCTAGCGAAGTTATAAATATATATTTATATTGGCTTAACATGTACAAAATATCGTGTTAATTAGGTAAGTGAAGAAGGACGATTGAAAATGATTGAGTCGTATTGCGAGCCATTAGTTAAAGCTATCTTAAACGGACTCAACAACTGGACCTTGTATTCAGGGAAGCTTACAAAAGACCAGATGTCATTGATTAGGGTTGCTTGTTGTGTGTCCAAGATCATTTGTTGGCCTGGGAAGCATCACGGTTACTTTTGGAAACTGGGAATTGAGAGTGTTCTCCTTCAACTACTTCTAGATGATTTGCATATCAAACAACTTCCTGACCAGTTTTCGTCATCGGAGGAGATGATCTCCGTGGCACAGGATGGTTTAAGTGCTAACTTTTTACCTGTACTTAAGCCTCATGTTTGGGATATTCTTGGGGGTCTTGCAGCACATTGTGCAGAAGGTTTCACTGCACATACGCTTAAGAGTGAACATCGCCTGAAATTCCTCATCACATGTGCCTGGTAATGTTCTTGGTCTTCTTGGCATTTATTAGAGTAACGGGTCAAGTGGGCTGGGGATGAAAGGATTCTTTTTGGTTCAGGTCAGAATGAGCCGGGCAGGGTTGACCCGCAAACACTTTCCTGTCCATAAGTTTTGGAGGTTGCTTTCATTGAAAATAGACTTTTGGCTACTTTTAGCCCCATATGTTTTGGGTTTGACCCTTTGAAATAAAACGCAACCCTGATGGACCAATATATAGGTAAATGGGTCAAAGTTGCCACTTTTGTTTATTTATGTGTATGGAGACTACTGTTTTGTTGCATAGTTCTGAGATTTTTGGTTTGTTTGCATATGTCTTTTGACAGCTTAGGGTTTGTGGATTCATTGCGTTCAACCCGTCAGAGTTGTGTAGATGTTGTAAATGAACCGGTGTCTAAAGCAGTTTTATTAATGATTTATTCTCCTTCCAAATATATAGCATCTCAGACCAAATCCATATTGTCGGGTATGTTAAAGCCAACTGCCAACGAGGATATCAAGTACCTATTGAATTCCCTTAATGCCACATCATCAGGTTTCAACAATACGTCTGATAAGCTTCAAGTAGTAAACTTGATAAGCATAGCATGTTATTCGGGTCTACCTCAATATCGCAGGTATGTGATGAAGAATCAAGGGATAAAGACATTGTTATCTTTCTTGCAAGTATTGTCGAGTAACCATGTTCATGCAGAACGGATGAATATGTCACTTCATTATTGTGACCATACAATGAAGACCTGTTGCTACGAGTGTGAAGAAGACTGGCAAGGTGATGAAACGTTTCTGCTTTTTGGTTTATTGGGGTTAGCTGAATTGATACATCATTGTAGTTCAGTAAAAGGACTGGTTTTTGAGTCTACCGAGGCTCAAATTGTTACTGAGGTAAGCAAGGTCTGTGTCAATTCACGTGCTTCAGGACCAAGATGGTACGGTGCTTATCTTCTTAGCTATTTTGGCCTGTATGGTTTTCCATCAAAACTTGGGAATAGGATCGGGAATGTTCTCAATGGGGATGAACATACAAATTTGACATTAGTTCTTGCTAATCACGAGCTTGTAAATGTTCATGGTGTCATTGTTAGAGTTCGTTGTCCATCGTTGTTGCCTTCTAAGGAATTAGTGGAAACTTATAACGGTAAATCTTTAAAGAAAGAAGTTCGGCTCTCTGCTCATGTCAATCACGAGGAGTTACTGAAGTTGTTGGAATATGTCTACTTGGGACATTTAAATGCAGGAGAAGACCTTTTAAAGAGATTGAAAACATTAGCTAAACATTGTCATTTACAGCCTTTAGTGCAAATGCTTTGCAAAATTCGTCCTAAGTGGAGGACATGTTTTCCAAGCTTTGACCTTACCTCTGCTCTTGGACCTGACGGGTCCCATTTCTCGTAAGGATCTCTTTCTTTTAACTTAATCATAACTTACTAGTTTAATTACATCTTTTTTATGTTCCGCTGGTTTTTGCACTTGCTCATCATATTCACGTTTTGTGTTGTTTATAATAGCTAAGGGTAATACATCTGAGGACTGGATTTGTGAAACATGCTCGTCATTAAAGCCACACTTACATGCTCACAAGGCCATTTTATGTGCAAGTTGTGACCACATGCGTGCTTTACTTTGTTCAGGAATGCAAGAAAGGTATTTAGAGATTGTTACATTCATTTTTATATATAATGTTATCGAATTTTCCAAAAAAAAAAAAGTGGATTTATTCAAATGTTTACTTACTTTGGGTTATCATCATTCCTTGCAGCCAGTCGGAAAGTATAAGGGTCGATCTTGGTTGGGAAGCTTTGGTTAAGCTAGTTAACTGGTTTTATTCTGGTAAACTAATACCGAAGCCAAAATATGGCTGTGTATGGCATAATCTAGACGAACAACAAAAATTAAATGAAGTGATTCCATATGTGGAGCTTTATTGCCTTTCTGATAGTTGGCTTCTTGAAGACATTCACAAGGAATGCTTAAATGTAATTGCAAGTTACTTAGATTCGGCTAGCATGGCAATCAAAATAATCCAGATTGCGGCTGATTGTTTTCAGTGGGATTTGGTGGGGTTGGCGGCCAAATCTGTTGCGCCTTCATATCATCGTCTGCGTAACTCTGGGGAGCTTCATGAACTTCACGAAGAGCTTGTTGATATAGTACGTGTTGCTTCTGTTGAATACTCTCAAGGTGGTGGTCGAATGTGATTATAGAAAAAAAGTGTACACCAGTTTAGATGTTGCGCTAAAATATAGTGGGTATAGATAAAAATGTTGCAGTATTCACTTGCTATATAGAGGAAGATTATATATATACAGAATTTCCATCTGTGATCTTTATTGAAATTTTAAATGATTTTGAGGTCTATATGACAACAATTTTGTGGAATATAGTGTTAACAATCAACAGGTGACATTATTACCACGACGCGGTTTGTTCAACAAGCTACTTGGTTAAAATCGCAAGTCAATAATTACAGGTCCGTCGTTCACGCTTCCTTGCTGAATGTGGGAGACATTGCTGTTTCTTTTTTCATCGTGTTTGGATACACACTCTGGTTGGAACTGTCAAGCTTGTTTAGAATAAGGATTGAATGAAGGAATGGTGTTTTTTTTATTCATGAATAAATAGCCTAATGAATAAAAATAATTATTTATGTGCCGCTTAAAGTTCAATACTTTTTTAAGTAGTTTGGTTTTCTTATTTTGTAAAAGATGCAACAATACTCTTGTAAAATTTTATAATAAAACAAGAAACCAAGACTTGAATCTCAATTCAAGTCAATCTTATTACTCAATCAAACCAAACCACAAGATCAGAAAGTAACTGATCTCAATCAATACAACAACCAGAATGAACCACACAACTTGCCACTGCTATTCATGATCTCAATCAGTACAACAACTCAGAATGAACCACACAACTTGCCACTGCTATTAACAATAACAAACACTCAACCTTACAATGAATATTAACAATAAGATCAACAGATCTTTACTAAACTTTGATTGAATAATAAGAGAGAAGACTGCGTATTTTGATGTGTAGCAGATCCCAAACCCTAGCAGAGAATGAGTGTATATATAGCTCCCTCAGCATCTTTCTAGTCTTGTCAACTTTAGTCCTTGCACTTCTCAACTTTAGTCAACTCAACTTCAAGATACAAAATAGATATATCTGAAAATACAACAAAACACAAATTAGTCCCTCAACTTATAATTCTAGGTTGAGTTATTTATTTCAACATCCCCCCTTAACTCCAACCTGGAACACATCAATCATACCCAATTTACCAACATGCTTATCATGTTGAAGCTTGCCTAACCCCTTAGTTAGAATGCCAGCAGTTTGATCTGCAGTATTAATCTTTTCAGTTTTAATAACCCTTGCCAAAATCTTTTCCCTCACAAAGTGTAAGTCAATTTCTAAATGTTTAGTCCTTTCATGAAAAACAGGATTGGCTGCTATCTTAATACAACTTGACTATCACAAAAAAGTTTGACAGGTAAAAAATGTTCCCAGTTCAAGTCATTTAAAATTTTGAGAACCCAAACAACTTCAGAAGTAGCACAGGCCATAGCTCTGTACTCAGCCTCTGCTGATGACTTAGAAATGGTATTTTGTTTTTTTCTTTTCCAGGAAACTAGTGAACCATTTAAGAACAAACAGTAACCTGTGACAGATTTTCTAGTTATAACACATTTTGCCCAGTCTGCATCAACAAATGCCTCAAGAGAAACATTTGGGCACTTGGTAATATGAATACCTTTTCCAGGAGAACCTTTTAGATATCTTAAAACTTTAAGTGCAATTTTCAAGTGAGACCTAAGAGGCTTATGCATAAACTGACTCAAGCAATGAATAGAGTATGCAGTATCAGGTCTAGTATGAGTTAAGTAAATCAATTTTCCAATCAATTTTTGATATTCAGTCAGATTATCTATCACAGGATCACTTTTTGTAGGTTCACTAGTCAAAAACAAATTTTGCTCAAGAGGAAAAGCATATGGTTTACAAGCAAGTAACCCAAACTCAGTTAATAAATCAAAGCAATATTTTCTTTGAGTTAAGCAAACACCTTGTTCAGTTTCAATCACTTCAATGCCAAGAAAGTATTTAAGTTTTCCTAAATCTTTAATTTGAAACTTAGAATTCAAAAAAGCTTTAAAACTTTCAATTTCATTTAAATTATTCCCAGTGATTATTATGTCATCCACACAAACAAGTAAAGCAACAAAGTTACCTGAGTCACTCTTAGTAAACAAAGAATAATCACTTTTGCTCTGTTTAAACCCATTCTCAATAAGAGCACTAGTCAATTTAGCATTCCATTGCCTGGGTGCTTGTTTTAACCCATACAAAGATTTCTTGAGTCTACAAACTCTTTTATCATTAACATCAAAATAACCCTCAGGTAAAGTCATATAAACAGTTTCATTAAGATCACCATAAAGGAATGTATTATTAACATCAAGTTGAAATATAGGCCAACACATTTGAACAGCAAGATTCACAACACATCTAACAGTGACAATCTTAACCACAGGAGAAAAGGTTTCATCGAAGTCAACACCTTCTTTTTGGCTATAACCTTTAACATCTAATCTCTCAACCTCTCCTGAGGACTTATACTTAATCTTATAAACCCACTTGTTTCCTATGGCCTTTCTACCAACAGGTAATTCACATATTTCAAAAGTATCATTACTGTAAAGTGCATACATTTCTTTATCCATTGCATCTCTCCAGTGCTGTTGCTTATAAGCTTCTTTAAAAGTTTTTGGTTCAACAGCTTTATTTAGTTCAACAACAAAACAAAAGTTTTCAGAACTTAGTTTTGAGTAGTTAACAAAATTTTCAAGCCCATACTTGACTTTAGACTTAACCACAAAATCATTATATTTATTTGGAAAAACAGAAGTTCTATCAGACTTTCTTAAGGAAGGCTGATCATTATTTTCAAAAACCACATCTTCTGCTTGTTTAGGTAAGGAACTACTGACACCCTCAGAAGTCCTCACATCTAGAGGTGTTGCAGCCATCTTACTTGTACTGGCAACCTCATTGGAACCAGCAAAGTGCCCCAAATCACCTTGTTCATGGTCAATAGTTGGGCTGCCAAGATGCAAGGAGTTGCCACCCTCACCCTCATGATGATCAGATTGACTATTGTTATCAACATTGGGTGTGTCAGGGTTGTCACATGTTACTTCATTAAAGAAATTAACATGATTCAGACCCTGACTGAGAGGGTCAGGAGTAGCAGAAGAGTATTTTATCTTGAAAGGGAAAACATTTTCAAAAAATTTAACATCTCTAGAAAAGATAAACTATTTCCTCTCAAGACTATACAATTTATAACCTTTTTGAGAATTAGAGTAGCCAACAAGAATACATTTTTTTGCTCTACTACCAAACTTATCATTGCTGGTAAGTATAGTGGCAAAACAAAGACATCCAAAAGCTCTTAGGTGACTTAAAACAGGTTTATTATTAAAAACAAGATTGTAAGGAGAGTCTCCACTCAACACTGAAGATGGCACTCTGTTAATAAGATAAGTAGCAGTAAGCACACATTCAGACAACAAAAATAAAGGCAATCCCCCCTGAAACATAAGGGATCTAGCAACATTTGAAAGATGCCTATGTTTCCTCTCAACAACCCCATTCTGTTGAGGGGTATAAACACAAGAGGTCTGATGTATAATACCTTTGTCTTTACAAAACTTATCAAATTGATGATTAACAAACTCAGTCCCATTATCACTTCTAAAAATTTTAACACATTTATCAAATTGTGTATTAATCAGATTATAAAACACTTGAATACATTCAAACACCTCATGCTTACTCTTAAGTAAGTAAACCCAAACAGCCCTGGTGAAATCATCAACAACAGTTAAAAAAATATTTGTATCCTTCTTTACTTTTAACTCTATAAGGGCCCCAAAGGTCTAAATGAACAAGTTCACCAAAAAAAGTAGTTTTATGATCACTCAAGGGAAAAGGTTCCCTTGTCTGTTTAGCCTTTTGACAAATGTCACAAGGCTCAGTTTCATTATTATTTAAAAAATTAATTTCACCTTTTAGCACTGATAAGACTTGGTCAGAGGGATGACCAAGTCTACAATGCCAAGTTTTCTTAGGTAACTGACAAACAGATTCAAAATTCTTAACATCTAGGTCAATACCTTGATTTCCATCAAAGTAATATAAACCATCTATTTGTCTACCAATCCCTAGAACACTCATTCCCCTCAAATCCTGAGGTAAAACATAACACTTTGTTTCATCAAAAGCAATAACAAATTTACTATCTCTAGCCATTTTATGAACAGACATTAAACTAACACAGTATTCTGGAACAACCAACACATCATATAGAGTCAAATGTTTGGTGAGTACCATATTTCCAACCTTGGTAATCAAGGCTTCAGTACCATTAGGATGTGAAACCTTGATACCAAGTTTAGAAATATCAAGAACATTCACCAAATATTTGTCAGTGTATGTTAAGTGTTGATTTGCACCAGAATCAACAATAATACCAGCTGCCACAAGTGCAGCCCTCATTTTACTATTGTGACAAAAAAAACTTTTAAAGTTTTGATTAAAGAATTTACTTGTGTTAAGAACAATACCTGCCATATTGGCATGAACATTTTTCCCATTTCCATCTGTTTTAACAGAGGTTTCTTTAATCAAAGAAAGAAGTTTTGAAATATGTTCATCAGAAAAAGCAGAAGTGGAACTAGATCCAACAGAATTTTTATTGTTAACAAATCTTTTATTAAAGTTTTGAGTACCATGATTGTTACCATTATTACCATTTCTTTTATTTTTCCCAAAATCAGCAGGGTATCCAATGATTTTAAAACATCTATCCACAGTATGTCCATTAAACCCACAATGTTCACAAACCAAGAGAGGACCACCAGAGGTCCTTCTATTATCATTATTCCTAGGTCCATTGTTAGGTCTGAAGGAATTACCAGAGGTAGAAGACCTTTGGAAATTCCCCTTATTAGGCACAATAGAGTTGAACACAGATGATTGAGACCTTTGGGAAGTCCCACAACCACATATCTGTGATATTCCTCACTAGATATGATGGCAAATGCCCCTTTCACATCAGGGAGAGGGTCTTTAGACAAAATATTGCTTCTAATTTGCATATATGAATCATCTAACCCCATTAAAAACTGCATAAGTTTCATTAATTGGTTATGTTTTTTAAAATCCTCAGCAGCATGACAAGTGCACGTAGGTAACTGAATTAAAGCATCAAATTGTTTCCACAATGTGCTCAACTTATTAAAATACTCAGCAATAGAACACCCATTTTGAGACAAAGAATTGATTTTATGATGCAGATTAAAAGTAACTGAACTATCAAATCTATCAAATATTTCTTTTAATTCAGTACACACATCAGAAGCCTTTTTTGAAAAAATTTGGCCCAAAAATAACTCTTCTGATATAGAATTTAAAATCCATCCCAATATAACAGCATTCACCCTATCCCATTGTCTTCCTAAAACTTCATCAGTATTAGATCTTCTACAAGATCCATCAATAAACCCAGTTTTATTTTTGCCTTCTAAGGCTAACAACATAGCACAAGACCACACAATATAATTCTTAGTTCCTTTTAGTTTTATAGAGACAACAGTTAAGGTGGCAGAGTCATTAGGATGCAAGTGTAATGGATGACTGGGGTCAAGTTTACTAATTAAAGTAACTGGAACCTCATCCTCATCATCCTCATGCACAGAAGCATCAGGTGAACTATTATGAATAGACATAATGAAAACAAGCAAATAAACACACAAGAAAGGTCAAGAAGGTAGTTCCCAAGCTTCATTGCCACTCAAAGTGGTAGGTCAAGGGCTGAACACACAAGCAATCACAGAATATCCAATAATAAAAAAAACAGGTACCAAGTAAGCACAATTAACACCAAAATCACAATAATCTCAACTTCAACAATCCAAATCCTACTCCCTGTCAATCTAAATGATGAGGCAAAAAATGAACCGTTTTTAGGGGGTCATTTAAGCCCGGAATTGAATTTATTTGATCAAATATTTCCCTAAATCGTTCCTTTTGTGATTTTAGGTACTTTGGGAGAGAAATCTGGAAAAGGAAGCAATTCGGACGTTTTTGGAGCATAAAAGTGAAGAAAACGCCAAAGTCTTAATTTTCCTTGCTGAGAACAGTAGGTGACGGCGTCAAGAAGAAAATCCTGACGGCGTCAAGAGTAATTTTCATGATGGCCCAGTAGAGAAATGAAGGCGTCACAAGGTAGAGCATCAAGAGTAAAATACGTGACGGCCGGGAAAAAGCTATAACGTGACGGCGTCAGAAGTAGATCAAGGCAGTCCGAGAATTCTTTTGGCGGCGAGATGACGGCGTCACCAATTTGGTCTTGACGCCGTCAGCCTCAATTTCCTATATATAGTTTTCTAATTTTCATTCATAAAAAAAGGAGAAGTTTTAGAGAAACCCTAAGGCCGAACTTAGTACGAACTTTACAGGTTTTTCAAGGGTTTTCAGCCCTCGAACCCTTTCATGTGTAATTGAGATAAATATTCTTTTAATTCAATCAATATGTCTATGTGTTGGTTGTCTATATCTTGTTCTTGTCTTAATTCCATCATGCTAGGCTAGATCTATCTTGTGTTTGCTTAGATCTAATGAAACCTAGATGTTAATTATGTGTTGATTACTTGTTTATGGTTGTATTGGATGAATGATTTCGATGTTAGGCTTAAAAAAACTGACAGATCTCCAATTGGTAACATGCTTAAACGTCTTAGGAAACATGAACTAACGTGCACTAGGTTTTATTGGTTGTATTTAATGCATGAGTAAATTCTAATGATCCCATGTTAGGAGCTTCTTAGCCGGCTCGACATAGGAGTGAAGTAGGCACTCATAGGATTGGGGAATTAAGTGCGCCACCCCATGAATGGTATTAAGGAATACAATCCGTCATCCACGCAACTATAACAAGTAATTAACGTGTAAAAGATATCTAGGGACTAGTGAAATCTAAGTAAACACAATTTCTCCACTTATTGCTCACAACCTTAGTAAATTTAGTTTATTTTCATTTTTAGTATTTTATTTTGATTGCATCTTTAGTATTGGGTTAGTTGACTAGCAACTAATTCTGCCTAAATCCTTCAAACCCGAGATTTTTATTTGCTTTCTAAAAAATATAAAAATACAAAAATAATCATCCCTCACCTTTAGAACTAGTATTTAGGTTTTCTAATCCTAGCGACACTATTCCTAGCTGAACGATCAATCCCCCGGTAATTGTCACTATACTATACTACAACGATCAGGTACACTACCTGGTGGGGGTTGTAAGCTTCTCAAGATCCCTTGAGAGGTAAAGCCTGGTGCGATTCCCACGTATCACTAAACAAGAAAGTAAAAAACAGAATTAAAGAAGAGAGCGTGAGAGGTGTTACAGTGCACGCAAGAACCCAACAAGCAGCGGAACAAGAACCCAGGTTATGATCTTGATTCACTTAGTCAAGAATCACAACCCACACAATCTTAATCAGCCCAAAATCACCAAGATTCAACAAAACCAGATCAAGAACCCAGAAAGCAACCACCAATTGAAGCCAGAGATCAAACCCCCAAAATTACCCAAACCCTAATTTTCTCAAAAAATTAGGCGTTTTGTAAAATCTTTTAGAATTGATCAATTAGAGCCAAAAGACACTAATTAACCACATTTAATTAGGTTTAATCAAATTAATTTTGAAAAACCCCCAAATTTTAGAACCTCTACTTTTTTCGAAATCGTTTTAAAAGAGCAAGATGAAGAGCCTTGCTCTGATACCATGTAATATTTTATAATAAAACCATAAACCAAGACTTGAATCTCAATTCAAGTCAATCTTATTACTCAATCAAACCAAACCACAAGATCAGAAAGTAACTGATCTCAATCAGTACAACAACCAGAATGAACCACACAACTTGCCACTGCTATTCAGGTGCAAGTCTATTGACTAACTTGCCAATAGTTTGATACAAACACTCAACCTTACAATGAATATTAACAATAAGATCAACAGATCTTTACTAAACTTTGATTGAATAATAAGAGAGAAGACTGCGTATTTTGATGTGTAGAAGATCCCAAACCCTAGCAGAGAATGAGTGTATATATAGCTCCCTCAGCATCTTTCTAGTCTTGTCAACTTTAGTCCTTGCACTTCTTAACTTTAGTCAACTCAACTTCAAGATACAAAATAGCTATATCTGAAAATACAACAAAACACCAATTAGTCCCTCAACTTATAATTCCAGGTTGAGTTATTTATTTCAACAACTCTAGTTAAATAACAGTTTGATATAATAATTTCTATTAAATTCCTTGTTATGATGATTACACAAATTATAAGAGTAACTTTCAATATAATACGGGTATCAAATAAGAACTTACTTGTTTATACCCGCTAAAATATATGTTTTTCTAAGCTCATTTAACGGGCTGATTGAAAATTTGATAAGGCCATATGAACTAGGTTATAAGCCCAAAAAATATCAAATTTAGAAAACATCTCTTAAAGAAAAGAAGATTATGGGCATGTACGGTGATTGGTAGTTTCATCACAAATTTCTCTTTCTTCTTTTTGATTAACCCAATCACACATCACCATATCATTATGTGATTTTTTTTGTAAATCTTATGTGGGTCTGGCATTACCTGTGAAAATAATTGTATCTGGAAATTGTAGATAGAGATGAAGCGGACAGTTGATTGATTGAGGGTTTATAAATAAAATTGAATTCACCAAACAAACAAACTCACTAATAACCAGAAAACAAAATCGAATTGATTGATTGATTGATTTAGTGTTTATAAGTAAGAAAAAAAATGTCGGTAATGATAGTAACAAGTTTAGGGAATTAGTCATCGATTTGCATACCGATCGCTGCCCCCTCACCTGCAAAAACTTCCTCAAACTCTGCAAGTAACGAATTCATTAAGGGTGTAGGTGGCTTTTTTTTTCTTCTTTTAATACTTATTTAGGGCTAAATAACTTTTTCATCATATTGCTTATTACTTTGGTGGATTTTTTTTACATCTTTTCCCTTAGGGGTGTATGTGAGTTTTTGGCTTTGGTTCGGTGTGAATGAGATGGCACAAAAGATAGATATACGGTTCCAAGGAAAAAATGAAAACGTGTTTTTGTGTTATGGCAAAACCGTGTAATTGAAATAAGGATTATGATATCCTTATACTTTTGGGACGATATTAGGCGTTGTTCTTATCTCTTCTACTCCACATGCACGACACACACAAAAGATGGCTAGGAAATCGGTTGTACAAGTTTGGAATAAATGCAAACGTATAACACTCTTTATATATACATTACAAATCATTTAATATATATAACTTAGGATTAGTTTTAGATAATTTAGACTAATAGTTTAATTAGTTTATATAATGTAATTTTTAATATTATGTAAATTTTCATATTTATAATCCATACTTAGAAAAAAATTCAAATTGGCACGTAAATAGTCCAAATATTTCAGGTTTTACATCCGTTCCCACGGTAAGGCTAACGATCATTTGATTACTTAGTTTAGTGCAAGCATAATCCATCAATGGCCCGTTAAGGCAGCCCAATACGTAATTCTAACCCAACTCAATACCCATCACACATTTTGCACTAACAGTATGGATGAAATAATTTGTCTTGGATGTATTTCAGAAAGGGTCATATTTTTTAACTGTTTCTACGTCATCTTCTGGTAATTGATGAAACGATGGATGCCCAGACATATCGGCAGACGGTTCATGATTATGTGCCACGTCGTTTATCTTAAAAACCCAAGAACCTCTCTCTCTCTCTCTCTCTCTCTCTCTCTCTCTCTCTCTCTCTCTCTCTCTCTCTCTCTCTCTCTCTCTCTCTCTCTCTCACCTACTATGTGTGGAAGGGGCATTTTGGTTAAACAAGATATTGTGCTCGTTTTTCGTTTTTCTCCAACAGTGTGTCCGTCTCGGTGGGCACCACTTCGGTCACATTGCGAAGCGACATAGTCGTCTTTTTTTGAATTGTGAATAGATAGGCCATATCCTATAGCATAATAAAAGGCTTGTGCGCTCTTTAGTAGTTCATCACCCGATTCGAATGTAGAGCTAGTAAGATAATGTTCTTCATTTTGAGTTATTGAGCTTGGCGAGTCCATCGAGTTCATTTGTTTCCTAAAATATATAATGGAAAATAAGAGGAAGCTAGTTTCGTTATGCATGATTAGTAAGTTCAGATATGATTAGTAAAATCCAATATGATACATGTATTATTGCATGGCAAAAATGAAAATCTGGACAATATTAATAAATATAAGCAGTCAAAAAGTCTTATTACTATTACATGGCAAACATGAAAACTAATTCTATGTCTCTATGTTCGATTAGAGTGGTAAAGATTAGTAACTAATTCATGTTAAAGAAATAACACTGAGTAAGTTAATTTCATACAAACCTGTGATGGATTAGAGGGCGATGGTGGAGTAGATCGGTAACGGGGATAACTAAAGAGGAAGAGGCATGAGGAATAATAAGTCACGTTAGACCGTTAGGGTATAATAAAAGGGGGTGTATACATGGGCGTAATAGTCCTTGCAAGATAATTTTATGTGCATTGATCAATTTGCTATGTGTAAATATCAATTGGGTATTGCTAACCTCTGCTTACTGGGCAAAGGCTTAAGCGCAATTAATGAAGACAAACTTGAATGTTACAAGCTTCAAAATCATGTTCTGATATTTTGTTAGTAATGAAAAACGTTCAGTAACTTCCATAAAAGCCAGTCGAACCCCACCGTATTCTTTAAAGAAAAGCCATAAAAAACTTCATGTATTTAGTTATAAAATATTAAAATGATTATTGCCAATATCTTTTATCAAATCCCGGTATCCCGCCATATTCATTATGAATAATTCAAAGAAGTCAACCATGTAAAATAAGGTCCTAACACTTGAATTATTTAACTTCACTTCTGATTAATATAAAGTAGTGCATAAAACAAAATCAATCATATTATTAACAGCTTCATGTTAATACAACTATATCCTGTTGATGACTCTTCAAATCTGTTGAACTAAAAAGCCTTTGAACTATTGATATTTTCTGTAACCACACTAGATCGAGCTTGACCTGTAAGATGATACAACAGGGAAGTGGAGATTGAAATCTCAAAACTGATTTACCCCGATGCAAGGCCTCGAGATCGAACATCGATTTCGTTATGAAAACAATCAACAATACGAACAAAAATTAGATATCATGAAAATAGAATATTTTTAAAGAAAGAAAGTACAGAATGGCTACATTATTTCAAGTTACAATTACATAGGTGTAAAACATTGTACTCCGATCTTTAACAGTACTCCCATCTTTAACAATTTTTATTTCTGATGTATTAGCACATGACTCAAAAAACCACCCGGACCCAACAATACGCAGACCTTTTAACTGAAAAATGCTGTGAGGGAGATGATTTATTCCTGTATCTGTTATATCTAACTTTTGTAGACATTCTAAACATCCAATTTCTGCAGGCAGTTTCTCAACTCTAGTACAAAAAGAGAGATTTAGATATTTCAGATGTTTCATCTCACAGATGCTGTTTGGAATATCTTGTAAAAGGTAACACCCACTTACAATTAGCCTCTCTAAACATTCTGATTTGCCAAGATCCTCTGGTAACTTCTTAAGATGTTCCAATGATACAGTTAGATTCACTAGATTCGGAGTCAACCCAAGGTCAAGGGTCTTCAACTTTAACTCATTTAGCTCAAGGGATCTAAGATTTAGACATTCAGTGGGCATATGAAGTTCTACCAAATCATAACAATACGTGATACTTAGCATCTCAAGCGTCAGAGTCAACCCAAGGTCAAGGGTCTTCAACTTTAAATTACTTAGCTTGAGGGAGCTAAGATTTAGACATTCAGTGGGAATATGAAGTTCTACCAAATCATCACAATAGCTGATACTTAGCTTCTCAAGCGTCGGAGTCAACCCAAAGTGAAAGGTTGTCAACTTTAAACGACTGAGTTCAAGGGATCTAAGATTTAGACATTCAGTTGGCATATGAAGTTCTACCAAATCATCACAATAGCTGATACTTAGCTTCTCAAGCGTCGGAGTCAACCCAAAGTGAAAGGTCGTCAACTTTAAACGACTGAGTTCAAGGGATCTAAGATTTAGACATTCAGTTGGCATATGAAGTTCTACCAAATCATCACAATAGCTGATACTTAGCTTCTCAAGCGTCGGAGTCAACCCAAAGTGAAAGGTCGTCAACTTTAAACGACTGAGTTCAAGGGATCTAAGATTTAGACATTCAGTTGGCATATGAAGTTCTACCAAATCATCACAATAGCTGATACTTAGCTTCTCAAGCGTCGGAGTCAACCCAAAGTGAAAGTTCGTCAACTTTAAACGACTGAGTTCAAGGGATCTAAGATTTAGACATTCAGTGGGCATATGAAGTTCTACCAAATCATCACATAACGTGATACATAGCATCTCAAGCGTCGGAGTCAACCCAAGGTCAAGGGTCTTCAACTTTAACTTACTTAGCTTAAGGGAGCTAAGATTTAGACATTCAGTGGGCATATGAAGTTCTACCAAATCATCACAATACCTGATACTTAGCTTCTCAAGCGTCGGAGTCAACCCAAAGTAAAAGGTCTTCAACTTTAACTCACTTAGCTCAAGGAATCTAAGATTTAGACATTCAGTGGGCATATGAAGTTCTACCAAATCATCACATAACGTGATACTTAGCATCTCAAGCGTCGGAGTCAACCCAAGGTCAAGGGTCTTCAACTTTAACTTACTTAGCTCAAGGGAACTAAGATTTAGGCATTCAGTGGGCATATGAAGTTCTACCAACTTGTCACAACACTTGATACTTAGCATCTCAAGCGTCGGAGTCAACCCAAGGTCAAGGGTCTTCAACTTTAACTCACTTAGCTCAAGGGATCTAAGATTTAGACATTCAGTGGGCATATGAAGTTCTACCAAATCCTCACAATACGTGATACTTAGCATCTCAAGTGTCGGAGTCAACCCAAGCTCAAGGGTCTTCAACTTTAAGAAACTTAGCTCAAGGGATCTAAGATTTAGACATTCAGTGGGCATATGAAGTTCTACCAACTTGTCACAACACTTGATACTTAGCATCTCAAGCGTCGGAGTCAACCCAAGGTCAAGGGTCTTCAACTTTAACTTACTTAGCTTAAGGGAGCTAAGATTTAGACATTCAGTGGGCATATGAAGTTCTACCAAGTCATGACAAGATTCAATAGTTAAACTTTTAAGATTTGGAATAATCTCCAGCTGGTGAAGCGTCCGCAACTTTAATTGACTAATGGTGAGAGATACGAGGTTTAGAAATTCAGCAGGCATGTAAAGTTCTGTCAAATCCATACATGCTATAAGAACATCGACAAGATTCCGACTATTCCCGAGGTGAAGGGTCCTCAACTTTGAATGACTGATTGAAATGAGCTGTGGACATTCAGAGGGCATGTGTTCTATCAAATCAGGACAATCTTTGAGACTTAGCGTCTTAAGATTTGGAGTAATCCTGAGGTCAAGGTTCCTCAACAATGTGTATGAGAGGTCGAGAGATACGAGGTTTAAACAACTTGCAGGAGTGAACACGTCATCAACGATCCTTAAGTTTGAATCACTGATTTTAAAGGATCTAAGATATAGACATTCAGCGGGCAAGTGAAGTTTAACCAAGTATTTACAATTTTCGAGAATTAACTCTTCAAGTTTCGGAGTAATCCTGAGGTCAAGGATCCTTAACTTTGAATTACTGAGTTTGAGGGATCTAACATTTACACCTTTAGCAAGCATGTGAAGTTCTACCAAATTATTGCAATCTTCAAAAATTAACTCCGCAAGATTCGGAGTATTTCCGAGCTTAAGGATCCTTAACTTTGAATGACTAACTTTGAGGGATCTAAGCTTTAGACTTGTAGTGGGCATGTGAAGTTCTACCAAATCATTGCAATCTTCAAGAATTAACTCTGCAAGTATTGGAGTAATTCCGAGCTTAAGGATCCTTAACTTTGAATGACTAAATTTGAGGGATTTAAGCTTTAGACTTTCAGCAGGCATGTGAAGTTCTACCAATTCATTACAATCTTCAAGAATCATCTTTTCAAGGTTTGGTGTAATCCCGAGGCAAAGAGTTTTCAACTTTGAATGATTAAGTTTGAAAATTCTAAGATTTTGACTTTCTGGTGGCATGAGGAGTTCTACCAAATCATGACAATTTATGAGACAAAGCTTATCAAGATTTGGGGTGAGCGTGAGGTTGATGGACCTGAGCTTTAGACTTTCGGTTGGCATCCGAAGTTTTGCCAAATCCTCACATGCGATAATACGTAACATCTCAAGATTTGGAGTCAACCTAAGGTCAAGGGTCCTCACCTTTAGGTTAAACATTTCGAGGAACTTGAGCTTATAAAGAACCTATAACAAGCACACACACAACCAAAAAGAAAGATGAATATTGGTGTAATGATAGGCCAATAGATATACACCATTATGGTTAATCACATATGTGAAACAACAACCATTATAAATTAAATACCTTTTCTTCTCCACCTTCCCAAAGTTGTACGATATTGCTGTCATGTAGTTCAAGTCCAACAAGATTATTTGCTTGAAATGTTTTCGGAAAACTCCAAAGAGGATAACCGCTCCATCTGAGATATCGTAAGGAATTTGGAAGGTATTGGCTAACTTCATCCAATTCCTCGTCACTACCATAACAATCATCTTCACTTCCAGATAACTCATTATTTGAGGAATACACTGAGAGAAACCTAAGCTCCTTCAGCTTGGCTAGACCTTTCACATGTAAATACTCTGTTCTCAATTTTATACATTTTGTTGCTTGGGTACCCTGTAGACCAAAATGCAATGGCCATGAAATATGTTTCATATCAAAATAAAGACTTAAGTCTATATAATAACAAGATACTTTTTAAAATGTACAAATATCATACGTGAACTTTGAAAATTCATCTCGATATCGCACCTTAGTTGACGTGGCATGATTAGTCACTGGTTAAACTAATTACACGATATTGTTAATGATTTTTATTGACGATGTGAAGATTACACGTATTATATCTTACTGATATTTTTCGTATATATATCATTACAAATACGTTACATACATAAATATGAATCCCAATAATCATAAATCGATGCGATCAAGAAATTGAAGGGAGAAACAATCGATATTCTTGCTTAATGATTATCAAGATGTTTATCATTCGTTTAAATAAGTTTAACGACAGAAAAAATTTCTTCTGTTATTCATTTGTTCAATTATTATTACTTTATAAGTTTATAGTAAAAATAAGTTCCACTACATTATAGAAAAAACACGCTTCCGGTGCATAAAAAAGTGCATTTCGAGTAGGATAGGGCAAATTCCTTCAAAATGCATCATACTTGCACAAATGTTACTTCCATGTACCGAACAAATTTTTTTCCTTATATGGGTACTAAACTTTCATTTTTTAGTCTTTTTTATGTACTTTTTGATGTTTTTGCCCCTGAAATGTAATAAAGTACATCAAAAAAGACCAAAAAATGAAAGTTCAGTACCCATATAAGGAAAAAAATTTGTTCAGTACACGAAAGTAACATTTGTGCCAAGTATAGTACATTAATAGGTATTTTGCCCAGTAGCATAAGTAGAGGTAAAGCGAATTAAAGAATGTAACTAAATATACACTAAACAAAATTCAACATGACAGTGAATGAGTGTGTCATGTACATATAATTTTGACTTTGGCATATTTAAAATAAGTATGTGAGGATAAAAGAACTAATTTTGAAAGTACGTGTACGATATTTGCATTTTTTAAAGTTCACTTATAATTTTTGTACATTTTTAAAAGTATCTTGCTATTATATGAACTTAACCCCAAAATAAAATGTGTTAAAGTGTCATAAATCCTTACCAGGTCATTAGCCAATATATCTTCAATTTCCTCATCAATCCACAATCGGCTATGTCTATGAGGTTCATCAGGGTGCAAATGGCGAACAATATGCCTGCCCATTTCTTGTATATGGTCGTGCATGTCCAATACCCCATATTTGGAAATTTTGATGAGAGATTTCTACTCCAGAACTCTTAAACCATTTCTAGCGTGAAAACCACAGCTTTCAAGCGCTCTGATTGCTTCGTCTTCATACCACCCTTCTAGTAAGCAGGCAATGTCTAGGAATATTTCCTTGTAATCCTGCTCGAGACCATTATAGCTTATTTCCAATTTCTCCATAGTTGCCTCTAATGGAATTGTTTTTAATCTTTCTAAGGCATCTTTCCAATCTAGCACATCTTGACCACAGAGAAATGAACCCAAAACTTTAATTGTTAAAGGAAGGCCATCAGCATATTTTACAACTTCTCCTGATAGGTCTTTGTATCCTTCAACCGGGATCTCTCTTCCAAATGCATACCTACTAAAGAGGCAAAGTGCTTCATCGGGCGACAACAGACTGATTTGATGAACAAAGGTATGAATGAAGTTCACTCGGTGGGCTACTAGCACTTGCTCATCTCGTGTGGTAATGATGATTCTGCTTCCCGGCTTAAACCAGTTAGATGCACCAGATAACGCCTCTAGCTGCTTTGTATCATTCACGTCATCTAGAACAAGAAGAAGCTTTTTACGATGTAACATCTGTCTCATCGTGTTTTTACCACCGGAAACACTGCTAATGGTGATGTTTTGATCGCTGAAAACATCCATAAGGATTTGTTTTTGTAACTTCTTCAAGCCGGACAAAGAGGGTTTTGAGAATTCCCTGACATTTTCAACAAAACTTTTTCCCTCGAACTGATTGGATATTTGGTCAAAAACAGCTCTGGCCAAAGTTGTTTTCCCACCACCACCAATCCCCTTAATTCCAATCATGCGAACATCTTCGACACCAATTTCTAAAGATGAAAGAACCTTATTGATTCGCATCTCCATGCCTACTAAATTCTCATCAGCACTTGAATTGATAGAACATAACTCATTAAAAATATGGGAAACAACTATTTGGATTAGCTTAGATTCATCCCTGTAAAAGAACAAGATCATCACTCATATGAATGTAGATTAGAAAGAAACTAAACTAAAAATAAGTTACAAGTTTTAATGAAGGGTCAATTTACCCATTAGTTGTCGCCTTTAAATCCCACCCAACGAGATCGGCTGCTTCTTTCAAAGCCTCCCTCCATTTCCCAGCAGCTTCTTTCTTTACATGCTTGGAAAAGGCTTCTCCAACTAGTCCAAGTTGATTTCTGACTTCAGTGGGCTCCACATCAAAGAAGACTGGATAAGCCGTCTGCTCAACTGTCTTCTGACACTCGATAATCTTGACGAGCTCGTCTAAGCACCAAGATGAAGATGCATATGTCTTTGAGAAAACAATGATGAAAAATCTTGACTCTTGAATGGATTTGAGGAGTTGATCGTTGATCCTTTCCCCTTTCTCGATTTTTTCATCATCCTTGTATGTTTCAATCCCATGTTGCTCAAGAGCTTTATAAAGATGACTAACAAAGTTGTAACGAGTGTCTTCACCTCTAAAACTTAAAAAAACATCATACTTATACCTCTTTTGAATGGATGAGGTTGAAGTAGAAGAACATTCTTCTTGTTTTGGTACAGATGAGATAGAAGAAGATTCTTCATTTTTTGGTTCAGATGAGTTAGAAGAAGATGCCTTTGAATAAAAGTAATAGATAAAAGTTGAAGATGCCATTAGCATAACTCCTAATAAAGCTATGGATGAAGGATCTGAGAAACGTAATAATCTGCTGAAGGACATTTCTACAAACTGATTGCAAAGAAAAGTTAGTGAAATGGAAACAAACAGCAACTTGATAATGTGAAGGTGTAAATTATGGTGAAACTGTCGGAAGAGTTTTATGTGAAGAAAGAAACTAGTTCCAGCTGCAGTGATGTTGAGAAACAAAAGCCACTCATATGGTCTTTTGGTCAATGAAAAAGAAGAGATAAGATTCACTGTTTGAACTTTCAACCAAATGACCAATACACACGTATTCCCAACAAACAAAAAAAGAACACAATTGTAATAAGTACAAGATCAAACCAATAAGAAACTAAACCAAATGTAATCAGATTAATAATTAAATAGATATTACCTTATAAGTAAACATAATCAACTGTTCATTGGAATATAAACACAACACCCTCTCGAGTCTGAGCCGCAAGCGAATTCACAATAACTTCCAACAATTGTTGCCTATTTAACCTCCCCCTTAACACGAATAGTAGACGAAAACATGATGAATTTAACATAATTAACCGAATTAACGGAGAATTAAGGTTTACGTTAACAAGAAAATAACTAATAATTCCTTTCCTTTTCCTTCTCTTTTCCTCCATTCATATTCTTTTTCATTTTCCTTCACTCAAAAACTCAAGAAGTGAGTGGACTCTTTGTTCCCTTTATTTTTCTTTAGCAAAAGAGGAGCCTTTTGCGTCCAAAGTCAACAAAGGCAAAATTTTAAAAGAAGAGAAAAAAAAGGCATCAATCAAAACTATATTCCTGCCCCCTTAATCTATCAAAGTGTGGGTTTTCTCCTTATTCTTGTCTTTTAATCTATTAAAGATTGAAATAAAAAACGGTATATGTTACAAACTTTTCTTAATTCTAAACGTGTCGCACTGTCCCATACCATGCATTTGTACTTTAATTTTTCCATAACAAAGGCAAATTTGCCATCCTTTCTTACTTCTTTTTTTTAGTTCCATGACAAGTAATGTAATCAGGTGGATGTTTGTGTTAGACGTGATAATATTGATTGAATGAATAAATAATGAGAGAATACATATAACCATGTGTGCTGTAAAAGCTTAACTGAGAGGTGACAATTGAATAAACAGAAAACAGTACTGGAGGTTCACTCAGTGGGGAAACATGAAAAGCAAGTAATATGAAAAAGTGAAAAATGTCAAAAGCCATATTATAAAGAAAGTGAAGATGAGGTCATGTTGATTTGGCTACATAACAAACACATACATATACTTGTATACTGCAACATATTGAAAGTCAGAAGTAACAACATAAAAACCATTCATTCAAATTTTATGAACAAGCTGAAAAAAAAAAAAAAAAAAAAAAAAGTGAGAAACATCACAAAACTTTGGATTAAATAAAAGGTATACAACACTATCACATAAAAACAACCTCTACAAGATCAAAAACAAAAACTTAATACATAAGAATAAATGTACAAATTTTGGATAAACAGACCTAAAACATTCATTATAAAATAAGAAAGCAAGAAAACAAAAAACCCCAAGACTCGTTTAATTAGGCGCAAGGCTTATCGCCGTTACAAAGTTCTAAAGCTTTGTACAAACAGTCCCTCCGTAAATATATATGAACCACCATCCATCCGGTGGACCAATCATCAACTACTTTACAGGGTCCCGAGTGTAGAGCTGATGAGTTTCATGATGAAAGAACCTTATTTATTTGCATCTCCATGCCTACTAAATTCTCATCAGCACTTGAATTGATAGAACATAACTTATTAAAAATATGGGAAACAACTATTTGGATTAGCTTAGATTCATCCCTGTAAAAGAACAAGATCATCACTCATATGAACGTAAATTAGAAAGAAACTAAACTAAAAATAAGTTACAAGTTTTAATGAAGGGTCAATTTACTCATTTGCCTTTAAATCCCACCCAACGAGATCGGCTGCTTCTTTCAAAGCCTCCCTCCATTTCCCAGCAGTTTCTTTCTTTACATGCTTGGAAAAGGCTTCTCCAACTAGTCCAAGTTGCTTTATGTTGGAAAATTTAGTGCACTTGAGGGATCAGTTCAAACCTGGTAATGGGTTCAGGATGTACGGAGTGTACACCCATATTGTTGGGAGAAATCCAACAAACCGATTTCTAGAGCGGAACCACAAATCAAGAACTACTCCAACAACACCTCGGCAAAGGGCTATGATCCCTTAATGCCGAATGGCACCAACACACACGAGATATTTTACACTCAAACGTTTATTAAACGTGAGCAAGAAAAAGAAGGTACAAATAAAACCTCACCCCCTCATCCCTATTTATAGAGAATGAGGGGGGAGAAACCTAATCCTTGGTAAACAAGGATTCTACAATTGAGGAGGTTAGGAACTTTCCTAATACATGACTAACCTCCTTAAGTTTGAGCTAAACTACAACTAACCCCCTAAACTTATATCCTAACTATTACACACTAATATTCTAACAATTTCCACCTTAGTGGTAATAGTTAGTCTTCTCCGATACGCAGCAGCTTCAACCAGTGTTGGAACCTCGGACCGGGGATCGCCTTCGTTAAGGCACCAGTAGCAATACCCACTACTAACCTTAGCTCAAATCCTAACTCTGTAGAGAGTCCCTTTAGCCATGTATCCTCCTTCAATTCTCCAGCAAGTGTCATATAATCCGCTCCAGTTGTTATTAAAGCCATTATGTACTGCAACAAAGCTTCCCAGCTCACAGCACATTCCTGTATCATAAACCCGTACATTGTGATTGATCTACCCATGACAGTGATCGATATACCCATGGCGTAGTCATAATCCACAAAAGCATGTACGTACGTCTGTAATCCACGATCAAACCTATCCAACATTCCCACATCCGCAGATGCTATGTCAGGTCTCGTGCAGACCACTTGATACTTATGACTTCCAACTGCATATATACATGACCCCTTACTCTTCTTTTCTTCATCACAATTCCCTGATAGACCATCCTCTAACGACAGCGTAGAGTGTCCCCCCAACAATATCTGAACCGACATCCCGTTGGAAAACCTGAATCGTGACACCCTCAGAGTATTACCATTCTGAGTCCTGAAAATCTCCATACCAAGCATAATTTCCTTTGCTTCATCCAGCAAACCCTTGGTAACCCAGATCTCAGCCTTGGTTTCGCAAGTAAACCCCATATAATCTATATAGAGGAATAGATATATGAACATACATGGTGCATACTTCCAGTAATATATTTTACTGTCGTCACTGCTTCGCCTGAAACCGTTGCTGAGCATACACATACTAGGCCGAGTATCCATATCTTCTTTCATTACAGCCATCCACTTGGAAATTACCTCACAAGCAATTGTATCCCTGAAAGTCAATGACTCATATGCATCTTCATTTATCACTCCCGCAACTCCTGAAGCAGCCATATGACTGTTACCTCTATACCTTATGTTTAAGTTACTACTAATATATAACAATTTCCACCTTAGGAGTAACACTTAAACATAACCGATACTCAGCATCTTTTCCACGTGCTGGAACCTCGGACCGGGGACCACCTTGTCGACCAGGCATTGTACTTTAGTAATTTTCCAAGATTAGCTTCCGTAGACTCCTTCACTTTCTTCTTTTCAGCAACATTACCCTCTGCACCCTCTTGACCAGGTACTCCGGTTTCCGTAATGTCCGCCCCCACCTTTATACCAAGATGTATCTTTTCCTGCTCATTTACCAAGCAGCTCGTGTTTGTATTTTCTTCAAGTTGCTTGTCCTCCAACTTTCTTTGAGTCACTGCAGCATCATCGTTACTATCCTGAACAAACTCAGCTTCACGATTTTCCTGAGCTCCCTGCAGTTCCACCTCAAACTAAACACGTTCATCAAGTTGTACTCCATGGAATCCTGTTTTAACACCAGGACCAAGTTGTTTGAACCCAACTTGTTTATGACCAAGTTGTTTGAGACCAACTTGTTTATGACCAACTTGTTTAAATCCAACTTGTTTTGAACCTCCATGCTTTTGTACACCAAAAGTCGTCACTTTTGCTTCAAGAGTATATACACAGTTCTCTTTCCTGATCCCAGTCATCATAACCCGACAACCTTTGATCACCTTGACTCTACCCATCTGCATCTTCACAGTATAACCCTCTTTTTCAAGAGTACCCAATGAAATCAAGCTTCTTCTTAACCCTGGAACATACCTGACATCTTCCAGTATAAAGCTTGAACCATCGTGCAACTGTATCTTCACTTTTCCTGTCCTTCTGATAGTGCATGTCCTATTATCACCTAACTAAACCGAACCACCATCAAAATCCTTGAAGTCATACAAGAAATCCCTCCTAGGTGTCATATGATAAGACCCACCTGAATCCATTACCAATTCAGTCATCTCATCATTCCCAACCACCGCCAAGGCTTCTCCAAAGTAGGCGTTACCCTCGTCATCAGAAGAATCAGAATCCTGATCATGCTTACCCTTCTTGACGAACCCACTTGACTTCTTCCTTGGACAGTCTCTCTTCAGATGATCCTCTGAATGACATATGAAGCACTTGAGTTTACCAGTTCCACCCCTTGACTTAAACCGCAAACTTCCACCAGATGGAGCTTTCCTTGAATGATCTGACCCTTCCCTTACGTATAACCCGTCACCAATTTCTTCCTTTGTGCCTTCGGTTCTTTTCTTCAACTCCCTTGAATTCAGAGTCGCAAGAACATCCTCCATTGTCAAGGATTCCTTCCTACACAACAATGTTTCCACAAAGTTTTCGTAAGACGATGGCAACGACGTAAGTAACATAAGAGCCTGATCTTCATCCTCAATCTCGATATCAATATTCGCCAAATCAAGTATCAACTTGTTAAACTCATCCATATGATCACCCAGTTTCGTCCCTGGACTCATATAGAACGTGTACAACTTCTTCTTCAGATACAGTCTGTTTGCTAAGGACCTAGTCATATACAGACTAGTTAACTTCGTCCAAATTCCTGCAGCAGATGTTTCCTTGGTAACTTCCCGTAAAACTCGGTCTCCCAAGCATAGAATCAAGGTACTGTATGCCTTCTTCATCAAAGCAGCTTTTTCACCTGCTTACATGTCCGCGGGTAATGTCTCTAATGCAACATCACATCCGAGCTGTACCATTAAAGCACACATCTTTATTTGCCATAACCCGAAGTCATTCTTCCCATCGAATTTCTCGATGTCAAACCTAGTTATTGAACTAGCCATTCTTCTTTTACCTTGCTAAAAACCTTGTCAAGTTTTTTATTAACCAACTTTACCGATAAGTCTCACAAGCCGTGTGCAATATTCCCCTTGTTGCAAAACACCCTTCTTGCAAATCGAATTTATTAGAATAACCCTAAACCCTCGATTCCGAACAAGCAAACCCGGCCACTAACTTGAAACCCAAGAAAACCACGACCGATACTTTAACCACAAGAAAACAGCAACAAGAATAAACCCTTCAAAGTAATCGTAATTTTTTTTAAAAAAATAAGATTAATTAGAAGTTGACTTTTTATTATAATAAAAAAAATCAAACCCTTTTTGTTGTCTCGTAGTCACGTGCCAAAGAAAACAAACAACAAAAACAAGCTTCTCAGCCTTCACGTGGGACAAAAAAGTAAATCCCCACAAATTGTCACCTATTTGTTTTCCTCTTCACGTTAAGTTTTATTTAAAAACTAGTACCTTCTTCAACCTCTCGCTCGACCTGCAACTTTCGATAACCCGAACCTCGAACGAACTCGGCACCTCGGATTAACTCGAAACCACGAACTAGCACTCGAACTTCGATGACCACAGTAACCTGGCTTTGATACCACTTGTTGGACAATACCTCGACAACAAACCCGAAGTTCGATCGCGGAACGCTAGATCGCGAGTTGTATCGAGCACAAGTAGCAAACACGAGAGACTACAATGAACCCACAAGAATATGCACACGATATACCCTCAAAGAACCCTTTATTAAAACCAATAAAGCTTTTACAATTGAGGAAGAAGAATGAATAACTAGCATCCCCCCTCATCTCTATTTATAGAGATGAGGGGGTAGAAACCTTAGCTTGCAAGCCAAGCTAACTAATCCTAGTTCTAGTCTACCACCTAATCTTATTACAAAGTACACTTAAGTCCCTAATGTATGTTTAAGTTACTACTAATATATAACACATATGGTCCCTGAACACCCTGTCTCAGATAGTGGTTAAGTGTTATTCAGTGTATGATGAATTTCAGTGAGCTCACTCTTCATTGAGTGACGCTCTGGGCTGAACGATATTCATTAGGCTGGTGAGTTTGGCTTTGCACTCTATGAGTAATAAGCTGATGGATCTCATCAGGGGGTAATGCCATCAGAGAGTTCATGTCATCAGTAAGTAAACCTCTCAGTGACTGCACTCAGGGAGCAACCCTTTCAGGGACTAGCTCATCAGTGAGTATAACTCACTAGACTGAATCATAACTAACTTGTAACGACTTTGACCTATTCAAGTGGCAATTTAACTGCATTAATGACCACATTTAATTGGTCGTGTAACTACTAATACCTATTATTATGGAAGCCAATTATGAGTGGTTAATGGGCCGTTAATCACTCATAATTCCATTGACTAGGGTTGAGTGATCTTACCTATAAATAGGAGATCGAACACAACTGCATGGAAAAATAGAACATACGAACTAAACACTTGAACGCAAAGGGTTATTGATTTGTACCTAATTAAATAACATACATTTGGTCTTATCCCAAGTAGATATTCGTGATACCCAGGCATTAGGGTCGAATAGTTTACTTTGGAAAGTGATAACACGATTCCAAGTGATATCCGGTAACCTTAATTGGTACGTAGTTAGGCTATTGATTATCTTCACCCGGCTCATAACCACCAACAATCAAAGAAAACTATTTTGTGATAATCAATGGCCGTTGCTATGAGGCATATGGCTGCTAACTTTTCCAAATTGGAAAAGTTTGAAGGTATTGATTTCAGAAGATGGCAAAAGAAGATGCATTTCTTGTTGTCAAGCATGAATGTGGTGTATGTTCTAAGCACTGCTATTCCTGAAGATCATGGGGATGATGCTACTGTGGAGCAGATAAGGAAAAGAAGCAAATGGGAGAATGGTGATTATGTCTGCAGAGGTTTAATCCTCAATGGTATGTCTGACTCTCTCTTTGACATTTATCAGAATGTTGAATCTTCCAAAGAACTGTGGGATTCTTTGGAAGCTAAATATATGGCTGAGGATGCATCAAGTAAGAAGTTTCTTGTAAGTAATTTCACAAATTACAAAATGATTGATTCAAGACCAGTAATGGAACAATACAATGAACTTCTTGGAATACTTGGAAGGTTTACACAACACAAAATGAACATGGATGAGGCTATTTCAGTCTCTTATATCATTGACAAACTCCCTCCTTCTTGGAAAGATTTCAAGCATGCCTTGATACATAAGAAGGAAGAACTGACGCTTGTTCAATTGGGTAGTCATCTGCGTATTGAGGAATCCCTCAGGGCGCAGGATAATGACAAGCCAAAGAGTAGCAATGCTACTAGTGCATCTGTTGCCAATATGGTGAAACATAACAATTCCACCTGATACAATGACAACAAAGGCAAATGTAAACATCATGATAACACAAGGGCTTATCCTAACAAGAAGGGAACACCTACTTGTTCGAAATGTGGCAAATCGGGTCATATTAAAAGGGATTGCAAAGGTGTTAAGGTTGGTGGTAAAACCAATGGTTCAGGCACTAGTGGTTCAGGGAGTGGTGGTTCTTCCAACTCACTGAAAGGTCAGAATATGTTTAATAAATCTTTTCAAGTTTGTAAAATGACAGTTTTAGTCCCTCGTTTATGAAAATTTGCAAATCAAGTCCAAACTTTACCAAATTCGAAACTTAGTAATTTCATTATTGCAATAAGCTTATAATAGCTTATACAACTTATGAAAATAGCTTATTTTGTTAAAAAGCTTATTTTCGAGCTTATGAGCCTTTAACGAGCTAATACAAGGGTCGCTAAGGTTTATTGATCCATTGGGTTTAAGAAACATATGGGCCTGACATTGGGCTTATTTAGGGGTCACCAAAATATTACAATCGAGCTTATTTGAGTAGCTTATACGATAAGCTTAAAAATTAGCTTTTGGGCTTACAAGCCCAATCGTTACATATATAGTTTTATAAAAGTGGTTTCACATGCTATAAGCTTTGCTTTCAAATGAGGGTCGATATGAGTTCATGGGAGTGAGTAAGTTGCATAGCTCGTTAGGTTAGAGTATGAACTAGTAGATCAAGCTTTAAAAATGGTGTGTTGTGTGTTGAGTTTGGGAAATCCAAGGCCAAAGTGTGAGTGACTTAGGCTAGTACGAAAAGAGTTTACAAGTCCAAAATATTCTAAGTGTTTTTGTAATTATTCGAATGGGTTCAAGTGGACTTAGGTACGTGTTATATTAATAGCTCATACATTAATATATGGTTTAAAGGTTAATGGTACCTCGTTTATGACATAGTGAACTATTAGTTTGTCGAAAAATATGTACATGTTGTTAACAGTTTATGAATTTACGAAACAAAGTAAAATTTGATATGAATACGTAAATGAGAATAACGAAATGGAAATAATTGAAAGGGAGAAAACTGTCTCACCTCACCTCAAAGGGGTGGGGGTAAACTCATTACGTAGGACTTGTGAATGGCTAAGAAAAGATTGAAACTCGATTCTTCACCCACCAAAGATATAGGAACGAGTGATGTATAACCTTTAACTTGATTCGAACCTTACAAGTTTTGGCCAAACCTTTCAAACACAGCAACTAAAAGAAAAGGACTTAGAGAGTTTTTAATTTGTGTGCATGAACTCGATGCATACATGCATCTTATAGAGGATTTTTAGAACGTGTTTAGTGAATCAAATGATGACTATAGGACGACATGGTACGAGGTAATAGGAACCAAATAGTGGAAGTGGTGTTTAATTCGTCCTTGTGCTAACTCGAACAAGAGAAAGAAGACAAGTAATCCCATGGTTTGCGTTGAGGATTTTTGGCACATAGGGAAGGTCAATCCCTTTTAAAATGTGGTCAAAACTATCTTCCATGATTACCACATGAGTCAAAGGGAGTGAATAGAAGAGTTGTTGCAATGAATCGTCCTTGTGGTGTTTTAAGCCGAGAGAAAAGAAACAAAAAGAAATCATGGTGGCTTGTTTCGACTTGTTTGGTGTGATTAGAAGGTCAACCATCAATTTAAAACATGTAATATTATTTGTGAATCATTTGAAGTGATTTTGGATGGTTACGAGACACATAGCTAGTACAAAATAATTTTTGAGTTATGTTAGACATGTAAAATCGAGCTGAGCTTTGTCCAATTTTAAATGAGTAAATGTTTGAGTTATGAAATATGCTTTGTCATGTTCGAATCCCAGCTGAGAGGTAAATCAAGTGGTGTAAAAATATTGACATGTTGTTAAAAAGGATTGAGAGTAAAAGGAGCAAAGTAAACGTGCATGGGAAGGTTATACCGAAAATATATAAAGGGATTTTGGGCTTGTGTTTTGATGTTGGGCCGTTTTGTGGACCAAGCCCAAAGAAAAGAAAGAAAAAAATAGTTATGGGTCCGTTGGGTTGTAATTAGCAGTGGCCAATGCCCATTGTAAATTGGTGAGGGTTTATGTTAATTTTCGTGTGCTCGGAAAATTATTAGAACACGTTTGGTCAAATGACGAAACATATCGTATAAATGTTAAAGTTTTATATTATTCGCGATACTTGGACTATCAAGGTTCGTGTGTGAGCTTGTTCCAAGGTAAGTGGTAATCACAAGTGACGTTGTGATCAATAATAGTATAACGTGAATAACAAAAAAAAATTGTTACTGGTAAAAACGGTTATTAAATAACGTAATGATTCATAAATCATTAATTAGCATTTACTATTCATCAGGAAATTTATGAGAGGCTACACCTAAAAGATATTTTATCATGATTTTTCAAAATAGTAGAGTAACACAAACAACCAAAAGACCTCAAATGAGAAAGACTAGGTTTCATTTTATGCACCAACTCATAGGGATACTTACCATTTAACAAAGATGATGGCAACCTGTTTATAAGATACACAACGGTCACAATGCCATCAGACTAAAAACACAATAGAAGTTCCCCTTAAACATAAGACTCTTAGCAACATTAAGTAGGTGTCTATGTTTCCTCTCAGCAATCCCATTTTGCTGAGGAGTGTAGACACATGAAGTTTGATGAGTCATCCCTAACTCAAAAAATAGTTTACTCATTTTGTTGTAAAGAACCCAAGTTTCATTATCACTTTATCAGATCTTATAGTTTTAAGTTTAACATCAAACTGATTATGGATTACTGTATGGAATTAAAAGCCAAAAATCCTAACACAACTATTAAGATTGATTTAGACAGAACAGGGGGCACATCTAGTTTGGAAAGACAGTTCAAAAGGGTTTATGTATGTTTGAGTGCTCTAAAAGAGGGATTTAGAACATGGCAGAGGGAGTTGTTGGGTCTTGATGGCTGTTTCTTGTCTGGTCCATTCCCAGGATAGATTCTAACAGCAGTTGTTGTAGATCACAACAATGGAATCTACCCACCTGCTTATGCAGTAGTTGAGGGTGGAACCAAAGATTCTTGGAAATGGTATCTTGATTGTCTTGGTGATGATCCGGAATTGTACAGGAATTAGTGGAAACTTATAACGATAAATCTTTAAAGAAAGACGTTCGGCTCTCTGCTCATGTCAATCACGAAGGGTTACTGAAGTTGTTGGAATATGTCTACTCTGGATATTTAAAGGCAGGAGAAGACCTTTTAAAGAGATTGAAAACATTAGCTAAACATTGTAATTTACAGCCTTTAGTGCAAATGCTTTGCAAGACTCGTCTGAAGTGGAGGACATGTTTTCCAAGCTTTGACCTTACCTCTGCTCTTGGACCTGACGGGTCCCATTTCTCGTAAGGATCTCTTTCTTTTAACTTAATCATAATTTACTAGTTTAAGTGCATCCTTTTTATGTTCCGCTGGTTTTTGCACTTGTTCATCATATTCACGTTTTGTGTTGTTTATAATAGCCTGTTCACTATCGCAGGGACATCATCCTTGAAACTAAGGGTAATACATCTGAGGACTGGATTTGTGAAACATGCTCATCATTAAAGCCACACTTACATGCTCACAAGGCCATTTTATGTGCAAGTTGTGTAACACCCCCAATTCATGATGCAGCGGAATTCAACTTGGGTGTTACTCGACGGCATAACAGTCACAATAATAGAAAACGATCTCTAACTGAGTCGTTTAAAAAAGACTTATCATTCAAATTCGAATATATCAGAGTTTACATAGTTAGGTCCCAAAAAGGTTCCGTGTTTACAAAATACATCAATATAAAGTCTTTTTATGTTTTATCGAATGACAGAGTAGATTATAGCCTTCTTCATTTAGTCCGTGCCCCTCCGTGCCATTCTTGATTATCATGGACCTGAAATACATGCTTAAAAGGTCAACACAAAGGTTGAGTGATATTCATAGAGTTTGTTTAATGGTTGAACACAATATGTTGGTAGTATGAGTTAATTAGACTCATACTGATAGTTGGAAAACAAAATAGTTATTATTATTACACTAAGCTTATGTCACCAAAACGTTAACGTGTACCAATATCAATCGGCGGAGTTATCCCGGTAGGTACTTTGCCGTCATACCGATGTTTCAAATATTAATGCATCTATTTGAACTTAGTCAACACAAATGGGATTCGTCAATCCCAATAGGCCTATTCACAATATTCGCGCTCACTCGCAAGTAACCATCGCAAGTGATTAAATGGTTCATAATAAGGGATCTTGGATTGGCAAGGATGGTACTTAGTGATAATAAAACAATCAGGTAAGCATACAATTGAAAAGCATTGTGTTCGGTTGAAAAATAATAGCATGTATTCCCCCTAAGGGTTTATAAAACAATTAAGTAATGGAAAGTTGGGCTATGAACTCACCTTAAGTTATATAGCAAGTAGTGAATGTCATGGTCGAATCGCGAAGGTTTCTACAAGAAACCTATAATAGAATGTTGCGACTTAGGATTGGAGTAAAGAATATGAAGAATTGCCTATATATGTCTTGCATTTAGTTCATGATGTAGTACTTAGTATAGTGTAAGTATTTGAATAAAAATGGTTTATGAAACATGTATAGTTTGTATATCGCTTACTACCGTTCGGGCTGACATAATTCAGATGTCATGTAGTAAACGTTCGAGGAGCCAGGACACTTTAATTCATAAATCCACAACTCATCTCGACGGCTTACTTAATGAACCCCTCACATGAGGCTCCCTACTATTGTAGTATTTGATAAAATATATATAAGTTTTTGATCCGAAAAGTTACATGTCCAAATAATTGAACAAACTTAGGAAAGTTTACTTTTGGATGAAGATTGTTATTACAATGAGTTTCTTGAGTCTAGTATGAATATTACTTGCAAAGTCTCATGGTTATTTTGATGGAGTAGATCCAAATTGGATGTTTATATTGCCATAAACTCTATAGTTCATGTTTTCGTCTTGGTAAGTTTATATGGTCTTTAGCCATGGCTTTGCCGTGACTTTGGTTATTGTTACCATTGTCTTGAGACTCATCCTTAGCCTTAGCCATGGTTGTGGTCTTGGCTTTATGTCATTAGACCTCTTGGTTTCATTTAATCATAACTATTACATGGTCATTTGGTCTTAAAATGGGCTGTTAAGAATTTGAAGAAAAATATCACTCGTAAAGCATTTTCAGGGCTAGAGCTTCTTTGATCATGAACGAAAATGTCGTTCTAGATGAATTTTGTGTGTTAACTTTTTGATGAATCGGACCAGAAGTGCCACTTTCAAAAAGGTCAGAATGCTAACAGGTTGTTTTTAGGCAGTTTCGGCGTTTTGGTTTCGCTAACTTCTTGTGGCCATAACTTTTGACTCGTGTACTCGTTTTAGGTGATTCAAATTGCTATGTTTTCCTTGTTAAGTCCTATTTAACATTAGGTAAGTGTCCAATATCATAGTTATACTATTTTAGTCGTGGTTCTCAATATAAGTCACTGGTTTACATGTTTACTTAATATAAGTTACCATATACATACCATAACTTGTTTTGCCAATTTTTATACATCATGAATATAATAACAAGACAATATATAGTATGAACGAAATATAAATAGCATGGAAATGATATTTAGTAAGAAAGTATGTTAGGGTTTCCTTACAACTTTAGGCTTTCTAAAAAAAGGAAGGTAACTAGTAAGGAAAGGACTTTGATTGACAAACTTCTCTTCACTTTAGTAATCCTTCTACTCTTGTATTCCTGAAGGATTTGTGATGAAGATTTAGGTGACTTGAGTGGATCTAAACTCAAGAGAATCACATAAACTTGCAAGTGTAAAAATATGGAGTCCACTTGGAGCTTGAAACTAGTTGAAATACTTGAAGTTGGAAATCAAATGAAGAGTGTATGGGTTTGTTTGTGTTGTGCACGACTAAGAGGGATGGGGAGGGCTTTTATAGTGAGTTGAGGAGGTGCTAGGAAGGTGTTAGGAAGGTGCAATGAGGAGGTGCAAGTATTTAGGATATTTAGGAAGCTTTCTTAGCAAGTTTTACACATGTATGGATCCTAGCATGTTATTCGGGTCTACTTCAATATCGCAGGTATGTTATGAAGTATCAAGGGATAAAATATTGTTATCTTTCTTGCAAGTATTGACGAGTAACCACGTTCATGCAGAACGGATGAACATGTCACTTCATTATTGTGACCATACAATGAAGACCTGTTGCTACGTGTGTGAAGAAGACTGGCAAGGTGATGAAACGTTTCTGCTTTTTGGTTTATTGGGGTTAGCTGAATTGATACATCATTGTAGTTCAGTAAAACGACAGGTTTCTGAGTCTACCGAGGCTCAAATTGTTACTGAGGTAAGCAAGATCTGTGTCAATTCACGTGCTTCAGGACCAAGATGGTACGGTGCTTATCTTCTTAGCTATTTTGGCCTGTATGGTTTTCCATCAAAACTTGGGAATAGGATCAGGAATGTTCTCAATGGGTATGAACATACAAAATTGACATTAGTTCTTGCTAACCACGAGCTTGTAAATGTTCATGGTGTCATTGTTAGAGTTCGTTGTCCATCATTGTTGCCTTCTAAGGAATTAGTGGAAACTTATAACGGTAAATCTTTAAAGAAAGAAGTTCGGCTCTCTGCTTATGTCAATCACGAGGCGTTACTGAAGTTGTTGAAATATGTCTACTCGGGACATTTAAAGGCGCGAGAAGACCTTTTAAAGAGATTGAAAACATTAGCTAAACATTGTCATTTACAGCCTTTAGTGCAAATGCTTTGCAAAACTCATCCGAAGTGGAGGACATGTTTTCCAAGCTTTGACCTTGCCTCTGCTCTTGGACCTGACGGGTCCCATTTCTCGTAAGGATCTCTTTCTTTTAACTTAATCATAATTTACTAGTTTAAGTGCATCTTTTTTATGTTCCGCTGGTTTTTGCACTTGCTCATCATATTCACGTTTTGTGTTGTTTATAATAGTTTGTTCACTATCGCAGGGACATCATCCTTGAAGCTAAGGGTAATACATCTGAGGACTGGATTTGTGAAACATGCTCGTCATTAAAGCCACACTTACATGCTCACAAGGCCATTTTATGTGAAAGTTTTGACCACATGCGTGCTTTACTTTGTTCAGGAATGCAAGAAAGGTGTTTAGAGATTGTCTACATTCATTGTTATATATGATGTTATCGAATTTACCAAAAATAAAGTAGATTCATTTGAATGTTGACTTACTTTGGTTTATCATTCCTTGCAGCCAGTCGGAAAGTATAAGGGTCGATCTTGGTTGGGAAGCTTTGGCTAAGCTAGTTAACTGGTTTTATTCTGGTGAACTAGTACCGAAGCCAAAATATGGATGTGTATGGTATAATCTAGACGAACAACAAAAATTAAATGAAGTGATTCCATATGTGGAGCTTTATTGCCTTTTTGATAGTTGGCTTCTCGAAGACATTCACAAGGAATGCTTAAATGTAATTGCAAGTTGCTTAGATTCGGCTAGCATGGCAATCAAAATAATCCAGATTGCGGCTGATTGTTTTCAGTGGGATTTAGTGGGGTTGGAAGCCAAATCTGTTGCGCCTTCATATCATCGTCTACGTAACTCTGGGGTGCTTCATGAACTTGATGAAGAGCTTGTTGATATAGTACGTGTTGCTTATGTTGACTACTCTCAAAGTGGTGGTCGAATGTGATTATAGAAAAAAAGTGTATACCAGCTTTGATGTGTTAGAATATTAGTGTGTAATAGTTAGGATATAAGTTTAGGGGGTTAATTGTATTTTAGCTCAAACTTAAGGAGGTTAATCATGTATTAGGAAAGTTCATAACCTTCTCAATTATAGAATCCTTGTTCACCAAGGATTAGGTTTCTCCCCCTTCATTCTTTATAAATAGGGATGAGGGGGTGATGTTTTATGTGTACCTTCTTTTCTTGCTCACGTTTAATAAACGTTTGAGTGTAAAATATCTCGTGTGTGTCGGTGCCACTCGGCATCAAGGGATCATAACCCTTTGCCGAGGTCTTGTTGGAGTAGTTCTTGATTCGTGGTTCCGCTCTAGAAATCGGTTTGTTGGATTTCTTCCAACAATTGGTATCAGAGCCAGGTTCGAGAAGAACGAATCACACAACGTGGATAGAGCTAAAACAAGAGAAACGAGTGAACCGGGTTTTGTTCGTCGGTTACTGCGTAGTCGTGGGAGAATTGGCGCTGCGGGTTCGTTAACCGTTGGATTTCTACGAAATTCGAACCGTAGGTTGAAGACACATAGATCTAGGATCTCACCGGAGGAATCTTGCATTGGAGCTTCCAGGAAAGAGATATAGGTTGTCGAATTTTCTGGTTTGGTTGTTGTGTTCTTTGTCGTTTTCGGTTATTGTTTGGCTATAGTTGTGTAGATTACATGGTTCAAGGTTTCTAGGTTTTCGAGTCAAGATTACTTGGGAAACAAGGTTCTTGAAGTTGTCTTGCAAGGAGGTGGATCGAATCTCCTAGGGTTATAGGAAATCATTTTCTTTTGTCACAAGGTTCTTGAAGCTTCGGTTTTGAGCTTCAAAGGTGACAAGGTTTTGCAAGAAGTTTCAATTTCAAGTTTTCGATTTCTTGGAGTTCAAGTCTTGGTGGTTCTTGGAAGACAAGTAAGGTTTAAATTTGTCATGGGATTCAAGAAAAGTGATTACTTGGAGTACAAGGTATATCAAGGTTGTAGACTTGAGGTAGAAAGATCGAAGCTTTAGGGTTTTTCTAAAGGTTAGTTGATCAAATTATTACAAGAAAGCGGGTTTAGCACACGGCTTGCGAGACTTGTTGGTAAAGTTGGTTAAAAAGCAACTTAACAAGGTTTGTAGCAAGGTTAAAGAAGAATGGCTAGTATGAATACTAGGTTAAACATCGAAAAGTTCTATGGGAATATTGTACAAAAACATGGAGGTTCAAAACAAGTTAGGTTCAAGCAACTTGGTCTTGGTATTAAAACAAGGGTCCATGGAGTACATGTTCAAAAGTGTGTTTGGTTTGAGGTGGAACTACAGGGAGCTTAGGAAAATTGTGAAGCTGAGGTAATTCAGGAGAGTAACGATCATGCTGTAGTGGCTCAAAGAAAGTTGGAGGTTAAACAACTTGAAGAAAAGACAAACACGGATTGCTTGGTAAATAAGCAGTTACATCTTGGTGCAAAGGTCGGGGCAGACATTATGAAAACCGGAGCACCTGGTCAAGATGGTGCAGAGGGTAATGCTGCTGAAAGTTATATAGGTGACAGTAATATGGCTGCTTTGGGAATTGCTGCAGTGATAGAAGAATATGCACATGAGTCATTGAATTTCAAGGATGCAGTTGCTTGTGAGGTAATTTCCAAGTGGATGGTTGTAATGAAAGAAGATATGGATACTCGGCTTATTATGTGTTTGCTCAGCAACGGTTTCAGGCGAAGCGGCAACGACAGTGAAATATATTACTGGAAGTATGCACCAGGTATGTTCATATATCTATTCCTCTATATAGATTATATGGGGTTTACTTGCGAAAGCAAGGCTGAGATCTAGGTTACCAAGAGTTGGTTGGATGAAGAAAAGGAAAATATACTTGGTATGAAGATCTTCAGGACTCAGAGTGGTAATACTCTGAGGGTGTCACGATTCAGGTTTTCCAACGGGATGTCGGTTCAGATATTGTTGGGGGGACACTCTAAGCTGTTGTTAGAGGGTAGTCTGTCAGGGAATCGTGATGAAGAAAAGAAGAGTAAGGGGTCATGTATATATGCAATTGGAAGTCAGAAGTATCAAGTTGTCTGCACGAGACCTGACATAACATCTGCGGATGTGGGAATGTTGGATAGGTTTGATCGTGGATTACAGACGGACGTACATGCTTTTGTGGATTCTGACTACATCATGGGTAGATCAATCACAATGTACGGGTTTATGATACAGGAATGTGCGGTGAGTTGGGAAGCTATGTTGCAGCACATGATGACTTTGTTAACAACTGAAGCGGAGTATATGACACTTGCTGAAGAATTGAAGGAGGATACATGGCTAAAGGGACTCTCTACAGAGTTAGGATTTGAGCTAAGGTTAGTAGCGGGTATTGCTACTGGTGCCTTGATGAAGGCGGTCCCCGGTCCGAGGTTCCAGCACTGGTTGAAGCTGCTGCGTATCGGACAAGGCTAACTATTACCACTAAGGTGGAAATTGTTAGAATATTAGTGTGTAATAGTTAGGATATAAGTTTAGGGAGTAATTGTATTTTAGCTCAAACTTAAGGAGGTTAGTCATGTATTAGGAAAGTTCATAACCTTCTCAATTGTAAAATCCTTGTTCACCAAGGATTAGGTTTCTCCCCCCTTCATTCTTTATAAATAGGGATGAGGGGGTGATGTTTTATTTGTACCTTCTTTTTTTGCTCAAGTTTAATAAATGTTTGAGTGTAAAATATCTCGTGTGTGTTGGTGCCACTCGGCATTAAGGGATCATAACCCTTTGCCGAGGTCCGCTCTAGAAATCGGTTTGTTGGATTTCTTCCAACAAGATGTGCTAAAATATAGTGGGTATAGATAAAAATGTTGTAGTAGTCAGTTGCTATATAGAGGAAGATTATATATATACATAATTTCCATCTGTGATCTTTATTGAAATTTTAAATGATTTTGAGGTATATATGACAGCAATTTTGTGGAATATAGTGTTAACGATCAACAGGTGACATTATTACCATGACACGGTTTGTTCAACAAGCTACTTGGTTAAAATCGCAAGTTAATAATTACAGGTCCGTCGTTCACGCTTCCTTGCTGAATGTGGGAGACATTGCTGTTTCTTTTTTCATCCTGTTTGGATACACACTCTGGTTGGAACTGTCAAGCTTGTTTAGAATAAGGATTGAATGAAGGAATGGTGTTTCTTTTTATTCATGAATAAATAGCCTAATGAATAAAAATAATTATTTATGTGCCGCTTAGAGTTAAGGGAGGTGATTTGCACACTCCTCTTTTTTATTTGCACACTCACGGTACAAGTAATCAAAGCATGCTATCAATATGGTACAACTGCCTAATGCGTTAATTGGAGTGTCCCAATCAAAAATCAATGTGTGCCAATCAATTCCCTAAAGTTAAATACCTTTTTAAGATGGAACAATACTCTAGTAAAATAACAGTTTGATATAATAATTTCTGTTAAATTCCTTGCTATGATGATTACACAAATAATAAGAGTAACTTTCAATATAATACGGGTATCAAATAAGAACTTAGGTGCAGTTTGGTTAGGGGGTGCAGGGGGAATTGAATGATAGATTCTTATTTATCAATTTACTTGAAAGAAAAAGTAATGATATCAATTTTAAAATGTCATTATATGCTAAATAGGTGACTTTTGGATGATTCCATCTGACACAGGAATGTAAGCCACACACTTTCTTTTTCTTTTTGATTTTTGTCATTTAGTTACAAGTCTTTTAAGTTAAATAACTAAATATTTATAAATAAATATATAAATTAAATAATTGTTAATTTTATCTCTCTTACTATTCTTTTAAACCAATCCCAAATCCAAATCTAATTCTAAACCCACTTACAAACCAAACGGGCCCTTACTTGTTTATACCCGCTAAAATATATGTTTTCCTAAGCTCATTTAACGGGCTGGTTGAAAATTTGATAAGGCCATATGAACTAGGTTATATGCCCAAAAAATATCAAATTTAGAAAACCTCTCTTAAAGAAAAGAAGATTATGGGCATGTACGGTGATTGGTAGTTTAATCTCAAATTCCTCTTTCTTCTTTTTGATTAGCCCAATCACACATCACCATATCATTATGTGACTTTTTTTTTTTTTTTTTTTTTTTTTTTTTTTTGTAAATCTTATGTAGGTCTGGCATTACCCGTAAAAATAATTGTATCTGGAAATTGTAGATAAAGATGAAGCGGACAGTTGATTGATTGATGGTTTATAAATAAAATTGAATTCACCAAACAAACAAACAAACTCACTAATAACCAGAAAACAAAAGGGAATTGATTTATTGATTGATTTAGTGTTTATAAATAATAAAAAAAAAATGTCGGTAATGATAGTAACAAGTTTAGGGGAATTAGTCATCGATTTGCATACATATCGCTGCCCCTTCACCTGCAAAACCTTTCTCAAAATCTGCAAGTAACGAATTCATTCCTTATTATTATTATTATTATTATTATTATTATTATTATTATTATTATTATTATTATTATTATTATTATTATTATTATTATTATTATTATTATTATTATTATTATTATTATTATTATATACTTATTTAGGGCTAAATAACTTTTTCATCATATTACTTATTACTTTGGTGGATTTTTTTACATCTTTCCCCCTTAGGGATGTATGTGAGTTTTTGGCTTTGGTTCGGTGTGAATGAGATGACACAAAAGACAGATATACGGTTCCAAGGAAAAAAAGGAAAACGTGTTTTTGTGTTATGGCAAAACCGTGTAATTGTGATAAGGATTATGATATCCTTATATTTTTGGGACGATATTAGGCGTTTTTCTTATCTCTTCTACTCCACATGCACGACATACACAAAAGATGGCTAGGAAATCGGTTGTACAAGTTTGGAATAAAAGCAAACGTATAACTCTTTATATATACATTACAAATCATTTAATATATATAACTTAGGATTAGTTTTAGATAATTTAGACTAATAGTTTAATTAGTTTATATAATGTAATTTTTAATATAATGTAAATTTTTATATTTATAATCCATAACTTAGAAAAAATTCAAATTGGCTCGTAAAATGATATATAGTCCAAATATTTCAGGTTTTACATCCGTTCCCACGGTAAGGCTAACGATCATTTCATTACTTAGTTTAGTGCAAGCATAATCCATCAATGGCCCGTTAAGGCAGCCAATACGCAATTCTAACCCAACTCAATACCCATCACACATTTTGCACTAACAGTATGGATGAAATAATTTGTCTTGGATGTATTTCATAAAGGGTCATATTCTTTAACTGTTTCTACGTCATCTTCTGGTAATTGATGAAACGATGGATGCCTAGACATATCGGCAGATGGTTCATGATTATGTGCCAAGTTGTTTATCTTAGAAACCCAAGAACCACCGTCTTTTTTTATTATTATTATTTTTTTTTTATTATTATTATTATTATTTTCCTACTATGTGTGGAAGGGGCATTTGGTTAAACAAGATATTGTGCTCCTTTTTCGTTTTTCTCCAACAGTATGTCCATCTCGGTGGGCACCACTTCGGTCACATTGCAAAGGGACATAGTCGTCTTTTTTTGAATCGTGAATAGATAGGCCATATGCTATAGCATAATAAAAGGCTTGCACGCTCTTTAGTAGTTCATCACACGATTCGAATGTAGAGCTAGTAAGATAATGTTATTCATTTTGAGTTATTGAGCTTGGCGAGTCCATCGAGTTCATTTGTTTCCTAAAATATATAATGGAAAATAAGAGGAAGCTAGTTTCGTTATGCATAATTAGTAAGTTCAGTATGATAAATGTAGTTCACATATGATTAGTAAAATCCAATATGATACATGTATTATTGCATGGCAAAAATGAAAATCTAGACAATATTAATAAATATAAGCAGTCAAAAAGTCTTATTACTATTACATGGCAAACATGAAAACTAATTCTATATATATATGTTCGATTACAGTGGTAAAGATTAGTAATTAATTCATGTTAAAGAAATAACACTGAGTAAGTTAATGGGTTAATGACATATAATAGCAACGTACTTTTTCATTTGTGCAATTATCAGATATAAACTAACCTTGTGTATTATTGGCTGACATGTGTATTAAGGTAAACTATTATATTAATCATCAACCAAAAGTACAATATAAGTATCACACTGTCTAATTGGACATACCCAACGATAGATTCAACAAAAGAACATTATCCGATATCAGATACGACTACACTATGTTCCGATATTTTGTTAGTAATGAAAAACGTTCGGTAACTTCCATAAAATCCCTTCGAACCCCACCGTATTCTTTAAAGAAAAGACAGAAAAAACTTCATGTATTTAGTTATAAAATATTAAAATGATTATTGCCAATATCTTTTATCAAATCCCAGTATTCATTATGAATAATTTAAAGAAGTCAACCATGTAAAATAAGGTCCTAACACTTTAACTTCACTTCTGATTAATATAAAGTAGTGCAGAAAACAAAATCAATCATATTATTAACAGCTTCATGTTGATACAACTATATCCTGTTGATGACTCTTCAAATCTGTTGAACTAAAAAGCCTTTGAACTATTGATATTTTCTGTAACCACACCTGTAAGATGATACAAGTATACAACAGGGAAGTTAAGATTGAAATCTCAAAACTGATTTACCCCGATGCAAGGCCTCGAGATCGAACATCGAGTTCGTTATGAAAACAATCAACAATATGAACAAAAATAAGATATCATGAAAATAGAATATTTTTAAAGAAAGAAAGTACAGAATGGCTACATTATTTCAAGTTACAATTACATAGGAGTAAAACACTGTACTCCGATCTTCAACAATTTGTATGTCTGATGTATTAACACATGACTCAAAAAACCACCTGTACCCAAAAATACCCAGACCTTTTAACTGAAAAATGCTGTGAGGGAGACGATTTATTCTTGTATCTCTTATATCTAACTCTTTTAGACATTCTAAACATCCAATTTCTGCAGGCAGTTTCTCAACTCTAGTACAACCATAGAGATTTAGATATTTCAGATGTTTCATCTCACAGATGCTGTTTGGAATATCTTGTAAAAGGTAACACCAACTTACATTTAGCCTCTCTAAACATTCTGATTTGCCAAGATCCTTAGGTAACTTCTTAAGATGTTCCAATGATACAGTTAGATTCACTAGATTCGGAGTCATCCCAAGGTCAAGGGTCTTCAACTTTAACTCATTTAGCTCAAGGGATCTAAGATTTAGACATTCAGTTGGCATATGAAGTTCTACCAAATTGTCACAATACTTGATACTTAGCATCTCAAGCGTCGGAGTCATCCCAAGGTCAAGGGTCTTCAACTTTAACTTACTTAGCTCAAGGGATCTAAGATTTAGATATTCAGTGGGCATATGAAGTTCTACCAAATCAGCACAATACGTGATACTTAGCATCTCAAGCATCGGAGTCAACCCAAGGTCAAGGGTCTTCAACTTTAACTTACTTAGCTCAAGGGAACTAAGATTTTGACATTCAGTGGGCATATGAAGTTCTACCAAATCATCACAATACCTGATACTTAGCTTCTCAAGCGTCGGAGTCAACCCAAAGTGAAAGGTCGTCAACTTTAAACGACCGAGATCAAGGGATCTAAGATTTAGACATTCAGTTGGCATATGAAGTTCTACCAAATCCTCACAATACGTGATACTTAGCATCTCAAGCATCAGAGTCAACCCAAGGTCAAGGGTCTTCAACTTTAACTTACTTAGCTCAAGGGAACTAAGATTTAGACATTCAGTGGGCATATGAAGTTCTACCAAATCATCACAATACGTGATACTTAGCTTCTCAAGCATCGGAGTCAACCCAAGGTCAAGGGTCTTCAACTTTAACTTACTTAGCTTAAGGGAGCTAAGATTTAGACATTCAGTGGGCATATGAAGTTCTACCAACTTGTCACAACACTTGATACTTAGCATCTCAAGCGTCGGAGTCAACCCAAGGTCAAGGGTCTCCAACTTTAACTCACTTAGCTCAAGGGATCTAAGATTTAGACATTCAGTGGGCATATGAAGTTCTACCAAATCCTCACAATACGTGATACTTAGCATCTCAAGCGTCAGAATCAACCCAAGGTCAAGGGTCTTCAACTTTAAGTAACTTAGCGTAAGGGAGCTAAGATTTAGACACTCAGTGGGCATATGAAGTTCTACCAAGTCATGACAAGATTTAATAGTTAAACTTTTAAGATTTGGAATAATCCCCAGCTGGTGAAGCGTCCGCAACTTTAACTCACTAATGGTGAGAGATACGAGGTTTAGATATTCAGTAGGCATGTAAAGTTCTGTCAAATCCTTACATGCTGTAAGATGTACATCGACAAGATTCCGACTATTCCCGAGGTGAAGGGTCCTCAACTTTGAATGACTGATTGAAATGAGCTGTGGACATTCAGAGGGCATGTGTTCTATCAAATCAGGACAATCTTTGAGACTTAGCATCTTAAGATTTGGAGTAATCCTGAGGTCAAGGTTCCTCAACAATGTGTATGAGAGGTCGAGAGATACGAGGTTTAAACAACTTGCAGGAGTGAACACGTCATCAACGATCCTTAAGTTTGAATCACTGATTTTAAAGGATCTAAGATATAGACATTCAGCGGGCAAGTGAAGTTTAACCAAGTATTTACAATTTTCGAGAATTAACTCTTCAAGTTTCGGAGTAATCCTGAGGTCAAGGATCCTTAACTTTGAATTACTGAGTTTGAGGGATCTAACATTTACACCTTTAGCAAGCATGTGAAGTTCTACCAAATTATTGCAATCTTCAAAAATTAACTCCGCAAGATTCTGAGTATCTCCGAGCTTAATGATCCTTAACTTTGAATGACTAACTTTGAGGGATCTAAGCTTTAGACTTGTAGTGGGCATGTGAAGTTCTACCAAATCATTGCAATCTTCAAGAATTAACTCTGCAAGTATTGGAGTAATTCCGAGCTTAAGGATCCTTAACTTTGAATGACTAAATTTGAGGGAGTTAAGCTTTAAACTTTCAGCAGGCATGTGAAGTTCTACCAATTCATTACAATATTCAAGAATCATCTTTTCAAGGTTTGGAGTAATCCCGAGGCGAAGAGTTTTCAACTTTGAATGATTAAGTTTGAAAATTCTAAGATTTTGACTTTCCGCGGGCATGAGGAGTTCTACCAAATCATGACAATTTATGAGACATAGCTTATCAAGATTTGGGGTAAGCGTGAGGTTGATGGACCTGAGCTTTAGACTTTCGGTTGGCATCCGAAGTTCTACCAAATCCTCACATGCGATAATACGTAACATCTCAAGATTTGGAGTCAACCTAAGGTCAAGGGTCCTCACCTTTAGGTTAAACATTTCGAGGAACCTGAGCTTATAAAGAACCTATAACAAGCACACACACAACCAAAAAGAAAGATGAATATTTGTGCAATGACAGGCCAATAGATATACACCATTATGGTTAATCACATATGTGAAACAACCATTATCAATTAAATACCTTTTCTTCTCCACCTTCCCAATAGATATACACCATTATGGTTAATCACATATGTACCCATATAAGAAAAAAAATTTGTTGAGTACACGAAAGTAACATTTTTGGCAAGTATAGTACATTAATAGTTATTTTGCCCAGTAGCATAAGTAGAGGTAAAGCAAATTAAATAATGTAACTAAATATACACTATACAAAATTCAACATGATAGTGAATGAGTGGCATATAATAATATGTCATGTACATATAATTTTGACTTTGGCATATTTAAAATAAGTTTTGTACATTTTTAAAAGTATCTTGCTATTATATGAACTTAATCCCAAAATAAAATGTGTTAAAGTCTCATAAATCCTTACCAAGTCATTAGCCAATATATCTTCAATTTCCTCATCAATCCACAATCGGCTATGTCTATGAGGTTCATCAGGGTGCAAACGACGAACAATATGCCTGCCCATTTCTTGTATATGGTCGTGCATGTCCAATACCCCATTGGAAATTTTGAGGAGAGATTTCTGCTCAAGAACTCTTAAACCATTTATAGCGTGAAAACCACAACTTTCAAGCACTCTGATTGCTTCGTCTTTATACCACCCTTCTAGTAAGCAGGCAATGTCTAGGAATATTTCCTTGTGATCCTCCTTGAGACCATTATAGCTTATTTCCAATTTTTCCATAGTTGCCTCTAAGGGAATTGTTTTTAATCTTTCTAAGGCATCTTTCCAATCTAGCACATCTTGACCACAGAGAAATGAACCCAAAACTTGAATTGTTAAAGGAAGGCCATCAGCATATTTTACAACTTCTCCTGATAGGTCTTTGTATCCTTCAACCGGGATCTCTCTTCCAAATGCATACCTACTAAAGAGGCAAAGTGCTTCATAGGGCGACAACAGACTGATTTGATGAACAAAGGTATGAATGAAGTTCACTCGGTGGGCTACTAGCACTTGCTCATCTCGTGTGGTAATGATGATTCTGCTTCCCGGCTTAAACCAGTTAGATGCACCAGATAACGCCTCTAGCTGCTTTGTATCATTCACGTCATCTAGAACAAGAAGAAGCTTTTTACGATGTAACATCTGTCTCATCGTGTTTTTACCACCAGAAACACTGCTAATGGTGATGTTTTGATCGCTGAAAACATCCATAAGGATTTGTTTTTGTAACTTCTTCAAGCCGGACAAAGAGGGTTTTGAGAATTCCCTGACATTTTCAACAAAACTTTTTCCCTCGAACTGATTGGATATTTGGTCAAAAACAGCTCTGGCCAAAGTTGTTTTCCCACCACCACCAATCCCCTTAATTCCAATCATGCGAACATCTTCAACACCAATTTCTATAGATGAAAGAACCTTATTTATTCGCATCTCCATGCCTACTAAATTCTCATCAGCACTTGAATTGATAGAACATAACTTATTAAAAATATGGGAAACAACTATTTGGATTAGCTTAGATTCATCCCTGTAAAAGAACAAGATCATCACTCATATGAACTTAGATTAGAAAGAAACTAAACTAAAAATAAGTTACAAGTTTTAATGAAGCTAGGGTCAATTTACCCATTAGTTGTCGCCTTTAAATCCCACCCAACGAGATCGGCTGCTTCTTTCAAAGCCTCCCTCCATTTCCCAGCAGCTTCTTTCTTTACATGCTTGGAAAAGGCTTCTCCAACTAGTCCAAGTTGCTTTCTGACTTCAGTGGGCTCCACATCATAGAAGACTGGATAAACATTCTGGTCGGTCGTCTTCTTACATTCCATAATCTGCACAAGCTCATTTAGGCACCAAGATGAAGATGCATATGTCTTTGAGAAAACAATGATGAAAAATCTTGACTCTTGAATGGATTTGAGGAGTTGATCGTTGATCCTTTCCCCTTTCTCGATTTTCTCATCGTCTTTGTAAGTTTCAATGCCTTTTTGCTCAAGAGCTTGATAAAGGTGGCCAACAAAGTTCTTGCGAGTGTCTTCACCCCTGAAACTCAGAAAAACATCATACTTGAAGCTAGTTTGAATGGATAGGCTTGAAGTGGATGCCCATGGAGTTATGGATGAAGGATCGGATAAACGTAATCTCTTGTTGGAGGACATATCTACAAACTGATTGCAAAGAAAAGTGAATGAAATGGATCAAAGGTAGGCGTTGACTCAAAGAAACTTGATAATGTGAAAAGGTGATTGTGAAATGATGTTGAGAAACAAAAGCCACAAATAAACAGAGAAATACTTGAAGCTCTTTTGAATTGAAGGATATGATTGCAAGGAACTGGATGAGATGAATAATCTTTCTAGAGCAATTATTAACAAGATAATGGTAATGTCAAGGCAATTGCGTTTATGGATTATACGCGGAGATATAAAAACCGCGTTTGTGGATTATACGTGGAGATATAAAAACCCATCATTCAGTCAAATGAAATAAAATCATTCGTACATTAACAAAAGTTACATTTACGATCCTTCGTGTATTCGGATTTTCGTATTTTGTTCAAGCATTTTAATTTATGAAACATACGAGTAATTTTATTATTATTATTACTAGTTATAATACCCGTGCACGCGCAGGGTTTTTTCAAATTTTTTGAATAACGTAATTTTATTTATTAAAAAACAAATAATTTGATTTTTGTTTTGTTTATTTTTTTTCATTTAGTATTATACAATTAAAAGAGCTCGACTATGTGTAATTATAATGTCAGTATACACACGAGTTTTATTTTTAATATCTCGAATAATGTATTTTTATGTATTAAAAAACCAAAAATGTATTTTCTTGACTTAAGACTTAAATAAGCTTAATGTCACCTAACTTGAATAATATATATATGATTTAAAGCATATAATATAATAAAGAATTAAAACATATAAAGAATTATCAAAATTCTTAATATCACTTTATTTGATAAGATTTAAAATAATTAGGCGGTGGTGAGTTTTTTTTTAAATTCTTTAATAACGTAAACCAAAATGTTACTTTTTGTTCTTTCATTTTTTTTACTTAGACTTGGATAAACGTATGTTGATAATTGATTATTTTTTTACTTTTACATGTTTACTGTTTAGAAGTATTAGATGAATTATGAGTGGATTGATTATGTTTATCTTTTATCTCTTATGGGTCAACCCGTGCAGAAAACACCTGTTTTGATCCATTACCTAGCCCAACAAAGTTTGCCACTGCTATTCAAAAGTATACACAAAAAAATTTATAAAAGAAAATTTTATCTGATGTGTTATGCAGGCATTATAATCCCAAGCACGCACGGGATTTTTTCTAAATTTTTTAATAATGTTTTTTTTATCTACTAAACAATGAGTAGTAATTTTTTTTTTCTTTTTTTTTTTAGTAGTAGTAATTTAATTTTTCAAAATGTCAAATTCCCCAAATTGAATTTTCCTTTATTATATAAAAGATGTGAACAATCATATCTCTCTAAAAGAACACAAAGCACAACTATCATAGTGCCAATATTTTTCATAGTACGGGAAATTTAATCGTCACACAAGACCCACATTAAAGGACAAAGCCATATAACACAAAAACAAAAAATCCATCTTCATGCATGAGATATTTAAAGCAAACTAAAGCTAATGGTTAAGCAAAATGGTATCACATGTAATTACAAAAGAATAATAAATAAAACCCCATAAACTTTGGGTCTGATTAATAGATAGTAACTTTATAATCGTAGTTGGTACATTGTTATTTATCTCATTCAAATTCAAAGAAAGTTAACGGGTCAACCCAATACCACCCAGTTGCCTCCTATCATCAGTATGACATACAATAAAAAAACTAAAAACTACTTGACTCTCCCATTAACTAATCTCAGATGAGCTAAATCCATTGGAGCTTAGGATATTAAGTGACCATACATTGGCACTCTCTTTCAAAAAAGATTAATCGGAAATGACCCATTCGCCATTGCTTGTTGATTCATACAAACTTCTTTGACCCTTGATACCGGAGTCGAAGTCAGTTTTTTATCCGAATCTGATCCATCAGGTTGAGTCTCAAAAAGCGATTCTTTCTGCATTATCTCATCATCAATCAATTCAAACTTGATACCCATATTTCCCTCGTTGTTGTCTAGACCATCAAAATGAGTCACTGACGTTGTATCATCCGTTATATACATCTTATTCATATGCTCAAACTCACAGCCCAAATTCACCTCCTCGGCTCCTAACATATCTACCATGGAAAGGCCTTTCTTCATCTCCCTTTACATCATCGTTAAGGGCCACATAGATTGAACCATTACTTATAACATAATACCACAATCATATATCATAAACATAAAAGAAAGTATTGTTAGTATGGGACCAGTTGCATATACTGATATACATCTCTATTTATCTTTAAAATCCATATTACATTCTAAACAATTTTACACAAAATACATTTCTCATATTCACCAAAAGAGACATAACTTATTATTACTGGCTAAGAATATTAGATATGTGTTGCATATCACTTTGTACTTATTAGAACACTTGTCACTAAGAGACCATAAAATAAAGCATTACGTTCAGTTGTTACCAATATTGTGCCTACTCTTGCATTAACCAAATCTTCACAACACTAAACATCGCGCGATTAAGCTTCTATTTCTAGTGCCTTCAGTTGGCAATATGGTAATCTATGTATATCCTAGGTGACTTAAAGCCTTCAATTGTATGGGAGCCTATTGCCTACTGTTGTTTGTTATTAGCACACGAAGATTTGATGTAATTTAACAATTATAAACTCAAATGATTTTTTCCTATTCTTGCCATTCTTAGAAGTGAAGTCAACACCAGTTTTCATAGTCCATAATTGGTTGGTTCATAACTTCATATTATAACTTCAACCAAGTAATACTAATATGAAACAACTTGTTTTTGTTTTTCGCCACACACACCGACTAATCCAACAAACTGAAGGCAACTTACATTTTATCGCAATTATCCTAATGTAGTAAATCCAATAAAATATACAATTTAGATTAGAAAGTATTTGGGCAAAGCTTATTGGAGATGCTTATTAGCTTATTATTTTTAGCTAAATAATATAATCTCTAAATTAGGGGATGTTTCAGATTCAATATACAAAACAGATTATTCGTTTGCAATATTGCACTGACTTTCAAAATATTTTCCTCGAACGCATAAACACTTTAATTCATCAATTAAACTAACAAAATCAAAAACCCATATCGCAAATCAAAAATCAACTTCCAAAACAAACCAGGTTAATTAATAGTTCTAAATTATTATGATTGAGATTTATAGTCGAACCATACTATAATTTTTATCACTCAAGCATTATCAAAACCCAATAAAAATCAAAACTTTAATGAGAAAACATTATGAAAACTAATCAAATCCCTTCAAATTGAAAATTAAAACCAATTGACTTACACAATGTATACAAATGTGATGAACACCATCGAAACCCTAACATTAAATCATCTCCGGAATGTTGCTTGGGATCGATGATTTTGTGTGAGATCAATCAAGAGAGGTTTGGGATCGATGATTTTGTGTGAGATCAATCAAGAGAGGTTTGGGAGAATGAAGATGTGTGAGATCGATCACAAAAAATAAAACTCAATACCCATCTCTGGAATGTAGTGTGAGAATGAAGATATCACAACACTCCGGCTCTTTTTCAAATTTACAATTCAGTCCAAAAATATAGGAAAATACCTTTTGAGTACATGTGTATATTTATTTTTTTGTGCATTTAAATTGTAGAACGAATGTTAATCTATTTTTTTACAAATTAGGAAATATTTAAGTATATTTATTAAAGTTTTTTTTAAAAAAAATTAATTAATAATTAAAATATTACCAAATAAGGTATGAATTGATTTTTTGAAATGAAAAAATTCCAATAGGGGTTTTACTTTATTATATAAAAGATTATTATTATTATTATTATTATTATTATTATTATTATTATTATTATTATTATTATTATTATTATTATTATTATTATTATTATTACGAGAAAGGCACGGACGTCGCGTTGCGGGCGTGTCTTTTTTTTTTTTTTTTTTTTTTTTCCGTATAAGTAAAGCATAATATTTAGTGGTTTTTTTGTTTGTTTTCTTTATAACATAGTCATAGGTTATCACGGAAAAGAGATGTTTCAAAATGAGAAGTTTTTTCTACATCATTTGGTTTACCCGTAATTTTCCATTCTCGTTGTCGAGAGACATAAATAACCATAGCATGGTAGAACTAATAATATTGTTACATTTTTTAAAATATGCATTTGTAGTTGTTTGTATTTTTTTTTTTTTTTTTTTTTTTTTTACATTTTATTTCTGTGCAATTAACCACTTGGACCTTTAAGTGGTATTTTTATTAATATAAATCCGTATGTTTAGGGGTTTCATTCTCACACAATTATCTTCTTCTTTTTCTTTGAAACCCTAAACGTAACGATTGATATCCAAATGGCATCGCCATCTACACCACGTGCTATGGCTTCTACTCCTAAATTTCAATAGTTGAAGCAAATTGCTGATTCTGATGATCTTGATGATGTTTTCCACCTACTTTTTAGCCAGCAAAACACTGAAATTGAGGGGTTAATCATGTTGCTAGGGCAAAAGCGTGATCATTTAGCTAAGGAGATCAAACGACTTGAAAAGTTGATTGAAGAAGGGGAACGTTTCTGCCCCTTTTCATGATGAAGGTGTTGATGGGTTGCAGTTTATGAAGGAGACGTTGGAGACGGATAAGAAGATTCTTGTTGGTTTAATTGGAGTGATGGATTTTGCCCGTGAAAGAAGGGCAGAGAAGAAGCATCATTTGGCTTGGTTTGAGAAGGTCTAGGCTGCTTTTGTGGTATCTTTTGGTCACCCTCTATTTTTCATTTTCGATTGGCAGGGTGTTTTAGTAATGGTCATGGTTTAGGCATCCCTAATATGTAATATGATGCAAGCCTTTAGGCAATTTTTGTATAGCCATTAGGCAATTTTTGTATCGGCATTATATCGCTTATGTATGAACTCACCTGTTAAGGTGTTGTTTATAAAAATATTGGTTATTATGCATTGTAAGTTGTTTTGTTTTCTTCTTCTTTTTTTTCTTTACACGCAACAGGGGATAAGAACGATTTTTAGAACTTTTTATTGTTTGATGCGTTTTAGCTATATTTTTATTATCCTTTGTGGGTTAAAAATTTCAAATTCTGACATACAGCAAGATCCATGAGTCATATATGAGTAAAAAAAAAGTTACATAGTTTAGGTAGGTATACTTTATTTATTTATTTATTTATTTATTTATTTATTTATTTTTTTTGCTTTTGTCAAGGCTTCAAGCACTGTGTTGCATGTGAAATGTAAAGAAAACTTAGGCGCTTTTAGTTTGGTTAGTTTTACTGTTCTTAGTTACATTGTTGCCTATATAAGGAGCAGGGGTGTGCTTCTTATTGCCACTTACATCTCTTTTACTTCACTTAAAAAAAATCTGCCAAACAAAATGCCACGAGCTCCTAACTTTGATGACTTGAAAGAGGATTGTAATTCTCATAGGCTCGAACATTGTTTTTGTTTCTTGTTTATGCAAGAGGCGGCTGAGAATGAAAGCTTCATCGCGCTCCTTGATGAAGAATGTGAAGTTGTACGTCGCAGAATGCAAAAACGGCGGGAGTTGCTTCAAGAGGGTCAAAGTTTTAGTTTGTTTGATCTTGTTTCTGGTAATGGGTTGCAATGCATGAGAGAGGCGCAGTATAAGGATGGTCATATTTTGGCTGCTTTGATTGTTGTTTTGGATTTGGCACGCGAGGCAAGGGATGAGAAGCGTAGGCATGTGGCAACGATGGAGCAGTATGGTTGATGTGGTTTGTTGTATTCTTCGATGTTGGTGTGTGTGTTAGTAGAAGTTCATCTAGGTTTCCATTCCCGTCTATGCTGTTATGTTTGTCAGTAAAAGTTCATCTAGGTTTCGAGTTCAGTTGTCAGTGATAATGGTTGTAAGCTATGCTAGTTATGTAAGTTATGTCAGTCATGAATAAAAGTATGAGTTTCTTCGTATTCACCGATCTTTTAGTTTCACATATGATGCTTTCATTATTTATTTATTTCGTCTACCAAATTTTTTTTATTTGCTAATATATTGATGATATGAAAGGTGTGCAATGCTAAACATATAACTGATGAGAGAGCAAATAGTTGCACCAAACAGCAAGGCTAATAGTTAATTAGTTTTAAAGTTATGGCTATAGAGGCCATGTACAAAATACAGATCGATGTAACTGTTTTACAGAAGACTCTTGCTTAGATAGTTGGTGCTAAGTAGTAGAAGCTAAAATAAACAATAAACAAGCTCAATACTCAGATCTACACTATTATACTATATTATGCAATTTTTAACTAAGAAATAAGAATTTAAACTCACTAATGGCCTCAGCTTAATAGAGGTTTCTTAGAGATAGCTACAAGCTCAAGCTTATTCAGAGAATAAGCCGGTACAGTCCATCTTGCCCCATCCATTGCAGGCAACTTCCTTAGCTTTACAAAACATGCTTCGGTATAACTGTTTTTGTGATTTTTGAATAGATAAGGTACTTTTTATGTATACTACAGTTTTACTATACTAAATTGAGCTTAAACAAACAATAAAACAGCTTATGTAAACTTTTGAAAGCTAATCCAACATATTTCTTATTTTTTATGTTTTTTCTAATTTTTTTTATATTTTTGATATAGGATGAAAAGGTTTAAGAGATAAAAGTTTATAAAAGCTTAGAATGATTAAGAGGAGCTTTATAAAACAGTAACAAGCTAATTAAACTAACTTTAAGATAATTTGTGAATTTGAGGAATTTAAACAAGTACGAATTATAAAGATCAAACTAATAATTTTATTAAATGAAAGCTGAGATTACACTACTGAAAACTTAGATTACAAGTTTAAAAACTAAATCTATCACTACAAAAGCTATTTTGACAGCATAACCCTGCACTAAAACTACACTGAAATGGTGAGGTGAGGGGTTCCTTTTATAGCATAGATGAGGTGTGGATAAGGATCTTCTCAGAAGCTGCTAGATCCTTTCTTGATAGCCCTTGGATTGATTCTCACCTAGAACTCTCAATCGTGGCCCTTGGGTCAAATCAGTGATGTGTATGGACCAATAGAAAGCTGGGATTTGTCCACTGTGGCAATCCTTGAGGTCACTGTCCATGTCAGCTTGAAAGATGCTTAGTACTAAGCTCCATTGAAAGGTACGGATGGGAATTTAGTGGTGGGAGGTTGAAGATAAACCGTGTACGCGGGGGTGTCTTGGTTGTTTTTTTTTTTTTTTTTTTTTTTTTTTTTTTTGGTTTGGTTATTGTTTAAATTGTGGGTTTGGGTTACGGGTTAAGTAAAAAGGGTGGGTTGTGATGGTTACGGGTTTGGGCCAGGTGGTGTTGGGCTTTAGTGGATATGGCTTGGATTAGGTTTTAGTTTTATAGTAGATTTGGTTAAAGTAGTGTATATCACAAGGACCATTTGTGAATTTTCTAAAAATGCAAGGACCAAAGCTACTATTTTTCACATGTGTTCTCCAAGGGCCTTGATGTTAATCTTCAATTCTTGAGGGGCCTCTGATGTCAATTCTTCAAAGGGACCAAACTTGAAAATTTTGAAAGTAGAAGGACCAGTTTTGCGGACTTTCACAAACTTCCATCAAGGGTCATTTTTGTCATTTCTTCAAACTTCAAGGACTTGATTTGACTTTATGAGCTCAACTTTGACCATTATGCTTTCCCGGCCTTGGCTTTTGACACTTTTCCAATTCTCGTGCTCGTTTTGTCATTTTCTCAGTGATTTTTGTCCTTTTCTTAAATATCCGTACCTGCATGATCACAGATACAAAAACACAATATCTTTGGCATTTATGCTTAGTTTTTGGTCTTAATTTGGTAAAAAAAAAAAAGTATGTGAATAAACACATACTAGCCCCCTTAGTAGCTCCGCCTCTGCTCATAAGGACAACTACATAGGTGCAACAAAACACTTGCCAACTACATAAGCTTTAAGCTTATCTAACAGACTAGTTGGAAACTTGATAAGATCCATGTGAACAAGGTAATAAGCCCAAAAAACATCAAATTTTACTCTATCTCTTAAAAGAAAAGAAACTATAAGTATGTTTGTCGAAATAACTGTTGTTGGAGCTGAAGATGTAACTTTAGATGGAGATGAAGCAGATAAGACTATTTTTATAAGCTACATGATGTGGCATTTGATTTTAAGAGATTATAAAAATTATTTTTTCTAAAATTTCTGATAGATTATGTTGCCATACAAAGATTATATTTTATGTTGCTTATTTTTCAAAAAATAAGCACAATCTTCTTATAATCTTGTGTATCAAATAGTACCAAAATATGCCTTATGAGTATGTTTGATTAAACCAGCTCTAAAACTTGTGCATCCAAACGAACGTTTATTTTTTTTTAACAAAAAATATTATCTTAAAATAAAACGCGAGTAGCTCTAAAAATCTTTTAAAAAGCCTGCTATCAAAAAATTAGTGTTGGGAAAATTAGGCAAGTCGAAGCTTATGAAGGCCCTTTAACTTTAAGATATTTCACAAGTTACAAAATATCTGAATATGAAGCTTAGAATTGTAAAGAAAGATGGCCAAATCACTATGTGATTTAAACCATTAAAATTGTTTATATAAATTGGCATTTTCGTAAGCTATTTAAGGTGTATTCGGTTAGGAGGTATGAAAATGAAAGAATGACTTTTATTCTTAATAAAATTGTTTGGTTTATGAGTTTTGTTTTTCACAACCCCACAACTTCTCACTAACGGCAGCATCTTTGTGATATTCATCGTACAAAAACTGGTCGATCACAGCTTTTCTTTCTTTCGATATGTCTTTGCACTCAACTTATCGTTGTCTCAAACGTTGTTTGAATGCCTTTGCGAGCTCAAACTTCTTAATAACTTCGACAATAGCCTCTTGTCGATTCTTGTCGTCTTTGTCAGCTTGTTTTTTAGACATACTTTTGAAGTTGTTCGACGGTTGGGGAGACGACAAGCCATATTTTTGTGTTTGAATTGTATTTGAAGTTGATATTTATAGAGATGTAAAGTGGTAAAGTCTTTTTAGAAAAAAGTGTTTTTTTTTTTTTTTTTTTTTTTTTTTTTTAATGGTAACATTTGGCTTGTTAATATCGTTTGATTTTTCAACCGATTGTGTAATTCCACTCTCCTCGACCGATACTCAACCAACCCATCACAATGGTCTCAACCGATTTAGAAATCGGTCGACCAAGGAAAACGATCGATATTTATCGCCCCACCGCGTCCCTCTTTAGGAGTATGAAAAGATTTGTTTACGAAAATAAAAAGGAAACCATAAAAATACGGAGTACGGAGTAGTCTATTTTTGTAAACCTTCCATTATCGATGGGTTTAACTTAACCCATTGCCAACCGCCCCTTGAAAGATTTAAAAAGTCAAAATCCAACCAGCCCCTTCTAAACCTTTCTGGAAGCGCAACCCAAACTCACTCATTCATTCGAACGGTTGCTCTCTTCACCATCATCAACTAATTAATTAAGCAACCAGAAAACAAAATCCAATTCATTGATTGATTGATTGATTTAGGGTTTATAAATAATAAAGAAAATAATGTCGGTGATGATAGTAACAAGTTTGGGGGAATTAGTCATCGATTTGCATACCGATCGCTGTCCCCTCACCTGCAAAAACTTCCTCAAACTCTGCAAGTAATTTTTTTTTTTTTTTTTTAATTATATGCTTATTTAGGGCTTATAATTGTATTATTTGTTTTGGCGAAGCTAGGAGCACTAGTAGCTGTTTGTTTGTTTGTTTTATAAAAAATGTTTGGTAACGCAGCTGTATTCGTAGTAATTAAAATGTACTTAGAACCTAATAAACCCTTCTTTTATACTAGCGTTTTAAAATAGGAGTGTTTATGGCGGAACTATGTAGGGGCAGGGGAGGGTCCCCCCAAAAAAAAAAAAATTGCGACACCTAGTGTAAATATTATAGGTTTTATAGGTAATTTAGTTGTGGTTACAAATAAATCTCCGATTCGGCCCTCTCAAAATAAATTCGGCCCCCAAAAAAATATGTTCAAGTTCCGCCACTGGTCTAGTGGAAAAGCCAAATGGGGGAGTCATAGCCAAACAAGCATTATATTTAAGCACTCATTGGGTCGCCTAGTGGCAAAAGGCTTATGACTATCATCGCTAACATGTGAGAGGTCTCAAGAGAGGGCTTTACGCGGTTTGAATTTTGTGGGTTCAAAACCTGTGGATTAGTTGGCCAATAGGTTGGAAACCATGGTTAACACAGAAAGAAAGTAGTAGCTGTTTGTTTTTTTCAAGGCGTTTTATAACGTAGCTGTATTCGTAATTAAAATGTGTAAAATGACGTAGAAGCTATAAGCTAGTAGCTAAACGTTTCTTTTACCAGCGTTTCAAATCGGAGCGTTTAAACACTCCAAAGAGCTCGTAGCCAAACACTGCCTAAGTATAAGCTTAAGTTGTTAAACATAAGAAATCCTAAACACTTCTTAATCCAATGATGGTTTGTATTATAGATTATGCTCAATACCAATGCATTTATAACATATGTATCATTATATAATGTAGAGTTCAAGCTGTAACTAAACGTATTTGTGATGGTTGATGCAGGACTAAATACTATAATGGCTGTCTGTTTCACACAGTGCAGAAGGATTTCACTGCACAAACTGGCGATCCTACAGGAACCGGTACTGGCGGTGATTCTATCTACAAGTAAGATAATACTACATGATATTGTATTTACTTCTACTTTGTTTCTATTTTGTTATTTTAAAAAGTGTGCGGGTGAAAGCTAACATACATATAACTGATGTAATACTAACTCATATGACTATGCAAAATGTAACTTCCAAAGAGGTTCTTTAGTAGCCGCTAGTAACAAATGTTTTAAACCAAAGAACATTGTACTCTTTTCTTTGCAAAAAATGGCGCGCTATTTCAACATAAAACTATTATACATTTACTTGTGCACACACACATACATATGCGCGTGTGTATAGGTTCAATGGAAGATGGCAGACTTAAACTGGCTCTTTTCATATTTTTACATTTATCTGTTTTAACGAGGCTATGCTTGAATTTGAATTTAAATTGCTGTTTAGGCTGGCTTATGAAAAAGAACATGTGTAAATTTAAGATTGAGTGTGAATCAACCCACATTTCCATACTTTGGTGTAAATTTGTGTTATTAAGTCCCAATTACTCAAAGCTTGGGGTGAGTTGAATTCAGAACATTTACAATACTAAAAGTTTATTGCACTTGTTGCTGGGTTTAGATACTAATTTATCAGTCAAACGATCGATGCTTCTGCTAATACTTGAGGACCTTTCCTTTTCAGATTCTTGTATGGTGATCAAGCTAGGTTTTTTGGTGATGAAATTCATTTGGATTTAAAGCATACAAAAATGGGTACAGTTGCCATGGCTAATGCAGGAGAGAACCTAAATGCTTCTCAGTTTTACATTACACTGCGTGATAACCTCGATTACCTTGATGGCAAGAAAACTGTGTTTGGAGAGGTGGTTGAAGGGCTTGAAACCCTCACCAGGATAAATGAAGCTTATGTAGACGGGAAGAATAGACCTTACAAAAACATCCGGTTTGTTAACCTTTTATCTTGCTTACTGTTTGAATTATATAATCTAACACCGGTATTTCTTTCTTGTACTAATTTGCATTTTTGTTGGCTACAGAATTAAGCACACTTATATCCTAGATGATCCTTTTGAGGACCCTCCACAACTAGCTGAGCATATTCCAGATGCTTCACCTGAAGGAAAGCCAAAAGATGAGGTAATGATCTTAGCTTTTTTTTGGGTCTTGTAATAACATGCTATAATCCCTTCTTAGATATGACTTATTATATGCGGACTAGCCCAAAGAGAATCACACTGTTTTATTTAATTGTATAAATAACAAAAGCAGTTCACATTGAGATAAGGTTCTCTAAGTTTCAAAAGTACAAACTTGAATGGTCAGCATATGTGTATCTTTGAGCTTGTTATGCATAGAGTTCCTGTTAAGAGTTATTTACATATCCATGTAGGTTGATGATGAGGTGCGGCTTGAAGATGATTGGGTGCCGTTGGATGAGCAGTTAGATGCAAATGAACTTGCGGAGGTTATTCGTGCCAAAGAAGCACATTCCAGAGCAGTTGTGCTTGAAACTGTATGAACTTGTGACCTAGCTTTTTCTTTCTTATATACCTGTTATTGAAGATAATGAGCCGTTTTATTTGTAAGTGGCACCTGATTTTGGTTAATTTTGTATTTCCAGATAGGGGACCTTCCTGAAGCTGAGGTAAAGCCTCCTGATAACGTGCTGTTCGTATGTAAACTAAATCCCGTAACTGAAGTAAGTCTTTAGGTTTATTTAGATGTTTTATGTCATACTTTCTACGACCATTATTGTTATTTCTCATAATCTCCTCCTTTTGTTGACGATAGGATGATGATCTCAATACTATTTTCTCACGATTTGGAACTGTAACGTCGTAAGTTATTCAATATGGAACCTTGATTTAAAAGTTTTTATCTCCCATTTATAGTTATTTGAAAAATAACTTGTATAATTTGTTTATCTGTGCAGAGCTGAAATTATCCGCGACTTCAAAACTGGTGACAGCCTGTGCTATGCCTTTATTGGTGAGTCCTAATGCTTCTAGCCTTCGATTCATTAATCTATATTATTACTCTTTGAGTAGTGAATCTATGACTACTGTTTTCTTTTCTGTGAAATCAATTTCTTGGTAATTTTTTTATTGATATTCTAATACATGTAGCAGACATGTCCACTTATGCTGTTGGTTTTGGCTTATAGAAGTAACAGATTTTAGTCAAGCTAACATGGAACCCTACTTATAAAACATTATAAGCTAGTATGTTAGACAATGAATAAATTAGGTATATGTCCCTGAACTTCCCAGGTTTGTATAACAATCTGTATATTTCATGGAATTTCTAAGATAGGTTTTACACTTTTCAAATATACAGCATCCTCTTAAGCTTCTGGAACTTGATAAATTACAACCATTGGAAATCATTAACTGGCAGAAATGTCATACGTTACTAATAACTGTAACAATAAAACTACTTCACAGTTTTACATAACTAAATAGCTGATGTTTTATATATGCCATCTTTTAATCTGATCTTGTATCATAGTCAAATCTGTTTAACCTCTTCCTTTTTACGTGTGATTTTGTGTGTGTGTGTTTGTGATCAATATCTATTGTGGTGTAACCTGATCATTTTATATATATTTCAGAGTTTGAAGACAAAGAAGCTTGCGAGCAAGCATACTTCAAGGTATAATTTGTGCATCTTTTTCTTTATTATTGCATGTATTTGTAAAGAAATTTCAATCTGCACAAATTGTAAGTGATTAGATTATGAATGTCATTCTGACATTATTTCCTACATATCTCCATGACAGATGGATAATGCTCTAATCGATGATCGGAGGATACATGTGGATTTCAGTCAAAGTGTTTCAAAGTTGTGGAACCAATTCAGGAGTAAAGGCAAGCATGGTGGAACAGGTAAGTATAGGCGCTTAAGTGATTCACAATACTTATTATATTGAGGTGTTATGTAAAATTTGTTGTTTGTTGGGTTGCAGCTGGTAAAGGTTGCTTCAAATGTGGTTCCCTTGATCATATTGCAAAGGACTGTACTGGGAGCCCTGATGCCAAACGAGCTCCAAAATACACCTTGAAGGATAATGGTTTTACAAGAAAAGGTGACAATGATAGCTCAAGGTTAGTAGGTTTAGTAGACGTTGTAAGATGGGTGGGTCACGTGGGTTAGGTAATTGGTCAAAATAATCCGGGTTGAGGCATGTAATCTTTAGTACGGTCGAGGTTGACCCACAAACACTTTTTCCCACTATATAAATGATTAGTGCGTTAAGTATGTTTACTAAATTAATGTTATAACACTTTTAAGAATTCAGTTTCGTTTTACCAAAAAAAAAAAGATTTTAAGCTATTTGAGATAAAAACACAAATCAACCAATTCATAAATAAATGGGTTGAAATGGCCAACTGGTCCTCTGTCCCTCTCTCTCATAGGTAAAGGTTTTCGCATTTTTTACTAACAAGATGAATTTGATAGGTATGACATGGTATTTGATGAGGATACTGGTTCAAGCCCTCAAAGAAAGAAGCAGCCAAGACACCATGAGGCGGATGATCGCTATGAGCAAAGAAAAGGGAGTCATCGAGCCATTGATGAAAGAAAGCAAAATGATTACAAACGTAAAGATGTGGGGGATGAAAGAAGAAAAGAGCATAATAGGCTAGATGATGATAGGTACCACAGATCTGGGGAGAGAAAAGATTACAAGAGAGACGAGCGGGATTATAGGTCAAGTAGGAATGATGATAGATATAGGAGCCGCGATGATGATAGGAGGCGAGATAGTAGAGATAATAGGAAAAGATACAATGATGATGAGGATGATAGGAAGAAAGAAGGTCGAAGAGATGAGTCGTACAGCCGAAAAATACGCGAAGATGATGTTGGGCAAAATAAGAAGAGTAGGGGTGAAGATCGAGACGGTGTAAAAAGCAGCAAAATGAGATATGATGATAGGGAGCATAAGAGTAGGAGGTAATGGTTAATTTTGGTTTGATGAGGAAGGATATGAGTTGGATATCGAATTTCGTAACCCGTCGTATTGGAGTTTGGTCTTGGTATGTTTCATCAAATTTTGACTGATGCAGGTGCATTATGTCACACCATGGAAGTACTTATGGATCATTTACATTTACAACTGTTAGCATCTGGTGGGTTGTACTTGATGGATTTTTCCATATGAAAAGTTGTAATTTCTAATGTTGCTTCGGTATGTATTTGTTTAGCAAGGCAACACTAACTGCAATTGATGATATTGTCTTGTTTTTTTTAATACAACAATTTGCAGCATTTTCTCCTTAATTTGCATTTGAGGAGTTGTTAAGTGTTAACCATTCATACTAAACTTGAGAGAGTAAATTACATCGTTCGTCTTCGTGAACCAACAACCTCTTTTCGGAGTAAGAAAGATCATTTTCCGCTTAATCCAAGCCGATGCATCTGTTTTGGAAAATCAGATCCTGGACTTTAGCATAATCCCTACTTACAATGTTGAAATGGACAAACTCAATGATCGTTATGACCTACCATTGAGTTGAAAACACTGGTAACGGGGATTATGTCATCCTCTAGTGGGCAAGGTAGCGACAGTCTACCGTCCTTGATGAGATGCAAAAGGGTCATTTGATTATCATATGTTATCGTGCATTTTACCTCACTTTTAGATGGGCTAAAAGGTTAATTTTATATAAAAAGGTAAGTAGATAAACCCCCACTGGTTAGTTATGCCACCAGTCACTCGTAGCATTATTCTGTCATTGTGATTAATCGTCGGAAAATTATACAAATAGAGTTAATAAGAATATTTTATATGAATTGTATCGCTAAGATACAAAGGTGAAGGAAAAAACACAAAAAAGTTATTAACAATTATAGTAATTATTTCAAGCGACGGAGACTTTTAATAATAATATTACCAAAAGCCTCTTACTACTGATGAGTGAAAAATAATTTCAAACTTTACTTAACAATTTGAAAGTTATGCCACCGGTCACTCTTAGTATTATTCCGTTTGAAAGTTATGCCACCGGTCACTCTTAGTATTATTCCGTCACTGTGAGTAATTGTCGGTTGTATCGCTAAGGTACAAAGGAGAAGGAAGAAAAACAAAAAAAAAGTTACTAACAATTATAGAAATTATTATGGGCGATGTTGACTATCGATAATTATATTACCAAAAGCCACTTATCACCGTAATATCATCTATTGATCACAACTTGAAACAAGAGCACTCACCTGAGTATATAATCAAACAATATTTGTTCTACTTGACCGATGTGGGATTAAACTAAAGTTGGAGGGGTACATGAGCAAACGAAATGAAAACATCAGACACAATGATAATTCTCGAGAACATGTTTTACCACTTGGAAGTGCCATGGAAAATGCTTGATGGTATAAAAGGCACCGACAACCCAAGCAAGAACCACCGAAGTTTTCATGACTATGGAACACGTACGAAGGCAGGTCTTCCTTATAAAGCTTCCACACATTCATTAACTCGATCTTAAGCAATAAGGATTGTCTTATTTCATCTATAAAGCTGTAGACTTACTGTTTCCCTGCTTTAGCTTGAGCTATGTGAAACGTTAAACACATACATACATATTCTAATGAGAACGTACTCGTTTAAAAAACCTTCCTTCATCGGCAAAGTATTACGTAGTATTCTAATGAGAACTCCCCATTCGCCACCTCCCTCAGTGCTTCTCCACCTCTTTCGGGTTGTCCTCTCCTCACCTCCAATCATCATCCTCTTCTTCTCAATCTCATCTTGTCTCATAACCAAATTCAAAAATGGCTTTGCATTTCATCAATCTCAAAAAACAATGTCTATATCTCTTGTACAAGTAATTTCTGTCTAATCAATAACCAAATGCATTTCGTGATTCGGCAACTTACTAGTTGGTGTTAATAGAAACAGAAAGCAGAATGATACTAGAACTGACTTGCGCTAAGGGCTGTTTCATCTTTTAAATGGCACATATATTTGAGAAATTATTGATAGGATTAGATGCGACCAATCTTAGGTGATCAAAAAGCGTATGTAAGTCATGGCGTTGTTTTATGACTTTATTTAGAGTACTTCATTAAGGCTCATATAAAGGATAGGTGCAACAATGACCGCAACAATACACTAAATAAATAATTTGCATTTTTTGAATCAACCCAAACAAAACATGTTTCACGATATTCTATGCGATTTTAGTGATTAAAACGCCTCATGTTCCTTGTGGCTTTCAACGAGATGACATGTTAATGTTTTTTACTATGACTAAATTTACTACTAGTATAGTCTAATTTTTTTTATTTAAGCACAGTTGACTAAAAGTGACTTAAGTTGTGGCAAAATGATAAATGTCTAGAATCCCACATAGGTTAAAGTGAAGAAATGGTTCTAGCTAATATATGACAGTGTATATCGATCATTCGTTTTAGGATTAGTATCTAGTTTCCCACTTGCAGGTATCTCTCTTTGCAATTAAAAGGTTTATAAGTGAGAAAGTTTGTATGAATTCTTAATTTTTGTATATATTTCACTTGGTGTTTATTTTTCTTTTCTCCTGTTTCACATGTTTAATCATTTTGTTGATATAGTGAAAGAAATTATTTTTTAAACTTAAGCTTTGATTATAGATTTAACTTGAGAGATTAAATTACAGCGTTCGTTCAATAGTCAATATGGTTTAGCTGGATTTCATGTTTTGTCACTTGAACAATTCAACCAACTTTCTTAATTTTTGTTTACGTTACGCTGCACATAAAAGCGGCATAAAGTTATGTCGTATATCTTTCATTTCATAAAATGCCATTTCTTATTTGAATTCCTCTCTATAACGACTTGTCATGAATTACTCCTTTTGACAATCCGCACTCGCAGTGAACCAACAACCTCTTTTCTGAGTAAGAAATGTCATTTTCCCCTTAATCCAAGCCGCTGCATCTGTTTGGATAATGAGATTATGGACTTTAGCATAATACCTACTTACAACGTTGAAATGGACAAACTCAATGATGTCATGACTTACCACTGAGTTGAAAACACTGGTAACGGGGATGATATCATCCTCTAGTGGGCAAGGTAGCAACAGTCTACCGCCCTTGATGAGATGCAATTTGATAGTATTTTAAGGGTCATTTGATTATCATATGTTGTCGTGCATTTTACCTCACTTTTAGATGGGGTAAGAGGTTAATTTTATATAAAAGGGTAAATAGATAAACCCTCACCGGCTAGTTATGCCACCGGTCACTTTTAGCATTATTCCGTCACTGTGAGTAATCGGTGGAAAATAATACAAATAGTTAATAAGAATAGTTTATATGAATTGTATCGCTAAGGTACAAAGGAGAAGGTAAAAAACACATAAAAGTTATTGACAATTATAGAAATTAGAAAAAGTGACAATTATAGAAATAGTTGCGGGAGATGACGATTTCAGATGATAACATTACCTGAAGCCACTTACCACCTGAAATATCTTCTACAGATCACAACTTGAATCAAGTGCACTCACCTGAGTATATAAGCCAACAATATTTGTTCTGCTTGACCGATGTGGGATTAAACCTTTTTTTTTTTTTTTTTTTTTTTCCCTACATCTCTTTTTGAGGAAAAGTTGGAGGGGTACTTGAGCAAACAAATTGAAAACATCGGACATAATGATAATTAACGACAACATGTTTTACCACTTGGAAGTGCAATGGAAAATGCATGATGGTATAAAAGGCACTGACAACCTAAGCGAACCACTGAAGTTTTCATGACTATGGAACACGTACGAAGGCAGGTCTTCCTTATAAAGCTTCCAGTTCCTTACACACATTCGTTAACTCGATCTTAAGCAACAAGGATAGTATTATTTCATCTATAAAGCTGTAGACTTACTGTTTCCCTGCTTTAGCTTGAGCTATGTGAAACGTTAAACACATGCATACATATTCTAATGAGAACATACTCGTTTAAAAAACCTTCCTTCATCGGCAAAGTGTTACGTAGTATTCTAATGAGAACTCCGCATTCGCCACCTCCCTCAGTCCCTCTCCACCTCTTTCGAATCCGTGTTGTCCTCCTCTCCTCCCCTCCAATCATCATCCTCTCCTTCTCAATATCATCTTGTCTCATAACCAAATTCAAAAATGGCTTTGTATTTCATCAATCTCAAACAACAATGTCTATATCTCTTGTACAAGCGATTTCTGTCTAATCAATAATAACCAAATGCATTTCGTTATTCGGCAACTTTCTAGTTGGTGTTAATAGAAACGGAAAGCAGAATGATACTAGAACTGACTCTCGCAAAGGGCCGGTTTCATCTTTTAAATGGCACATATACTTGAGAAATTATTGATCAAATTAGATGCGACCGATCTTAGGTGATGTGAAATGTATGTAAGTCATGACGTTGTTAGTTATTTAGTTTAGAACAAGGTTAGAAAAGTTACAAATATTGGTTATTTAGTTTAAAATGTATGTAAAACATGTCGTATATTAGTTTAGAACAAGGTTAGAAAAGTTACAAATATTAGTTATTTAGTTACTTACTTTAAATTCATATTTTAAATAAATTATCACATAACATAAGGTTTTACTTATTAATATTCATAATACTTAGGTTAAAATTCAAATTAGATAGAAAATTAGGAAAACGGATTTTACGGTATTACATTATGACCCTGCAACATTTGATCCAACTGATCACCGCAACCCTCCAACAGACCGTGTATGGAGACTAGTAGATGAAATGTCATCACTCACATTAGCCGAAGTTGCAGAACTCTCTTCAATAATGATGAAAAAGATGGGTATATATGGAGCCACCAGTCATAGCTGTAATGAAAGGAGGAGCAGCTGGTTTAGCCGGTGCGGGTGCGAAAGGTCAAGGGGGAGCAAAGGAAGAGGCAAAGCCTCAAAAGTCCGTCTTTGAACTGAAATTGGACTCATTTTAAGCAGCTTCAAAGATCAAGATTATTAAGGAAGTGAGAAGCTGTACGGATCTTGGGCTTAAGGAAGCAAAAGAATTAGTTGAAAAGGCGCCTATCGTGTTCAAAAAAGGAGTTACCAGAGAAGACGCCGAACAAATAATCGAGAAAATGAAAGCTGTTAAAGTTGTGATGGAATAGCAAAGCATTGCGCTTTTTTTTCTTGCGTTTTGAGGTACACTTAGACCGTTGAATACATTTTCTCGTGTTTACTTTCTGTTAAAGTTCAGTTCTTAGTGAATGATTTTCATTAGTTATTAGGTATCTAGCACCATATCTATACTTATGTGTGCTCATGAACCATTTTTCGAGTCGGAAAGTATCGATTTGATCTTTTTAGCCCTTGATATGTATGCCAAGAACAAGATATAATAATATGACACTTTGATATTATTTGTTTGGGTCTTTGTATGAGCTGTGATGTGGCTAAACTTATTATGTTTGTTTGAGAAATTGTCTTGAATTAAAATTTTGATGTTTTTATAGCAAAATGATTTGATTTTAGAAGTAGTTGAAACTTCTATAAATCTCTTGTTGCAACTACTTGTATGCTTCTATTTTACTGATTATTGCTTTTGAAAATCGACATCCAAATTAAACACCCATCATATAATAAACATTCATTCTCATATCTGACAACCTTTTATCAATCACAATCCAGATTAACCATAAGAAGGAATAGTGAAATACAAACATGATGAAAAAAGCTTCTCCCAATTCCATTGCAGTTTAATTTCTACCATCGTTCTTGTAGATACTTGACCGTCCTAGTTCTTTCCACATAGCACCAGTCCTTCAGAAGCTATTCCCTAAGAAATCAAATCAATTTCATAAAAGTACCCACTGAAAATACGATGTTTTATATCACATTGATTCTTCATATCAACTACTATCATATTCAAGACGGTCTTGCTTTTTGCAGACAATCTAGAAAAACATGCTTGCATCTCAACCCTTTTTGATGCAAGCACCTTGGTGAGTAGTAATTTTATATTTTGCAGTATGCAGAATATCTCTTTAGTATTAATCCATGGTCGAATGCACGTATCCAAATCTTCAGAACAGCTATCATCAAGTGTCTTCTTCCGCTCCATGGAAGCTTCCACTCCCTCTAGAATTTTCCATAAATCTGCCATAAGGCGGTATGCCACTTTGGTGGTTTTTATAGCTCTAGCCTCCTCATGTGAGATCATTGTGAAGGTTGCATTTGAAGAACTGTCAAGCAAATATTCTGTAACTTCAGAAAACAATTTTATTTTCATTGCTTCTTGCTTCTCATCCAGTTGAGTTGGAAACAAATCTAAAATACTCTTTAATGGACAAGTCTTTAATTTATATAACCGTAAAGTCTTTAAACCCTCTAACGGATAAATCTTTAAACTCTCTAAGCTAGGAAACGGGGAAGGTTGATGTGAGATAACTTCTTCCGAGGTAGAAAGAAGCTCGACAATCTCCAAGTTAAGTGCAAGAGATTTGACACTGTGGAGACATTGAAACAGATTAGAGATTTTATGAACATCTGTCTCTTGCGGATAAGATATACAGAGATCCACCTTCTCCGAAGAAAGGAATCCATCCAAGAATAACTCTGGAAAATAAGAACCTTTGATGCGTAAGTAGGTAAGGTCACATGCAGAAATTGTAACCCCTGACAAATCACTAATACGTCTACCGTAGTGGTGGTAGTAGTCGTCGTCGTCCTCCTCTGTGATTAGGTTCTTCAGTTGAGGTATGTCCACAATTATTAGGTTCTTCAGTTGAGGTGTGTCCACAAGTACAAATCCCACTTCCCATTTTACTCTTTTAAGTGTGAGACTAAGAAGTCGCACTACAAGAAAAATGTCTTTTAATGACACACAAAAAGTGTCAGAAAATGTCCGAAAAAGTGTCAGAAAATGTTTTTTTGCTTCACCTTCACTTATAAAAAGTGTCATTAAAAAGCCAGGCGGTAAAAGTATATAGTGACAACATTTTCTGACACTTAATAGTGTCACCATAGGTTCAGACTTTTTCTAACATATTCATCTGTCACTATAGGCGACTAGTAAAAATTTAAGCCACGCCCCATTAATATCCTTTTACATTCACTATCAACACATCTTTTCAACAAAAACCTACAGATCACTCGGTTCCAAAAATACCATAACTACACGATAAAAAGAATATGCAACATAGTAGTTAAAAAATCAATGCTGTATAAGAGTGCCAGTGATATATTATCAGATTCATTCACTTCAAAAACTGACAACATAGGTCATTCGCCTACTTTAACAATGCATTACAATGTTGGTCAATGGCTCAATATGAAATTATACACAATAATACCATCTGTAGAGCTTGGCATGCAGCTTCCCTCTCAAGTTCCCTCTTTCTTTTGCTTCGGAATCTGCTGCTAATTCTGCATTCGTGAGTGCCACTTCTGCAGCCTTTGCTTCTGCTTGAGGTAGAGACTTTTCTATATAATAACATGACCTCGAGTTGAGTGATAAGCTAAACACAAGAACATAAAAATACAAAAACAAAACAAAATGCCTGCAATGAGGTAAATAACAAAGAATATATCTACCTGCTTTTCTCTGTTTTTCAAGATGATCTTTCTCAAGAGTCAAGCCTCAACCTTTCCCTATCCTGCTCCTCAACCTGAAACTCATAATATTACATTCTCAAATATCAGTAATTGCAACGAGACATATTTTACACTGGAGGTGGCAAATTAGACAGATTTACTTATGGGTAAGTTTTATATCTAGCGGTCAAGTGGGCAAATTAGATATTATAAGGAAACAAGTTAAAAGTGACCTGAATAAAAAATTGAATGCCTAAACCTGATAGCCAAAGCGGGTAAATTAGATAACTAGCGGAGATCGTTCACATACAGTTTCAGGATAAGCATCCAAGACCTTCTCAAAATTTGATAAGAGAGCTTTTAAAGTCTCCCAATTTTAGGTGTACTTGTCCCAGACCTGATTAAGCACAATAATATAAGATGTATATCCGATACAAATTGGTATCAATACCAAATCCATAAGAGTTTATAAAGTACAGCTTGACATTTCAACTCATCTAGAGCCTAAACCATATTTCTACAAGAAACAGCAACTATTCTAGAAAATAATAAGCAAAATGTGACAACAGTTATGAAAAGGTAGGGTGAAATATTCTGCTCCTAAGAATATACGGTAACCAAAGTGATGACAGAAGGTTCAGTTAAGTAACTAAAGAAAGCATTTTAAGATTAAGTAAACAAACCATAAAAGGGTAATATGAAAGACTAAATGGGAAATGCATTGCCTACACTAGGTGCAAGCTATACATGAAATGTAAACTTTGATAGCTCAAAGATGCAAAACAAAATGTCCAAACCTTGCTATGATATGATCGTGCAAGGTTATAATAAGAATGCACCCTTGTTGAGCCATGAGTAGTTGCAGCAAGAGCCGTCTCAGTCAATTGCTCGACTAGAAAATGCTGACCGGTGAAAAAGAAATGATTTGCTAGATAATTCAGTGCTATTGCACAATATGGATAGACATCAAAGGCTCTCTGCATCTTTTCCATTGCTCGCCTAATACCAGATGCTGCAAGAACCAACATGTCAATTAAGAATCACAAATAAATACAATATCATTGCAGCAACAAGACAATTCCAACCTTCATTGGATTGTAAATCCACAATTCCGAGTGCCACAAGGGCCTTCATATTTTCTGGATCCAACTGCAGTTGAAAGTAATTGGACAAAATTAGACATTAACAACACGTGTCATATAAAGAACAACTAAAAATGGTTAAGATGACTTGCCTGCAACACACGCTCAAATGCTTGTTTGGCCCTCCCAAATTGACCAAGTTTGTAGCGACATAAACCTATGCCAAGTCGTACAGCTGCAGGACGCCAGGACCCTCTATAAAACCACGATCTATCCATCAAACCTTAACAAAAAATTGACGAAAGTAAGATTGCTACTTATAGCTGCACTTCAATTCCCATTTTCTTTCCCCAATATCAGTATACAAAAGTACTACTCTGCATGCACTGAGGGTCACTCATATTTTTAGACCTGGCTCAAGTATTTGGTGACTGAATAACTCTGAACCCCACTAATCAACTTATGCTAAAGATTAACTTATACAGATTATCATGTGTGGCAATTTAGTAAAACTGGATGAAGGACAGGGATCTAACAAGCACAACACCAGCTTAAGAATATGATAAATGCCAACTGGTTACCAGTAACCGTAAACACAGAGTTTACAGACAGGTTCACAGCAAAGTATACAACCCCATGGTTGTAAAGCTAGCTTGATGGTACTTGAGTATGGAGCACAACTTATATAGCAGACGCAGTTTCGTGACTCAAGAGTGGTAATAAAAAGGATAGGAAACAAATATATGGAGCACAACTTATATAGCAGATGCAGTTTCGTGACTCCATAATTTACTAGATCACACAACATTACTCCATAAATACATACCAGTAACCAGTCTCAGGCAAACTAGGGGAATAATTTTACTACACTCTTTCCCTTGTTATTCTCTCTTTTTGAAACGAGAACTAAAAAATCAGGAATAAAAAAAAAAGTATTATCAAATTCATAACAGTAATAATTAAAAAACCAGTGTCCAGTAAATACACAAAACGAAGATATATGCATTGGAAAGCTCGGAATTCTTGTACAGTGAGACACATGAGTCCCTCACCTTCAACTTCATGCAACATCAATATATAACACATAAATCAACAAATACTTTTAAGCAGAATAGGCCAAATATTGGGTTCAGTATCTGATAGATAAAGAACATGAGCACACTATCGCCTTATGTTTCAGAAGGAAGCCAAGAAAATATAGATAAATGATTTTATGATTATCAAGTTTGCTAATAACATCAACATATTACTAAATCTAGAGAGTGGGAGATACAACTTGACAGTATTGAGGTTTATATATAATTATATACCATGACGTTAAACGATCAGATTAAGCAACCACCATAACAGAACTAAAACCGAAAGGATTCAGAACATTCGTAATGGGGATATATACCGCATCCAGTTGCTTAATTCTCTGAACACGCTCTAGCAGTTGATCAAAGCTAAATTAATGTACGTGTTGCATTTGGGGAATATACCTAATTAATGTACAAAACACATTAATTAGGAGTTAATAAAAACACATCAAACGTCTCATTATTTCAAAACACATCAAACGTCTCATTATTTCAAAACACATCAAATATCACTGTAGATTGGACGGCATTCAAAACACATCAAACGTCTCATTATTTCACTAGCCTACGCTAACAATCAATCAATACTCACAACAGCAAAAACTACGGTTATCACAAACGATTACTGATCCTGAACATCATATACATTTCTATATATCAGCAAAGTACTACTCGGTAACTTATGCAATAAACGTAAACATCAGTCAAAGCTCATAAAATATCTAATCGAATCAATATATCTACACTTACGCTGAACTAGTACTACTATAGCTGAAACTACGCTTATCACAATCAATTAAATACAACAAACACATCATATACCTAATAACCTAATACAGTAATACAGATTAAACTAATCTTACAACAATCAATTACAGCTTCTAAACAGTGAACAATAATTAGCCCTAATTTACAATCAATTACAGCTTCTAAACAGTGAACATATACCTAATACAGTAATACAGTGAACAATAAAAAAATATTAGATGCTTAATTCAATAAAAGTTCAGAGTCTACCGATGGTGATGGAGTGCGGCGGAGCCGCCGTGGCGGTGCTGGAGTGAAGAGGAGATTCCACAGATTTCTGACTACGAGACGTCGACGGAGCGATCGATTGAGGCGGCGACATGGTGAGCTGCTGACAAAGTATGGTAGGTGCACGACCGAGACGACGGCGTTGCGGGGCGGCGCTGGCGCGCCGGAGACGTTGAGCGGTGAGTGGTTGATGCTTTTTGTGTTTTGAGGACGAGGATGAGCTTTGATTAAACCCTAACGGTGAGCTTCGATTAAAACGATTGGGGAAAACGATTTGGGGAAAGTGATTGGGGGAAGCGAGAGCGACGATTTGGTGAAAATGATTTTATGAAAGGTCAACTCAAATGATTTTTATAAAATAGTACTAGTAGCAGTTAATAAAAGGTCAACTCAAATGGTTTTGTTAAGCAAAATCATATACTCTTCCTACAAATTCCTTCAACATATAATCCTACTAATGTAATTGTTAAATATTATAAGTAGTAAAGTTTTAATAAAATATTTTGTTAAAAAATTTGAAGAATTGACCCAGCCAAGACATCGGCCAAGTTAGGGATGAGCACGGTACCGGTCCAGTACCGATCCCGTATCGAACGGGATTCGGATATCGGTACTGGTACCTGGAAATCGGGTTTTTCCTTTCTTTTTTTTTGGAATTTTCCGATTTGGTACCGGTCCCGTACCGAATTAGTGGTCCCGATTTTTTTTTCACCTTATTTCGTAGTCCCGGTACCATACCGTATATCGGGAATTGGTATCGTTTCACTACGGTTCCGGGATTCGGTTTGAAATGCTAATCCCTAGGTCAAGTCATCGATCAGTCACAGTTCAACCGAATTGTTCGCTCAAAACCGTCTTCCGGTCACTCAACCGGTTCGAGGTTCAACCGGTCGGGTCAACCCGGTTTTTAAAACAATGGTAAAAGCAAACTTCACTTTAATACACTTAAAATTTAACAATCTTGTAAACAAAAACGAGCCTCGTATTTACATTTTTCAACAAGTACAGATACAAGGTAGACTTTTCATAAACTTTATATATATATATATATATAAACTGCACTTTTGCTCACACTTTTAAAAAGTGTGGGTAAAAGTAAGACTATTACCTACACTTTTTAAAAAGTGTAGGTAAAAGTAAGACTATTACCTACAGTTTTTAAAAAGTGTAGGTAATAGTAAGACTATTACCTACACTTTTTAAAAAGTGTGGGTAAATATAAAACTATTACTTACATTTTTTAAAAAGTGTGAGTAAAAATAAAACTATTACTTACACTTTTCAAAAAGTGTGAGTAAAACTACACTTTTTCTCACACTTTACATAAAGTGTATGTATAAATTAGACTTTTGCTCACATTTTTTAAAAAGTGTAGGTATAACTAGACTTTTACTTACAGTTTATGTAAAGTGTGGGTAAAAGTTAAACTTTTGCTTACACTTTTTGAAAAGTGTGGGCAAAGCTAAACTTTTGCTTACATTTTTCTTTAAAAGTGTAAGTAAACATGTACTTTCACTTACACTTTTTTTGTGTGTCATTAAAAATGGTGTAACTAAAAGGTCATTTTCTTGTAGTGTCGGGAATTAATTATAGTAAAACTATTAGAGTCTTCGGGTTCGTACACATGACAAAGCTCTAAGGTAAGATTCTTCAAGTTCTGACACATGGCTAAAATAGAACTGCAGTTATATAATGTGACATAGTTGAGATGTAATGTGGTTAAAGCTGGGAGATCCCAAGTGGAATAGGAAGGACAACGAATAGTGCTCGCAAACACTTTGAGATGTTTGAGCGACTTAGAACTTAACCAAGAGGGATCAGAAATTCCCCAACTTTTAATACTAATAGACAGTTGTTGGACATTGTGAGAGAATGAATACTCTATAATTCTTTTGAACGACAAATTAAGATAGTTGAATTTGACATCAAGTCTCAGGCTGACAGAAGACACGTCTATCTTATTATTGCGGACAGAGAGAACATTGTTAACAAATTCATGATAGGGTGATGAGGATCTAGATAGTTGGTGACTATCAAAATTGAGATTGGGCATTGAAGTCAAAATAAACCTCCATCTAGATGACAAAGCACTTAATTTACTACAATATACCATGTCAACATACGAGAGGATTTTATATATAAGATCATCTGGCAAATTGCTTAGTCTGTCAACTTCTACATCCATCGTCTTCCCACTCTGCATGGACCTAGCTAGCCTGAGTACCCAAAAGAGATTTTGACGATTATAAAATCTTCAGCGTGATTATATTCGTCACCAATCGAGACGTAGGGTTTTTGGGATTACGAATGTGAATGAAAACATTATATAAAAGGTTTTGGGTATTTGAGATTTGGAATCATGTCCAAATATGCACCTCATGAAAACCGACATATGTAAAATAAGGTATAGCCTTTGAATATTTTGGCCCAAATAATACGCATCCAGGCCCAACAATATTTGATGCGCTGCCTATGGATTTGACTTGGATTACTACGTACTGTTTTTATTGTTATATTACTCTATATACAAAGCACCTCAACTATTATGTGGGAAATTTTTGAGTAAATTTTCGTCCCTGATTGGGACGAAACATGTAATTTGGCACGTTTGAATTATGTAATTTTCGTTCCAATTAGGGACGAAAATTTGATCAAATGTTTCCCACAGGAATGATTTTTGCACTTTCGAAATGGTTGGGACGAATGATGCAATCGGGCCAAAGTTCAAGGACGATTTATGCAATTTACTAATAAATAATTCATTATATAAGGTCACTTAAGAATATTTATTCCAAATAAGTATAACAGTAAAAATTGAGAATAGATATTAATATCTTTTTATATAATAAAATAAAACACTTAATTTGAATAAATTTTGCAAAAAGAATTTTTGTGAACCGAATTGTACTAATAAGAGATCTCGATTTTGAACATTCTGATTAATGAATAATAATCAAATGAAATATATTTTCGTTAAAATTGAATAAGATTATTTTTATAAAAACAAAAATACGCAACCGCTTAAAACACCTTTTTTTTCCTTTTTTTTTGAGTTTAAGTGTAACCTAACGTATTCTTATTAGTCATTAGAATTTATAATCAAATGCAAAAGTTATATAATTGTGGAACTTTTATCTAGAAGATATGTCGTTTACAACATTTTTTATGGAGAATAAATCTTTTTGTCATAGCTTTTTTAACTTCATATACCACGTATCTCACAAACGTTTTTGGTGAGGCTTGAACCTATAAATTTTAGGTTGGTGGGCAACTCACATACCAATAGACCAAAAGCTTTAGGTTTATGAAAAATAAGTTAATTCGAATATTTGACAATTGCTACAAGTTTTATAAACTTTTGCAAAGATAAAGGCATACAACTAATTATGAAAGTCCATCATTTGAGCTCAAACAGGTTTACCGGTTCGATCATTCATTCGCAAAGAAAAACATTAAATGTTATTACTATCTCGAAATATCCGAGCCTCCACTAATAAAAATTCCTGGCTCCGCCCCTGCATTTATAACAAAAAAAGAATGAAAAGAGGCTCACTAAGGCGGCAACAATGGAGGGGTGACGAGTCACCTTGCCCTCCTTGGTCATGCGCCACCCCATTGTGACCTTCCTTGGTTCCGCGCGACAAAAACGAAAAAAGAGATGAATGGTGAGCATTATAGGTGGCAATATTTGCGGGTCGGGTCGCCGAGTCTAGATGGGTTTGGGTCTATACGGGTTTGTGTCTAGACGGGTCTTCTAAAAACAATGGGTCTAAATGGGGTTGGGTCTAGATAGGTTTCAGTCGGGTCGACAAGAAATTTTTTCGATCAAGTCCGGGTCTAGATGGGTTTCGGTCGGGTCTAAATGAAAAATGTGAAAAAAGTAAAAAAAAAAAAAAAAAAAAAAAAAGATTGGCCAACTAGACCCGCCAATACCTGTTGGGTAATTGTTATATAATTGCATTTTTTTATCGAATATCCAATTAGACTTATCTATAATATTTAATGAGACCAAACTAGACTCATCCCATACTAGATATTTAATCGGATAGACTCACATTTAACTAAGGCCGGACGCAGTGGGTCGGAGTTAATCGGTCGAGTGAACCAAACGACCGATATTAATATCGGTCGTCCCTTGTGTGGCTTCAGGTTGAAATATCGGTCGAGACACAAAAAACACAACAATCGGTTGCAAATTCAACCGATATTAATCAGAAGCATGTTACCGTTTGTATTAAATACAATCCCACAATTCCAAAAAAAAAAAAAAAAAAAAAAAAAAAAAAACAAGTTACCGTTTGTACAGCCGCAAAATACGCGAAGATGATGTTGGGCAAAATAAGAAGAGTAGGGGTGAAGATCAAGACGGTGTAAAAAGCAGCAAAATGAGATATGAGGATAGGGAGCATAAGAGTAGGAGGTAATGGTTAATTTTGGTTTGATGAGGAAGGATATGAGTCGGATATCGAATTTCGTAACCTGTCATATTGGAGTTTGGTTTTGGTATGTTTCATCAAATTTTGACTGATGTAGGTGCATTATGTCACACCATGGAAGTACTTATGCATCATTTACATTTACAGCTGTTAGCATCTGGTGGGTTGTACTTGATGGATTTTTCCCATATGAAAAGTTGTAATTTCTAATGTTGCTTCGGTATGTTTTTGTTTAGCAAAGAACACTAGCCGCATTTGATGTTATGGTCTTGTATTTTTAATGCCACTATTTGCAGCATTTTCTCCTTAGGTTGCATTTGAGGAATTGTCAAGTGTTGGAAAATTCATGCTAAACTTGAGAGAGTAAATTTATTACATCGTTCGTCTTTGTGGTTTAGCCAGATTTCATGTTTTGTCACTTGAACAATTCAACCAACTTACTTTTTGTTTACATTAGGCTGCGCATAAAAGCGGCATAAAGTTATATTGTATATTGAATTCCTATCTTTAATGGCTTGTCATGAATTCCAATCTTTAACAATCCGCACACGAGGTGAATCAACAACCTCTTTTCGGAGTAAGAAAAAGGCATTATCCCCTTTTCGGAGCATAATCCCTACTTCCAATGTTGAAATGGACAAACTCAATGATCGTTATGACTTACCACTGAGTTCAAAACTCTGTTAACGGGGATGATGTCATCCTCTAGTGGGCAAGGTAGCAACGGTCTACCGTCTTTGATGAGATGCAAAAGGGTCAGTTGATTATCATATGTTATCGGGCATTTTACCTCACATTTAGATTGGCTAAAAGGTTAATTTTATATAAAAATGAAAATAGATAAACCCTCACTAGTTAGTTATGCCACCGGTCACTCTTAGCATTATTCCGTCACAGTGAGTAATCGTCGGAGAATAATACAAATAGTTAAATAACTAGAACAGCTTATATGAATTGTATCGCTAAGGTACAAAGAAGAAGGAAAAAAAAACTCAAAAAGGTTATTGACAATTATAGAAATTATTAGTGGCGACCATGACTTCTAATAATAACATTACCAGAAGCCATTTACCACCAGTAATATCATCTACTTATCACAACTTGAATCCAAAGCACTCACCTGAGTATATAATCCAGCAATATTTGTTATGCTTGACCGATGTAGGATTAAACTTTTTTTCTTTTTCTACATCCCCTTTTGAGGAAAAGTTGGAGGGGTACTTGAGCAAAGAAATTGAAAACATCGAACATAATGATAATTCACGAGAACATGTTTTACCACTTGGAAGTGCAATGGAAAATGCATGATGACATATAAGGCTCTGACAACCCAAGCAAGAAACACCGAATTTTTCTTGACTATGGAACACGTACGAAGGCAGGTCTTCCTAATAAAGCTTCTAGTTCCTACACACATTCGTTAACTCGATCTTAAGCAACAAGGATAGTATTATTTCATCTATAAAGCTGTAGAGTTACTGTTTCCATGCTTTAGCTTGAGCTATATGAAACGTTAAACACATACATACATATTCTAATGAGAACGTACTCGTTTAAAAAACCTTCCTTCATTGGCATAGTCTTACGTAGTATTCTAATGAGAACTCCGCATTCGCCACCTCCTCAGTCCCTCTCCACCTCTTTCGCGTTGTCCTCCTCTCCTCACCTCCAATCATCATCCTCTCCTTCTCAATCTCATCTTGTCTCATAACCAAATTCAAAAATGGCTTTGCGTTTCATCAATCTCAAACAACAATGTATATATCTCTTGTACATGTGATTTCTGTCTAATCAATAACCAAATGTATTTTGTTACTGGGCAACTTTCCGGTTGGTGTTAATAGAAACGGCAAGCAGAATGATACTAGAACTGACTCGCTCTAAGGGCCGGTTTCATCTTTTAAATGGCACATATACTTGAGAAATTATTGATAGGATTAGATGCAACCGATCTTAGGTGATGCAAAAGCGTATGTAAGTCATGGCGTTGTTTTATGACTTTAGGTGCAACAATAAGCGCAAAAATAACAAATTTGGACTTGAAAGGATCCATACCATATGTCCGGCAATGGTAAATAAATGAAGGTGTGCTTTTATCCCACATAGGTCAAGCAAAAGAAATGTGACTACTTTATATATTGAGGTGAGTGCTGTTTGTTCCAGTTGAGGCAAACACACTCTACAAGAGCTATATAGTGAAAGAAATTATTTTTTAAACTTTAAGCTTGTTTCGTTACCGTGAGTAAATCCTTGGAAGATAATAAGAATAGTTTATATGAATTGTATTCAGTGGAGAAGAAAGAAAAAAACTCAAAAAGTTTATTCAGAACATTAGATAGCATCTATTAATCAAATGTGGCATTAACTTTTTTTCTTTCTGGTAAAGCGAGTTGCTTGAGTACCGTAAGTTTGAGATGTACAAGACTTGAGTGTTAACATAATATGAAAACCACTTGGGGTAAATAATTTGCATTTTGTGAATCAAACCCAAACAAAACATGTTTCACGATATTCTACGCGATTTTAGTGATTAAAATGCTTCATGTTCCTTATGGCTTTCAACGAGATGACATGTTAATTAAAGTTTTTTACTATGACTAAATTTACTATGATCTAAATCTTACTATCTTATAATAGAGGATAACCTTTTCCTCTATTAAATATCTTAAAATTTAGTAATACAAAAAACCAAGTATAAAGTACAACCATCTAAAACACAAGCCTTAGGGTGGTGGCAATCATGCTTCCATATCTCAATCATACCTATCAACCCACCAATAATATCATTCCACCTCATCTCATTCCTCAACCATAATTTACCATATTTTTTTAGTGACAACCATGATTCTCTCATGCATCACCTAATTTTAATTTTTTGTTTTTTATATTCATAAATTATAATAAACAATTTAATAAAAACATAATATTTCATTAATAATTAAAAGAAAATTACATAATACTTAAAAAAAACATAATTAAAATAAAATTACATAATTCTTAAAAAAAAAAAGAAATAACTAGTCATCGAGTTATGCTAAGTTTTGAGCTTTTACATGCTCCGTAAGATCATATAGGAGACGATAATGGATTTGTTCGTCGAGTAACTCCTGTAGTACACTATCTTCTTAAACTGGCGCGATCGCCTGATCCATTATATGAACCGGTGATATTGCCACCCGGTCGTCTTTTAAAATCATATTGCGAAATATGATATATGTATAAACGAGTTGTCGAATCTTTTCGACCGTCATAGCTCGAAGAAGACGATTGAGAATCATCCATTTTGCCTTAAGACGACCAAAAGCTCGCTCGACATCTTTTCTTGCATACTCTTGTAGCTTCTTGAATCTCTTTTCCATCGGGTCAGTGGGATACTTATATGCTTTAACAAACGTTGAATACGTAGGATAGATTCCATCGGTAAGATAATATCCACGTTTGTAAAGCCGTCCATTTACATGAAATGAACTGTTTGGCGCCGTTCCATTTCGCTCAGTAAGATACAATGGAGACTAATTCAAAACATTGATATTGTTGTTTGCACAGGGAGGACCAACAAACGAATGCCAAATCGACAAATCGTTTGAAGCGACGGCTTCAAGCATAATAGTAGGGTATTGGTGATCACCTCGCTTATATTGGCTTTTCAAATGTCTAGGATAATTACATCAAACGAAATGTGTACAATCAATGCTACCAAGCATTCCAGGAACGCGATGTTTTTCTTCATGTGCCTCGAATAGGCGTGCAACGTCATGGGATATCGGCTTACGTAAGAACTCTCGACCATATAATTCAATAATCGCATGGCAAAAATGATCAAGACATTCTTCTATAAGAAAAAATATAAAGAAAACTTTAAAAAAAATTAATAACGATCACTTTAAAAAAAATAATAACAAGAACTTTAAAAAAAATAATAACAAGAACTTAAAAAAACTAATAACAAGAACTTTAAAAAAAAATTATAACAAGAACTTAAAAAAAAATTATAACCTGATGTTATTCGGGCCATGTTTAAATAGTTATCAAATCTATCCGGAGGTTCAGTCGTTGAGAGTTGCCGAATGGCCGACGTGCATTTTTGTAATGCCGTGAAACATTTTCCCCCTCGCATCATAGCCCTCTTGAAACTATTAGAATCTCGCTTCAACATCACTAACAATTCTTAAGAACAAGCTTTTATTCGTACGAAACCTATCACGAAAAACATGGTCGGCAAACTTTGGTCGTTCCACAAAATAGTCATTCATAAGGGTTTGTAAAGCTTTTTCACGAAAACGGGTTACAGACACCCGAGTTTCGGTAGAGCTTGTCGTGTCTTCAATTGAATCGTACACGGCATAAAAGGTTGATAGGGTACTACCGGATAACCATAGTTCGGACGAGTCGTCGGGAATAAATAACTCGTCGGATAAAGAAGAAGAGGATGAAACCATTGTGTGTCTGAAAATATGTGAATTGTTTGTGTAAATTGAAGTAAATTTATAAAGTTTTTTCTTTTGAAAAATGCTAATTCATTTATGGGACAACGGTCATATTCCTACATGCTTTCCTCCATACCGGCTCGGCATAAATTACCGCAAGGAAGCAAACCGCAGCCATGCCGCAGCAGTGGCGGCGGTGTTGCCGCTCGGCATGGCTGCAAACCGAAGGTGATGCCGCACCATTGCCAGTACCCTTAAACAATACAAATACATGTAATGTTTACAATTCATTAATGCATATTTAATATATATTTTTGAAACACTCATTTAGTCATAAATACAAGTATTAAAATATATAATACAAGTCATGTAAGCTGCTAATTAATGATATTTTAAAAACACTTTCAATAAAAAAACCCAATTAAAAGAACATCTAGTACAAACCAAGCAAGCTACTAAACACAAAAAAGAAACAAACAAAATATTACAAATTATGCAAAGTTTCACCAAATTTTTGTCATTGCTTATAGTCCTAAAACGAACAAACTAATTAGTAAAGCTATTACCAAAAAAACTTACAAATGAAATAAATTATTAGCCAAAAAATTTAATTATATGGTACCCGCATCCGCATCGCGCAAGGCCATGCTAGTTTTTATTTAAGCACGGTTGACTAAAAGGGAATTAAGGTTGTGGCAAAAATCTGAACTCGTTACGAAGTTGTTTCAATATTCAAGAGGATACGAATACATTCGAAATAAACAATCTTGAATTACATTGTGAAATGATAAATGTCTAGAATATCCCACATGGGTTTAAGTGAAGAAATGGTTCTAGCTAATATATGACAGTGTATATCAATTTTTAGGAAGTTTGTATGAATTCTTAATTTTTATATATATTTCACTTGGTGTTATTTTTCTTTTCTCCTTTTTGATTCACATGTCTAATCATTTTGTTGATCTAGTGGAAGAAATTATTTTTTAAACTTAAGCTTTGATGAATGATTTAACTTTCTACTTGTTTGAAAGACAACATTCTTAGATGAAATTATTTGTCACCTGAACAATCCATACTAAACTTGAGAGAGTAAATTACACCGTTCGTTTAATACTGTGGTTTAGCTGGATCTCATGTTTCGTCACTTGAACAATTCAACCAACTTACTTTTTGTTTACATTACGCTGCACATAAAAGCGGCATAATGTTATGTCGTATATCTTTAATTTAATACAATGATATTTCTAATTTGATTCTTCTATTTAACGACATGTCATGAATTACTCATTTTGACAATCCGCACTCGCTATGAACCAACAACCTCTTTTTTGAGTAAGAAAGGTCATTTTCCCCTTAATCCAAGTTGATGCATCTGTTTGGAAAATGAGATTCTGGACTTTAGCATAATACTTGCTTACAATGTTGAAATGGACAAACTCAATGATGGTCATGACTTACCACTGAGTGGGCAAGGTAGCAACAGTCTACCGTCCTTGATGAGATGCAATTTGATAGTACTTTAAGGGTCTTTGATTATCATATGTTATCGTGCATTTTACCTCACTTTTAGATGGGCTAAAAAGTTAATTTTATATAAAAAGGTAAATAAATAAACTGTTAATTATACCACTAGTCACTTTTAGCATTATTCTGTCACTATGAGTAATCGTTTGGAAAATAATAAAAATAGTTAATAAGAATAGTTTATATGAATTGTATCTCTAAGGTACAAAGAAGAAGGAAAAAAAACACAAAAAAGTTATTGACAATAATAGAAAATATTGCAGGAGATGATGACTTTGGATAATAAAATATATTACCTAAAGGCACTTACCACCCGAAATATGATCTACTGATCACAACTTGATTCAAGAGCACTCGCCTGAGTATATAAGCCAGCAATATTTGTTCTGCTTGACCGATGTGGGATTAATTTTATTTATTTATTTATTTTGTCTACATATCCTTTCGAGGAAAAGTTGGAGGGGTACTTGAGCAAACAATTGAAAACATCGAACCTAATGATAATTCACGAGAACATGCATATGTTTTACCACTCGGAAGTGCAATGGAAAATGCATGATGGCATAAAAGGCTCTGGCAAAGTGTTACGTAGTACTCTAATGAGAACTCTGCTTTCGCCACCTCCCTCAGTCCCTCTCCACCTCTTTCGAATTCACGTTGTCCTCCTCTCCTGTCTCCAATCATCATCCTCTCCTTCTCAATCTCATCTTGTCTCATAACCAAATTCAAAAATGGCTTTGCATTTCATCAATCTCAAACAACAATGTCTATATCTCTTGTACATGTGATTTCTGTCTAATCATTGACTGATTGCATTTCGTTGTTCGGCAACTTTCTAGTTGGTGTTAATAGAAACGGCAAGCAGAATGATACTAGAACTGACTCGCGCTAGTTATCGTTAGTACTTGAAAGGATCCATATCATATGTCCGGCAATGGTAAATAAAGTTGGAGATGGTTGCTACTTTTGGTAAAGAAAAATGAAGGTGTGCTTTTATCCCACATAGGTCAAGCAAAAGAAATGTGACTACTTTATATATTGAGGTGAGTGTTGTTTTTGTTCAAGTTGAGGCTAGAGCTTGTTTCTATTTTTTCCACATTAAGTGGGTGGGCCCCTTTCTATTTATGAGTCTTAATGAGGAGGAGCACCATTTGCTTCCTCTCCTCATATTATATGTGTAGCCCTACCACTATCTCCCCATTAAGACTTATTAACATAAAAAAGAAACACCCCTAAGACACTGTACAAGAGATATAGTGGAAGAAATTATTTTTTAAACTTTAAGTTTATTTTGTTACCGTGAGTAAATCCTTGGAAGACACACATTCATTAACTCTTAAGCAAGAGGGATAGTATTATTTCATCTATAAGGTTTTCATGAGAAACACGAAGGTAGGTCTTCCAGTTCCTACACTACATGGAATTCACACATTCATTAACTCTTAAGCAAGAGGGATAGTATTATTTCATCTATAAGATTGTAGACTTACCGTTATGCATTAATTTACATTACATATTCTAATGAGAACTCATTTAAAAGGGAATAGATACAGTACTCTACACATTCCTTTATCGACAAAATACTAGTATTTTCAATATCATAAATCACTTTTTCCATTGCCTTCACATATCCTCACTTTCTCATCTCTCATTACCTTCTTCATTTCCTCAAAATGTTCCTTCATAGCTATCCGCCTTCACTTTCAACACGTAATTTCGATAACTTCGACCAACTTGTTTGGATCATATAAGGAGTTCTAGCTGTTGAGGTAGTTGTTTCATTTGTCTTAGTTATGAATTGAACATCTGTTAAGGTGGCAAAATAATAATAATAATAATAATAATAATAATAATTGGTTTCACGTATTAAGTTTACTAGTTATCATACCTGTGCCGGTTTTTAATTTTTTTTTAATTATGTATTATTATCGATTAAGAAATGAATCACTTAACATGTTTCAAATGGTTTTACTTGGTTAACTAAAAATAAAAAATCACATGTATAATATACCTGTATTATTTTAGCAGAGTGCTTTTAGATTAAAAATAATATTTTATTATTCAAGCAAAATCACATGATTGTACTTGACTTACATAAGATGTTAGTCATGTATGATTTTAGTTTTGCAAACCCGTGCTATCAATTTACGATATGTTTTGTAATTGCGCTATTTCTTTTAGTCATGTGTTGATACTTAATCCTCCTAAAAAAACGCACACAACAAATTGCATTATATTTTATTGTGTGCGATAAAATTATAATACTGCAAACACTACTAACATGTTGCATTATAGCGAGGATAACAACGAAGTTAGTCCTAACATCAAATAAGAAAACTTGTTAGAACTAAAGGGGTGTTTGGTTATGCATATTAAAGGTGCTTATTGGCTTATTCAATTACCATAACACAATAAGTTTATGATAAAGCTATAAGTTTTTTTGAGAAGCTTAATAAAAAAAAAAAAAAAAAAAAAAAAAAAAAACCCTGAACTCACAACTAATTCTGTCATAGCTTAGTGTGTTTATAGTAAAAACACAAATATTAATTGTAGAAGTTTTCAATAAAACATTAAAAAAGTTACTAAAAGTTGGTGTGTTTTTTTTTATAAAAAAAAGTTACTAAATACTATCAGTTAGATAAGGCATAAGTCAAAGTTTTGTTGAGCTCTCTTTTTGATTCTATTCAGAAGCAAAAAGAGGTTAACATATAAATCATAAGTATAGAAGAATGGTTGTATCTCACATCCGTGATTACCAACTAAATAACATTATCGTAGTATAGTAACGTAATAACTTGATTAAAACTATATATACTTGCTTAATAATTCTCATGTACATACTTTTAATACCTTTACAGTAGCCAACTATTAGGGTTTTTTTTTATTTTTTTTAACATCACCTCAATAAATAAAGTTAGATTATCACCTTTGTAGTTTTTCTTTTTTTGATTTAAGAGGTGATTGTTATCAAATAAGGATTGTGATGCGCACATTTTTTTTTAATAATTTAAGGAGAACATCTTCTAAATTAAACAATGACTATCTAACCACTTTTTTTTTTTTTTTTTTTTTTTTTTTTTTTTTTTTTTTTTAATAATTAGCTTAGTATAACGTTTCTAATTGACAGAAATGTTGATGTTGAGGTTGATATTGTTGTTTAACTTTAACTATTGATATCATGTTGTATAAAATGCGCGAGTTTAGTAGCACATAATTAGCATTGATAAAGTTAAAATATGCTCAATAAAATTTTTAAAATGTTTTTATTGGTATCAATATATGAATTTCAAATAACAATTTCATTAGTCGTTGTTATAAGTTGAATCGCGTATACTTTTATTTTTATGTCACACTAACTCGTGCTTAACATTTTATATTTATATTCTCGTTACTAATAATTTAGCTGTATTTAATATTCAAACTCGTGTACGCATAAATTAAACTTTTAAATAGAATAACATACTATAAAGTATAGGGGGTAGTGTAAGGGGTTATTTGTATTTTTTTTAAAGTTATTAAAAAAACATGGTAACTTGTAATTTTACACTTATCTCTATATAATTTATTTGAAATTCAACCACCAAAGTTTTATTAATTACTTCCTCTTTTTTTAAGTTTTTATTTTTATAAATTGGACACATATATTTTATGCATTTTTTTCTTAACCAAAATTTCTCCACCAAATTTATTAAGTTTGACAAAAATCAATTTAATTTTGACTTTCTATTGACCAATCATATTGCTCGATTACGCCTACGTGGCAAAATCAAGCTTTCCTATTGGTCTAATTTTTTTTCCAATAAGAAGGGATTTGCAAAAACACTCTAAAATGATGTAATTCTTTTATTATATAAAAGATTGCTATTAGCCACTCAAATAATACTAAAAGTGGTATTTTTATCTTTCATAGAGTTAGCTTTTGTACTCAGAAAGGAGTGGAAGCACAACTTGTTTATTAGTAATTTATGGGTATATCTATTTTTGGATCTACTTTCTATGAAATCTCTGTTATCATCATTGAAAGTTTATTTTGCTGGAAATAATAATAATAATAATAATAATAATAATAATAATAATAATAATAATAATAATAATAATAATAATAATATAATAATATAATAATAATAATAATAATAATAATAATAATAATAATAAAATGAAATTTTCAACCACGAGGACGAAATCTGCAATTCGACCAAACTACAAGGACAATTTTGCAACGTACTCAAATAATAATAATAATAATAAAATATATGAAAAGACGAAAACACCCTCCAAGTTAACTGTCAACTAACAGAATGTTGGTCAAAAGACCAAACCCGTAACATATCAAAAACCACAAGGATATGACCCTTGAAAAAAAGCACAAGGACTAAACCGGTGAAATCCGACAAACCACAAGGACCATTTAAATAATTAACTCTACGTCTTTATGAATTAGCTCTAAAATTATTAACAAGCTCGAATCTTGTGTTAGATGTTTGGTTTGTGATATTAAATCATATAAATAAGCCGAGCTAAAAGTCAAAACTAGCCAAGCTTTATCTAATAAAAGGAATCGAGAAGATATTGTGTAGGATGTTTTGTGTCCTTTCTACACTAGATGTTGTTCCAATCATTAGGTGCCCACGTGGCGTGCCAGCTGAGAAGGTTGCGTCATTGCTGGATCAACAGTTGCGTGATCATTTCCAGCTTAAGAACAAGGATATATTGTTTTCATTAAGTGGCAAAAGGCCACTACACCCAACTCCAATGCCGTCTCTGAGTTTACGGAGGGCCAGTGCAGAATTCAGTTTAACAACAAAAGTGAGGCCTATAGTAGAAAGTAAAGAATTTTCTAAAGAGATAAAATGAAAAACAATTATTTTAAACGTGCCACTGCTATAATTTTTTGATGCAATTTCTTAAATCAATTACTTAAAGTCACTTTATAGATTATATATACAAACCATATGAAAATTTCGTGGCCCATATAATTTGAAGGCCTTGTGTGACGGCACACCCCGCACACCCTCGTATACAGCTCTGCCCAACTCTATGAGTTGCAAAGGAGAAGGAAACAAAAAATACCAAAAAGTTAACAGTTCTTGAAGTTACTAGTGATGTATACTATAAGGCATTAGCAGTAACATTACTATAATAACCCATTTATACATCAACATGATTAAAGTGCACTCACCCAAGTGTATAATTCATCAACATTTTTTCAGCTTGACCGATGTGGGATTCAACTTTTTCTTTTTCTTTCTACATCTCCTTTGGAGGAAAAGTTGGAGGGATAAAGAAAGCTGCTTAATTGAGCAAACAAATTGAAAACATCTTTTGAGGGGACAAAATGTTAGTTCATGAGAGCATGTTTTACCTCTGTTCCACTTGGAAGTGCAATGGTAATATCCATGATGGCATAAAAGGATCTAACAACCAAGCAAGAACCACCGAGGTTTTCATGACTATGGAACACGAAGGTAAAGCTTCCAGTTCCTACCACGTTCGGTAGCTCGATCTTAAGCAAGAAGGATAGTATTATTTCATCTGTAGACTTTCATCCCACATCGGTCAAGCAAAAGAAATGTGACTACTTTATATATGGAGGTGAGTGTTCTTTATTCAAGTTGGGGCTGAGACATAGTTGACGTTAAATCTCACAGTATCTAATGATAATAGAAATCATAACCATAACACCATTTGGAGATGAATGATAATTTGTACAAGTCTGATTTTTTTATTTTTATTATTATTTTTTTAGTTACCTTATTGTCACTATTATAAAAGTGAATAGCAAGTATATTGTATGTGTTGTGCTAATTGTTAGTTTGTGAACATATATTATAGACGTATGTCCGGTTCACATATTGCTCCGCGTAAGTACCAATCTTATTTCCCAATGTCCGATAAGAACAGCCACATACAAGCATTTTCAGAAACTCCCCATTCGCCATCTCCCTCTCTTAGTTATGAATATATTGAACATTTGTACATTTGTATATATTGAACATTTGCAAAGTGACAAAAATCTATACGAAAAAAAGTTATAGTTGTTTTATGTTTGTTTGTTAATCAATAACTGGTTACATTTCGTTGTTCCACAACTTTCTAGTCGGGGATTTTTTGATTTTTTTTTGTTTTTAAATTTTTTTCCCTAGTTGGTGTAAATATGAAAAGCAGAATGATACTAGAATTGACTCGCGCTAAGGGTTTCATCTTTTAAAAGCGTATGTGAGTCATGGCGTTGTTTTATGACTTTATCTAGGGTACCTACTTCGTTAAGGCTGATATAAACCATAGGTGCAACAATGACCGCAACAATAACAATATGGAATTGAAAGGATCCATATCAATTATCATATATCCGGCAATGGTAAATAAAGTTGGAGATTGTTGCTACTTTTTGGTAAAGAAAAATGAAGGTGGGCTTTCTTCCCACATAGTTCAAGCAAAAGAAATGTGACAACTTTATATATTGAGGTGAGTGTTCTTTATTCAAGTTGGTACTAAGACTTTGTTATCATTGAGGGTCAATAATGATTTGTACAAGTCGTCGACTTTTTTGTATTTTTTTTATTTGTAGATCACCTTATATAAGAAAAAATGCATCATAATTTTTCAATGCAAAACAATAGACATTTTAAATTTGTATTCTACATTCATAATACTATACGAGTACCCGTGCATAGCAACGGGATTTTATAGCGACAGATAGTTTATTGATAAAAAAAAAGTTTATAGGTTATAAGCGAAAAATAATAAAAGTTTGAAGATTTTGGAAATTAAACATAATGTTTTGAAACCCGGTTTGACCCGGGTGGTTCAACTGGTTGAACCGCCCCGGTCAAAAAACGGGTTTGAAACGTCCCGGGTCAACCCAGTTTGTGTTTTAACTGGTTGTATTTGATTTGGTAGATATGTTTTTAACTGGTTGTACAATGTGAATAAATAATTGTACTTTTAAGTAATGGATAATGTTTTGAAACCCGGTTCGACCCAGGTGGTTCAACCGGTTAAACCGTTCCGGTCAAAAAATGGATCGATTTAAACCGGGTCAACATGCTAGGTTGGGTCGAAATCGGGTCAAATTAAACCGGGTTAACCCGCCGGGTTTGAAACGTCCCGGGTCAACCCGATTTGTGTTTGAATTGGTTGTACTTAATTGGTAGATATGCTTTAATTTGGTTGTACAATATGAATAAATAATTGTACTTTTAAGTATTGGGGTGTTTTAATAAGAGTATTAATTATATTTCACTTTCTCTCTCATTTGACCATTGTTGGAAACTCAACATTTTACTTTTGACCATTTTTCCATTATAGGTAGTATAGATATGGCAGGGTCAAGGTTTTGCTGCAAACTTATAGATTTCTGCATTTCGTTCAATCATCAAAGATGCTCATCTCATAATTGTAAGTGAATGTAAAAGTAACGAGGATAATAAGATGATTCATGAGCTTGGATTATTGTTAGGCGCAGTGGAGTGGTTTGATGATTATTGTTCATGTTAATTTGTTCTTCCGTCTCTTTAAGTCACTCAATCTTGTGATTCTTCTAAAAGAGCGAGTGTGATGCCTCATAGAGCTCATAATGTTGATGAATTTTTCTATTCATTGTGTTTCACAAGACATATAGTGATGATGAGAATGATAGGAGAAAGTAGGTCGAAGAGATGATCTGTACAGCCGAAAAATACGCAAAGATGATGGTTCTCTTAATAAGAAGAGTAGGGGTGAAGATCGAGATGGTGTAAAAAGAGGCAAAATGAGATATAATGATAGGGAGCATAAGAGTACGAGGTAATGGTTATTTTTGGTTTGATGAGGAAGGATATGAGTTGGAATTGAAGGTGCAACAATGACCGCAACAATAACAATATGGACTTGAAAGGATCCATATCAATTATCATATATCCGGCAATGGTAAATAAAGTTGGAGATTGTTGCTACTCTTTGGTAAAGAAAAATGAAGGTGGGCTTTCATCCCACATAGTTCAAGCAAAAGAAATGTGACAACTTTATATATTGAGGTGAATGTTCTTTATTCAAGTTGGTACCAAGACTTTGTTATCATTGAGGGTCAATAATGATTTGTACAAGTCGTCGACTTTTTTGTATTTTTTTTATTTGTAGATCACCTTATATAAGAAAAAATGCATCATAATTTTTCAATGCAAAACAATAGACATTTTAAATTTGTATTCTACATTCATAATATATGGCAGTGTCAAGGTTTTGCTGCAAACTTATCGATTTCTGCATTTCGTTCAATCGTCAAAGATACTCATCTCATAATTGTGAGTGAATGTAAAAGTAACGAGGATCATAAGATGATTCATGAGCTTGGATTATTGTTAGGCGCAGTGGAGTGGTTTGATGATTATTGTTCATGTTAATTTGATTCCAAAGACGTGTTAGAGGGATTTTCTTCCGTCTCTTTAAGTCACTCAATCTTGTGATTCTTCTAAAAGAGCGAGTGTGATGACTCATAGAGCTCCTAATGTTGATGAATTTTGCTATTCATTGTGTTTCACAAGACATATAGTGATGATGAGAATGATAGGAGAAAGTAGGTCGAAGATGTGGAAAACTAGAAGGGGGGTTGAATAGTTTTACATCTTGTACAATATAAACAATTAATACTACACAATATACTACAATGATAAGTAATGAAATAAGTAAGAGTTGGAAAGATCGAACCGCGAGACAAGAGATTTATAGTGGTTCGGCTACAAGGACACCTTCCTTGCCTTACTCCACTCCCCGAGCACCTAACTCGAGAGTTTTCTTCACTATATCAACAAGCTCCCTTATGGCGGAGAAAACCGTACACACCAATTTACACACCACTTTTCACATCACAACTTCGTCACACCTAAGTCACAACTTCTTCACAACTTCTTTAAATCAATCTACTTCACACCTAATTACTCCACACCTATCTTCTTCACACCAATCTAATACCTAGCTTTTCTTATTCACACCAAGCTACTAACTAATCACACAATCTATATCTAACACAACTATCTACAATCAAATATTCACAACAATCTTCACAAAGAATAATGTAAATGATCTTTGATGATGCACCAACAACTTAGATGTGGAGATCACAACAAGTTGTAATACTTCTTGTCTTGAGGGATAGAAGTATTCTTCTCTTGCACTTGAGAGGATGAAAGTTAGATCACTTTGAAACAAAGAATTTATACACTTATGATCAAAGGATAAAAGAATGGAGATTTGGATCTAGATTAGAAAGTTTAGAAGTGCAAAAGGTGAGGAAAAAATCCAGGTTTAAGGTGGTATTTATAGGCAACAGATTCTGACAGAGGAGCGTGGCCGTTCCCCTTAAATCAAGGCCGGTCCCCTTAATTTTAAGGGGACCGCCCCTTATAATTAAGGGGGCCACCCAACTGAAACGGCCAGAATCTTTGTCTTTTAGTGGGGAAAGTTTATTTGGTTAAAAAACTAACTGATTTTGGTTAAAAATTTGAATTCATATATTTAGTATGAATAAAACATTTTTCTTTATTACCAAAAGTATTTTTCAAAAATATATAATATGTTTATATAATTAAATAAACTTTGCATTAGATAATTAAATACCCATTTGATCATAAAATGCACTAAACACTTTGTTTATTCATACCTTAAGTGATTTGGATGTAAAGAGAAATATTAATCACTAAATACTTGTTTATGTCATAAGTTTAGTTCTATGAGTTTATATTTTGTGATAATTAAAACATAGAGATATTGATAACATGTTAATAATGTTTTTAGGCATTATTTATGTCAACAATCTCCCCCTTTTTGATTATTACAAAACCTTAAACTCAATATATCTAAAACTTGTTTTTAGACATGTATTATAGAGTTTACATTTCTCTTCTCCCCCTTTTTGAATAATTAAAAAGGTTAAGCCGAGTAAGCTTCGCGAGGGAAGTTTAAACAGGCAGAATGCTCCCCACTGATGTATGCCCCCCCTCATTTGAGAGCACCAAGGGAACGAGCAATGGAGATCTTAGCTACAAAAATATTTGAAGAGAGCAAGATACACATATATGCAAGGCAACAATTATGAAACTAAACATAGATTCATTCAAGCATTATAGAAATGATAAGCATTACAACATTCAATATGCTTGAAGCATATTGATAAAAATAACACAAAAGAAAAGACATAGTCCTATATTGCCTAAGAGAGCACCTGGACTTGCTTGCAACCCATGGTTGATTGTTTTATTTGCTTGAAGAATAACATAAGCATAAAGCTTAGATGTTTGATTGAGAGGGATATGGAGTGGAGTGTGGAGCGGAAGAAGTGGATCTCACGATGTTGTATCGTGTTAAGGGTGGTATTGGATGATTACGAGTGAGAAGATATTCAATCCAAGAGATATCTTCACTCAAGTAGAGGATTTGTTTTTGAAGGAATATGCAACAAGGGCAAAAGTGAGTGTGGTTTGTAACTTGATCCAAGTTGAGAGAGTGGGGAAGGCAATTTGCATAGGGTGATGATGGAGGTTGCCCTTTGTTGCGTTGTGCAAGATGCATAGCAAGGAGATCACTAAGATCATGGATTTGGTTTATTTCATCACGGAACTTTTGTTTTTCCGTGGCAATGTGGAGGGGATCATAGGTTTGGTATGGATGAGTTGGGTTTGTGTAGTTGGAATTGTAGTTTGATGGTTGATCAAACTTGTATTGATCATTATAAGTGGTTGGAGGTTGAGATGTGTAGTTTGGCTTGAAGGAGGAAGTTTGGCCAATGTTGTATGGTTTGTAAAGAGGATCAAATGAATGACCTTGTTGGTTTGATGCAAAGTTTGGGAAGTAAGAAGTTGGGGATGTGGAATGACTTCCAACTTCATTTATGATGATGGATTTTTTTCGAGGGCTTTTTCTTCGCCAAACGGGTTTTTCCGTCATCCTTGCTAGCCTTGAGGCTTTTGATTTTGGTTTTTTTGGAGAGTTCATGATGGGATGAATGGAGAGTTTTGAGGATTGGGGATATTTATAGTGTAAGATTTGTGTGTTTAAGGATGGATAAGGTTTGTTTGGGGGATTAGGACAAAATGTGTTGGTGAAAAATGGGAAATGCAGGTTGAAACGGGCTAAAAAGCAGAAAAGATTCTGTAAACCCGACCATCAGATGGCCGGTCCCCTTAATGATTAAGGGGGCTGCCTTACAAAATTAAGGGGGCCGCCCATCTGGTGACTTCCAGGTTGCCAGAATTGGGTTTTTGGCAGAGAATTTGCAGTAAGGTTATGTGTTTGGATTAGAATTCAAGCAAGTTCAATTTTCTTAGGCAATATAGAGTCTAATATAATCAAGATATAGCATGCATGCAAAAACACATAAGCAAAAGAGCAAATAATCAACATATAATAAGCAAGAGGAGGCAAATAAAGGCAAGCATAATTAAACTTCCTAAGGCACCTATCTTAGATTAAAGGCAAGGATAATTAGTGAGTGAAAAATTAGTGATGGATCAAGATGACACCATTATTAGTGAATTTGTCCTAGTGAGTGTCTATATGCAACAAATGTGGAGTTGTGATTGTTTCGACTCCTAGAAGCAAAAAGTAATAACGATCCTAAGAAACAATCCAAATAATCTCCTTGATTCAATTTTTGCTCGATCATGAATGTCAAAGACATATATTAGATAATATACCTTGACAATTTATGTGAGAATTTATGCATGATTTTGAAATACAATGTTTTTAGAATTAGTGAACAATGCAAGGAAAATGATTTTCATGGGGTTCCTAGATTGTGAGAATAATTTTTTAGAGAAAATTGATTGAGTTTTACAAAAAGGTTTATGCAAAGAAAATAAATTTTCTCAATCTTTAGTTTTTTGCGAAATAGATTTCTAGACTCAGAAAAAGGTGAAATGGAAGAAAAATAAATTTCATGCAAGTATAAATTTGAAATAATTCAATATAATTTAGTCAACTTGCTCCATCATTCCTAATCCTAAACGCAAGTGGTTGAATAATTCACGCTTAAGGGGTTTTGTGAATATATCTGCAATGTTGTCTTCCGATGCAACCTTTTCTATAGATATATTTCCTTTTTGTACATTATCTCTAAGAAAATGGTGACGTATTTCTATGTGTTTAGTCCTAGAGTGTTGCACCGGATTTTTACTTAAATCTATCGCACCTTTGTTATCGCACATAATGGGGACGTTTTCTAACTTAATGCCATAGTCTACGAGAGCTTGTTTCATCCATAGTGCTTGTTGACATGCCTTTCCGGCGCTTACATATTCGGCTTCGGTGGTAGAAATAGCAAGAGCGGTTTGCTTCTTCGAAAACCAAGACGTTAGACAACATCCCATAAACGTGCAAATGCCGCTAGTGCTCTTTATATCTATGTAGTCTCCCGCATGATCCGAATCCGCATATACAATGGTTTCTATGCCGGATTCCTTAGGATACCATAATCCTAAGTGTATAGTGCCTTTAACGTATCGGAAGATACGCTTAACCGCTTCTAGGTGAGAGGTTTTGGGATCCTCTTGAAAACGGGCACAAAGGCAGACACTAAACATGATGTCAGGTCTACTTGCCGTCAAGTATAGTAAACTACCTATCATTCCTCTATACTTGGTGTTATCTACGGACTCACCTTCATCGTCCTTTGTGAGCTTTACCTCCGTAGACATGGGAGTTTTCATGGGTTTTTAGTCTTCTAGGCCAAACTTCTTAAGCATTTCCTTAATGTACATAGATTGGTTAAAGAATATTCCATCTTCTAATTGTTTTATTTGTAATCCTAGGAAGAAGTTAAGTTCACCCATCATACTCATCTCAAACTCATCATGCATGATTTTGAAAAATTCATCACACATGTCTTGACAAGTCGATCCAAATATAATGTCATCAACATATATTTGGACAATGATGAGATTTGGGTTTTTCCTTTTAGTGAAAAGAGTGTTATCTACCATTCCCATGGAATAATCATGTTTAATAAGAAAAGCTTTTAATCGATCATACCAAGCTTTGGGAGCTTGTTTGAGTCCATACAAAGCTTTCTTTAACTTATAAACATAATCAGGTTTTGCGAAATCAATGAATCCTGGAGGTTGTGCCACATATACCTCCTCATTGATAAAACCGTTAAGGAATGCACTTTTCACATCCATTTGGAATAACTTAAAATCTAGGGCGCAAGCATAGGCAAGTAATATCCTAATCGATTCTAGTCTAGCTACGGGGGCATAAGTTTCGTCATAGTCAATTCCCTCTTGTTGATTATAACCTTGGGCAACTAACCTAGCTTTATTCCTAGTAACTATTCCATTCTCGTCTAACTTATTCCTATATACGCATTTGGTTCCTATGATGGTCATATCCTTTGGATTTGGAACTAATTCCCAAACATCATTCGCCTTAAATTGATTTAATTCTTCTTGCATAGCTATAACCCAACTTTCATCCTTTAAAGCCTCGCTAATATTTTTAGGTTCTATTGCTGAGAGGAAACAAAAGAAATTGTTTTTATCTTGGGCTTGTGACCTAAGGGTTCTTTGGTTAAGATGTCCTATTATATTATCTAATGGATGTGATCTAGATTCTTTAATATTAACAGTTTCGTTATTTTCTAAGTGAATGTCTTCATTATCATTTCCTATGGGTTTTGTTTTACTAACCTCAATAGCTTCATCTTCGACTAAATCATCCTCTTCTAAAGGTAATGTTTTAGGAGGTGGTGGTGTTTCATCAAATGTTACATTTAGTGATTCCTCTACTTTCATGGAGTGTTTGTTAAGTATTATATATGCTTTGCTATTTTGTGAGTATCCTAAAAATATTCCTTCATATGATTTTGGATCAAACTTAGTGAGATAGTCCTTAGTGTTTAAAATATAGAATTTACTTCCAAATACCTTAAAATAGCTTAAGTTTGGTTTTCTACCTCTTAATAACTCATAAGGAGTTTTTCCTAGAGTTCTTCTAATTGATACCCTATTTAAAATATAAGTTGATGTATCTACGGCGTGACACCAAAATTTTTGTGGGATGGATTGTTCATTTAACATAGTTCTACTTATTTCTTGTAGTGACCTATTTTTTCTTTCTACTATGCCATTTGATTGAGGAGTACGAGGAGCGGAGAAATTGTGAGATATTCCATTTAACTCACAATATTTTCCGAATTGTACTTCGTTATCAAATTTCCTACCATGGTCCGTCCTAATGGCAACTATTGAGCATCCTAATTTATTATGAATCATTTTACTAAATATTTTGAATTTTTCAAAGGCTTGGGTCTTGTCACTTAAAAACCTAGTCCACGTATATCGTGAGTAGTCATCTACTATCACTAAGGTGTATTTGTTTCCTCCATAGCTCCGCACAGCGGATGGACCAAAAAGATCCATATGTAATAATTCTAGGCATCTAGTAGTGGATACTATATTCTTGGCTTTGTGACTAGCATGAGCTTGTTTTCCAATTTTACATGCATCACAAAAATGCTTGTCATATTTTAGATTAGGCAAATTTCTAACTAATTCCTTAGAGGCCAAATATTGTATTTGTTGCATGTTAGCATGTCCTAATCTCCTATGCCATTGTGTAGAGTTTTCATCTAGGGTCGTTAGGCATATCCTATCCTCAGGTTTGTTTCCTAGTTTCATAACATATATGCCACCTTTTCTAATTCCTCTACCTATAATTTTTTCATTCTTAACTATTTCGCTATCATCTTCGGTAAATGTGACTCTAGATTTATTATCACATATTTGTCATACACTAAGCAAGTTATATGTTAATTTATCTACATGCTCTACATTTTCAATAGTAAGTGAGTCTTGAGAGATCGTACCTTTGCCAATGATTTTCCACGTAAGTCACTACCGAAAATAACGTTACCTCCATTTTATGCCTTGTATGTAGAGAATAGATTACGATTCCCTGTCATGTGCCTCGAACATCCGCTATCTTTGATCCATTCGTCATGTTCCAAGTCAATTCCTAAACATATTTCGTCAGTTTCTTTTGCCATAAAACACTTTTCGTCTCTTGGCTTTTCAACTTCTTCTTTGTCACTATCACTCCATGTTCCACTAACAAAAGCACCTTGACTTTCATAACCCGGTGGCTTTAGACATTCGCCAATGAGATGATTTGGACTTCCACATCTAAAGCACTTTCTCTTCCCGTAGTTGTCACTTCTATTCCTTTGGAATGCTTTCTTTCGTCTCGTGATGATCTAGTGAATCTTCCTCGTCTCTTGAAGAACTTCTTGAATTCTCTTACGGCTATTGCATATTCTTCGTCCTCACTTTCGTCACTTGAATCATCATTATCACTAGGTTCCTTTTTGGCTTTTAGAGCAATGGATTTGGTTTGTTCTTTCTTGACTTTGACCGTTTCCGAATCTCTTCTTATATTTCTTCATGAACCTTCCAGTTGCCAATTAGTTCATCTAGTGATAACGTCATCAAGTTCTTTGATTCTTCGATTGCCGTGACCCTAGCTCGCCATTTTGGATGCAATGCCCTAAGAAATTTCCTAACACAATTTTTACTAGAAAATGTCTCATCAAGTGATTTTAAACTTGTGATGATAGTGTTAAACTTAGCAAAAGCATTATCAATTGATTCCTCTTCCGGAATCGTAAATTGTTCATATTGTTGTACAAGAAGATCTATTTTATTATCTTTGACTTGGCTATTACCTTGGTGAGTAATTAGTAAAGAATCCCAAATTTCTTTGGCGGTTTTACACATAAAAATTATTTCATATTCTTTGCGTGGTAACGCATTATAAATTACCATTTTAACCTCATTATTTTTTGCTAATTTCTTTTTCAAATCATCATTTTGTTCTTCAAAAGATACAGTTTCATTCATTTTAGTTTCAACATTATATTGAATAGGAGGAAAATCACCCAAGGTAATAATATGCCAAAGATCAAGATCTTTTGATTTCACATACGTTTCGAATCTATTTTTCCAATATAAAAATCCATCACTTTCAAATAGTGGTGGTCTTTGCATAGATTGCCATTCTAAATATTTTTCAGATTCCATAGATCGTTACAAGTTTTAAAATACAATATATTTTAAAAATCTTGCTAGATGTGGCTCTTGATACCAATTGTGGAAAACTAGAAGGGGGGTTGAATAGTTTTACGTCTTTTTACTTCGTTAAAAAAATTAGTTTTAGAGTTTTGCTTAGCTTTTAAAAACTTAGATTCGATAATATGTGATCTCAAGTCTTGTACAATATAAACATATAATACTGCACAATATACTACAATGATAAGTAATGAAATAAGTAAGAGTTGGAAAGATCGAACCGCGAGACAAGAGATTTATAGTGGTTCGGCTACAAGGACACCTTCCTTGCCCTACTCCACTCCCCGAGCACCTAACTCGAGAGTTTTCTTCACTATATCAACAAGCTCCCTTATGGCGGAGAAAACCGTACACACCAATTTACACACCACTTTTCACACCACAACTTCGTCACACCTAAGTCACAACTTCTTCACAACTTGTTTAAATCAATCTACTTCACACCTAATTATTCCACACCTATCTTCTTCACACTAATCTAATACCTAGCTTTTTTTCTTCACACCAAGCTACTAACTAATCACACAATCTATATCTAACACAACTATCTACAATCAAATATTCACAACAATCTTCAGAAAGAATAATGTAAATGATCTTTGATGATGCACCAACAACTTGGATGTGAAGATCACAATAAGTTGTAATACTTCTTGTCTTGAGGGATAGAAGTATTCTTCTCTTGCACTTAAGAGGATGAAGGTTGGATCACTTTGAAACAAAGAATTTATACACTTATGATCAAAGGATAAAAGAATGGAGATTTGGATCTAGATCAGAAAGTTTAGAAGTGCAAAAGGTGAGGAAAAAATCCAGGTTAAAAGGTGGTATTTATAGGCAACAGATTCTGACAGAGGAGTGTGGCCGGTCCCCTTAAATCAAGGCCGGTCCCCTTAATTTTAAGGGGACCGCCCCTTATAATTAAGGAGGACGCCCAGCTGAAACGGCCAGAATCTTTGTCTTTTAGTGGGGAAAGTTTATTTGGTGAAAAACTAACTGATTTTGGTTAAAAATTTGAATTCATATATTTAGTATGAATAAAACATTATTCTTTATTACCAAAAGTGTTTTTCAAAAATATATAATATGTTTATATAATTAAATAAACTTTGCATTAGATAATTAAATACCCTTTGATCATAAAATGCACTAAACACTTTGTTTATTCATACCTTAAGTGATTTGGATGTAAAGAGAAATATTAATCACTAAATACTTGTTTATGTCACAAGTTTTAGTTCTATGAGTTTTTATTTTGTGATAATAAAAACATAGAGATATTGATAACATGTTAATAATGTTTTTAGCCATTATTTATGTCAACAGAAGAGATGATCTGTACAACCGAAAAATACGCAAAGATGATGTTTCTTTTAATAAGAAGAGTAGGGGTGAAGATCGAGATGGTGTAAAAAGCGGCAAAATGAGATATAATGATAGGGAGCATAAGAGTAGGAGGTAATGGTTAATTTTGGTTTGATGAGGAAGGATATGATTTGGGTAATGAATTTTGTAATCCATCGTGTTGGAGTATGGTCTCGGTATGTTTCATCAAATTTAGACTGATGCAGGTGCATTATGTCACACCATGAAAGTTGTAATTTCTAATGTTGCTTCGGTATGTATTTGTTTATCAAGGCAACACTTGACACAATTGATGATATTGTCTTGTTTTTTTTAATACGACAATTTGCAGCATTTTCTCCTTAAGTTGCATTTGAGGAATTGTTAAGTGTAAACCATTCGTGCTAAACTTGAGAGAATAAATTACATCGTTCATCTTTGCGGTTTAGCCGATTTCATGTTTTGTCACTTGAACAATTCAACCAACTTACTTTTTGTTTACACTAAGCTTCACATGAAAGCGGCATAAACTTGTATATCTTTCATTTAATACGGTGGTATTTCTAATCTTAATTCTTCTCTTTAACAATCCGCACACGATGTGAACCAACAACCTCTTTTCGGAGTAAGAAAGGTCATTTTCCCCTTAATCCAAGCCGATGCATCTGTTTTGGAAAATGAGATCCTGGACTTTAGCATAATCCCTACTTACAATGTTGAAATGGACAAACTCAATGATCGTTATGACTTACCACTGAGTCGAAAACTTTGGTAATGGGGATGATGTCATCCTCTAGTGGGCAAGGTTGCAATAGTCTACCTTCCTTGATGAGATGAAAATGGGTAATTTGATTATCATACGTTTTCGTGCATTTTACCTCACTTTTGGATGGGCTAAGAGGTTAATTTTATATAAAAAGGTAAATAGATAAATCCTCATTGGTTAGTTATGCCACCGGTCACTGTTAGAGTTATTCCGTCCCTCTGAGTAATCGTCGGAATATAATACAAATAGTTAATAAGAATAGTTTATATGATTTGTATCTCTAATGTACAAAGGAGAAGGAAAAAAGTTAACTTTATATAAAAAGGTAAATAGATAACCCTAACTGGTTAGTTATACCACCGGTCACTCTTAGGCTTATTCCGTCACTGTGAGTAATCGTCAAAATATAATACAAATAGTTAATAAGAATAGTTGATATGAATTGTATCTCTAAGGTACAAAAGAGAAGTAAGAAAACCAGTGTTGTAAAAATCGGCCATGGCGGCCGGTATGGCGGCGCCATGGCGGATTTCGGTGGTACACCACCACGATATTTCTCATATCGGTCTAACTTGGCGTTTTTGGTCAAAATCGGTCAAAATCAGAGCTTGACGGTCAAAATCGGCCAAACATCTGCCTTGGCGGCGGTCGGTCAACGCTGGTCAACGCCGGTCAACTTCATATATATTTTTTTTCAGATTAACGCCGGTCAACGTCGTTTAACTTCATATCTAGGGGTTTTTTTTTTTTTTTTTTTTTTTTTTTTTTTCATATTTACAACCTTGAAAAAAACACAAAAAAGTTATTGAGAATTATAAAAATTATTTCAGAAGACGGCAACTTTTGATAATAATATTACCAAAGGCCTCTTATCACCCGAAATATCATCTATTGATCACAACTTAAATTAGGAGCACTCACCTGAGTATGTAAGGCACAAATGTTTATTTTGCTTGACCGATGTGGGATTAAACTTTTTTTCCTTCTACATCTTCTTACGAGCAAACAAATTGAAAATATCGGACATAATGATAATTTAGGAGAACATGTTTTACCACTTGGAAGTGCAATGGAAAATGCATGATGGCATAAAAGGCTCTAACAACCCAACCAAGAACCACCGAAGTTTTCATGACTATCGAACACGTATGAAGGTTGGTCTTCCTTATAAAGCTTCCAGTTCCGACACACATTCGTTAACTCGATCTTAAGCAACAAGGATAGTATTATTTCATCTATAAAGCCGTAGACTTACTATTTCCCTGTTTTAGCTTGAGCTATGTGAAACGTTAAACACATACGTACTCGTTTAAAAAACCTTCCTTCATCGACAAAGTATTACGTAGTATTCTAATGAGAACTCCCCATTCGCCACCTCCCTTAGTCCATCTCCACCTCTTTCGCGTTGTCCTCCTCTCCTCCCCTCCAATCATCATCCACTCCTTCTCAATCTCATCTTGTCTCATAACCAAACTCAAAAATGGCGTTGCATTTCATCAATCTTAAACAACAATGTCAATATCTCTTGTACATGTGATTTCTGTCTAATCAATAACCAAATGCATTCCTTTATTCGGCAACTCTCTAGTTGGTGTTAATAGAAACGGAAAGCAGAATGATACTAGGACTCACTCGCGCTAAGGGCCGGTTTCATCTTTTAAATGGCACATATACTTGAGAAATTATTGATAGGATTAGATGCAGCCGATCTTATATGAAGTAAAAGCGTATGTAAGTCATGGCGTTGTTTTATGACTTTAGGTGCAACAATGAGCACAGCAATAACAAATTTGGACTTGAAAGGATGCATATATAAGTAAATTGCAAGGATAGTGTTGATGCATAATCTGGCGCGGACTAATTCAACGACTCTCCTTGGGCCGTTAGTCGTCTTCATAAGTCCTAAGTAGACCTGTCAACAAAGAGAACCCGTTAGGAGTGGACCCGAGGCCGTAGCCCCGGGATCCACCTCCGACGGCCAAGTTAGTATGTGATGCGCGGAGCATATAATAATTAGGTTTAAGATAACCTGTTATGTTCTGTGGTGAATGGAACCCCAGCCCTATATTTATAGGACATGAATTAGGGTTTAGGCATAGAGTGGGCCGCTGTCTGCCGGGCCTGGCCCATTCCTGGCCCAGTCCGGACCATACGTCCACAAGCCCCCCAAGTTTGGTATGACATAGCGCGTGGCTATGTTATGCTAAACTTAAGTTCTGTTTATGGCCGCGTAGGCATAATCAACTATGACGGCATGGCCCATGTGTGCGCATGGGACGGACCATACTGCGCAGTCCCCATGCGATAATGCACACCGGGATTGCGATTGTGATTGTCTCACAATGGTGAAGGTTTCCGTGGTGAAGGTGGATTCCTCATGCTGTATCCTGGGTAAGGGCGTACCTTTTGTACCAGTAGCGATGCAACATGGTGCGACAGAAGACGTGCTTCTGTGGCAGAAGTGCGCGTTGTGCGCGACAAGTATGTGCGTTGTTCGCGACAAAGGTGCGCGCTATGCGCGCTGTGCGCGAACATTACATTCGTCTTTATAACCGACAGAGAACGTCTCCCCTGCGGTAAGATGGTGCGAATATTTAAATTCGTCTTTGTACCGGGCCTGCAGTACCTCTTACGTACGATCTGCTTCCAAATATGCCTGCGTGACTTGTACGGAAACAGTGGTATTATATACCCTGGTAGCCCCCCAAGTTTGATGGTGCTACTCGTGTAGGAGCATTAAACTTAGTTATTCAAATCCTGAAAAATACTCCATGCAAATATGAGAAGTATATGTCGCGAATCGCGACATAGAAAACCTAATGAGGTAAAAGATTAGCAATATATAGCACATAGCATATATAATATATAAGAGAAGTAGTAATGCGAATTACACCTAGCGTGAGGTTTATAAACTATATAAGAGAAGTAGCACATAGCTAATAATAAAAATAGTGCGCGCATGGCGATTAATTGATATTTTTATTTTTTATTTATTTTTTAAAGAATGGCGCGGATGGATGTACCATGACCGCGACTAATAATTTCTGTTGCACGCACAGATGCAGATAGATTTATCGTGACCGCATAGACTAACGTTTTTGGATGATCGCAGTTGACCACGGCTTTCGTCCAGTGCCTGTACGTGACAGTGACAGTGCGCTCATGGCGATTGACTAGCATCGTGGTGCCTGTACATGACAGTGCGCGCATGGCGCCAATCTGCGAAGATTTTCGTACGCATGGCCTAACGTGGGTAGATTTATCGTGACTGCGTTGCTCGCGACTAAAAGATAAAATAGGTCCGATCGTGCGGACATAGCGCATGGCTATAGGTAAAATCGTGTTTACCAAATCTAAAAGATTTATGTAAAATCTTATGAATATTTAAAAGATATCAAATCTGATCGATTTAAAAGATATGCACAAAATATTATTGATATCTTGTATTTTTAGAAACTTAACAAAATATCAAATCTGATCGATATTCTTTTTTTTTTTTTTTTTTTTTTTTTTTTTTTTTATGAATATCGCGAGATTTACTCGTAGTAAATAAAAGGGATAAGACAAATAAACCAACATACCAGTCATTGTTATATTCGTCTGCTGCTTGCTGCTTCCCGTAGTCAACGAAACACGTTGCTTGTTTAACCATTGCATGCATATTGTTATGGGTCACGTGGATCATCATAGTGCATGCATGAAAATCATTAGTATACATATGTATAATAATCATTATATCTTGTCGATTTGTGGAACACAGCAGATCTAATCAATGGAAAAGAAAACAATATACGCATAGTTATATATCAATGCAACATGTAGTTGTATATCGATGGTTGCGTTCTAGCGATGTGAGAGCACGACACTTGTCGTAGCCATGTCCCATGGATGGCGCCAACTTGTTGATGCATAATCTGGCGCGGACTAATTCAACGACTCTCCTTGGGCCGTTAGTCGTCTTCATAAGTCTTAAGTAGACCTGTCAACAAAGAGAACCCGTTAGGAGTGGACCCGAGGCCGTAGCCCCGGGATCCACCTCCGACGGCCAAGTTAGTATGTGATACGCGGAGCATATAATAATTAGGTTTAAGATAACCTGTTATGTTCTGTGGTGAATGGAACCCCAGCCCTATATTTATAGGACATGAATTAGGGTTTAGGCATAGAGTGAGCCGCTGTCTGTCGGGCCTGGCCCATTCCTGGCCCAGTCCGGACCATACGTCCACAGATAAAGATCCTCTAAAGTTCATACCAACATGACCCATCATGTTGGCCAATGAGAATAAGAATGAGAATAAGGATAAATAAAAAGATGGTCCACTTTTCCTTCTCCTTTGTAGGAACTTTATAGGATCTTTGTAGTAAAATTTGAAAGTCATTGGAAGATAATAAGAAAATCGATCCTTTATATAAATTGTATCGCTAAGGTACAAAGGGAGAAGGAAAAAACAAACAAAAAGTTAACAGCTTATAAAAAAGCTTAGGTTATTAGTACCTTCTTTTGTGGTAACTACACCCTTTAAATTTTTAAATTTTTTAAACTTTGTTTTTATTATAAAGCTAAGAAACAAAAGATAGAGAACATAAAAAATAAAGTTGACAAGTCAAAAGTAGAAAACACAAAAAATATGGAACATAAAACCATTAAAAACCGTTTTGCCCTGTTAATAAAATGGGTAAAACTTTCGTAAAAACTGCTTAATATAAAACATAAATTTTGACAAGTAAAAAGTAGTCTAACAACCAAGATAAAGAATAAAAAACCAAAGAAATAGTGGGACATTAAAAAAAAGAAATAAAATAAAAAAAATCAACAAGTTATAGAAATTAGTCCAATGGTACAAAGGGTTTCTGTATACTTAATATACACAAAACCATTTATACCTCATGGAATAACCTTATACTGATATCAACTTGGGTAAAGTGCACTGACCTGAGTATATAAGCAAGCAATATGTTTTTTTCTTGACCTATGTGGGATTCTTTTTTTTTTATTTTTTTTTATTTTTTTTTTATTTTTTTTATTTTTTTTATTTTTTTTCCCTACATCTCCTTTCTTGTGAGAGAGTAAAAGTTGGAGGGGGTAAAGAGAGCTGCTTGAGCAACCAAATTGAAAATATTGTTTGAGGGGACATAATTTTAATTCACGAGAACGTATTTTACCACTTGGAAGTAAAAATTACTTACCTCAATGGAAAATCCATGATGGCATAAAAGGCTCTAACAAGCAGGCAAGAAGATAAACTAATTCCACCAAGGTTTTCATGACTATGGAACACGAAGGTAGGTCTTCCAGTTACTACATGGAATTAACACATTCGTAAACTCTTAAGCAAGAAGGATAGTCTCATTTCATCTATAAAACTGTAGACTTACTGTTATATATGCATGCATTTCCCTGCTTTAGCTTGAGCTATGTGAAACGTAAAACACATACATTACATATTCTTATGAGAACTCGTTTAAAAGGCAATAGATACAGTACTGTACACCTTCTTGTATCAGCAAAGTACTATTATTTTCCGTATCATAAATTACCCTTTCCATGGCCTTCGTAGATTGCTCCACGTAAGTACCAATCTTATCTCCCAATATCTTTGATAAGGGATGCTTGTGTTTGATCAGCACCTGGAGCCTCAGGACTTATATTCTGAACCGCCACATACAAGCATTTTCAGAAACTCCCCATTCGCAACCTCCCTCTCCACCACTCTCGCCTCTTTTGCGTTTTCCTCCTCTCCTCGCCTTCAATCATCATCCACTCCTTCTCAATCCCGTCTGACCTTACTTTCTCATCTCTCATTACCTCCATTTCCTCAACACATTCCTTCCTAGCTAACCAACTGGACTTGTTTTGGATCCAGCTGTTGAGGTTGTTGTTTCATTTATCTTAGTTATGAATTGAACATTTGTAAAGTGACAAAAATGTTCTTAAATAGGAGTGCTATCCATCTTGTCTCATAAACAAATTCAAAAACGGGTTTGCATCTCATCAATCTCAAACAACAATGTTGATATCTCTTGTACTTGTGATTTCTGTCTAATCAATAACCGAATGCATTTCGCTGTTTGGCAACTTTCTAGTTGGTGTTAATAGAAACGAAAATCAGAATGATACTAGAACTGACTCGCGCTAAGGGTTTCATCTTTTAAATGGCACATATACTTAAATGTGTAAGTTAGTCATGGCGTTGTTTTATGACTTTATGTAGGGAAACGGTTACACTTTTATTAATAAAATCTAAATTATGATAAATAAAATTAACAGTAAATAAATAACAGAAACTTAAATACATGCAGAATGTAAGTAGATAAACGATAATTAAATAAAACAATAAACTAATAAAAGACTTACTAGATCACCAATGGAGATCAGCAACGAAGCACTAAAAAGCCGAGGCACGTGTTAGACACGCTTCCCTTAAAACAGATTCGTCGTCTGTTTCCCAGGGTACAACAGCCAAAACAGTAGGTTGTACTGTCGGACTTAACTAAACTGCCTGGAATTTCATCTTAAGAGATGCGTATTCCTTATGTTGGAAATCAATAATACTAATTGATTTGATGTGTCAAAAAACCTATGGAATTAGGGCGTCTATTTATACACAATAGACTTCACCCTAGTTTACTCCTCCTACCGATGTGGGATAGAAAATAAACTATTTTTCCACTTTAGTCATGGTACCGAATGACTAACTTTGAGACCCGATATCTCATTCACATCAACTCTATTTTGGACACATAAAGGCTCATTGCGGAGCTCTCTTCGAGGAGAACGCAAACCTACAAACTATTACTTATATATATGACACATACATATAAATAATTGTGTCCAAAGTTGGTCAAAAGTCACTTTTGCCAACCAATTTTCCAACAATCCCCCACATGAATGGAGATCGGTTGTAATACAAAATTACGATGAAATTCCAATAGTTGAATCTTGCAAAGGATAGGTAGGTGTGACCCTTTGAACCTTCCCTTGTGAGATGCACTTAGTCTCCTAGATCTGAGTAGACGCGATGTCCTTGAACTCAACATCTGTTTACGTAGACGACAATACACACTCACACAAGACTCTCCCTAACATTGTTAAGTCCTCATAGTCGTGTTCGTTATGGTCATGAACACTAGCCTGGTTCTGTAAGAGCTCTTAGGAATTGCGCCCCCACAATTCCCTTCGAAGCGACCCCACTTCTCTCTCACATAGGTGATTTCATCTTGAATCATTAAAAAACATATGTTTTGCGATTTCATCTTGAATCATTATGCTTTGTGATCTTGAATCATTAAAGCCATATGTTTAACCTCTCAACAAGTCACATTAGTTATAGGAATGGACTAGGAAGTTACAACATTTAGTAACTCCCCCAAATTGACGTGACTTCCCCCACATTTCTATGATTAGGTTGTCCTATTGAACCCAGATCTTGGGATCTCCAGTCAACTGGGTTAGGTTTTCCTTCATAGAAACTCATTCCTTCAAGGGCTTTAGTCCCATTCCTTTATACGACTTACTAACTAACTCTCTGCTTAAGCCTTTCGTAAGCGGATCCGCGATGTTATTCATTGACTTTACGTAATCAATCGTGATAACTCTAGTTGAGAGTAGTTGTCGCACCAATCAATGTCTATGATGGATATGTCTCGACTTACCGTTTTATATTGTGATATGAGCTCTGTCAATTTCCAATTGACTATCACACTTTATATAGATGGTCGTTACCGGTTTAGGCCATCTTGGTATGTCCTCTACGAATTAACGTAGATATCCCGCATATTCTATAAATTTATCTCAAATGATAAATTTGAATTCCATCAAAGATTTAGCTATAAAAGTCTGTTTGAAATACTTTCAAGATTTCCAAGACATAGCTTCCCACATAGAGTCCATACATCAGCTCTAGTGGATCTAGATTCTTTTATGTAAGAATCCATATTTGCATTACTCTATCATTAGATAGTAGTTGGATATCTTCCAAAATGCAATATCATAAGTATCATAGTACTCGTGTAATACTACTCAAGTGGTCATCACTTGAATTACTGGTATATTTACTAAACCTGATCATAATTTACAGATTTATGATCAGGTCTCACACAAGTTATTAGACAAATAAGACGCCCAATATTCTTTGAGTATTCAAAATGGGCAACACCTCTACCTCTATTTTTAATAGATTAAAAAAGATGTCGTTGGAGTTCTAGCTAGGCCGGAATCCCCCACATTGAACCTCTCAAGAATATTGTCCTTATAGTGTTTTTAACTTCAAAACAAATCCATCTGGTTTCATAACCATATCGAACAACCAATGTAGTTCATGTCAAATCTTGACTCCAACATTTCATTAGTGGATTTGTTCATCTTGTTATCACTTCGAGTGATAAGTATACCATCTATGTATAAACACACGATTACATATATACCAGTGATTTATTTTTTCACATACATCCATTAATTTTGAATCAACGTTCTGACATGACGTGGTAGAAAATTTGGATGTCATTGTTTGGGAGCTTTTTCTAAGCCATATAATGACTTAACAAGCCTACAAACTTTGCTCTCTTGTCTAGGAGCCATGAAACACTCAGGTTGGTTCATGTAGATTTCTTCTTCTAAATCCCTGTTTAGAAATGCCATTCTCTCATACATTTTGGTAAACTTCCAGATTTCTTAAAGCAACAATAGCAAGTACCCTCCTAATAGAGGTTATTCGTGTAACTGACGAATATGTATCAAAGTAAGTTAGACCTTCTCGTTGTCTAAACCCTTTGATTACCAATCTTGCTTTTTACTTATCAATGGTTCCATACCTTTGTGGTTGTTAAGTATAAACCATTTGTAGCCTAATGGTTTACCACCATGAGGTAAAACCATGAGCTATAATGTATCATTTTTGTAAAATAGAATCTATTTCACATTTGATGGCTTCTTTCCATTGAGGCCAGTCTGAGGAAGTTACCCTTTCTTTGTAAGAAGTAGGTTCATAAAAGAAACAAAACTAGGTCCAAACGATTTCTCGTTTCTTGCCCGTTTGCTTCTTTTTTAGTTAACCTTATTCTTCCAGGTTGATCTTGTCTCACATCATGGAAATCAAAATCAATCTCTTGTTGTCTCTTATCAGAACAACATTATCATCTTGATGTCTCTCATCATGAAGGATATCATCATTTAGTTGCCTCTCATCCTGGACAACTGTATCATCTAGTCTAGATGAACATCCATTTTCCTCGGATAAATAAGGAAACACTGTTTCAAACAATGAAAGTTTTCCTTGATTCCATTATCGTATTTTGTACATATTCAGATTTTCTAAATCATATACAAATAAATGATAAGCACTACTGTAATGAGCATATTACAAAATAAGCAATCCACAGTTTTAGGTCCAATATTTGAACCTTCGGTGTCGGGACAGATAGACACCCCCCACATTCGTAAGTACTTATAGGATGGGTTTCTTACCATCCATAGTTCATAGAACTATCATCTTTTCCTTACAAGGGATCTTATCTAAAAGATAAGTAGCCGATAGAATCGCTTTCCCCCACATGCCATGGCTTAAACCAGGACTTTAATCACATGGCATAACCATATCTTTCAAGGCACGGTTCTTATCATTCAACAATTCTGTTGAGGCATATAAGGAGCAATAAATTTGTGTCTTATTCCAATGTTTACAGACACATATTCACCTCCGTTATCACTTCGAATCGCCTTGTTTTCGATAATAAGTTGATTCTCAACTTATTTGTATAGATCAATCTTGTCTATATTCTTACTCTCAAGTAAGTATAAATAGCAATATTTTGTACTACCATCAACAATTACGATGAAGTACCTAATTGCTACCTTAGTAGGTATCGATTCCAAATCACATAAAACTATGTGAATCAAGGGTTCGGCTAATTTCCGTTCAACCGAGTGAAAAGACAATCTTGTCAATTTGGCTTCAACACAATTTTCACTTTTGTAATCCGTGTTCGTTTATTTAATTAAACAACATATTGAGTTAAAATTAACATGTACGAGTTGGCCATGCTATACATTTAAAGAATCAAATAAGGTGAATTCATACTTATTTTTATTAAAACAACCATTAAAATAAAATGAGATTCAACTTAGACATTTAATGAAGGGCATAACTCGTACCGACCAAAATTTTGTTCAATGTTAACTCAATTTTATTTGATTAAAATAAAAAGTAAAATAAACAGAAAGCCAAATTTATTAAGCAACCATCCAGACACAAGATTCTTATGAATCTCTGGCACATACAACGTGTTGGTTTACTTAAGCTCTTTTTCACATGTGAATTTCAACATCACATTTCTTTTACCCTTGCTATTAGCAGTTGTAGAGTTGCCCATAAATTGCATCTCTCCATTTTTGCTGCTTTGAAAGAGTTAACCAAACTCTTATTATCATACTCATGACATGATGCCCAAGTATTAATCCACCATTATCTAAGGTCGGATCCCGCCTTGGCAACAATTTCCATGTCATTCAGGCCATTTAACCCATAGTTATGGCACATAAAATCTGAATGCTTTAAAGCATCTACCGTACATATAACTCGAGTATCGGTCTCCCTTTCATCAAGTTTGGGAGCAGATCCTTTAGATATCACTCGTGACATTCCAAATATTCTGTTAATACAAGATTCCGTTATTAGTATAAAACTAAACTTGGAACAATTAACAACTTGCAATATCACAAAGTGTTTCTTAACAAAATAGATTACATCAAATTTTGTTTAAAACACTATTGTTTTGTAAGATCCATTATACAAAACCGCTTTTAAAGAAGTATTTCAATTAAAATAATTAAACAAAATCGCATATTACATAATGTTTTTAAATAAAACAAATTGGTAATATGATTTTATCAATCTTCTTTAAGAATATCTTAATAGATATGTATCACATGGTCTAATTCTACAATGAAACTCGACAAGGTTTCAACATAGATTTACCCTTCCAAAGAAACTCAACATGGTTTCTATAGATCTACTTATAAATGTATTAAGTTTCAAGAACTATATTTAGTTTATAATTAAACTCAACCTGGTTTAAATAAGCTAAATAAGTCAAAGAAACTTTTCCACCAAAATATGATAATAGCTTGTATATTATCAGGTTTTGTGTCAAACAAACTCATCTTGGTTTCAATAAACATGTTCTAGTAATCTAATAAAATAACAACTTGTATTTTATGAGATTTCTTTCAAAGAAACTCCACTTGGTTTCAATGAATCTGATTTCATCATGATTTACAACCATGTTAGTAATTGGCGCACCAATTACATTCACAAGATTCACTAGGTCACAAATTATGTTACCATCAGTTAACTTGGGAATATTAAAACACAACAACTGTTAAAACAATATGGTATCTAATAAACTCGACATGGTTTATATAAACTTGTACCAAATTTGATTCAAAGAAACACAATCTTGGTTTCAATAAATCAAGATTCAAACAATAACATACGAAAAAAAAAAAAATCAGTTTGAAAAGAAACTCATCATGGTTTCAACATAAACTGATTCAATAAACTGTTTTAAAATCGTTTATCGATCTGTTATACCAACTCTGTTAATTAAAATAATCCGATTTTAATAAAAGTGTTTTAATTCTGTTACACAGAATCTGTTTTAAGACTGTAGGGAAACGGTTACACTTTTATTAATAAAATCTAAATTATGATAAATAAAATTAACAGTAAATAAATAACAGAAACTTAAATACATGCAGAATGTAAGTAGATAAACGATAATTAAATAAAACAATAAACTAATAAAAGACTTACTAGATCACCAATGGAGATCAGCAACGAAGCACTAAAAAGCCGAGGCACGTGTTAGACACGCTTCCCTTAAAACAGATTCGTCGTCTGTTTCCCAGGGTACAACAGCCAAAACAGTAGGTTGTACTGTCGGACTTAACTAAACTGCCTGGAATTTCATCTTAAGAGATGCGTATTCCTTATGTTGGAAATCAATAATACTAATTGATTTGATGTGTCAAAAAACCTATGGAATTAGGGCGTCTATTTATACACAATAGACTTCACCCTAGTTTACTCCTCCTACCGATGTGGGATAGAAAATAAACTATTTTTCCACTTTAGTCATGGTACCGAATGACTAACTTTGAGACCCGATATCTCATTCACATCAACTCTATTTTGGACACATAAAGGCTCATTGCGGAGCTCTCTTCGAGGAGAACGCAAACCTACAAACTATTACTTATATATATGACACATACATATAAATAATTGTGTCCAAAGTTGGTCAAAAGTCACTTTTGCCAACCAATTTTCCAACACTTTAACTAGGGTACCTACTTTTTTAAGGCTAAGATAAACCATAGGTGCAACAATGAGTGCAACAATAACAAATTTGGACTTAAAAGGATCCATATCATATCTCCGGCATTGGTAATAATGTTGGAGATGGTTGCTTTTAATTTGATAAAGAAAAAGGAAGTTGTGCTTTTATCCCACATAGGTCAAGCAAAAGAAATGTGACTACTCTATATATTGAGGCGAGTGTTTCTTGTTGTAGTTGAGACGACAATGTTATTATTCCATCTCCAAATCTTACTATGATCATAATCATCGTAATATTTGGGGATGCATATGCTAATTTGTACATGACTTTTTTTTATTTTTTTATTTTATTCATTATTATTATTATTATTATTTTAATTGTAGATCACCTTCAGGGCCGGATTTGGCTATGGGCGGCGCGGGCAATGGCCGAGGGCATCATATAAACAGGGGGCATCAAATTTTTAATGTTGTAAATCGTTTTTATGTGATATATATAGTGTTGTAACGTAAAATGATGTTTGGTATAATTTTTAAGAAGAAGAAAAGATAAATGAAGAAATCAACTTGCCGGAGAAATATAGCGTGATCGGAGAAAAAATGAGACTAAGGGAGAGAGAGAGAGGGTGTTCACCTAAAAGAATAGTTTATTTTTAATTCATATATCGCATGTTAGCACATGTGTAAATAGTTGTATGTATTAGAAAAAAGAGTCAAAAAAAATGTCAAAGGACTATGGACTTATGAGAAACTAGATTGTTTTCATTTTTTAAGTTTTCGTCTTAATTTTCTACTGAGTTTAACTCTAGTTCTTTTATTCCGTTGATTTTACATAGTCGATAACTAGCTAATTAAATGCTAACTGAAAATAAGCTAATATAATAATTTACATATTTTTTTCCTCTTTTGACGTCTAACAATATTAGTCACATAAATACATTAAGCTATATTTGGCGCGGAGCTTTTTAAAGCAACGAGTTTTTTGATTTTTAGTGTTCGTTTGGCAAATGAACGGTAAGCTTTGCTATTTTTTAAGAATGTTTATTTTTCCAATGCTTCTTTAAAAAGTTGTGAGCTATGGCTACTACTCACTCACAGTTCACTTCCACTTAACCAAACACACGTCACTATATTAAACTGTAATTAAATACAACACAATGTTAAACCTCAATAAATCTATGTATAAAATATAACATTTTAAATAATATTTGTAAGTTTTAGTATCTTGATATGCGGGTATTGTTTGCAAGCCAAATCGCTAAAAACAAATACTCCATCCATCCTAATATTATTATACTCCGTAATATTTATATTTTAGCTTGTCCTAAATTAATTGTCTACTATGAAAAATAGATAGGAAAAAATTTGGTCGAGATTACTATATTACCCTTACTTGATATTGTTATTACAAACTTTTAAAAAAACAATAATTAATTAGTTAAAGTTAAAACTGTTATTTCACAAAAAGTAAGAGAGAAATCGCTAATAATTATATTTTTCATAAGCTGTCTGTTTTTTGTCGATGGACAATTATTTTGGGATGGTGGGAGCTTTGTGTTTACGACATTTAGCGGGAGCATCTTTCGATTGTCTCGCCCAAGGTAGCAGAAAACTCAGGACCGGCCCTGATCACCTTATTCTTACTATTATAAAAGTAAATAGCAAGTACACTGTATGTGCTGTGCTAATTTCGTGAATAGAAAGGAAGAGTTCTTATATAAGAAAAACGCATCATAATTTTTCAATGTAAAACACTACATTTTTAATTTTGTATTCTACATTCATCATATATATACCAGTGTCAAGGTTTTGCTGCAGACTTATTGATTTCAGCATTTCGTTCAATCAAAGAATGATCATATCATAATTGAGTGAATGTAAAAGTAACGAGCTAGGGTCATAAGATGATTCATGAGCTTGGATTATCGTTAGGCGTTTGGAGTGGTTAGATGATTATTGTTCATGTTTATCTGAATCCAAAGACGTGTTATTAGAGGGATTTTCTTCAGAGGATGATCAAGTTATTCGGTCTCTTGAAGTCACTCAATCTAATTTATTTTTAAACTTTAAGCTTATTTCGTTACCGTGAGTAAATCCTTGGAAGATAATAAGAATAGTTTATATGAATTGTATTCAAAGGAGAAGAAAGAAAAAAAACTCAAAAAGTTTATTCAGAACATTAGATAACATTATTAGAACACCGTTGTGGGATTACAAGCCAGCAAAAGCTATTAATCTAAACTTGAGTAAAAATGTAAAATGCAACATATTTTATCGCTTTGACCAATGTGGGATTAACTTTTTTTCTTTCTAAATCTCCTTTCTCAGTGGTAAAGCGAATTGCTTGAGTACCGTAAGTTTTTTAAGCCTTCTATTTTAGGAATGTCCCAAATGCTTTATAATGTAGTATAGATAATACAAGTCATGCAAGCTGCTAATTAATGATATTTTAAAAACACTTTCAATAAAAAAATACAATTAAAAGAACATATAGTACAAACCAAGCAAGCTACCAAACACAAAAAACAAACATACAAAATATTACAAATTAAGCAAAGTTTCATCAAACTTTTGTCATTGCTTATAGTCCTTAAACGAACAAACTAATCAGTAAAGCCATTACCAAAAAAACTTACAAATGAAATAAATTAAGGTTGTGACAAAAATCTGAACTCGTTACGAAGTTGTTTCAATATTCAAGAGGATACGAATACATTCGAAATAAACAATCTTGAATTACATTGTGAAATGATAAATGTCTAGAATATCCCACATGGGTTTAAGTGAAGAAATGGTTCTAGCTAATATATGACAGTGTATATGGATCATTCGTTTTAGGAAGTTTGTATGAATTCTTAATTTTTGTATATATTTCACTTGGTGTTTATTTTTCTTTTCTCCTTTTTGATTCACATGTTTACTCATTTTGTTGATATAGTGGAAGAAATTATTTTTTAAACTTAAGCTTTGATGAAAGCTACTTGTTTGAAAGACAACATTTTTAGATGAAATTATTTGTCACTTGAACTATTCATACTAAACTTGAGAGAGTAAATTACACCGTTCGTTCGTCTATGTGGCTTAGCCGAATTTAATTTTTTGTCACTTGAACAATTCAACCAACTTACTTTTTGTTTACATTACGCTTCACCTGAAAGCGTCATAAAGTTATGTCATATTTCTTTCATTTAATATAGTCCTGTTTCTAATTTGAATTCCTCTCTTTAACAATTTGTCATGAATTCCTCTCTTAACAATCCGCATACGATGTGAACCAACAACCTATTTTCAAAGTAAGAAAGGTCATTTTCCCCTTAATCTAAGCCGATGCATCTGTTTGGAAAATGAAATTCTGAACTTTGGCATAATACTTGCTTACAATGTTGAAATGGACAAACTCAATTATCGTCATGACTTACCACCGAGTTGAAAACTCTGGTAACGGGGATAATGTCATCCTCTAGTGGGCAAGGTAGCAAGAGTCTACCGTCCTTGATGAGATGCAATTTGATAGTATTTTAAGGGTCATTTGATTATCATATATTGTCGTGCATTTTACCTCACTTTTAGAGGGGCTAAAAGGTTAATTTTATATAAAAAGGTAGAGTTAATTACTTAAATGGTCCTTGTGGAATGTTGATTTTTACGGATTTTGTCCTGTGCTTTTTTTAGCGGCTTTGGTCTCTGTGCTTTTAGAATGTTACGGATCCCGTCCCTATTTCGACCCAACTTCAAACGACCGTTAAAAAGGACTTCAGTTGAATTAAATGGACTAACGTGAGGGCTAAACTTGTAGTTTGGGTTTTCCCTCTCAAAATACAAACCACAAGGACGATTTATGTAATTTACACTAAAAAAAGAAAAAAAAATTTAATTTTTTTACACGATTTTTTTTTTAATTTTATTATATATTTTTTTATACGAATTTTTTATATTTTATTATATAAAAAAAACTTTTTAATTTTTTTATACGAATTTTTTTTAATTTAATTATATAAAAAAAGACTTTTTAATTTTTATTATACGAAATTTTTTTGATTTTATTATTAAAAAAAAAACTTTTTAATTTTTATTATACGAAATTTATTTAATTTTAAATCACGATTTTGACTCCTTTCTGGTTCGAATCATCAATAGTGTAAAACACAAAAGTTGTCCGAAATATTTTTTTACATCAAAACTCGCAAGATTCGAACCTGAGATTGGAAAACAATGGCTGTTTAGTACCAAAACTTAAGCAATTTTTGATCAAATTCATAATTTATACACTTATATACTCTTGTAAATCTTATAAGTTAGAACTTATGTAAATCATCAAACTTATAAGATTTACAAGAGTATATAAATGTATAAGTTATGATTTACATAAATGACGCATATAAGTGTATAAGTTATGAATTTGATCAAAAATTGCTTAAGTTTTGGTACTAAACAACCAATGTTTTGCAAATTTAGGTTAAAATCTTGCGAGTTTCATGTAAAACGATATTTCAGACAACTTTCGTGTTTTATACTTTTGATGATTCGAACCAGAAAGGAGTCAAAATCGTGATTTAAAATTAAAATTTTTTCGTATATAAAAATTAAAAAGTTTTTTTTTTCTTTTTCTTTTTTTAATAAAATCAAAAAAAAAAAAATTCATATAATAAAAATTTAAAAGTTTTTTTTTATAATAAAATTAAAAAATTTTCATATAAAAAAATTAAAAAGTTTTTTTTAATAATAAAATAAAAAAAATTTCGTATAACAAAAATTAAATTTTTTTTATTATAAAAATTAAAAAAATTTCGTATAAAAAAATAATTTTTTTTTTTTTTTCTTTAGTGTAAATTACATAAATCGTCCTTGTGGTTTGTATTTTGAGAGGGAAAACCCAAACTACAAGTTTAGCCCTCACGTTAGTTCATTTAATTCAACTGAGGTCCTTTTTAACGGTCGTTTAAAGTTGGGTCGAAATAAGGACACGATCCGTAACATTCTAAAAGGACAGGGACCAGACTCGCTAAAAAAAAGTACAGGGACAAGATCCGTAAAAATCAACAAACCAAAAGGACAATTTAAGTAATTAATTCAAAAAGGTAAGTGGATAAACACTCGCTAGTTAGTTAATACAAATAGTGAAAATAATACAAATAGTTAATAAGAATAGTTTATATAAAGAGAAGGAAGAAAAACACAAAAAAGTTATTGACAATTATAGAAATTATTACTGGCGACGGCGATTACTGATAATTATATTACCAAAAGCCACTTATCACCAGTAATATCATCTAGTGATAACAACTTGAATCATGAGCACTCACCTGAGTATATAAGCAAGCAATATTTGTTCTCCTTGACAGATGTGGGATTAAACTTTTTTTTTTTTTTTTTTTTTTTTTTTTTTTTTTTTTTTTTTTTTTTGTCTACATATCCTTTCGAGGAAAAGTTGAAGGGGTACTTGAGCCAACAAATTGAAAACATTGGACATAATGGTAATTCACGAGAACCTGTTTTACCACTTGGAAGTGCAATGGAAAATGCATGATGGTATAAAAGGCACCGACAACCCAAGCAAGAACCACCGAAGTTTTCATGACTATGGAACACGTACAAAGGCAGGTATTCCTTATAAAGCTTCTTGTAGATTATATATACATACCATATGAAAATTTTGTGGCCCTTATAATTTGGAGGCCCTGTGCGACGACACACCTCTCACACCCTCATATACAGCTCTGAGCTCTGCCCAACTCCATGAGGTGCAAAGGAGAAGGAAACAAAAAATACCAAAAAGTTAACAGTTCTTGAACTCACTAGTGATGCATACTATAAGGCATTAGTACTCCAGTAATATTACTATAACAACCCATTTATACATCAAAAAATAACATCTAGATCTCAACATGATTAAAGTGCCCTCACCTGAGTGTATAATTCATCAACATTTTTTCTACTTGACCTATGTGGGATTCAACTTTTTCTTTTTCTTTCTACATCTCCTTTGGAGGAAAAGTTGGAGGGATAAAGTGAGCTGCTTGAGCAAAGAAATTGAAAACATCATTTGAGGGGACAGAATGTTAGTTCATGAGAGCATGTTTTACCTTGTTCCACTTGGAAGTGCAATGGGAATATCCTTGATGGCATAAAAGGCTCTAACAACCAAGCACGAACCACCGAGGTTTTCATGACTATGGAACACGTAGGTAAAGCTTCCAGTTCCTATACACATTCGTTAGCTCGATCTTAAGCAAGAAGGATAGTATTATTTCATCTGTAGACTTACCGTTAGATATGCATTTCCCAGCTTTAGCTAATTAGCTTGAACTATGTGAAACATTAAACACATACATATTCTAATGAGAACTCATTTAAAAAACCTTCCTTTATCAGCAAAGTACTGCATAGTAATAGTATTTTCAGCATCATAAATTACCTTTTCCATGGCCATGCTCCATGTAAGTACCTATCTTATCACCCAATATCGTCTATGATAAGAGATGCATGTGTTTCAGCACGTGGGAATTATATTCTGAACTGCCACGTACAAGCATTTTCAGACCTTCCTCATTTTGCGTTTTACTCCTCTCGTCACCTTCAGTCATCATCCTCTCCTTTTCAATCTCCTTTTCAATCTCCTCACTTTCTCATCTCTCGTTACCTCCATTTCCCCACCACATTCCTTCCTAGCTAACCGCCTTCACTTTCACCACGTAATTTCTACGCACCTTTGATAACTTCGACTGGACTTGTTTTGGATCATGGAAGGAGGTCCAGCTATTGAGGTAGTTGTTTCATTTATCTTAGTTTTGAATTGAACATTTGTAAAGAGACAAAAATGTTCGTAAATAGGCGGGCTGTCCATCTTGTCTCATTACCAAGTTCAAAAACGGATTTGCATCTCATCAATCTCAAACAACAACGTCTATATCTCGTGTACATGTGATTTCTTTCTAATCAATAACCGAATGCATTTCGCTATTCGGCAACTTTCTAGTTAGTGTAAATAGAAACGAAAAGCAGAATGATACTAGAACTGACCTGTGCTAAGGGTTTCATCATTTATATGGCACATATACTTGAGAAATTATTGACAGGATTAGATGTGACCGATCTTATGTGATTTAAAAGGCGTATGTAAGTCATGTCGTTGTTTTATGACTTTATCTAGAGTACCTACTTAAAAGGATCCATATCATATGTCCGGCAATGGTAATGAAGTTGGAGATGGTTGCTACTTTTTGATTAAGAAAAAGGAAGGTGTGGTTTCATCCCACATCGGTCAAGCAAAAGAAATGTGACTACTTTATTCATGTTGAGGCTGAGACATAGTTAACGTTAAATCTCAGTGTGTATTGATAATTGAAATCATAACCATAACACCATTTGGAGATGAATGATAATTTGTACAAGTCTGTTTTTTTTTTTTTTTTTTTTTTTTTTTTTTTTTTATTATTATTATTTTTTAGATACCTTATTGTTACTATTATAAAAGAAAATAGCAAGTATATTGTATGTGTTGTGCTAATTGTTAGTTTGTGAACATATATTATAGACGTATGTCCGGTTCACATATTGCTCCGCGTAAGTACCAATCTTATTTCCCAATGTCTGATAAGAACAGCCACATACAAGCATTTTCAGAAACTCCCCATTCGCCATCTCCCTCTCTTCCTCTCTCGCCTCTTTCGTGTTTTCCTCCTCTCCTCACCTTCAATCATCATCCTCTCCTTCTCAATCCCATCTGACCTCAATTTCTCATCTCTCATACCTCCATTTCCTCAACACATTCCTTCCTAGCTAGCCGACTGGACTTGTTTTGGATCACATATACTAGGAGGTCCAGCTGTTGAGGTAGTTGTTTCGTTTATCTTAGTTATGAATATATTGAACATTTGTAAAGTGACAAAAATCTATACAAAAAAAAGTTATAGTTGTTTTATGTTTGTTTGTTAATCAATAACTGGTTACATTTCGTTGTTCCACAACTTCTTCTAGTCGGGGATTTTTTTTTTTTTTTTTTTTTTTTTTTTCTTTCCTAGTTGGTGTAAATATGAAAAGCAGAATGATACTAGAATTGACTCGCGCTAAGGGTTTCATCTTTTAAAAGCGTATGTGAGTCATGGCGTTGTTTTATGACTTTATCTAGGGTACCTACTTCGTTAAGGCTGATATAAACCATAGGTGCAACAATGACCGCAACAATAACAATATGGAATTGAAAGGACCCATATCAATTATCATATATCCGGCAATGGTAAAGAAAAATGAAGGTGGGCTTTCATCCCACATAGTTCAAGCAAAAGAAAAGTGACAACTTTATATATTGAGGTGACTGTTCTTTATTCAAGTTGGTACTAAGACTTTGTTATCATTGAGGGTCAATAATGATTTGTACAAGTCGTCGATTTTTTTGTATTTTTTTTATTTGTAGATCACCTATATAAGAAAAAATGCATCATAATTTTTCAATGCAAAACAATAGACATTTTAAATATGTATTCTACATTCATAATATATGCCAGTGTCAAGGTTTTGCTGCAAACTTATCGATTTCTGCATTTCGTTCAATCATCAAAGATGCTCATCTCATAATTGTGAGTGAATGTAAAAGTAACGAGGATCATAAGATGATTCATGAGCTTGGATTATTGTTAGGCGCAGTGGAGTGGTTTGATTATTATTGTTCATGTTAATTTGATTCCAAAGACGTGTTAGAGGGATTTTCTTCCGTCTCTTTAAGTCACTCAATCTTGTGATTCTTCTAAAAGAGCGAGTGTGATGACTCATAGAGCTCATAATGTTGATGAATTTTTCTATTCATTGTGTTTCACAAGACATATAGTGATGATGAGAATGATAGGAGAAAGTAGGTCGAAGAGATGATCTGTACGGCCGAAAAATACGCAAAGATGATGTTTCTCTTAATAAGAAGAGTAGGGGTGAAGATCGAGATGGTGTAAAAAGCGGCAAAATGAGATATAATGATAGGGAGCATAAGAGTATGAGGTAATGGTTAATTTTGGTTTGATGAGGAAGGATATGAGTTGGATAATGAATTTTGTAATCCATCGTGTTGGAGTTTGGTCTTGGTATGTTTCATAAAATTTAGACAGATGTAGGTGCATTATGTCACACCATGAAAGTTGTAATTTCTAATGTTGCTTCGGTATGTATTTGTTTAGCAAGGCAACACTTGACACAATTGATGATATTGTCTTGATTTTTTTAATACGACAATTTGCAGCATTTTCTCCTTAAGTTGCATTTGAGGAATTGTTAAGTGTTAACCATTTATACTAAACTTGAGAGAATAAATTACATCGTTCATCTTTGTGGTTTAGCCGATTTCATGTTTTGTCACTTGAACAATTCAACCAACTTACTTTTTGTTTACACTAAGCTTCCCATGAAAGCGGCATAAACTTGTATATCTTTCATTTAATACGGTGGTATTTCTAATCTTAATTCCTCTCTTTAACAATCCGCACACGATGTGAACCAACAACCTCTTTTCGGAGTAAGAAAGGTCATTTTCCCCTTAATCCAAGCCGATGCATCTGTTTTGGAAAATGAGATCCTGGACTTTAGCATAATCCTTACTTACAATGTTGAAATGGACAAACTCAATGATCGTTATGACTTACCACTGAGTGGAAAACTCTGGTAACGGGGATGATGTCATCCTCTAGTGGGCAAGGTTGCAATAGTCTACCTTCCTTGATGAGATGCAAATGGGTAATTTGATTATCATATGTTTTCGTGCATTATACCTCACTTTTGGATGGGCTAAAAGGTTAATTTTATATAAAAAGGTAAATAGATAAATTCTCATTGGTTAGTTATCCCACCGGTCACTGTTAGCGTTATTCCGTCACTCTGAGTAATCGTCCGAATATAATACAAATAGTTAATAAGAATAGTTTATATGAATTGTATCTCTAATGTACAAAGGAGAAGGAAAAAAGTTAACTTTATATAAAAATGTAAATAGATAAACCCTAATTGGTTAGTTATACCACTGGTTACTCTTAGCCTTATTCCGTCACTGTGAGTAATCGTCAAAATATAATACAAATAGTTAATAAGAATAGTTTATATGAATTGTATCGCTAAGGTACAAAAGAGAAGGAAAAAAACCAGTGTTGTAAAAATCGGCCATGGCGGCCGATATGGCGGCGCCATGGCGGATTTCGGTGGTCCACCACCACGATATTTCCCATATCGGTCTAACTTGGCATTTTTGGTCAAAATCGGAGCTTGGCGGTCAAAATCGGTCTTGGCGGCGGTCGGTCAACGCCGGTCAACGATGGTCAATGCCGGTCAACTTCATATATATATATATATATATATATATATATATATATATATATATTTTTTTTTTTTTCCAGATTAACGCCAGTCAACGCCGTTTAACTTCATATTCCTTTATAATATATGGTCTCCGCGATGGCCCCGCCAAGACCGATATGGCGGATTTCAGGGGTCGACCGCCACGGTACCGCCGAGCGATATTTACAACTTTGAAAAAAACACAAAAAAGTTATTGACAATTATATAAATTATTTTAGAAGACGGCGACTTTTGATAATAATATTACCAGAAGCCTCTTATCACCCAAAATATCATCTATTCATCACAACTTAAATTAGGAGCACTCACCTGAGTATATAAGGCACAAATGTTTGTTTTGCTTGACCGATGTGGGATTAAGCTTTTTTTCCTTCTACATCTTCTTACGAGCAAACAAATTGAAAACATCGGACATAATGATAATTCAGGAGAACATGTTTTACCACTTGGAAGTGCAATGGAAAATGCATGACGGCATAAAAGGCTCTAACAACCAAAGCAAGAACCACCGAAGTTTTCATGACTTTGGAACACGTATGAAGGCTGGTCTTCCTTATAAAGCTTCCAGTTCCGACACACATTCGTTAACTCGATCTTAAGCAACAAGGATAGTATTATTTCATCTATAAAGCTGTAGACTTACTATTTCCCTGCTTTAGCTTGAGCTATGTGAAACGTTAAACACATACGTACTCGTTTAAAAAACCTTCCTTCATCGGCAAAGTATTACGTAGTATTCTAATGAGAACTCCCCATTCGCCACCTCCCTTAGTCCCTCTCCACCTCTTTCGCGTTGTCCTCCTCTCCTCCCCTCCAATCATCATCCTCATCTTCTCAATCTCATCTTGTCTCATAACCAAACTCAAAAATGGCTTTGCATTTTATCAATCTCAAAGAACAATATCTATATCTCTTGTACATGTGATTTCTGTCTAATCAATAACCAAATGCATTCCGTTATTCGGTAACTCTCTAGTTGGTGTTAATAGAAACGGAAAGCAGAATGATACTAGAACTCACTCGCGCTAAGGGCCGGTTTCATCTTTTAAATGGTACATATACTTGAGAAATTATTGATAGGATTAGATGCACCCGATCTTAGGTGAAGTAAAAGCGTATGTAAGTCATGGCGTTGTTTTATGACTTTAGGTGCAACAATGATCACAACAATAACAAATTTGGACTTGAAAGGATCCATATATAAGTAAATTGCAAGGATAGAGATCCTCTAAAGTTCATACCAACATGACCCATCATGTTGGCCAATGAGAATAAGGATAAACAAAAAGATGGTCCACTTTTCCTTCTCCTTTGTATGAACTTTATAGGATCTTTGTAGTAAAATTTGAAAGTCATTGAAAGATAATAAGAAATGCATTTGGAAGATAATAAGAAAATCGATCCTTTATATAAATTGTATCACTAAGGTACAAAGGGAGAAGGAAAAATCAGACAAAAAGTCAACAACTTATAAAAAAGCTTAGGTTATTGGTGCCTTCTTTTGTGGTAACTACACCCTCTAAATATTTAAATTTTTTAAACTTTGTTTTTATTATAAAGCTAAGAAACAAAAAGTAGAGAACATAAAATATAAAGTTGACTAGTCAAAAGTAGAAAACACAAAAAATACGGAACATAAAACCATTAAAAATCGTTTTCTCCTGTTAATAAAATGGGTAAAGCTTTCGTAAAAACTGTTGAATATAAAATATAAAGTTTGACAAGTGAAAAGTATGTCTTAGAACCAAGATAAGGAATAAAAAACCATTGAAATAGTGTGACAAGCAAGCTTATATAAAGATTTTGTGTATTACGTAGTAGTACTTAATATACTCAAAACCGTTTATACCTCATGGAATAACCTTCTACTCATATCAACTTGAGTAAAGTGCACTCACCTGAGTATATAAGCAAGCAATATGTTTTTTGCTTGACCTGGGATTCCAACTCTTTTTTTTTTTTTTTTTTTTTTTTTTTTTTTTTCTTTCTACATCTCCTATCTCGTGAGAGAGGAAAAGTTGGAGGGGGTAAAGAGAGCTGCTTGAGCAACCAAATTGAAAACATCTTTTCATAATGTTAATTCACGAAGTCAAATTACTTACCTCAATGGAAAATCCATGATGGCATAAAAGGCTCTAACAACCAAGCAAGAAGATAAACAAATCCCACCGAGGTTTTCATGACTATGGAACACGAAGGTAGGTCTTCCAGTTACTACACTAAATGGTATTAACACATTCATTAACTCTTAAGCAAAGGGATAGTCTTATTTCATCTATAAAACTGTAGACTTAATGTTATATATGCATGCATTTCCCTACTTTAGCTTGAGCTATGTGAAACGTAAAACACATACATGATACATTACATATTCTTATGAGAACTCGTTTAAAAGGCAATAGATACAGTACTGTACACCATCTTTTATCCGCAAATGAGCAAAGTACAATTATTTTCCGTATCATAAATTACCTTTTCCTTGGCCTTCGTATATTGTTCCATGTAAATTAATAGACATTTTTATATTGCATTCTACGTTCATCATATATACCAGTATCAAGGTTTTGCTGCAGACATATAGATTTCTGCATTTCGTTCAATCACCAAAGATGCTCATCTCATAATTGTGAGTGAATGTAAACGTAACGAGGATCATAAGATGTATCATGAGCTTGTATTGTCATAATGCGTGGTGGAGTGGTTTGATGTTTATTGTTCATGTTCATCTGAATCCAAAGACGTGTTATTCTTCTCTTAAGTCACTCAATCTTGTGATTCTTCTAAAAGAGTGAGTGTGATGACTCATAGAGCTCATATTGTTGATGACTTGTTTTTCTATTCATTGTCTTTCACAAGACTTATAGTGATGATGAGAATGATAGGAGAAAAGAAGGTCGAAGAGATGAGCTGTACAGCTGAAAATACGCAAAGATGATGTTGCTCTTAATAAGAAGAGTAGGGGTGAAGATCGAGATGGTGTAAAAAGCGGCAAAATGAGATATGATGATAGGGAGCATAAGAGTAGGAGGTAATGGTTAATTTTGGTTTGATGAGGTAGGATATGAGTTGGATATTGAATTTCGTAACCCGTCGTATTGGAGTTTGGTCTTTGTATGTTTCATCAAATTTTGACTGATGTAGGTGCATTATGTCACACCATGGAAGTACTTACGGATCATTTACATTTACAACTGTTAGCATCTGGTGGGTTGTACTTGATGGATTTTTCCCATATGAAAAGTTGTAATTTCTAATGTTGCTTTGGTATGTGTTTGTTTAGCAAAGAACACTAGCCGCAAATTGATGTTATTGTCTTGTATTTTTAATGTGACTATTTGCCAATTTGAGGAATTGTTAAGTGTTGAACAATTCATACTAAACCTGAGAGTAAATTACATCGTTCGTCTTTGTGGTTTAGCCAGATTTCATGTTTTGTCAGTTGAACAATTCAACCAACTTACTTTTTGTTTACATTAGGCTGCGCATAAAAGCGGCATAAAGTTATGTTGTATATTGAATTCCTGTCTTTAACGACTTGTCATGAATTCCTCTCTTTAACAATCTGCACACGAGGTGAATCAACAACCTCTTTTCGGAGTAAGAAAAGGCATTATCCCCTTACTACAAGCCGATGCATCTGTTTTGGAAAATGAGATCCTGGACTTTAGCATAATACCTACTTACAATGTTGAAATGGACAAACTCAATGATGGTTATGACTTACCACTGAGTTGAAAACTCTGGTAACGGGGATGATATCATCCTCTAGTGGGCAAGGTAGCAACAGTCTACCATCCTTGATGAGATGCAATTTGATAGTATTTTAAGGGTCATTTGATTATCATATGTTGTCGTGCATTTTACCTCACTTTTAGATGGGCTAAAAGGTTAATTTTATATAAAAAGGTAAATAGATAAACCCTCACTGGTTAGTTATGCCACCAGTCACTCTTAGCATTACATATATATACAAAAAAAAAAAAAAAAAAAAAAAAAAAAAAAAAAAAAAAAAGGAAGTTGTTGACAATCATAGAAATTATTGCTGGGGATAATGATTTCAGATAATAAATTATTACCTGAAGCCAAGTACCACACGCAATATCATCTACTAATCACAACTTGAATCAAGAGTACTAACCTGAGTATATAAGCCAGCAATATTTGTTCTGCTTGACCGATGTGGGATTATACTTTTTTTTTTTTTTTTTTTTTTTTTGTAACATCTCCTTACGAGGAAAAGTTGGAGGGGTACTTGAGCAAACAAATTGAAAATGTCGGACCTAACGATAATTCACGAGAACATGCATATGTTTTACCACTTGGAAGTGCAATGGAAAATGCATGATGGCATAAAAGGCTCTGACAACCCAAGCAAGAACCACCGAAGTTCTCATGACTATGGAACACGTACGAAGGCAGGTCTTCCTTATAAAGCTTCCAGTTTCTACACACATTCGTTAACTCGATCTTATGCTACAAGCCTACAAGGATAGTATTATTTCTACTTTAAAGCTGTAGACTTACTTTTTGATTAATTAAAAGGAAGTTGTGCTTTCATCCCACATAGGTCAAGCAAAAGAAATGTGACTACTTTATATATTTAGGTGAGTGTTTTTAGTTCAGGTTTAGACTCAGACACTGTTATTATTCCATCTCCAAATCTTTCTATGATCACAATCATCGTAATATTTGGGGATGCAGATGCTAATTTGTACAAGTTGTTGATTTTTTTTTTTTTTTTTTTTTTTTTAAACAAAAAAAAATTGTAGATCACCTTTTTTCTTACTATTATAAAAGTAAATAGCAAGTACACTGTATGTGCTGTGTTAATTTCATGAATAGAAAGGAAGAGTTCTTATATACGAAAAACGCATCATAATTTTTCAATGTAAAACAATAGGGTGGCGTTTAGATGGAAAACATTTCTTTCATTTCCTATTTCTTGTTTTGTAGGAAAAGGGAGGGGAGTTTGATTTCTACAAAACAATAGAAAATTCTAGAAAACGCGTTTAGTCTGAGAAACATGTGTTTATGTTTTCCATTTTCCAAAACTAGAAAATATGTTTAAGTGTTGTTGTTTTATATCTCAATTCAGTATTCACCTTATTAATACTATAAAAAATATCTTCAAAACACAAAAACAAATAATATAAACTAAACAGCTAAATTATAAAATAACTAAAAAAATCTAATACGAGAAAATAAAGAAATTAAAAAAGTAAAATATAAAAATTAAAATTAAAATTTTTTCGTATATAAAAATTAAAAAGTTTTTTTTTTTCTTTTTCTTTTTTTTAATAAAATCAAAAAAAAATTCATATAATAAAAATTTAAAAGTTTTTTTATAATAAAATTAAAAAAATTTCACACAAAAAAATTAAAAAGTTTTTTTTAATAATAAAATAAAAAAATTTCGTATAACAAAAATTAAAAGGTTTTTTTTTTTTTTTTTTTTCTTTAGTGTAAATTACATAAATCGTCCTTGTGGTTTGTATTTTGAGAGGGAAAACCCAAACTACAAGTTTAGCCCTCACGTTAGTTCATTTAATTCAACTGAGGTCCTTTTTAACGGTAGTTTAAAGTTGGGTCGAAATAGGGACAGGATCCGTAACATTCTAAAAGGACAGGGACCAGACTCGCTAAAAAAAAGTACAAGGACAAGATCTGTAAAAATCAACAAACCACAAGGACCATTTAAGTAATTAATTCAAAAAGGTAAGTAGATAAACACTCACTAGTTAGTTATGCCACCAACCACTCTTAGCTTTATTATGTCTTTGTGATTAATCATTGAAAAATAATACAAATAGTGAAAATAATACAAATAGTTAATAAGAATAGTTTTTATGAAGAGAAGGAAGAAAAACACAAAAAAGTTATTGACAATTATAGAAATTATTACTGGCGACGGTGATTACTGATAATTATATTACCAAAAGCCACTTATCACCAGTAATATCATCTACTGATAACAACTTGAATCATGAGCACTCACCTGAGTATATAAGCAAGCAATATTTGTTCTCCTTGACAGATGTGGGATTAAACTTTTTTTTTTTTTTTTTTTTTTTTTTTTTTTTTTTTTTTTTTTTTTTTTTTGTCTACGTATCCTTTCGAGGAAAAGTTGAAGGGGTACTTGAGCCAACAAATTGAAAACATTGGACATAATGGTAATTCACGAGAACCTGTTTTACCACTTGGAAGTGCAATGGAAAATGCAAGATGGTATAAAAGGCACTGACAACCCAAGCAAGAACCACCGAAGTTTTCATGACTATGGAACACGTACAAAGGCAGGTATTCCTTATAAAGCTTCTTGTAGATTATATATACATACCATATGAAAATTTTGTGGCCCTTATAATTTGGAGGCCCTGTGCGACGACACACCTCGCGCACCCTCATATACAGTTCTGAGCTCCGCCCAACTCCATGAGGTGTAAAGGAGAAGGAAACAAAAAATACCAAAAAGTTAACAGTTCTTGAACTCACTAGTGATGCATACTATAAGGCATTAGTACTCCAGTAATATTACTATAACAACCTATTTATACATCAAGAATAACATCTAGATCTCAACATGATTAAAGTGCCCTCACCTGAGTGTATAATTCATCAACATTTTTTCTACTTGACCGATGTGGGATTCAACTTTTTCTTTCTACATCTCCTTTGGAGGAAAAGTTGGAGGGATAAAGAGAGCTGCTTGAGCAAACAAATTGAAAACATCATTTGAGGGGACAGAATGTTAGTTCATGAGAGCATGTTTTACCTCTGTTCCACTTGGAAGTGCAATGTGAATATCCATGATGGCATAAAAGGCTCTAACAACCAAGCACCACCGAGGTTTTCATGACTATGGAACACGTAGGTAAAGCTTCCAGTTCCTATACACATTCGTTAGCTCGATCTTAAGCAAGAAGGATAGTATTATTTCATCTGTAGACTTACCGTTAGATATGCATTTCCCAGCTTTAGCTAATTAGCTTGAACTATGTGAAACATTAAACACATACATATTCAAATGAGAACTCATTAAAAAAACCTTCCTTTATCAGCAAAGTACTACATAGTAATAGTATTTTCAGCATCATAAATTACCTTTTCCATGGCCATGCTCCATGTAAGTTAAAGGTGATATACAAGCTCAAGACTCTACACAAACTCAAGCTACAAGCTCAGTTAACTCCATACAAAGGAAGCAACCATCCAAGATGCAAATGCTACATAGCTTTAGCTTAGTCAACTGTAACAAGATGTAGTCAATGTATTTTGTATATACAATAGTCTAGATACATAGATTAGCAGATGTATATAAGTCTTATTACACTTAATTTTGTAACTAACTTTCTCATAATACAATATCATTTTTCCCTCCTTCTTCCTTTATTGAGATGGTATCAGAGCAATCATCCTGCTCACCATCCTCACCACCATCATTCCGCACCAACCATCATAACTAACCACCATAACTAACTACTACCACCATAACTAACCACCGTAACTAACCACTATCATCATCAAGAACTCATCCAAATGCAATAAAACCACCAGTTTTCTAATCCTCACAACAATTCCTACACAACTACTGGATCAAATTCAATCAATTCATCATTAATCAAAAACCCCCAATTTCAATCAAGAATTCAATTAACAATCACAATGGCTACTTCTGATACTGTTACAGCACAAACAGCCACAATAGTGGAAGATATTACATCTGTTCTTCATCCACTATATTTTCACCCTCAAGATCATCCAGGAATGGTTCTCATAGCAAAGAAGTTGACTGGTTCAGAGAATTACAGTACATGGAAAAGGTCTATGATGCTAGCTTTAAGTGCTAGAAACAAAATCAAACTGGTTAATGGGGAATATGAGGAACCAGAGATGTCTTCACCAATCAGGTCTTATTGGGAGAGAGCAAATGACATGGTAATATCCTGGATACTCAATACTGTTTCAGAACAAATTAGTAACAATTTGAATTTTGTTAATTCTGCTCATTCTCTTTGGCATCAGTTACATGATCACTATTCTCAACCAGATGGCCATAGGATTTATCAATTAACAAATGAAATAGTGCATCTTAAGCAGCTAAATAGTTCTATAGAGGTTTACTATCATAAGTTGAAAGGATTATGGGATGAATTAGATGCACTTGAGGCTCCTTATAATTGTACTTGTAAGTGTACTTGTGAGAATGGCAGAACCAATGGGGAGAGAGACCAGAGAAAGAGACTTATACAATTTCTTATGGGGTTAGATGAGTCTTACAAAAAAATTAGGGGTCAGCTTTTGCTACTTCAACCCTTACCACTAGTTGCTAAGGCTTATAGCATGCTAAGACAAGGAGAAAAGCAAAGAGAAGTCCCAAAACAAACAACCCCTGCTGTTCCATTTGCACTCAACACTTACAGAAACCAAACCAACTCTGAGGTCCCTAGAACCAACAATAATCACAATAGGAATTCCAACACTTCTGCACAGTCACAAGCTAGAAAGAGCACGTTCAAACCAGGGATTATATGTGGAAATTGTTTCAAGGAAGGTCACACAAAAGTGGAATGCTACAAGTTAGTTGGATATCCCATTGGACACCCTTTGCACAACAAGTATCAACCACCTCATAGAAGACAATACAACACTAATTCTCAAGCTTCAACAAGTCAAGCCAAAGGAAAATCAGTTAACATGGCAATGGCTGATGATTCACCAGTGGACTCAACCAACACTTCAATGACACCCCTGCCACCAGAGTACTCTGTCACAGCTAGAATGGATCAAATTCAAACCAGTTGAATCAAATGTTCCTGATGATGCAAAATAATTTTGAGACCTCACCATCTGGAGCATGCAACTTCATGGCAGGTAAAAGACTCATTGCTACCTACATTACTAAGTCTAAGGAAGTTTGGATTATAGATAGTGGTGCATCTGATCATATATGCATTTCCATAACTCTTATGCATAACATAATAACTTGCATCACACCTATCACAATTCACTTACCCAATGGACAAACAACCACTTGTAACACTATTGGATCTGTCACATTACAATCTAACATCACACTACACAATGTTTTATACATTCCAACATTCACATACAACTTAATTTCCATTAGTAAGCTACTACAGAACACACTCAAATCAATCACATTCACAGACAACACATGTACCTTTCAGGACCATAATGGCACCTCAACCCTTGGAACTCTCTGTGGTGGACTCTACATCCTACCAGTCTCATCTTCTACAACTTCATCATCTACTTCTACAATTCTATCTTCTACAAGTCAAGCAATAAGGTGGCATGCCAGGCTAGGACATCCTTCTCCACAAGTTCTCAAAAACATCAAGCAACTTTCAATTTCAGATTCTCAATTTGTAGATACTCATTGTTCTATCTGTCCTCTAGCAAAACATCATTGTTTACCTTTTGAACCTAGTCTTTCTCATGCAAATGTAATGCTTGAGTTAGTTCACATGGATGTATGGGGACCATACAATCATCCTACTATCAATAAATGCAAATTTTTCCTTACCATTGTGGATGATTTCAGCAGAGCTACATGGACTTATTTACTTCCAAGTAAACATCATGTGATTTCCACTGTCAAACACTTTCACTCATATGTCTACACACAATTCAAAACAAAAATTCAAAAGATAAGAATTGATAATGGTATGGAATTTGTAAATTCTACACTTCATGAATTCTTCAATGAACAAGGTATCATACACCAAACCTCATGCCCATACACACCTCAGTAAAATGCCAGGGTAGAAAGGAAGCACAAACACCTTTTAGAGGTTGCAAGATCACTTCAATTTCAATCAAATCTACCTAAACATCTTTGGGGACAATGCATTCTTACATAAACATACCTTATCAACAGACTTCCTACCAAGATTCTTCAAAACAAAAGTCCATTTGAACTTTTATACAATCATCCACCACCACTTGAACATCTCAGAATATTTGGCTGCAGAGCTTATGTCCATCAACACACATCTGATAAATTTCATCCATGAGCAATTCCAACAGTTCTCATTGGTTATCCTCAAAACCAGAAGGGTTATCTTCTATATGACCCTCAAACCACCAAAATTCATACTAGCAGACATGTGACATTTGAAGAACACATTTTTCCATTTCTTTCTAAACCTGAATCACCAAAGTCTCCAAATGCCACTCATTTTCATTCACCTTCATCATATCCATCACCAACACCTTTTACACCACCACACATCAACACTTCACCTCCATCCTCTTCTGATCATCACACCCGTGCACCAAGTAACTCTCTTACACCTACACCACAATCTGAACAACACACTCCTGATTCATCACCATCCCCTGCACCTTCCCCTGAATCAAATACTCACAACACATCCATTCCATCACCATTCCCTACACCTTCCCCTGAATCTTCACAATCTAACACCACCAATCAACCATCACCATCACCAAATCCACCACCACCACCTCAGAGGGTTTCTACAAGAACAAAACATCCACCAACCAAGCTCACTGACTATCATTGCACACTTCCACCTTCACTATCTAAACATCATCATTCAAATTATTTAAACTATTCTAATCTCACAAAACAATCACTGCATTTCATCCTTAGCATAGATAGATTAGTTGAACCACAAAACTACTTCCAAGCTTCCAAGGAACCAAAATGGAAAGTAGCAATGAACAAAGAAATTCAAGCTCTTGAGGAGAATGACACATGGGAATATGTTGAACTTCCTCTTGGTAAAATCCTTATTGGATGCAAATGGGTTTTTAGGATCAAATACAATGCCAATGGTTCTATAGAAAAGTACAAAGCAAGACTAGTTGCTAAGGGTTACAATCAAAAGGAAGGAGTAGACTACAAGGAAACTTTTGCACCTGTTGCAAAAATGGTAACTGTTAGAACACTTTTAGCACTTGCAGTTTCTCAAGGCAGGTTTATTGAACAGTTAGACATAAACAATGCCTTCTTACATGGTGACTTACATGAAGATGTGTACATGACTGTTCCTAAAGGTTACCCAAAATCTCTTCCACCAAACACTGTTTGTAAGCTCAAGAAATCTCTTTATGGTCTCAAACAAGCTAACAGGCAGTGGTTTGAGAAACTCACTTCATTCCTCATTTCTAAAGGTTTCACACAGAGCTTTGCTGACACTTCCTTGTTAACCCTCAGTCACAATGGTTCTCTTATTTCTGTCTTAATCTATGTGGATGATATCCTAATCACAGGCAGTGACAAAGTTTTCATTGATAACCTCAAAGCACAACTTCATGATACTTTTAGCATCAAGGATTTGGGAGCTATCAATTATTATCTTGGTATAGAATTTCTTAGAAATCACACTGGTCTCTCTATGTCCCAAAGAAAGTACACACTTGATCTTCTCAGACTTGGAAATGTTTTAGACTCCAAACCTTGTGCCACACCAATGGAGCCTAACACCAAACTAAACCTTACTGATGGCATCCCACTCACAGATCCAAGCTTATACAGAACCATAGTTGGCAAGTTAATCTACCTCACAATCACAAGACCTGATATCTCTTTTGCAGCCCAAACACTAAGTCAATTTCTGAAAGAACCTAGAACTACTCATATGGCTGCATTGACAAGAGTTCTCAGGTATCTCAAGCTCAGTCCAGGACAAGGTCTTTTCTTCTCAGCTTCAAATCCCCTGAACTTAATCACTTATTGTGACAGTGATTGGGCTAGCTGTTCATTTACTAGAAAATCAGTCACAGGTTATGGAATTTTCTTAGGCTCAAGTCTCATTTCCTGGCAATCTAAAAAGCAGGGTGTGGTTTCTAGGTCTTCCACTGAAGCAGAGTACAGGGTTCTAGCTGACAACACTTGTGAAATAAGTTGGCTTACATGTTTACTAAGAGATCTTCATGTTACCATTCCTACACCTGTTCCTATTTTCTGTGACAATGCATCAACAATTGCTTTAGCCTCCAATCCTATCCATCATGCCAGAACAAAGCACATTGAGATTGACTGCCACTTTGTGAGAAACAAGATAAAAGCTGGTGATATTCTTCCATTTTTTGTACCATCCAGAGACCAAGTTGCTGATATCTTCACAAAAGGTCTTACTAGAGCTCTCCATTATGCATGTCTCTCCAAGTTGGGCATTTGTAATGCTTACTCCATGCCAACTTGTGGGGGGGGGGGGGGGGGGGGGATAAAGGTGATATACAAGCTCAAGACTCTACACAAACTCAAGCTACAGGCTCAGTTAACTCCATACAAAGGAAGCAACCATCCAAGATGCAAATGCTACATAGCTTTAGCTTAGTCAACTGTAACAAGATGTAGTCAATGTATTTTGTATATACAATAGTCCAGATACATAGATTAGCAGATATATATAAGTCTTATTACACTTCATTTTGTAACTAACTTTCTCATAAATACAATATCATTTTTCCCTCCTTCTTCCTTTATTGAGATAAGTACCTATCTTATCACCCAATATCGTCTATGATAAGAGATGCATGAGTTTCAGCACGTGGGAATTATATTCTGAACCGCCACGTACAAGCATTTTCAGACCTTCCTCATTTTGCGTTTTACTCCTCTCGTCACCATCAGTCATCATCCTCTCCGTTTCAATCTCCTCTATCCTCACTTTCTCATCTCTCGTTACCTCCATTTCCTCACCACATTCCTTCCTAGCTAACCGCCTTCACATTCACCACGCAATTTCTACGCACCTTTGATAACTTCGACTGGACTTGTTTTGGATCATAGAAGGAGGTCCAGCTATTGAGTTAGTTGTTTCATTTATCTTAGTTTTGAATTGAACATTTGTAAAGGGACAAAAATGTTCGTAAATAGGCGGGCTGTCCATCTTGTCTCATTATCAAGTTCAAAAACGGATTTGCATCTCATCAATATCAAACAACAACGTCTATATCTCGTGATTTCTTTCTAATCAATAACCAAATGCATTTCGCTATTCGGAAACTTTCTAGTTAGTGTAAATAGAAACGAAAAGCAGAATGATACTAGAACTGACCTGTCCTAAGGGTTTCATCATTTATATGGCACATATACTTGAGAAATTATTGACAGGATTAGATGTGACCGATCTTATGTGATTTAAAAGGCGTATGTAAGTCATGTCGTTGTTTTATGACTTTATCTAGAGTACCTACTTAAAAGGATCCATATCATATGTCCGGCAATGGTAATGAAGTTGGAGATGGTTGCTACTTTTTGATTAAGAAAAAGGAAGGTGTGCTTTCATCCCACATCGGTCAAGCAAAAGAAATGTGACTACTTTATATATGGAGGTGTGTTCTTTATTCATGTTGAGGCTAAGACATTGTTAACGTTAAATCTCGAAGTGTGTAATGAGTATAGAAATCATAACAATCACACATGAATGATAATTTGTACAAGTCCGATTTTTTTGTTTTTATTTTATTTTTTTTAGATTACCTTATTGTTACTATTATAAAAGTGAATAGCAAATATATTGTATGTGTTGTGCTAATTGTTAGTTTGTGAACATATATTATAGACGTATGTCCGGTTCACATATTGCTCCGCGTAAGTACCAATCTTATTTCCCAATGTCTGATAAGAACAGCCACATACAAGCATTTTCAGAATCTCCCCATTCGCCATCTCCCTCTCTTCCTCTCTCGCCTCTTTCGTGTTTTCCTCCTCTCCTCACCTTCAATCATCATCCTCTCCTTCTCAATCCCATCTGACCTCAATTTCTCATCTCTCATACCTCCATTTCCTCAACACATTCCTTCCTAGCTAGCCGACTGGACTTGTTTTGGATCACATACACTAGGAGGTCCAGCTGTTGAGGTAGTTGTTTCATTTATCTTAGTTATGAATATATTGAACATTTGTAAAGTGACAAAAATCTAAACGAAAAAAAGTTATAGTTGTTTTATGTTTGTTTGTTAATCAATAAATGGTTACATTTCGTTGTTCCACAACTTTCTAGTCGGGGATTTTTTTTTTTTTTTTTTTTTTTTTTTTTTTTTAATTTTTTTTCCTAGTTGGTGTAAATATGAAAAGCAGAATGATACTAGAATTGACTCGCGCTAAGGGTTTCATCTTTTAAAAGCGTATGTGAGTCATGGCGTTGTTTTATGACTTTATCTAGGGTACCTACTTCGTTAAGGCTGATATAAACCATAGGTGCAACAATGACCGCAACAATAACAATATGGAATTGAAAGGATCCATATCAATTATCATATATCCGGCAAAGGTAAATAAAGTTGGAGATTGTTGCTACTTTTTGGTAAAGAAAAATGAAGGTGGGCTTTCATCCCACATAGTTCAAGCAAAAGAAATGTGACAACTTTATATATTGAGGTGACTGTTCTTTATTCAAGTTGGTACTAAGACTTTGTTATCATTGAGGGTCAATAATGATTTGTACAAGTCGTCGACTTTTTTGTATTTTTTTTATTTGTAGATCACCTTATATAAGAAAAAATGCATCATAATTTTTCAATGCAAAACAATAGACATTTTAAATTTGTATTCTACATTCATAATATATGCCAGTGTCAAGGTTTTGCTGCAAACTTATCGATTTCTGCATTTCGTTCAATCATCAAAGATGCTCATCTCATAATTGTGAGTGAATGTAAAAGTAACGAGGATCATAAGATGATTCATGAGCTTGGATTATCGTTAGGCGTAGTGGAGTGGTTAGATGATTATTGTTCGTGTTTATCTAAATCCAGAGACTTGTTAGAAGGGTTTTCTTTAGAGGATGAAGTTATTCAGTCTCTTGAAGTCACTCAATCTCGTGATTCTTCTAAAAGAGCAAGTGTGATGACTCATAGTGTTGATGACTTTTCTATTCATTGTCTTTCACAAGACTTATAGTGATGACAGGAAAAGATATAGTGATGATTAGAATCATAGGAAAAAAGAAGGTAGATGAGATGAGCCGTAAAGCTGAAAAATACGCGAAAATGATGTTGCTCATAATAGGTGTAGGGGTGAAGATCGAGATGGTGTAAAAAGCCGAAAAATGAGATATGATGATAGGGAGCATAAGAGTAGGTTGTAACTTCCAATGTTGCTTCGGTATATATTTGTTTAGCAAAGAACACAAGCCGCAATTGATGTTATTGTCGTGTATTTTTAATGCGACTATTTGCAGCATTTTCTCCTTCAGTTACATTTGAGGAATTGTTAAGTGTTAAACAATTCATACTAAACTTGAGAGAGTAAATTACATCGTTCGTCTTTGTGGTTTAGCCAGATTTCATGTTTTGTCACTTGAACAATTCAACCAACTTACTTTTGTTTACATTAGGCTGCACATAAAAGCAGCATAAAGTTATGTTGTATATTGAATTCCTGTCTTTAACGACTTGTCATGAATTCCTCTCTTTAACAATCTGCTCACGAGGTGAATAAACAACCTCTTTTTGGAGTAAGAAAAGGCATTATCCCCTTACTACAAGCCGATGAATCTGTTTTGGAAAATGAGATCCTCGACTTTAGCATAATACCTACTTACAATGTTGAAATGGACAAACTCAATGATGGTCATGACTTACCACTGAGTTGAAAACTCTGGTAATGGGGATGATATCATCCTCTAGTGGGCAAGGTAGCAACAGTCTACCATCCTTGATGAGATGCAATTTGATAGTATTTTAAGGGACATTTGATTATCATATGTTGTCGTGCATTTTACCTCACTTTTAGATGGGCTAAAAGATTAATTTTATATAACAAGGTAAGTAAACTGATTAGTTATGCCACGGTCACTCTTAGCATTATTCTGTCTGTGAGTAATCGTCGGAAAATAATACAAATATTTAATAAGAATAGTTTATATGAATTGTATTGCTAAGGTAAAGGAGAAGGAAAAAAAACACAAAAAAATTACTAACAATTATAGAAATTATTGCAGGAGATGATGACTTCGGATAATAATATATATTACCTAAAGCCACTTACCACCTGAAATATCATCTACTGATCACAACTTAAATCAAGAGCACTCACCTGAGTATCTAAGCCAGCAATATTTGTTCTGCTTGACCGATGTGGGATTAAACTTTCTTTCTTCTTCTTCTTCTTCTTCTTCTTCTTCTTCTTCTTTTTTTTTTTTTTTTTTTTTTTTTTTTTTTTTTTTATTTATTTAGTCTTTTTTATTTTTTTTGTCTACATATCCTTTCGAGGAAATGTAGGAGGGGGTATAAAAGGCACCGACAACCCAAGCAAGAACCACCAAAGTTTTCATGACTATGGAACACGTACGAAGGTAGGTCTTCTTTATAAAGCTTCCAGTTCCTTCCTACACACATTCGTTAACTCGATCTTAAGCAACATGGATAGTATTATTTCATCTATAAAGCTGTAGACTTACTGTTTCCCTGCTTTAGCTTGAGCTATGTGAAACGTTAAACACATACATACATATTCTAATGAGAACGTACTCGTTTAAAAAACCTTCCTTCATCAGCAAAGTATTACGTAATATTCTAATGAGAACACCCCATTAGCCACCTCCTCTGTCCCTCTCCACCTCTTTCGCGTTGTCCTCCTCTCGTCACGTCCAATCATTATCCTCTCCTTCTCAATCTCATCTTGTCTCATAACCAAATTCAAAAATGGCTTTGCGTTTCATCAATCTCAAACAACAATGTCTACATCTCTTGTACATGTGATTTTTGTCTAATCAATAACCAAATGCATTTCATTATTCGGCAACTTTCTAGTCTGTGTTAATAGAAATGAAAAGCAGAATGATACTAGAACTGACTCGCGCTAAGGGCCGGTTTCATCTTTTAAATGGCACATATACTTGAGAAATGATTGATAGGATTAGATGCGACCGATCTTAGGTGATGTAAAAGCATATGTAAGTCATGGCGTTGTTTTATGACTTTAGGTGCAACAATGAGCGCAACAATAACAAATTTGGACTTGAAAGGATCCATATCATATGTCGGGCAATGGTAAATAAAGTTGGAGATGGTTGCTACTTTTTGATAAAGATAAAGGAAGATGTGCTTTTGATGAAACAATTAAAGAACAAAAACAAGTGTACGATAATGATTTTGTTAAAGCAATTGATGCAAGTGTTCAAATTGAAGAAGTTTCGAGTGTGTTAGTAAATTTAGTACACTTGAGGGATCAATTCACACCTGGTAATGGGCTTGGAGGTATGGAGTATACACCCATTTGGTCATTGAATCCCCTGACTCAATAGTGGTTATGTATTGAATCTGCTGATAGCATGATTCTGCTGATTGTTGTTACCACTGCAAGTGTTAACGTTACCACTGCAAGGGTTGTTGTTACCACTGCAAGTGTTAACGTTACCACTGCAAGGGTTATTGTTACCACTGCAAGGGTAACTGTTTCCACTGATAACCACAGATCCTATAATTATGGAAATTATTATGTTATCATTAATGGGCCGTTAATTATACATAATACCATGGGCTAGGGTTTGAGTATTCTCTATTATAAATAGAGATCACATCATTATGCATGAGAGTAAGTTATCATACGATATACTAAACACAAAACCCTAAACACTTAAATACGCATCTGGTTCTTGGTTTGTGCCTAAAGCAAGAACATCACTTGGTCTTATCCCATAGAGATATTCGTGTAACCCAGGCATAGGGTCGAATAGTTTCTATTGGAAAGTGATACCACGATTTCAAGTGAATATCCGGTACCTTCATTGATTATCTTAACCCTAATCTGGAACTGTTTTGCAGCTAAACAACCAACAATCAATAGAAACTATTAAGTGATAATCAATGGCTGCTGCTATGAGACAAATGGCTGCTAACTTTTCCAAGTTGGAAAAGTTTGAAGGTGTTGATTTCAGAAGGTGGCAAAAGAAGATGCACTTCTTGTTGTCAAGTATGAATGTGGTGTATGTTCTCACGACTGAGATTCCAGAAGATCATGGAGATGATGCTACTATGGATCAGATGAGGGCAAGGAGCAAGTGGGAGAATGATGACTACATATGCAGAGGTTTAATTCTCAATGGTATGTCTGATTCTCTTTTTGATATTTATCAGAATGTTGAAACTTCTCAAGAATTATGGGATTCCTTGGAAGCCAAATATATGGCTGAGGATGCATCAAGTAAGAAGTTCCTTGTAAGTAATTTTAACAATTACAAAATGGTTGATTCTAGACCTGTCATGGAACAATACAATGAACTTCTTAGTATACTTGGTCGATTCACACAACACAAGATGAACATGGATGAGGCTATTTCAGTCTCTTGTATCATCGATAAACTACCTCCTTCTTGGAAAGATTTCAAACATATGCTTAAGCATAAGAAGGAGGAGTTAACTCTTGTTGAGTTGGGTAGTCACTTGCGCATTGAGGATTCACTCAAAGCTCAAGACATTGACAAGCCAAAGAGTAGCACTGCTACTGGTCCATCAGTTGTCAATATGGTAGAGCATAACAACTCCACCAAGTACAATGACAACAAGGGCAAGCGTAAGCATCAAGATAACACCAAATCTGATCTTAACAAGAAACCTAAGGTGACTTGTTGGAAGTGTGGGAAACCTGGACACTTCAGGAAAGATTGCAAGGGTGGTAAAGTTGGAAACAAATCCAATGGATCAGGCACAAGTGGAGGGAATGGTAACACCAATTCTCTGAAAGGTCAGAATGTGTTTAATAAGTCTTTTAAGATTTATTATGTTACATATATATCTGATATTTACTTTGTGCAGGATGATGATGTTGCTTGGTGGGTTGACTCTGGAGCTACAATTCATGTGTGTAAAGATAGAAGCTGGTTCAAGACCTACAAGTCAATGAATGATGGTTCTATTCTTCACATGGGAAATGAGTCAACTGCCCTGGTGCATGGAAAAGGATGTGTTGAGTTGAAGTTTAGTTCTGGAAAGAGTGTTTCTTTATTTAATGTTTTACATGTTCCTGATATTAGAAAGAATTTGGTTTCTAGTAGTGTTTTAAATAATTGTGGTTATAAACAGGTTATTGAATATGATAAGTTTGTTTTATCTAAAAATGGTGTGTTTATTGGTTTTGGTTATTTATGTAATCAAATGTTCAGACTTAATATTGTTCATGATAATATTGATTCTGCTTTTATATCTACATCTAAACTTTATGATTCAAACCTATGGCATGCAAGTCTTGGCCATGTACATTTTAAAAGAATGCAAGATATGTCTAAGGATGGGTTAATTCCAGCCTTTGATGTGAACACTGAAAAGTGTAAAATTTGTATGTTGAACAAGATAACTAAGAAACCTTTTCAAGGAGTAAAACGTGAAACTAAAGTTTTGGAGTTAATTCACAGTGACCTTTGTGATTTACATGCAACTCCCTCCTTGGGGAATTAAAAATACTTTGTAACTTTTATTGATGATGCTTCAAGGTTTTGTCATGTTTATTTATTACATTCTAAAAATGAAGCATTAGATAAATTTAAAGTATTTAAAACTGAAGTTGAATTGCAACAAAGTTCCCTGATCAAAAGATTAAGGACTGATAGGGGAGGTGAGTACATGGATACTCTGTATTTTCAGTCTGTTGGTATAATCCATGAAACGACTGCCCCTTATACTCCTCAGCAAAATGGTATTTCTGAAAGGAAAAACAGGGTGCTGAAGGAGATGGTTAATTCCATGTTGTCCTATTCAGGGCTGAGTCAAGGATTCTGGGGTGAAGCTATGTTAACAGCTTGCTATTTATTAAATAGAGTTCCCAACAAAAGGAACAAAGTTACCCCTTATGAACTTTGGACTAAAAAGAAACCTAACCTTAATTATCTTAGGATATGGGGTTGTAGGGCTGTTGTAAGACTCCCTGATCCAAAGCAGAAAACTTTGGGTGAAAGAGGCATTGAATGCATCTTTGTTGGATATGCTGAGCATTCCAAGGCATATAGGTTTTATGTTATAGAACCTAATGAGTCTGTTTCAATTAACTCAATAATTGAATCAAGGGATGCACTATTTGATGAGAACAGATTCTCATCTATCCCTAGACCAAGTCAAAGGATTCCAAATGGAACCAATGACAATGGTGTTTCAGAGGTTCCTGCTGATGAGGTTCCTGCTGATGAGGTTTCTGCTAATGAGGTTCCTGCTGAGGTTGTGGAACAACAACCTGAACCTGAGCTCAGAAGGAGCAATAGGGTGAGGACTCCAAAGTCATTTGGACCTGAGTTTCAATTATACTTAATTGAAGGTACAAGGAGTGAGGTCTCTGACCAATACTCTTATTGCTTCATTGTGGAGGATGATCCCAAAACATTTGAAGAAGCAATGAAGTCCCAGGATGTTGCTTTCTGGAAAGAAGCAATTAATGATGAGATGGACTCTATCATGGGCAATAACACTTATGTGTTGACTGATCTACCACCTGGTTGCAAACCTTTAGGTAGCAAATGGATTTTCAAAAAGAAAATGAAGGTAGATGGAACTGTTGAAAAGTTCAAGGCAAGATTAGTTATTCAAGGCTTTAAACTAAAGTCAGGAATAGACTACTTTGATACTTATGCTCCAGTGGCACGTATCAGTACCATAAGATTGCTAATTGCTTTGGCATCAATTCACAATCTGATTATTCATCAGATGGATGTGAAGACAGCTTTCTTGAATGGTGATTTAGATGAGGAGGTTTACATGAACCAACCTCAGGGCTTCATCATGCCTGGCAATGAAAACAAGGTGTGTAAACTGATTAAGTCTCTTTATGGACTAAAACAGGCACCTAAGCAATGGCATCAAAAGTTTGATGAAGTGGTTTTGTCTAGTGGTTATTTACTTAATCAAGCTGACAAATGTGTATATAGCAAATTTGATGAATCTGGTAAAGGAGTCATCATTTGTCTATATGTTGATGACATGTTGATCTTTGGTACTGACCAAAATCAAGTTGATCTTACAAAAGAATTTTTGTCATCAAAGTTCTCCATGAAGGATATGGGGGAGGCAGATGTTATCCTTGGCATAAGGATTAAACATGAAAGTAACAAAATTTCTATATCTCAGTCTCATTACATTGAGAAGGTGTTAAAGAAATTTAATTACTTTGATTGTACTCCAGTGAGTACTCCTATGGATACAAGTGAGAAGCTAATGCCTAATACTGGCAAAGCTGTATCTCAACTTGAGTATTCTAGGGTGATTGGTTGCTTGATGTATGCCATGACTTGTACAAGACCTGATATTGCTTTTGCTGTGGGCAAACTGAGCAGGTACACTAGTAATCCTAGTGCTCATCATTGGCAAGCAATTCAGAGGGTCTTTAAGTATTTGAAGAGAACTATGGATTATAGTCTCTCATATACTGGTTATCCTTCAGTATTAGAAGGATATACTGATGCAAGTTGGATCAGTAACACTGAAGACAATTCGTCTACAAGTGGCTGGGTATTCCTACTTGGTGGAGGTGCAATTTCTTGGGCATCCAAGAAACAAACTTGCATTACCAGTTCAACCATGGAATCTGAATTTGTGGCTTTAGCTGCTGCTGGCAAAGAAGCTGAATGGTTGAAAAACTTGCTTCTTGAGATTCCATTGTGGTCTAAACCTATGGCACCTATTTCTATCCGTTGTGATAGTGCTGCTACATTGGCAAAGGCTTATAGCCAGATGTACAATGGGAAGTCTAGACACTTAGGTGTCAGGCATAGCATGATTCGTGAGCTTATCATGAATGGGGTGATATCTATAGTGTTTGTTAAATCTCAACAAAATTTAGCTGATCACTTGACGAAGGGTTTGGCTAGAGACTTGGTTTTGAAGTATGCTAAAGGGATGGGTTTAAGTCCAACTAGTCACTGAATGCAAGGATACCCAACTCCCTTCTAAGGAAACTTGGAAGCTGAGTTCAATGTGGAAAGCTGATCATTTGGTGGACTGAAGCACATGTATCACAAACATCCCAAGGTTGTGCTTGTTACCTGCTGAAAGGAGGATGGAGTCTTCACTTCTTAATGGTTAATTTTCTTTGAAAAAGTGCTAAGCAGGAGCATGAATTAAAGATGAACCACCTATGTAAATGTTGAAGTTTTGCCGCTTCAGGAAGCTTTGGACTTTTAGCTTTTACAACATTTATGAATTGGATATGGACACATGGCTTGTATAGTGTCAGGAGTATTTTAGTGTTTGAAAACTTGTGTGTATTTATCATCAGGTATTCAAATGGGTTGAAGGGTTCAATTCTTAGAACACCCTGATTCTCGAATATTTGAAAGTATATGTACTAATGTGGAAATTCAATCCTCAGGATATTTTCATTTATGCACTTGTTTTGGTTTGTGTTTGAATTTTCATGCAAAGGTAGTGAACTAAATTTGGGGAGGATTGTTAGTAAATTTAGTACACTTGAGGGATCAATTCACACCTGGTAATGGGCTTGGAGGTATGGAGTATACACCCATTTGGTCACTGAATCCCCTGACTCAATAGTGGTTATGTATTGAATCTGCTGATAGCATGATTCTGCTGATTGTTGTTACCACTGCAAGTGTTAACGTTACCACTGCAAGGGTTGTTGTTACCACTGCAAGTGTTAACGTTACCACTGCAAGGGTTATTGTTACCACTGCAAGGGTAACTGTTTCCACTGATAACCACAGATCCTATAATTATGGAAATTATTATGTTATCATTAATGGGCCGTTAATTATACATAATACCATGGGCTAGGGTTTGAGTATTCTCTATTATAAATAGAGATCACATCATTATGCATGAGAGTAAGTTATCATACGATATACTAAACACAAAACCCTAAACACTTAAATACGCATCTGGTTCTTGGTTTGTGCCTAAAGCAAGAACATCACTTGGTCTTATCCCATAGAGATATTCGTGTAACCCAGGCATAGGGTCGAATAGTTTCTATTGGAAAGTGATACCACGATTTCAAGTGAATATCCGGTACCTTCATTGATTATCTTAACCCTAATCTGGAACTGTTTTGCAGCTAAACAACCAACAGAGTGTTCATAGCAAGAAGAAGAAAAATATAGGACACGCCAATCCTTTAGTCAAGAGCTTCAACGATGCGGTTCTATTGTTTGGTGAACGTCTCAAAGAAACGTCGGCACAATTGAGTGAAGGTATAAAAGTTCACGTTGAGCTAAAAAAATAAAGCATCAATGCTCATTCTCGAGCTTGAAAAATGGAGGAACTGACTCAAGTTGAAAGGTTTAAGGCAATTAGAAAGAAGCAAAGTGATCCAGATAGCGTTATCATCTTTTGGAATTTGAAGGGAAATGAAAAGGTGGAGTGGGTAAGGTTTGTGATGTCAAAATGAGTTCAACCGGCTGATATAATGGTGCTTTAAGCAAAATGTTGTCTTTTGATTGAAGAATCTTTTGTCCTATGTTGGAACAGTTTTTTAGGATGTATTAGAAAAATATGTTAGTCTCAAAAATGTATTTGTAATGTGCAGTGTTGCATATTAACGTATGTGCAATCATTATTCAAAACAATATGTATATCGGTCAACCATGTATCTAAAATATTAATAGTAGTGTGTATTTATGTTGAATTGATTTTAGAATGTAGCAACTATTTGTATTTAAAAAACATTCCAAACAAGAAAATATAAAATCTGCTTCTATATAAAAAAAACATACACCTCGCTAAACCATAGAAAATTTCATTCCAATCCCAATCATAAGTTTTAAAGCAATTCAACATCACTACAACGTCATACTAAGTACTAACGATAACTAGAGTAATAAATTAAAACTAAAACACATAAGAGAAACTCTAAATTTGCATTGGAATACCACTAACATCATATAACAAAAACTAAGAACATGTTAAACCACCATTAATCCGTAAACATCAAACCCAACAATAAAACAACCTGAGAATAAGAATAATTTACCAACACTCTTTACCCATATGACCCATCTCACCACACAAAGAACAAACAACAATATACCGAACCTTACCGTAACAAATACCGCCACGTACCTGTTAGAGTTTGACAATCAAATAGCACATATTGCGGAAGCTAGGATCAAGTATAACACATAAATATTAACTAAAACATAAATAGTAAACGTACCCGATGCACTTCAAATAAACCTTGATTCTTGTACAATTAGATCAATGATAAACCCCTTACCGTTTTGTTTATCGATCTCTTGATAATTACTAAAGTAAGTAATTACCTCGTTCTTGTACACACAAACTACCAACGAATAAAGGTTTGTTGCAAGTAAACAAAACACTAATGTTTTTGTCTTGGAAAAATCGACCCAAAGAACCCTAGGAGGGGGGGACGATCGGCCAAGAAAAGAGAAGAAAGAAAACAAGATTTAGGGTTAGAGTGTGTGCACAAAAGATGTGAAAGTCTTACCCTTGGCCTTGTATATATACTAGAGGATTTCTTGGTGATCAAGCAAGGCATGGGTTGGGCTTTCCCCCCCATGTTCGACCGGCCTAGGACCCCTATGGGGTTTCTAGATCCTTCTTGACTCCCAAGTTTCACTCTAGTCCTTATCTTTCTTATTTAACGATAGTTAGTCCATACGGTTAATAACTAACGACCGTTTAGTCCATTAAGTGTTATAAATATATATATTCAATACATTTAATATATATATATATATATATATATATATATATATATATATATATATATATATATATATATATATATATTTATTTTACATTATTCTTGTTTGTAAAGTGTGCAATCCCGAGGTCTCGGGTTCGATCCTAGACATTTACTTATTAATGTTTATACGTAACATTTAACAGCTCCCACTCGTATATTCATTAATAGTAAAATGACACTGGTTAGCGTCTTGCAACACTCCAATACCCCTAGTTCAATCCGAGCTAGGTTTCCTGGAAAAACCTTTAATGATTCATCATTATAATTATCCTTTCATTACTAATACCACATTAATAAAGATATGAGTTCCTTTATTAAAATTATGTTTCTCGTTTCTTTATGATTGAACAAAATTACCAAAACATCTGAACGTATTCCAGATAGACTTTGGGCATGGCCATGCAAACATTTTGTCAACCCTACGAGGGGCCCAGCAGTATTAAACTTCCAAACAAATCAGAAGGAATAAATTCTTTCTTGACTACAAGAATAACCCATGAACTTTGCAACACTTCTGAAAACAACCCTTATGACTCCATGTTACGGTGAGCGGTAGATTGCTTCACAAAAATGCACTACATCCATGACACTTATCTGGTATCTCAAGTCTGAGGATAACTTTAAATATGATTCTCACATTAAATATTAAATCATATTATTGGGATAAGTCCAATATTCAATTCATCGAATATTATGTGAAATTGGTATGACTACGCATCAATATACTTTCAAGTATATCCTAAACCAATACTCAATTTTGTCTTAGTTTAATGATATTCCCATATCATTAATCGACAATGGACATTTAGAATAATAAATTATTCATGGATCTTAAACATGCAAATATAGGATATATTATTAAGACAATGATAAATAAACATAAAACTTATTTTATTCCATTAAAATAATAATTGTACATTACATCCTTTATCCAAACACTAATCACAAATGGGCATGAAACTTTCAGCTAATCTAAGTCCTACACTTTCAGCATGCTTGTAAAGCTTAGTACCAGGTAAAGGCTTTGTTAATTGATCTGCCAAGTTATCATCTGTGTGAACTTTGAGCATTTCGATTTCACCTATTTCGACTTGTTCTCGAACATAGTGATGCTTAATCGGGAAATGTCTGGAGCCTTTCATGATTCCAGGCTCATTGGCAAATGTAATTGCAGCTGAATTGTCACAATACATTTTAATAGGTCTTTGAATCGAAGGCATAACTCCAAGCCCTGAGACAAACTTCCTAATCCAAACAGCTTCCATTGCAGCTTCTGAAGCAGCTATATACTCACTTTCTGTAGCAGACATCGCTAGTACACTCTGCTTTCTGCTCCTCCAATCCACTACTCCTCCATTAATGACAAAGACATAACCTGTGACAACTGGCAAAATAGGGAGACGTTTTATAAAACCCGCATTACATTTATATAATAAATATGGAATTTTTTGGAAATTTATTGTGACGAGATATTTTACAAGCGTTGGTACTTGATTTTAATCGTACGATGTTTATGAGAATTAGTTATTTAATTATGGTTTGTTTCGTTTCGTTCGTGATGATTTATTGTGAGATCGTTATTTTTGGCACTACTTTGACTTCGGCAATAGGTTGACCTAACAATTTATTTATATTTTTACGGAATTCGGATGTTTTATTATTTTTGGAACGGGTTCGGTTGGTAAAAAAATGAATTGGTTATTAAAGGTTTCGGGTTTGGCCCGTGTGGTTACTCGGGGCTACTTAGCCCACTACACACTCTCCATATTATTACTAATAATAATAAAAACAAAATTTTATTTTTTTTTTAAAAATCGTCCTTATGGTCCGGTTATAACAAACACCCCACGCCACACACACACATAAAACATACAAACACAACCCAATCACCATCTCTCTCTCTCCTTCATCCCCACATCTTTATCACCCAAAACCCTAACACCACTGCCACCTTGTGCGGCCACCACAGCCGCCACCGCCTCTCCCCCATCTAATCTAACACCACCATCTTAACCCTTGTGTCCCGATCTATCTTTTGGTGTATTGCATGCGCTCTAAAACCTTCACTAACACCACGTACGAATTACCACATCTAATTTAACACCACCATTCTTGTTTCATCTTGTTGGGTTTTCTAAAGGAATCGAGTTGGAGCCAATCTTTGAGGTGAGTGACCACGAGTCCGACTCGTGTGTCTCGATTTGATACCCAATCCGCGGGTATATGGTTTTCTTGGATGGGTTTTTGTGAGAATAAAGTGGGAAAAAGGATTTTTGGTTGAGAAAAACGCATTTGGTATCCGGGTTGTTATTTATTTCGATGGGTCGAAGTGAACCCGAGAGCTTGTGCTCTCGGTTTGTTTTAATTTCAAATTTGGTTGTGGATTCGTGATGTTGGTTATCATTTTGATGGTTTTCTTGGTTGGTTCGATGCTCGGGTTGAGCGTAACCGAGACCCTTGAGGTCTCGGAGTTGGTTTTGTGGCTTGTTTTGTCGAGCCGAGTGCTATTGGGATCCTCCCCAATCCATCTTGTTGTTGTTGTTTGATTGTTGCCGTGACCCTAAGGGTTCGTTTGGTTTGTTATGGCTCGATGGGAGCAAGGCCGTGACCCCCTTGGGTCCGGTCGAATGGGTTGTTTTAATTGGACCTTGTGGTCATTTGGTATTTGGCCGAACACCCCCCCCCCCTAGGGGCTGTTTTGGTTCGAGCAAGCTCAAAGAGCTAGCCGAGACTCTTTAGTCTCGGGTGTAGCTCCATTTTATGTCTTGAACTTATGTTTGACCCGGGTTGACTTGGTAACTCAACCCGCCTATATTGGTTTCGGACAATATTGTTACTTGTGGTTATTTATTCGGGTAATGTTCACCTTTTGGACATTTGGTTTATTATCTTGGATATGTTGCGGTATCTATTGTATTTGAGTATATTTGGAGATGTGTTGACGAAAGTGATTTGGGGACCGTTGTGATACGGTTATTAGATGACGGAGATAGGTTAGTCGGGTGCCGTAGTCGGACCCTCATGTTGTAGCACGTGGATTTGAGATTGGTTGGACGGAGTTATTATATTTATTATTGTGACTTGATTATATTGTTTGGACTTGGACTATGAGCCGAGGGTCATGACTCAGACATTTGGACCAAATTCTATGACTCGATAAATCTTTAAAGGTTGATATTAAAAATAAAACTCGTAATAATATTATTAAGAATATAATCATTTATATACGTATATAGACGTGTTAAACGTACATATATATATATAAATGCGTATATTAATAATAAAATGATCACGAGTAAACGTATAATAATAAAGCGATAGTTATTACACTACGAAAATGGTGCAATAAATATCGGGATATTATTATAACTAATAACCATATATATATATATATATATAATGACGAACTTTACGTCGAATAACTAACAACTAAAAACGTGATTTTAATTATAAACTAGAAACTTATCGAGTTATACGAATTTTTGGGCCTTTAAAGTCCAAGTGGGCCTTATATTGTGACTTCGTGTTGTCACGGATATATGACGGTTAATATAAACATTTTATATATCGAATGACTTATTCTAGATCGAGTTATTTGACGATATAAAATGGATATATTAATGGGCATCGTATCCCACGACGCCCATAGGATGTGGTATATATTTTAGGGCAATGAATTACTATATGTCTCGTGGAATTTTGGCCGATTCGACAATATATATAGGGAATTCATTGGGCTACGACATATACCAAATAGAAATTTATGTGCAATGTGTTTTAGATTGGGTATAATTGTGGAACGATATATTATGTAAATAAATATGGGAGGTTACCAAATCGACGGATTTGATAAGCTACGATAATTATTTAAATAATATATTGGGCTAACGTTAGACCTGTAGTTGTCTTATTATCGTTCTTTGTTGTGGCTTTTTGGTTTGTGCTGTGTCGACCCTACACCCGTATGGATACCAAACGTCGAATTTCAAATGAATATGAAGTAAATTCGAGAAATGGTAAATTTTGGAAAGTAAAATGAATTACGTTCGGGTACGGGAATATTTGATTTTGAGGAAATGTTTTCTGAACGAGTTTGATATTGTTAGGTAGTGCCGAGTCAGTAGTCGCCGTTACGTGTGTTGCTTGAGATTTACTTACGTCTTTCTTCTATCATTTCTTTTGAGGATTTCTGGACTTGAGGTGAGTCATAGCCCCACTTTTACTCTTGAACTTTGTTTTCAATACTTGGGGTGAGAAACGTGCAAATGTTTTATGTGGACTATTATCGCTTTTTGATTTCAAAACTTGCTATGCTTATAGAACTAGGTAGAGTGAGGCCTAGACTAGATCTAGGTAAGCTATTGATTTGGTTGTTGAGCGAGGCCTAGTCCCCGAACTAGGTAAGCTATTTGATTTGGTTATAGAGCGAGGCCTAGACTAGATCTAGGTAAGCTATTGGATTGATTATAGAGCGAGGCCTAGACTTGAGCTAGGTAAGCTATTGATTGGATTGATTTGAGCTATAGCGTGCACCTATAGGGATGATTTGATTTGATTGGATTATTTTGGTTGGATGATTGAGCCCTAGTCTAGCTAGCAAGCGTTTTTCGTATATGTCCACTATATTGAATTAAGAATCTAAACCTATGATCTCACCAGCGAAAGCTGACTTTTAGCACGTCTTCTCAGGTAATTAAATGATGCTCTGCGGATGCTTGGGATTGGAGGCTTGGCATTTGGCACCGGTTATGGATCTATATTTCTAAAAACTCTGATAACTATTGTGGACCTACATTTATTTTTCTTTGGGTCTGACTTTGGATGTTTTTGGGATAATGTAAACTTTAAAACCCCGCGTGGTTGTATTTTATCTTGTTTACTTTATCTCGTTCTTTTATGTCTTGTGTTTGGATACCAATCCCCGTAACACCCCGAAAGCTTGTTGAGTCTTCCGCTGTACCAAATTTTGGGGGTGTTACAGATTGGTATCAGAGCCAAGGTTATAGAGAACTAGGTAAATAGATACCTAAACTATAACCGATTTTTATAGAAAACGATCCCCGACCATTGCCCGCCAGCCCGCCAAGCCGAAGCATCATTGTTATTATTGAGGTATTATGAGATAATGACTTGGAATGAGATATTTGAGATGATTAGAGATTTGAGATTCTTGTGATGATTTGAGGATTTGAGGTTTATTGATCTAGTGATATGATGCGTTTTTGAGGAATTATATGTGTTCTGAGAAATTATATGGCTTAATTGTTTTGAGAATAGTTTTAGTAATGCGGTATTTAAATCTTTCTTGATTTTATACGATTTGGAATTATATGATGATTTTGGATATGGTATTTTGAGTTCACGGTTTAGTTGTTTTGAAACACTTACACCTACCCTACGCCGTTGTCACAGACTATGGCCTCCCATACGCCTGATGTCGTTGAGGATATTCTTACTACACCGGTATTGCCAGCACGGTTCACCATGGCCCCTGGTGATCCTTACCAGGTTGCCATGCATTCAGCTACTATGACACTGACAGGTTCTACTTCAGCACCATCTGCTGCATCTACGCAGGGACCCTCATCTTCTCTAGGGCTCCCTGGTACATCGAGGCAGCTTACTCTTCATCAGGCTTTGGCTCGCGTGGCACCTCGCTTTGCCCACCGAGCTACGGCACGCATGTCGGTACGCCCTACTTCACCACCTTTACAGATTGATTCTCACTCTCTTCTGTCTGAGGCGCCGCCCACATCATTGCGTCGTCGTCCTAGATCACCTACCCCTTCACCACATGGTTCACCTAGTAGGAGACGACGATTGATGATGTACTCTTCCGATGAGGAGGAGGAGGAGTACGAGGGTGAGGATGAGGCTGATGACCCTGAGCGGGAGGATGACCCTCAGGAGGTTGAGCAGGGTGATGATGATGACCCTGAGGAGGAGGATGACCCTCAGGAGGATGAGGTGCCTGATGATGATGATGTGTTAGTACCACCAGCTCAGGCTGAGGAGCCTGATTCACCTGTGCACCCGATTGAGCCTGATTCACCTGATCATCCGTTTTTGTTTGAGTTGCCACCTGGTAGTCCCGCTGGGTCGGATGCATCTTCTGAGATTTCTGCTGAGCATGCAGAGTTGGGTGAGATTGGCAGGTTGTGGGCTCGGATTACTGAGCTTAGTGAGAGAGTTGCACGTGTATCCGATCGACTTGAGAGGGTTATTGGAGAGTTTTTAGCGGATTTGAGAGTTGACTTGACTGTCGTTGTGGGCAGGACTACTGAGTTGAGGAGAGTTTTGATGCAGGTTCATGAGCATATCGATAGTTTACAGCGAGGTTTTGTTACTGCTCGTGAGGCTGACCGCAAGCTTTGGCAAAGGAATGCCGAGCTGGAGAAGGAGGTGGCTGACCTCAAGAGATACAGAGACACCCATAGCGTTGAGCTAGGATCGTTATGGAGGGATCTTGATGGCTTGAGGCAGGAGTTGAGTAGACTTCGCCAGCAGCGTGGCTAGTTGATTGGTTTATGTTGTCTTGTTGCTTTCTAAACCGAGGAGTGTTCGGTTAGAAAAGCTAGTTATCCTATTTTGATGTATTTTCCATGAATTACTCGTCTTGTTGGAACGATTATTATCTTTGTGTTTTTGGTAGTTGGGATGATGTTGGATCTTTCTTGTATGATCGATGGTTATTATGATATGGTATTATGTGGTTTATGGATATTATGGAAATTGAGTTCCTATTCACCTTATTGATGTTTTATGGTGTATTGTTGATTTTATTTCCATGACTTGGCTTCGTTGATTTAATTCTCGTTGAGCATATGATAAGTCCTATTGGAGACTCACGAACTTGTATGATGTTTCAGATCAATGGCACCCCGAAGAAACCCTGTTAGAGCTACTAGAACTGGACCTGCAACGACTACCCCTAGTCGTCGAGGACGCCGTCCAGCTCGAAATGTTGAGACCCCTACTCCTGATAACCTGGACACTACTAACCGCAACAACAGGAATCAAAATGTGGATGTTCAGGGAGACAATGATCATGTTCCACTTAATGCACCTATTGTGGATCAAGCATTGATCAATCAACTTGTGGAGCAACGAGTTGCAGAGCTACTAGCTGAGTCAAATCATTCCAACAATTCTGCTGGGACTTTTCCACCTGTTCGTGCTAATGGATGTCACTACAAGGAGTTTAAGATTTGTGGGCCGATTGAGTTTGGTGGAACTGAAGGAGTGGTTTACTTGGTTAGGTGGATTGAGAAGACTGAGTCTGTGTTCAATGTCAGTGGTTGTGCGGAGAATGCGAAGGTAAAGTTTGCTTCTTTTACCTTCAAAGATGAAGCCTTAACTTGGTGGAACAATTACCGTAACTCGGTTGGGAGTGATGCGGCTTATGCTATGACTTGGGAGCAATTTAAGTCCTTGCTGATTCAGACCTACTGCCCAAGGAATGAGATTAAGAAATTGGAGATTGAGTTCTGGAACCACAAGGTGAAAGGTACCGATATGGCAACTTACAATCGCCGTTATCGAGAGTTGGCCTTACTCTGTCCCGATATGGTTAGGACTGAGACCCAAAAGATCGAGAGGTATACCGATGGATTGCCGGTAGCTACAAGGAACGATGTGATTTCTGCTAAGCCTGCAAACATTCATGAGGCTATTACTATCGCTCAACAATTGATGGATTCTTTGGCATTGGAAGAAACTGAGAAAAATAAGAATGGAAAGAGAAAGAGGGACGATCACTCTAAGGGTAATGATCGTCGAAACAAGCGACAACTAACTACTAGAGCTTATGCCATGGGAGATGGAGACAAGAAGAACTACAATGGAGATGCACCCAAATGTAACCGATGTTACAAGCATCATTCTGGTCGATGTACTATAATGTGCAAGAATTGCTCTAGGATGGGACATATAGCTAAGGATTGTAGAGCTCGACCTCTTGCTATGGTTCAAGCTACTCCTGAAACTATGAACAAGGCAAATGTTACTTGCTATGGATGTGGAAAGAAAGGACACTATCGGAATGAGTGTAGGGAATCGTGGAACCGAGGGAATCAAGGATCGGGTGGTAATGGGTACAACAATGGAAACCGTGGAGCTGGAGGAAACCGTGGACGACAAGATAATGGGGACCAACGTGTGGAAGCTGGAGTTGCTCATGGGAGAGTGTATGCACTCGGGAACGAGAGAGGAGAAGATCCGAACGTTGTTACTGGTACGTTCCTTCTCAATAATCGTTATGCTTCCATACTATTTGATACTGGTGCCGATAAGAGTTTTGTGTCCACTAAGTTTGCACCCTTACTTGAGAAACCCCCGATGGCCTTAGGAATTGGGTATGATGTAGAATTAGCCAATGGATACATAGAAAGGATTAAGACTATCGTTCGTGGATGCACGTTAAACTTTCTGAACCGTCCTTTCAACATAGATCTTCTACTCGTCACATTAGGAAGTTTTGATGTCATTATTGGTATGGATTGGTTGTCGAAGTATCGTGCCCATATAATCTGCGATGAGAAGATCGTGCGTGTGCCTTACGGCAAGGAGATTCTGAACATACCAGGAGATAGAAAGGATTTGAGAGGCCCATCTAGATTAGCAGTTATATCTTGCACTAAGTTGCCGAAGCTAATAGAGAAAGGAAGCTACCTTTTCTTAGCCCAAATTTCTGAGAAAGGAGAGAAGGAGAAGAAGGAAAGGTTCATTGGGGATGTACCTATAGTTCGTGATTTTCCGGATGTGTTTCCCGATGATTTGCCGGGAATTCCGCCTACTAGGCAAGTGGAATTTCAGATTGAGTTAATACCTGGTGCTGCACCTGTAGCACGAGCGCCTTATCGTCTTGCACCGACTGGACTAGAAGAGTTGTCGAATCAATTAGCGTAGTTAGCCGAGAAGGGATTTATAAGACCAAGTTCTTCACCTTGGGGAGCCCCAGTCTTATTTGTGAAGAAGAAGGATGGATCGTTTCGTATGTGTATTGATTATCGAGAGTTGAACAAGTTAACGGTGAAGAATAGATACCCGTTACCGAGGATCGACGATTTGTTCGATCAACTTCAGGGATCGAGTGTGTATTCGAAGATCGATTTGAGATCGGAATATCATCAGCTTCGAGTGCGCGAGGAAGATATTCCGAAAACGGCTTTCAGAACCCGTTACGGGCATTACGAGTTTCAGGTGTTGCCGTTTGGGTTGACTAACGCACCGGCGGTATTCATGGACCTCATGAATCGGGTGTGTAAGCCGTACTTAGATAAGTTCGTGATTGTGTTTATCGATGACATTCTGATTTATTCAAAGAGTAAGAAAGAACATGAGGAGCATCTAAGACTTATCTTAGAATTGCTCAGGAAGGAAAAACTGTATGCCAAGTTTTCGAAATGCGAATTTTGGATTCCAACAGTACAATTTCTAGGTCACGTAATTGATAGACAAGGAGTTCATGTGGATCCTGCTAAGATTGAAGCGATCAAAGATTGGGCTGCACCTACGACACCAACAGAAGTTCGTCAATTTTTGGGATTAGCCGGTTACTATCGAAGATTCATTGAGGGATTTTCGAAGATAGCAAAACCGTTGACCAAATTGACTCAAAAGAGTGTTAAGTATGAATGGGGAGATAAGGAAGAGGAAGCCTTTCAGTTACTTAAGGAGATGTTGTGTAGTGCTCCTATTTTGGCGTTACCCGAAGGTAACGAGGATTTCGTCGTCTATTGTGACGCTTCTCATAAAGGTTTAGGAGCTGTGTTAATGCAACGAGAGAAAGTGATAGCTTATGCTTCCCGACAGCTCAAAAAGCATGAGAAAAACTACACTACCCATGATTTGGAGCTAGGTGCTATAGTTTTTGCTTTAAGGATATGGAGACATTACTTGTATGGAACCAAGTGTGTAGTGTTTACTGATCACAAGAGTCTGCAACACATTCTGAACCAAAAAGAGCTTAACATGAGGCAGCGACGTTGGATTGAGTTGCTAAGCGATTACGATTGTGAAATTCGCTACCATCCGGGTAAAGCAAACGTTGTTGCTGATGCTCTTAGTCGAAAAGAGAGAATTCCACCATTACGAGTTAGGTCATTGGGAATGACTATCGTATCGCCATTACCGTCTCAAATATTAGAAGCTCAAACGGAAGCATTGAAAGCAGAGAATAAACCTGCTGAGAATATATTTGGGATGGCAGAAAATGAGAAAGGATTTGTTAAGCGTTCAGATGGAGTGTTATGTTTTGGAGATCAGCTTTGGGTACCATTGTATGGAGGGATTCGAGATTTGATTATGCATGAATCGCATAAGTCGAGGTACTCCATTCATCCTGGGTCGGACAAGATGTACCAGGATTTGAAGAAATTATATTGGTGGCCAAATATGAAGGCAGATATAGCACTATATGTTAGTAAGTGCTTGACTTGCTCTAAGGTTAAAGCCGAGCATCAAAGGCCGTCAGGATTGTTGACGCAGCCAGAACTTCCAGTTTGGAAGTGGGAGCGGATTACGATGGACTTTATTACCAAATTACCAAAGACAGCTAGCGGTTGCGACGCTATATGGGTAATTGTGGATCGTTTGACTAAGTCTGCTCATTTCCTGGCAATTAGCGAAGATGATAGTGTGGAAAAACTTGCGAGGTTGTATGTGAAGGAGATTGTTTCTCGTCATGGAGTCCCGATATCTATTATTTCAGATCGTGATAGTCGTTTTACGTCGGCCTTGTGGCGATCACTCCAAACGGCTTTGGGAACGAGACTTGATATGAGTACTGCATATCATCCCCAAACCGATGGCCAAAGTGAGAGAACTATCCAAACTTTAGAGGATATGCTTCGTGCATGCATCATAGACTTTGGTAAGGGCTGGGAGAAGTATCTGCCCCTTGCGGAGTTCTCCTACAATAATAGCTACCACACAAGTCTTAAGGCTGCACCATTCGAAGCTCTGTATGGTCGAAAATGCCGTTCACCTATTGCAAGCAGCTAGAGATAGGCAGAAGAGCTATGCTGATCAAAGGCGTAAACCCCTAGAATTCCAGGTTGGAGACAGAGTTATGTTGAAGGTCTCGCCTTGGAAGGGTGTGATACGTTTTGGGAAACGAGGGAAATTGAATCCCCGCTACATTGGACCATTTCGTATTCTGGAAAGAATTGGGCCCGTAGCGTATCGTTTGGAATTACCTATCGAACTGAGTAAAGTTCATGATGTGTTTCATATTAGTAATCTGAAGAAATGCCTTTCAGAGGAAACACCAGTGATACCTATCAAGGATATTCGTGTGGACGAAAGTTTGAATTTCGTGGAAGAGCCGATTGAGATAATGGATAGAGAGATCAAACGACTCAAGAGGAGTCGTATTCCGCTCATCAAAGTTCGTTGGAATTCGCGGCACGGACCGGAATATACGTGGGAACGTGAGGATGAGTTTCGGAAAAGATATCCGAAGTTATTCGCTTCGTAGATGGGTTATTTCGAGAGAAACCCGGGACGGGTTCCTTCTGAGGCTGGGAGGATGTGACAACTGGCAAAATAGGGAGACGTTTTATAAAACCCGCATTACATTTATATAATAAATATGGAATTTTTTGGAAATTTATTGTGACGAGATATTTTACAAGCGTTGGTACTTGATTTTAATCGTACGATGTTTATGAGAATTAGTTATTTAATTATGGTTTGTTTCGTTTCGTTCGTGATGATTTATTGTGAGATCGTTATTTTTGGCACTACTTTGACTTCGGCAATAGGTTGACCTAACAATTTATTTATATTTTTACGGAATTCGGATGTTTTATTATTTTTGGAACGGGTTCGGTTGGTAAAAAAATGAATTGGTTATTAAAGGTTTCGGGTTTGGCCCGTGTGGTTACTCGGGGCTACTTAGCCCACTACACACTCTCCATATTATTACTAATAATAATAAAAACAAATTTTTTTTTTTTTTTTAAAATCGTCCTTGTGGTACGGTTATAACAAACACCCCACGCCACACACACACATAAAACATACAAACACAACCCAATCACCATCTCTCTCTCTCCTTCATCCCCACATCTTTATCACCCAAAACCCTAACACCACCGCCACCTTGTGCGGCCACCACAGCCGCCACCGCCTCTCCCCCATCTAATCTAACACCACCATCTTAACCCTTGTGTCCCGATCTATCTTTTGGTGTATTGCACGCGCTCTAAAACCTTCACTAACACCACGTACGAATTACCACATCTAATTTAACACCACCATTCTTGTTTCATCTTGTTGGGTTTTCTAAAGGAATCGAGTTGGAGCCAATCTTTGAGGTGAGTGACCACGAGTCTGACTCGTGTGTCTCGATTTGATACCCAATCCGCGGGTATATGGTTTTCTTGGATGGGTTTTTGTGAGAATAAAGTGGGAAAAAGGATTTTTGGTTGAGAAAAACGCGTTTGGTATCCGGGTTGTTATTTATTTCGATGGGTCGAAGTGAACCCGAGAGCTTGTGCTCTCGGTTTGTTTTAATTTCAAATTCGGTTGTGGATTCGTGACGTTGGTTATCATTTTGATGGTTTTCTTGGTTGGTTCGATGCTCGGGTTGAGCGTAACCGAGACCCTCGAGGTCTCGGAGTTGGTTTTGTGGCTTGTTTTGTCGAGCCGAGTGCTATTGGGATCCTCCCCAATCCATCTTGCTGTTGTTGTTTGATTGTTGCCGTGACCCTAAGGGTTCGTTTGGTTTGTTATGGCTCGATGGGAGCAAGGCCGTGACCCCCTTGGGTCCGGTCGAATGGGTTGTTTTAATTGGACCTTGTGGTCATTTGGTATTTGGCCGAACACCCCCCCCTAGGGGCTGTTTTGGTTCGAGCAAGCTCAAAGAGCTAGCCGAGACTCTTTAGTCTCGGGTGTAGCTCCGTTTTATGTCTTGAACTTATGTTTGACCCGGGTTGACTTGGTAACTCAACCCGCCTATATTGGTTTCAGACAATATTGTTACTTGTGGTTATTTATTCGGGTAATGTTCACCTTTTGGACATTTGGTTTATTATCTTGGATATGTTGCGGTATCTATTGTATTTGAGTATATTTGGAGATGTGTTGACGAAAGTGATTTGGGGACCGTTGTGATACGGTTATTAGATGACGGAGATAGGTTAGTCGGGTGCCGTAGTCGGACCCTCATGTTGTAGCACGTGGATTTGAGATTGGTTGGACGGAGTTATTATATTTATTATTGTGACTTGATTATATTGTTTGGACTTGGACTATGAGCCGAGGGTCATGACTCGGACATTTGGACCAAATTCTATGACTCGATAAATCTTTAAAGGTTGATATTAAAAATAAAACTCGTAATAATATTATTAAGAATATAATCGTTTATATACGTATATAGACGTGTTAAACGTACATATATATATATATATATATATATATATATATATATATATAAATGCGTATATTAATAATAAAATGATCACGAGTAAACGTATAATAATAAAGCGATAGTTATTACACTACGAAAATGGTGCAATAAATATCGGGATATTATTATAACTAATAACCATATATATATATATATATAATGACGAACTTTACGTCGAATAACTAACAACTAAAAACGTGATTTTAATTATAAACTAGAAACTTATCGAGTTATACGAATTTTTGGGCCTTTAAAGTCCAAGTGGGCCTTATATTGTGACTTCGTGTTGTCACGGATATATGACGGTTAATATAAACATTTTATATATCGAATGACTTATTCTAGATCGAGTTATTTGACGATATAAAATGGATATATTAATGGGCATCGTATCCCACGACGCCCATAGGATGTGGTATATATTTTAGGGCAATGAATTACTATATGTCTCGTGGAATTTTGGCCGATTCGACAATATATATAGGGAATTCATTGGGCTACGACATATACCAAATAGAAATTTATGTGCAATGTGTTTTAGATTGGGTATAATTGTGGAACGATATATTACGTAAATAAATATAGGAGGTTACCAAATCGACGGATTTGATAAGCTACGATAATTATTTAAATAATATATTGGGCTAACGTTAGACCTGTAGTTGTCTTATTATCGTTCTTTGTTGTGGCTTTTTGGTTTGTGCTGTGTCGACCCTACACCCGTATGGATACCAAACGTCGAATTTCAAATGAATATGAAGTAAATTCGAGAAATGGTAAATTTTGGAAAGTAAAATGAATTACGTTCGGGTACGGGAATATTTGATTTTGAGGAAATGTTTTCTGAACGAGTTTGATATTGTTAGGTAGTGCCGAGTCAGTAGTCGCCGTTACGTGTGTTGCTTGAGATTTACTTACGTCTTTCTTCTATCATTTCTTTTGAGGATTTCTGGACTTGAGGTGAGTCATAGCCCCACTTTTACTCTTGAACTTTGTTTTCAATACTTGGGGTGAGAAACGTGCAAATGTTTTATGTGGACTATTATTGCTTTTTGATTTCAAAACTTGCTATGCTTATAGAACTAGGTAGAGTGAGGCCTAGACTAGATCTAGGTAAGCTATTGATTTGGTTGTTGAGCGAGGCCTAGTCCCCGAACTAGGTAAGCTATTTGATTTGGTTATAGAGCGAGGCCTAGACTAGATCTAGGTAAGCTATTGGATTGATTATAGAGCGAGGCCTAGACTTGAGCTAGGTAAGCTATTGATTGGATTGATTTGAGCTATAGCGTGCACCTATAGGGATGATTTGATTTGATTGGATTATTTTGGTTGGATGATTGAGCCCTAGTCTAGCTAGCAAGCGTTTTGCGTATATGTCCACTATATTGAATTAAGAATCTAAACCTATGATCTCACCAGCGAAAGCTGACTTTTAGCACGTCTTCTCAGGTAATTAAATGATGCTCTGCGGATGCTTGGGATTGGAGGCTTGGCATTTGGCACCGGTTATGGATCTATATTTCTAAAAACTCTGATAACTATTGTGGACCTACATTTATTTTTCTTTGGGCCTGACTTTGGATGTTTTTGGGATAATGTAAACTTTAAAACCCCGCGTGGTTGTATTTTATCTTGTTTACTTTATCTCGTTCTTTTATGTCTTGTGTTTGGATACCAATCCCCGTAACACCCCGAAAGCTTGTTGAGTCTTCCGCTGTACCAAATTTTGGGGGTGTTACATAACCCGTCTGAGACTTCGTATCATCCTTATCACCTTTCCAAGAAGCATCGCAGTAACCTGTAACATCAAGTTCTGCCGATGGATTTCCCCCATAAACAAAAAACATATCCTTAGTAGCCCTAAGGTACTTAAGAATATTCTTAACAGCAGTCCAGTGAGCTACACCCGGATTTTGCTGATATCGACTGGTTAAATTCTGAGCAAACGCTACATCAGATCTTGTACTTTTCACCGCATACATAATAGATCCCACAGCCGAAGCATAAGGGACTCTTTTCATGCGTTGCACCTCTGCAGGTGTTGAAGCACAAACCTTGTTGCTCAAGCCATGTTGCTCTTGCATCGGCAAATATCCTTTCTTGGAATTTTGCATACTGAATCTCTTCAGTATTTTATCAATGTAAGCACTTTGGCTTAATCCAATTAATCGCTGAGATCTATCTCTATATATCTTGATTCCCAGAATAAATGCAGCTTCCCCTAAATCTTTCATAGAAAAACAACTTCCAAGATATTCCTTAACCTTTTGTAAACTTGGAATGTCGTTCCCCATGATAAATATGTCATCGACATATAATATAAGGAAAATTACATTACTCCCACTAACTTTGTGATATACACATGGCTCATCAAGATTTTTAGTGAATCCATACTTTTTAATCTCACCATCAAATCTCTTATTCCATTGTCGTGATGCTTGCTTCAATCCATAAATGGATCTTTTAAGCTTGCATACACGATTTGGGAATTCTGGATTTACATACCCCTCAGGCTGCGCCATATAGATGTCTTCATCTAGGCGACCATTTAAGAAGGCGGTTTTTACATCCATTTGCCAAATCTCATAGTCATAGTAAGCGGCTATGGCTATAAGAATCCTAATTGCCCTTATGTCAGCTACAGGAGAAAAGGTCTCCTCATAGTCAACACCTAAAGTTTGTGTATAGCCTTTAGCTACACAACGGGCCTTATAGGTGTGTACAACGCCATCCATGTCTGTCTTTTTCTTGTAGAGCCATTTACTCCCAACTAGTTTGGCACCCGGAGGTAGGTCTACTTCTTCCCAGACATCATTGTCTTCCATGGATTGCATTTCCCCATCCATAGCTTCTTTCCATTTGGCCTTTTCAGGACCATTCATGGCAGCTTTATAACTTGTAGGCTCATCAAGATCACCCAGTATATACTCATCACTCTCTACATTAAGACATAGACGAGTAGGAGCTTTTACTGGTCTTGTTGACCTACGAATGGGAATCACTTCAACTTCAGGTGGAGGACCTAAACTTTCAGGTTCTACCGGAAGTTGGTTAGTGTTTTCAGAAGGTTCTACATCTTCTTGACCGTCTTTCAGATCATATATTCTCCCACTGAATTCTTGAGATATGAGCTCCCTTTCAAGGAAGTCTCCATACCTTGCAACAAATACTTTGTTTTCAGGTGGGTAATAAAAGTAGTATCCCATAGTTTCCTTAGGGTATCCTACGAAGATGCACTTCACAGATCTTTGTTGGAGTTTGTCTGCTGAGTCACGTTTAACATACGCCTCACAACCCCAGACCTTAAGATAAGACAGGTTAGGAGCTTTTCCAGTCCATACCTCATATGGTGTCTTATCAACCTTCTTTGTTGGAACCATATTTAGAATGCGAACCGCAGATTCTAAGGCATAATCCCAAAACGAGAAAGGAAGAGTTGTTAGATTAAACATAGATCGTATCATGTCTTGCAATGTACGATTCCTTCTTTCAGATACACCATTTTGTTGTGGAGTATATGGAGAAGTAAGGTGCTGGACAATTCCCTCCTTTGCTAGATAATCTATGAACTCCTGACTCAGGTATTCACCACCTCTATTGGATCGAAGAGCTTTAATCTTCTTTCCAAGTTGCAACTCTACTTCTGCTTTAAACACTTTGAATGTTTCAAATACCTCATGTTTATGTTTAAGTAAATAAACATAACCATAACGGCTGTAATCATCCGTAAATGTTAAGAATGTCAGGTCACCATTTAGTAAACACAAGTATAAGGATGATAGAAATAAGATGAGAAGGAGAGATGGTTGATTAAGACAATAAGAGAAAGAGAAATGAAAGAGTTTACTTAGAATAATGAATTAACCAACAAGTTTACAAATGACCTAAGGCTTCTCTATATAGGGAAGGAGCTAGGGCAACACTCCCTCTCCTTCCTTTCATCATTTCGTGGGCTTTGAGGCCCATGGGTTACATACCTTAAGCCTAGTAAACTTAATACATTTAGTAAGTGAAAGTAAATAATAGTTAAGCAACCTAACATTATTACAAATGACCGAGACTTCATAAAATAGTGAAAACTATGATCCCAACAATCTCCCCCTAAGGGTCGGTCATCAAAGTTGCTTGACGTCTTCGTCTTGATCTTTGACTTTCAAAGCTCTAGACGTCTTCTAAATCATTCATCGTTCTTTGTTCTTAGTTGATGTAGTTGTGATCATCTTATTACAAAATGTAATGACCGAGACTTGACTAAATATAAAAGTATGATCCCAACAATCTCCCCCTAAGGGTCGGTCATCACGGTTGCTTGACGTCTTTATCTTAATCTTTGACTTTCAAGGCTTTAGACGTCTTCAAAATCGTTCATTGTTCTTTGATCATTGTTTGATGAGGTAGTGATCATCTTATGAAGTTATCTACCATGTGTCACTTCTGCGTCTGTGGTGGTCATCGTCCATTCCAACATGCTCATACACCTTTGAACTTAGACATTCACATGCACGGAGTTCCCTTTCATTCACATAGATCTTTAGTCCTTAAACTTTGTAGATTCTTCTTTATGGCGTAGAATCTAACTTTGAACATTGTGTTGCTTCGATCTCAGAGGGAGCTTTTGTTGACTTCAAGATGTATGTATGAGCATGCGGAATCAGTCTCCATGGAGATGATATGTCCCTGCGGTTAAACAGTTAGCAATAAAATATCCGGTACTTACAGATAAGGAATTAGAGTTCGTCAACAGCATAGTGTGAAGACTCCTTCTAATCCTTATCAAGGCCGTTCCCATGTCAGATACTCCCGAAGGAGCTTACAAGACCTACTAAGTAGCTCAATGACTGGGTGAGTCGCTGGGGATCATTCCACGACTGTAGACCGTAATGGAACCACCGCAAACACTAAGCGTAACCCTTGTGGGGTTACCGAAGTGACCTGCTGTCAGGGCTGTTTGATGTTGACCCTGGCAGGAGTTTCCGTTCAATCATTGAGAAATACATATGTAATCCTCTCATCAACGTTCTCGGCAGATAGCTAAGATCTGCGAAGGACTCGATAGTTTACAACCGATGCCCATTGATGTAGAACACCAGTTGTAGAAATACTAAGTGTTCCTAAGAGATCTTTGATGTTTCTCAAGGCTCTAGACTCTATAAGTGCACTCCTAGGTTTCCTATGTGGAGACTGGGGAGGGGTCTCCTGCTTCAATGTCAACCGTCTCTAAGAGATAGGTCGATAGGTTATGCGGGTTCCCCGTGAGAATGAAACAAGTCCTTTTGAGAGAACTTGAGTGGTTAAGAAGGTTTAGTGCATTGCGTCACTGGGTCCATGACGACTTAGTCTTCAATACCGGTGTTGTCTTTTGCAACAACCAGTAGCATACGTATTGAACCCGGTGTCTGCCCTAAGGTTGAACATATGGAGGGCTATTTCTTTTCACCCTTTTCTTTACTTTTCTTTTTAATTCTTCAACTCCTTCTTTCCCTTTCATTCTTTTCTCCTTTTTCGTATCATACCTAAGGACTTCTAATTCTAACTATGGGAGATGTCCTTGGGTAGATCCCTCCGGCTCTGGCGGATCATAGGACGGATATTCCTATCTTAATCACCTTATAACTCCGACAGTAGCCAAGAAACCTTTGATTGAAAATCTCTCAAAGTGTTTGTATTAATCAAATATTTTGTTTAACACTTTGAGAGTTTTTTGTACACTTTTGAAGGGCTCCCCTGCACATGTGCTCATAAGTATTTAATAAATTTGCACATGCGGGAGGAGCAAGCACTTTTGAATTGATCCACTTTCCGTGAACAAGACCGATTCGAGACACGCTTACATCACTAGTTAGACTAGCTTGAAGTTATTACCCGGCCTGGTCAAGTTCACAGAAAGTTTCTCGAGATGGTACGTTTCTACTAAGACATATCCTTTTCGAGACACGCTTACGTGGCTAGTTAACGAGTTCCATTGTCAGCTTTTAGGTGACAACTAGCTCTAGTAACTAACTTGATGTTATTACCCGTCGAGGATAAGTCTTTTCGAGATTACTAACTTTTATGTTTCGTCAATTCCTGGGTCAATTCTGAGTCTAGCTCGCATGAGATTTGACTTTAAGCAACTTTAACTTTCATATTTTAATCACATTCACTTTTTCTCCCCCTCAAAAATAGCATATGAGATGTTGTTTTTGTTAAACTTTTGATTAAAATATGCTTTTTGAGTATTATGGGGAGATATCAACAAGAACTTTTGGTTTTCAAACGATGAGTTTTACAAGTGCTCCCCCTCAACAGGTGAACACTCATTGAGGTGAAATACTTGTCTTTTGAGCAGAATTATGAAAATCAGAAAATGTTTGATTAATTCTACTCAAAAGTAAGAAGCCTTCGCTCCTTATATTTAGGATTGAGGCACTGATGCGTACCTCAGGGTCCTTTAAATACAAGCACGGGTTGTACACTGTTATGTGTGCACAAACCATCAAAACATGATTTTGACAAAGCATTTTGATTTTGAATACTCCCCCCCAAAACGAGCATGTGTTTTGACATTTTTAAACTTTGGAGCGAATTGGGGAGTAAAGGTTTGATAAATCTTGAGCAAAATTTTGAAAAGTTTTGAAAAACCTTTTGAAAAATTTTGAATAAATTTTGCTCAAGATTAAGAAGTTTTAGATAAGCTTCGCTGAAAAACTTCTTCTTGTTTTTAAGGATAAGTGCGCGTTTGGTTTTAAAGAACGGTTTAGCAAGGCACTTTCCTTTTCTTTGAAACTCGAGTTGTGCACTGAAATGTGTGCACAAGTCGTTGTTTTAATACAAAATTAGTTTTCTTTAAACAAAAATACTCCCCCTCAAATAATGAATGTAATTCGAGAGAAAGTCTTCTTGAGCAGAATTTTGAATCGTATTATAAAATACTTTTTGAAAATTCGTGAGACGACTCTGCTCAAGGTTTTAGAAAACACAATCTAGTATTGTACAACAAAGAATACTTGAAGATCAGATTAGACAACAACCTTGAGAACTAAAAACCTTAGTTTACCAAAAATTTGAAATCCATTTGTAGGTTGTGTCAATCCGAAAAAAATGTTGAATTTCAACGAGGATTGAAAAATTTTGTTACATTTTGGTAAAACACTCGTCGAATCAATGGAAATTTAAAAACTCTTTTGCTTATGAAAGGTTGTTAGAGACCCGGAGTCTCTCTTTTGAGTTTTAAAAAATCTGAAGAAGAAGATTTCCATCTAAAGTTGAACCTCAAGGATTCTTTTTGAAGATTTGTTTTTGTGATGAATGGAAAACTTCCGGTATTTGGGATGCCAAAATCAGAGTCATTCTTTTATTGAAGCCAAAGCATTCCAGATTGTGAAAATTTGAAAGGTTTTGAATGACTTTGCTTTGGTCTCCACACTTGCTTTACCGGTGTAAAACGAGAGTGTAGAGTTTGGAAAAATTTGTTCCTCACCATTTTGAATCCATTTACCAGTTTAGCCTTTAAACACATTTTGTCCTTTGACCTCAAAATATGTTCCATAAGAAACATTTTGTCGAATGTTGAAATTTTGACTTTCAATGGGAGGACATGTAGTTGCACACAGAGAAAATGCATCAGGCACAAACAAGTATAAGATGAATCAAGAAGCTCATTCTAAATCTCCCAAAATGCTCAGAATTCTCTAATTAACACACAAGATCATAGATTAACTCATCCTATCACTCAAGATTTTCCAATTATGATAATGGTTTGGGGTTATGATTTGAGTCTATGCACACATGTTAGCATCAAAATGCAAGAATATTGTACAGACAAACGTCCTAGTAGCAGCAACGACAACTATATCTTAAACCCTAAATCACATGATTTCAAACCTATGTTGTTTCTAATCGTGTAAACACACCAATCGAGCATTCTTTAGTGTTCTCTAAAGTTATATGAAATAATTAAATAGACTAAACACATAATAAAAGAAAGAAACGCCCCGATCGATAATTACATGAACCCTAGTTTCTGATTATGCCTTTTTGACCGTTGAAAACATTTGAAACATTTAGGGAACGATAAGACAACAACAATGAAGAAATTAGAAACTCACAATCGAAAAGAAACGAGGATAAAAAATCGTTAGTCTGATTATGTGTGAAACTTTTGAGAACATTTGTGAAAACATTGATACGAGCCTGTTTTATTATTATTATTATTATTATTTTTTTTTTTTTTTCATGCAATGTCCTTTTACCTAAGTTTAAGACTTTTTTTTTTTTTTTTTTTTTTTTTTTTTTTTGAATCTTTACTCATGAAAGGTTAATTAATTTTCCATTTGAAGTCCAAACTAGATTAATTTGGGATCGTTGCAGAAAAATTCCTTTTCTTCCCCTCGAATTAGCATATATTTTGTGAAACCTTTTTGTACAAATTTAATTCGAGAGATCATAGAATTTTAGAAAAATGAGTTTTAATCCGAATGATGAAGAAACATTTTATCCTTGATGAATAAAAGTTAGGTGTGCAAACTTCATGATTTTGTGAAAAATTTTCTCCCCCTCAAAACATGTTCCATTTGGACAGTGTAAAGCAAAATTTGTTTTAATGGAGGAACATAGTTTTGAAGAAACGAAGTTTGTACACAGAGAAAGAAGATTCGTCTTGTAGATTTTGTATTTTCTTGATGATAAAATAATATTTACAAAAAGAGTATGATGTTTGACACTTTTTTTTTTTTTTACAAATGCATACCAATATGGTGAACTAAATCAACAAACCTTGATGGAGGTAATGCCTTTGTAAAAAAAAAGAAAAAAAAAAAAAAGTCCACCAATTGGTATTCAGCTACCACAAACTCTACTTCAATTATACCCTTCTAGACATGCTCAGAGATGAAATGATATCGGAGATCAATGTGTTTGGATTTGCAATGATGAACTGTGTTGCAGGAGATGCAATGGCACTCTTAGAATCGCAGTAGATCAGAATCTTATTGAATAGGTAGCCATATTCTTTAAGTTGTGATCTCATCCAAATGACTTGAGCACAACAAGCAGACATAGCTATGTACTCAGATTCTGTAGATGACAGTGATGTGCAGTTCTGCTTCCCAAGACACAAGTTTATCTCCAAGAAACTGTAGGCCACCTGATGTACTTTTAAGTGAGTCCAAGCATCCTGCATGGTCAGCGCTGAAAAAGCTATTAGTTCAAAACCAGAATCCTTCGGATACCAGATCCCCAAGTGGATGGTTCCCTTTATGTATCGAAGGATTCTTTTTTGCCTCATTGAGGTGTTTTTCAGTTGGATTAGCCTGATAGCAAGAGCACATAAACACAGCAAATACAATATCAGGTCTACTGGATGTGAGATACATGAGGGACCCAATAATACTGCGGTATTTGGTAGGGTCAACTGGAGTCCCATGTAAATCAGCATCTAGTATAGTAGAGCTGGCCATCGGTGTATTCATAGTATCACTACTTTGCATACCATGTTTCTTTAAAATCTCAAGAGCATATTTGGACTGATTTAGAAAAAATTCCACGGGGTGATTGATGAACTTGTAGTCCTAGAAAGAACGTAAGTTCACCCATCATGGACAAACTTGAACAATTAATAAGTCCATCCCGTAGGTTTTTTGTAAACAGTGTTGGATCCACCGAGCCTAGAGTAAAATCATTAGCCAACAGGAATTTAGAAAGTTTGTCATACCACGCCCTGGGGGATTGCTTAAGACCTTATAGAGACTTCTTAAGCTTGTAGACATGATTGGGACGTTCTGGATCAACGAAACCTACAGGTTGACTGACATAAACCACTTCTCGGAGTTGACCGTTCAGAAAAGCCGTTTTCACGTCCATTTGGTAAACAATCATATTCCGATGAGCAGCAAATGCTAAGAACATCCGTACAGCTTCAAGTCTAGCAACAGGAGCAAATGATTCTTCATAATCGATACCTACTTCTTGAGAATAACCTTTTGCTACCAAGTGTGATTTGTTGCGTATGACTGTGCCTTCTGCACCCAGTTTGTTTTTCCAGATCCATTTTAAACCAATGACGATGATGCCTTCTGGTTTTTTTCAACCAATTCCCAGACTTCTAATCTTTGGAAGGTTTCGAATTCTTCTTGCATAGACTCAATCCAGTTTTCATAAGTCATTGCTTCTTTGACTTTTCTTGGGTACGGTTTCACAAACTGTGAGTGCATAAATGCAAGTTTCACCGTCTGTGTGAAGGCATTGTCTTGTCATGATATTTATGTGTCGAGGGATGAAGTTGATAAGAATCTCACAAGTGAGCAGGACCCATGTTGCGTGTAGATGTCTCAGCAATGTCGGGGACAGGTTGAGCATTTGCAAATGGATTAATGAATGGTTCTGGGTCATGCTCTGCGGTTTGTGGAACTGATAAAGGTATGGAATCTCCAGCTGATTGTCGTGAGTTGGACCCGGTTTGTTCGGTTTTTGTAGGTGATATGACTGGAGGACCGTCTCTTCCAACAGAAGTTGTTTGTTTGTTGAGGTGTATCAGGTACTTGATGTTGTTCAAGGTTTGCAGCGGAATTTGGTGTGGCCTCAGGTGGACGGTTAGCAGGCGTATCATCAAACAATGGAGCAAACAAGGTTTCCACTTCTTTACGAGAAAGTGACAATGGTTCAACCGAAGATACCGGAAAATTAAGACGGTTGGTTGCGGGTCCTAAGCCGTGTTGCTCAGAAGCCATAGCTGAAGTGCTTTAAACGGTTGATTACAGGTCCTAAGCTGTTGTGCTCAGAAGCCATTGCTGAAGCTCGGGTCCGAAACTGATTTGTTCCGAAGCCATTCCTGTTATATCTGCAAAGAAAGAAAGAATAGACAAGAAAAAAACAGAGAACACGGATCCCCAAGTGTAATTGGGTTCCGGATGTTAGAAGCATAAAGATGTAGTATCAATTATCTTCTTGAAACTCGGACACACTATATCAATGATTTCCTATCTCGCCTCAGGGATAGATGTCGTGGATTTCACATTAGTTTTGGTGCAAATGTCTAAAATCTTTCCTGTAGGAATCCACCTAAGACCAATCGATTTGAAAATTCTGCCCGTGGGTACCCACCTAGTGTTAGATCTAGGAGATGTTTTCCTTTTAGATGCAATTGAATGAAATGTGGGAGCATCACTTCTTAGAGAAAACCTACGTCCTATGTTGATCCACTTCTTAGGTTTCTGACTTATGACTTTTGGTTCAACGAGTTTGTTTGTCTTAGTCGATTGAGCCTTTTCAAGTGAATTTCCTTTTTGAAGATATTTTAAAGCACAAACAACATGATTATTTACGCAACTACTCTTAGATGCTAGCCAATTCCTATCAGTTTGTTGAGAACTCCTAGGTTTTGGTGTGCTACTACTAGCAGTATTTTGCACTACAGTGGAAGGCATCTCACGAGGTTTTGAACCTAGAATTCCATCCTTCTGAAGTAGCGCCTTTTTCCTAGCCTTTTCTAGATCATAGTTCTTGCACATGTCATATTTTCCATAAGAATCTTTACTTTTAATGCTTGTTTTAGACACTATTTTCGAACTAATCCTAGATGAGCCAGGCATAATCACGTGTTGAGATTTAGCAGACGCAGATGCTTTTCCCTTAGGCCAAGAATGTGTAGTGACTGGTTTTGTCAAATTGTTTTTCTCAACAACTTGGGAGGCAAACCGAGGTTTTGAAAATTTAGGTCGTTCAGATTTAAATGCAGTTGGTTGTCTAACCACTGATTGTTTTCTGTTTGTTTGAGAAGGCGGTTTCCCCAAGATTGATGGTTTTGCAAACTTAGTATCCACACTATTGCCAGTCAGTCTTCTTAATTTGTTTTGCAATGCAGCATGTGCAAACACCTTTTCTTGAATTTGACCTTTTAAAAGCTCATTTTCTTTAACTAATGTATCCACGCGTTTACAAAGTTCATTTGAAACTTGACCATTGTTGCCCGAATTTTGAGATTCGTTTTGCATTTGTAGTTCAAGTGAGATGCAATGTGCCTCTAGTTTTGAAAAATCTTTATGAAACTGGGCAATGGTCTTTTTGAGAAGAATGTTTTCTGACTCAAGAGTTTGGTTTGATGTTTCAGTTATAAGATTATCAGGTAAGGACTCAGACTCAGAATATTTGTCAAGACATTGAACAACATTCTGGTCAACCTCTCCTTCATTACTGAAGTATGGTTGCTCAGATTGTTGTTTCTCATTAGCAGACATTATATGATCAACAGTAGATTGTACCTCAACTATTTGTTCTTTGTCAAAGTTGGATTCTGTGTCATAGATGGGTATGATATCTTCCTCATCCATCTGTTCTTTGTCAAAGTTGGGCTCTGAGTCATAGGAGGGTCTGATCTCTGCACAATCTGCATCTGTATCATTCCCCAATCTGTTGTTGTCATCCTGCACTTCTGATTCTGTCCCATTGTAATCCATGAAAACCAAATTAGCTTCCAACACATCAACCATATTAGATTGCTCTTCTTGAATCTGCAACTTCTGTACATTCATTCTTTGGACATAATTTCTTCTGTGAAGAATTGCCTTCTCAATCGAATCCAAATCTCGTATCAATATGTCTTTGAAAGTTTCATCCTCGATTCGGGATTTGATGAACTGCTGAAACTGTTCCTTGATCACTCTGAAGGTGGCGTTGGATTCATTCTCGTGAACTTCTTCTGATGCAAGCTGCTTTTCAAGTTGATTCACGTTTTCGAACATCATGTTCGTGAAAATGTCAAAGTCGTCTCCAAGGAGTGATGGAAATGCCCGTTTGAATCCATACTCGGAACGAGTTCCTGCTAAGTCTTTGTTTGAGAGGACCTTAAGGTGTGACTTAAGTGATCTACACTGTTCCATGCATCTCTTCACTAAATATGTCTCTAACTCATGCATCAGCGACCTTGATTGATACATTTTCTCTCCGTTTAATCTCACAATTGGATCTTCAGAATCATCAGACACATGCTCTGGGCATGTATTATTCATGTGAGATTCCTGCATGTTTGCCATTAACATCACATCTGTTGTATCGGTTTCCAAATCTGCTGTATTGGATTCCAAATCTGCATATTCATCATCAGATGGAATATCTCCCATGACACTTTGCAAAACCTCATTGAGATAACTCCCTTCAACTTCCATTTGACTAAGTGTGGCATTGTATTCAACATTATCGTCAAAGACTGGAGTTGAATCATAATCCTGAGCTTCCTCATCTGCAATGTTTTCTGTATATGCCAAGAATGCCATGCTTGGTTCGATAAGATCTTCTTCATCATCAAAATCTTTCATAATGTTTAAGCATTCAGAAGTTGAAGTCATAGCGCCATTGCCTTTCTTAGAAGATACTTGACTAAGCTTTACTAGATTTTGTAGAAGAGATTGCACGTGATCATTTAGCGTTGCAGGATGGTACTGTGGAATGAAGATATGCTCAGGTGCATTTGGAGGAATGAAGAAGAGACCATTTGGAGTGTAAATTAAGGATCCATGGTCAACAGTTGGAGTTGGTGGAGCAGGGAGAATAGTCTTCAGTGGTTTCATGCTTAAGCAAGATTCAAGAATTTGCTTCATTCTGAAGTGATGAAGTTCTTCTGTACGATGCATAGCTTCAAGATATTTCCACATTTCATACGCACTAGCTTGAAAGTCCATATACATGTAAATTGAGTTGGGAAGTGCCACTGTTATGAACCATACAGCCTGTTGGTCAGCATCGTACTGAGCAAGTTCAGTTGCATTCAAATCTTCATCAGTTTGTATTCTAATAATCCTTGTTGAGTCAGCAAGAAATATCAGTTTGTATGGACCATCTTGAATGGATTTAAGCATGAGATCTGCAGCAGGACGATCTGTGAGCCATTGTAAAAATCTCCGTTTCCAAACAGTATACATTCCTGGTAGCAACATCGGAGGCCTTGATTCATTGCCAAAGAGCAGAACATGGCGAATGAGGGAGCAGTGACTTTGTTGTTGATGATATTGTTGCTGATGAGAATATTGGTGAGGAAGGTAGTTGGAAGAAGGTCCTGTTGCTGATGACTGTTGCTGATGAGAATATTGGTGAGGAAGGTAGTTGGAAGAAGGTGATTGAGACGTTGTAGATGACATTGCTCTCCCCCTTGATTGTTGCGATGTAATCGAAAAAATCAAGCAAAATGTCACACGCAAGGTCGAAATAGTGAATTCAGATTTTCCCTCCAAAATATATTTGAAAAAATTTTCTTTCCCAAAATTTGAAAAACACTATGAAATGCAATTATAAGGTTGCAAGAAAAATTTGAGTTTCAAAATTTTTACCGCCAAATTTCACCGAAAAAATTCGAATTTTGACCTAAAAATTTGAATTTTGGGCCAAAATTTTGAACGTTATACCAAAATTTAAATTTCGCGTAAAAATTGAACGTTTAGTCTCTGGTAAAAATTAAATTTTACTCAAATTTTCCCGCCAAAGAGACTTGTGTGAATGATGGATCTTTGTAGAAGATTGAAATGCACGTTCCGTTGGTTAAGTTCAAAAATCCCTGGGGTAAGTTGGAATCTTACGCGTAATAAAGAAACTTATGCGTAGATTTCAAAGTTACGCGTAAGATTGATCTTATGCGTAAACTATAAAGTTGTGCGTAAGATTTTATGCGTAAGGTTCAAAGACCAAACAAATCTTTCAAACTTATCCAAGCTTGAAAGATATCCGTAGTCGAAGTATTCCACTAACTTATCCAAGCTAGGGAAGTACTGAGTCACCGTAGCACAAAGAGAAGACCGTTGATGAAGCTTATGCGTAGACTCTGAAACTTACGCGTAAGATTAGATTTTACGCGTAAGATCTGACTTATGCGTAGAAACTTAGGCGTAGGATTTAACGCGTAGACTTTCAAGTTATGCGTAAAATCTGACTTACGCGTAGGATTTAACGCGTAGACTTTCAAGTTATGCGGAAAAACAGGGTTTTGACTAGAGTTACGCGTAAGAAAAGGGTTTTGACCTTAGTTACGCGTAAGAAAAGGGTTTTAGGCCAAAAGTTATGCGTAAAAAGGACAAAAAGTACTGTTGACAGCTATAGAATCGTACTATTCACCTAAGTTACGCGTAAACTGGTCAGAAACTTGAAAAATCTCAAATTTTTGAAGAAAAAATGCTTAGAAATAAGGTACTTTTGATCAAATAACTTCACCAATACTTAGAAAACACTAACTTTATAAGATTTAGCTACCAAAGACTAGTTTTCCAATATCAAAGAAGCTATAAAACCTTAAAAAAAACCTTAAAAATCACAACTTTATGCAACAACTAAGCTTCAAATCACTATATCAACCTTGAAACTTGTCCAAGCTTCAAGATTTGAGTGAAAGAAACAAAGAAAAATGCAAAAAGATGAAGAATAATGATGAGAACCCCACGTTATCAATAAGAACAACACTTCAATCTCTATTAGGCGAATGATACACTTGTCAGGTCACCATTTAGTAAACACAAGTATAAGGATGATAGAAATAAGATGAGAAGGAGAGATGGTTGATTAAGACAATAAGAGAAAGAGAAATGAAAGAGTTTACTTAGAATAATGAATTAACCAACAAGTTTACAAATGACCTAAGGCTTCTATATATAGGGAAGGAGCTAGGGCAACACTCCCTCTCCTTCCTTTCATCATTTCGTGGGCTTTGAGGCCCATGGGTTACATACCTTAAGCCTAGTAAACTTAATACATTTAGTAAGTGAAAGTAAATAATAGTTAAGCAACCTAACATTATTACAAATGACCGAGACTTCATAAAATAGTGAAAACTATGATCCCAACAAAGAAGTAGCTAGCACCCCTCCTTGACACATGTCTAAGTGGTCCACACACATCTGTGTGAATAAGACCAAGTAGATCATTGGCCCTTTCAATCCTATTTTTAAAGGGTTTCTTAGTCATCTTCCCAGCAATGCAAGATTCGCATTTATCAAATGATTCATCATTGATCTTGTCTAAAAGCCCATCATGTTGCAGCTTTTTCATGCGATCTTTGCCAATGTGAGCAAGTCGACAATGCCAAAGATAAGATGAATCCAGACCTTTCTTGATTCTCTTATTGTTGATGCTATACATTGAATTATTTGTAACAAAAGCATTATCATTATCATTCATATCAATTTCAAATACACCATTCACAGCAATAGCATTAAAATAAAAAACATTATTTAAAGAAACCGAAATTCCATTGCTTGAAATAGTATGATGAAAACCTTGGTTCAACAAACATGAAAATGAAATTACACCTCTAACAATTGACGGTGCATAATGACAATTATTTAAAGATAGTACTAAGCCCGAAGGCAATACTAAATTAAAAACTCCTATAGCTTCAACTCCTGCATGCGCTCCGTTACCAACGTGCAAGAATTGTTGTCCATAGCCCAGCTTTCTCTCAACTCTAAACCCCTGCATGGTATTGCAGATATGAATGCCACATCCAGTATCATATACCCATGAATTCAATTTAGGAGTAAGAGTGAATAATTCAATCATAAAGAACGCACCTGATGTGCTGGGGTTACCAGCATCATTCCCCTGCTTCTTGAGTCGCAAGTCATGAATGTAGAGAGGGCAATTGCGCTTCCAATGACCCTTTTCATGACAATGGTGACAAGCCTGATCCTTCTTGTTTGGCGGATTCACCTTGTTCTGCTTAGGCTGATGTTGTTTCATCTTGGGTTGAGGTTGATAGGCCATGACCTGCTTGCCTTTAGCACCTTTACCTTTGCCTTTGTTCACATGCGATTTCTTCTGGATTCCCCCCCCCCCCCCATGAATTGCCAACACTTGTGGGGTGGGAGTCTTGACCTTGGCTGGTAGACTTTTCTCATAATCAACAAGCAATGCGAGTAATTCTGAGACTGTCTTCCCCGAGCAATGCATGTTGAAGTTCTGCACAAAACCAGCAAAATCCTTGTTAAGGGATCTGTTGATCAAGTGCACTTGCACATTCTCGGGGTAACCAAAACCAATTCTGTGAAGTTGATCAAAGGAATCCTTCATCTCATCCACATAATCGGCTACTGGTTTACCATCACCATGCTTGCAGTTGTGTAGCTTGTCAAGTTCATCATACAATTCAACTGCAGGTGACTTCTCATAAGATTGCCTGAGGTTATCAAGCATATTCTTAGGAGACGAGTACTCATACTTCTTTTGTAATTGAGCACTCATGCTAGTGAGCATTAAACAAGCAACCTCATTGTACTTAGCATTAGTCACCTTCCATTCTGCCTTTGCTTCTGGTGTTGCCGTAGCAGCAGGTTCAGCAGGGCATTCCTCGGTCACATAATCAATCTTACCAGACGCCCTCAAGACAATTCTGAGCGAACGGTACCAGTCATTGAAATTCTTTCCAGTCAGTTTATCTCTCTCAAGATGACTCTTGAAAGCATTAATCACAGTTTGGTTATCGGGTTGAGCCATATCTACAGATAAAGTTCAAATATTAGTATTTTCGATAATCAATATCTTCAAGAAAATAAAATACCCAAGGCTATATTCATATAACCAACTAATTTTCTTGAAAATCTAGGATCTAACTTTACATAGTTTCACCACATCAGTTGATCTGCTAGTGGTAAAAGTACAAAAGATAGTAATCTGTCGAACAATAATTGGCAAACAAGATTTCCAATTCCTAGATCATTATGGGATTTACATCAAATTGATTCATCAATTTGCCTTTGTAAGCATGTTTTATCCCATCTCATGCCTTAAGTTCTAGGTCTCACGCACAACTTAATTAAGTCGTCTACCTTAGAAACTGTAAAATTACAATTATGGTCTCACGCGTTAAAAGAATTTTACCTTGTTATAGTAATTTAGCCTAGGTCTCACGTTTACTAAATTAAAATTCTAAGTGTTTCTTATAGGTAGATGGCACGTAACTTAAATTTTTAAGGGTATTAATTTTTGATATGTCAATCAAAATTATGTACAAAGATGCATGCACTCATCTTTATAACATAAGTTTTCATAAAAACTTTTTATGTCCGATTCCTGAAATTAATACACAAAGTTTTACTTGAGGTTTATGCCAAAACCCTAAGATGACTTTCTACAATATATGATTTTAAAAGTAATTCGTTTAAGACATATTCAAGATTGTGATAACCAAGGCAGACTCTAAGGCTCTTTTCTAAGCCTTCAAATCATGGTTATGAATATCATCTTAAAAGACTTAATTTTAAAAGCATATTTGCACAAAACATCATTCAAGCAAAAGTTTATGGATTCAATCTCAAAATAGTAATAAAGTTTGAATTTTGCTAGTCTCGCCTGGGAGCTGATTACCGTGCGAATCGGACCACGATTGGCAATAAGACCTTTGCAAGATTCTTACTTTATCACTTTAGGGTTTCACAATTATTAGTCCGTATTAATTTTCTTTATGAAAACAACCCTTTTATTGCTTACAACAAGTCCAACTAAAACAATAAAACAAGTATCAAAGAAAATCAAAACAACCAATAATAAATAAGTGAAACAATTAGCCACATGCAATCCGTATTAGAAAAGATCCTAATAAAATCAATTCTAGATATAATAATGCATGTAATCAACTAAGGCCTTCCCCTCTTGATGGAGGTGAGTCACATACATTGACGAATCAATTGCGTAGGCCAAAGCTAAGAACACACCACATAGCATATAAAATTAATTTTAATATATATTGGAGTCTTCCCCAATTTAAGATCTATCTAAACATGTGATAATAAAACAAGATCCATGACAAACATGCATGTAAGTCACGGATAAAACCTAACAATTAGCAATTAGGTCACAAGATACGTTCAATTAACCGGTTAATGACCTAGGGTTTCTAGTGATTACACATAATCAAGAAAACCACAAAACCCTAATTAGGGTTTCATGGGAAAATCGACCCCCCCCCCCCAAAATTAGGGTTAGGGTTTCGAAATTTTAGAAAAAAAATTGGAAAAACCCTAGATAAAAAAAAACATGTATCTAAAACAATTAAAGATCCGGTTTTTATTACGTTTTAGTAATCAATTACATGTTATACATGGCTCGTGATGCCACTGTTAGAGTTTGACAATCAAATAGCACATATTGCGGAAGCTAGGATCAAGTATAACACATAAATATTAACTAAAACATAAATAGTAAACGTACCCGATGCACTTCAAATAAACCTTGATTCTTGTACAATTAGATCAATGATAAACCTCTTACCGTTTTGTTTATCGATCTCTTGATAATTACTAAAGTAAGTAATTACCTCGTTCTTGTACACACAAACTACCAACGAATAAAGGTTTGTTGCAAGTAAACAAAACACTAATGTTTTTGTCTTGGAAAAATCGACCCAAAGAACCCTAGGAGGGGGGGGGGGGGGGGGGGGGGACGATCGGCCAAGAAAAGAGAAGAAAGAAAACAAGATTTAGGGTTAGAGTGTGTGCACAAAAGATGTGAAAGTCTTACCCTTGGCCTTGTATATATACTAGAGGATTTCTTGGTGATCAAGCAAGGCATGGGTTGGGCTTTCCCCCCCCCCCCCCCCCCCCCCCCCCCCCCCCCATGTTCGACCGGCCTAGGACCCCTATGGGGTTTCTAGATCCTTCTTGACTCCCAAGTTTCACTCTAGTCCTTATTTTTCTTATTTAACGATAGTTAGTCCATACGGTTAATAACTAACGACCGTTTAGTCCATTAAGTGTTATAAATATATATATTCAATACATTTAATATATATATATATTTATTTTACATTATTCTTGTTTGTAAAGTGTGCAATCCCGAGGTCTCGGGTTCGATCCTAGACATTTACTTATTAATGTTTATACGTAACATTTAACAGTACCACCACCAAGTCCAACCCTATCCTCATACTCTTCCCCATTACAAGCAGGCAACTTCTACCAATATGCTCAAGCTTACCACACTTATAACAACCAAAACCACAACACTCCTTAGCATTATGCCCACTCTTACCACATATATAACACAACACATCACCCTGCAAAAAGGTTAATTTTATATAAAAATGTAAATAGATAAACCCTCACTGGTTAGTTATGCCACCGCTCACTCTTAGCATTATTCTGTCAGTCCGTCACTGTGAGTAATCGTCGGAAAATAATACAAACAGTTAATAAGAATAGTTTATATGAATTGTATCGCTAAGGTACAAAGGAGAAGGAAAAAAAAACGCAAAAAGGTTATTGACAATTATAGAAATTATTACCGGTGACGCTGACTTCTGATAATAAAATTACCAGAGGCCACATACCACCAGTAATATCATCTATTTATCACAACGTGAATCATGAGAACTCATCTGAGTATATAAGCCAGCAATATTTGTTCTGCTTGACCGATGTGGGATTATACTTTTTTTTTTTTTTTTTTTTTTTTTTTTTTTTTTTTTTTTTTTTCTACATCTCCTTTTGAGGACAAGTTGGAGGGGTACTTGAGCAAACAAATTGAAAACATCGAACATAATGATAATTCACGAGAACATGTTTTACCACTTGCAATGGAAAATGCATGATGGCATAAAAGGCTCTGACAACCCAAGCAAGAACGACCGAAGTTTTCATGACTATGGAACATGTACGAAGGCAGGTCATCCTTATAAAGCTTCCAGTTCCTACACACATTCGTTAACTCGATCTTAAGCAACAAGGATATCATTATTTCATCTATAAAGCTGTAGACTTACTGTTTCCCTGCTTTAGCTTGAGCTATGTGAAACGTTAAACACATACATACATATTCTAATGAGAACGTACTCGTTTAAAAAACCTTCCTTCATCGGCAAAGTATTACGTAGTATTCTAATGAGAACTCCCCATTTGCCACCTCCCTCAGGCCCTCTCCAACGCTTTCGTGCTGTCCTCCTCTCCTCACCTCCAATCATCATCCTCTCCTTCTTATGTAAGAAAAATGTGCGGTGCTAATTTCGATAATAGAAAGGAAGAGTTCTTATATAAGAAAAATGCATCATACTTTTTCAATGTAAAACAACATACAATTTTAATTTGTATTCTACATTCATCATATTTAGTTATATACCAGTGTCAAGGTTTTGCTGTAGGCTTATTGATTTCTGCATTTCGTTCAATCATCAAAGATGCACATCTCATAATTGTGAATGAATGTAAAAGTAACGAGGATCATAAGATGATTCATGAGCTTGGATTATCTTTTGGCGTAGTGGAGTGGTTTGATGATTATTGTTCATGTTTATTTGAATCCAAAGACGTGTTAGAGGGATTTTCTTCGGTCTCTTTAAGTCACTGAATCTTGTGATTCTACTAAAAGAGCGAGTGTGATGACTCATAGAGCTCATAGTGTTGATGACTTTTCTATTCTCTGTCTTTCACAAGACTTATAGTGATGACAGGAAAAGATATAGTGTTGATGAGAATGATAGGAAAAAAGAAGGTCAACTAGATGATCCGTACAGCCGAAAAATAAGCGAAGATGATGTCACACATAATAAGTGTAGGGGTGAAGATCGAGATGGTGTAAAAAGCCGCAAAATGAGATATGATGATAGGGAGCATAAGAGTAGGAGGTAATGGTTAATTTTTGTTTGAAGAGGAAGGATATGAGTTGGATAACGAATTTTGTAACCCGTTGTGTTGGAGTTTGGTCTCGGTATGTTTCATCAAATTTTGACTTATGTTAGGTGCATTATGGATCATTTACATTTACAAATGTTAGCATCTGGTGGGTTGTACTCGATGGATTTTTTTTCCATATAAAAAGTTGTAATTTCTAATGTTGCTTCAGTATGTATTTGTTTAGCAAGGCAACACTTGACGCAATTGATGATATTGTCTTGTTTTTTTAATACGACAATTTGCAGCATTTTCTCCTTAAGTTGCATTTGAGGAATAGATAAGTGTTAACCATTCATACAAAACTTGAGAGAGTAAATTACATCGTTCGTCTTTGTGGTTTAAACCGATTTCATGTTTTATCACTTGAACAATTCAACCAACTTACTTTTTGTTTGGACTAAGCTTCACATGAAAACGGCTTGTATATCTTTCATTTAATACAGTGCTATTTCTAATCTGAATTCCTTTCTTTAACGATTTGTCATGAATTCCTCTCTTTAACAATCTGCACACGATGTGAACCAACAACCTCTTTTCGGAGTAAGAAAGGTCATTTTTCCCTTAACCCAAGCCGATGCATATGTTTTGGAAAATGAGATCCTGGACTTTAGCATACTCCCTACTTACAATGTTGAAATGGACAAACTCAATGATCATTATGACTTACCACTGAGTTGAAAACTCTGGTAACGAGGATGATGTCATCCTCTTGTGGGCAAGGTAGCGATAGTCTACCTTCCTTGATGAGATGCAAAAGGGTCATTTGATTATCATATGTTATCATGAATTTTACCTCACATTTAGATGGCTAAAAGTTTAGTTTCATATAAAAGGGTAAATAGATAAACCCTCACTGGTTAGTTATGCCACCAGTCACTCTTAGCATTATTCCGTCACTGTGAGTAATCGTCGGAAAATAATACAAATAGTTCATAAGAATAGTTTATATGAATTGTATCGCTAAGGTACATAGGAGAAGGAAAAAAAAACACAAAAAAATTATTGACAATTATAGAAATTATTTCTGGGGACGGAGATGTTTGATAATAGTATTACCAAAAGCCTCTTACCACCAGAAATATCATCTATTGATCACAACTTAAGTCAAGAGCACTCACCTGAGTATATAAGCCTGCAAAATTTGTTTTACTTGACCGATGTGGTATTAAACTTTCTTTTTCTACATCTCCTTTCGAGGAAAAGTTGGAGGGGTACTTAAGGAAACAAATTGAAAACATCGGATATAATGATAATTCAAGAGAACCTGTATTTTTACCACTTGAAAGTGCAATGGAAAATGCATGATGGCATAAAAGGCTCTGACAACCCAAGCAAGAACCACCGAAGTTTTCATGACTATATGGAACACGTACGAAGGCAGGTCTTCCTTATAAAGCTTCTAGTTGCTACACACATTCGTTAACTCGATCTTATGCAACAAGTATAGTATTATTTCTACTTTAAAGCTGTAGACTTACTGTTTCCCTGCTTTAGCTTGAGCTACGTGAAACGTTAAACACATACATCCATATTCTAATGAGAACTCGTTTAAAAAACCTTCCTTTATCAGCAAAGTATTACGTGATATTCTAATGAGAACTCCCCATGCCATTCGCCACCTCCCTCAGTCCCTCTCCACCTTTTTCGTGTTGTCCTCTTCTCCTCACCTCATATTATCATCCTCTCCTTCTCAATCTCATCTTGTCTCATAACCAAATTCAAAAATGGGTTTGCAATTCAACAATCGCATACAACAATGTCTATATCTCTTGTACATGTGATTTCTGTCTAATCAATAACCAAATGCATTTCGTTATTGGGCAACTTTCTGGTTGGTGTTAATAGAAACGGCAAGCAGAATGATACTAAAACTGACTCGCGCTAAGGGCCGGTTTCATCTTTTAAATGGCACATATATTCTTGAAAAATGATTGATAGGAATAGATGCAACCGATCTTAGGTGATGCAAAAAGCGTATGTAAGTCATGGCGTTGTTTTATGACTTTAGGTGCAACAATAAGCGCAACAGTAACAAATTTGGACTTGAAAGGATCCATACCATATGTCCGGCAACGGTAAATAAATGAAGGTGTGCTTTTATCCCACATAGGTAAAGCAAAAGAAATGTGACTACTTTATATATTGAGGTGAGTGCTGATTGTTCAAGTTGAGACTAACACACTGTACAAGAACTATATAGTGGAAGAAATTATTTTTTAAACTTTAAGCTTGTTTCGTTACCGTGAGTAAATCCTTGGAAGATAATAAGAATAGTTTATATGAATTGTATTCAGAGGAGAAGAAAGAAAAAAACTCAAAAAGTTTATTCAGAACATTAGATAACATCTATTAATCTAATGTGGGATTAACTTTTTTTCTTTCTCAGTGGTAAAGCGAGTTGCTTGAGTACCGTAAGTTTGAGATGTACAAGACTTGAGTGTTAACATAATATGAAAACCATTGGGGTAAATAATTTGCATTTTGTGAATCAAACCCAAACAAAACATGTTTCACGATATTCTACGCGATTTTAGTGATTAAAATGCTTCATGTTCCTTATGGCTTTCAACGAGATGACATGTTAATTTAAGTTTTTTACTATGACTAAATTTACTATGATCTAAATCTTACTATCTTGTAATGGAGGATAACCTTTTCCTCTATTAAATATCTTAAAATTTAGTAATACAAAAAATCAAGTATAAAGTACAACCATCTAAAACACAAGTCTTAGGGTGGTGGCAATGAGAATGCCTCCATATCTCAATCATACCTCTCAACCCACCAATAATATCATTTCACCTCATCTCATGCCTCAACCATACCTTACCATACTTTTTTAGTGGCAACCAAGATTCTCTCATACATCACCTAATTTTATTTTTTTATTTTTTATATTCATAAATTATAAAAAACAATTTAATAAAAACATAATATTTTATTAATAATTAAAAGAAAATTACATAATACTTAAAATAAAAAACATAATTAAAAGAAAATTACATAATTCTTAAAAAAAAAAAAAAATAACTAGTCATCGAGGTATGCTAAGTTTTGAGCCTTTACATGCTCCGTAAGATCATATTGGAGACGGTAATAGATTTGTTCGTCGAGTAACTCCTGTAGTACACTATCTTCTTAAACTGGCTCGACCGGCTGATCCATTATATGAACCGGTGATATTGCCACCCGGTCGTCTTTTAAAATCATATTGTGAAATATGATATACGTATAAACGAGTTGTCGAATCTTTTCGACCGTTATAACCCGGAGAAGACGATTGAGAATCATCCATTTTGCCTTAAGACGACCAAAAGCTCGCTCGACATCTTTTCTTGCATACTCTTGTAGCTTCTTGAATCTCTTTTCCTTCGGGTCAGTGGGATACTTATATGCTTTAAGAAACGTTGAATACGTAGGATAGATTCCATCGGTAAGATAATATCTACGTTTGTAAAGCCGTCCATTTACATGAAATGAACTGTTTGGCGCCGTTCCATTTCACTCCGTAAGATACAATGGAGACTAATTCAAAACATTGATATCGTTGTTTGCACCGGGAGGACCAAAAAACGAATGCCAAATCCACAAATCGTTTGAAGCGACGGCTTCAAGCATAATAGTAGGGTATTGGTGACCACCTCGCTTATATTGGCTTTTCAAATGTCTAGAACAATTAAACCAAACGAAATGTGTACAATCAATGCTATCAAGCATTCCAGGAACGCGATGTTTTTCTTCATGTGCCTCGAATAGGCGTGCAACGTCATGGGATATCGGCTTACGTAAGAACTCTCGACCATATAATTCAATAATCGCATGGCAAAAATGATCAAGGCATTCTCCTATAAGAAAAAATATAACGAAAACTTTAAAAAAATTAATAACGATCACTTTTAAAAAAAATAATAACAAGAACTTTAAAAAATAATAATAACAAGAACTTTAAAAAAAATAATAACAAGAACTTTAAAAAAAATTATAACAAGAACTTTAAAAAAAAAATTATAACCTGATGTTCTTCGAGCCATATTTAAATAGTTATCAAATCTATCCGGAGGTTCACTCGTTGTGAGTTGCCGAATGGCCGACGTGCATTTTTGTAACGCCGTGAAACATTTTTTCCCCTCGCATCATAGCCCTCTTGAAACCATTAGAATCTAGCTTCAACATCACTAACAATTCTTAAGAACAAGCTTTTATTCGTACGAAACCTATCACGAAAAACATGGTCGGCAAACTTTGGTCGTTCCACAAAATAGTCATTCATAAGGGTTTGTAAAGCTTTTTCACGAAAACGGGTTACAGACTCCCGAGTTTCGGTAGAGCTTGCCGTGTCTTCAATTGAATCGTACACGGCATAAAAGGTTGATAGGGTACTACCGGATAACCATAGTTCGGACGAGTTGTCGGGAATAAATAACTCGTCGGATGAAGAAGAAGAGGATGAAACCATTGTGTGTGTGAAAATATGTGAATTGTTTGTGTAAATTGAAGTAAATTTATAAAGTTTTTTCTTTTGAAAAATGCTAATTCATTTAAGGGACAACGGTCATATTCCTACATGCTTTCCTCCATACCGGCTCGGCATAAATTACCGCAAGGAAGCAAACCGCAGCCATGCCGCAGCAGTGGCGGTGGTATTGCAGCTCGGCATGGCTGCAAACCGATGGTGATGCCGCACCATTGCCAGTACCCTTAAACAATACAAATACATGTAATGTTTACAATTCATTAATGCATAATTAATATATATTTTTGAAACACTCATTTAGTCATAAATACAAGTATTAAAATATATAATACAAGTCATGTAAGCTACTAATTAATGATATTTTAAAAACACTTTCAATAAAAAAACACAATTAAAAGAACATTTAGTACAAACCAAGCAAGCTACTAAACACAAAAAAGAAACATACAAAATATTACAAATTATGCAAAGTTTCACCAAATTTTTGTCATTGCTTATAGTCCTTAAACGAACAAACAAATTAGTAAAGCTATTACCAAAAAAACTTACAAATGAAATAAATTATTAGCCGAAAAATTTAATTACATGGTACCCGCATCCGCATCGCGCAAGACCATGCTAGTTTTTATTTAAGCACGGTTGACTAAAAGGGAATTAAGGTTCTGGCAAAAATCTGAACTCGTTACGAAGTTGTTTCAATATGATACGAATACATTCGAAATAAACAATCTTGAAATACATTGTGAAATGATAAATGTCTAGAATCCCACATGGGTTTAAGTGAGGAATGGTTCTAGCTAATATATGACAGTGTATATCAATTTTTAGGAAGTTTGTATGAATTCTTAATTTTTATATATATTTCACTTGGTGTTTATTTTTCTTTTCTCCTTTTTGATTCACATGTCTAATCATTTTGTTGATACAGTGGAAGAAATTATTTTTTAAACTTAAGCTTTGATGAATGATTTAACTTTCTACTTGTTTGAAAGACAACATTCTTAGATGAAATTATTTGTCACTTGAACAATCCATACTAAACTTGAGAGAGTAAATTACACCGTTCGTTCAATACTATGGTTTAGCTGGATTTCATGTTTCGTCACTTGAACAATTCAACCAACTTACTTTTTGTTTACATTACGCTGCACATAAAAGCGGCATAATGTTATGTCTTATATCTTTAATTTAATACAATGATATTTCTAACTTGATTCTTCTATTTAGCGACATGTCATGAATTACTCATTTTGACAATCCGCACTCGCTATGAACCAACAACCTCTTTTCTGAGTAAGAAAGGTCATTTTCCCCTTAATCCAAGTCGATGCATCTGTTTGGAAAATGAGATTCTGGACTTTAGCATAATACTTGCTTACAATGTTGAAATGGACAAACTCAATGATGGTCATGACTTACCACTGAGTGGGCAACTTGATCAAACAAATTGAAAACATCGAACATAATGATATAATTCATGAGAGCATGTTTTACCACTTGGAAGTGCAATTGAAAATGCATGATGGCATAAAAGGCTCTGACAACCCAAGCAAGAACCACCGAAGTTTTCATGATTGTGGAACACGTATGAAGGCAGGTCTTCCTTATAAAGCTTCCAGTTCCTACACACATTCATTAACTCGATCTTAAGCAACAAGGATAGTATTATTTCATCTATAAAGTTGTAGACTTACTGTTTCCCTGCTTTAGCTTGAGATATGTGAAACGTTAAACACATACATACATATTCTAATGAGAACGTACTCGTTTAAAAAACCTTCCTTCATCGGCAAAGTATTACGTAGTATTCTAATGAGAACTCCCCGCCAATTCGCCACCTCCCTACTCTCCACTTCTTTCGCGTTGTTGTAAAAAATGGTAAAGAACACAAGACAACACTCAGCTACACCCAACCAACCACCCCTTGGTGTATATATTCTTATTAACTATTCAAGAAGATAAGTCCTCAAACGAGTGCTTACCAGTACAATACAAAAGACAATATGTGATCTCTTCTAGGAAGACACCACACAAGATCCTCACATACAGATTCACTCAATCACTCAGAATCACAAGATCAACAAACTGATCTTATGGAATACAAGAACAAGACTGACAGAAGATATCAAAGAAATATCTAAAAGACTGTGATCAACTGTGTGTATACTGTGTGAAAATAAGAGAATGAATAATGACAACTATCTAACCCTAATCGGATGAGATGAATATATAGCTCCAGCTTTTACTCTTTAGTCCCTAGAATTCATCACAACTTCAATAAGAGCCAATACTTGCTTTCAGCTTTAAACAACTTTGAATATTAGCATAACTAGTCCTCCAACTTATTAAGTCAGCTTGTATACTCTATAACACCCCTCCTCAAGCTGAACATCTTTAACACCTGCACTTTTACTTTCAGTCTTTACTCTAACTCTAGAGCTCAATTCACCTGCAAACATATCTAACAAACCAAGTTTTTTGCAAAGAACCTTATGTCGAATTTGGCCAAGACATTTGGTAAAAATGTCAGCCACTTGATTGTTAGTAAGAATTTTAATAGTTTTAATAACACCAGCATCTACTTTTTCCCTGACCAAATGAACATCAAGCTCAAAATGTTTTGTCCTTTCATGAAACACAGGATTAGCAGCAATTTGAATTGCTGCACTGTTATCACAGAAAATATTAACAGGAAACAAATTTTTAAGCCCAAGACTATGTAACATGTTTCCCAACCATATAACCTCACAAGTACTAGAAGCAAGACTTCTATACTCAGCTTCAGCAGAACTCCTAGACAAAGTAGCCTGTTTCTTACTTTTCCAAGAAATAAGTGAATCACCCAAAAAAACACAGAAACCAGTAACAGACTTTCTAGTGACAGGGCACTTAGCCCAATCAGCATCAGCATAAGCTCTTAATTTTAAATCAGAAACTTTATTAAACTGTAAACGAGTTCCAGGAGAACCTTTCAAATATTTCAAGACTCTTAAAGCTGCTTTAAGATGAGACTGTAAAGGTTTATGCATATGTTGACTTAAACAATGTACACATAACTAATATCAGGTCTGGTATTAGTTAAATAGATCAACTTTCCTACCAATTTTTGATAATTAGTTATGTTGTTTAAAACTTTATCACTTTCATTTTCAAAACAGTTTAAAACTGTATTTTCAGGAAGAGGAGAATCAACAGGTTTAGCAGCTAATAAACCATATTCACATAACAACTCCAAACAATATTTCCTTTGTGTCATAGAAATGTCATCATTATTCCTTAAAACTTCAATACCAAGAAAATAATTCAACTCACCCAAGTCCTTAATCATAAACTTGGATCTCAAAAACTGTTTAAACTTTTTAATCTCAACCTCATTGTTACCAGTGATCACAATATCATCAACATAAACAAGAAGAGCAACAAACACAGAACCCTTTTGTTTAACATATAATGAATTTTACTTTGAATAAATCCATGTTCAAGCAAGGCAGTAGTAAGTTTTTGCATTCCACTGCCTTGGAGCTTGCTTAAGCCCATAAAGAGATTTATTAAGTTTGCACACTTTAGTACCATGACCACCATTAAACCCTTTAGGAAGAATCATATAAACATCTTCTTCCAAATCACCATACAAGAAAGCATTATTGACATCAAGTTGATATAAAGGCCGGTTCATGTTAACAGCAATACTGACAAGACACCGAACAGTGACCATTTTAACCACTGGACTAAAGGTTTCATCATAATCAAAGCCTTCTCTTTGATTAAAACCTTTAGCTACAAGCCTAGCCTTATATCTGTAAATCTCACCAGTAGACTTATATTTTATTTTCCATATCCATTTATAACCTATAGCATGTCTACCAAGAGGCAAAACACATTCAGTCCAAGTGTTATTTCTATTTAAAGCTTCAACTTCATCATTCATAGCTTCTAACCAATTAGGATTTTTGACAGCTTCATCATAACTAGTAGGTTCATTAGACTTATTCAAAGTTGAAACAAAACATTTATTAGACACATTCAATCTACCATAGTTCACATATTTTTCAATACCATACTTAACTTTAGCACTCAAAACATAATCATTGAATCTAACAGGTAATCTAGATTATGTAAGGAAGAGCTGACACGTATCCCGATATGGGTTAAATTGCATGATGTGCCTATCCAAGTTTTTGAAGATGATGGTATTAACTTGATTGCTTCTTTTATTGGCAAACCTATTATGTTGGATTCGTACACAAGCTCTATGTGTAAGGATTCTTGGGGTAGAAGTAGTTTTGCTCGATGTTTAATTGAAGTGGGTTCAGAGGATGAGCTCGTGGAAGTTATCACTATTGGGGTCCCATCTCTTACAGGGGATGGGTTTACTAAAGAATCTATCCGAATAGAGTATGAGTGGAGGCCTCCTAGGTGCACATCATGTAAGATTTTTGGGCACATCTATGAGCATTGTACTAAAAAGGAGATTCCTCCTCTTGTTGTTACTAATGCAAATGTGGTTACTACTGCTACTATGCATGCTAATGATGATTTCCAAAAGGTGAGTCGTAAGAAGAAAAAAGGTAAAGCCCAGTCAGGTATAGGGAGTCAGGTTGGTACTTCTGTCAAACAGTCTGTCAGGTATGTGCCAAAGAAGACTACTAGTGAACCAAAAAAGGGAGCTACTAGTAATGTGTCTACATCGTCATCTATGTTGAAGTCTAAAGGTCCCCAAGTGTCTACATCCAATCCTTATGATGTTTTAGCTACTGATGAAGATGGTGATGATGATTGTGTTGATAACAGGTTTAATGAATCGGCTAATTTATTTCCTTGCTTTGCTAAAGGTGGAAGTTCTTCTTTCACGGATGCTGCTGGTTAGCTTGTTTTGTCTTGTTTCTTGTTCTAGGTTCATTTTGATTCTAGAGTTGTTAAGAGCTTTTGGCATGTCATAAGCTCTAGTTTAGTTGTCTTTCAAGCTGTGTTAGCTTGAGGTTAATGTGGTACTTCAGCCACATTCCATTTGTACTCAAACGTTTTGGTTTTAATTTATTTACCATAGTGCAGGATTACTCCCCTTTACCCAAAAAAAAAAAAAAAAAAAAAAAAAAAAAAAAACAGGTAATCTAGACTCTCTATCAGATCTTCTTAATACAGGTGTCTGCACATTATCATTGATATTACCAGTTTGAGATGACTCATTTTCATTTTGAAACATATTGCCCTTAGACCAGTTTTGGTCACCAAAATGGGTTGCAGATCCCCAATCTTCTTGATGCAGTTGTGTAGTATCTGTATGAATACTAGCTACATCACTAGAAGATGGTTCACTACCATCCTCAACTGGTGAATCTCTCCCTTCATCATTGGGACTTTGAGACCACTGATTATCAAAAAAATTCAAGTGTTCTATTTCATTTGCTTTTTGAGCATCTATAGATTCACAGGTTTTCATTTTTAAAGGAAAAATATTTTCATAAAACTTTACATCTCTTGCAAAGAAAACATTTCTTGTGTCTAAACTTAAAAGTTTATAAGCCTTTTTAACAGCATAATATCCAAGAAGAATACATTTTTTAGACCTAAAAGACATTTTATCACGATTATTCAAAACAGTTGCAAAACAAAGACAACCAAAAGACCTCAAATGGGAAAGATTAGGTTTTCTACTATGAATCAACTCAAAAGGACACTTTCCATTTAACACAGATGATGGTAGCCTGTTTATAAGATACACAGCAGTTAGAACACAATCAGACCAGAACTTAAGAGAAATCCCCCTTGAAACATAAGACTCCTTACTACATTAAGCAAGTGTCTATGTTTCTTCTCAGCAATACCATTTTGCTGAGGGGTATGAGCACAAGAAGTTTGATGTATTATACCAAGTTCAGAAAACATATTACTCATTTTATTATTCACAAACTCAGTACCATTGTCAGACCTGACAGTTTTTATTTTAACATTAAACTGATTATGTATCATGTTAATAAAAGAAGTAAATACACCAAAAACTTCATCCCTGGTTTTAACCAAGTAAACCTAAACTGCTCTAGAAAAATCATCTACAACAGTTAGGAAATACTTACAACCTTCTCTACTTGTTACTCTGTATGGACCCCATAAGTCAAGATGAACAAGTTCACCTAAAGTCTTAGACTTATGATCAGACAAGGGAAAAGGTTCCCTTGTTTGTTTAGCCCTATGATAGATCTCACAAACATGTACAGAAGTATTTTTGGTAAAACCAAGATCATTTTGAAGCACAGACAAAACTTGATCATCAAGATGACCAAGTCTGTTGTGCCAAATAATCTTAGAAACATTATAAGACATAACAAAATTACTTTTACTCACAGTATTCACAGAATGCATGTCAAACAGATAAAGACCATCACACTGGCTACCAGTCCCCAAGACAGCCTCCCTTTTCAAGTCCTGAATATAAAATTTATCCTTATCAAAACCCACAAACATCTTACTATCTCTTATTAACTTGTTAACAGACAAAAGGCTCACACAATAACCAGGCACAACTAAAACATCATATAACACAACATTAGTGGTAAGTTTAAAATTGCCAACATGACTTATAGTAGCCAAAGTTCCATTAGGATGTCCAACAGTAATATTAAGACTAGAGATATCAGCAACATTAAACATACCATCAGTAGACACAGTAAGATGCTGATTAGCACCAGAATCAATAATCCAACCCAAAGTAATAGAATTAACAATCAAACCAGAGTTGACACAAAAGTATCTAGAAATATTCATATTAAACCAAACATTATGATTATAGAAAGAAGCTCTACCAGACATATTAGCATGAATGCTTCCAGCAGAGTTATCGTTGATCAAAGACAGGAGTTTCTTTATCTGTTCAGAAGTAAAACCAGAAGAAAGACTAACAGATGATGACTTGTCATCTTTAGAATCAACATTAGCATTATAGTTTTGCCTAGTTCCATTATTTTGTCTTCCAGAGTTATTATTTTTAACAAAACCAGGTGGAAAACCTATAAGCTCATAACATCTATCAATAGTATGTCCAATTTTACCACAATTTTTGCAATTCAGATTAGGATTAGGACCTCTATTAATATTGTTGTTACCAGAATTAGAACTAGAACTTCTAGTGTTATTATTATAATAAAACACTCTCCTATTGTTGTTAAAAGATTTAGCAGCAAAAGAAGTAGCATTAGTTTTAGACTCAGAACCACTAGAAGTCTCAGGAATCCCTCTATGAGATTCCTCTCTAGAAACAGTAGCATAAGCATCTTTGACCTCAGGGAGTGGATCCCTAGTCAACAAAGCAGTCCTAACAGGTTGATAACAATCATCAAGACCCATAAGAAACTGCATCAACTTCATCAATTGATGATGCAAACTTAACTCCTTACTAGCATCACAGGAACATTTTACTTCACAAGTACATTTAGGAATTTTAGTTAAAGCATCAAATTCTCTCCATAAGGTATTAAGTCTATGATAATAATCTGCAACAGAAGTACCACCTTGTTTCACATTATTAATTTTTTGAAGCAAATTATATATCACAGACCCATCCACTTTATCATAAGTTTCCTTTAATTCATTCCACACAGAAGCAGCATTTTCAGAGTAAACTAATCCCATATAAACATCTTGAGAAACAAAATTCATGATCCAGGTTAAGACAATGGCATTACATCTATCTCATTGAGCAGACAAAACTTCACTAGCAACAAAGGATTCCTTAACACAAGAACCATCAACAAAGCTATATTTATTCCTAGCTTGTAAGGCTAATTTCATAGCACCATACCATATTCTATAATTTTCTGTTCCAAGAAGTTTAAAAGGAATTAAAGCGGTACCACTATTATCATTAGTCTGAATATGCAATGGATTACCAGCATCAAGATTACTAATCAGAACAGTACTACTACCAGGATCACTAGCATACATGATGAAATAACAAACAAGAAGCAAATAGAAAACAGACAAACAATAGAAACAGACAAAAAAGCAAACAAGAACATATAAACAGATAACAAAACCAACTAACTAAATAAAAAAGATAACACACACCTAAGATTCAACAAAGAACCAGCCAATTGGACTGGGATCGGCAAGAGCAGGTTTCCACACCATTCAAGATGGAGGGTCAAGGTGTTAACCAATCCGTTTGCACCCAATTAACTAGACTATTGTTATCTTAAAGGAGAAGAAACAACTTACAGAGCTATAAACCACAGCAGAAGTAAGACTAGAAAAACACTAGATTCACTTAGTCTAATGTTTTTGGAATCAAATACAGGCCCAAGAACCACCAACAGTCACCACGGATCACGATCCCCAAAAAAACCAATTAGGGTTTCACAAACCCTAACCAAGAATATCACCAATACCACAAGATCTAGTCTAAATCGACTAAATCAACCACGGCCGTAAAGAAAACAACCTCAATTAACCAATAAAACCACCAATTCAAGAAACCCCCAAAAATAATTGAAACCCTAGAAACCTTAGAATTTCGAATCACCACCAAATCAGAACCTGGCTCTGATACCATGTAAAAAATGGTAAAGAACACAAGACAACACTCAACTATACCCAACCAACCACCCCTTGGTGTATATATTCTTATTAACTATTCAAAAAGATAAGTCCTTAAACGAGTGCTTACCAGTACAATACAAAAGACAATATGTAATCTCTTCTAGGAAGACACCACACAAGATCCTCACATACAGATTCACTCAATCACTCAGAATCACAAGATCAACAAACTGATCTTATGGAATACAAGAACAAGACTGACAGAAGATATCAAAGAGATATCTAAAAGACTATGATCAACTGTGTGTATACTGTGTATACAAATGTTAGCATCTGGTGGGTTGTACTCGATGGATTTTTTTCCATATAAAAAGTTGTAATTTCTAATGTTGCTTCAGTATGTATTTGTTTAGCAAGGCAACACTTGACGCAATTGATGATATTGTCTTGTTTTTTTAATACGACAATTTGCAGCATTTTCTCCTTAAGTAGCATTTGAGGAATAGATAAGTGTTAACCATTCATACAAAACTTGAGAGAGTAAATTACATCGTTCGTCTTTGTGGTTTAACCGATTTCATGTTTTATCACTTGAACAATTCAGCCAACTTACTTTTTGTTTGCACTAAGCTTCACATGAAAGCGGCTTGTATATCTTTCATTTAATACAGTGCTATTTCTAATCTGAATTCCTTTCTTTAACGATTTGTCATGAATTCCTCTCTTTAACAATCTGCACACGATGTGAACCAACAACCTCTTTTCGGAGTAAGAAAGGTCATTTTCCCCTTAATCCAAGCCGATGCATATGTTTTGGAAAATGAGATCCTGGACTTTAGCATACTCCCTACTTACAATATTGAAATGGACAAACTCAATGATCATTATGACTTACCACTGAGTTGAAAACTCTGGTAACGAGGATGATGTCATCCTCTTGTGGGCAAGGTAGCGATAGTCTACCTTCCTTGATGAGATGCAAAAGGGTCATTTGATTATCATATTTTATCATGCATTTTACCTCACATTTAGATGGCTAAAAGTTTAGTTTCATATAAAAGGGTAAATAGATAAACCCTCACTGGTTAGTTATGCCACCAGTCACTCTTAGCATTATTCCGTCACTGTGAGTAATCGTCGGAAAATAATACAAATAGTTCATAAGAATAGTTTATATGAATTGTATCGCTAACGTACATAGGAAAAGGAAAAAAAACACAAAAAAATTATTGACAATTATAGAAATTATTTCTGGGGACGGAGATGTTTGATAATAGTATTACCAAAAGCCTCTTACCACCAGAAATATCATCTATTGATCAAAACTTAAGTAAGAGCACTCACCTGAGTATATAAGCCCGCAAAATTTGTTTTACTTGACCGATGTGGGATTAAACTTTCTTTTTCTACATCTCCTTTCGAGGAAAAGTTGGAGGGGTACTTAAGGAAACAAATTGAAAACATCGGATATAATGATAATTCAAGAGAACCTGTATTTTTACCACTTGAAAGTGCAATGGAAAATGCATGATGGCATAAAAGGCTCTGACAACCCAAGCAAGAACCACCGAAGTTTTCATGACTATATGGAACACGTACGAAGGCAGGTCTTCCTTATAAAGCTTCTAGTTGCTACACACATTCGTTAACTCGATCTTATGCAACAAGTATAGTATTATTTCTACTTTAAAGCTGTAGACTTACTGTTTCCCTGCTTTAGCTTGAGCTATGTGAAACGTTAAACACATACATCCATATTCTAATGAGAACTCGTTTAAAAAACCTTCCTTTATCAGCAAAGTATTACGTGATATTCTAATGAGAACTCCCCATGCCATTCGCCACCTCCCTCAGTCCCTCTCCACCTTTTTCGTGTTGTCCTCTTCTCCTCACCTCATATTATCATCCTCTCCTTCTCAATCTCATCTTGTCTCATAACCAAATTCAAAAATGGGTTTGCAATTCAACAATCTCATACAACAATGTCTATATCTCTTGTACATGTGATTTCTGTCTAATCAATAACCAAATGCATTTCGTTATTGGGCAACTTTCTAGTTGGTGTTAATAGAAACGGCAAGCAGAATGATACTAGAACTGACTCGCGCTAACGGCCGGTTTCATCTTTTAAAGGTGATGCAAAAAGCGTACGTAAGTCATGGCGTTGTATTATGACTTTAGGTGCAACAATAAGCGCAACAATAACAAATTTGGACTTGAAAGGATCCATATCATATGTCCGGCAATGGTAAATAAACTTGGAGATGGTTGCTACTATTGGTAAAGAAAAATGAAGGTGTGCTTTTATCCCACATAGGTCAAGCAAACGAAATGTGACTACTTTATATATTGAGGTGAGTGTTGCTTCTTCAATCTGAGACAAAGACACTGTTCAAGAGATATATAGTGAAAGATATTATTTTTTAAACTTTAAGCTTATTTCGTTACCGTGAGCTTATTTCGTTACCGTGAGTAAATCCTTGGAAGATAATAAGAATAGTTTATATGAATTGTATTCAGAGGAGAAGAAAAGAAAAAAACTCAAAAAGTTTATTCAGAACATTAGATAACATTATTAGAACACCGTTGTGGGATTACAAGCCAGCAAAATCTATTAATCTAAACTTGAGTAAAAATGTAAAATGCAACATATTTTATCTCTTTGACCAATGTGGGATTAACTTTTTTTCTTTCTAAATCTCCTTTCTCAGTGGTAAAGCGAATTGCTTGAGTACCGTAAGTTTTTTAAGCCTTCTATTTTAGGAATGTCTCAAATGATTTATAATGTAGTATAGATAATACAAGTCATGCAAGCTGCTAATTAATGATATTTTAAAAACACTTTCAATAAAAAAAAATACAATTAAAAGAACATATAGTACAAACCAGCAAGCTACCAAACACAAAAAACAAACATACAAAATATTACAAATTATGCAAAGTTTCATCAAACTTTTGTCATTGCTTATAGTCCTTAAACGAACAAACTAATCAGTAAAGCTATTACCAAGAAAACTTATATTAGCCGAAAAATTGAATTACATGGTGCCCAGTTACCCACATCCACATCGAGCGAGACCCTGCTAGTTTTTATTTAAACACAGTTGACTAAAGTGACTTAAGTTGTGGCAAAAATCTGAACTCATTACGAAGTTGTTTCAATATTCAAGAGGATGCGAATACATTCGAAATAAACAATCTTGAATTACATTGTGAAATGATAAATGTCTAGAATCCCACATGGGTTTAAGTGAAGAAATGGTTCTAGCTAATATATGACAGTGTATATGGATCATTCGTTTTAGGAAGTTTGTATGAATTCTTAATTTTTCTATATATTTCACTTGGTGTTTATTTTTCTTTTCTCCTTTTTGATTTACATGTTTACTCATTTTGTTGATATAGTGGAAGAAATTATTTTTTAAACTTAAGCTTTGATGAAAGCTACTTGTTTGAAAGACAACATTTTTAGATGAAATTATTTGTCACTTGAACTATTCATACTAAACTTGAGAGAGTAAATTACACCGTTCGTTCGTCTATGTGGCTTAGCCGGATTTAATTTTTTGTCACTTGAACAATTCAACCAACTTATCTTTTATTTACATTAAGCTTCACCATAAGCATCATAAAGTTATGTCATATTTCTTACATTTAATATAGTCCTGTTTCTAATTTGAATTCCTCTCTTTAACGATTTGTCATGAATTCCTCTCATAACAATCCGCAGACGATGTGAACCAACAACCTATTTTCAGAGTAAGAAAGGTCATTTTCCCCTTAATCCAAGCCGATGCATCTGTTTAGAAAATGAGATTCTGGACTTTAGCATAATACTTGCTTACAATGTTGAAATGGACAAACTCAATGATCGTCATGACTTACCACTGAGTTGAAAACTCTGGAACGGGGATGATGTGATCCTCTAGTAGGTAAGGTAGCAACAGGCTACCGTCCTTGATGAGATGCAATTTGATAGTATTTTAAGGGTCATTTGATTATCATATGTTGTCGTGCATTTTACCTCAATTTTAGATGGGCTAAAAGGTTAATTTTATATAAAAAGGTAAGTAGATAAACCCTCACTAGTTAGTTATGCCACCAGCCACTCTTAGCATTATTATGTCATTGTGATTAACCGTCGGAAAATAATACAAATAGTTAATAAGAATAGTTAATTTGAATCCAAAGACGTGATGATTATTGTTCATGTTAATTTGAATCCAAAGACGTGATGACTCATAGAGCTCGTAGTGTTGATGACTTTTCTATTCATTGTCTTTCACAAGACTTATAGTGATGATGAGAATGATAGGAGAAAGTAGGTCGAAGAGATGAGTTGTACAACCGAAAAATACGCAAAGATGATGTAGCTCTTAATAAGAAGAGTAGGGGTGAAGATCGAGATGGTGTAAAAAGCGGCAAAATGAGATATAATGATAGGGAGCATAAGAGTAGGAGGTAATAGTTTATTTTGGTTTGATGAGGAAGGATATGAGTTGGATAATGAATTTTGTAATCCGTAGTGTTGGAGTTTGGTCTCGGTATGTTTCATCAAATTTAGACTAATGTAGGTGCATTATGTCACACCATGAAAGTTGAAATTTCTAATGTTGCTTCGGTATGTATTTGTTTAGCATGCAACACTTGACGGAAGTGATGATATTGTCTTTTTTTTATTTTTTTTTAATATGACTATTTGCAGCATTTTCTCTTTAAGTTGCATTTGAGGAATTGTTAAGTGTTAATTATTCATACTAAACTTGAGAGAGTAAAGGAATTGTTAACTGTTAATCATTCATACTAAACTTGAGAGAGTAAATTACATCGTTCGTCTTTGTGGTTTAGCCGATTTCATGTATTGTCACTTGAACAATTCAACCAACTTACTTTTTGTTTACACTAAGTTTCACATGAAAGCGGCGTAAAGTTGTACATCTTTCATTTAATACAGTGCTATTTCTAATCTTAATTCCTCTCTTTAACAATCCCGCACATGGTGTGAACCCACAACCTCCTCTCGGGGTAAGAAAGGTCATTTTCCCCTTAATCCAAGCCGATGCATCTGTTTTGGAAAATAAGATCCTGGACTTTAGCATAATCCCTACTTACAATGGTGAAATGTACAAACTCAATGATCATTATGACTTACCACAGAGTTGAAAACTCTGGTAACGAGGATGCTGTCATCCTCTAGTGGGCAAGGTAACAATAGTCTACCTTCCTTGATGAGATGCAAAAGGGTCATTTGATTATCATATGTTATCATGCATTTTACCTCATATTTAGATGGGCTAAAAGGTTAGTTTCATATAAAAAGGTAAGTAGATAAACCCTCGCTAGTTAGTTACTCTTAGCATTATTCTGTCATTGTGATTAATTGTCGGAAAATAATACAAATAGTTAATAAGAATAGTTTATATAAATTGTATCGCTAAGGTACAAAGGAGAAGAAAGAAAAACACAAAAAAGTTATTGACAATTATAGAAATTATTGCGGGCAATGGTGATTGTTGACAATAATTTACCAAAAGCCACTTATCACCCGTAATATCATCTAATAATCAAAACTTTAATAAAAAGCACTCACCTGAGTATATAAACAAACAATATTTGTTCTGCTTGACCGATGTGGGACTCGACCTTTTTTTTTTTTTTTTTTTTTTTTTTTTTTTTTTTTTTTGTCTACATATCCTTTCGAGGAAAAGTTGGAGGAGTACTTGAGCAAACAAATTGAAAACACCCGACACGATGATAATTCACGAGAACATGTTTTACCACTTGGAAGTGCAATGGAAAATGCATGATGGTATAAAAGGCACTGACAACCTAAACACATACAAACATATTCTAAAGAGGACGTACTCGTTTAAAAAACCTTCCTTCATTGGCAAAGTATTACGTAGTAATTTAATGAGAACTCCGCATTCGCCACCTCCCTCAGTCCCTCTCCACCTCTTTCGCGTTGTCCTCCTCTCCTCACCTCCAATCATCATCCTCTCCTTCTCACTCTCATCTTGTCTCATAACCAAATTCAAAAATGGGTTTGCATTTCATCAATCTCAAACAACAATGTCTATATCTCTTGTACATGTTTTTTCTGTCTAATGAATAACCAAATGCATTTCGTTATTCGGCAACTTTCTAGTTGGTGTTAACAAAAAACGGAAAGCAGAATGATACTAGAACTGACTCGCGCTAAGGGCCGGTTTCATCTTTTAAATGGCACATATACTTGAGAAATTATTGATGGGATTAGATGCGACCGATCTAAGGGGATGTAGAAGCGTATGTAAGTCATGGCATTGTTTTATGACTTTAGGTGCAACAATGAGCGCAACAATAACAAATTTGGACTTGAAAGGATCCATATCATATGTCCGGCAATGGTAAATAAAGTTGGAGATGGTTGCTACTTTTTGATAAAGAAAAAGGAAGGTGTACTTTCACCCCACATAGGTCAAGCAAATGAAATGTGACTACTTCGTATATTTTCGAAAAAAAATTTCAAATTTTTTAATTTTTTAATTTTTTCGAATTTTTTTATTTTTTATATTTTTTTTAAATTAAAAAAATTGTTTTTGAATTTTTTAATTTTTTTTCAAAAAAATATTTTTGAAAAAAAAAATATTTTCGAAAATTTTCTTTTGAATTTTTTTCGAAATTTTTTATTTTCTATATATTTTTTTTAAAATTAAAAAAGAAATTAATTTTTTTTTTATTTTCTAATATTTTTTTAATTTTTTTAAAAAAAAATTTGATTTTTTTTTCAATAAAAAATTCCAATTTTTTTATTTTCTATATATTTTTTAATTTTTATATATTTTTTTTAATTTCTAATTTTTTTTTATAAAAAAAATTCTATATATTTTTTTTAAAATATTTTTTTTGGTTTTTTTTTTTCATTTTTTTTTTGTGTGATGGATTGTGCATGAAATGCCTATAAATATTCAAGGACCAAACGTGTAATTTTCTAACTAATTGATAAAAACTCAATGTAGGGCTGAGCACCGAAGGTTCAAAACCGAACCGGACAGACGAAACCGACCGAACCGACAAAAACCGAACCGGACCGATGGCCCATCGGTTCGGTTTCGGTTTCATGTTTTACATAATTTCGGTTTCGGGTCGGTTCGGTTCGGTCCGGTGTGGCCCAAAACCGACAAAAACATGCCAAAATACACATGGACCGACAAACCCGAACCGAACCGACGAAAACCGAACCGAACCGAACCGACGGCCCGTCGGTTCGGTTTCGGTTCCGGTTTTCCATGAATTTCGGTTCTCGGTTTTTTCGGGTCGGTTTTGACCCGATGATCAGCCCTAACTCAATGGATGACCGGTGAAAGTTAATGCAAAGCACAGGAACCAACCCAGTCAATTTTCAAAGTTTTAAACATTGCGTAACCTGCTGGTTCCAGGTCATATTGCGTACATTGTACGAAATTTGAAAATAACTTGCGTACAATGATAATTTTGAAAGTTCCTTGCATACGTCGTGTGTTTTGAATAAGTATGTTACGTGTTTTGAACTTTCACCCTAATATATATTACCTAAAGCCACTTACCAACCGAAATATGATCTACTGATCACAACTTGATTCAAGAGCACTCACCTGAGTATATAAGCCATCAATATTTGTTCTGCTTGACCGATGTGGAATTAAACCTTTTTTTTTTTTTTTTTTTTTTTTTTTTTTTTTTTTTTTTTGTCTATATATCCTTTCGAGGAAAAGTTGGAGGGGGTACTTGAGCAAACAAATTGAAAACATCGGACATAATGATAATTAAAGAGAACATGTTTTACCACTTGGAAATGCAATGGAAAATGCATGATGGTATAAAAGGCACCGACAACCTAAGCGAACCACCGAAGTTTTCATGACTATGGAACACGTACGAAGGCACGTCTTCCTTATAAAGCTTCCAGTTCCTACACACATTCGTTAACTCGATCTTAAGCAACAAGGATAGTATTATTTCATCTATAAAGCTGTAGACTTAATTAGTGTTTCCCTGCTTTAGCTTGAGCTATATGAAACATTAAACACATACATATATATTCTAATGAGGACGTACTCATTTAAAAAACCTCCCTTCATCGGCAAAGTATTACGTAATATTATAATGAGAACTCCGCATTCGCCACCTCCCACAGTCCCTCTCCACCTCTTTCGTGTTGTCCCCCTCTCCTTACCTCCAATCATCATCCTCTCCTTTTCAATCTCAAACAACAATGTCTATATCTCTTGTACATGTGATTTCTGTCTAATCAATAACCAAATGTATTTCGCTATTCGGCAACTTTCTAGTTGGTGTTAATTGAAACGGAAAGCAGAATGATACTAGAACTGACTAGCGCTAAGGTCCGGTTTCATCTTTTAAATGGTACATAAACTTGAGAAATTATTGATAGGATTAGATGCGACCGATCTTAGGTGATGTAAAAGCATATGTAAGTCACGGCGTTTTTTTAAAACTTTAGGTGCAAAATTTTGGACTTGAAAGGATCCATATCATATGTCCGGAAATGGTAAATAAAGTTGGAGATGGTTTGCTATTTTTTGGTAAAGAAAAAGGAATGTGTGCTTTCGTCCCACATAGGCCAAGCAAAAGAAATGTGACTACTATATATTAAGGAGAGTGTTTCTTGTTTAGGTTAAGACAAAGACACTGTTATCAGTAGTTTCCTTTGCGTGGCCTTTTTGTACAAGTTGTTGACTTTGTATTCTTTTTATTTGTAGATCACCTTATTATATATATATACTAAACCCCAGGAGGTTAATTATCTCAGAATGCGTTACTGTAGCTATGTTTGCTTCAAAGTATTGTACAAAACAGTTGACTAAATAGTAACCCACGTTCTTCAAGGTTGTACCAAACAGTTGTTTGAACAGTTCTTCAATCTAATTCCCACCACCCCTTTTACATAATAAAATTTATACATAATGTAATAAATTTTACAACAAATTTGATACATAATAAATTTTACAAAATTGATACATAATAAAATTTACAACAAATTTAAAATTTATTATAATAAATATTAACAACAATTTTAATAAAACAATACTATTTCCGGCGGCAGCTCCCGGCACTGGCAAAAACTTCCCGGCGAATAGCGACGGCGGCCACTCTTTCTGGTAAGATAACGAAGGATACAACGGCGTCAAGCGATATCACTAACAAAAAAAATAGCAATAATGTTAATATGCATAGATCTAAATAAAAAAACATGTATAGCTCTACAATTAAAGATTTATTATAAATCTTTTGAAGATCTATGGATTTTAGTTGTAGGCCTAAAGATGTGGTAGATCTGAAATAAAATGTCATAAAAAATTATATAAAGCTTGAAAAACAAATAAATTTGGCAGATCTACAAAAAAAAAAAAAAAAAAAAAAAAAAAAAAAAAAAAATCAGATTTATTAGAAAACCAAAATATCATATTTTACCAAACAACCAAAAACATCATATTCGTAAAAAATACTTTAAAAAATATGAAAGGAAGGAAAAGAGATGTTAACTCGCCCGAGTCAACACGGTGAGTCACCGAGTTAACCGAGTCGGGTTAAAAACACTAGATCCACACGTTTTTTATTTAAAACAAAAGGTTTTATAAAGATTTTATTAACAAAATCGGTTTTATGAAAATATAAAAACTAGGGTTTCGTTTCAAATGAAAATAAAGGGGAGTAGGGCCGCGTGGCTTACCAAAACGGAGAGAGGAGGTGATGGGGAAGGTGCGGCGTGATAGTGGAGGTGGATCGTGGCGGCGAAGTGGTACCAAACGAACTTCGATCGAGCTTAAAACTAAAGGAAGAGGGGGGCGAGATCTACAAGTATTTACTGTAGAAGCCACTCTTAAGATATATGGTTGGTCACTTGGTCCTACGGCACGACAAATTAAGAAAAGGAAATTTTGAGGAAGATGAGGATAAGGAAACAAAAAAGTAAAGGAACCTTCGTGGAAATTGACTCCATTTGAATTCGTGGACCATTATATATATATATATATATATATATATATATATATATATATATATAAAAGACTATTTTGCAAGTGGGCACTGTTTCGTCTACCCAATTTTCGCTTTTAATATTGTTTAGAAAAAGCCCCCCAGGTTAACTTTTAATTTCAAAGTTAGTCAACATACCGACAATCTCAGGCCTAAAAAAATCATATTATTTTCATAAACACTTTTCGAAAATAGTACTTGCGGTTATCAACCTTTTGCATATGTAATCCTTAATAACAAAAATAATTTTTTTACAACCGTTTCATTAAGAGTTTGGATTAAACAAAATATTCCCGCAGCAACGCGCGGGTACCCCACTCGTTGTTACTATTATATAAGTAAATTGCAAGGATAGAGATCCTCTAAAGTTCATACCAATATGACCCATCATGTTGGCCAATGAGAATAAGGATAAACCAAAAGATGGTCCACTTTTATAAAAAAATCAGAAAATGACAATCTTAGTTCACTCTCACTTTATTTGAAAACATGACCTATCATATTTGTATGAAATTTATAGGATCTTTGTAGTAAAATTTGAAAGTCATTGGAAGATAATACGTATATTTTATATAAATTGTATCGCTAAGGTACAAAGGAGAAGGAAAAACTGACAAAAAGTCAATAACTTATAAAAAAAGCTTAGGTTATTGGTACCTTCTTTTGTGATAACTACTCCCTCTAATTTTTTTAAATTTTGTTTTGATTATAAAACTAAGAAACAAAAAAATAGAGAACATAAAATATAAAGTTGACAAGTTAAAAGTAGAAAAACACAAAAAATACGAAACATAAAACCATTAACAACTGTTTTGCCCTGTTAATGAAATGGGTAAAACTTTCATAAAAAATGTTAAACATAAAATATAAAGTTTGATAACGAAAAAGTAGTCTAAGAACCAAGATAAGGAATAAAAGACCATAGAAATAGTGTGACAATTAAAAAAAAAGAAATAAAAATAAAGTAAAAAAATCAACAAGTTATAGAAATTAGTCCATGGTACAAAGATTTTAAATGGTACGTAGTAAGGGTGTTGGCAGTGGGTACCTGAATGCACGGGACGGTATCCATTCCGTGCGGGAACACCGCCGCCGGCCATACGGTACCGCACGGGATACTTCCCACACGGGAAAGTTTCACGCACAGGAAGGGCTAGAAATTTCCGACCATTGTGTATTTTTTTTGAACGTTGGAGCATATTCAAACGGGTGGATTTCTTTTGGGAGTATATATATTGGACAATGAAAATCATAGACATTAAAAAAAAATACCATACCGAGTAAAAAAAATACCGATCAAAGCAACATAAAAAAAAAAAAAAAAAAAAAAAAAAACAAAAAAAAAACAAAAAAAACATATGGAGCATAAAAGAATTGGTTCGGCTATATTGTTAGATGAGCCGTTTGAGTGGTCTAACGATAGTAGTCTCGAGGTTTTTATTAACGCGATTGAGGAATATGATATGGCAAGGTCAACACGAAAATCAGTAAAACGCAATCGGATCAAAGCTGCAGAAAGATTGCATCATGATTATTTTTGCGAAGATCCGAAATTTGACGATGATTTTTTTGAAGATAGGTATCGTATGTCTAAAAGTTTATTTTTAAAAATCACACATGTTGTTGAGTCTAGATTCGAGTATTTTCAAAAAGGCTATGATGCTAGAGCACAAAAAAGTTTCACAGCTATACAAAAATGTTCGTCTGCAATTAAACAACTCGCAACCGGTAATCCACCGGATGAGTTTGACGAATATTTAGAAATGGCACAAAGAACGTCACGTGAATGCCTTCAATTTTTTTGTGACACTTTTTTTCTTTTATTCGGTCGAGATTTCCTACGTAGGCCATCAAGCCATAATGTTGCACGTTTGTACGAAGCACACAAAGAGAGACATCACAGTCCGGGTATGATCGGTAGCCTAGATTGCACATATTTCGTTTGGAGGAATTGTCCAAACGAATTGAGGGGTCAATATAAAAGGGGTGATCATCAATACCCCATGATTATGATGGAGGCAGTGGTGTCTCAAGATTTTTGGATATGGCAAGCATTCTTTGGACCGCCGGGTTCAAACAATGATGTGAATGTTGTGATGCAATCTCCGCTATTCCTCACCGAGCGTAATGGTACGGCACCTAAGTGCCCATTTGTTGTGAATGGCCGTACGTACAAGCGTGACTACTATCTAACCGATGTCATATATCCTGCATGGTCTACTTTTGTTAAAGCGTTCAAATATCTAACCGACCCAAAAGAGAAAAAGTTCAAGAAAATACAAGAGTAGGCTCGAAAGGATGTTGAACGGGCATTTGGTGTTCTCAAGGCTAAATAGGTATACTGAATCGACCCTTACGGCCACATACAATAGACAAAATTAGAAAACTAGTGTATACGTGTGTGATGTTGCACAACATGATTATACATGACACCGGTAACGCAATCTCGACAGTTCATATTCGAGATCCTCCGGTCCAACCGGTGTTTGACGAAGCAGCCTTAGCTGAGATACGACATGAGAAAACACATTTTCGTCTCTGATTTGATCTTATGGAGCATATTCACGCTCAACAATTACCATACATCGAGGTGGACGATGAAGACGATAAAATTTAGTTTTTTAGTATTATGAAATTTAGTATTTTAGTATTATGTAATGTTATTTTATGTTTTTTAGTAATATTATGTAATGTTTATTTATTTATTTATTTATTTATTTTATTTTTATTTTAATGGAATTTTATTTTAATTTAAATGGAATTTTAAAAAAAAAATGAAGTGAGTGATCGGATGCCAACAAAAATTTGGGTGAGTGAATGATGTGGCATAAAGGGATTGGTTGAGAGTGAGTGAAGGGTTTTTTTTTTTTTTTTTTTGAAAGGTGAGTTTCTTTGAAAACTTCGTGTCGCCAATCGACAGCGGAAGGTGAGTGAAGGGTTGCCAACACCCTAATACTTAAAACCGTTTATACCTCATGGAATAACAGTCTACTTATATCAACTTGAGTAAATTGCACTCACCTGAGAATATAAGCAAGCAATATGTTTTTTGCTTGACATATGTGGGATTCCGGTTTTTGTTTTGTTTGTTTTGTTTATTATTATTATTATTATTATTATTATTATTATTATTATTATTATTATTATTATTATTTATCCTACATCTTTCTTGTGAGAGAGAAAATGTTGGAGGGGGTAAAGAGAGCTGCTTGAGCAACCAAATTGAAAACATCGTTTGAGGGGACATAATGTTAATTCACGAGAACGTATTTTACCACTTGGAAGTAAAAATTACTTACCTCAATGGAAAATCCATGATGGCATAAAAGGCTCTAACAACCAAGCAAGAAGATAAACTAATTCCACCAAGGTTTTCATGACTATGGAACACGAAGGTAGGTCTTCCAGTTCCTACACTACATGGAATTAACACATGCACATGGACGGACCTACATGAGAGCCGGGTATGGCATGGGCCACAACCTATTTTAGGTCACGAAGTGCAAATTTTTGATAAAATGTGACATTTTTTGGCATGTGCAACCCCTAATTTTTTTGATAAATTCTTCATCGGGCAACTTTAATACTCATAATCATAAAAGAAAAAACTGTGCAACACCCTCACAAAAATCCTGCGTCCGCCTCTACACATGCATTCATTAACTCTTAAGCAAGAGGGATAGTATTATTTCATCTATAAAATTGTAGTCTTACCGTTATGCATTTCCCTGCTTTAACTTGTGCTATGTGAAACATAAAACACATACATTACATATTCTAATGAGAACTCATTTAAAAGGGAATAGATACAATTAATACTCTACACCTTCCTTTATCGACAAAATACTAGTAGTATTTTCAATATCATAAATCACTTTTTCCATTGCCTTCACATATCGTCACTTTCTCATCTCTCTTTACCACCTTCATTTCCTCAACATGTTCCTTCCTAGCTATCCGCCTTCACTTTCAACGCTAATTTCGATAACTTCGACCGGACTTGTTTGGATCATATAAGGAGTTCTAGCTGTTGGGGTAGTTGTTTCATTTATCTTAGTTATGAATTGAACATCTGTTAAGGTAATAATAATTTGCTTTTTCTACGTTCGAAAAATTCGATACGGAGGCTCTGGACACACTTTCAAGTATTAAGTCTATTGGCATTAGCCACTCAAATAATGCTAAAAGTGGTGTTTTTATCTTTCATAGAGTTAAGTTTTGTACTTAGAAAGGAGTGGGAGCACAGCTTGTGTCTAGAATCTCATCCAACTTTATGTAAACTTATTATTTTTTAATAATAATAATAATAATAATAATAATAATAATAATAATAATAATAATAATAATAATAATAATAATAATAATTGTATTGCTAAGGTACAAAGGAGAAGGAAAAAAACACAAAAAATTATTGACAATTATAGAAATTATTTCAGGCGAGGCGACAGAGACTTTTGATAATAATATTACCAAAAGCCTCTTACTACTGATGAGTGAAAAGTAATTTCAAACTTCAATTAACAATTTGAAAGTTATGCTACCGCTCACTCTTAGCATTATTCTGTCACCATGAGTAATCGTCACAAATTAGTACAAACAGTTAATAAGAATAGTTTATATGAATTGTATCCCTAAGGAGAAGGAAAAAAAAAACATGAAAAAGTTATTGACAATTATAGAAATTATTTTTGGCGACAATGATTTCAGATTATAATATTACCTAAAGCCACTTACCAACAGAAATATCATCTACTCATCACAACTTGAATCAATAGCACTCATCTGAGTATATAAGCCAGCAATATTTGTTTTGCGTGACCGATGTGGGATTAAACTTTTATTTATTTATTTATTTATTTTTTCTACATCTCCTTTTGAGGAAAAGTTGGAGGGGTACTTAAGCAAACAAATTGAAAACATCGAACATAATGATAATTCATGAGTACATGTTTTACCACTTGCAATGGAAAATGCATGATGGCATAAAAAGCTCTGACAACCCAAGTAAGAACCACCGAAGTTTTCATGACTATGGAACATGTACGAAGGCAGGTCTTCCTTATAAAGCTTCCAGTTCCTACACACATTCGTTAACTCGATCTTAAGCAACAAGGATATCATTATTTCATCTATAAAGCTGTAGACTTACTGTTTCCTTGCTTTAGCTTGAGCTATGTGAAACATTAAACACATACATACATATTCTAATGAGGACGTACTCGTTTAAAAAACCTTCCTTCAATGGCAAAGTATTACGTAGTATTCTAATGAGAACTCCGCATTCGCCACCTACCTCAGTCCCACTCCGCCTCTTTCATGTTGTCCTCCTCTCCTCACCTCCAATCATCATCCTCTCCTTCTGATGTAAGAAAAATGTGCTGTGCTAATTTCGATAATAGAAAGGAAGAGTTCTTGTCTAAGAAAAATGCATCATAATTTTTCTATGTAAATTAATACTAGACATTTTTATATTGTATTCTACATTCATCATATATACCAATGTGAAGGTTTTGCTACAGACTTGTTGATTTTTGCATTTCGTTCAATCATCAAAGACGCAAATCTCATAATCGTGAATGTATGTAAAAGTAACGAGGATCATAAGATGATTTCATGAGTTTGGATTATCGTTTGGCGTAGCGGAGTGGTTTGATGATTATTGTTCATGTTTATTTGAATCCAAAGATGTCTTAGAGGGATTTTTTCAGTCTCTTGAAGTCACTCAATCTTGTGATTCTTCTAAAAAAGCGAGTGTGATGACTCATAGAGCTCATAGTGTTGATGACTTTTCTATTCATTGTCTTTCACAATACTTATAGTGATGACAGGAAAAGATATAGTGATGATGAGAATGATAGGAAAAAAAAAGGTCGATGAGATGAGCCGTACAACCGAAAAATACGCGAAGATGATGTTGCACGTAATAAGTGTAGGGGTGAAGATCCAGATGGTGTAAAAAGCAGCAAAATGAGATATGATGATAGGGAGCATAAGAGTAGGAGGTAATGGTTAATTTTGGTTTGATGAGGAAGGATTTGAGTTGGATAATGAATTTTGTAATCCGTCGTGTTGGAGTTTGGTCTCGGTATGTTTCATCAAATTTTGACCGATGTAGGTGCATTATGGATCATTTACATTTACAAATGTTAGCATCTGGTGGGTTGTACTCGATGGATTTTTTTGTAGGAAACGGTGTACACTTTTATTAATAAATCAGATTACAATAAAATAAAATTAACAGAATGTAAATAACAGAAAATAAAATACAGACAGAATGGAGTAGAAGCAGAAGACAGACACTATATAACGTAAATTAAATGAAAGCAGTAAACGCACGAGGCTCGTGTTAGACACGATTCCCTTAAAACAGATTCGCCGTCTGTTTCCCAGGGTACAACGTACAAAGCTGTTGTACAGCCGGACCTGACTAACCTTGCCTGAAAGATCACGAAAACTTGTGTGCTTCTGATCGTAGAGCTGCTGGAAAATCGTCTGGTAAGAGCTGCATTATTCTGGATGTGTCAAACTGAACGAGGCTATGGCTATATTTATACTGAAAAATTATCTTGTCCTCCAAGATAATATATCTTCCAGAATTATACAAATCAGTTATTTACAAAACTGATTTGCATAGCTTTTCACACACGAAAAATATATGCCATAATATTTGTATATCTCTTGTAACACGAAATTAATCTATTCTAAAAATAGATTAACAGAAAACTGGAAATTAAGCAACCCGAATCTGCCTAAAAAAGATACGCACGTATGCGAGGTTTCGGAGCTGCATTCGTGTCCGCAGGTCGCGCGGGCTCGCATGAGTTCAGTAGCTTCGAACTCATTTTGGCCCAGAAATCCCACAATCTGCACCCCCCCTGCGCGCGCACGTAGGAGTGGGAGCATAGCTCACCTAAAGGATTTTGAAAGCTAGTACAAGGATTACCTTATAAACTAGTCTTCAATTCCTTTTCTAAGCGATGTGGGATACTTCCATTTTCTATATTTTGTGTTCCACTTTGAGACATGATATCTCATTCATCTTAGCTCTATTTTGGACATACTTTAGCTCGTTGCAAAGCTCTCTTGGAGGAGAACAAAACGCCACCAAGAAACATAAATATATGTAACATATACATACATTAAATTATGTCCAAAGTTTTACAAAAATCATTTTGTAAACCATTTTTCCAACAATCCCCCACATGAATGGAGATCGGTCGAAAACACACGAAAGTTTCCGCGAAATTTCTGCGGTTAAGTCCTGCATAGGATAGGTAGGTGTGACCCTTTGAACCTTCCCTTGTGAGATGCACTTAGTCTCCTAGATCTGAGTAGACGCGATGTCCTTGAACTCAACATCTGTTTATGTAGACGACAATACACACTCACACAAGACTCTCCCTTACCTTGTCAAGTCCTCATAGTCGTATTCGTTATGGTCATGAATACTAGCCTGGTTCTGCAAGAGCTCTTAAGAATTGCGCCCCCCACAATTCCCTTCGAAGCGACCCCACTTCTCTCTCACATAGGTGATTTCATCTTGAACCATTAAAAACACATGTTTTGTGATTTCATCGTGAATCATTATGCTTTATGATTTCATCCTGAATCATAAAAGCCATATGTTTAACCTCTCAACAAGTCACATTTGTTATAGGAATGGACTAGGAAGTTACAATATATAAGTAACTCCCCCACATTGACGTGACTTCCCCCACATTTCTATGATTAGGTTGTCCTATTGAACCCAGATCTTGGGACCTCCAGTCAACTGGGTTAGGTTTTCCTTCATAGAAACTCATTCCTTTAAGGGCTTTAGTCCCATTCCTTTAGACGACTTACTAACTAACTCTCTGCTTAAGCCTTTCGTAAGCGGATCCGCGATGTTATCCTTTGATGGCACATAGTCAATTGAGATAACTCCTGTTGAGAGTAGTTGTCGTATCGAATTATGTCGACGAGGGATATGTCTGGACTTTCCATTATACATTATGCTATTAGCTCTGCCAATTGCCGATTGACTATCACAATGTATACTAATGGCCGTTACCGGTTCAGGCCACCTTGGTATGTCCTCTACGAATTGACGTAGCCATTCCGCCTCTTGTCCGCATTTATCTAACGCGGTAAATTCTGATTCCATCGTGGACTTAGCTACAACAGTTTGCTTGGAAGACTTCCAAGATATAGCTGCCCCTCCTAGTGTAAACACATATCCACTAGTCGATCTAGAATCCTTTATGTCAGATATCCAATTTGCATCACTGTATCCTTCGATAACAGCTGGATATCTTTCATAATGCAGTCCATAATCGCGACTGTATCTCAAATAATGAAGTACCCTAGTCATAGCTCCCCAATGTGCATAACTTGGATTACTAGTATACCTACTTAGCCTGCTAACAGCATATGCTAAGTCAGGTCGGGTACTTGTCATCAAGTACATTAACATGCCAATAATTCTTGAATATTCTAATTGGGCAACACCTGCGCCTCTATTTTTAGATAGATGCTTGCTGGTGTCAATTGGAGTTCTAGCTAGGCCGGAATCCCCCGTATTATGAGTATTCAGAATTTTGTCCACGTAATGTGCTTGACTCAACACAAGTCCATTCTGAGTTCGTATGATCTTTATACCAAGGATCACATCAGCCAAACCCATATCCTTCATGTCAAACTTTGATTTCAACATGTTTTTAGTAGATTTGATCATCTTGTCGTTACTGCCAACGATAAGCATATCATCAACATATAAACACAAGATTACATATCCACTACTTGTGTCTTTTACATAAACACACTTGTCGCATTCATTAATTTTGAATCCACTCTCTAGCATGGTGTGGTCAAATTTTTGATGCCACTGTTTGGGAGCTTGCTTTAAGCCATATAATGACTTAACAAGCCTACAAACTTTGTTCTCTTGTCCAGGAGCTATGAAACCCTCAGGTTGGTTCATGTAGATCTCTTCTTCTAAATCCCCGTTTAGAAAAGCCGTTTTCAGATCCATTTGGTGAATTTCCAAATTTCTTAAAGCGGCAATAGCAAGTATCATCCTGATCGATGTTATTCACGTAATAGGCGAATATGTATCAAAATAATCTAGACCTTCACGTTGTCTAAATCCTTTGATTACCAACCTTGCTTTGTACTTTTCAATGGTGCCATCGGCTTTCATCTTCTTCTTGAAGATCCATTTATAGCCTACTGGTTTACAACCAGGCGGTAAATCCACGAGCTCCCAAGTATGATTTTGTAAAATAGAATCTATTTCACTTTTAATGGCTTCTTTCCATTGAGGCCCTTCTGAGGAAGTTACCGCTTCTCGATAAGAAGTAGGTTCATGTTCTACCATAAAAGAAACAAAATCGGGTCCAAATGATTTCTCGGTTCTTGCCCTTTTGCTTCTTCTAGGTTCTACTTCTTCTTCCTCGATTTGATCTTGTCTCTCATCTTGGAGATCATTATCATCTCTTTGTCTCTTATCTTGGACAACATCATCATCTATTCTAGATGAACTTCCAGTTTCCTTCGTTAAACAAGGAAATATATCTTCAAAGAAGAAAGCATTCCTTGATTCCATTACAGAACCCTTTTGTATATCCGGATTTTTCGAATCATGTACAATGAAACGATAAGCACTGCTATTTCTAGCATATCCAATGAATATACAATCCACAGATTTAGGTCCAATCTTTTGGGCCTTGGGAGTCGGTATAGCTACCTTTGCTAGACACCCCCACACTCGTAAGTACTGATATGATGGTTTTCTTCCCATCCATAGTTCATAAAGGGGTCTCTTCTTTTTCCTTACGAGGTATCTTATTTAAAAGATAAGTAGCCGTTAGAATGGCTTCCCCCCACATGTCCTGGCTTAAACCAGAACTTATCAACATGGCATTAACCATTTCCTTCAAGGTACGGTTCTTCCTTTCGGCAATACCGTTCTGTTGAGGTGAGTAAGGAGCAGTGAACTCATGTCTGATTCCATGTTTCGCACATAGATCAGCGAATGGAGACACGTATTCACCTCCTCTATCACTTCGTACCACCTTGATTTTCTTACTAAGTTGATTCTCAACTTCGTTTTTGAATAGAACAAACTTGTCTATAGCTTCATCTTTACTTTTTAACAAGTAAACGTAGCAATACTTTGTACAATCATCAATAAACGTGATAAAGTATTTATTGCCACCTTTTGTGGGTAGTGATTTCAAATCACATATGTCAGTGTGTATCATATCAAGTGGTTCGGTTTTTCGTTCAACCGATTTGAAAGATGCTCTTGTAAGTTTGGCTTCAACACAAGTTTCACATTTATATTTTGAGTCAATATGGAAATTAGGTATGCAATTAAATTTAATCAAACGGCGCATTGAATTAAAATTTACATGTCCAAGACGGCCATGCCACACATTAGAAGACTCAATCAAATAAGCAGAAGAATTCATTTTATTGATATCATTCTTAACAACCATTACATTGAGCTTAAACATACCATTCAGGGCATATCCCCTACCAACATACATTTGATTCTCAGAAAGAACAAACTTATCAGACTCAAAAACAAGACGAAAACCAAACTTGTTCAACAGCCAACCAGATACAAGATTCTTGCGAATCTCTGGAACATACAAGACATTAGTCAACTTGAGCTCTTTCTCGGATGTCAGCAGTTGCAGAGTTGCCCATGTACAACTTGTCTCCATTGTCAACCGCTCTGAAAGAGTGAAACATACTCTTATCAGCACACACATGACGGGTAGCCCCAGTATCAACCCACCATTCCCTGTTGTTTGAACCTACCAGGTTAACTTCAGAGATCATGGCAATGACGTCAGAAACCATAGCAATCATGTCCATATCATTCACCATATTTGCCTCGCGGGGAGTCACCCGCTTCGGCATCTTACAGTTAGCAGCACGGTGACCTGGCTGGTCACAATTGAAACACACCCCTTGGAACTGTTGTTTCACAATTGCAGCTTTGGGAGCAAGGTACTCAGACTTCCCTTTGCCCTTCTTGTCATTCTTTCCTTTGCCCTTGTCTTTTCCCTTGACACGAGACTTTGAAGATGACGAAGCATGCTCAACCAAATTTGCCTTGGCAGAATCAGGCGTATAAGTGTTTTTCTGAGCCAGCTTGTTGTCCTCTTCAATACGAAGACGAACAACCAAGTCTTCAACACTCATCTCCTTTCGCTTATGCTTCAGGTAGTTCTTGAATTCTACCCAGCTTGGAGGTAACTTTTCAATGATAGCAGCAACTTGAAAAGTTTCACTCAAAGTCATTCCTTCAGCATGAATGTCGTGTAGCAAAATCTGCAGATCTTGAACCTGACTCATCACTTTCTTTGAATCATCCATCTTGTAATCCAAAAAGCGTGCTACCACGAACTTCTTTGTACCAGCATCCTCGGTTTTGTACTTGCGTTCCAATGACTCCCATAATTCTTTGGCAGTCTTGGTCTTGCAGTACACGTTGTACAAAGAGTCAACCAAACCATTCAAAACATAGTTGTGACACAAAAAGTCTGAATGTTTCCATGCTTCCAAGGCTTGAACAGCCTGTTGATTAGAGGATTGACCTTCAGCAGGAGGTTCCACTTGAGGTGCGTTCTCTTTTAAGAACCGCGCAAGGTTCAAAGTAGTGAGATAGAAGAGCATCTTCTGTTGCCACCTCTTAAAATTCTGCCCATTGAATTTTTCTGGTTTCTCAGCCTGATTAACAACTGTGTTGGTCACTGGCGCACCAGACCCATGCACAATAGTAGTCCCAGGAGGAGTAGTGTTTGTCATCCTGAAAGATAAACACAAACAGTTAAACAAACTGTTGCAAATCGGTATCTACATGTACCAGATCTGACTGTACGAAACTCTAACTTGGTTTCGATAATTCAGTTAATAGAAACTCAATCTTGGTTTCAATAAACTGATTAGAACAACTGCTTAAAAAAAACGTTATAGATCTGTACACCAAATCTGTAAATTAAATCTGTTTAATTAAAACTGATTTCCAAAGAAACTCAACAAGGTCTCGATAGAAAACAGTTTATAAATCTGTTAAAATAATTAATCCGATTTAAACAAAGTGTTTTAATTCGGTTAAACCGAATTTGTTTTAAGACTGTAGGAAACGGTGTACACTTTTATTAATAAATCAGATTACAATAAAATAAAATTAACAGAATGTAAATAACAGAAAATAAAATACAGACAGAATGGAGTAGAAGCAGAAGACAGACACTATATAACGTAAATTAAATGAAAGCAGTAAACGCACGAGGCTCGTGTTAGACACGATTCCCTTAAAACAGATTCGCCGTCTGTTTCCCAGGGTACAACGTACAAAGCTGTTGTACAGCCGGACCTGACTAACCTTGCCTAAAAGATCACGAAAACTTGTGTGCTTCTGATCGAAGAGCTGCTGGAAAATCGTCTGGTAAGAGCTGCGTTATTCTGGATGTGTCAAACTGAACGAGGCTATGGCTATATTTATACTGAAAAATTATCTTGTCCTCCAAGATAATATATCTTCCAGAATTATACAAATCAGTTATTTACAAAACTGATTTGCATAGCTTTTCACACACGAAAAATATATGCCATAATATTTGTATATCTCTTGTAACACGAAATTAATCTATTCTAAAAATAGATTCACAGAAAACTGGAAATTAAGCAACCCGAATCTGCAACAAAAAGATACGCACGTATGCGAGGTTTCGGAGCTGCATTCGTGTCCGCAGGTCGTGCGGGCTCGCATGAGTTCAGTAGCTTCGAACTCATTTTGGCCCAGAAATCCCACAATCTGCACCCCCCTGCGCGCGCGCACGTAGGAGTGGGAGCATAGCTCACCTAAAGGATTTTGAAAGCTAGTACAAGGATTACCTTATAAACTAGTCTTCACTTCCTTTTCTAAGCGATGTGGGATACTTCCATTTTCTATATTTTGTGTTCCACTTTGAGACATGATATCTCATTCATCTTAGCTCTATTTTGGACATACTTTAGCTCGTTGCAAAGCTCTCTTGGAGGAGAACAAAACGCCACCAAGAAACATAAATATATGTAACATATACATACATTAAATTATGTCCAAAATTTTACAAAACTCGTTTTGTAAACCATTTTTCCAACATTTTTTTCCATATAAAAAGTTGTAATTTCTAATGTTGCATCAGTATGTATTTGTTTAGCAAGGCAACACTTCACGCAATTGATGATATTGTCTTGTTTTTTTTAATACGACAATTTGCAGCTTTTTCTCCTTAAGTTGCATTTGAGGAATAGTTAAGTGTTAACCATTCATACAAAACTTGAGAGAGTAAATTACATCATTCGTCTTTGTGGTTTAACCGATTTCATGTTTTGTCACTTGAGCAATTCAACCAACTTACTTTTTGTTTACACTAAGCTTCACATGAAAGCGGCGTAAAGTTGTATATCTTTCATTTAATACAATGCTATTTCTAATCTGAATTCCTTTCTTTAACGATTTGTCACGAATTCCTCTCTTTAACAATCCGCACACGATGTGAACCAACAACCTCTTTTTGGAGTAAGAAAGGCCATTTTCCCCTTAATCCAAGCCGATGTATATGTTTTGGAAAATGAGATCCTGGACTTTAGCATAATCCCTACTTACAATGTTCAAATGGACAAACTCAATGATCGTTATGACTTACAACTGAGCTGAAAACTTTGGTAACGTGGATGATGTCATCCTCTAGTGGACAAGGTAGCAACAGTCTACCATCCTTGATGAGATGCAAAAGGGTCATTTGATTTTCATATGTTATCGTGCATTTTACCTCACTTTAATTTAGATTGGCTAAAAGGTTAATTTTATATAAAAAAGGTAAATTTATAAACCCTCACAGGTTATTTATGCCACCGGTCACTCTCAGCATTATTCCGTCACTTCGAGTAATCGTAGGAAAATACTGTAATACAAATAGTTGATAAGAATAGTTTATATGAATTGTATCGCTAATGTACAAAGGAGAAAGAAAAAAACACAAAAAAGTTATTAATTTAGATGGGCTAAACGGTTAATTTTATATAATAAGGTAAATATATAAACCCTCACTGGTTAGTTATGCCACCGGTCACTCTTAGCTTTATTCTGTCACTGTGAGTAATCGTAGGAAAATAATACAAAAAAAACACAAAAATTATTGACAATTATAGAAGTTATTACAGGCGACGTAGACATTTGATAATGATATTACCAAATGCCTCTTACCACCCGAAATATCCAATCTATTTATCACAACTTGTATCGAGAGCACTCACTTGAGTATATAAGACAACAATATTTGTTCTGCTTGACCGATGTGGGATTAAACTTTGTTTTTTTCTTCTACATCTCCTTTCGAGGAAAAGTTGGAGGGTACTTGAGGAAACAAATTGAAAACATCGAACACAATGATAATTCACGAGAACATGTTTTACCACTTGGAAGTGCAATGGAAAATGCATGATGGTATAAAAGGCACTGACAACCCAAGCAAGAATTAAACCACCGAAGTTTTCATGACTATGGAACACGTACAAAGGTAGGTCTTCCTTATAAAGCTTCCAGTTCCTACACACATTTGTGAACTCGATCTTAAGCAACAAGGATAGTATTATTATTTCATCTATAAAGCTGTAAACTTACTGTTCCCTGCTTTAGCTTGAGCTATGTGAAACGTAAAACACGTACATACATATCCTAATGAGAACGTACTCGTTTAAAAAACCTTCCTTCATCGGCAAATTAAGTATTACGTAGTATTCTTGTTGATAATTCAAACGCCGATAATCTTCAAAACAAACGATCAATTCCCAAAAACGGTCCAAAACAAATTCAAACGCCGATAATCTTCAAAACAAACAAACAAACGTTAACCGACAAATTCAAACTCGGTCAACCAAACAAACAAATCGGCTCAAACGATCTTCAACAAAGATAATCAAATTTGGACAACCAATCTTCAAAAGCCCGACAAACGAAGATCTGAAATTTCCAAACTAACAAATTCCAAACGATCGAACAAAATTCAAACGACCCGATTATAACTAAGTCTTCAAACCGCAAAATCGATATTCAAATTTCAAATACCAAATTAAAATTCCAATGGTGCACTTATATAATAAGAATTACGACCCAAATATCAAATTCAAATTCTAATGACCCACTTATCAATAAGTATTACGGTCCAACTTCAAACTTATTATCGACGTATCAACCAAATTCAAGTTAATTAATAACTTGACGAACGGACTCTTATAATTCAAACGCCCCAAATATGATACGGATAATAATTCTAATGACCCACTTATATAATAAGAATTATGGTCCAAATTATAAACAAACTAATTGAAATATCATCGAATCAACAAATATTAATTTGTAGAACAAATAACAGATTCCAAAGACAAACAAATCCAAATTTTGTCCAAAACCAAATTAACTTACAATCAAACATTCGATTCAAAAGCTAATGCCCAATTCCAAGAATTCCATATTCAGATGCGTAACCCAATCAAAACCGAATACCAAATCTTAGTCAAACAATGATTTCCAATTGATTATTCAAATTCCACGAACAAGACACCAATCGATTCTTTAATCCAAACGATCCCAAAAGCGACAAACATTTTTTTTTCTTTTTCTTCATGGCTAAACAAACGTAGCTCTGATACCACTTGTTGATAATTCAAACGACGAAACAAACAAACAAATCCAACAAACGAAGCGGAAGCTTTATTCAAATACCAAACCAAATTACAAAACAAAATTCAAAGACAAATTCTAATTCAAATGTACCAAACCCTAATTCAAAAGGTACAAAAAAAACTAATGCAATCAATCCTTATTTATAGGCTAAAACTAATCGTCATAGATAAGTTACCAACTTCGAATCAAACTTGTATAACAAGTCACAAACCAAATTTACCAAAAACCCCTTAGAGTTTAAGTCACTTTCTAACAATCTCCACCGTGACTTCAACTCCATTCGAAACTTCAAACCAAACGAATATTTCGCCTTCAAATTCATATTTCCAAATTCCGAATTCCAAACGCTAGAGATACTAGCCTATTTCAAAACAAACGATCAATTCCCAAAAACGGTCCAAAACAAATTCAAACGCCGATAATCTTCAAAACAAACAAACAAACGTTAACCGACAAATTCAAACTCGGTCAACCAAACAAACAAATCGGCTCAAACGATCTTCAACAAAGATAATCAAATTTGGACAACCAATCTTCAAAAGCCCGACAAACGAAGTTCTGAAATTTCCAAACTAACAAATTCCAAACGATCGAACAAAATTCAAACGACCCGATTATAACTAAGTCTTCAAACAACAAAATCGATATTCAAATTTCAAATACCAAATTAAAATTCCAATGGTCCACTTATATAATAAGAATTACGACCCAAATATCAAATTCAAATTCTAATGACCCACTTATCAATAAGTATTACGGTCCAACTTCAAACTTATTATTGACGTATCAACCAAATTCAAGTTAATTAATAACTTGACGAACGGACTCTTATAATTCAAACGCCCCAAATATGATACGGATAATAATTCTAATGACCCACTTATATAATAAGAATTATGGTCCAAATTATAAACAAACTAATTGAAATATCATCGAATCAACAAATATTAATTTGTTGAACAAATAACAGATTCCAAAGACAAACAAATCCAAATTTTGTCCAAAACCAAATTAACTTACAATCAAACATTCGATTCAAAAGCTAATGCCCAATTCCAAGAATTCCATATTCAGATGCGTAACCCAATCAAAACCGAATACCAAATCTTAGTCAAACAACTTATATAGTCAAACACTGATTTCCAATTGATTATTCAAATTCTACGAACAAGACACCAATCGATTCTTTAATCCAAACGATCCCAAAAGCGACAAACATTTTTTTTCTTTTTCTTCATGGCTAAACAAACGTAGCTCTGATACCACTTGTTGATAATTCAAACGACGAAACAAACAAACAAATCCAACAAACGAAGCGGAAGCTTTATTCAAATACCAAACCAAATTACAAAACAAAATTCAAAGACAAATTCTAATTCAAATGTATCAAACCCTAATTCAAAAGGTACAAAAAAAAACTAATGCAATCAATCCTTATTTATAGGCTAAAACTAATCGTCATAGATAAGTTACCAACTTCGAATCAAACTTGTATAACAAGTCACAAACCAAATTTGCCAAAAACCCCTTAGAGTTTAAGTCACTTTCTAACAACTCTAATGAGTGCTCCCCATTCGCTACCTCCTTTAGTCCCTCTCCACCTCTTTCGCGTTGTCCTCGGTCCTCTCCTCACCTCCAATCATCATCCTCTCCTTCTCATGTAAGAAAAATGTGCTGCACTAATTTCGATAATAGAAAGGAAGAGTTCTAATATAAGAAAAATGCATCATAATTTTTCTATGTAAGTTAATAGACATTTTTATACGTTCATCACATATACCAGTGTCAAGGTTTTGCTGCAGACTTATCGATTTCTGCATTTCGTTCAATCATTAAAGATGCTCATCTCATAATTGTGAGTGAATGTAAACGTAACTAGGATCATAAGATGTACCGAGTGTAAGGTACAAAGGAGAAGGAAAAAAAGGACAAAAAGTCAACAACTAATAAAAAATCCTAGGTTATTGGTACCTTTTTTTTTTTTTTTTTTTTTTTTTTTTTTTTTTTTTTTTTTTGATAACTACTCAATCTAAATTTTTAAATTGTTTATTTATTTTTTTTATTATTATAAAGCAGCGAAACAAAAAGTACAAAATATAAAATATAAAGTTGACAAGTTAAAAATAGTATAAAAAAATGGAACATAAACCATAAACAATCGGTTTGCCTTGTTAATATAGTGGGTAAAACTTTTGTAAAAATGTTGAACATAAAATATAAAGTTTGACAAGTAAAAATTAGTCTAAGAATCAAGATAAGAAATAAAAATCCATAAAAAAGGCATGACATTAAAAAAAAGAAAAAAAATCAACAAGTTATAGAAATTAGTCCATATTATGAAGGCTTCAAATAGTACGTGGTAATACTTGATGCCATTTATAACTCATGGAATAACCTCCTACTCATATCAACTTGAGTAAACTGCACTCACCTGAGTATATAAGCAAGCAATAAGTTTTTTGCTTGACCTATGTGGGATTCCTTACCTTTTATTTTATCTTTCTCGTGAGAGAGGAAAAGTTAGAGGGGTAAAGAGAGCTGCTTGAGCAATCAAATTGAAAACATCGTTTCATAATGTTAATTCACGAGAACGTATTTTACGACTTGGAAGTCAAATTACTTACCTCGATGGAAAATCCATGATGGCATAAAAGGCTCTAACAACCAAGCACGAAGGACGGTATTATTTCATCTATAAAACTGTAGACTTACTGCTATATATGCATGCATTTCCCTGCTTTAGCTTGAGCTATGTGAAACGTAAAACACATACATTACATATTCTTATGAGAACTCGTTTAAAAGGCAATAGATACAGTACTGTACACCTTCTTTTATCCGCAAAGTACTATTATTTTCCTCTCCACCACTCTCGCCTCTTTTGCATTTTCCTCCTCTCCTCGCCTTCAATCATCATCCACTCCTTCTCAATCCCATCTGACCTTACTTTCTCATCTCTCATTACCTCCATTTCCTCAACACATTCCTTCCTAGCTAACCAACTGGACTTGTTTTGGATCACATAAACTAGGAGGTCCATCTGTTGAGGTTGTTGTTTCATTTATCTTAGTTATGAATTGAACATTTGTAAAGTGACAAAAATGTTCGTAAATAGGCGTGCTATCCATCTTGTCTCATAAACAAATTCAAAAACGGGTTTGCATCTCATCAATCTCAAACAACAATGTTGATATCTCTTGTACATGTGATTTCTGTCTAATCAATAACTGAATGCATTTCGTTGTTCGGCAACTTTCTAGTTGGTGTTAATAGAAACGAAAAGCAGAATGATACTAGAACTGACTCGCACTAAGGTTTTCATCTTTTAAATGGCACATATACTTAAAAGTGTATGTAAGTCATGGCGTTGTTTTATGTAGGTCACGCGGGCTAGTATGGGTTCACTCCTTTCGCGCGCGCACGTAGGAGTGGGAGCATAACCAACCAAAAGGAATTTGATAGCCAATACTATGATTTCCTTATAAACTAGTCTCCACTTCCCTTTTTAGGCGATGTGGGATAGTTTATTTTTTCAAATTTTGTGTTCCAAGTGTCCCACTTTGAGATACGATATCTCATTTATATTAACTTTATTTTTAGACATACTTTAGCTCGTTGTAAAGCTCTCGTAAAGAAGAACAAAACGCCCCCAACCAACACAAATATATGCAACATATACATACACTAAATAATATCCAAAGTTTGCAAAAAACCACTTTGCAAAACTCATTTTCCAACAAAATATAACCCTAAAAAAATTAGTCAATTTTTCCTTTTAATCATCCTAATTTTTACCATACACTTATACAGAGTTTATCCAAATTTTGCTTTTAAAAAGATGGCAAATTGCAAGGTTGACTTGTGTAGTTATGTGGTTTATTCAACTAAAAACCAGAGCAGTGCATTCACTTTGAAATATTCAAATCATAAACAATCATACAACGTCATGAGAATATCATATTTTCTATTAAGGTTAAGGTCGCGTTCACATGTAATTAATTGATGTTGGACAAAAAGTTTAACATGAACTCATGAGAATGCCAGAAATCATAAAATTTGAATATTTCTTTATTCACTTGGGCATACAATTAATTTTTTGAACCAACCCCTTTTAGAATTCATCTAAAATAGGAGGAGCAGCGCCTATGACTTACTGCAAATGCATAACCCAACTAATATCATGCTTAGTTGCGGTCCAAACACAATTTATAAAACTTATACCCTAATCACACGCATCACATTTAGACCTAACCCTAAAACACACATATCCCCCCCCCCCCCCCCCGCCCCCTTCACCTACCTTTTCCTCTCCCAATTGATGACAACATGGAACGTTTTCTCAATCAACCGAGAACAATAAAACAAACGTTCTACATGTTGTTTTATTGTTAACCTCGAAGAACGGGACTTTAAGATCCTTTGGAGGATCTCGGGTAGGTTCTACATGTTGTTTTTCGTTTTGTTTGTGTGTCTTAGAACGAAACAAATTTGTTATAAATATTTTCGTTTGTTTGACCTTTGATGTTTCTTTAAATAACACGAAAGATCTTATATATATATATATATATATATTTTCATTTTGTTCGAGTATGTGTTAATTTGTTTTCGGTTTTGAGGGATATAGTTTGTGTGCGATTCTTGTGAATTTGTATCTTTTATTTGCAATGTTTCCAAGACTTACCTGCATTTAAAAAAAGAAAAAGAAAAAGCTTCAGATTTCATTAGTTCCAGATGCAACATAAGTTTTACATACTATTTTTTTTACCGAGGTATACATTGACACCAATTGTTATCACATACTCCATAACAACATGGATCGCATTTACATTCATTGGAAGAAGAACATGGTTTGGTGATCTTTTGGGATATGAGTTGCATTTTCGTCATTTCTGTAACTTCGACATCATTGGTTGGAGCCAACTTTTGAGATTTCACTTCTTGTATTGCACCAGCAAACATACCCCAACAATTGAGCACCAATATTGTTAAAACTGCGATCTTGAACAAAGCATTCGCCATATCTCTACGTTAAGTTGCAATATTTAGAATTTGAGATGTATTTTTTTTGAACCACAAAGACCTACTACGTATCTATGTATAATGTTTACGAGTAGTTGCTAAGATTCTAAACGTTTGCCTAATTTTCTGAATTTCCACCAATCAAACGTTTGCCTAATATTAGGCAAAATTTGTAGGCACAAATATCATTTTTCTAATTTTTATTCTTAGATTGAGTATGCGCTTTCTTCCACTAAACAGTGCCAAATTAAACTGGAATAACATGTTTTAACTCGGTTGGTATTGAATTTAGTCTCATAGACATGTGTCGTGTTTAATAGTTAGGCATAGGTATTGATATATAGGACCTCGGTTGGTATTGAATTTAGTCTCATAGTCATGTGTCGTGTTTGAGAGTTAGGCATGGGTATTGATATATAGGACCTCGGTTGGTATTGAATTTAGTCTCATAGTCATGTGTCGTGTTTGATAGTTAGGCATGGGTATTGATATATAGGACCTCGGTTGGTACTGAATTTAGTCTCATAGTCATGTGTCATGTTTGATAGTTAGGCATGGGTATTGATATATAGGACCTCGGTTGGTATTTAATTTAGTCTCATAGTCATGTGTCGTGTTTGATAGTTAGGCTTGGGTATTGATATATAGGACCTCGGTTGGTATTGAATTTAGTCTCATAGTCATGTGTCGTGTTTGATAGTTAGGCATGGGTATTGATATATAAGACCTCAGTTGGTATTGAATTTAGATTGAATTTAGTCTCATAGTCATGTGTCCTGTTTGATAGTCATGTGTCATGTTTGATAGTTAGGCATGGGTATTGATATATAGGACCTCGGTTGGTATTGAATTTAGTCTCATAGTCATGTGTCGTGTTTGATAGTTAGGCATGGGCATTGATAGGACCAACACTTTTGGAGAAACGAATAGTGTATTTACCTAATTGAATTGAAAAGTTTATGAACACTTCAACCCAAGCCTAGGTCGACTCTTTTTCATTACCTATCAAGAATATTTTGGCTATCACATGATTTACTTTGGAAACCCCTAATGTCACAATCTCAATAATCCACCAAACTTTTTTTTTAAACGGCGAAATTTTATTAAACTAGCAAGGAGCTAGAAAACAATTACAAGGAAATAAATTGAGGATTTTTTTAACCAATCGTCCCAAGAAAACGTCGTATGACAACGACTTTTACACCAATTGAAAGCACAAAAAACTATAGCATCGAGAATCTCCGAACGTCTTGGAGAAGATTCTTCAAAAATGATCCGATTCCTAAAGTTCCAGATACACCACCAAGATACGAAGAACACTCCCTCCAAAATAGCTTTGACCTTAGAGGAGAACCGAATCGAAAGAATCCAAGACTGCCACTCTTGGAACGATGACCAGTCATGAGGATCTAAGCCCCACCATCTACATATGCGACGAAGAACAAGCTGAGCCAAATCACAACGGAATAAGATGTGGCAAACATCTTCCTCGTAGACCTAACAAACCGGACAAAGAGACGACTCAATAGTGATGCCTCTGCGAATCAGATTAACTCGAGTCGGTAAATAATCATGCCGAGCTCGCCAAGCTAAGATGTTAATCTTAATTGGGATGTATTTGATCCATCTAATCGGGGCAGCTTGATGCGGAAGGAAAAGATCATCAATGTAGTTACGAATCTCCTTAACCCGGAAGTTACCATCGCTAACCAAATCACAAACCCATCGATCACCTGAATTCGATAAAGTCACAGAATCCATCAAAGAAGTCAAATCAGCCAACAGATGCTCTTCGAGACCACCCCGAGCCTTTCTACGGAACGAAACATCTATCGGAGCACTAAGCTTAACAGCCACCGAGCACTAATCCACCAAACTTGCTTGTATGATTTTCTGGTATGACGTATTTGATTACTCTTAATCGATTTTATAAAGCAAAGACATATATTATTCAAAATTGTTTCTACGGTAGACTGTTTCGGCTTTAGATATCGAAAGACTATGTTTTGCGTCGGTGGATCAGATTCGGGCCTGGACAATTCATACATCATCAAAAATCGATTACTATCTTAGGGGTATAAGAACAACCATTGAGTTGTAGCAAAAGAGATGAGACACAACACTATAACACAACAAAAACAAATACTTTTCTCTAATCACTTTTTATATCAAAGAACACACAATAAACATGTGGAGTTTCAGGCATCTTTGCAATTTCTGGCTATACGAGTGCTTCAATTGTTGTACCACAAGATTTTCTTAAATTCAACTCCTCTACTTCCTATTTTTTCATTTCATTAAAGTTTGCGTACATTCGTAATTTTTGCTTACGAATTTCAATGATTTTCTTATATTGTATCATAATCGTGATTTTTTATTACCACGGTTTTCTACTACAACTACTCCAAATAGCTAGAAAGCCTTAACGGTATAAACACCTCACAGACTTGCATTGAGAACCTAAGGAATTAAAAAGAGTTTTAACAGATAATTAGTAACAGTTAATCATGCAGAATCATTTTTTTCCCACAACTTCTTTTATAAATGTGTTATTAGAGTTGGGGTTAATAAAAGTATTGATTCTTTTATGAATATTTAATCCTATTGGTATTGATCTAAGTTCCACAACTTCTACAACATCTATAAATACGAGCAGCAATAGTAGAAGTGAGATCAGTAGAAGAAAACATCTGTGATTCTGTGAACGCGCGCCTCTTATTTCTTTATCTACGTCTTATTTCTTTATCTACGTTTCCAATATATACTTTATTACGTAAGAAATAAACAGCACTAACTGAACTGAAGTATGTACTCTCATGTTAGCTTATTAAAAACTTTTTTAAAACTCCAAACCCGATAACCCAAACCCGATAACCCGATTTCTTATCGGGTCAGGTTACGTTTCACTTTTTTAAAACTCCAAACCCGACTAAACCCGACCTGATAAACCCAACAACCCGATAACACCCCTACTCACAAAGAATTTAAACTTCACATATAAAACAACCACACACTTTACTATGTTTCCACTGCCCTCACTAAAATTAAATAAATGTATAACAACTTAGTTTATTATCTATGAAGAAAAAAGTAGACACACAAAAACAAAGCCTAATCTTTAATTCATAAAGTATAGTTCATAAACCATACACTCTCACAATTGATAGTACGCAGAAAGAACTGTGTTTAAACTTTGCCACCTCACTGCATTGGAGATGGCCTTAAGGGTGTTTGTTTAAGCTTATATTTTATAAACTTATCGTAACTACTTATAATGTAAAAATGGTCATGTGAAAATGTGAAAAACTGAAATTTCAGTCAATGTCAATTTTACCTTTGTCATGTCAATAAATGGGAAGTATTGATGGAAAGTAATGAAAGAAAATCAAAACTTCGAAACTGCAAATCAATATATGGGTTGGCATGAATTTTATATATTAGGAATGTATTTGCACATTTAAATTTACGTGTATCATAGAATAAATGTGCAAATTCAAGAATTTATTATCTTATCTTAACTACTTATAATGTAAAAATGGTCAAGTGAAAATGTGAAAATGTGAAAAATTGAAATTTCAGTCAATGCCAATTTTACCCTTGTCATGTCAATAAATGAGAAGTATTGACGGAAAATAATGAATGAAAATCAAAACTTCGAAACTGCAAATCAATATATGAGCTGGCATGAATTTTATATATTATAGGAATGTATTTGCACATTTAAATTTAGGTGTATCATAGAATAAATGTGCAAATTCAAGAATATATTATAGGTAACGTTGACAATATCTCTATTATAGGTAATGATGATGATTTTAAAAGAATTGTGATTTACTTGTTATAAAAAGATACGTGTTTGGTCTATATAAACCACCTTTTACAAACTCCATAAATCAATACAATTGAAATAAATACACGTTGAAGTGATCTTTTGTATCTGTGTAAGTCCACCTACTCTTGCTTGTTTATCCTCATTATCGTTATTGCAGGTTTTTAAAAAATTTCTTGCAGGATAATCAATATATAACATTGCCAGTTATTAACGTTTGGCAACAAAAAGAAAATTAACAATGTTCTTTTTTATGTTTATATCATACATTTAATTATATAACCTCTTTCCTGGTTTATTTGTTTTATAGTTGGAGTTTTGATGTTCCATGCGTAGCAAAGATGTAGCGAGGTGTTGAACCCGAATTCTTGTGATCTTCATGTTGATTGTGGCAGGGATTGTTATCTAAAACATAATGGCAATGGACTTTGCCAACAGTCTCCTGGTGTTGCAGTGACTTAATAATTTTTTTTTTTTTTTTTTTTTTGCACGATATTGTATGAAATTATATATATTTACTTTTGTGTTTGTATTGATATATCTAAGGATACATCGATCTGATTTGAATGTTTACACATTTTTGAGTGGGATATATTTCTGAAGCCAATGTGTATGATGTATATTGTTTTTAGTTCTTATGAATTTATCGACACGCTTATTATTCTGGATGAAGACAATTTCATGGTAGTTATTGTCTTGTTTAAAGATCTAATTAAGCCACTCCTTTTTATAAATAAAACTTGTGATCCACATCATTGGCCTCATTTTCATGTCCATATTTAAGGATGCCCATTTTGTAATCTTTAGAGCATCCACTATGATAAACCTTTACAAAGGTTTATACTTATGCCACATCACAAACTCATAAACCTTTTAGATTTATAAACCTATTTTTACTATAGATAAACTTATTAAAGCTTTATAAATATATAACATAATTAAATGCATTAAATTGTGAAAAAGTCTAAGATATTAGACCTTTTCATGCCATGTAAGCATGAAATTGATGTCCACTATGGTTAACAATATTATGGACCTTTTCATCTTTTTATAAACCACTATAATGGATGCCCTTAGTTTCCATAATCTATATGATGAAAAAACATTTATATGTACAAAAAATAAGTGATACTTGATTAGTTTATTTAAATGAAAAATATTACTAAACAAAAATATTACTATTTTCCCTAGATGATAGTTGATCACTTTACTTTTGATTTACGGACATATCAATGAGTTATGCACATGTTATATAAAAAGAGGCATATGCATATTGGAGATTTCGAAAATAAATAGATGAATACCCATGCATAACAACGGGATTTTCTAGCGGCAAACAACTATAGTTACACAAAAGCAATACACAAAACACTTAACCAAAACATCACTATAGCTATGATCTGCCGCTATAAATCTCGTTGCTATACACGGGTACTCGTCTAGTTATAATATAAACATCTCACCTTTCTCATATCTCATTTCGACGGATCGGGTTTTGTTGTTGCTGTCTTGTTGTATGATAAACTAATAGAAAGGGTCATATGACGCCATAAACTCAAAAAATCGCAACAGTACATACCCTATGGCACCCCTTATCGTGCACTCTTACATACTTGTTAGACACATTATACCCATCTAAATTGTTTTTCACACATTTTTTTAATTATATGTATTCCTCTTCCAACATATCTATATATTATACACCGGTTAAAAGGTACATTTCAAATTCTCACTCACTTACATGTAAACGTGGCAAACATGACCAAAATTAGCAAAAATGGGGTCAAGTAGGTAAGATTTTCATCATCAAGATCAAAAACACAAAACATGTCATTCGGCTCATCCAATTTGTTCTTGTTGAATTCTCAATGGGTCAAATAGGTCATGAAAAGAGTTAGAGTGGGCTTCCAAAAATAATACTTTCCGGCGCCCACCATCTCAGAAATGACCAAAACGTCATAAACAATCGCAGTACAACATGCTGATGGAGACCAGTTAACAAAAATCACCGTCACGAAACTCATTTGACCAGTAATCCACTTGACCCATGACCCAAACCGACCCAACGCCACCCACTTTACAAACGTGCGTATATGTCCACCAATTCAATAACTTATTATTCCGTTCAAATTCATTTAACAACGTTACATTATATTATTAATCATGTTTATGTTGCTATTTTATGCTTTGTGCTCAATCAATGTATACCATGGACATTCATACTCTTCCACATTTACCACTAGTATGTATTTCAACTATATATGTTGTCCTACTCATACACATGCATAATATGTTGGTGGTTATTCCCCCAGATCAGGGTAGAGATAATCAAAGACCTAGCTACGTACCAATTAAGGTTACCGAATATCAATTGGAATCGTGTTATCACTTTCCAAAGTAAACTATTCGACCCTAATGCCTGGGTATCACGAATATCTACTTGGGATAAGACCAAATGTTGTTAGTGATTTTGGCACAAATCAATAACCCTTCGTGTTTAAGTGTTGTGTGTTTTCTGTATCTATCCTCATGCATGATATGATTTCCTATTTATAGGAAGATACTCATGGCTGGTCAAATGGAATTATAAGAATTAATCGGCCCATTAATCTCCACATAATTATCCCCATTATAGCCTAAAATAGTGGTTACTTGACCAGTTAAACGAGGTCATAAGTGTAGATGTAACTGCCATTTGAATAGGTCAAATCAGTTACATAACCATCAGCAGGATCCACTTATCACTAGCAGCAGATTGTCTACTCAGCAGCAGAGTCATACTATTAGCAGCAGAATTACTATCAGCAGGATCCTGACGATAGCAGCAGGATCCACTATCAGTGGAAACCAATACTAGCAGCAGAATCCTACACAACCACTATTAGAGTCAGGGTGTTCAGGGACCTGATGGGTGTACACTCCGTACCTCCAAGCCCATTACCAGGTGTGAACAAATCCCACAAGTGCACTAAATTTTCCAACAATCCTCCCCAAATTTAGTTCACTACCTTTGCAAGAAAAATAACCATTATACAAAACAAGTGCATAAACGAAAATGTCCTGAGGATTGAATTTCCATCTTAGTAAATTACACGTTCAAATATTCGAGAATCAGGGTGTTCTAAGAATTGAACCCTTCAACCCATTTGAATACCTGAAGATAAAATACACACAAGTTTTCCAACACTTAAACACTCCTGACACTATACAAGCCATGTGTCCATATCCAATTCATAAATGTTGTAAAAGCTAAAAGTTCATAGCTTCCTGAAGCGGCAAAACTTCAACATTCACATAGGTGGTTCCTCTTAATTCATGCTCCTGCCAAGCACTTTTTCAAAGAAAATAAACCATTAAGAAGTAGTGACTTCATCCTCCTTTCAGCAGGTTCCAAGCACAAACCTTGGGATGTTTGTAAAACATGTGCTTCAGTACACTGAATGTTTAGCTTTCCACATTGAACTCAGCTCCCAAGTTTCCTCAGGAGGGAGTTGGGTGTCCTAGCATTCAGTGACCAAGTTGGACTTTAAACCCATCCCTTTAGCAGACTTTATAACCAAGTATCTAGCCAGACCCTTCGTCAAGTGATCAGCTAAGTTCTGTTGAGATCTTACAAACTCTATAGAAATCACCCCATTCATGATAAGCTCACGAATCATGCTATGCCTGACACCTAAGTGTCTAGACTTCCCATTGTACATCTGGTTATAAGCCTTTGCCAATGTAGCAGCACTATCACACCGGATAGAAATAGGTGCTATAGGTTTAGGCCACAATGGAATCTCGAGAAGCAAGTTTCTCAACCATTCAGCTTCTTTACCAGCAGCTGCTAGAGCCACAAACTCAGATTCCATTGTTGAACTGGTGATACAAGTTTGCTTCTTGGATGCCCAAGAAATTGCACCTCCACCAAGTAGGAATACCCAGCCACTGGTAGACGAATTGTCTTCAGTGTTACTGATCCAACTTGCATCAGTGTATCCTTCCAACACTGAAGGATAACTAGTATATGAGAGACTATAGTCCATAGTTCTCTTCAAATACTTCAGTACCCTCTGAGTTGCTTGCCAGTGCTGAGCACTAGGATTACTAGTATACCTGCTCAGTTTACCCACAGCAAAAGCAATGTCAGGCCTTGTACAAGTCATGGCATACATCAGGCAGCCAATCACCCTAGAATACTCAAGTTGAGATACAGCTTTGCCATTGTTCATAATAAGCTTCTCAGTGGTATCCATGGGAGTACTCACTGGAGTACAATCAAAGCAATTAAATTTCTTCAGTACCTTCTCAATGTAATGAGACTGAGAAATTGATATACCACTGCTTTCATGTTTAATCCTTATACCAAGGATAACATCTGCCTCCCCCATGTCCTTCATGGAGAACCTTGATGACAAAAATTCCTTTGTCAGGTCAACTTGATTTTGGTCAGTGCCAAAGATCAACATGTCATCAACATATAGACAAATGATGACTCCTTTACCAGATTCATCAAATTTTCTATATACGCATTTGTCAGCCTGGTTAAGAACATAACCATTAGACAAAACCACTTCATCAAATTTTTGATGCCATTGCTTAGGTACCTGTTTCAGTCCATATAAAGACTTAATCAGTTTGCACACCTTGTTTTCATTGCCAGGCATGATGAAGCCCTGAGGTTGGTTCATATAAACCTCCTCATCCAATTCACCATTCAAGAAAGCTGTCTTCACATCCATCTGATGAATAATCAGATTGTGAATTGATGCCAAAGCAATCAGCAGCCTGATGGTACTGATACGGGCCACAGGGGCATAAGTATCAAAGTAGTCTATCCCTGACTTTTGTTTAAAGCCCTGAATGACTAATCTAGCCTTGAACTTTTCAATAGTTCCATCTACCTTCATTTACCTTTTGAAAATCCATTTGCAACCAAGAGGTTTGCAACCTGGTGGTAGATCAACCAACACCCAAGTGTTGTTGCCCATGATGGAGTCAATCTCATCATTTATTGCTTCTTTCCAGAAAGCAACATCCTGGGACTTCATTGCTTCTTCAAATGTTTTGGGATCATCCTCAACAATGAAGCAATAGGAGTATTGGTTAGAGACCTCACTCCTTGTGCCTTCAATCAAGTATAATTGAAACTCAGGTCCAAATGACTTTGGAGTCCTGACCCTTTTGCTCTTCCTGAGCTCAAGTTCAGGTTGTTGAACCACAACCTCATCAGGGACCTCTGATACACCAATGTCATCAGTTCCATTTGGAATCCTCTGACTTGGTCTAGGGACTGATGAGAATCTATTCTCATCAAATAGTGCATCCCTTGATTCAATTATTGAGTTAATTGAAACATATTCATTAGGTTCAATAACATAGAACCTATAAGCCTTGGAATGCTCAGCATATCCAACAAAGATGCATTCAATGCCTCTTTCACCCAAAGTTTTTAACTTTGGATCAGGGAGTCTTACAACTGCCCTACAACCCCAAACCCTGAGATAATTCAGGTTGGGTTTCTTTTTAGTCCAGAGTTCATAAGGGGTAACCTTGTTCCTTTTGTTGGGAACCCTATTAAGTAAATAGCAAGCTGTTAACATAGCTTCACCCCAGAACCCTTGACTCAGTCCTGAATAGGACAACATGGAATTAACCATCTCCTTCAGTACCCTGTTCTTCCTTTCAGAGATACCATTTTGTTGAGGAGTATAGGGAGCAGTCGTTTCATGGATTATACCAACAGATTGAAAATACAGAGTATCCATGTACTCACCTCCCCTATCAGTCCTGAATCTTTTGATCAGGGACCCAAGTTGCAACTCAACTTCTGTTTTGAATACCTTGAATTTATCTAATGCTTCATCCTTGGTATGTAACAGATAGACATAACAAAACCTAGAAGCATCATCAATAAATGTCACAAAGTACTTCTTGTTCCCCAAAGAGGGAGTGGCATGCAAATCACACAGGTCACTGTGTATTAGCTCCAAGAGCTCAGTCTCACGTTTTACACCCTGAAAAGGTTTCTTAGTAATTTTGGTCAACATGCAAGTTTTACACTTTTCAGTGTCCATGTCAAATGCTGGGATTAACCCATCCTTAGACATATCCTGCATCCTTTTAAAATGTACATGGCCAAGTCTAGCATGCCACAGGGTAGAGTCATTCAGTTTAGAGGTTGACATAAAGGCTGAATTAACAATGTCAGTGACAATATTCAGCCTGAACATTTGTTTACACAAATAGCCAAAACCAATAAACACACCATGTTTGGACAAAATAAATTTATCAGATTCAATAACTTGTTTATATCCATGATTATTCAAAACACTACTTGAAACCAAGTTCTTCCTTATATCAGGAACATGAATAACATTAAACAAAGTTACAATCTTTCCAGAACTAAAACTACGATCTACACAACCACGACCATGCACCAAAGCTGTTGACTCATTTCCCATGTGAAGAATAGAACCATCATTCAGTGACTCGTAAGTCTTGAACCATCTTCTATCTTTGCACACATGAACAGTTGCTCCAGAGTCAACCCACCACGCAACATCATCATCCTGCACATAGTTAGATTCAGATACATATGTAACATAATAAACCTGAAGAGATTCATTAAACATATTCAGACCTTTCAGTGAGTTGGCTGAACCACCACTCCTTGAAACACTAGTGCCTGAACCATTGGTTTTACCACCAACCTTAACACCTTTGCAATCCCTTTTAATGTGACCAGATTTGCCACATTTCCAACAAGTAGGTGTTGCCTTCTTGTTAGGATCAGCCCTTGTGTTATCCTGATGTTTACGTTTGCCTTTGTTGTCATTGTACCTGGTGGAATTGTTATGTTCCACCATATTGATAACATGTGCACCAGTAGCATTGCTACTCTTTGGCTTGTCATTATACTGTGCCCTGAGGGAATCCTCAATACGCAAATGACTACCCAACTGAACAAGTGTCAGTTCTTACTTCTTATGTTTCAAGGCATGCTTGAAATCTTTCCAAGAAGGAGGGAGTTTGTCAATGATACAAGAGACTAAAATAGCCTCATCCATGTTCATTTTATGTTGTGTAAACCTTCCAAGTATTCCAAGAAGTTCATTGTATTGTTCCATGACTGGTCTTGAATCAGTCATTTTGTAATTTGTGAAATCACTTACAAGAAACTTCTTACTTGAAGCATCCTCAGCCATATATTTGGCATCCAAGGAATCCCAAAGTTCTTTGGAAGATTCAACATTCTGATAAATGTCAAAGAGAGAATCAGACATACCATTGAGAATCAAACCTCTACATACATAGTCATCATTCTCCCATTTGCTTCTTTTCCTTATCTGTTCCACAGTAGCATCATCTCCATGATCCTCAGGAATGGCAGTACTAAGAACATACACCACATTCATGCTTGAAAGCAAGAAGTGCATCTTTTTTTGCCATCTTCTGAAATCAACACCTTCAAACTTATCCAATTTGGAAAAGTTAGTAGCCATATGCCTCATAGCAGCAGCCATTGATTATCACAGAATAGTTTACTTTGATTGTTGGTGGTTATTCGCCCAGATCAGGGTAGAGATAATCAAAGACCTAGCTACGTACCAATTAAGGTTACCGGATATCAATTGGAATCGTGTTATCACTTTCCAAAGTAAATTATTCGACCCTAATGCCTGGGTATCACGAATATCTACTTGGGATAAGACCAAATGTTGTTAGTGATTTTGGCACAAATCAATAACCCTTCGTGTTTAAGTGTTGTGTGTTTTCTGTATCTATCCTCATGCATGATATGATTTCCTATTTATAGGAAGATACCCATGGCTGGTCAAATGGAATTATGAGAATTAATCGGCCCATTAATCTCCATATAATTATCCTCATTATAGCCTAAAATAGTGGTTACTTGACCAGTTAAACGAGGTCATAAGTGTAGATGTAACTGCCATTTGAATAGGTCAAATCAGTTACATAACCATCAGCAGGATCCACTTATCACTAGCAGCAGATTGTCTACTCAGCAGCAGAGTCATACTATTAGCAGCAGAATTGCTATCAGCAGGATCCTGACGATAGCAGCAGGATCCACTATCAGTGGAAACCAATACTAGCAGCAGAATCCTACACAACCACTATTAGAGTCAGGGTCTTCAAGGACCTGATGGGTGTACACTCCGTACCTCCAAGCCCATTACCAGGTGTGAACAAATCCCACAAGTGCACTAAATTTTCCAACATAATAATAATAATTAACTTGAGATACGTAGCTGATATTTGGTTGTTCGATCAATTAAGGACCATCCATCGATGATGGAGGTACAAAACATGCATTATGCCAACATTATATTAGACGTAGTCATCAGTGTTCGATCAATGCTATATATATATGCTATGTAGTAATTACATAGCATACACATCTTGAAGTTGTCTCACGACCTCCCTCATTGAGGGTCTTCTGCTTGGTTCCATTATTTGTGTACACCTCAAAGCAAGCTGTAGCACTTGAGTCACTTGTTCCCTTAAAACAAATGAATCAAACATGTCGTCGTAAAGACCTTTATCCACAACTACCTCAATTTCTTTGTTTTCACTCCAAACTGATCGGGCCCATCTCACAATGTCCAATCCATCATCTGTAAATGAATCATCAGCTGCCTTCTTTTTCGTTATCAATTCAAGTAACTATGGTGGCAGAGGGGGTTGAACCAAAAATGGTGGCAGAGAAGGTTTTATCACCGAGATGGCCGTTGGGGTGATCCCGGTATAGACCGAAAAGCATCGATGTACCTGAAGAATTTACAAAGACCATCAAACACTTATGAAGGTAGTCTAGTCCACATGCAAGACAAGAAGAAGAGTTGGATCGACTGAAAGAAATCAAAAGCCATTATAGGCTAAGCGGCGGCAGATGGAAGAACCCTTATGTGTTTGAGATGAGATGAGAGAATGATGAAGGCAGGGGTGGTTGTGTTTTTGAACAGGTTCTGATTGATGAGAAAATTTGATGAATCGTGAAATTAAATTAGGGGAGATAAGTGAGAGAAATGAGAACAAAAGATGTAGAACATTTGTGCAGAAGCGAATATATATACCAAATGTATCAGATGTCAAAATATTTCCATAAGCTCCCCTCGTAGTGATTAGTGATGAACCTTATATACTTATATTGGCAATTCTACACTAGCTACGTTTGTTTGGTGTATTCAAAGTTTCAAACTTCTATAAATAAAGTGATAAACAATATATATATGAAAGAAAAAGATAATCATGAACATGGGCTAGGTACTTCTTTTCTGAATACACATGGGTTTGCTTACTTGCTTGTCTTGACTTTATCATGCAAAGTTTAAAGAGTATGGCATATACTATTTAAGTGACAAGAGTGGTTAATATGAGTAAAAACTAAAAAGGTGATGGGTTTAGGAGTTGTAGACTCGTAGCCAAGGTGTAAATTGGAACTCAGCAAACTCTGGTGTAATGTGAAAAAATTAACTATATATGTAGTACATACATTAGAGCATCTACAATGGGGAGGTTTTGCAAAAGCTTTTTACTATTCAAAAAAGATTTTCAAAAGCTTTTTTCCATTGTAACAAAAGACTTTTAAAAAGCTTTGAACCAAAGACTTTGCACTAGCAAAGTGGTTGAAGGAAAAGGTTTTAGTTGTTAGCATTATTAATAAATGTTTCTAAGACAAAATAGCTTTGCATTTAATGCCATAAATGCACCAAGTCATTGAAAGACTTGGTGCAATGCGGATGCTCATAGTGCAACCGCTTCTTCCGTTCAAATGCTATTTGTAATTCTTTTTTTCCCCTACACATAAGTACTTAGGACATGTTTAACGAATGGCGGAGAATAAGTTTTTTTGCTTTAAAAAGTTTTTGAAAAACTTTTTAGCATTAGAGCAATGGCTTTTCTTTCACAAAAAATTAAGGATATGTCTTGAAGAAAAGAGGTGATATCTATAGTTAACACGTATACATTCTCGAAAACCTTAAATATAAACTCAATGGGCCGTGCTTAGCACGGCCTAATACACTTCTTAGTATATGCATCTACTTATTATATAAGTAGTTTTTTTTTTTTTTTTTTTTTTTTTTTTTTTTTTTTTTTTTTAACTGTAGCAGCCCCAAATGCATCGAGAGAATGCCACATAAGCACCAGAAAATGAGACCTATTATTGTTTTTCTTCATTTGCTTTAACCACTTCAAAAGACAAGAGGACAACATGCCCATATCTCAATCTTCCTACCTCCATACTTTCAACTTAAATATCTTGCTATATATGGCTTTTAACAACCATCAATTTTTTATCAGCATTTTTCATCACTTCATCCCAATATGGTCTCTTTTTTAAAGCAACCTTCCTTCTTTGTGAATCAGTCGACAAAATATAGCACGTCGGCCGGATGGGAAAAGCCGTAATTATAGTAAAAGTAAGTATGGTTTGAAAAACTTGTCTTTTAATATTTTCAATGGTATCCAAGGTATTTGATGTTTGACATGTTTTTTTTTCATCATATTATACCGACTCATGGCAAAAGAAAAGATACTTGAATAATACTTGGTGAAGACTTTTATGAGTTTCCTCAAGATAGTAATATACTTATCAAAATTTACATTTTGTATCACTAGATTATACAGGAACTTTCATATTACCTGTCACAGGTTAAAATGAAATGTTTACACATATGAGCTACATAATTGTTAAGAGAAGTGTTATCGATACCCTTGTTGGATATTGGCACCCTAGCACAATTTTACCTACTCTGTTTACAGGTCTTGGTTTGTATCGTTCATCTATCGTATTTTTGGTCTTTAATACTTTTCATTTATCAAATTTTACATATCTTTTTCGTAATTTCAGTTCGTTAGTTTAATAATAAAAATAAAATTACAAAAAAGAGAAATAAAAAGAAGAAAGTGTGCCAATATTCATTTAAGTGGATATCAATAACTAACACTAATTTTAATTCTTAAAGGCCACACATGTAAAGATTTTCTTGAAAATATTTGAGATAAAACCACCTAGTATATATATATTAGGTCGAATCTTTATTTGCTTGTTTTGTTGTGTATGAACTATTGAGCCTATATATATATATATATATATATATATATATATATATATATATATATATATATATATATATATATATATATATATACCCTGTTAAGTGCGGGAACTGCGAGAACTCCAATTTTGCATTAGAAAACATGCATATTCATATAAAATGTATGTTTTCTTACATACACCTTAATACACATAATGCATGTTTATATAAAAACCTGTTAAGTGCAATAGATCAATGCAAAATGGTTTTATTTTTAGAACCCTGGTAAATGTGGGAACTGCGAGAACTCCAATTATGTATTAGAAAACATGCATGCTCATATAAAACATGTATGTTTTCTTACATACACCTTAATACGAAGGGATGTGTACGTAAGAAAACATACATGTTTTATATGAATATGCATGTTTTCTAATGCAAAATTGGAGTTCTCGCACTTAACAGGGTTTTGAAAATAAAGCCCATATATATATATATATATATATATATATATATATATATATATATATATATATATATATATATATATATATATATGGCTTTATTTTCAGAACCCTGTTAAGTGCGGGAACTGCGAGAACTCCAATTTTGCATTAGAAAACATGCATGTTCATATAAAATAAGTATGTTTTCTTACATACACCTTAATACACATGCCTACGTATTAAGGTGTATGTAAGAAAACATACATGTTTTATATGAACATGCATGTTTTCTAATGCATAATTGGAGTTCTCGCAGTTCCCGTACTTAACAGGGTTCTAAAAATAAAACTATTTTGCATTTATCTGTCGCACTTAACATGTTTTTATATGAACATGTGTGTTATGCATGTATATGTATTAAGGTGTATGTAAGAAAACATACATGTTTTATATGAACATGCATGTTTTTTTTAATACAAAATTGGAGTTCTCGCAGTTGCCGCACTTAACAGGATTCTGAAAATAAAGATACACACTATATATATATATATATATATATATATATATATATATATATATATATATATATATATAGGGGGACTTTCTTACGAGAACCATTTTATCTGCGAGAACTGAGAGAACCACCAAAAACATACATGCACGCCTTTTAAAATAAAATAAAAATACATGCAAATCATCAATAATCGTAAACATTCACCTATGTTCTTCAATATCATTATGAACTCATCCTCTTTTTTCACAAAAACCTTACACACGGCCGCAATATTGTCGTTGCACGTCTTATAAGAACATACATGCACACCTTCAAAGAAATTTTTTGTATTTCGAATTTCTTATCAAATTCTTTAGAACAACTATGTTTTTTTTTAAAACATATGTGTTGTTTTGAAAACATATGTGCAAAAATACAATTATTGAAGGCGTGCATGTATGTTTTTGGTGGTTCTCTCAGTTCTTGCGGATAAAATGGTTCTCGTTTGAAAGTTACACTATATATATATATATATATATATATATATATATATATATATATATATATATATATATATATATATATATATATATATATATAACTTTGAAATTATCGAGATTGATTACAAATGATAATTATGACTACTGTCATGTGTCGAACCCCAAACATGTATAACCTGCATGCGATCGATGTCCCAACCAAATCACATATAATAAGCAAATGTCAAATATTACCCCTTATGTAGAACTTTGATATAATTGCTTTCATATACATGTAATTTTTTATAAAAGATATTTAAATATCGAATGCTAGTTTTAAGTTTCACCTAATAAGTCTTCTCTCCATATAAAACACTAGATCCATTTAATATTTATTCTTAGATTGAGTATGCGCTTTCTTTCACTAAACAGTGCCAAATTAAACTAGAATAACATGTGTTAACTCGGTTGGTATTGAATTTAGTCTCATAGACATGTGTCGTGTTTGATAGTTAGGCATGGGTATTGATAGAACCAACACTTTTGGAGAAAAGAATAGTGCATGTGTCGTGTTTGATAGCTAGGCATTGGCTATGACATGATTTACTTTGGAAACCCCTAATGTCACAATCTCACTAATCCACCAAACTTGCTTGTATGATTTTCTGGCTATGACGTATTTGATTACTCTATATCTATCAAACAATTAGTCGATTTTATAAAGCAAAGACATATATTATTCAAAATTGTTTCTCCGGTAGACTGTTTCGGCTTTAGATCGAAAGACTTTGTTTTGCGTCAGTGGATCGGATTTGGGCCTGGACAATTCATACATCATCAAAAATCGATTACTATCTTGCGGGTATAAGAACAACAATTGGTTGATAATTCCGAAAAACATTAGCACGATCCCGAAAAATATGAAAACTCTAAGAGTTGTCGTTAGCAAAACCCTTAAAAATGTATTTTATTTTTAATTATGACATCAGCATTAAATATTTAATTCAAATAACCAATCAAAAGGCTCCACCTAGTCAAAGATTCAGTCGAAACATTGTTTTAATAGTATTAATAGATTAATAGATAGAAGTACAAAATATAAGGCGTTTTTTATTTTAACAATCCCTTGGGCTTTTTGTTTTATAGCATAAACTTAATGTACACATATACTGACTAAAACATTTATGCAAATATCTAGTCCATACTTCACTACTGATAATTTTTTTCAACTTTATGAAATTCGGTTATGGTACAACATTGATGTTGTTTTTATAACGTTGGAAAAGTCTCGAAAGGTTATCTAATAGGATATATACCCGTATCCTAATGTTTAGTTATTTGATTAAATTTTCCATTTTTCGTAAAGTTATTGTTTAAAAAAAAGTATAAATGAGCAATATTTGCTTGTCATAAAATTTACTCGCCGCCGTAATATGAGGGTACCTTTCTATTATATATAATAGTACACGTACTAATGGATGTTGAATATGATTTATTCATTTTATTGATGTAAAGAAGCTCGTGCATGCTAAAAAAACAGAAAGAATAGTTTTAACTTTCCGCTAAGATAAGATTAACGAAGAATAATGTTGTGGGTCAAAAACCAAAAGCGCTTTATTGACGAAGAATAAATTAAGTGACATGATATGATCATTCATCCGCACAAGAGTTGAGGTCCCAAGAATCTTAGTTTGGTGATGGATATGGACCCGTGTGGCTGGGGATAAAAAGCAAAATAATGTAGTAAAGTGGTGGTCAGTTCGATCACATGCTTAATCAATTTTTGGTACGTAGTACGTAGTTCACATGCATTGTTTGGTGCGCATTCGCTATAGTATTTAAAATTAAAATCAAATTTTGGTAGTACGTAGTTCACATGCATTGTTTGGTTGCATTTGCTATAGTATTTAAAATTAAAATCAATTTTTGGTAGTACGTAGTTGAATTTTTGGTAGTGGTTCACATGCATTGTTTGGTTACATTTGCTATAGTATTTAAAATTATGGTAGTACGTAGTTGAATTTTTGGTAGTGGTTCACATGCATTGTTTGGTGCGTACTCACTTAGTCACTCCATGTGAAGAGAGTCCAAAAAACCGAAGTCTTTCTTTCTTATATATAGGTTCAGCTTAATCTCTTTCTGTGTGACATCCAACCAACCAAACACCACCCTTCCGGTTTCAGTAAGATGATGAACGTTTGTTTAGTTTACTACAGTACTACAATTTCTCGTTAGCTTCTCTTGTCGTAGTATCTTGTTTGAGCTCTGATGGTCAAACATTTGTTGTCACTCTCGACACGCTGGGTGACTTCTTCTTCATATTACCATTATTGGTATATATAACGGAGTTTCATTTTGTATGTCGTTGCCTCGCATATCAGTATTAAAATATATAAAAGTCATAAAATGAGTAAACCAATTACTAATATCTATATAGTGCATATAATGGACGAAAACATTTTCCTCCATTAAATGTATTTTTATGTTTTGACGAATGCAAATTAATATGCAATATGTACAAATAGTTAATGCTATGTATAATACACTAAACAAAACTCTTATACACATAATTATTTAAAACATTCATTCATGTAAGTTTAATGCCAATTTTTTGTTTGGTTATGGACATTTAAAATTTCTGAAAATTGCATATTCAAAAAACATTTATCATCTATGTATGTATTTTAGCACAAGTTAAGTGAAAACCTAATCATTTTGCTAATAAATTCGTTTGAAAAAAAATTGTACATGTCAAAATACAAATATTTTTATGTGATTTATAAAGCATGAAAATGTGTAATTTTTTAATTAATGGATCAACAAATTCACCAATTACTTAAGTAATACAAAGTCTATAATATAATGAATTTCTATGATTGAAATAAATTCAAACCATTGTTTAAACAACTTATAATGTAGATGTGGTATACTAGTCTTAAAGATGAGCTTGATGACTATGATGATTACTCCAAGCAAATTTACGATCTTCCAGGGGAATTGGATGCTCTTAATGCCATTTATGGCTTTAATCTCCAAGGTCGTAGGAAGTAGTTTATATGTTTGTCTGAGTATTTCAATATTATGTGGTAGTGGTTTTGTTTTCTTGTCTAGAAAATAGAAAGTATCTTGTTATGTAAGCTTTTTCGCCTATGTAACGGGCTGAGATATGGGATTCACTCATATCCATTGTACTTAAATGTTTTTTGGAGTAATATATTTACCGGGTCGTTGACCTTTTACCCAAAAAATAAAGATGGTCCAATATGAGCTCCTATGCACGTTTTACTCATAACCCAAATTCCCGTGATTATCTTTCATGAAGAAAAGAAATGTGGTTGAGCTAAGTGAACATTTATAAACCAACCAACAAACAAAATATGCATAAATAAATGAATGGAACCGCATTAACGAGATTAACAAAGATGTCAAATTTCATAAATGCGAAACAAAATTGGTAATCAAACGTGATGACGTACGCTCTGAATCGGCTCGAAGGCCTCCCCTCCGAGCCCGATTGGGATCTACTCCCAATAACACTTATGTGGATATTTAATTTGAGACATCAAAAAAAGGAAATACGGACAAATAAATTGAGACGGAGAGAGTATTAAAAAAGGAACATAAATTATCAAAGCAATTATTCAAACACATTCTATTATCTGAAGGAAAAAAACGAAAAAAAATATATATACACCTAATCTTATATATTCATGTACAACACTAATGATAAAAATATAAAAGATAATGCGTATTAGTGATGTGTATTGTTTACCTTCCTTATAATATAGAAGAATATTATAAAATTTTGAATTTCTCTAGCTATTTTTTGAATCATTTATGGTGTGGTTAAGGTTCTTTTAAAGCATTAATAATGATCTTAATCTTTTGAGTAAACTTCAAAATACATCCCTGTAGTTTACTCAATTTCGCACCATACATCCCTCTCGAAAAAGTTACAACAAATACATCCTTCCGTTAGTAAAAGTGAACCAATATACATCCCTCAGTTAAAAAAAGGACTAATGGTGCAAATTTTTTCTCCGTTATCTCCTAACGAGATAGACCACATTGCACCGTTAGTCCTCTGGGTTAACGGTATTTGCACCGTTAGTCCTTTTCTTCCATTTTTTAAGTTAAAAAAATTTAAAATTAAAAAAAAAAAAAAAAAGTTAAAATTAAAAAAAAAGGAAAAAAATTTAAAAAATTATTTTTTTTAAAGTTAATATTTAAAAAAAAAAAACAAAATTTTTTTAAAAAATTAATATTTGCGAATTTTTTTTTTTTTTTTTTTTTTTTTTTTTTTTTTTTTTTATAAATACGCATTTTTTTAAAAAATTTAAAAAAAGAGAAAAAAATTTAAAAAATTATTTTTTTAAAGTTAATATTTAAAAAAAATCAAAATTTTAAAAAAAATTTAATATTTTAGAAAAAAAAAATTAATTTTTTTTATAAAAAAATTAATTTTTTTTAAATTAATATTTATAAAAAAAACTAATTTTAAAAAAATGTGTATTTTTTTAAAATAAAAAATGCGTATTTAAAAAAAAATAATTTTTTTTATAAATATTAATTTAAAAAAAAATAATTTTTGCGAAAAAATATTTTGATTTTCGAAAATAATTTTTTTCGAAAATATTAATTTTTTAAAAAAATTTTGATTTTTTTCGAAAATAATTTTTTTAAAAAATTTAAAAAAAAAAATTTGATTTTCGAAAATATTAATTTTTTAAAAAAATTTTGATTTTCGAAAATATTAATTTTTTTCGAAAATAATTTAATTTTTTTTTTGAAAATATTAATTTTTTAAAAAAATTTTGATTTTTTTTTAAATATTAACTTTAAAAAAAATTAATTTTTTAAATTTTTTTCCTTTTTTTTTTTTTAATTTTAACTTTTTTTTTTTAATTTTAAATTTTTTTAACTTAAAAAATGTTAGAAAAGGACTAACGGTGCAAATACCGTTAACCCAGAGGACTAACGGTGCAATGTGCACTATTTCGTTAGGAGATAACGGAGAAAAAATTTGCACCGTTAGTCCTTTTTTTAACTGAGGGATGTATATTGGTTCAGTTTTACTAACGGAGGGATGTATTTGTTGCAACTTTTTCGAGAGGGATGTATGGTGCGAAATTGAGTAAACCACAGGGATGTATTTTGAAGTTTACTCTAATCTTTTTAAATGGATCTCTATGGATCTCTAATGTTTTTTATTTCCGAAAATTGGGATATCATAGTACCTTGTTGACCATTCAAAATGAATAATGTTTTTTATTCAAAATGAATACTGTTTCCGAAAATTGGCATAGTACCTCGTTGACCATTCAAATTGGGATATCATAGTGAACTTTTGGAACATTGTGAGGATCGGAGAATGTAGGAGCTATGGACTGTAGGGCTGTCTTGATGTGGGGTCGACTTCGGTGTGTTGGTTGTGAGAGTGTGACATGTCTTTTGGTTGATGATTAGTAGTTTAAGAGCATGCGGTAAGATCACCTTACCCATGCGTTAAAAGTTAACACACCACCAGAACTTTGCAATGTTAACTTACCGGCGATCAAGTTAAGTTAAAAGTTAACACCCACGTTAAAAGCTTAACCCACGTTAAAAATCACTACGGACAAAAAAAATAAAAAATAAAAAAATAAAAAAAAAATAAAAATAAAAAATAAAAAATCATCCCACCCCCCTCTAACGGGGTTGAAATTGAAAATACTAATTGAGGTGGAGTTAAGTTAAGGTGCGTTAAATGTAAGTTATTTTACCGGGGTTGAAAGTGATGAGTTAAGTTAAATGGTAAAAGCTGATGTTGCGCTGAGCTGACAGTGTGTTAACCCCACGTTATCTTACCCTCTAAGGTGATGATTATGTGTAGTTTTTTTTTAACCATTTTTCGTGTAGTGATTATACTAAAGGGCAATTAATTTTTTAACCCTGTCGCTAGAAGTGTTTTGTGACCCGAAAAAAGTAGTTTGACTAAAAAGGACCTAGAAACCGGCGAATTTTTTTGAAAAATTGAGAAGACGACATGTGAAACTTAAAAGTGACGCCTAACTTGGTTTAAAAATGTGCGCATCAATGCGCAAATTGCACGCATCGTTGAATTGCATTTGAAATTTCACATTATGGTGCCTAATGCAAGGTCATCCCAGAATGCGTTCGCATTAGACCGCAATTTACCGCATTTGTGTAATGCTAGCAACGGTCGCAATTGTCGCAATCTAGAATTTAGGTAATTTATGTCAAAAATAAACCGTATAAAAGAGATCCAAATATTCAAATGTGATTTTAAAGATAGAATTTGTTAAAAGACATACAAAATAACGAAAATATAGTATCTTGTGTTTTTTTAAGTGTTTTATGTCAAACTTTGCTTTCGACTTATTTATTTTATTAACGAGTTATTGGTCTAATTTCAATATGCTAGTAACTTATATCATATGTTTATTGCATGTACTTGGTCCTTGGTAGAATATATTATGCATAAATAAGTTTCATACTTTTTTAAATGCTAAACGCAATGTGTCCAAATTGCGCTCGCATTCGCATCATGCATCACGCAATGGATTTTAGGACCTTTAGCGCATCGGATCGCAAAACGCATTTTTAAACCAAGACGCCTAATCATTAAAGTTGTACTTTGTGTCATAGCCCGCTATGTGTACTTTTTAAGCGACTTTTCACACATTAAGCGACCTTTTTATAAAATCATTAAAAAAAAATTGTTTTTTTTTTGAAATTAATTTAAAAAAAATAATTTTTTTCGAAATGAATTTGTTAGAAAAATTATTTATTTTTTAAATTATTTTTTTTGAAATTAATTTTTTTCGAAATTCTTTTTTCGAAACATTATTTTTTTAGAAAAATCATTTTTTTTTTCAAAAATTAAATTCTTTTTTCAAAATTATTTTTTTTAGAAAGATTATTTTTTTTCGAAATTAAATTTTTTCGAAAAAAAATTAATTTTAAAAAAGGACGTTTGATGTGTAAAAAGTTGCTGTAAAAAAGTCACTTAAAAAGTACACACAGTGTGCTATGACACAAAATACATATTTAATGATTGGGCGCCACTTTTTAAGTGCCACATGTCGCCTTCTCAATTTTTCAAGAAAAGTCGCCGGTTTCTAGCTATGTCCTTTTTAGGCAAGTGATTTTTTCTGGGCCACAAAAACCCAACACTTCTAGCGACCGGGTTAAAAAATTAATTTCCCGTTATACTAATTTGGACGGTTTTGCACTCAACATCAAATTATGTGTTGGAATGATTTTTGCAAGTTTTAGTTTAAGTGACAAAATATAGGGTTAGAAACTTTGAGTAAATGTTTTGAACCCCGGTTTGATCCAGTCTGTTTAATTAGTTGAGCAGATTCAAAAGATCAACAACACTGGTTTAAATAGTAAACAATCGGTGTCTATAAGTGGAATATAATACAAACCGGTTTCTTAAAAGAAACCGGTGTCTCTACTAATATTCTAAGACCGGTCTTTTTCACAGAACCAATTTTTCTTAATTTTTAAATTAAAGAGAGTGGTTATTCTATGACAACCGGCTTTTTACACTTTCCCTACCCCATATTTTTTACAATAGGAACTGGTTACCGGTTTCTATTAGGGGATGTTTATATTCTTTTTTGTGGTAGTGGTTGAAAGTTTTGTATGGGCGGGGTTTGGAACTAAGTGGATTTACAATGCCTTTGCTGGAAAAATCTTTATTTAAACACTATACCTTTAAACATCTTATACAAATACTTTATTTTTAAACTAAACTTTATGAACTCACCAACCGTTGGTTGACACTTTTTAGCATGTTTATCTCAGGTTATTAAGACGATAGTGGAGGCATGGATTCTAGAGTCAAGGGCATACTTGAAGACTCATATCTATCTTTATCATTCGATACATTTTTAAAACTTTATGTAATCTTTATTCTGAATCTCTTGTCTAAACTCTGATTTTAATAATTCGAATGATAACTTTTCAAAACGTCTCATTTAGAGGTCGTTTTCTATACCTTGATCTTTATTATGAAGTAATACCTCCTGAATTCTATTGCTTCCACTGCGGTATTTAGGGGGTGTTACAAATATGTTATTAAGTAATTATACAATGACAATCTTACAAAAATATAGTAAAATTTCAATGCTAGTAAAATGCTCCCTCAATGTCATTGAACACGTTTTTTTTTTTTTTTTTTTTTTTTTTTTTTTTTTTATATATATATATATATATATATTTAGAAATACAGTATATTTATTGTGCATTTTAGATGTTGTACTTTTTGCAGTATTTGGTGTTTATGCTTTAAATACTATACATTTATATTACACAGTTTATATACTTTTTGCATTTATAGTATACATTAATATTACACACTTTATGCTTTAAATTACACACTTTATGCTTTAAATACACATTTATATTACACAGTTTATATTACACATTTGTAGTATACATTTATATTACACATTTATTGTAGACATTTATAGTATACATTTATATTACACATTTATATAGTATACATTGATATTACACATTTATAGTAGACATTTATATTACGCATTCATAGTATACATTTATATTACACATTTATTGTAGACATTTTGATACGACCCGGTTAGGGGTTGTATCGGGATAAGGCACCACTTCAAGCGTGTGCTGGCACCGTCAGAAAATAGAAGAGAAGAACTAGAGATTTGTTTATTAACTTTTGAGTGATTGATTATAATTAATGATTACAAAAGTACTTATAAGACAAAGTAAACCCTAAGACCTAAATAAGCCATGGGCTCGGGCCCAGGCGTATCATTCCCTACTCCTTCAAAACCACCTTGCCCTCAAGGTGTTGTCTTAAAACATTCTTAATCGACTTTCCTAAAAAAACATGAAAATAATCTTAAACAAAGACATGTAAATAAAGATAGATTATATGACATAATCTTTATGCCATACGTTTGGACTTCTTGAGTCTTTTGGGCAGTCCGTCCTCCTGCAACATTGGCGTAATCCGGGATCCCATAATTTTCTTTGAATTGCAGCCTTCACCTTTTCCTTCTTTCGTATTCCTTTGCCTTGGACATAACACAACATCATTCTTCCGTCTTCCGCTACACATGCCATAACACTCTCCACTCCTTCAAAAATCACCTTGCCCTCAAGGTGATACAAAAAATATGCAGATTGAGAGTCCGCTAATTCCTCGCTTAAATTCAAATTTATTTCATCCAAACCACTATCAAATTCACCACCTCCATCCTTAAGTGTCGATATCACTCTACTCAACTCATCCTCGACAATCTTAAGCACTTCGCCACCACCCACAACCTCTTCAACTCCAATATACTCATCAACATTCAATGACTCTTCAGCCGCTTTAAGTGAAACAAATTCACCCTCTAATGGTAGAATGACATCTATTTTCTTTTCAACGATATGCTCGTTCTCTTCCCTTGCAATTGTCTCAAAACGAACCTCGGTGATACGAGCTTTGAAGAAGTCTTCTCCCAAAGTTAAAGGATTGGACCTCAAAAATTCCCAAATATCTAGGTTCGCGAAGCGTGTTTCCGCCGTACGGGTCAATGAAAAAGCTTCGTCTAACATTTTGGGATTTGACCGTAAGAGTAAACATTGTAGATCCAGTTTAAGTTCAGAGATATAAAACGATATAAGTAAAGATTCAGATATCCCTGTTACTCGATTTGCAAGTACCATAAACTCACTCTGATATTCAACCACGTTACCCATTTGCAAGAGCTTAGATAGTGCATCCCGATCGCTGCTGCCCGATGCCATGAACAATATCTCGAAGAAGAAATTTTTTTTTCCTGATGAACAGTAACCGTGAATAGTGATCGATGAACAGTACTCCGGAATGAATAGTGCTGATAAACAGTGTTCGATGAACAGTTTTTTTTTTTTTTTTTTTTTTTTTTTTTTTTTTTTTTTTTTTTATTTAATTTTATGGGAAGATTGGAACCCTAATCAAAAACCCTCTCAACGAGAGCTCTCAATGAAAGCATCAATTGATACGACCCGGTTAGGGGTTGTATCGGGATAAGGCACCAATTCAAGCATGTGCTGGCTCCGTCAGAAAATAGAAGAGAAGAACTAGAGATTTGTTTATTAACTTTTGAGTGATTGATTATAATTAATGATTACAAAAGTACTTATAAGATAAAGTAAACCTTAAGACCTAAATAAGCCATGGGCTCGGGCCCAGACGTATCATTCCCCACTCCTTCAAAACCACCTTGCCCTCAAGGTGTTGTCTTAAAACATTCTTAATCGACTTTCCTAAAAAAACATGAAAATAATCTTAAACAAAGACATGTAAATAAAGATAGATTATATGACAAAATCTTTATGCCATACGTTTGGACTTCTTGAGTCTTTTGGGCAGTCCGTCCTCCTGCAACATTGGCGTAATCCGGGATCCCATAATTTTCTTTGAATTGCAGCCTTCACCTTTTCCTTCTTTCGTATTCCTTTGCCTTGGACATAACACAACATCATTCTTCCGTCTTCCGCTACACATGCCATAACACTCTCCACTCCTTCAAAAATCACCTTGCCCTCAAGGTGATACAAAAAATATGCAGATTGAGAGTCCGCTAATTCCTCGCTTAAATTCAAATTTATTTCATCCAAACCACTATCAAATTCACCACCTCTATCCTTAAGTGTCGATATCACTCTACTCAACTCATCCTCAACAACCTTAAGCACTTCGCCACCACCCACAACCTCTTCAACTCCAATATACTCATCAGCATTCAATGACTCTTCAGCCGCTTTAAGTGAAACAAATTCACCCTCTAATGGTAGAATGACATCTATTTTCTTTTCAACGATATGCTCGTTCTCTTCCCTTGCAATTGTCTCAAAACGAACCTCGGTGATACGAGCTTTGAAGAAGTCTTCTCCCAAAGTTAAAGGATTGGACCTCAAAAATTCCCAAATATCTAGGTTCGCGAAGCGTGTTTCCGCCGCACGGGTCAATGAAAAAGCTTCGTCTAACATTTTGGGATTTGACCGTAAGAGTAAACATTGTAGATCCAGTTTAAGTTCAGAGATATAAAACGATATAAGTAAAGATTCAGATATCCCTGTTACTCGATTTGCAAGTACCATAAACTCACTCTGATATTCAACCACGTTACCCATTTGCAAGAGCTTAGATAGTGCATCCCGATCGCTGCTGCCCGATGCCATGAACAATATCTCGAAGAAGAAAATTTTTTTTCCTGATGAACAGTAACCGTGAATAGTGATCGATGAACAGTACTCCGGAATGAATAGTGCTGATAAACAGTGTTCGATGAACAGTATTTTTTTTTTTTTTTTAAATTTTATAGGAAGATTGGAACCCTAATAAAAAACCCTCTCAACGAGAGCTCTCAATGAAAGCATCAATTGATACGACCCGGTTAGGGGTTGTATCGGGATAAGGCACCAATTCAAGCATGTGCTGGCTCCGTCAGAAAATAGAAGAGAAGAACTAGAGATTTGTTTATTAACTTTTGAGTGATTGATTATAATTAATGATTACAAAAGTACTTATAAGACAAAGTAAACCTTAAGACCTAAATAAGCCATGGGCTCGGGCCCAGGCGTATCATTCCCCACTCCTTCAAAACCACCTTGCCCTCAAGGTGTTGTCTTAAAACATTCTTAATCGACTTTCCTAAAAAAACATGAAAATAATCTTAAACAAAGACATGTAAATAAAGATAGATTATATGACATAATCTATATGCCATACGTTTGGACTTCTTGAGTCTTTTGGGCAGTCCGTCCTCCTGCAACATTGGCGTAATCCGGGATCCCATAATTTTCTTTGAATTGCAGCCTTCACCTTTTCCTTCTTTCGTATTCCTTTGCCTTGGACATAACACAACATCATTCTTCCGTCTTCCGCTACACATGCCATAACACTCTCCACTCCTTCAAAAATCACCTTGCCCTCAAGGTGATACAAAAAATATGCAGATTGAGAGTCTGCTAATTCCTCGCTTAAATTCAAATTTATTTCATCCAAACCACTATCAAATTCATCACCTCTATCCTTAAGTGTCGATATCACTCTACTCAACTCATCCTCGACAACCTTAAGCACTTCGCCACCACCCACAACCTCTTCAACTCCAATATACTCATCAGCATTCAATGACTCTTCAGCCGCTTTAAGTGAAACAAATTCACCCTCTAATGGTAGAATGACATCTATTTTCTTTTCAACGATATGCTCGTTCTCTTCCCTTGCAATTGTCTCAAAACGAACCTCGGTGATACGAGCTTTGAAGAAGTCTTCTCCCAAAGTTAAAGGATTGGACCTCAAAAATTCCCAAATATCTAGGTTCGCGAAGCGTGTTTCCGCCGCACGGGTCAATGAAAAAGCTTCGTCTAACATTTTGGGATTTGACCGTAAGAGTAAACATTGTAGATCCAGTTTAAGTTCAGAGATATAAAACGATATAAGTAAAGATTCAGATATCCCTGTTACTCGATTTGCAAGTACCATAAACTCACTCTGATATTCAACCACGTTACCCATTTGCAAGAGCTTAGATAGTGCATCCCGATCGCTGCTGCCCGATGCCATGAACAATATCTCGAAGAAGAAAATTTTTTTTCCTGATGAACAGTAACCGTGAATAGTGATCGATGAACAGTACTCCGGAATGAATAGTGCTGATAAACAGTGTTCGATGAACAGTATTTTTTTTTTTTTTTTTTTAAATTTTATGGGAAGATTGGAACCCTAATAAAAAACCCTCTCAACGAGAGCTCTCAATGAAAGCATCAATTGATACGACCCGGTTAGGGGTTGTATCGGGATAAGGCACCAATTCAAGCATGTGCTGGCTCCGTCAGAAAATAGAAGAGAAGAACTAGAGATTTGTTTATTAACTTTTGAGTGATTGATTATAATTAATGATTACAAAAGTACTTATAAGACAAAGTAAACCTTAAGACCAAAATAAGCCATGGGCTCGGGCCCAGGCGTATCATTCCCCACTCCTTCAAAACCACCTTGCCCTCAAGGTGTTGTCTTAAAACATTCTTAATCGACTTTCCTAAAAAAACATGAAAATAATCTTAAACAAAGACATGTAAATAAAGATAGATTATATGACATAATCTTTATGCCATACGTTTGGACTTCTTGAGTCTTTTGGGCAGTCCGTCCTCCTGCAACATTGGCGTAATCCGGGATCCCATAATTTTCTTTGAATTGCAGCCTTCACCTTTTCCTTCTTTCGTATTCCTTTGCCTTGGACATAACACAACATCATTCTTCCGTCTTCCGCTACTCATGCCATAACACTCTCCACTCCTTCAAAAATCACCTTGCCCTCAAGGTGATACAAAAAATATGCAGATTGAGAGTCTGCTAATTCCTCGCTTAAATTCAAATTTATTTCATCCAAACCACTATCAAATTCACCACCTCTATCCTTAAGTGTCGATATCACTCTACTCAACTCATCCTCGACAACCTTAAGCACTTCGCCACCACCCACAACCTCTTCAACTCCAATATACTCATCAGCATTCAATGACTCTTCCGCCGCTTTAAGTGAAACAAATTCACCCTCTAATGGTAGAATGACATCTATTTTCTTTTCAACGATATGCTCGTTCTCTTCCCTTGCAATTGTCTCAAAACGAACCTCGGTGATACGAGCTTTGAAGAAGTCTTCTCCCAAAGTTAAAGGATTGGACCTCAAAAATTCCCAAATATCTAGGTTCGCGAAGCGTGTTTCCGCCGCACGGGTCAATGAAAAAGCTTCGTCTAACATTTTGGGATTTAACCGTAAGAGTAAACATTGTAGATCCAGTTTAAGTTCAGAGATATAAAACGATATAAGTAAAGATTCAGATATCCCTGTTACTCGATTTGCAAGTACCATAAACTCACTCTGATATTCAACCACGTTACCCATTTGCAAGAGCTTAGATAGTGCATCCCGATCGCTGCTGCCCGATGCCATGAACAATATCTCGAAGAAGAAAATTTTTTTTCCTGATGAACAGTAACCGTGAATAGTGATCGATGAACAGTACTCCGGAATGAATAGTGCTGATAAACAGTGTTCGATGAACAGTATTTTTTTTTTTTTTTTTAAATTTTATGGGAAGATTGGAACCCTAATAAAAAACCCTCTCAACGAGAGCTCTCAATGAAAGCATCAATTGATACGACCCGGTTAGGGGTTGTATCGGGATAAGGCACCAATTCAAGCATGTGCTGGCTCCGTCAGAAAATAGAAGAGAAGAACTAGAGATTTGTTTATTAACTTTTGAGTGATTGATTATAATTAATGATTACAAAAGTACTTATAAGACAAAGTAAACCTTAAGACCTAAATAAGCCATGGGCTCGGGCCCAGGCGTATCATTCCCCACTCCTTCAAAACCACCTTGCCCTCAAGGTGTTGTCTTAAAACATTCTTAATCGACTTTCCTAAAAAAACATGAAAATAATCTTAAACAAAGACATGTAAATAAAGATAGATTATATGACATAATCTTTATGCCATACGTTTGGACTTCTTGAGTCTTTTGGGCAGTCCGTCCTCCTGCAACATTGGCGTAATCCGGGATCCCATAATTTTCTTTGAATTGCAGCCTTCACCTTTTCCTTCTTTCGTATTCCTTTGCCTTGGACATAACACAACATCATTCTTCCGTCTTCCGCTACACATGCCATAACACTCTCCACTCCTTCAAAAATCACCTTGCCCTCAAGGTGATACAAAAAATATGCAGATTGAGAGTCTGCTAATTCCTCGCTTAAATTCAAATTTATTTCATCCAAACCACTATCAAATTCACCACCTCCGTCCTTAAGTGTCGATATCACTCTACTCAACTCATCCTCGACAATCTTAAGCACTTCGCCACCACCCACAACCTCTTCAACTCCAATATACTCATCAACATTCAATGACTCTTCAGCCGCTTTAAGTGAAACAAATTCACCCTCTAATGGTAGAATGACATCTATTTTCTTTTCAACGATATGCTCGTTCTCTTCCCTTGCAATTGTCTCAAAACGAACCTCGGTGATACGAGCTTTGAAGAAGTCTTCTCCCAAAGTTAAAGGATTGGACCTCAAAAATTCCCAAATATCTAGGTTCGCGAAGCGTGTTTCCGCCGTACGGGTCAATGAAAAAGCTTCGTCTAACATTTTGGGATTTGACCGTAAGAGTAAACATTGTAGATCCAGTTTAAGTTCAGAGATATAAAACGATATAAGTAAAGATTCAGATATCCCTGTTACTCGATTTGCAAGTACCATAAACTCACTCTGATATTCAACCACGTTACCCATTTGCAAGAGCTTAGATAGTGCATCCCGATCGCTGCTGCCCGATGCCATGAACAATATCTCGAAGAAGAAATTTTTTTTTCCTGATGAACAGTAACCGTGAATAGTGATCGATGAACAGTACTCCGGAATGAATAGTGCTGATAAACAGTGTTCGATGAACAGTTTTTTTTTTTTTTTTTTTTTTTTTTTTTTTTTTTTTTTTTTTTTTTTAATTTTATGGGAAGATTGGAACCCTAATCAAAAACCCTCTCAACGAGAGCTCTCAATGAAAGCATCAATTGATACGACCCGGTTAGGGGTTGTATCGGGATAAGGCACCAATTCAAGCATGTGCTGGCTCCGTCAGAAAATAGAAGAGAAGAACTAGAGATTTGTTTATTAACTTTTGAGTGATTGATTATAATTAATGATTACAAAAGTACTTATAAGATAAAGTAAACCTTAAGACCTAAATAAGCCATGGGCTCGGGCCCAGACGTATCATTCCCCACTCCTTCAAAACCACCTTGCCCTCAAGGTGTTGTCTTAAAACATTCTTAATCGACTTTCCTAAAAAAACATGAAAATAATCTTAAACAAAGACATGTAAATAAAGATAGATTATATGACATAATCTTTATGCCATACGTTTGGACTTCTTGAGTCTTTTGGGCAGTCCGTCCTCCTGCAACATTGGCGTAATCCGGGATCCCATAATTTTCTTTGAATTGCAGCCTTCACCTTTTCCTTCTTTCGTATTCCTTTGCCTTGGACATAACACAACATCATTCTTCCGTCTTCCGCTACACATGCCATAACACTCTCCACTCCTTCAAAAATCACCTTGCCTTCAAGGTGATACAAAAAATATGCAGATTGAGAGTCTGCTAATTCCTCGCTTAAATTCAAATTTATTTCATCCAAACCACTATCAAATTCACCACCTCTCTCCTTAAGTGTCGATATCACTCTACTCAACTCATCCTCGACAACCTTAAGCACTTCGCCACCACCCACAACCTCTTCAACTCCAATATACTCATCAGCATTCAATGACTCTTCAGCCGCTTTAAGTGAAACAAATTCACCCTCTAATGGTAGAATGACATCTATTTTCTTTTCAACGATATGCTCGTTCTCTTCCCTTGCAATTGTCTCAAAACGAACCTCGGTGATACGAGCTTTGAAGAAGTCTTCTCCCAAAGTTAAAGGATTGGACCTCAAAAATTCCCAAATATCTAGGTTCGCGAAGCGTGTTTCCGCCGCACGGGTCAATGAAAAAGCTTCGTTTAACATTTTGGGATTTGACCGTAAGAGTAAACATTGTAGATCCAGTTTAAGTTCAGAGATATAAAACAATATAAGTAAAGATTCAGATATCCCTGTTACTCGATTTGCAAGTACCATAAACTCACTCTGATATTCAACCACGTTACCCATTTGCAAGAGCTTAGATAGTGCATCCCGATCGCTGCTGCCCGATGCCATGAACAATATCTCGAAGAAGAAAAATTTTTTTCCTGATGAACAGTAACCATGAATAGTGATCGATGAACAGTACTCCGGAATGAATAGTGCTGATAAACAGTGTTCGATGAACAGTAGTTTTTTTTTTTTTTTTTTTTTTTTTTTTAAATTTTATGGGAAGATTGGAACCCTAATAAAAAACCCTCTCAACGAGAGTTCTCAATGAAAGCATCAATTGATACGACCCGGTTAGGGGTTGTATCGGGATAAGGCACCAATTCAAGCATGTGCTGGCTCCGTCAGAAAATAGAAGAGAAGAACTAGAGATTTGTTTATTAACTTTTGAGTGATTGATTATAATTAATGATTACAAAAGTACTTATAAGACAAAGTAAACCTTAAGACCTAAATAAGCCATGGGCTCGGGCCCAGGCGTATCATTCCCCACTCCTTCAAAACCACCTTGCCCTCAAGGTGTTGTCTTAAAACATTCTTAATCGACTTTCCTAAAAAAACATGAAAATAATCTTAAACAAAGACATGTAAATAAAGATAGATTATATGACATAATCTTTATGCCATACGTTTGGACTTCTTGAGTCTTTTGGGCAGTCCGTCCTCCTGCAACATTGGCGTAATCCGGGATCCCATAATTTTCTTTGAATTGCAGCCTTCACCTTTTCCTTCTTTCGTATTCCTTTGCCTTGGACATAACACAACATCATTCTTCCGTCTTCCGCTACACATGCCATAACACTCTCCACTCCTTCAAAAATCACCTTGCCCTCAAGGTGATACAAAAAATATGCAGATTGAGAGTCTGCTAATTCCTCGCTTAAATTCAAATTTATTTCATCCAAACCACTATCAAATTCACCACCTCTATCCTTAAGTGTCGATATCACTCTACTCAACTCATCCTCGACAACCTTAAGCACTTCGCCACCACCCACAACCTCTTCAACTCCAATATACTCATCAGCATTCAATGACTCTTCAGCCGCTTTAAGTGAAACAAATTCACCCTCTAATGGTAGAATGACATCTATTTTCTTTTCAACGATATGCTCGTTCTCTTCCCTTGCAATTGTCTCAAAACGAACCTCGGTGATACGAGCTTTGAAGAAGTCTTCTCCCAAAGTTAAAGGATTGGACCTCAAAAATTCCCAAATATCTAGGTTCGCGAAGCGTGTTTCCGCCGCACGGGTCAATGAAAAAGCTTCGTCTAACATTTTGGGATTTGACCGTAAGAGTAAACATTGTAGATCCAGTTTAAGTTCAGAGATATAAAACGATATAAGTAAAGATTCAGATATCCCTGTTACTCGATTTGCAAGTACCATAAACTCACTCTGATATTCAACCACGTTACCCATTTGCAAGAGCTTAGATAGTGCATCCCGATCGCTGCTGCCCGATGCCATGAACAATATCTCGAAGAAGAAAATTTTTTTTCCTGATGAACAGTAACCGTGAATAGTGATCGATGAACAGTACTCCGGAATGAATAGTGCTGATAAACAGTGTTCGATGAACAGTATTTTTTTTTTTTTTTTTTAAATTTTATGGGAAGATTGGAACCCTAATAAAAAACCCTCTCAACGAGAGCTCTCAATGAAAGCATCAATTGATACGACCCGGTTAGGGGTTGTATCGGGATAAGGCACCAATTCAAGCATGTGCTGGCTCCGTCAGAAAATAGAAGAGAAGAACTAGAGATTTGTTTATTAACTTTTGAGTGATTGATTATAATTAATGATTACAAAAGTACTTATAAGACAAAGTAAACCTTAAGACCTAAATAAGCCATGGGCTCGGGCCCAGGCGTATCATTCCCCACTCCTTCAAAACCACCTTGCCCTCAAGGTGTTGTCTTAAAACATTCTTAATCGACTTTCCTAAAAAAACATGAAAATAATCTTAAACAAAGACATGTAAATAAAGATAGATTATATGACATAATCTTTATGCCATACGTTTGGACTTCTTGAGTCTTTTGGGCAGTCCGTCCTCCTGCAACATTGGCGTAATCCGGGATCCCATAATTTTCTTTGAATTGCAGCCTTCACCTTTTCCTTCTTTCGTATTCCTTTGCCTTGGACATAACACAACATCATTCTTCCGTCTTCCGCTACACATGCCATAACACTCTCCACTCCTTCAAAAATCACCTTGCCCTCAAGGTGATACAAAAAATATGCAGATTGAGAGTCTGCTAATTCCTCGCTTAAATTCAAATTTATTTCATCCAAACCACTATCAAATTCACCACCTCTATCCTTAAGTGTCGATATCACTCTACTCAACTCATCCTCGACAACCTTAAGCACTTCGCCACCACCCACAACCTCTTCAACTCCAATATACTCATCAGCATTCAATGACTCTTCAGCCGCTTTAAGTGAAACAAATTCACCCTCTAATGGTAGAATGACATCTATTTTCTTTTCAACGATATGCTCGTTCTCTTCCCTTGCAATTGTCTCAAAACGAACCTCGGTGATACGAGCTTTGAAGAAGTCTTCTCCCAAAGTTAAAGGATTGGACCTCAAAAATTCCCAAATATCTAGGTTCGCGAAGCGTGTTTCCGCCGCACGGGTCAATGAAAAAGCTTCGTCTAACATTTTGGGATTTGACCGTAAGAGTAAACATTGTAGATCCAGTTTAAGTTCAGAGATATAAAACGATATAAGTAAAGATTCAGATATCCCTGTTACTCGATTTGCAAGTACCATAAACTCACTCTGATATTCAACCACGTTACCCATTTGCAAGAGCTTAGATAGTGCATCCCGATCGCTGCTGCCCGATGCCATGAACAATATCTCGAAGAAGAAAATTTTTTTTCCTGATGAACAGTAACCATGAATAGTGATCGATGAACAGTACTCCGGAATGAATAGTGCTGATAAACAGTGTTCGATGAACAGTATTTTTTTTTTTTTTTTTTAAAATTTTATAGGAAGATTGGAACCCTAATAAAAAACCCTCTCAACGAGAGCTCTCAATGAAAGCATCAATTGATACGACCCGGTTAGGGGTTGTATCGGGATAAGGCACCAATTCAAGCATGTGCTGGCTCCGTCAGAAAATAGAAGAGAAGAACTAGAGATTTGTTTATTAACTTTTGAGTGATTGATTATAATTAATGATTACAAAAGTACTTATAAGACAAAGTAAACCTTAAGACCTAAATAAGCCATGGGCTCGGGCCCAGGCGTATCATTCCCCACTCCTTCAAAACCACCTTGCCCTCAAGGTGTTGTCTTAAAACATTCTTAATCGACTTTCCTAAAAAAACATGAAAATAATCTTAAACAAAGACATGTAAATAAAGATAGATTATATGACATAATCTTTATGCCATACGTTTGGACTTCTTGAGTCTTTTGGGCAGTCCGTCCTCCTGCAACATTGGCGTAATCCGGGATCCCATAATTTTCTTTGAATTGCAGCCTTCACCTTTTCCTTCTTTCGTATTCCTTTGCCTTGGACATAACACAACATCATTCTTCCGTCTTCCGCTACACATGCCATAACACTCTCCACTCCTTCAAAAATCACCTTGCCCTCAAGGTGATACAAAAAATATGCAGATTGAGAGTCCGCTAATTCCTCGCTTAAATTCAAATTTATTTCATCCAAACCACTATCAAATTCACCACCTCTATCCTTAAGTGTCGATATCACTCTACTCAACTCATCCTCGACAACCTTAAGCACTTCGCCACCACCCACAACCTCTTCAACTCCAATATACTCATCAGCATTCAATGACTCTTCAGCCGCTTTAAGTGAAACAAATTCACCCTCTAATGGTAGAATGACATCTATTTTCTTTTCAACGATATGCTCGTTCTCTTCCCTTGCAATTGTCTCAAAACGAACCTCGGTGATACGAGCTTTGAAGAAGTCTTCTCCCAAAGTTAAAGGATTGGACCTCAAAAATTCCCAAATATCTAGGTTCGCGAAGCGTGTTTCCGCCGCACGGGTCAATGAAAAAGCTTCGTCTAACATTTTGGGATTTGACCGTAAGAGTAAACATTGTAGATCCAGTTTAAGTTCAGAGATATAAAACGATATAAGTAAAGATTCAGATATCCCTGTTACTCGATTTGCAAGTACCATAAACTCACTCTGATATTCAACCACGTTACCCATTTGCAAGAGCTTAGATAGTGTGTCCCGATCGCTGCTGCCCGATGCCATGAACAATATCTCGAAGAAGAAAATTTTTTTTCCTTATGAACAGTAACCGTGAATAGTGATCGATGAACAGTACTCCGGAATGAATAGTGCTGATAAACAGTGTTCGATGAACAGTATTATTATTATTATTATTATTTTTTTTTTTTAATTTTGTGGGAAGATTGGAACCCTAATAAAAAACCCTCTCAACGAGAGCTCTCAATGAAAGCATCAATTGATACGACCCGGTTAGGGGTTGTATCGGGATAAGGCACCAATTCAAGCATGTGCTGGCTCCGTCAGAAAATAGAAGAGAAGAACTAGAGATTTGTTTATTAACTTTTGAGTGATTGATTATAATTAATGATTACAACAGTACTTATAAGACAAAGTAAACCTTAAGACCTAAATAAGCCATGGGCTCGGGCCCAGGCGTATCACATTTATAGTATACATTAATATTACACATTTATAGTAGACATTTATATTACACATTCATAGTATACATTTAGATTACACATTTATTGTAGACATTTATAGTGTACATTAATATTACACATTTATAGTAGACATTTATATTACACAGTTTATAGTAGACGTTTATATTATACATTCATAGTATACATTTATATTACACATTTATAGTATACATTTATATTACACCGTTTATATTGCACATTTATAGTATACATTTATATTACACATTTATAGTATGCATTTATATTACAGAACAAAAACAAAAACCCAAAGCAAAACTCCACTATATAAGCCTCATATCCAAAACACACAACTCCACACACAATCAATCCCCAAAACCATTAAAAAAAATGGACGGAACCGGAGTGGTAGCAGTTTACGGCAACGGAGCCTTAACAGAATCGAAAAAATCGACTTTCTCAGTGAAAGTAGGGCTAGCACAGATGCTGCGTGGTGGAGTAATAATGGACGTAGTAAACGCAGAACAAGCACGTATAGCAGAAGAAGCAGGTGCATGTGCCGTTATGGCATTAGAGCGAGTGCCAGCTGACATACGTGCACAAGGTGGTGTTGCACGTATGTCAGACCCACAGCTTATAAAAGAAATAAAACAAGCTGTGACTATACCTGTTATGGCTAAGGCTAGGATTGGTCATTTTGTTGAGACCCAGATATTGGAAGCTATTGGGGTTATTATGTGGATGAAAGTGAAGTCTTGACGTTGGCTGATGATCAGAACCATATTAATAAGCATAATTTCAGGATCCCTTTTGTTTGTGGATGTAGGAATTTGGGTGAGGCTTTGAGGAGGATTCGTGAGGGGGCTGCTATGATTAGGACTAAAGGAGAAGCTGGGACTGGTATGCTTTTTTTCTTTTTTGTTTTGATTTAATGTTATTGAATATCTTTTGTTGTATACTTACTTTTAAAGATGCTTATTAAAGTTGTTATTGACCCAAACATTCAAGGCTGCTTATATGCTTATTAGAAGAACTTGTAGATAAGCAAAGAAATGAGAAATGGAAACACTCTTTTGGTTCAAATTTGTTATTTGATTATTTTGCAAGTCAAATTTGTTATTTGATAATAACAAAATAAATAGATAAGCCGTTTCCATAAGCAGTCTCAAAAACCCCTGGTGATAAGCAGGTGTATGGAGTTATTAATCCAAACTTTTATTATAATTACGCTAATGAAACAAGCAGTTTCCATAATAGATGTATAAAACACAAATAAACGTAAACAGTTTTGATAAGCAAAACCCCTAAACCCTTTTGTTGTGTTGTAATTTGCGCAATAATGGTTTGTGCATTGAGATGGTTGGTGTAAAGTGAAAAGTTGTTATCAGTCAGGTAGAGTTATGTGGCGGGGTGTTTGGATGTGTGGTTTGAATAATAATGAATCTGATAATCATGGATAATAAGTGAGTGATAATGACCCGAGATAGTGGATTTATTGCAGCACTACCTTTAATGTGTCATTATAGATTAGCAAGTTGTAGACAAAGTAAAAAGGCATAATAAGTCTACATAAGTTATTTACTATGCTGTTTTACTTTTTTACCACTGGTTATTTCTTTAACTTCTACCTTGTTCTGGAATTATCTTTTAATTAAAACCTATAAGTAATGCTGTTTATCTGATTCATGATTATTCAATATAATCAAACCACACATCCAAACACGCCACAGAGTATGGAAATCTTTGATCTGTAATGTTACAAACATGACTTAAGGTAATTTGATGCAGATTAAATCTATTCTTTAGTTTGATTAACTACTTAAATGACACATGCTTTGTCCGTTCGTCTGTGTGCATACATTTGTGCCGTTTTGTAAAATACTTGAGAAGTTGGGATACATGATAACTTTTATCACCTATTATTACTTACATGACGTGAACAGGTTGGATAACAAGTTTATTGTGTGGATGAGAATTGAGTGGTTTAATGCATGCACTTTTCGTCTAATTCTTTAAATCGATGATAATAATTTCTGAATACAAATTCTTTTCAAAATACAAAACAATCTAGCTTATTTAAATAAAGTGACTTAGAATGAAATATCTAAAAGTTACACATTTGATCCATTTGTCATTTCTGTATTTATATTGTCATTTGAACCATTGTGGATATATTTATTCCAGTTGACTCATTTATAAGCAAGTGGATGGGAATGATATTTGGGATTTTATTTATTTATTTATTTTATACTGAGAAGTAAGTCATAAATAAGATAATGGTTTAGTTTGACAGAAGTTGCGGTGTTCGGTAATGCAAGGGGAACATTTGTCAAACCGCTCTTGTCATAACTGTGTATAATCCTGGTTATGATTTGCAGGTAACATCATTGAGGCAGTGAGACATGTTAGGTCTGTGATGGGTGACATTAGGGTTCTAGCAAACATGGATGATGATGAGGTGTTCACCTTTGCCAAGAAGATCGCAGCCCCATATGATTTGGTGATGCAGACAAAGCAATTGGGACGGCTCCCGGTCGTGCAGTTTGCAGCCGGTGGTGTTGCTACACCAGCTGATGCAGCTCTGATGATGCAGTTGGGATGTGATGGTGTTTTTGTTGGCTCAGGTGTGTTCAAAAGTGGTGATCCGGCTGGTAGGGCGCGTGCTATTGTTCAGGCGGTCACACATTACACTGACCCCGCTATGCTTGCAGAGGTGAGCTGTGGGTTGGGCGAAGCCATGGTTGGGTTGAACCTTGACAAGAATGTGGAAAGGTATGCTAACCGATCCGAGTAATCAAGACTGGTTGTGGAAGGGTATAACCTTTGTTTATTTAAGTATTGGGATTTTAGTATAAGTTTTTCTTATGCTTCTTTAAATAAAGAACATACAACTGTTGGGTTGTTGCAATCATTTGTATTTCCTTACTATGAAGTTAAATTTATGCTGCTGGTTTAGAGGGTCAAATTCCTTTGGGCTATGGCGGATGTAAGAAATTGAATTATTTAGATCTTTCTTTCAACCGGTTTGTCAGTCTTCCACCTCAGTTGGGAAACTGTACCAACCTTGGTCAATTTCCAGTTGTGGGAAGCGGGTTAACTGGTACGATACACTCTTCTTTTGGTCAGCTCACTAAGATGAGTCTCCTTTACCTTCTTGAAAACTTCTAGTCAGGAAAGATACCACCTGAGATAGGCATTTCTCGTCATTGTCTGATCTCCAACTTTACACGAATCAACTTGAAGGTAGAATTCCAAGTGAGCTTGGTATGCTCAACTTGACAAACCTTTCTCTGTTTACCAACCGTTTGAGAGGTGAGGTTCCAGTGAGTATTTGGAAAATCAAAAGACTAGAGTACATTCTTCTTTATGAGAATAGCCTTTATGGTGAATTACCCGTTGAGGTTGCCGAGATTAAGCTATTAAGAAACTTTACTCTCTTTAGCAATAATTTCTCTGGTATGATACCTCAAAGCTTAGGACTTGACGCAACTCAACTAATCTTAGCTTATTTCTTGGACCAATCCCACCACTGTGAGTAATCGTCGGAAAATAATACAAATAGTTAATAAGAATAGTTTATATGAATTGTATCGTTAAGGTATAAAGGAGAAGGAAAAAAACACAAAAAGTCATTGACAATTATAGAAATTATTTCCAAAAAGTCGGGTCATTGACAATTATAGAAATTATTTCCGAAGATGGAGATTTTTGATAATAATATTACCAAAAGCCTCTTACCACGGGAAATATCATCTATTGATCAGAACTTAAATCAGGAGCACTCACCTGAGTATAAAAACCAGCAATATTTGTTTTGCTTGACCGATGTGGGATTAAACTTTTTTTTCTTTTCTACATCTCCTTTCGAGGAAAAGTTGGAGGTGTACTTGAGCAAGCAAATTGAAAACATTGGACATAATGATAATTCACGAGAACATGTTTTACCACTTGGAAGTGCAATGGAAAATGCATGATGGCATAAAAGGCTCTGACAACCCAAGCAAGAACCACCGAAGTTTTCATGACTATGGAACACGTACGTACGAAGGCAGGTCTTCCTTATAAAGCTTCCAGTTCCTACACACATTCGTTAACTCGATCTTAAGCAACAAGGATAGTATGATTGCATCTATAAAGCTGTAGACTTAGTGCTTCCCTGCTTTAGCTCGAGCTATGTGAAACGTTAAACACATACGTACATACATATTCTAATGAGAACGTACTCGTTTAAAAAACCTTCCTTTATCAGCAAAATATTACGTAGTATTCTAATGAGATCTCCCCATTCGCCACCTCCCTCAGTCCCTCTCCACCTCTTTCGCGTTGTCCTCCTCTCCTCACCTCCAATCATCATCCTCTCCTTCTCAATCTCATCTTGTCTCATAACCAAATTCAAAAATGGCTTTGCATTTCATCAATCTCAAACAACAATGTCTATATCTCTTGGTACATGTGATTTATGTCTAATCAATAACCAAATGCATTTCGCTATTCGGCAACTTTCTAGTTGGTGTTAATAGAAACGGAACGCAGAATGATACTAGAACTGACTCGCGCTAAGGGCCGGTTTCATCTTTTAAATGGCACATATACTTGAGAAATTATTGATAGGATTAGATGCGACCGATCTTAGGTGATGTAAAAGCGTATGTAAGTCATGGCATTGTTTTATGACTTTAGGTGCAACAATGAGCGCAACAATAACAAATTTGGACTTGAAAGGATCCATAACATATGTTCGGCAATGGTAAATAAAGTTGGAGAAGGTTGCTACTTTTTGATAAAGAAAAAGGAAGGGGTGGTTTCATCCCACATAGGTCAAGCAAAAAAAATGTAACTACTTTATATATTGAGGTGAGTGTTTTTTATTCAAGTTGAGACTAAGACACTGTTATCATTACATGTCCAAGTATTTAATGATTTTATTTGTGTTTAATGATTATAAAAATAAAAATCATTCCATACATGTGTCATGAATGATACAAGTCATTGACTTTTTGTGTTTTTTTTTAAGGATTAATTTCAAATATCACCCTACCATAATGTACAACATTTTTAATGCATGTTTGGTTATATATTAAATTTTCAACTATAAAGGGGAGATATGAAATCGCCCACTTTTTTTTTATTATTTTTTTTAATATGTAGGTCAGCAAATATACTGTATGCTCTGTGTTAGTTTCGTGAATAGACATTTTCAATTTGTATTCTACATTCATCATTTATAGTACAAGTGTCATTGTTTTGTTGCAGACTTATTGATTTATGCATTTCGTTCAATCATCAAAGATGCCCATCTCATGTTTATCTGAATCCAAAGACGTGTTATTCAGTCTCTTGAAGTCACTCAATATTGTGATTCTTCTAAAAGAGCGAGTGTGATGACTCATAGAGCTCATAGTGTTGATGACTTTTCTATTCAGCACATGTTAGGCTCCGAGAGAGAGAGAGGAAGTTGCAGCAAGTATTATCGAGTCCATCAGAATCGAAGAATTCGGTTTGGACCTAAAGCTTTCAATCACAGAAAGTAGAAGTTTAAAGAAACAACACACTTGTTTAGGAAGGGCAATTCATTGTCTTTCACAAGACTTATATTCCCAAGATTTGCACTTTGTCCTGGAGCCTGTATGTTTCTATCTTTGTCCTTTCATATGCTCCTTTTTAAGATATTTACCAATATATAGTGGCATGTGTTGGAATTTAAATATCGTTTTAATCCAAACAAGAACAAGGATCAAATCTTCTTGTCTTCTCTTCAATAAGAACAAATAGGATTAACGTGGAACCCCTTACCTTTTTGTTCCACAATCCAAGATCAATAATTAAAGCAAGTTATATCTGAGATCTTGTACACACGTACTATAACCAATCAAAGGTTGATTTTTGCAAGTTTTAGTTTAAGTGACAAAATATAGGGTTAGAAACTTTGAGTAAATGTTTTGAACCCCGGTTTGATCCAGTCTGTTTACTTGGTTGAGCAGATTCAAAGGATCATCAACACTGGTTTTATAGTAAACAATCAGTGTCTATAAGTGGAATATAATACAAACCGGTTTCTTAAAAGAAACCGGTGTCTTTACTAATATTCTAAGACTGGTCTTTTTCACAGAACCAGTTTTTCTTAATTTTTACATTAAAGAGAGTGGTTATTCTATGACAACCGGCTTTTTACACTTTCCCTACCCCATATATTTTATAATAGGAACTGGTTATTATATAACCGGTTTCTATTAGGGGATGTTTATGTTCTTTTTTGTGGTAGTGGTTGCAAGTTTTGTATGGGCGGGGCTTGGAACTGAGTATATTTACAATGCCTTTGCTGGAAAAATCTTTATTTAAACACTATACCTTTAAACATCTTATACAAATACTTTACATTTAAACTAAACTCTATGAACTCACCAACCGTTGGTTGACACTTTTTAGCATGTTTATCTCAGGTTATTAAGACGATAGTGGATACATATATAGTACAAGTGTCATTGTTTTGTTGCAGACTTATTGATTTATGCATTTCGTTCAATCATCAAAGATGCCCATCTCATGTTTATCTGAATCCAAAGACGTGTTATTCAGTCTCTTGAAGTCACTCAATATTGTGATTCTTCTAAAAGAGCGAGTGTGATGACTCATAGAGCTCATAGTGTTGATGACTTTTCTATTCAGCACATGTTAGGCTCCGAGAGAGAGAGAGGAAGTTGCAGCAAGTATTATCGAGTCCATCAGAATCGAAGAATTCAGTTTGGACCTAAAGCTTTCAATCACAGAAAGTAGAAGTTTAAAGAAACAACACACTTGTTTAGGAAGGGCAATTCATTGTCTTTCACAAGACTTATATTCCCAAGATTTGCACTTTGTCCCGGAGCCTGTATGTTTCTATCTTTGTCCTTTCATATGCTCCTTTTTAAGATATTTACCAATATATAGTGGCATGTGTTGGAATTTAAATATCGTTTTAATCCAAACAAGAACAAGGATCAAATCTTCTTGTCTTCTCTTCAATAAGAACAAATAGGATTAACGTGGAACCCCTTACCTTTTTGTTCCACAATCCAAGATCAATAATTAAAGCAAGTTATATCTGAGATCTTGTACACACGTACTATAACCAATCAAAGGTTGATTTTTGCAAGTTTTAGTTTAAGTGACAAAATATAGGGTTAGAAACTTTGAGTAAATGTTTTGAACCCCGGTTTGATCCAGTCTGTTTACTTGGTTGAGCAGATTCAAAAGATCATCAACACTGGTTTTATAGTAAACAATCAGTGTCTATAAGTGGAATATAATACAAACCGGTTTCTTAAAAGAAACCGGTGTCTTTACTAATATTCTAAGACTGGTCTTTTTCACAGAACCAGTTTTTCTTAATTTTTACATTAAAGAGAGTGGTTATTCTATGACAACCGGCTTTTTACACTTTCCCTACCCCATATATTTTACAATAGGAACTGGTTATTATATAACCGGTTTCTATTAGGGGATGTTTATGTTCTTTTTTGTGGTAGTGGTTGCAAGTTTTGTATGGGCGGGGCTTGGAACTGAGTATATTTACAATGCCTTTGCTGGAAAAATCTTTATTTAAACACTATACCTTTAAACATCTTATACAAATACTTTACATTTAAACTAAACTCTATGAACTCACCAACCGTTGGTTGACACTTTTTAGCATGTTTATCTCAGGTTATTAAGACGATAGTGGATGCATGGATTCTAGAGTAATCTTCATTCGATACATTTTGAAAACTTTATGTAATCTTTATTCTGAATCTCTTGTCTAAACTCTGATTTTAATAATTCGAATGATAACTTTTCAAAACGTCTCATTTAGAGATCGTTTTCTATACCTTGATCTGCATTATGAAGTAATACCTCCTGAATTCTATTGCTTCCGCTGCGGTATTTAGGGGGTGTTACAAATATGTTATTAAGTAATTATACAATGACAATCTTACAAAAATATAGTAAAATTTCAATGCTAGTAATATGCTCCCTCAATGTCATTCAACACGTTTTTTTTTATAGAAATACTATATATTTATCATGCATTTTAGATGTTGTACTTTTTGCAGTATTTGGTGTTTATGCTTTAAATACTATACATTTATATCACACAGTTTATATACTTTTTGCATTTATAGTATACATTAATATTACACACTTTATGCTTTAAATTACACAGTTTATGCTTTAAATACACATTTATATTACACATTTGTAGTATACATTTATATTACACATTTATTGTAGACATTTATAGTATACATTTATATTACACATTTATAGTATACATTGATATTACACATTCATAGTATACATTTATATTGCACATTTATTGTAGACATTTATAATATACATTTATATTACACATTTATAGTATACATTGATATTGCACATTTATAGTTTATAAATTCTGGGGAGAAAACGGATTGATCAATGCCGGCGCCATGTTCAGTTTTGTCAACGCTGTCACAACTAAGGTAAACCATTTCTTCTCCTGGAAACTTGTCCAACAGGCGTTCATTTATGCTGTCTACGACTTCATTAGTGGGAGCAAGGATTGCCTTTTCTTGAAAGTAGGCCGGATCATCAATGTTATCCAAAAGGTTTGGATATGTGAAGTCAATAATAGATTGAACTGGGTCATTAGCCGAATCTATTAGAATTTCACGTGGCACATCTATAGAAACCTCGCCGTCATTTGGATCTCCAACTTCTCCGTCTCCGACTTTCAATATCCGGTCTGCAAATTCCCGTATTTCGTTCACATCTTCGGGGCGTGATCCCACAGTTAGCCTCATGTTCGCTGTCAGCTTAAGAACGGTGCAGTATTCCCACAAGTAAGATTTCCTCAAAGAAGCGGTAACAATGTCTTCCCGGGATCCTTTAGGAATAACAGGTAGTGCCTGTCTAAAGTCACCGCCAAAAACCATTGTCATTTTTCCAAAAGGGTCTTCACAAGAATCGTACCTGCTCCTACGAAGTATATCTCTCAAAGACCGATCTAATGCTTCGAAGCAAAGCTTATTTACCATGGGCGCCTCATCCCATATAATAAGCTTACATTTCTTTAACATTTTCCCAAGATCGCTTTGAGCACTTATAGAGCAAGTAGAAGTCTCGTCCACATTGATAGGAATATGGAATCTTGAGTGAGCAGTTCGTCCTCCCGACATTAATAAAGACGCAATACCACTGGATGCCAAATTTAAAACTATATCACCTCTTCTTCTAATGCCCGCAGCAAGCGTCTTCCATAAGAAGGTCTTACCCGTACCACCGTAACCATAAACAAAGTACACTCCTCGTGTTCCTGTGTCAACCGAATGTACTATGGTGTCATAAACATTCTTCTGTTCTGTGGTCAAAGAAGCGTACAGGCGTTCGTATTCAGATTGTAACTGTAACACCCCAACCCGACAAGGGTCTAAAGTGTAACATTATGGTGTCTTTTCAGAACATAAAGCGCAAGCGGAAGACTTAGCTCAATAATTACAAATGTTGAGACCAAAAGGACTAATAAACAAATACCATCAAAATCAACTTATGAAAGAATCAAACAAAAATCTAAATAAATCCATCAAAACTAAGGTAGGGTTGGTCCACTAAAAGCTTCTACTCTCATCACTCAATCCCAGCCTCCAACGTGATACCTGCCGCAGGGAAAGAAAATGCGGCTGAGCTAACGCTCAGTGAACAGATATAAACATATGAAAGAGAATTAAACATAAACGAATAAATAACAATCCAATGTGAACCTGCTGAGAGTATAGGTCATAATGAATGTGAAGGGTCATATGAAAGTGGTAATCAAAGAATAGTCTAGAAATGGTAAAGGGATAGTAACGGAAATTGCTCATGCACCAACATTCAATCAATCATTTCATTTCACAATACATTATACCGTCAATTCATAAGTTGTACAAGGAGGGGAGACCTCTCAAGTACCAAATGGAGTAGCTAGCTCCCAGACGTGATATGGGGTGCATGGCACGCACAACCAATCACTAATCATTTCAGAATATAACATTATGCCTAGGATGCATCCATACGCTCCCCTGCAAAACAGATTAGCACATACCCTAGCTCAAGGCTAGCATACATACTCAGATAATGGCCACAGATACAGATAAGGGAAACGCCGTGGATCAATCACACCTCCACAGAAAGTGTCACACCATTGGTGCCTCAATGACATGGCCATGTTACCTCCATGGCTAGGGATAGTACTCAATTCAAATAGATCGAAACAAAGGGTCATAACAAAGAGGTCATATTAGACGGATCATAACAAAAGGATCATATCAATGGTTCAGATCAAGAGTCATAACGAATGGATCATATCAATGGTTCAAATCAAAGGGTCATAACAAATGGATCATAAATAAAGGTTCAAATTATAGTATATGAATCGAGGTCAATAAATACTTATCATGAGAAACGAACAATTAAACAAACGAACCAACCGATTACTATGTAAAGAGAAATGGTGTCCAGAATTTCTGTACCGATACAAAATGCAAATGAAATAATGTCTAAAAGTAAGACTGAATATCCGTACCAATACGAAATGCAAATGAAAGAATCTTTAAAAGGAAGATTGAATATCCGTACCTTAATGCAATTGAACATAAACAAATGAATCAATGAACGTTACATTTTCTTCAACGAATCTACACGGATTAGTGTTCATCAAATATTTAGTAAGTTTCCACATTAGTCAACTTAGGTTACATTTTATTACTGATTAAGTATAGGATTCAAAATGTAATTATCGCTAGTTTACATATTTTACGAGTTAATCATCCCTAGTTTATCATTTAAGCAATAAAAATTTACTTTGGTTTACAAATATAACAACTAATTATTATCTATATATCTCATGCATGCTATTACTATGGCTGCATGTTACATATATACTACCATGATTATATATACAGTATAGGCTTATGAACATGCGTAGTAATTACGACCTCATTTACGATACTTATTAGCTAACATTAAACCTAATGTTTTTAGTAAAAGTAACTGTAATATGTTAATTCATCATAATAATTATATTTAAGACTAAATATACTAAAGACTGTATGCAAATCTTCGTAATACATAGTTATACCGAAACGATTTCGAACTCTTTATTATTTGTTTTATATCACAATTTTAAATTCTTGGTTAATGAAGCATGAGTAGCTGACTAAACACATTGTTTGTTATGGAGATTTATAACTAGCCCATCTATGCTAACATTCTAACGTTAACAGACCACAATATTAATAGAGAACTTATATGGTATAATCTTAGCATGTTGTGTATTAACATAAATACTTATAATTGTGACTTTGACTACGTAAAAATCAAACGTATACTATTTCCGGTTGACACATTTTTTTTAACACAACTTACACACACTCTAGTTTCGAACAGGAACAAATTATGGTTGATCGGTTTAAATATTTTTAAAAGGGTCGAATATATCATGCAACAGAAACAAAGTTTGGTCAAAATTCATGGTTGAAATAAAAGGAAAAAAAAAAAAAACAAGGTCGAATACACAAGGAAAAACAAAGGTGACTAGGTCCCATATGGGTGGATCAAATATACATAACTGTGTGAACATGGTTGAACATTTAGAAAAGAAAAAGATTGAATACCTGATGAGTGTCGAGCAACAAAGAGGGACAGAACAAAAGTGGTAAAACCCACGATAAAAAATATACTCTTGTTCGATCATAAAAGATTAGCAGCAGCAAGTGTTGTTGTTTGTGTGGTGTCTTGTTGTCGAATGGGAGCATAAACAAAAGTGGGTCGATATATAATGAATAAAATTCAGGAGCGTATATGTATTGTAACGTTAACATACTAATGTTTTCAATAGGTATTAAATTGGGCCTTTTAAAGATTGGTTAAAGAGTTTCAATGTGGGATTTAATATATTTAAGGGTGTTCGGTCAAGGCTTTTTAATTGGCTTTATGGACTTTAATTGTCAAAATAAATAGATCGGTTAGGGTTGTGTTAAATGGGCTTTTAAAATATATTTAAAATGTTTTTAGTTGTATTTGACACAACTAATTTGTCTAAGTTAATACTTTCTCTTTAAAAATGTAAACGCATCGTAAAGTTTTAAAATTTTCAAATTTATCCGTAATTTTAGATTCTCGAATTTTAGGGTTTTACAGTAACTCAACCGGGTTATAATCTGTCTCATCATGTATAAGTCGATTACCAAAATCGGTTATGTATGTTTCATCAGGATAAGGCATCTCAGGCCAATGCCGCAAAGTTGTACCTCTTGATCTAAGTAGTTGTTCAATATAGTACAAAGCCACATTTTTTTTCGTCGTCACTGATAATCAAATCTGCATCAAATATAGGTAACCTGAGTATTTAATTGTTGTACAAAGTAACAATAACATTACACGTTTTGTGAGACAAAGTATGGGCTATACAAAGATAAAAGATATTTGATGACAGTTGCACAAACCAAAATTTGAGGCAAACATATTCTTTAAAGAAATGTGTAAAAGGTTATACTAACAAAGAGTTATTGTATGGTATTACCTGGAATTTGTAAAATCTCCCTTTTCTTATATTGAACATCTTGCGCAAGCAAATGCCATGTTTGTAACCAAACAGTCAAAGGAGTGGTGAGTTCCTTTTGCGAAAGCAATGTTACAAATAGTTCACGAAGATGTTCAGGATGTGCCCAATGCGCTGCGTCTTTAATACTCTCAACATACTCCTTGTCGTCTTCTAAAAGGCCCGCTGCGTAGCAAGCTTTTTTGTAAGTTGGATAAGTTATACCATTAACCTTTTTAATCTCATCGTGGTTCCTACAACCTTTTTGCACTATTTAGAAGCATCCTGCAATAGTAAGCGTCTCCTGTTAATATAGGTACGCTGTGAATTCTTCCAATCGATCTTCCTTGCTTTCTACGTGTCCAAATTCTTTTAGGAGCGTTCCAGACAAATTTAGTAGGAAACTTAGCATACGTTAGATCCCTTGCCGGCGGATACTCTTCATTCATCCTCATCCAACCATCAAACATATCAGCCCCAACTGTTTGCTTTTGAACGGCTGTTTCTAGATCAGCGTCTTCGTCATAGACAACTTGCTGCTCGCCCTCAAGATGAAAGGACAGCCTCTCAACAGATGGTGTTCTATAATGAATCTCAAAACCAAATAGCCGCCATGCAGCCTCGCAAGCAGATAGGTATCTGCAATCTAAGAACGCCCTTATCTCGTCAATAGGTTTATCAATTTGTTGACCGTCTTCCGTGGTAACAAGTTCATACAACTGTGCCGATACTCTATCCGGACCCTTGTTTATATACCTAAACAAATATTTGATTGACCCCGTCTGGTTGCACCACTCAACGTTAATGTGGCATTGGTAGCGTTTTAGAAGCTGAGCATTATACGGGATGACATAACCGTTATGTAACTTATGTCCACTCTTTTCCACATATCTTCCGTTGTCAGGTCTTTTATAAACAGGGTAGCCATCCGCATCTACTGAACTACGTTGGGTGAATTTTTTCGGGAAGTGTCTCGTTTCACAAACAACACAAAAAATGTCTTGAAACATATTTCAAATGCAACAACCAATTGTCTAAAAAGTGATTCGGACTCCCCAATCAGAAACGATGACACACCAAATGTCTAAATGCATAATCCATCTGCAATATGTTTTGAACAAATATAATTGAAAACCAAATTTAATTCATAATCTTTTTGTAGCCCATCCCTATTCGGTTGCAAAGCCATGTTCAAGGATTTTTCTCCACTTTTATGTCCACAATTTGCCTTTTGGTCTTTGAACACTCAGTGCTTGGTTCCTCATCAGACGCCCGTTTACCATTACTGGTCTTTGCATGAGGACTTGTGGCAGTACTTTTCAACACGTTGGTTGGTGTAACAGTCTCATCGGTTTGGGATTCAAGATCCTGCAAGTAAGTGTATCTTATGTTATTACATGTGTTACATAAACTTATTATCTTATATTACATGTATGAAGGACTAATGAGTTACCAAGGCAGATATCCCAACACACTTAGAACTTGTAGCATCGCTATCCTGTTAATTTAAGATGAAAGAAAATGACATGTTATATCTCGTTTCAAGATTACGTTAGGGACTCATTTTAATCAATGTACTTATTACCTTCATGGGCGTAACAGATGACGTAAGAGCACTCAGAATATCAACATCATCCGAAAGACGCAAGACAGTGAATACAGGCAACATCTTCTTCTGATTGTATTCATCAATAGAGACTTTAAAGACAAGCCTTTTTCCAACCAATTCGGTGATTTCTTTAGGGAACACTTGTTGATCAGCACTCTAAAAATTAATTTGTATTATAGTCAGATGATATGTACTAAAAAACAATTGAGTTTTGTAATTCTAAAATAGATACTAGAATATATTTACCTTCAAGCCATACTTTTCGCAAAGTTGGTATGCTGATCTACCTGTTAAGGATTGCACTTCGTCATTGAACAGAGAGAGCGACATTGTGCCAGACTCATCTTAAACACGGACTTGAAGGCGAAATCTACATAGGATGTATTTTAGAATACCAAGTTAGACACCTATTCAATTCCCTAACTGTGCAGCTTTAGTAATGTAATGGTTCAAGTTATGTTAGTCAACTTACATTGATTTTATGCCTTTAACAATCTCATTGCACTTGGTGCATCTCCACTGATCAGAAGTCACACTCATTTTACCTTTGCTATCGTCATCAAGATCAACAAACTCGCTATCTTCCACCACTTTCTTGCTACACTTTCTGCATCCCAAATACCACCATCCCTCCTCTTCTTGTATCGCGATGATCGTTCCAACAATAACGGAAGCGATTTTCTGTAAACAATGCAAATAGATATAATCAACTAAAATTTTCTTTAACTCTAATAATGACTGCTGGTTATGAGTTATGCTGTACCTTTTCAACATCCAAAAGCTCGACAATGTTTTTTACAGGATACTTATTTAGAAAATCATCCTTCGTCGAGAACTTTTAGCCAACAGAAATACGCGATGCTGTGTTCTAAGACGGTTCAGCATCTTGTCTTGAAAACAACCTACATGGAAAAATAAATGTAACACGATGTTCTATAACTTATACATATGTATTAACCCATTGCCTGTCGTGTTACCTTAACCGGTATTCTTCAACATCTCTGAATTCATCTTGCTCAATGGGTTGAGCAGCATTGAACAGAAACAGTTTTGTTCCATGATAACCGTTTTGGACACACATCTTACCTATACAATTTACAAATAATAACTTTAGGAATTAACAATTCAAATACTTAAACTTATTACCTAAAATATAGTAACAGAGGTGATAATATGTTACCGTCCCAAGCTTTCATCATTGCCAATGATAAAACAATCATGATTTTACCATGATCCACAGTTGCGTTCAAAAAGTCATTGAATTGTTGTGCAAATACACCCCACAACGTACAGTTGAGTTCATTCCCTCTACAACATATATGCATATAAAGACAGAATCATATAAAGGGATTATAGTATTTCAAAAATATTCAAATCTATTAAAACTTAAGTTAAATATATTGTAATAAAGGGATTATAGTAATTACTCAGCATCAATAAGAGTCAATGGTTTCTTTTTGCCCTTGTTCCCATTCTTCTCAAAATTATCCAAATCTTGACATGCAGTGACATGACCAATTACATCTGCTCGAATAACAAAGACAATATAACCATTAGACCTTATACAATTTCAATGAAATCGACCTATATATTAAAACTGCATTTGAATATATATATATATATATATATATATATATATATATATATATATATATATATATATATATATATATATATTCAAAAGTATTCAAACGCATTAAAACTGCAATCAAAGTATATATTAAAAAAGATTCAAATGCAATTTAACAATTTAACTCAAACTACTAATTAAAGTATATTACCAAATTGGCCATCTTCTTCCATCTGCAAATCCGTTATGGATTTGTAGCCTCTAAAATCAAATCCATACATAGACCCAGTGAAATCAGTACAGGGCTCACACAGTGTATTGCTCAAAAAGCTGAGACGTAAAGCATTGTTAACCATCCTATACTTGAGTTGTATTTCCCCAAGTGAGTATCTTTCGAGCTTGACAGCAGCGCCTTCAACCAACTTGTGCTTGAATTGATTCACATTCGCCATCCTGCAAGTGGCCTGCATTTTCGTATTCTGCATAAAAAGAAGAACATTAATTATAAATAGGGTGTAAACTTTAGCTACATATAACAAATGAAATTGGCAGCTTTGTCCTCTAACAATAGCTACATATAAAAAATAAAAATGGTAGCTTTGTCCTCTAACAATAGCTACATATAAAAAATAAAAATGGCAGCTTTGTCCTCTAACAATAGCTACCTATAACAAATGATTTGTACATTCAAATGTAGCGTAAGAAAAAGTATGCTTACATTTTCATCCATAAGTATCATTTCAAGATTTTTGACATGCGGTTTATTGTAAATTTCTTGAGTCCAACTCCTTAAAACACGGACTCTCAAGGTAATGTTGTCCTTGACAGCCGATAGGTCGTTGATATAACCTGACACAAACACAACCATAGCTTTTGAATTGTTAGAAGTAAAAGAACAGAGAAAAGGATGATGTGGGCATCTAACACATATCATATGGGCATTATATACGATCTAAACCCTAACATAACTTGACTAATTCACAATTTTAAAAAGGCAACTATTGTGTTTCTTAACAAATTGATATTAGGGTTCTTAATAAGAAAAAACAATTAAATTTAAAAAGTCAAATTAAGACACTTACATGAGTTGGAATGTTGTCATCTATACCCAAAATAGATGAAACCAAAATGGCAGGGAGCAATTAGAGATCAAAACCAAATACATCACCATGAATGCTATAATTCCTTTATAAAAATAACTCAATTGGATCCGAATTGAATCTGAAAAGTGTTTACCAAACGCGTTTTCAATTAATGATCCGGTTGATTAGCATTGAAAAATATGAATGCTATTTAATCCTTTACAAAAATAGGTGAATTTAAATAAAAATAGTGTTGGAGAAGACTCATTTAAATGAAGAGGAGCGTATACATTGATGAGGAGTGTAACATATGTATGACTTTACTAAAATAACCCAAAGAGGAGCCTCCTCATTAAACACCTTACAAAAATAACATAAAGAGCACCTTAAATGAGCCTTATTTGACTTTTAGAAAAAAAAATGCATTGACGTGCTTGTACATTTGCTCTAATTATGGAATTTTAGAGGTGTAATTAATTTTATTTTTTAATGCGCCTGCTTTAGGGTGCTTGTACAAAATTAGCAAAGTCAACATATCTTTGATCATTTTAGTAAGTATGTCTTAAGTCAAATGACCATTCTACTAAAAAATTTTAGAGAAACAGTTGATGAATTATATTTTACATTCAAGTTATGAACAACTTAAGAAATTAGCCAAACCTATGTAATAGGACTTCATAGAATTATGAAGGTAAATGGTAATAGAATGGTTTTAGAAAACTCGAACCAACTTATAAGATTCGATTCGTACTGTAAAGAGAAGCCGGTCTATTTGCTTAAACCAAAACCGGTGTCAGTTGGCCAGTCATAGAATTTTACAAGCAAACGGCTTGTTTAAGACATATTGTCAAGTGATTTATGAGTTAACAAAATTTTAACCCAAGGGCATTCAGAAGAAAAAGATATGAGTGGTGTGAGGCTAAAACAATACAAACATATGGTCACAAAATGTCAGTTTCGAACCGCAGCACTAAGCTTGAACAACCAAACAGCAATTAACAAACCAAGAGATCACTTGTTCAGCCCCAATATAGACAAGTTTAAGTGCATATTTATTCAAAAAATATATCAGCAAAACCAAAGATCTTCGGAAATGACAATAAATATAATGATTCTAAAGGGTCCGATAAAAAAAGTAAACATGAACCAAATGTTGTAAGTTGCAAAGACACCCTGTCGGGGATCATTCCAAATGACTCAAAGAATCAGTCACTTATATGTTGATGAAATATGCTCCTACTGGTATATAGGAAGGTCGGTTTTGGCTTGTTTGTTGTACAAGGAGCTTTCTTGATTTTCATATAAGTTGTTGCTGCTACTGCTGCTGCTACTAGCTATCGACACTATTTCACTGTTGGTAGACGACATTTTCATGAAGTAACTATGCCTGTAAAAGAAATAGATACATCATCACTTTCTTTTCCATTTCTATTTTATACATTAGAATCGACACATTAACTTATGTATGAATCGATATGGGTAAAGTTATATATTTCACGGGTCAAATGGGTTGAAATTAGCCGAAAGTGTACTTTATTGCATACAACCTTCTAAATCTGTTATTCAAAACACTATATTATCATTGTAAAAGCTATAGGTTTTATAATCATATTTATTTCTCAAACTGCTATCTATATAAAAAAATGAGAAAGGAAAAAAAGTTCAGGTAAATATCTGTAACAAACCCATCCAATTTCCCGCATCTCAGTGTATAAAGAAAATAGAACAGGAAATACAAAATACCATCGAGAGTCGATTGTCAATTCAGGATGAAATGCAGTTGCTAGTAAATTGCCCTGCTTCACAGCTACAATCACTTTGCCATCAGATTCAGCACTCTCCTAAACAATGAAAACAAAGCACAAATGGCATATTAAATTGATGCTTAAACTTTAAAGAGTAAGCCAAAATTGTATGTAACGTAAAAAGGTTGCACAAAAACAATCTATTTATATTACGAAGTATCTTCTCTTACTTCCTTCATTCAAAGATAACAAAAGGTGTAGTTTCTTTACGGTCAAAGTAACATGCTTTAGCATGTGAAGTCATAGACTATCCAAACTATTGTACTCGGAGTTCTATTGCATACTGAAGATAGTTCTTGTGAAAACTGCTGAAAGAATTTTGTAGCCTATTTTTGGCAAAACGGGATTGATCTGTTAACACTAACAGCCCAGTTTTAATATGTTCATGACATAATGCAATAACGATGATTAAAAATAGATTGAGTACAATGCTGAAAGAGGTCGTATGTACGGAAAAGGTAAATAGACTTTCATGCGATTTTTAATCCATTTGACTCATGTCCCTTTTAGCCAGATGTTTTTATTTGACCTGATTGAGGAAAACATAACTCAAACTGACCCATTTGCATGTAAGTGGGTCGAAATAGCCACTTCTTCTCTACTAAAACAGTGAAACAGAAATACGTGGGTATTGAATATGTAATCAGTTTTGTATAATTGTTTTTTAAACATGTCTCTTCACAAAGAATCCATGATTTTTTTTTCTATCAGGCCTTTTTGCCAATAAGTAACGATTTCCTACACCCAAAATAACTAGTTACTCATCTAACGAGTATATGCAATGAACTTGAATGTCAATCACATTCTATACTGGATTGACTAAATATTATACAGATAGATGTGCCCACAATTTGACCAAAGGTGATGTATGCATGAGATTGTGCCATGTATCATAAGAAGACTGATGTATTTTTTTTAACAACCGGCATTTATTGATAGGAGGACCGAAATTAATAAGTGAAATTTAAATTATATAGAGAAAAGAAAGAAGACGGGCTAACCTTTTGAGATGATGGATCTGCTATTTTACTTGATTGAACAGAAATGGAAGCCAGCACTTCAACATCTGGTCCCACTTCAAGAATTGCAGGAGCGCGAATAAAAACAGCACGAAAACTTGGAGGGCCCCCTTCCGTAGCAGCAAGATCTGGTACAGGAAGCTCGGCTTCAAAGCTCTGAATCTGTATGACGAATATAAAAGTAGATAAACAATCTATCAGCCAATAGCTTAGCGATAAAATATATCAAACACATTCCAACTAAATTAGGATTTTTAATTATGAAGAAGTGCATTTTCAGTCTGGCTTCTTATTTAATTACCAACTTAAAGATGCTAAAAGCTGGGACTTGCCTGACTGCCAAAGAAATTACGATGAACGGTACAATCAAGCCCTCCGACAAGCTCCTGGCCTCCTTCTTTCTGTCCTGAAATAAGATGGTGGTATAGTTCAAAAAAAGGGATCATGGATGAGGAATATCAACAATTTCATTTTGATTTTGGAAGGGTTTATTATACAAAGAAGTCACTAAAGTTTGCGCGAAATTTGTCCTAAGTCACTAAAGTTTCAAAGTTGTCATCCAGGTTACTAAAGTATAAAAAGCTAACACGTCTATAATTTAAGTCATTTTTACGTTTATTTTTTTGATATGTTAAGTAATATAAATGTCATGTCTTTACAAGTTCAGTAACCTGGTGGACAACTTTTATAAGGTCAGTAACCTGGATGACAACTTTCATAAGTTTAGTAACCTGGATGACAACTTTGAAACTTTAGTGACTTAGGAAAAAATTTCACGCAAGCCCATTTTGGAAGCTGATAGCATGTTCTGACAATCATCTTTTTATTGGCTTTAACAGTACATAATACATGGGTCGGTTTCAACTTATTTACCACGATTCCGAATGGGTTGTTTCGGTTGGTTTTATCTAAGAGTGGTCAAAGCAAATTTTAGCTAAATGGGATACAGGACAGGCTCAAAGTCGCCCAAAATCTATTTTTACTGCATATAACCCCTTAAATCATCTTGTTCAAAGATTTAGAATGTCGTTGTAATACTATTGTTTTTGTAACCAGTATTTAACACATAAACTAATTATACAAGTGTAGTAAAAAACGAAGACACCGGACCCGTCCATCTTGCCATCTCTATACAATCTAATACTATATTCTCGATATATAAGGTTCAAACCCAAACAAAATGTATCTATATTTACAGTTTGACAAAAAAAACTGCAGGGAAATAAAACCTCACCAATTGCTTTGTTTGCCAAGAAGATGAGACCAGCACATGTTCCCCAAACAGGTTTTCCCATTTTTACAAACTCACGCAGAGCAGGAAACTACAAGGAGATCATCAATTAAAATTAGAGATATGGAAACTATGTAACAAAAAAGCAAGTAAAAAAGCAAAACTTGTTAGCATTAAAATTATATTGAAGTGATGGTCATTTGTATTTTATTAACATTGTATCATGTGTGTCATTTGTATGAAACAGAGTAGATCAAGAAGGCTTTGTGTTGGACTTTAGTAACATGTAATAGAAATGTCCATGTAATGTGTATATAGACACACTCTCACCCTCAAAACATGTGTGCCTCATTCTAGTGTAAAGGTGAGAGTGTGTAGTGTGTGTGTTTTATCTTTGTTCTCTCAAGGTTTAATATAATCATTCGACTTAAGTTTTTCACGCCACTTCTCTTCATCTTTATTCTTCTATTGTTTGAGTGTCACGAGTAGGTTAATATAGTTATTAGTTGTGTGATAAAGGTTAGATTTCTAGTCATTACAAAACTTGATATCCATGACTCTCTCCTTCCATGCACCGACTCATGTTAATTCTTGTCATATACATATGTAAAAATCTTCCTATGATAGATTTATTTATCAATATAATCGTCAACTGAGATGGAAACTAATGATAAAGATATCTTTAGAAAGACTCAACTTCAAATTCAAAATCAATTGTTTTGTACAAATGATACTCCACTGGACCAAAGGCAGGATCATGTATGCATTAAAAAAAAAAAAAAAAAAAAAAAAAAAAAAAAGACTCACCAGATTATGCAGCTCAGCAAGCTTAGCCATAGTAGTACTCTCACCGCCAGGAATAATAATTGACGTATCATTCTCCAACTGTTCCGGTTTCCTTATTTCCACCCCCTTAACTCCAATCCTCCTTAATGCTGCAACACAAACACACACAGAGTAAGTTAAAACAATTGAATATTTATACGTAAAAAGAATAATCGCAAGTTACCGGCGATGTGTTCGTTGAATGAGCCTTGTAAAGCAAGAACACCCACCGCCATTTGTTATTTGTAGTGAAAATTAGGGTAAAGTGAGTGGGATTAGTTAGTCTTAAATAGCTAAAGGTTAGGGTTTCTGATGGATTGGTCTTGGGCTTGATTGTTTTAATTATTTGGGTTGAAGAGGGTTTGCAGAGCTTGTTGTTGATCTTACAATTCTTGTATAATCACAAGGAACAAAAAGCGTCAAGTATAAAACCGTAAACCGTTTCTGTTGTGCTATCTGTTTGCTTTTATATTTGGTCATTTGTATGAGTTTTAAAGAGTGTGTCGTGTAGTATAAACAACCATGTAAAGGCTTTTGTTGAATACTAGTTATAATCCACGCGCATGCGTGGGCTTTTTTAAATTTTTTTGAAATAATTATTTAAAAATTTTGTTTTTTTTTTAATTTTTTGATATAATTATTTAAAAGTTTTAATCATATTGTTAATTGCATCTTATATATATTTTTTATATTTATCTTCTACTTGTGTTGTGGATAAATATAAAATAAATAATCTTTTTTTAAAATATCTTATCTATATTTTTTGTATTTATCTTCTATTTGTGTTATGGATAAATATAAAATATTATCTAATAAGAAAATAATATATTTTTTTTAAATAAAATTATTACTAAATCGGATATGAATTGATTTTTTTGAAATGCAAAATTCATATAAAAGATGTAATGTCCAATTAAAAGAATAAAAGCCCAAGTCCAAGACAAGCCCACCCAAGAGCCTTTTAGGGCAACAAAGGCTCCCACCTTTCCTATAAATACCACACTCTCACACTCATTTTGTGTGCCTCTAAGTCTAGTATAGGTATGAGAGACATTTAAGGTGTGTTTCAGGTGTGTTTCAAAAGAATGGCACTCATTCCTAATGTCAAAGATGTTTGAAAACATGCACATCGACCACCAGAAAAACAACATTAAACTTCTTGTCATATCTAAATCAGAAAGAACATTATTCGAGTTTATGTTTACCACCATCGACTGTGAAGCGCCACCGAGTCATGATAAGGGTTTAACTCCCACAAGCCGCCCTTTACCACAATTCGAAGACGTGAATCCTCATAGTATTCGTATTCTCGCATCTTTTCATGGATTGGTATGTCTTGGCATACATGAGATCAAGAATGTTCATGTGTACTCCCATCTAATCTTATGGAATCCTTTGTAGAATGAGTATAAGAGGTTGCCCAAATTTAATTGCAAGAAATACAACAATGATATTTATAACGACTATTCAGATTTCGGATTGTATTACAGCTCTTGTGAAGATGACTACAAGCTTCTATTTGTAAATTATGAAAATCATGTTTACAATTATGAAGAAAAAAAAATGTTTACATATACTCATAAAAATTGGACTCATGGAGAAAAGTAGCCGACTTTCAGCATACAGGTAAACTTTATACTGGACATTGGAGTCGAGGTACTTATTTGAATGAAAATATCTACTTCTTACAAGAATACTCGCGCTGGAAGGGACAGTTAAGTTCCATTATGAGGTTTAACACAAAAACTGAACGGTTATCACAGATAGAAACTCCCTCTGTTGATGATTATCGAAAGACGTGTAATTATTTTGCCACTATTATGGTTAAAAGTGACTGCATTCACGTTTGTGTCAAATATGACATTGTTAAATTGAGTTATGATGAATATGGGAATATGGAAGATTTCGGGAAGACCTGTATTAAGTTGTGGAAGTTGGATGAAAATGGGAATATGAAAGAAGTGGGAAGTTATCAACTAATTATACGGCCGTATGTTTATGATCATACTATTAATAGCCATCTGATTCCATTCCACTTAATGAAGAACGGTGTTGGGATCATAGTTTTACTATTTTATGACGTCTCGGTCATTTGTAATAATGCTAGGTTGCTTAGTTATTATTTACTATCATTTACATTTTGTATTAAGTTTACTAGGCTTAAGAATGAGGTCCATGGGCCTAAAGCCCATACAAATTATGAGAAGGAATGGAGTAGGAGTGTTGCCCTAGCTCATTTCCTATAAATACTAGTCTTAGGCCATTTGTAAACTTGGTTGGTTATGTGAAATATTAAGGAAACTCTTGCAATTCTAATTCTCTAATTCTCATAATCATCCCATTCTCATTCTCATCTCATTTCTATCATTATTGTGCTTGTGTTTACTAAATGGTGACCTAACAAGTGGTATCATTCGCCATATGAAGGTGTAGCTTTTGTTTTTTCATTAAGTTTGTTCTTAAACTTGTTCTTTGATTCGAATTTTTGAGAAATTTTTGTACTTTCTTGCTTGTTTCTTGGTTTTTATCACATATTTGCTTACAAACTTGTGCTACAAATCAACACAAACAAAAAGTTACAACTTTTTTCTTATAAAATTCGACTAGGGATTATTTGTACTATTTTCGAAATTTTATAAATTTTTGAAAAGTTCTTAAAGTTTTCAACTTTCTTAAAGATCTCTTCATTTTACACATAAAAATACAAGAATCTTGAAATAAAAACGAGTTTTTGGATTGCTTTCTTTGAAAAACAAAAACTACCAAGTTTCGAGATCTTTATTGCTACCATTTCGAGATCTCCTCTACGTGCACTACCTCGACTTCGTTTGTGTGGACTCGGTATTTTCTTTCTTGTATAAGAAAGTTAATTACTTCGACGTTTGGGAAAGTTTTCGAAATTGTATAATTTCGAAAACTGTTTTTTCGTAACTTTGTGTTTTTTCGCAAAACATCCAATTTTCGAAATCACACAGTTATCGCAAACTTATTAAGTTTCGAAATCTTATTATTTCGCAAACCTAAAAAGTTTCGCAAAACCTTGATTTTTTTTCGACATTTCAAGTTTTCGAAAACCTGCAAAGTATCGCAAACCTTGATTTTCGAAAACCTGCAAAGTTTCGCAAACCTTGATTTTCGAAAACCTGACAAGTTTCGCAACCCAAATTTCGAAATCACAGCTGAGCCATTTTTTCGAAATCATTGGAATTCCATAGTTTCGCAATCCCTGTTGATCAAGGTTTCGCAATCCGAAGTTGTGCTAAGTTTTTCGATACTTGGTTAATTCTACACTTTCTACAAGATCCATTTCTACACAAGTGTTCTACGATGTCTCAACCACCTAATCACTACTTCCCTCATACTAAGCAACATCAACATCAGCAGCAGTATCAGCAACAACAATACCTTCCGCACCAACTATATCAACAACCTTCTCAAAAACAAACATACAATCCACTACATCATTACCTAATGATGCAACAACATCAGATCATACCTCAACAACAACCATATCAAGTGCCACAACAAAACACTCAGTTTTCCTCCAAACAACCTCACTGGTTTGACAGAATGTGTGAAGTTATTACAACTCAACAATCCCGACATGAGGCAGGATCACTTGAGACACCTCCAATGCTAACACCTGGTAACTATGTACAATGGTCAAGTCGATTCCTACGATTTCTTGAACTAAAGAAACCTCATGGGAAATTCTTGAAGCAAGTGATACTTGAAGGACCATTTGAGTGGCCGACAAGATTTGAAGCTGGTGATCCACATGCTGATCCTCCACGTCCTCCTGGTGATAGACCTCTTCCAGAATCTTCACTCACTGAAGAACAGAAACTACATCGTGAAGCTGATGAGTATGCAATGGCTTATATACTTCAAGGTATACCTAATCCGATCTATCGAAGTGTCGATGCTCAGAAAACAGCCAAAGCTATGTGGGAACACGTTCATCTCCTAATGGAAGGCACTCAATTGAACAAAGATGATATGGAATCCAAACTCTACATGGAATACACTGACATCACAATTGAACCAGGAGAGTCACTTGAATCCTACTATCACCGTTTCACAAATGTGGTCAATGATCTGGAACGTCACAAAATCACAGTACCAAGGATCGCTGTGAACTCCAAATTTGTTGGTAGTCTTGGCCCTGATTGGCATAAATATGTGACATTTGTTCGTCAAACAAAGAATCTGCATGATGCTTCATATGGTTTGTTGTATGATTTTCTGAAACACCATGAACCTGAAGTGGAAAAAGATCGAGCTCTACGAGGAGGATACACACCCACACCAACACCAAATTCTTTGGCTCTCGTAGCTCAATCTCCCTATGCTCCACTACCAATGTCAAATCAAGCATACGTTCAAGAGCAAAACTACTTCATTTATCCACAATCTTCCACCTCGAATCAAATGGTTCCTTATGATTCATCTCTACAGAATACCTCTACTCAACTTGTTCCGTCAAACAACAATGATGCTGTGTACTACTCCAACTCCAATGATGATGACGATGATGACTTTCACACATTGAATCAGGGACTTGCTCTTATTGCTCGTGCTTTCAGCAAATTCTCCAACAAAACAAACAACCGTCAACGTTCATCTTCTAACACAAGGAATCAAGCTGTTGTCAATGATGGAAGAGTGGAAATTCAGAATCGTAACTATGGTCGATCTGGTTCAGGAAGCTCTTCAGGAAATTATGGGAATGATCAGAGGTTTAGTAACAATACGGGGTTCAGGAACAACTCAGGATCTTCTCAACAAAGGTCTGACTCAGTTGCAACAAGGAACTCCAACTCAGGGAATGCAGTTTGGTGCTACAATTGTAATGAACAAGGTCATATAGCTACAGCATGTACCAAACCGAGAACTCGGGGTAGTAAGTTTCACAAGCAGGCATTACTCATGGCTTTTCAAGATGAAAAGGATGGACATTTCCCTGAACAGGACAACAACTTCATGGCAAATGTGCACAATGACGATGACATGGAAGATCTAGAAGCTAATGCAGCTGTGATGCTTATGGCCAACATGCAGGAACTTAAGATCAATGATTCAGGTCCAGTGTATGACACTGATGGCTTGTCTCAGGTACATGACTTCAATGCATGCTTTATAAATGATATAGTCTCACCCACTGCTTCTGAATCAGATATGGCGCAAGTTGTTCCATCTGAATCATCTTCATCTTCTCAAACAGATGCACAAATAAGCACAGTTGTCATATTTGATGATGACACAGTTGTTTCATTTGATGATCCTATTGAGAATGATAAAAATGATTATTTAGAACAACATGAACCATCATTTGATCCAGACCCTGACCTCATTTTGTTATCTAAACAACTGGATGCTCAACAATTGCAAATCATAAAATGCAACGAGACTAATAAAGCTTTAAAAGAACAAAATGCGTCACTTTCAAGAGATATTGAGTGTTATAAAATTCAGCTTTCAAATCAGGAAGACAAGATTAAAAATGCAAAAAGTTTTGAAAAAGCTTTTCAAGATTCTTATAACAAAGAACAAGATCTTCAACGCAAAATGCAAGATTTAATTGAGTCAAACGGAAAGTTGATTTCGAAACTTGAAAGTGAAAAGTGTGAACTGAAAATGCAAGTTGAACATCTTCAAACAGAACTTTCAAAAACAGAAACAGAATTGTCAAGTTGTAAAAAGGATTTTTGTGAACATAAAAAACGAAAAATAAAGTACATAGATGACTTACTCGGTGATATTGTTGATCTTGAGAAACAACTCAAATAATTTCGTAACATTGTTTACAAACACGGGAACTCTGTCACAACAATTCAGAAATTTACTTTAAAACCGAGACCCGATAAACAATTTGCACTTGGTGATTACAATTCTATGTTTCTTCACACGGCATTCAAAGATATTCCAAAAATTTACAGTATGGACTGTTTGCTTGATAACACGATTGTGCGTGCTGTTGTTTTTGATACTGAGGAAGAAGAAGAACTTGAAGACGAGAGTCGATCTAAAATGCGCTATGTTCAATATTGGACACCATATGACTATTCAAAAGCTCCTCCCATTTCTAAATCTTTTGTTACTCAAAAGGACTTACCTGAGAAATCATGGTTTATCGAAGAGTCATATGTTTCATCTCACAATGCGGCTCCTGTCCAAACTGTAGCACAAATAAATGGTCCTTTACCATCATCCGGTGAACTTACACCTTTACCGAAAACTTGTCGTGTCTTAAATTATTTCAAAACCTTTATGGAAGACATCGAAATTTTGGAGGAAACAATTGAACGTAATTCTGAAATAAAAATTGAAACTTTTCAATCCGCTTACGAGCGAGAAAAGAGAGATATTTCTCAAAAACAAATGAAGCCAATTGTTCAACACCTCCGTTTATGTGCTACACGTTGGGACCAGGAACTTCAAAAGGAGATCAAAAATATGATATACGTTTTCAACGATACTTAAAATGAGATTTTGGTCCAAAAGCAAAAAACTAGAGTTTACAAAAATGATGTTGATCGACTCTTGGAACAAGTTCTCTGTGCTGATATTCTGTCTGTTATCATGAATGATCTTTATCATTCTGGTACTGCTATGCTTGTGGATGATCTTCGTGTTGACAATAATTTGTTGAATGTGGAATTAGAGACACTCAAACATGAGAATGACAATCTGAGAAAAAAGAATGATGATGTGACAAAACAGTTTTCAAAAGAAATTTGTCAACTCAAACAAAGGCTTGAATGGTGTCAAGCTCAGAGTCTTAAAAAGGAATTGAAACTTCAAAGTCTAAATATTTCTAACTCTTGTCAGCTTTGCAAAAACAATGAGTCTCTCAAAAGTTTGTGTCTCAAATACGAGAAAGAAATTGCGAACTTAAAAATTGAAAACGCCGAATGGCAACAAAACCGTGATGACATCAAATATTGCAATGGTTTACTTGAGTCTGAAATTCAGGATAAAAATCACATCATCATTGATTTAAAAGAGAAAGTTAAGCTACTTCAAAAAGGAAAAATGGTTGACACCACGGTGATAGCACCAGGATTGTATCAATTAGACAAAACAACTAAAGGAAATGTTGTTCAAACCACTAATGTTGATAACTCCACTTCTACAGGACTAGTCTCCACTAATAGCGTTAGCAGACCCAAGCGAAAAAGTAAAAAGAAGAATAGGATCTTGCAACGTAAGAGAGGACAACTAGAAGCTCGGGAAGTAGAAGATCAACTTAGGCATTTGAATAAAAATCATGTTGCATCAGATTTAGATTCTACTCTGGCAAATTGTAATCAAAATCTAAATGTAACGAATGATGAACCTTTAAATGTTTTGAATATTAATGCATCTTGTGTGTTTTGTCGTAAAAGCGTATCATCTGGTGATCATACAAAATGTATAGCTAATTCTATTCTCAATCGTCATAAGAAACGTAGGACACGCATTCCTTCTAGGCCCACTACTGCCTCTAAGTCTAACTTAGGAAAGCCGTCTTCTACGGTTTCTAATGAAGTTGCAGTTACCCCCATAGGTGCCGAGAACAAATCTAGGAATGAGCCAACGACTAGTGCATTTAACATTAAGAAAGCAAAAACTAGTTGGAACTGGCAACGTTGGTTACAATACAAACCAGACTTTAAATGGATTCCTAAACTGTTGAATACATGTGTGTCTGACCAACAGGAACCCGCACTATCTTTGGGTTCCACCCTTACTTCTGTTCCATCTGTGTCCTCTTCTTGTGATGCAGGTAGTTCAGATCGTTCTCTGGATTGTTGATAGCGGATGCACCCGACATATGACAGGCAATCTCAAACTGCTACACAACTTTGTCTCAAAGTTTATTGGTACTGTCAGATTCGGGAATGATCATTACGCTCTAATCATGGGATATGGTGACTATATCAGCGGGAACATTGAAATCAGTCGTGTTTACTACGTGGAAGGCCTTGGACACAACCTTTTCTCTGTTGGTCAATTCTGTGATGGGGATCTAGAAGTTGCATTTCGTGAGAAAACTTGCTTTGTTCGTGACTTACAAGGAAACGATCTAATGTCTGGCTCACGCGGTTCCAATCTTTATACAATATCAATGTCAGATATGATTGCAACATCTCCGATATGTCTTCTCTCCAAAGCTGAATTGTGACAACTGGCAAAATAGGGAGCCGTTTTATAAAACCCGCATTACATTTAAATAATAAATATGGAATTTTTGGAAATTTATTGTGACGAGATATTTTACAAATGTTGGTACGTGATTTTAATCGTACGATGTTTATGGGATTTAGTTATTTATTTATGGTTGGTTTCGTTTCGTTCGTGATGATTTATTTTGAGATCGATATCTTTGGCACTACATTGACTCCGGCACTAGGTTAACCTAACAAGATTTTTATATTTTACAAAACGGTCGCGGTTCACCGTTAAATTAATATTATGTCTTGCGTACATATTTATATTTTTGGGAAGTGTATTGGGAAATCAATTATGACGTGTACGTGTGTATTTGATGAAAATTTAATACTTTTATGGACGGGTAATCGGGTTACGGGAAAACCGATTAAAAAGAGTTCACTAACTATAAGAGTAATTGTGGCTAATATTGGAAAAAGAAAACCTTAGGGGCTAAAAGGAAAAATTCGGGTATAATACCCTAACCCTAACCCTCCACCCTCACACTAACACTTTTATCATTTTTTTTCTTTCCCTCTCCTTCTCTTGGTCGCCGCCGGTCACCACCCCAAACAACACCACCACCGCCGACCTCCCTACTACACCACCACCACCAAAACGATCCCCACCATCTTCTTGTTCGATTGATGTGAAGCACGCGCCTCCCCTCCCCCTTTTCTTTTAGTACCGCCGACCTCCACATCTCCCACAACACCATATCAACATCTATTTTGGTTTCTATTCGATTTGAGGTGAGAACACATGAGTTTTGGGTCGGGTTTGACTATTTCGAGTCAAACCCGAATTGGATCTTGACATTTTGGGAAGATTACATTAAAAATAAAGATGGGTTTTGTAAAAATACGAGTTTGGTATCCTTGGGGGTCGATTTTTGATGCTTTTGGGCTCGGATTCGGAGTTATACGCGTTTGGTTTTGGGTTTTGTGGCTCGATGTGAGCTCGACCGAGACCCAAGGTCTCGGTGTGACCCTCCTCGACTCGATGAGAGTCTTGGAGGTGTGATTTGGTTCTTGTTCATCTTGATTCTTGTTAATGGTTTATGCTTGATTGGATTTTTGGGACCTAGATGGTCCGAATTATGGTTGTTGTCGTTTTGGAGTCTCGGCCGAACCCCCCCCCCCCTTCACGGGCTGTTTGGGTCGAGTGCTCATTGGAGCTAGCCGAGACCGAGAGGTCTCGAGTGAGGTTATTATTTTGGTTGTGACCTCACAAGTTGACCCGGGTTTGACTTGGTAAGTCGACCCGTATAATTGTTTTATTATTTTTGTTTTGGTACTTATTTGGATATATATTGTTGTGACTTATTTTTGGGCCGAATTATTTGGACGTTGGTCACTTGATATCTTGAATTGGAGTTGTGTTGACGAGTATGGAATTGGGGACCGTTGTGATACGGTCATTAGATGACGGAGATAGGTTAGTTTGGGTGCCGTAGTCGGACCCTCATGTTGTAGCACGTGATATGGGATTGTTGGACGGAGTTGATTTATATTGTGGTTTGATTTTATCATTTTGGACTTGGACTGTGAGCCGAGGGTCATGACTCGGACATGAGACCAAATTCTATGACTCGATAAATCTTTAAAAGTCGATATTAAAAATAAAACTCGTTATAATATTATTAAGAATATAATCGTTTATATACGTATATAGACGTGTTAAACGTGTATATATATATATATATATATATATATATATATATATATATATATATATATATATATATATATATATATATATATATAATGCGTATATTAATAATAAAACAATCACGAGTAAACGTATAATAATAAAGCGATAGTTATTACGCTATGAAAATGGTGTAATAAATGTCGGGGTATTATTATAAATAATAACTATATAAATAATGGCGAATTATACGTCGAATAAATAATAACTAAAAATGTGATTTTATTTTATAAATTAGAAACGTATCGAGTTATACGGATTTTGGGTCTTTAAAGTCCAAGTGGGCTTTATATTGTGACTTTGTGTTGTCACGGATATATGACGGTTAATATAAACATTTTATATATCGAATGACTTATTCTAGATTGAGTTATTTGACGATATAAAATGGGTATATTAATGGGCATCGTATCCCACGACGCCCATAGGATGTGGTATATATTTTAGGATAATGAATTACTATATGTCTCGTGGAATTTGGCCGATTCGACGATATATATAGGGAATTTATTGGACTACGACATATACCAAATAGAAATTTATGTGCAATGTGTTTTAGGTTGGGTATAATTTTGGAACGATGTATTACGTAAATAAGTATGGGAGATTATCAAATCGACGGATTTAATAAGCTTCGATAATTATTTAAATAATATGTTGGGCTAACATTAGACCTATAATTATCTTATTATTGTTCTTTGTTGAGGCTTTTCGGTTTGAGCTGTGGCGACCCTCCACTCGTATGGATACCAAACGTCAAATTTCCAATGAATATGAAGTTAATTTGAGAAATGGACATTTTGGAAAGTAAAATGAATTACATTCGGGAATGGGAATATTTTATTTGGAGGAAATGATTTCTGAACGGGTTTGATATTGTTAGGAAGTGTCGAGTCAGTAGTCGCCGTTACGTGAGTTGCTTGAGATTTACTTACGTCTTTCTTCTATCATTTTCTTTTGAGGATTTCTGGACTTGAGGTGAGTCATAGCCCCACTTTTTACTCTTGAACTTTGTTTTCAATACTTGGGGTGAGAAACGTGCAAATGCTTTATGTGGACTATTATCGCTTTTTGATTTCAAAACTTGCTATGCTTATAGAACTAGGTAGAGCGAGGCCTAGACTTGAACTAGGTAAGCTACTTGATGTGGTTATAGAGCGAGGCCTAGACTAGATCTAGGTAAGCTATTGATTTGGTTTTTGAGCGAGGCCTAGTCCCCGAACTAGGTAAGCTATTGGATTGATTATAGAGCGAGGCCTAGACTTGAGCTAGGTAAGCTATTGATTGGATTGATTTGAGCTATAGCGTGCACCTATAGGGATGATGTGATTTGGTTGGTTTATTTTGGTTGGATGAGTGAGCCCTAGTCTAGCTAGCAAGCGTTTTGCGTATATGTCCACTATATTGAATTAAGAATCTAAACCTATGATCTCACCAGCGAAAGCGGACTTTTAGCACGTTTTCTCAGGTAATTAAGTGATGCTCTGCGGATGCTTGGGATTGGAGGCTTGGCATTTGGCACCGGTTATGGATCTATGTTTTCTAAAACTCTGATAACTATTGGGGACCTATATTTATTTTTCTTTGGGCCTGACTTTGGATGATTTCGGGATAATGTAAACTTCAAAACCTCGTGTGGTTGTACTTTATTATGTTTACTTTATCTCGTTCTTTTATGTCTTGTGTTTGGATACGAATCCCCGTAGCACCCCGAAAGCTTGTTGAGTCTTCCGCTGTATCAAATTTTGGGGGTGTTACAGATTGGTATCAGAGCCAAGGTTATAGAGAACTAGGTAAATAGACACCTAAACTATAACCGATTTTTATAGAAAACGATCCTCGACCGTTGCCCGCCAGCCCGCCAAGCCGAAGCATCATTGTTTATTATTGAGGTATTATGAGATATTGACTTGGAATGAGATTATTGAGATGATTATTAGAGTTGGGATTCTTGAGATGATTTGAGGATTTGAGGTTTATTGATTTAGCGATATGATGGCGTTTTGAGGAATTATATGCGTTTTGAGGAATTATATGGCTTAATTGTTTTGAGAATGGTTTTAATAATGCGGTATTTAAATCTTTCTTGATATATATATATGATTTGGAATTATATGATTTTTTTTGATATGGTATTCTGAGTTCGTGGTTTAGTTGTTTTGAAACACTTACACCTACCCTACGCCGTTGTCACAAATCATAGCCTCCTTTGCACATGTTGTTATTAAGAATTGTTATTGCTGGTACGCGTCGCCCCTCGTAGATCATTATGGCCCCTGATGACCCATACGTGTTGGTCATGCGTTCGGCCACTACGTTATCGTCTCATTGATGCCCTAAGTCACCGATTCTATCGCCTCGTGGTTCACCTGCTCAGAGATGACGATTGATGGAGTACCCCTCCGACGAGGAGTACAAGGGCGAGCAGAATGATGACCCTCAAGATGAGGAAGAGAATGATGACCCTCAAGATGAGGAAGAGGATGATCCTCAGGAGGAGGAGATGCCTGATGACGATTGGTCGCTAGCACATTCAGCTCATTCTGCGAAGCCCGATTCCCTGATACATCCGTTAGAGCCGGTTTCACCTGATCATCCATTTTTGTTTGAGTTGCCACCTGGTAGTCCCGTTGAGTTGGATGCACCTTCTGAGGTTTCTGCTGAGCATGCAGATTTGGGTGAAATTGGTAGGATGTGGACTCGGATTACTGCACAGGGCGAGTGGATCTCGCGGATGTCTGACCGACTTGAGATGATTATTGCTGAGTTTATTGCTGAGATAAGAGTTGATTTGACTAATATCATGGGAAGGACGACCACGATTAGGAGAGGTATGATTGAGATACATGAGCAGATAGAGAGTCTGCAAAGAGGTTTCCTCACGGCTCGCGAGGCAGATCGCAAGCTGTGGCAGAGGAACACGGAGTGGAGAAGGAGGCAGTAGACCTCAAGAGAGATAGAGATATATACAGTGTTGAGCTGGGATCGTTATGGAGAGATTTGGATGGTTTGAGATCGGAGTTGAATAGTCTACGCAAGCTTCATGGCCAGATCAATTTAGATTTGTGTTGTTGTTGTGTTGCTTCTTAAGTCAGGGAGTATTGGGTTATGAGAGCTGGTTATTCTATCCCTTAAGTCATGTTATTCGGATTGTATGTTCATCTCGTATGGAACGATTAGTATTTATTATGTCTTTTGGTGTTTTAGAACGAAGTATCGATCACTACTTGTATGGACGATGGTGATTTCATATGATATTTTACGGTTTTTGGCGTACATGGAGAATTGTGTCTTACTTGCGTGGTTGATATTGTGTTGGTATTATATTAATGGCTATACGACGAAACCCTGTCAGAGCTACCAGAACTGGTCCTGTAACGACTACCCCTGGTCGCCGAGGACGCCGTCCTACTCAAAATGTTGAAACCCCTACTCCTGATAACCTGGACACTACTAACCGCAACAACAGGAATCAAAATGTTGATGTTCAGGGAAACAATGATCATGTTCCACTTAATGCACCCCCTGTGGATCAAGCAATGATCAATCAACTTGTGGAGCAACGAGTTGCTGAGCTACTAGCTGAGTCAAGTCATTACAACAATTCTGCTGGAACATTTCCACCTGTTCGTGCTAATGGATGTAACTGCAAGGAGTTTAAAATTTGTGGACCATTGAGTTTAGTGGAACCGAAGGAGTGGTCTATTTGGTCAGGTGGATAGAGAAGACTGAGTCAGTGTTTAATGTCAGTGGTTGTTCGGAGAATGCGAAGGTAAAGTTTGCTTCTTTTACCTTCAAGGATGAAGCTTTAACTTGGTGGAACCATTACCGAAATTCGGTTGGGAGTGATGTGGCTTATGCTATGACTTGGGAGCAATTTAAGTCTTTGCTGATTCAGACTTACTGCCCAAGGAATGAGTTTAAGAAATTGGAAATTGAGTTCTGGAACCACAAGGTGAAAGGTACCGATATGGCAACTTACAATCGCCGTTATCAAGAGTTGGCCTTACTCTGTCCCGATATGGTTAGGACTGAGACCCAAAAGATTGAGAGGTATACCGATGGATTGCCAGTAGCTACCAGGAACGATGTGATATCTGCTAAGCCTGCAAATATACATGAGGCTATCACTATCGCTCAACAATTGATGGACTCTTTGGAATTGGAAGAAGCTGAGAAGGATAAGAATGGAAAGAGAAAGAGGGATGATCACTCTAAGGGTAATGATCGTCGAAACAAGTGACAAACAACTGCTAGAGCTTATGCCATGGGAGATGGAGACAAGAAGAACTACAATGGAGATGCGCCCAAATGTAACCGATGTTACAAGCATCATTCTGGTCGATGTACGGTAATGTGCAAGAATTGCTCTAAGATGGGACACATAGCTAAGGATTGTAGAGCTCGACCACTTGCTATGGTTCAAGCTACTCCTGAAACTATGAGCAAAGCGAATGTTACTTGCTATGGATGTGGAAAGAAAGGACATTATCGGAATGAATGTAGGGAATCGTGGAACCGAGGAAATCAAGGATCGGGTGGTAATGGGTACAACAATGGAAACCGTGGAGCTGGAGGAAACCGTGGACGACAAGATAATGGGGACCAACGTGTGGAAGCTAGAGTTGCTCATGGAAGAGTGTATGCACTCGGAAACGAGAGAGGAGAAGATCCGAACGTCGTTACTGGTACGTTCCTTCTCAATAATCGTTATGCTTCCATACTATTTGATACTGGTGCCGATAAGAGTTTTGTGTCCACTAAGTTTGCACCCTTACTTGAGAAACCCCCGATGGCTTTAGGAATTGGTTATGATGTAGAGTTAGCTAATGGAAACATAGAAAGAATTAAGACCATCATTCGTGGATGCACGTTAAACTTTCTGAACCGTCCTTTCAACATAGATCTTCTACCCGTCACATTAGGTAGTTTTGATGTCATTATCGGCATGGATTGGTTGTCAAAGTATCGTGCCCATATAATCTGCGATGAGAAGATCGTGCGGGTACTTTACGGCAAGGAGATTCTGAACATACCAGGAGATAGAAAGGATTTGAGAGGCCCATCCAGATTAGCGGTCATATCTTGCACTAAGTTGCCGAAGCTAATAGAGAAAGGAAATTACCTTTTCTTAGCCCAAATTTCTGAGAAAGGAGAGAAGGAGAAGAAGGAAAGGTGCATTGGAGATGTACCTATAGTTCGTGATTTTTCGGATGTGTTTCCCGATGATTTGCCGGGAATTCCGCCTACTAGACAAGTGGAATTTCAGATTGAGTTGATACCTGGTGCTGCACCTGTAGCACGAGCGCCTTATCGTCTTGCACCTACTAAACTGGAAGAATTTTCGAAACAATTAGCGGAGTTAGCCGAGAAGGGATTCATAAGACCAAGTTCTTCACCTTGGGGAGCCCCGGTCTTATTTGTGAAGAAGAAGGATGGATCGTTCCGAATGTGTATTGATTATCGAGAGTTGAACAAGTTAACGGTGAAGAATAGATACCCGTTACCGAGGATCGACGATTTGTTCGATCAACTTCAAGGATCGAGTGTGTATTCGAAGATCGATTTGAGATCGGGATATCATCAGCTTCGAGTGCGCGAGGAAGATATTCCGAAAACGGCTTTCAGAACCCGTTACGGGCATTACGAGTTTCAGGTGATGCCGTTTGGGTTGACTAACGCACCGGCGGTATTCATGGATCTCATGAATCGGGTGTGTAAGCCATACTTAGATAAGTTCGTGATTGTGTTCATCGATGACATTTTGATATACTCGAAGAGTGAGAAGGAACATGAGAAGCATCTAAGACTTATCTTGGAATTGCTCAGGAAGGAGAAACTGTATGCCAAGTTTTCGAAATGTGAATTTTGGATTCCGACGGTACAATTTCTAGGTCATGTAATTGATCGACAAGGAGTTCATGTGGATCCTGCTAAGATTGAAGCGATTAAAGATTGGGCTGCACCTACGACCCCAACAGAAGTTCGTCAGTTTTTGGGATTAGCCGGTTATTACCGAAGATTCATTGAGGGATTTTCGAAGATAGCAAAACCGTTGACCAAATTAACTCAAAAGAGCGTTAAGTATGAATGGGGAGATAAGGAAGAGGAAGCCTTTCAGTTACTTAAGGAAATGTTGTATAGTGCTCCTATTTTGGCGTTACCCGAAGGTAATGAGGATTTCGTCGTCTATTGTGACGCTTCTCATAAAGGCTTAGGAGCTGTGTTGATGCAACGAGAGAAAGTGATAGCTTATGCTTCCCGACAGCTCAAGAAGCATGAGAAGAACTACACCACCCATGATTTGGAGTTAGGTGCTGTGGTTTTTGCTTTGAGGATATGGAGACATTACTTGTATGGAACCAAGTGTGTAGTGTTTACTGATCACAAAAGTCTGCAACACATTCTGAACCAAAAAGAGCTTAACATGAGGCAGCGACGTTGGATTGAGTTGCTAAGCGATTACGACCGTGAAATTCGCTACCATCCGGGTAAAGCAAACGTTGTTGCTGATGCTCTTAGTCGAAAAGAGAGAATTCCACCATTACGGGTTACGTCATTAGGAATGACTATCGTATCGCCATTACCGTCTCAAATATTGGAAGCTCAAATGGAAGCATTGAAAGCAGAAAATAAATCTGCCGAGAATGTATTTGGGATGGCAGAAATTGAGAAAGAATTTGCTAAGCGTTCTGATGGAGTGTTATGTTTTGGAGAACGAAGTTGGGTACCATTGTATGGAGGAATTCGAGAATTGATTATGCATGAGTCGCATAAGTCGAGGTATTCCCTTCACCCTGGGTCGGACAAAATGTACCAGGATTTGAAGAAATTATATTGGTGGCCAAATATGAAGGCAGATATAGCAGTATATGTTAGTAAGTGCTTGACCTGCTCTAAGGTTAAAGCTGAGCATCAAAGACCGTTAGGATTGTTGACGCAGCCAGAACTCCCGGTTTGGAAGTGGGAGCGGATTACGATGGACTTTATTACCAAATTACCAAAGACAGCTAGCGGTTGCGACGCTATATGGGTAATTGTGGATCGTTTGACTAAGTCTGCTCATTTCCTGGCGATTAGTGAAGATGATAGTGTGGAAAAACTTGCGAGGTTGTATGTGAAGGAGATTGTTTCTCGTCATGGAGTTCCGATATCGATTATTTCGGATCGAGACAGCCGTTTCACGTCAGCATTGTGGCGATCACTTCAAACCACTTTGGGGACGAGACTTGATATGAGTACTGCATATCATCCCCAAACCGATGGTCAAAGTGAGAGAACTATTCAAACTTTAGAGGATATGCTTCGTGCATGCATCATAGACTTTGGTAAAGGCTGGGAGAAGTATCTACCCCTTGCGGAGTTCTCCTACAATAATAGCTACCACACAAGTCTTAAGGCTGCACCATTCGAAGCTTTGTATGGTCGAAAATGCCGTTCACCTATTGGTTGGGCAGAAGTTGGAGATAGCCAACTCACAGGCCCTGAGCTTATCTTGGAAACTACGGAGAAAGTAACGCAGATTCGAGATCGACTGCAAGCAGCTAGAGATAGGCAGAAAAGCTACGCCGATCAGAGACGTAAACCCCTAGAATTCCAGGTTGGAGACAGAGTTATGTTGAAGGTCTCGCCTTGGAAGGGTGTGATACGTTTTGGGAAACGTGGGAAACTGAATCCCCGCTACATTGAACCATTTCTTATTCTGGAAAGGATTGGGCCCGTAGCGTATCGTTTGGAATTACCTTTGGAACTGAGTAAAGTTCATGATGTGTTTCATATTAGTAATCTGAAGAAATTCCTTTCAGAGGAAACACCAGTGATACCTATCAAGGATATTCGTGTGGACGAAAGTTTGAATTTCGTGGAAGAGCCGATTGAGATAATGGATAGAGAGATCAAACGACTCAAGAGGAGTCGTATTCCGCTCATCAAAGTTCGTTGGAATTCGCGGCACGGACCAGAATTTACGTGGGAACGTGAGGATGAGTTTCGGAAAAGATATCCGAAGTTTTTCACTTCGTAGATGGGTTATTTCGAGAGAAACCCGGGACGGGTTCCTTCTGAGGCTGGGAGGATGTGACAACTGGCAAAAAAGGGAGTCGTTTTATAAAACCCGCATTACATTTAAATAATAAATATGGAATTTTTGGAAATTTATTGTGACGAGATATTTTACAAATGTTGGTACGTGATTTTAATCGTACGATGTTTATGGGATTTAGTTATTTATTTATGGTTGGTTTCGTTTCGTTCGTGATGATTTATTTTGAGATCGATATCTTTGGCACTACATTGACTTCGGCACTAGGTTAACCTAACAAGATTTTTATATTTTACAAAACGGTCGCGGTTCACCGTTAAATTAATATTATGTCTTGCGTACATATTTATATTTTCGGGAAGTGTATTGGGAAATCAATTATGACGTGTACGTGTGTATTTGATGAAAATTTAATACTTTTATGGACGGGTAATCGGGTTACGGGAAAACCGATTAAAAAGAGTTCACTAACTGTAAGAGTAATTGTGGCTAATATTGGAAAAAGAAAACCTTAGGGGCTAAAAGGAAAAATTCGGGTATAATACCTTAACCCTAACCCTCCACCCTCACACTAACACTTTTATCATTTTTTTTCTTTCCCTCTCCTTCTCTTGGTCGCCGCCGGTCACCACCCCAAACAACACCACCACCGCCGACCTCCCTACTACACCACCACCACCAAAACGATCCCCACCATCTTCTTGTTCGATTGATGTGAAGCACGCACCTCCCCTCACCATTTTCTTTTAATACCGCCGACCTCCACATCTCCCACAACACCATATCAACATCTATTTTGGTTTCTATTCGATTTGAGGTGAGAACACATGAGTTTTGGGTCGGGTTTGACTATTTCGAGTCAAACCCGAATTGGATCTTGACATTTTGGGAAGATTACATTAAAAATAAAGATGGGTTTTGTAAAAATACGAGTTTGGTATCCTTGGGGGTCGATTTTTGATGCTTTTGGGCTCGGATTCGGAGTTATACGCGTTTGGTTTTGGGTTTTGTGGCTCGATGTGAGCTCGACCGAGACCCAAGGTCTCGGTGTGACCCTCCTCTACTCGATGACAGTCTTCGAGGTGTGATTTGGTTCTTGTTCATCTTGATTCTTGTTAATGGTTTATGCTTGATTGGATTTTTGGGACCTAGATGGTCCGAATTATGGTTGTTGTCGTTTTGGAGTCTCGGCCGAACCCCCCCCCCCCCTTCGCGGGCTGCTTGGGTCGAGGGCTCTTTGGAGCTAGCCGAGACCGAGAGGTCTCGGGTGAGGTTATTATTTTGGTTGTGACCTCACAAGTTGACCCGGGTTTGACTTGGTAAGTCGACCCGTATAATTGTTTTATTATTTTTGTTTTGGTACTTATTTGGATATATATTGTTGTGACTTATTTTTGGGCCAAATTATTTGGACGTTGGTCACTTGATATCTTGAATTGGAGTTGTGTTGACGAGTATGGAATTGGGGACCGTTGTGATACGGTCATTAGATGACGGAGATAGGTTAGTTTGGGTGCCGTAGTCGAACCCTCATGTTGTAGCACATGATATGGGATTGTTGGACGGAGTTGATTTATATTGTGGTTTGATTTTATCATTTTGGACTTGGACTGTGAGCCGAGGGTCATGACTCGGACATGAGACCAAATTCTATGACTCGATAAATCTTTAAAAGTCGATATTAAAAATAAAACTCGTTATAATATTATTAAGAATATAATCGTTTATATACGTATATAGACGTGTTAAACGTATATATATATATATATATATATATATATATATATATATATATATATATATATATATATATATATATATATATATATATATATATATATATATATAATGCGTATATTAATAATAAAACAATCACGAGTAAACGTATAATAATAAAGCGATAGTTATTACGCTATGAAAATGGTGTAATAAATGTCGGGGTATTATTATAAATAATAACTATATAAATAATGGCGAATTATACGTCGAATAAATAATAACTAAAAATGTGATTTTATTTTATAAATTAGAAACGTATCGAGTTATACGGATTTTGGGTCTTTAAAGTCCAAGTGGGCTTTATATTGTGACTTTGTGTTGTCACGGATATATGACGGTTAATATAAACATTTTATATATCGAATGACTTATTCTAGATTGAGTTATTTGACGATATAAAATGGGTATATTAATGGGCATCGTATCCCACGACGCCCATAGGATGTGGTATATATTTTAGGATAATGAATTACTATATGTCTCGTGGAATTTGGCCGATTCGACGATATATATAGGGAATTTATTGGACTACGACATATACCAAATAGAAATTTATGTGCAATGTGTTTTAGGTTGGGTATAATTTTGGAACGATGTATTACGTAAATAAGTATGGGAGATTATCAAATCGACGGATTTAATAAGCTTCGATAATTATTTAAATAATATGTTGGGCTAACATTAAACCTATAGTTATCTTATTATTGTTCTTTGTTGAGGCTTTTCGGTTTGAGCTGTGTCGACCCTCCACTCGTATGGATACCAAACGTCAAATTTCCAATGAATATGAAGTTAATTTGAGAAATGGACATTTTGGAAAGTAAAATGAATTACGTTCGGGAATGGGAATATTTTATTTGGAGGAAATGATTTCTGAACGGGTTAGATATTGTTAGGAAGTGCCGAGTCAGTAGTCGTCGTTACGTGAGTTGCTTGAGATTTACTTACGTCTTTCTTCTATCATTTTCTTTTGAGGATTTCTGGACTTGAGGTGAGTCATAGCCCCACTTTTTACTCTTGAACTTTGTTTTCAATACTTGGGGTGAGAAACGTGCAAATGCTTTATGTGGACTATTATCGCTTTTTGATTTCAAAACTTGCTATGCTTATAGAACTAGGTAGAGCGAGGCCTAGACTTGAACTAGGTAAGCTACTTGATGTGGTTATAGAGCGAGGCCTAGACTAGATCTAGGTAAGCTATTGATTTGGGTTTTGAGCGAGGCCTAGTCCCCGAACTAGGTAAGCTATTGGATTGATTATAGAGCGAGGCCTAGACTTGAGCTAGGTAAGCTATTGATTGGATTGATTTGAGCTATAGCGTGCACCTATAGGGATGATGTGATTTGGTTGGTTTATTTTGGTTGGATGAGTGAGCCCTAGTCTAGCTAGCAAGCGTTTTGCGTATATGTCCACTATATTGAATTAAGAATCTAAACCTATGATCTCACCAGCGAAAGCTGACTTTGAGCACGTTTTCTCAGGTAATTAAGTGATGCTCTGCGGATGCTTGGGATTGGAGGCTTGGCATTTGGCACCGGTTATGGATCTATGTTTTCTAAAACTCTGATAACTATTGGGGACCTATATTTATTTTTCTTTGGGCCTGACTTTGGATGATTTCGGGATAATGTAAACTTCAAAACCTCGTGTGGTTGTACTTTATTATGTTTACTTTATCTCGTTCTTTTATGTCTTGTGTTTGGATACCAATCCCCGTAGCACCCCGAAAGCTTGTTGAGTCTTCCGTTGTATCAAATTTTGGGGGTGTTACATGAATCAACTAAATCTTGGTTATGGCACAAATGTCTTTCGCACTTGAATTTCAGAACCATGACTGACCTTGCTCGTTATAAACTTGTCGATGGATTTCCAAGATTCCGTTTTACCAAAGATCACTTATGTCCAGCCTGTGAACAAGGAAAAAGTACTCGTGCTCATTTTCCGTCTAAACCTGAGCAAAGTACGAATCATGTTTTACAAATGCTTCATATGGATTTATGTGGACCGATGCGTGTTCAAAGTATCAACGGTAAACGCTACATACTAGTAATTGTAGATGACTTCTCCAGATGGACTTGGGTTTATTTCTTACGAAGTAAAGATCAGGCTCCTTCAATGATCATCACCTTTCTCACTAAAATTCAAGTTCAGTTACGCAACACGGTACGAATCGTCAGAACTGACAATGGAACTGAATTCAAAAATCAGACACTTAGGTCTTATTATGAGAAAGTGGGAATTGAACATCAAACATCTATTCCTTGAAACCCAGAACAGAATGGAGTGGTTGAAAGACGCAACAGGACGTTAGTGGAAGCTGCTAGAACTATGTTGATTAATGCTCAATTACCAAATTACTTGTGGGCAGAAGCTGTTTCAACCGCATGTTATACACAAAACCATTGCATGATCACAAAACGCCATCGCAAAACACCTTATCAAATTGATCATAAAAGGAAACCGAACATCGATTACTTTCATGTATTTGGAGCACTTTGTTATCCGAAAAATGATCGTGATGATTTAGGTAAACTTAAAGCAAAGGCTGACATTGGAGTGTTCATTGGATACTGTGAAAATTCCAAAGGTTTTCGGATATGGAATCGTCGTACAAGAGAAATTCAAGAAACAATTCACGCTAATTTTGATGAGTTGGTTGTTTATCTTTTGTTCTTATCTTAATTCTACTATGCTAGGCTAGATTTCCTTTGTGTTTGCTTAGATCTAATGAAACCTAGATGTTGATTATGTGTTGATTACTTGTCTATTCTTGTTTTGGATGAATGATATTATATGTTAGGCTTAAGAAAACTGGCAGATCTCCAAATGGTAACATGCTTGAACGTCTTAAGAAACATGAACCGAGGCGTACTAGGTCTTTATTGGTTGTATTTAATGCATGAGCCACTGTTTACAATCCCTATAGTTGTGCTGGGTCATGGTGTAGGAGGAGATAAGAGCTCATAGAGTTGGGGAGTTATGTATGCCACCCCACGAATGGTATTAAGGAATACAATCCGTCATCCATACAAGTGTAACAAGTAATTGACATGTAAAAGATATCTAGGGAGTAATGAAGTCTAAGTAAACACAATTTCTCCAAATACTGCTCACAACCTTAGTTTAATATTAGTTTAATTTCATTTTCATTAGTTTAATTTAGTTATATAATAGTTTTGGGTTAGTTGAATAGCAACTAATTCCGCCCACTCTTCCAAATCCCGAGATTTTAGTTGCTTTCATAAAAATATAAAAATACAAAAATAATCATCTTTCACCTCTAGAACTATTAATTAGGTTTTCTAATCCTAGCGACACTATTCCTAAGCTGAACGATCAATCCCCCGGTACTTGTCACTATACTATACTACAACGATCAGGTACACTGCCTGGTGGGGGTTGTAAGCCTCGCGAGATCCCTCGAGAGGTAAAGCAAGGTGCGATTCCCACGCATCAAGTTTTTGGCGCCGCAGCCCGGGGAATAGTTATTGTCTAGGTTAGGAATTCTTTTTATTAGGTCTACTTGATAGATTCCTTTCTAGTAAGATTTTTATTTTTATTTTTTTTAGGTCTTCTTTAGTCTATCTTATTTCTTCGTGCCTTTGTTCGTAACTCTTTACCATCCGACATCATGGAAGGTGGTAACATCTTTGAACCCATCATCCCACCACAACAAAACCCACCATTAGAACCCCTTAGGCCCCGAACCTTAGGAGAGTATTCCCGACCTAGCCACCAAGGCTACCGAAACACCATTGAGCTCACCGGAGCCAATGTGACCCCCTTGCGATCCGACACCATCCGGTTGGTGCAAAGCGGATGTGCATTCCATGGACTTCGTTCCGAAGATCCAAACCAACACCTTAAGGACTTCCTCAAAATCGTAGACTCCATAGACCTAGGTGTTGAAACTAGAGAGACTACCCGTTTACGCCTATTCCAATTCTCTCTACGGGATCAAGCTAGTCAATGGCTTGAGCGTTTACCCGCGGGATCCATCACCACATGGGATGATCTCACCACTCGTTTCCTTGCTCAATTTTTCCCACCGGGGAGAACTACTAAGCTTAGGAATGACATCTTGATGTTCCAACAACGTCAAAATGAATCTTTTTATGAAGCATGGAATCGATATAAAGACCTACTCCGAAAAGTTCCTCATCATGGGATCGAACCATGGCTGCAGATCCAAATCTTTTATGGTAAGGTTGACTATCAAACAAGGAAAGCCATTGATTACGCAGCCAAGGGTAGGCTAGATAGACTTAGCATTGACGAATGCTGGAAAGTTCTTGAGGAGTTGGCACAATACGAAGAGGAAGGATGGGAGGACCCGATGCTCCCGAGCAAAGCAAAGCTTGACTACGCATGTGCCACCCAAGAACAATTGTTGGGAAGTATCGAGAAACAGGTAAAAGAACTGATGAGTATTGAGAAACTGGCTAATGAACCCATATGGAACCCTAATCCACATAGGAACACGGTTATCAGCCAAAATTTTCCTGAACGCTCACGACAAGAGGAATTCGAAGGAATAATGGTAACCTTCATGGATAATCAGGAAAAGCAAATCCAGCACCTTGAGGCACGCATGGAAAACACTCACAAAGCCTTTATGAATTTCGCAGACCAATTCATATCAAGGGTCAAAGAAAAGATCCAAGAAAATTCTATACCCAAAAAAATTGAAAAAGTCTTCGAGGTGTCAGCCTCTTTGGTATTTGACCAGGAGGACAGCTGGAAATTCTCCTCAAAAGCTTTACCACTAACTACCCCCCATTCTCATAAACACCCCCATACGGAGAAAAGCTCGCGGATAAATAGCATTTTCGTTGGGTCCTTGCGAACCACATTCCCGATCTCATCCAAAAGACGTTCTTTTGGTTTTAAACCCGGTGTAAAGAGGCCACACCTCATAAATACCATTGATTTGAAACCTCCCATTGAACAACATCTTTCTTCTCGCGCCAATGACCCGTGCATGAGGATCAACTTAGCCAAAACATCGCCCGACCCCAGCTACTACCTCACCTCTTTCCGCGACAGTAATGAGACATTCGACCCTGGTGGACCTCGTTAACGGAATAGCTACTCATGAGTTTTACTCGCGTTTAGTTATTCACGCAAAGAGCAGGGACTAAACTTGAAACCACTCCAAACTTCACCCCACACGGGCATCTGACGGCGTCAGATTTAACCCTTGACGCCGTCAGCTCGACGGATCAGCAATATTAACCCAAGAACCAATCACTTTCAACCCATACCCCACAAATCTCACCCAAGTGTTGCTGCTACTCCGACTCTCAAACCCCCAATTTGACATCTTCCGCCTTCGATCTCTCCTTTGTAAGTAAGTTTTCTTCATCCTTTCTCGGTTAATTATCCTTAGGACCCGTCAATTGGAAAAACCCCTTTCGCCCGAAACCCCATTCTTGACCCACCATTAGCAATTCGTAATGCCATCCAATTGGTGATTTGTAATCGTGGGGTTACCATTTGATGATGTTGTCTCACCCGAATCATGCATTAATTTAGGGAGAACCCATCATGCCTCGGATTTTTGACCCCCCACCCCTGTTTCCTGATTTAAGGAGCGTTTGGGTAATGGGTTAAGAGTTTGAAAATTGATTTTTCCCTCGCATTTGCATGGCTACATTTCTGGTCCATCTGACGGCGTCAGAAATTGCTCTTGACGGCGTTAGATGTGTCTGACTGCATAAAATTCATATAAATCTCGCGTTCTAATCGTTTCCATTCACTACACCTTTTTTCCAGGAAAATGAGCAAACGGACTCGCCAACATAGGGGTAGTTCTTCTAGATCTCAAGGAGTTACTTATGGGGAATTAGTGCATAGTTGGGGCGAGTTTGGTGATGTCGGCACTAGTACTAAGTATGAGGAGTTGTGTAACCACCACATCGATGCTGGGGCGGTGGTTGACTGGGATTTTCTGAGAGCTAGTGGGTTGGAGGGTGAATTTGTAGGGAGGATCCGCACAGATGGATTCGCGGGTCCGCAATGGGAGAGATTGTTTAGGTTGAGGGAGACGGTATTTAGTGAGTTAGTACGGGAGTTCTTTGCGACCTTCCGGTTTGACCAAGCTGAGGCTAGGAGAGATATGGGGGGCACCACGATATATTTTAGGCTAGGGGGTGAGTTGAGGTCTTGTTCTGTGGCTGAGTTTGGTTGGAGGCTGGGGCTATATACTAGTGAGGAGGTTGATGGGGCTTTTCTGCTGAATCTGTTACATGGAGAGACTCAGCGGAATGAGATGAGGTGTGTTACCTTTTGGCCCACCATAGGGAATGGGGCCTACACCTCGACTACTGGGGCTGCATCGATCAGGGACCTCATTGTTAGGCTAGTTCACAGGTGCATCACCTATAGCTTGTCTGCACGTCAGGGTACCACTCACCGTATCACTGCTTCGGACTTGTTCTACTTGTACACCATCTTTTCCGAGGATGTCTACTGCAACATCCCGTTTTGGGTGGCCAGTTACTTGAAGACCAGTGTGGGTGAGAGGGATATCGACAAGGTTTATGGGGGGATGTTCATCACATGGTTGGCTCGTTCCTATGGTCTTCTTACTCCTCAGATCATGGGGTACTTGAGCGACTGTGGGAACTGCAGGGTAGTGAGGGCGAAGTCCCTTAGGCAGATGAGGATTGTGATGCAGATGGGGGATGGTACCTATATATGGTACATAGGGGCTGATGATGAGGATGATGACAGTGATGATGAGGGAGTGCCCCAGCAGCATCAGTATGAGGCAGGGACGGCTGATTACTACCGACACATGAGTCGGGGAGACTGGCAGGCACACCAGGGTGTCTGGATGGGTCAGATGGACACGTGGCGAGCAGCTACTGACCAGCGCTTTGACTGGATGTATGATCATACCGTCCGCCAGATGCAGCACCTCTCCACCCGAGATCAGCTTGAGCCTCACCTGCAGATTGACCCCTTCCCAGGCCGAGAGACTGACTACCCTCCCTATGGGTACACTGGACACCTCCCACCAGGCTATGATTATCGTTTTGGTCCTCCCCCTCAGTGATCCATCTTGATGTTTGTAATTCTTGAACAATTTATTTTTGGTTGAACAATTTGAAACATTTGGTTGTAATAGTCTAGGATCCGGCCTTTGTTGGCTTCGAACAATTTCCATTTCTGTTCTTTTAATTAGTGTATGAATGATTAGCTTTTAATTTTTGTTGATGGTTTATCTTTGCAACCCGTGTTTTGTGTGATTTTATTTGTTTGATTATTATTTGCTTCCGTATGCATGTTTTATTTTTATTGTTGGTTGATCATGTTTCTCAATTAAAATGTGGAAATACTTTATTATGTTGTTTGGCCTAGTCCTAACTTCAACCTAAAGGTATTTTTGCAAAAGATAAGTGTAAGGGGAAACCCCAAATATGTTTTTAAGAAACAAACCGATCATGATTCTCCACAATATTTAATGAACATGTATATTCGTAATTGTTAGAGTCAAATGCTTGTATTGAGTCATAATGAAGTTTTGCAGGATTTTCCAGGAAGTAGGACAAAGTTTTTCCAGAAATTTTCCGGAAACTTAACATAAAGATTTCTGCAGGTTCATTCTGACGGCGTCAGGATATTGCTCTTGACGGCGTCAGGAGTCAAAAATCTGGAAATTTTACCGGTTTTGTTTTTCTAACGGAGTCTTATGGTTTTTGTGAATTATTAAGTTTTGTAATCTCCAGGAAATCTGCAAACTTCATTCCACAAGCATTATATCTTACTTTGTTTTCTAGGATTTAGTAACTTATATAGGATGCCGCCGATTTTACGCGAGGTTGCCTTGTCTACTTTTGTCAGGATTTACAGGTTATTTAAGACAAGAAGATGATTTATATTCTGGAAGGGAAGCTTTGATTGTTCATTTTCTTGGAGGAAGATTTAACCTGGCCAACCTAAAATCCATACCGAGCGAATCAAGGGGAGTATTTGATTTCATTCTCTTTACTTTTTCACTTTTACATTCTTTACTTGAACATTTTGGACAATGTTCGTCCTAAGTGTAAGGGGAGGGTAAAAAGATGATACCTTACATATGCACTTTCGCTTGAGTTTGTTTTGTTTGATAGTAGATGAGTAATAAAACTATGAGAAATACTTGTTAGTGTAATTTTAGCGCCAAATTTAAAATTTTTTACAACATTTAGGAGTGAAACTTTAGCCATAGCAAGCGTCTCATGGATAGGAGGTTGTATGACTAGCACATAACCGTATATTCAGAAAAATTTTCCACCCAAAGATGTGAGGTTCGCCTTTAGTTTTGATAGGGAAAGCATTTATTATTAGTGCTTATGAGTGTACCGGTAGCATTTAGATTCTAGAACTTGCGTTAGTGATGCATCCCGAGACCGCTAGTGAGACTACATTCGTGTGGTAGGATTTACTACATGATAAGAGGCATTAGGATCACCCTTGTGTTAAACCCGTATTATAATTACTTGACCATTTAAGTCATATTACTTGGCTAGTTAAGTCAACTAATTTTTCCCACACCCTTTGCGTTGTACTCATTTTTAGTACACGATACCCCTAGTACACCCCTCCGAGCCTATCTTTTCGTTTCTAACTTTAAGCATTTCACTTAAAGGAAGAATTTGTTACACCCCACTTAAATGTACACCCAAATCGCCTTAGCCTTCCGTGTATGCGCTCATTTTTAGTGCATTATTGTTATTTGTTAAACCCTAAGTTAACTTTCTAATTGATTACATGGTTGCTAAGTCGAGTCATGTCCTTGTACATATTGTTTTAGGACGATTGGGACTCATGGGTAAGTACTTATTTTATGGAGTAATGGGGAAGAACATAATATTATTACCCCCATATGTACGTTAATCTTAAAAGTGCTCCAAGTGTTTTGATTTTCTTAATTCGAGTCATTAGATTAGTTAAATGTAAAGTATGTAAAGATTCGAGTGTAAGGGGATTGCTCATACCCCTATGATGTATTATTTTGGATGGTAGGGTAAGAGTGTATGCAAAAAAAAAAAAAAAATAAAATAAAATAAAAAAAAATCGAAAAAATTAAGAAAACGAAAAAAAATAGAAAAAGAAAAAGAGAAAAAACATACGGACTACCATCCCGTTTTCATTCTATGTTTATTTTATATTTTTTTGTTATTTTTCATTTATTAGCTTAAGTCGAGTCTAGTCTTGGCTTAGCAACGCCATCTTGTACATGTAATTAACCAAGATTGTTAACTCGCCACCAGTAAAACTTCCTTTATCCAACAAAACCGTGTAATTCATATCCCTACACCTAACGTTATAACCCTTTAAAAGACCTCTTTGATAGTTTATCCTAGGTGCTTACGCCATGTGGTGGAGGTTTGATCCTTTCCCAAGCCTATGGTAATCTATTTTGCTATGACAGGTAGTGAGAGATATCTTCCATTTCCATAATGTTATATTACTTTATTACACCTGAGAGATGTGAGTATCTAAACACTATTTGTGAGGTGCTTGTGTATGACCTCCGTGCTTGTCTATTGGTCTTTAGTGGAACGATTATTTGATGTAATTACTTTTATATTAGTGTTAAATGACCCCTAACTTGTCTTTTGAGTAGAATAAAAGCTCATTTTCTTGAGGACAAGCAAATCTCAAGTGTAAGGGTATATGATGAGGCGAAAAATGATCCGTTTTTAGGGGGTCATTTAAGCCCGAATCCGACTTTATTTGATCAAATATTGCCCTAAATCGTTCCTTTTGTGATTTTAGGTGTTTGGAGAGTGAATTCTGGAAAAGAGGCTATTTTGGACGTTTTTGGAGCATGAAAGTGAAGAAAACGGCAAAGTACCAAAAATCCATGCTGAAGATACAAGGTGACGACGTCAAGACTTCCTTCTTGACGGCGTCAGACATGAAGAATAAAATACCGTAGCTGGTGACGGCGTCAGATGGATAGGTGACGGCGTCAAAGTGGCAAAGAATAAAATACCGTAGGTGGTGACGGCGTCACATAGGCCGTCACAAGTGGATCTAGGGCGTCCGAGGAAGTATATGACGGCGAGGTAACAGCGTCAGACTTAACTCTTGACGCCGTCAGAACGTTTTTCCTATATATAGTTTTCTAGTTTTTTCATAAAAAAAAAAAAAAAAAAAAAAAAAAAAAAAAAAAAAAAAAAAAAAAAAAGAGGGAGAAGTTTTGGTGAAACCCTAAAGACGATTTTGGTGCCTCTTTTACAGGTTTTTCAAGGGTTCCAAACCCTTGAGACCTTGCATTGTAATTGAGATAAGTATACTCATAATTCAATCAATATGTCTATGTGTTGGTTGTTTATCTTTTGTTCTTATCTTAATTCTACTATGCTAGGCTAGATTTCCTTTGTGTTTGCTTAGATCTAATGAAACCTAGATGTTGATTATGTGTTGATTACTTGTCTATTCTTGTTTTGGATGAATGATATTATATGTTAGGCTTAAGAAAACTGGCAGATCTCCAAATGGTAACATGCTTGAACGTCTTAAGAAACATGAACCGAGGCGTACTAGGTCTTTATTGGTTGTATTTAATGCATGAGCCACTGTTTACAATCCCTATAGTTGTGCTGGGTCATGGTGTAGGAGGAGATAAGAGCTCATAGAGTTGGGGAGTTATGTATGCCACCCCACGAATGGTATTAAGGAATACAATCCGTCATCCATACAAGTGTAACAAGTAATTGACATGTAAAAGATATTTAGGGAGTAATGAAGTCTAAGTAAACACAATTTCTCCAAATACTGCTCACAACCTTAGTTTAATATTAGTTTAATTTCATTTTCATTAGTTTAATTTAGTTATATAATAGTTTTGGGTTAGTTGAATAGCAACTAATTCCGCCCACTCTTCCAAAACCCGAGATTTTAGTTGCTTTCATAAAAATATAAAAATACAAAAATAATCATCTTTCACCTCTAGAACTATTAATTAGGTTTTCTAATCCTAGCGACACTATTCCTAAGCTGAACGATCAATCCCCCGGTACTTGTCACTATACTATACTACAACGATCAGGTACACTGCCTGGTGGGGGTTGTAAGCCTCGCGAGATCCCTCGAGAGGTAAAGCAAGGTGCGATTCCCACGCATCAACTTCACACAGATGGAGAAACTTGTATCTATGCACTCACAGTTTGTCATGAAGAACCTAAGAACATTAAAGATGCAATGACTTATGACAATTGGATTGAATCTATGCAAGAGGAATTTCAGCAATTCATAAGATTAGAAGTCTGGGAATTAGTTGAAAGACCTGACGGAGTCTTTGTCATTGGGCTAAAATGGATCTGGAAGAATAAGCTTGATGCTGAAGGAACTGTCATACGTAACAAATCACGTCTGGTAGCGAAAGGATACTCTCAACTGGAAGGACTTGATTTTGCTGAATCCTTTGCTCTAGTGGCTAGACATGAAGCTGTTCGAATCTTTTTGGCCTATGCTGCACACAAGAACATGGTGGTTTACCAAATGGATGTCAAAACAACATTTCTTAATGGAGAACTCCGTGAAGAAGTCTATGTTAGCCAACCTGAAGGCTTCGTTGATCTTGAGCGTCCTAATCACGTTTACCGACTCAAAAAGGCACTCTACGGACTCAAGCAAGCCCCACGGGCGTGGTATGACAAACTGTCCACTTTCTTGCTGGCCAATAAATTTTCTAAAGGATCGGTGGATCCAACACTGTTTACAAAAACCTACAGGGAGGACTTACTTGTTGTTCAAATATATGTCGATGACATCATTTTTGCCTCAACAAAACGAAGTTACTCTAATGATTTTGCAAAATTAATGAAAGATAATTTTGAAATGTCCATGATGGGTGAACTTTCGTTCTTTCTAGGATTACAAGTTCATCAATCACCCCGTGGAATTTTTATAAATCAGTCTAAATATGCTCTTGAAATTTTAAAGAAACATGGAATGATGTCTTGTGATACTTATAATACACCAATGGGCTATACCATAAAACTAGATGCTGATTTACATGGGACTCCAGTTGACCCTACCAAATACCGAAGTATGATTGGGTCCCTTATGTATCTCACAGCTAGTAGACCTGATATAGTATTTGCGGTCTACATGTGCTCTCGCTATCAGTCCAAACCAACTGAAAAACACCTCAGTGAGGTCAAGAGAATCCTTCGATACATAAAGGGAACCATTAACTTGGGAATCTGGTATCCGAAGGATTCTGGTTTTGAACTAATTGCTTTTTCAGATGCTGACCATGCAGGATGCTTAGACACACGCAAAAGCACATCTGGTGGATTACAATTTCTCGGAGACAAACTTGTGTCATGGCAATCAAAGAAGCAGGACTGCACATCACTATCGTCTACAGAATCTGAATACGTAGCCATGTCTGCTTGTTGTGCTCAAGTCATTTGGATGAGATCACAACTTAAGGATTATGGCTACCTATTCAACAAGATTCCTATCTACTGTGATTCCAAGAGTGCTATTGCTATCTCCTGCAACACAGTTCATCATTACAAATCCAAACACATCGATCTCCGATATCACTTCATCAAAGAGCATGTGGAAAAGGGTACCGTTGAACTTTATTTTGTTGGAACTGAGTACCAATTGGCGGACTTACTTACCAAATCTTTAGCACCATCAAGGTTTGCTAGTCTAGTTCACCAAATTGGTATGCGATGTTTGACTCCAGAAGATCTGGAAAAGTTTTTAAAACACAATTGATCGTCAAACATCGAAACTCCCTCTGTAAAATATTTTTCTTTACTAAAAACCAACAAAAACACAAAAAGATTTTTCTCTTTATTCTAAAAAAAAATAATAAAAATAAATAAATAAATAAATAAATGCAAGTATATCGCTTCTCTTCAACATTTTGTTATTATATTACACGTGTTGAGGGGGAGTCACGCTTTTAATTTTTACCAACTTTTATTGGTATACTTGCATGTTTTTCGTATTTTACGGTACTTCGGAGTGTGTGAACGTTCTTTTTTACATCACTTTGTCTCATCCCGTAATAAGGTCTTCATAAGTTAGGATTAACGGATGTATATCTCAATGTTACACATGCTTGCTATTTACTTTAGGACTCAAGTAGGCATATCAAATAGTTAAGGGACCTAAAGTGACAAAACTTAAAAATTTCAAAAATAATAAAACAAACAAACCGGTGTTTCACAAACCTCACTTTTTACCAAAACCCTTAAACCTCTCTTGAAACCTACGGCCCTTATTCATTCGAGTCATCCATAATCTTGATCATCAATTTGAAAGTTCCTATGTAATCACTAGGGTATTACATACATAGGATCTTGGTTAATTGAAAATTCAACGGCTCGATCTCCATATTTCATGATTTCGAGAACTAGGGTTTATGATTTCGAAAAATGCTCTAAACATGTTTAGGTGTTTGATTCTTGATAGGGTTTTGTTACAAAGCATGTTTCTAACATATCCTCATCGTTTTTTTTCATACATTCCATCATGTTTGTTTCGATTTAGAAATCTAGGTATTGGGTCGATTTGCGAATTGTGAGATTCTGTGTTTGTTTGCTTTGTTTTATTGGTGGGATATGTTTCTAAGGTCACAAGTATGCATGTTTGTATTAATGTTATTGATCTACTCCATTGATAATTGGTTCTCGATAAGTTAGTATGCCATGTTCTTGAATAACTTCGATCTAACTGAGTCCAATGAGTTGTATGCTGTTATAACATGTCACATACTTATGTTTGTGATATGCTAGAACCATTCTTGCTCATTAGTATCAAACTTGATTTATTTTTCGAGAAAGTTCATCTTGACAATTATCGAGATCTCAAATTAACGTGTAAAGTGATTATATGTAAGTGGTGTTTATCTATCTTGGTGACAGGCCTGAATCATTGGAAAAGTAATTCGCTAAAGAAACGTACGTTTAACTTCAAAAATCGAATGATTCTTGTATACGAATTTTTTTCGAGAAACTCAAGAATTATCGCAATCTATGATAAACTTATCGAGAAACTTATGTTTTCGACAAATGTTGTTCAACCTCAGTTTTTTCGAAATTATCTTTTCGAAATCACTCTTTGAACTATACATTTCGAAATCACCAGGTTCTCGAAAAGTTTTATCGTAAAATGATGTTTTCGAAAACTTAAACCTTTCGCAATTCTTGATAAAGGAAAGATCTCGATAAAATTTACGTATAAGGATTTTTTCGATAATTTACTTTCTCGATAAAAATTCTTTGTAACACTTTTTCGAAATCTTTCTCAACACAAGTTTGCGATAAAAGGTTTATGTTATTTTTTTCGAAATCTTGTTTAGGCCTTGTCATGTTATATCCGTGTAACCTTGTTGTGATTCATTGTTGTTGTGTAATGTGAAGTAACTATGAATTGTGTATATCAATCGTGCTTATTTGCGAGTTATTACACGAACTATGATTCTTCAAGTATGCATTATGTGACACTTCACACATAACATAATGATGCATTTGTGCTTAATTGTCTTAAGTAGTGATCTATAACCAAACTCAAAACTGTGCTAACACGTAACAAATTTGGATGTTTGGTTTATGACTATACTTTTCAGATTAACATGGCTGAACACAACGAGAATGTCCCTGAACAAATTCTTCCATTACTCACCATGGATGACATCACTCCCGATAACTACAATGTCACGATTGGCAATAACAATCCCCGAGTTGATTTCGACAAATTGAAAATCACAGAGAACTCGTGCATGATTGTAAAAGATATCCTACTTGCACATCCATGCAAACCTCTGCTCACCTGTTCTACTTCAGTTCCTCTGTTCTACCTTCATCAGTTCTGGCTTACTGCTCAGGCTAACTTGGATGATGAGTCTTTCACTGTTACATTGGATAGCCAAGAATACACTGTAGATCACGACGTTCTTCGAACAGCCCTTCTCCAGCCACAAACTGACAACGAATTTGCTCCTATACTACCTGACCTGGATCTTCTTGACTTCTTCATTGAATTAGGATATGAGGTTGATGATGATGTACCGCTAGTCAAGCTTTCCCGATTTAATGCCAAGAATATCCCTCAGCCTTGGAGAACATGCTGTCTGTTGGTGGTAAGATCTATATCTGGAAGGAAAAGTGGTCATGAACATCCAAGGCTCGAACATTTGCAAACATTCTGGGGAATGGTGACTCTGACACCTATTGACTTTGCAGTTCCTATCATGAATGATATCGTCCACAGTATTCAGACCGAACGTGTGAAGACTATGATACCATTCACAAGATTCACCAAGCTTCTCATAGAACATCTCTGCAAAAGCTCTCCTGAATTCATCAAAAGGATGGTTGATCCTAATGAGCCGAAGCACCTCTTCGAGGACGACTTCACCACCTCATTCATCAAGACGACCACTTCCTCAACCAAGATCAAAGGAATGAGGCTTCCCGAATACCTACTTAATGACAAAATCAAGAAGAGTCTGAACTACAAGCTGTATGATAACGCTTACAAAGGGGTACAGGAAGAAGCAACAATAAAGACTCGTAGCAAAGGAGGTGTAAAGTCTGGGAGCACCACAAGCACCACTGGATCACCTCATACTAGATCTAAGGCTGCTCCAATGTCAAAACCCAAGACTTCTACCACACCTAAACCTACATCCAAACCTAAACCTGCTACCAAGCCAAAGAAGAAAGTAACTCCTGAATACACTCTTCGTGATGAACCTACACCTCCACCTTCTGACACCGAATCCGAGTTCGACACGGAATCTGAAGAAGAAGAACCTGATTTTGAACTGAAGGTAAGAGCACCTGAAGCAAGATTCTCTGCAACTGAGATTGCCATTCAACAAAGTCTTGAAACTTATGAAGAAGAGACAAGGAAAAGAAAAGGAGTCACTATTCATGAACCTCAGGATGATGAAGACGAACCAATCGCTGAACCATTGGTCGATAAACACAAACTCAAAAGTATAGTTGTCGACACTCGAGCTGAAGAAAAGTGACTTCTCAAAGAACAAAGGAAAGCAAGTCTTGAAAGCCGACTTCTGTCACAACCTCCAACACCACCACCTATAGATCAATCAGAACATGTAGGGGCTACAAGCAGCATGATTCCTCCCATTGTGTCCACAACGTCAGAATCAGCTCCACAACCTGATGACAACGCTAAGGATACAGACAAAACTGAAGATGTCCACATGACTGAGGCTGCTAATTTATAGGAGAATGTTGGCGGACAAGAGCACACAGCTACGGATCAGGAACAGGAATACCTCATTACTCCAGAGTTTCTTGCACGAGAAGCAGAGGAACGTCGTAGAAAAGAAAATGAAGAAAAGAACGCGTTCGACACCAACATATTTCTTAAGTCATCTTCTCAGCAGACTTCCTCAGCACAACCTCCACCTCCTCAAGACTCTCCACCAAAGGATCCGACTCCTCCCGCTTCTTCTTCAAACTCACACAACGAGTCGTCGTCAGAATCATCACCTGAGCACTCATCTCCCACACCTTCTGAAACCGCATCTAAACAGCATTCGATCAATGAACCAAAACAACCAGTTGATCGTCAGGAGCAAGTGAACAAACTCACCGACATGGTTACCAATCTTACCAAACAAGTTGAGAACTTCCAGGAGTCAAAGCAGCTGATCGACAAGTTCTTGAACTCTGATTACGAAGGATTTATCAGAACTGCAACACATGATTTTCTCACTGAAAATCTGGTTGATATGATCACTCCTGAAGTAGCAAACCTTCTTGAACCAATCAATGACAACGTGGATCACAGAATCAGAAGTGTTACAAGGAAAATGTTGTCTACTACACCATTCACGCTTCACACCGCAAAACCTTCTACTGTGGCTCCAACCGTCCCTGAATTGTCCTTCAATGACATGCTTGCCAAACTCTTTGACAACATTGCCTCCAAACCCACACAGACTGCAGAAGAAAAAGCACTGTATGATGCTATGGTGGCTTACATATCAAAGGAGTCATGCAAAGATGCTGCTGGAACCCGAAAACGGACAAGAAAAGATGACGATCCTGACCCAAACTCCAAAGGCAAGAAACCTAAGTCTGGAACAGGTCCCTCATCCTCTCTACAACCACAAAAGGACTCCACTCCTCCTGGAAATCAACAACAACCCTCAACTACTGGTAAAGGTCAAACTGAAGATGAAGAAATTTTCATGGAACAAATTGATGACTTCCAGGATCAACTTGACACCGATTACCGTGCTCCACCTACTCATGATTCTCATGCTGGACCATCGTCACCGTCCAAAGCCAAAGACAAAGATGCTACATCTAAGTCTAAGAAATCCAAGAAGAAAAGACGTCATTCATGGCTCGACAATGACGATACTCCTCAAAATGACTGGTTGACAGAAATGGTTCAAGCTCAACCTCCTCTAGAAGATGAAGAACCCCTTCCTGGCAATACTCTACAGTTCACCCAAGTCATAATGAAGGATCATCAGATCAACAAACTTACAAAGACGGAGCTCAGAAGAATCAATAGGGATGCACAAGAATTTCTCAAGAAAAGATCTGGAAACAAAGTTGAATACGAATTTCATCTGCAGAATATAGCCAGTGCAATGTCTGCCGAGTTTGACTGGCTAAATCCTGAAATGAATATCGATTTCAGTTCCAAGAACCATGAAAAACCTTACTTCACTGACTGGACAAAACCATTACCTTTGACAGGGTTTCCAGATAAGCCCAAGTTACCCTACAGCTACTTTTTCAACAAAGATCTTCAAAATATCAAACTCACCCAAGTGAAAACCAAGAAGAAATATGATTCATCACTCACAATCTCCGTACCGGCCGCCAGATACGAAATTCCTGCCATCGAAGAAACAACTCGTGTTTTCAGCAACTCCATCGTAGCTTACGACAGAGATGCCCTACACGGCATTCAACACTGGCCAGAACGTCGTCGTCTCGGTTATACTAGCAGATTGGGAGAGAAATCATTGGAAAATGTGAAACATAAATCTAAGATCATCGCCATCTTGGAGATTCACGAGTCGCAACGATTTAACTACAAATTCATGCGTGAAATTGTTGTTAAACGACAAGATGAAAAGAAGTACAAGTTCTCCGAAGCAGACTTTCCAGACCTTAATCTCAATGACATCGAAGATATGTATCTTGAAAAGGTTAAAGGAAGAATGTGTGGTTTCGACAGAAATGTACAGTACAACTTTATGGCATCACTACTTCTTTACATCCGACGATTGATAGTTCAAGAAAGGGTGGAAGATCTTCAACTTGGTGTGGAAAGTTATCAACAGAAGATCAATTTGACAAAGCCGCAATTCACGTTTGATGGAATCTATCAAACGTCACAGTTTACTCTCAACCAAGATCCTTTTGGTTTCACCTACATCAACAGCAAACAGCTACAAAGTTTCATGAGATTCGATGAGGTGCACAAATTCTGTGATGTTACACTCAAATCTGTTCGTGATGGGCTGGTCAAAAGGTTGAATGATGATCGCAGAAAGATAGCTAAGGGGGAACAACCGAGATGGAAATCCAGCACAAGAAGACAAGTTCGTAATTTTGTCTTAAAGATTGAAGAAAGGTTATTTTGACGGGAACAGATCAGACGACTGGAAAGCTACATCGGTGTCAGACAATCGTTTCCTGTCAGAAACTTCGAAAGACCAGAACCCAAGTACACTGACTTTGATGCTCCACTTCCTGACGAAGAGTAACTTGGTATATTTGATTATTTCATTTGATTGAATGATTTTTCATGATGGCTTGTGCACATATTTCAGTGCACAACCCGATCTTGTATAGAAAGGACCCTGAGGTACGCTTCAGTGCCTCAATCCTAATATAAGGAGCGAAGGCTTCTTACTTTTGAGTAGAATTAATCAAACATTTATGATTTTCATAATTCTGCTCAAAAGGACAAGTATTTCACCTCAATAAGACCTAATCACTTGTTGAGGGGGAGCACTTGTCAAAACAAAATACTTTGCTCAATATCAAAAGTTCTTGGTGAATCTCCCCACAAGACTCAAAAAGGCATATTTTAATCTTAAAATTTGTCAAAAACACCATTTTGTATGCTATTTTTGAGGGGGAGAAAATGAAAAAGTGATTAAAATATACGAAGTCAAAGCTTAAAAGTTGTATCATGTGCGAGCTAGACTCAGTATTGACCCAGGAATTGACGAGATAATACAAGTTAGTAATATCGAAAGGACTTATCCTCGACGGGTAATAACATCAAGTTAGTTACTAGAGCTAGTTGTCACCTAAAAGCTGACAATGCATCTCTTTAACTAACCACGTAAGCGTGTCTCGAAAAGGATATGTCTTAGTAGAAACGTACCGTCTCGAGAAACTTTTTGTGGACTTGACCAGGCCGGGTAATAACTTCAAGCTAGTCTAACTAGTGATGTAAGCGTGTCTCGAATCGGTCATGTTCACAGAAAGTGGATCAATTCTAAAAGAGTTTGCTCCTCCCGCATGTGCAAATTTATTAAATACTTATGAGCACATGTGCAGGGGGAGCCCTTCAAAAGTGTACACAAAACTCTCAAAGTGTTAACCAAAATTATTTGATTATCACAAACACTTTGAGAGATTTTCAATCAAAGGTTTCCTGGCTACTGTTGGAGTTATAAGGTGATTAAGATAGGAATATCCGTCCTATGATCCGCCAGAGCCGGAAGGATCTACCCAAGGACATCTCCCATAGTTAGAATTAGAAGTCCTTAGGTATGATACGAAAAAAGGAGAAATGAATGAAAGGGAAAGAAGGAGTTGAAGAATTAAAAAGAAAAGCAAAGAAAAGGGTGAAAAGAAATAGCCCTCCATATGTTCAACCTTAGGGCAGACACCGGGTTCAATACGTATGCTACTGGCTGTTGCAAAAGACAACACCGGTATTGAAGATTAAGTCGTCATGGACCCAGTGACGCAATGCACTAAACCTTCTTAACCACTCAAGTTCTCTTAAAAGGACTTGTTTCATTCTTACGGGGAATCCGCGTAACCTATCGACCTATCTCTTAGAGACGGTTGATATTGAAGCAGGAGACCCCTCCCCAGTCTCCGCATAGGAAACCTAGGAGTGCACTTATAGAGTCTAGTGCCTTGAGATACATCAAAGATCTCTTAGGAACACTTAGTATTTCTACAACTAGTGTTCTACATCAATAGGCATCAGTTGTAAACTATCGAGTCCTTCGCAGATCTTAGCAATCTGCCAAGAACGTTTATGAAAGGATTACGTAAGTATTTCTCAATGATTGAACGGAAATCCTGCCAGGGTCAACATCAAACAGCCCTGACAGCAGGTCACTTCGGTAACCCCACAAGGGTTACGCTTAGTGTTTGCGGTGGTTCCATTACGGTCTACAGTCGTGGAGTGATCCCCAGCGACTCACCCAGTCATTGAGCTACTTAGTAGGTCTAGTAAGCTCCTTCGGGAGTATCTGATATGGGAACGGCCTGGATAAGGATTAGAAGGAGTCTTCACAATATGCTGTTGATGAGCTCTAATTCCTTATCCGTAAGTACCGGTTATTTTATTGCTAACTGTTTACTCGCAGGTACCTTACTTCCATGATGGTAGATTCCAACATGCTCATACATACATCTTGAAGTCAAAGAAAGCTCCCCCAAAGATCTTAGCAACACAAAGTACAAAGAAAGATTCTACGCCAATTAGAAGAATCTACAAAGTATAAAGACAAAGATCTCAATGTATGAAAAGGAACTTCTTGTACGTGAAAGTCTAAGTCTTAAGATGTATGAGTATGTTGGAATGGCGGACAACCACCACAGACGCAGGAGTGACGAATGGCAGATTACTTCGTAACGCAATCACTACAACGTCATCAAAGAACAAAGACAAAGAGCAAAGTACATCCATTATTATTTTAATCATTTATGAAGACGTCTAGAGTTTTATATGTCACAAGTCTACGACAAAGATGAAGACGTCAAGCAACCATGATGACCGACCCTTAGGGGGAGATTGTTGGGATCATAGTTTTACTATTTTATGAAGTCTCGGTCATTTGTAATAATGCTAGGTTGCTTAGTTATTATTTACTATCATTTACATTTTGTATTAAGTTTACTAGGCTTAAGAATGAGGTCCATGGGCCTAAAGCCCATACGAATTTTGAGAAGGAATGGAGTAGGAGTGTTGCCCTAGCTCCTTTCCTATAAATACTAGTCTTAGGCCATTTGTAAACTTGGTTGGTTATGTGAAATATTAAGGAAACTCTTGAAATTCTAATTCTCTAATTCTCATAATCATCCCATTCTCATTCTCATATCATTTCTATCATTATTGTGCTTGTGTTTACTAAATGGTGACCTAACAAACGGAAACTGGCTCATGAGGATTAGCTGTAACAAACATCAAATTTATAAAGTAGATCTGAAAAAGAATACTCAAATCAACGACAAAGGCAAAGAAGAAGGCAACATCTATGACGACTTTGAGTATGCGGAAGTTAGAGTGGATGACAAGAATAATGATATAGTCGATTGTAACACCCCCAAAATTTGGTACAGCGGAAGACTCAACAAGCTTTCGGGGTGCTACGGGGATTGGTATCCAAACACAAGACATAAAAGAACGAGATAAAGTAAACAAAATAAAATACAACCACGCGGGGTTTTAAAGTTTACATTATCCTAAAATCATCCAAAGTCAGGCCCAAAAGAAATAAATATAGGTCCACAATAGTTATCAGAGTTTTAGAAATATAGATCCATAACCAGTGCCAAATGCCAAGCCTCCAATCCCAAGCATCCGCAGAGCATCACTTAATTACCTGAGAAAACGTGCTAAAAGTCAGCTTGCGCTGGTGAGATCATAGGTTTAGATTTTTAATTCAATATAGTGGACTTATACGCAAAACGCTTGCTAGCTAGACTAGGGCTCACTCATCCATCCAAAATAAACCAACCAAATCAAATCATCCCTATAGGTGCACGCTATAGCTCAAATCAAACCAATCAATAGCTTACCTAGCTCAAGTCTAGGCCTCGCTCTAATATCAATCCAATAGCTTACCTAGTTCGGGGACTAGGCCTCGCTCAACAACCAAATCAATAGCTTACCTAGATCTAGTCTAGGCCTTGCTCTACCTAGTTCTATAAGCATAGCAAGTTTTGAAATCAAAAAGCGATAATAGTCCACATAAAGCATTTGCACGTTTCTCACCCCAAGTATTGAAAACAAAGTTCAAGAGTAAAAGTGGGGCTATGACTCACCTCAAGTCCAGAAATCCTCAAAAGAAATGATAGAAGAAAAACGCAAGAAATCTCAAGCAACTCACGTAACGGCGACTACAGACTCGGCACTTCCTAACAATATCAAACCCGTTCAGAAATCATTTCTTCAAAATCAAATATTCCCATTCCCGAACGTAATTCATTTTACTTTCCAAAATATCCATTTCTCGAATTAACTTCATATTCATTTGAAATTTGACGTTTGGTATCCATACGGGTGGAGGGTCGACACAGCACAAACCAAAAGCCTCAACAAAGAACAATAATAAGATAACTATAGGTCTAATGTTAGCTCAACATATTATTTAAATAATTATCGAAGCTTATTAATTCCGTCGATTTGATAATCTCCCATACTTATTTACGTAATAGGTCATTCCAAAATTATACCCAACCTAAAGCACGTTGCACATAAATTTCTATTTGGTATATGTCGTAGCCCAATGAATTCCCTATATATATCGTCGAATCGGCCAAATTCCACGAGACATATAGTAATTCATTACCCTAAAATATATACCACATCCTATGGGCGTCGTGGGATACGATGCCCATTAATATACCCATTTTATATCGTCAAATAACTCAATCTAGAATAAGTCATTCGATAATATAAAATGTTTATATTAACCGTCATATATCCGTGACAACACAAAGTCACAATATAAAGCCCACTTGGACTTTAAAGACCCACAATTCGTATAACTCGATAAGTTTCTAATTTATAAAATAAAATCACATTTTTAATTATTATTTACCCGACTTATGTTTCGCCGTTATTTTTATAGTTATTATTTATAATAATATCCCGACATTTATTACACTATTTTCATAGGATAATAACTATCGTCTTATTATTATATGTTTACTCGTGATCGTGTTATTATTAATATACGCATATATATATATATATATATATATATATATATATATATATATATATATATATATATATATATATATATATATATATATACGTTTAACGCGTCTATATATACGTATATAAACGATTATATTCTTAATAATATTATAACGAGTATTATTTTTTATTTCGATTTTTAAATATTTATCGAGTCATAGAATTTGGTCACATGTCCGAGTCATGACCCTCGGCTCATAGTCCAAGTCCAAAATAATAAAATCAAGCCACAATATAAATCAACTCCGTCCAAACAATCCCATATTCACGTGCTACAACATGAGGGTCCGACTACGGCACCCTAACTAACCTATCTCCGTCATCTAATTGACCGTCTCACAATCGGTCCCCAATTTCCATACTCGTCAACACAACTCCAATTCACGATACTAATGACCAATGTCCAAATGATTCGGCCCAAAATAAGTCACAACAAATATTACCATAAAATATAAAACAAGAAAAATATATCAATTATACGGGTCGACTTACCAAGTCAAACCCGGGTCAACTTGTGAGGTCACAACCAAAACAATAACCTCACCCGAGACCTCTCGGTCTCGGCTAGCTCTAATGAGCCCCTCGACCCAAACAGCCCGCGAAGGGGGGGGGGGGTTCGGCCGAGACTCCAAAACAACAACAACAACAATTCGAACCATCTTAGGCCCAAAAATCCCAACAAGTATTAACCATCATCAAGAATCAAGAAGAACAAGAACCATCACACCTCCAAAACTCTAATCGAGTCGAGGAGGGTCACACCGAGACCTAGGGTCTCGGTCAAGCTCACATCGAGCCACAAAAACCAAATCCAAACGCGTACAACTCCAAATCCGAGCACAAATACATCAAGAATCGACCCCCAAGGATACCAAACTCGTATTTATAACAAAACCCAACTTCATTTTAATGTTATCATCCCAAAAATACCAAGATCCAATTCAGGTTTGACTCAAAATAGTCAAACCCGACCCAAATCTCATGTTTTCTCACCTCTAATCGAATAGAAACCAAAATAGATGATGATGTGGTGTTGTGGGAGGTGTGGATGTCGGCGGTAGTAAAAGAAATGGAGGGGGAAGGCGCGTGTTTCACACCAAACGAACAAGAAAATGATGAGGAGTGTTTTGGTGGTGGCGGTGTGGTGTGGAGGTCGGCGGTGGTGATGGTGTTGGGGTGGCTGCCGGCGGCGACAAAGGGAGGAGAGGGGAAAAAGAAAATGATGAAAATATTATTGTGAGGGTGAAGGGTTAGGGTTAGGGTAATATACCCGAAATTTTCATTTTAGTCCCTCAAGTTTCCTTTTTCCAAAGTTAGCCACAAATACTTTAATAATTAGTGAACTCTTTTTAATCGGTTTTCCCGTAACCCGATTACCCGTTCATAAAAGTATTAAATTTTCATCAAACATACACGTACACGTCATAATTGATTTCCCAACAACACTTCCCGAAAAATATAGATATGTACGAAAGACATAATATTAATTTAACGGTGAATCGCTACCGTTTTGTAAAATATAAAAATCTTGTTAGGTTAATCTAGTGCCGGAGTCAATGTAGTGCCAAAGATATCGATCTCGAAATAAATCATCACGAACGAAACGAATCAAACCATAAATAAATAACTAAATCCCATAAACATCGTACGATTAAAATCAAGTACCAACGTTCGTAAAATATCTCGTCACAATAAATTTTCAAAAATTCTATATTTATTATTTAAATGTAATGCGGGTTTTATAAAACGGCTCCCTATTTTGCCAGTTGTCACATCCTCCCAGCCTCAGAAGGAACCTATCCCGGGTTTCTCTTGAAATAACCCATCTACGAAGTGAAGAACTTCGGATATCTTTTTCGAAACTCATCTTCACGTTCCCATGTAAATTCCGGTCCGTGCCGCGAATTCCAACGAACTTTGATGAGCGGAATACGACTCCTCTTGAGTCGTTTGATCTCTCTATCCATTATCTTAATCGGCTCTTCCACAAAATTCAAACTTTCATCTACACGAATATCCTTGATCGGTATAACTGGTGTTTCCTCTGAAAGGCATTTCTTCAGATTACTAATATGAAACACATCATGAACTTTACTCAGTTCCATAGGTAATTCCAAACGATACGCTACGGGCCCAATTCTTTCCAAAATAAGAAATGGTCCAATGTAGCGGGGATTAAGTTTCCCACGTTTCCCAAAACGTATCACACCCTTCCAAGGTGAGACCTTCAACATCACTCTGTCTCCAACCTGGAATTCTAGGGGTTTACGCCTCTGATCGGCGTAGCTTTTTCGCCTATCTCTAGCTGCTTGCAGTCGATCTCGAATCTGCGTTACTTTCTCCGTAGTTTCCAAGATAAGCTCAGGACCTGTGAGTTGGCTATCTCCAACTTCTGCCCAACCAATAGGTGAACGGAATTTTCGACCATACAAAGCTTCGAATGGTGCAGCCTTAAGACTTGTGTGGTAGCTATTATTGTAGGAGAACTCCGCAAGGGGTAGATATTTCTCCCAGCCTTTACCAAAGTCTATGATGCATGCACGAAGCATATCCTCCAAAGTTTGAATAGTTCTCTCACTTTAACCATCGGTTTGGGGATGATATGCAGTACTCATATCAAGTCTCGTTCCCAAAGTGGTTTGAAGTGATCGCCACAATGCTGACGTGAAACGGCTGTCGCGATCCGAAATAATCATTATCGGAACCCCATGACGAGAAACAATCTCCTTCACATACAACCTCGCAAGTTTTTCCACACTATCATCTTCACTAATCGCCAGGAAATGAGCAGACTTAGTCAAACGATCCACAATTACCCATATAGCGTCGCAACCGCTAGCTGTCTTTGGTAATTTGGTAATAAAATCCATCGTAATCCGCTCCCACTTCCAAACCGGGAGTTCTGGCTGCGTCAACAATCCTGACGGTCTTTGATGCTCAGCTTTAACCTTAGAGCAGGTCAAGCACTTACTAACATATAATGCTATATCTGCCTTCATATTTGGCCACCAATATAATTTCTTCAAATCCTGGTACATTTTGTCCGACCCAGGATGAATGGAGTATCTCGACTTATGCGACTCATGCATAATCAATTCTCGAATCCCTCCATACAATGGTACCCAACTTCGTTCTCCAAAACATAACACTCCATCAGAACGCTTAGCAAATCCTTTCTCATTTTCTGCCATCCCAAATATATTCTCAGCAGGTTTATTTTCTGCTTTCAATGCTTCCGTTTGAGCTTCCAATATTTGAGACGGTAATGGCGATACGATAGTCATTCCTAATGACCTAACCCGTAATGGGGGAATTCTCTCTTTTCGACTAAGAGCATCAGCAACAACGTTTGCTTTACCCGGATGGTAGCGAATTTCACAATCGTAATCGCTTAGCAACTCAATCCAACGTCGCTGCCTCATGTTAAGCTCTTTTTGGTTCAGAATGTGTTGCAGACTTTTGTGATCAGTAAACACTACACACTTGGTTCCATACAAGTAATGTCTCCATATCCTCAAGGCAAAAACCACAGCACCTAACTCTAAGTCATGGGTGGTGTAGTTCTTCTCATGCTTCTTGAGCTGTCGGGAAGCATAAGCTATCACTCTCTCTCGCTGCATTAACACCGCTCCTAAACCTTTATGAGAAGCGTCACAATAGACGACGAAATCCTCGTTACCTTCGGGTAACGCCAAAATAGGAGCACTACACAACATTTCCTTAAGTAACTGAAAGGCTTCCTCTTCCTTATCTCCCCATTCATACTTAACACTCTTTTGAGTCAATTTGGTCAACGGTTTTACTATCTTCGAAAATCCCTCAATGAATCTTCGGTAATAACCGGCTAATCCCAAAAACTGACGAACTTCTGTTGGGGTCGTAGGTGCAGCCCAATTTTTAATCGCTTCAATCTTAGCAGGATCCACATGAACTCCTTGTCTATCGATTACATGACCTAGAAATTGTACCGTCGGAATCCAAAATTCACGTTTCGAAAACTTGGCATATAGTTTCTCCTTCCTGAGCAATTCTAAGATAAGTCTTAGATGCTCCTCATGTTCCTTCTCACTCTTCGAATATATCAGAATGTCATCGATAAACACAATCACGAACTTATCTAAGTAAGGCTTACACACTCGATTCATGAGATCCATGAATACTGCCGGTGCGTTCGTCAACCCAAACGGCATCACCTGAAACTCGTAATGCCCGTAACGGGTTCTGAAAGCCGTTTTCGGAATATCTTCCTCGCGCACTCGAAGCTGATGATATCCCGATCTCAGATCGATCTTCGAATACACGCTCGATCCTTGAAGTTGATCGAACAAATCATCGATCCTCGGTAACGGGTATCTATTCTTCACCGTTAACTTGTTCAACTCTCGATAATCAATACACATACGGAACGATCCATCCTTCTTCTTCACAAATAAGACCGGGGCTCCCCAAGGTGAAGAACTTGGTCTTATGAATCCCTTCTCGGCTAACTCCGCTAATTGATTCGACAACTCTTCCAGTTCAGTAGGTGCAAGACGATAAGGTGCTCGTGCTACAGGTGCAGCACCAGGTATCAACTCAATCTGAAATTCCACTTGTCGAGTAGGCGGAATTCCCGGCAAATCAACGGGAAACACATCCGAAAAATCACGAACTATAGGTACATCTCCAATGCACCTTTCCTTCTTCTCCTTCTCTCCTTTCTCAGAAATTTGGGCTAAGAAAAGGTAATTTCCTTTCTCCATTAGCTTCGGCAACTTAGTGCAAGATATGACCGCTAATCTGGATGGGCCTCTCAAATCCTTTCTATCTCCTGGTATATTCAGAATCTCCTTGCCGTAAGGTACCCGCACGATCTGCTCATCGCAGATTATATGGGCACGATACTTTGACAACCAATCCATACCGATAATGACATCAAAACTTCCTAATGTGACGGGTAGAAGATCTATGTTGAAAGGACGGTTCAGAAAGTTTAACGTGCATCCACGAATGATAGTCTTAATCCTTTCTATGTTTCCATTAGCTAACTCTACATCATAACCAATTCCTAAGGCCATCGGGGGTTTCTCAAGTAAGGGTGCAAACTTAGTGGACACAAAACTCTTATCAGCACCAGTATCAAATAGTATGGAAGCATAACGATTATTGAGAATGAACGTACCAGTCACAACGTTCGGATCTTCTCCTCTCTCGTTCCCGAGTGCATACACTCTTCCATGAGCAACTCCAGCTTCCACACGTTGGTCCCCAATATCTTGTCGTCCACGGTTTCCTCCAACTCCACGGTTTCCATTATTGTACCCATTACCACCCGATCCTTGATTTCCTCGGTTCCATGATTCCCTACATTCATTCCGATAATGTCCTTTCTTTCCACATCCATAGAAAGTAACATTTGCTTTGCTCATAGTTTCAGGAGTAGCTTGAACCATAGCAAGTGGTCGAGCTCTACAATCCTTAGCTATGTGTCCCATCTTAGAGCAATTCTTGCACATTACCGTACATCGACCAGAATGATGCTTGTAACATCGGTTACATTTGGGCACATCTCCATTGTAGTTCTTCTTGTCTCCATCTCCCATGGCATAAGTTCTAGCAGTTGTTTGTCGCTTGTTTCGACAATCATTACCCTTAGAGTGATAATCCCTCTTTCTCTTTCCATTCTTATCCTTCTCAGCTTCTTCCAATTCCAAAGAGTCCATCAATTGTTGAGCGATAGTGATAGCCTCATGTATGTTTGCAGGCTTAGCAGATATCACATCGTTCCTGGTAGCTACCGGCAATCCATCGGTATACCTCTCAATCTTTTGGGTCTCAGTCCTAACCATATCGGGACAGAGTAAGGCCAACTCTCGATAATGGCGATTGTAAGTTGCCATATCGGTACCTTTCACCTTGTGGTTCCAGAACTCAATTTCCAATTTCTTAATCTCATTCCTTGGGCAGTAAGTCTGAATCAGCAAATACTTAAATTGCTCCCAAGTTATAGCATAAGCCACATCACTCCCAACCGAGTTACGGTAATTGTTCCACCAAGTTAAGGCTTCATCCTTGAAAGTAAAAAAAGCAAACTTTACCTTCGCATTCTCCGCACAACCACTGACATTGAACACAGACTCAGTCTTCTCAATCCACCTAACCAAGTAAACCACTCCTTCAGTTCCACCAAACTCAATCGGTCCACAAATCTTAAACTCCTTGTAGTGACATCCATTAGCACGAACAGGTGGAAAAGTTCCAGCAGAATTGTTGGAATGATTTGACTCAGCTAGTAGCTCAGCAACTCGTTGCTCCACAAGTTGATTGATCATTGCTTGATCCATAGTAGGTGCATTAAGTGGAACATGATCATTGTCTCCCTGAACATCAACATTTTGATTCCTGATGTTGCGGTTAGTGGCGTCCAGGTTATCAGGAGTAGGGGTCTCAACATTTCGAGTAGGACGGCGCCCTCGACGACTAGGGGTAGCCGTTGCAGGTCCAGTTCTGGTAGCTCTAACAGGGTTTCTTCGTGGGGCCATTGATCTGAAACATCATATAAGTTTGTGAGTCTCCGATAGGACTTATCATATGCTCAACAGGAATTAAATGAAAGAAGCCAAGTCACGGAAAGAATAGCAACAATACACCATGGAACATCAATAAAACGGATAAGGACTCAATTTCCATAACACCCAAAATCACATAATACCATATACTAATAACCATCAACCATACAATAGCGATCTAACATCGTTCCAACTAACGGATAACACAAAACGTACTAATCGTTCCACAAGAGACGAATACTGAACAAAATACATCAAAATATGATAAATAACTTTTCTAACCAAACACTCCTCGGTTAAGAAAGCAACAAGATAACATAACCCAAGCAACTAGCCACGCGGCTGGCGGAGGCTCCTCAACTCCTGCCTCAAGCCATCAAGATCCCTCCATAACGATCCTAACTCCACGCTATGGGTGTCTCGGTCTCTCTTGAGGTCAGCCACCTCCTTCTCTAGCTCGGCATTCCTTTGCCATAGCTTGCGGTCAGCCTCACGAGCAGTAACAAATCCTCGCTGCAAACTATAGATATGCTCGTGAACATCCATCAAAACTCTCCTCAGCTCAGTAGTCCTGCCCACAGCGACAGTCAAATCAACTCTCAAATCCGCTAAAAACTCTCCAATAACTCTCTCAAGTCGATCAGATACACGTGCAACTCTCTCACTAAGCTCAGTAATCCGAGCCCACAACCTGCCAATCTCACCCAACTCTGCATGCTCAGCAGAAATCTCCGAAGATGCACCCGACTCAACGGGACTACCAGGTGGCAACTCAAACAAGAACGGATGATCAGGTGAATCAGGCTCAATCGGGTGTACAGGTGAATCAGGCTCCTCAGCCTGAGCTAGTGGTACTAACTCATCATCATCATCATCAGGCATCTCATCCTCCTGAGGGTCATCCTCCTCCTCAGGGTCATCATCATCACCCTGCTCAGCCTCCTGAGGGTCATCCTCCTCCTCAGGGTCCTCAGCCTCATCCTCACCCTCGTACTCCTCCTCCTCCTCATCGGAAGAGTACATCATCAATCGTCGTCTCCTACTAGGTGAACTATATGGAGATGTAGTAGGTGACCTAGGACGACGACGCAATGATGTGGGTGGCGCCTCAGACAGAAGAGAATGAGCATCAATCTGTAAAGGTGATGGAGTAGGGCGTACCGACATGCGTGCCGTAGCTCGGTGGGCAAAGCGAGGTGCCACGCGAGCCAAAGCCTGATGAAGAGTAAGCTGCCTCGATGTACCAGGGAGCCCTAGAGAAGATGAGGGTCCCTGCGTAGATGCAGCAGGTAGTGCTGAAGTAGAACCTGTCGGTGTCACAGTAGCTGAATGCATGGCAACCTGGTAAGGGTCATCAGGGGCCATGGTGAACCGTGCTGGCAATACCGGTGTAGTAAGAATATCCTCAACGACATCAGGCGTATGGGAGGCCATAGTCTGTGACAACGGCGTAGGGTAGGTGTAAGTGTTTCAAAACAACTAAATCACGAACTCAAAATACCATATCCAAAAATCATCATATAATTCCAAATCGTATATAATTAAGAATGATTTAAAATACCGCATTACTAAAACCATTCGCAAAACAATTAAGCCATATAATTCCTCAAAATGCCGTCATATCACTAAATCAATAAACCTCAAAACCTCAAATCATCTCAAGAAATCCCAAATCTATAATCATCTCAATAATCTCATAATACCTCAATAATAAACAATGATGCTTCGGCTTGGCGGGCTGGCGGGCAATGGTCGAGGATCGTTTTCTATAAAAATCGGTTATAGTTTAGGTGTCTATTTACCTAGTTCTCTATAACCTTGGCTCTGATACCAATCTGTAACACCCCTAAAATTTGGTACAGCGGAAGACTCAACAAGCTTTCGGGGTGCTACGGGGATTGGTGTCCAAACACAAGACATAAAAGAACGAGATAAAGTAAACAAAATAAAATACAACCACGCGGGGTTTTAAAGTTTACATTATCCCAAAATCATCCAAAGTCAGGCCCAAAAGAAATAAATATAGGTCCACAATAGTTATCAGAGTTTTAGAAATATAGATCCATAACCAGTGCCAAATGCCAAGCCTCCAATCCCAAGCATCCGCAGAGCATCACTTAATTACCTGAGAAAACGTGCTAAAAGTCAGCTTGCGCTGGTGAGATCATAGGTTTAGATTCTTAATTCAATATAGTGGACTTATACGCAAAACGCTTGCTAGCTGGACTAGGGCTCACTCATCCATCCAAAATAAACCAACCAAATCAAATCATCCCTATAGGTGCACGCTATTGCTCAAATCAAATCAATCAATAGCTTACCTAGCTCAAGTCTAGGCCTCGCTCTAATATCAATCCAATAGCTTACCTAGTTCGGGGACTAGGCCTCGCTCATCAACCAAATCAATAGCTTACCTAGATCTAATCTAGGCCTCGCTCTACCTAGTTCTATAAGCATAGCAAGTTTTGAAATCAAAAAGCGATAATAGTCCACATAAAGCATTTGCACGTTTCTCACCCCAAGTATTGAAAACAAAGTTCAAGAGTAAAAGTGGGGCTATGACTCACCTCAAGTCCAGAAATCCTCAAAAGAAATGATAGAAGAAAAACACAAGAAATCTCAAGCAACTCACGTAACGGCGACTACAGACTCGGCACTTCCTAACAATATCAAACACGTTCAGAAATCATTTCTTCAAAATCAAATATTCCCATTCCCGAACGTAATTCATTTTACTTTCCAAAATATCCATTTCTCGAATTAACTTCATATTCATTTGAAATTTGATGTTTGGTATCCATACGGGTGGAGGGTCGACACAGCACAAACCAAAAGCCTCAACAAAGAACAATAATAAGATAACTATAGGTCTAATGTTAGCTCAACATATTATTTAAATAATTATCGAAGCTTATTAAATCCGTCGATTTGATAATCTCCCATACTTATTTACGTAATAGGTCGTTCCAAAATTATACCCAACCTAAAGCACGTTGCACATAAATTTCTATTTGGTATATGTCGTAGCCCAATGAATTCCCTATATATATCGTCGAATCGGCCAAATTCCACGAGACATATAGTAATTCATTACCCTAAAATATATACCACATCCTATGGGCGTCGTGGGATACGATGCCCATTAATATACCCATTTTATATCGTCAAATAACTCAATCTAGAATAAGTCATTCGATAATATAAAATGTTTATATTAACCGTCATATATCCGTGACAACACAAAGTCACAATATAAAGCCCACTTGGACTTTAAAGACCCACAATTCGTATAACTCGATAAGTTTCTAATTTATAAAATAAAATCACATTTTTAATTATTATTTACCCGAATTATGTTTCGCCGTTATTTTTATAGTTATTATTTATAATAATATCCCGACATTTATTACACTATTTTCATAGGATAATAACTATCGTCTTATTATTATATGTTTACTCGTGATCGTGTTATTATTAATATACGCATTTATATATATATATATATATATATATATATATATATATATATATATATATATATATATATATATATATATATATATATATATATATATATATATATATATATATATATATATATATACGTTTAACGCGTCTATATATACGTATATAAACGATTATATTATTAATAATATTATAACGAGTATTATTTTTGATTTCGATTTTTAAATATTTATCGAGTCATAGAATTTGGTCACATGTCCGAGTCATGACCCTCGGCTCATAGTCCAAGTCCAAAATAATAAAATCAAGCCACAATATAAATCAACTCCGTCCAAACAATCCCATATTCACGTGCTACAACATGAGGGTCCGACTACGGCACCCTAATTAACCTATCTCCGTCATCTAATTGACCGTCTCACAATCGGTCCCCAATTTCCATACTCGTCAACACAACTCCAATTCACGATAAAAATGACCAATGTCCAAATGATTCGGCCCAAAATAAGTCACAACAAATATTACCATAAAATCTAAAACAAGAAAAATATATCAATTATATGGGTCGACTTACCAAGTCAAACCCGGGTCAACTTGTGAGGTCACAACCAAAACAATAACCTCACCCGAGACCTCTCGGTCTCGGCTAGCTCTAATGAGCCCCTCGACCCAAACAGCCCGCGAAGGGGGGGGGGGGTTCGGCCGAGACTCCAAAACAACAACAACAACAATTCAAACCATCTTAGGCCCAAAAATCCCAACAAGTATTAACCATCATCAAGAATCAAGAAGAACAAGAACCATCACACCTCCAAGACTCTAATCGAGTCGAGGAGGGTCACACTGAGACCTAGGGTCTCGGTCAAGCTCACATCGAGCCACAAAAACCAAATCCAAACGCGTACAACTCCAAATCCGAGCACAAATACATCAAGAATCGACCCCCAAGGATACCAAACTCGTATTTATAACAAAACCCAACTTCATTTTAATGTTATCATCCCAAAAATACCAAGATCCAATTCGGGTTTGACTCAAAATAGTCAAACCCGACCCAAATCTCATAACAAAAACACACAGAACAACAAACATACGACAATACCCATAAGAACAGCAAGAACAACGGATGCTACAACAATCACAACAACAATTAGATGCTAATAACAACAACAACAACAACAATCCGATGCTACAGAAACAATCCTTGATTGATCCACCTAAAACCTAATAACAACAACAATCGATGATGCTACAGCTTTAACAACAATCCGATGGTAATAAAAACAACAACAACAATCTGATGCTACAACAATCCGATGCTACAGAGACAATCCTTGATTGATCCACCTAAAACCTAATAACAACAACAACAATCGATGGTACAACTTTCGGTAGATGTAGTGACACACCAGAAATTGAAGAGGTTTATTTTTGAACTCTGTAGAAACATATTTATATTTATTAAACATCTTATTTGTTTTCTTTTTCAACTTTGTAACATGATAGTAAACATGTTATTAATCAGGTAGTACAATAGTTGTTAGTTGACAAGAGTAAACAATGGAAAAATATCATAATAAGATTAGAAGTTGTTTGATTGATAGTAAGGTTTCTAAAAGGGTAATTGCTAATGTTATTCAAATATTGTGCTTAGATGTTAACAAATTTGTCACTGCTAATAAGGTTGAGTGAAAATAGATGTAATGTTTTTCTATCATTAATTTTGATACTAACAAGCATGTTTAAGAGTTAAAAAAATACCAAGAATTGGAACAATCAGTGTATAAGTAACCCTTAGTTATCTTGGAACTTAATTTATGAGATTAGGCTGGATCTAAGTTTAAAAATCAGGGCTACTAACGAAATTGATATGGAGATTTGTTGATGAGGTACACCCAGTCTAGAAATATACGGTGAAGTGAAAGTACTGATACCTGGAAAGAGATATATGGCCAATAAGTAGCAATTGGGCGATAAGGTCGAGGCATAGTATCAAACATATTGTAACTGAAGCACTATAACCAAAATGAATGGATGAGAATGTGTAGCGAAGGATTTTACAATTGGGATCGGATGAGCAATAACAAGGTTTAGAGTGACATGTGGGTACCTGATCGTTGTAGTAGTTTTAAGTAAAATAATACCCTTTATTAAGATCACTTTATATGTAGAAATAGTGTTGATTGAATTGGAACTTTTGATTAGTGTTGATTGAATTGGAACTTTTAGATTGATGGTGATGGTCGTTATTTTTAGAAAGAATTTAGATTGTTGGATACTGTTTAGCTCATAAATAAATGAAGGATAGAGAATCTCGCAGTGTAGGTTGAACGAATCTGGCAGTGTATGCTCATTTTCTTATCTTTTTATGAGCATGTTACATTAGAAGCAAATCAGACACTTATCTTCTAGACTTGTGTGTCAGGTGATCATTTGCTTCTGCTTGCTTTAAAAAGTTTAAGCAGTTACTGTAATCAATCCAAACAGGGCCTAAATATGCTCGTGGATAACTTTAAATAGGCAATCCCAAACACCCAGAAACTTTTTTTTTTCTTTTTTTTTCGCGTATGTAAACATTAACCATATAATTTTGGTTTCAGTTGTGGATTAAGATTTTGAATGATTTCGTAACCAAAGCTACGAGTCTGTCTTTGAAGTTTCATAGCTATGCCATCACCACCAAGGGGTTCTTAGTAGTTTCATAGCTATGCTATCACCACCAAGGGGTTCTTAAAGGGGGTGTTTGAAATAAGCAGTATTTAGAAGTCTTGATCACCCTCTGGTCTTCTTATGTGGGTGTTTGAAATTAGCTTATTATGGGCTTATTGGCTTATCAAAATTTGAAAAAGCCTAGAAGTTCACTTTTAAATAAGTTTATGATATTAACTTTTTATTCTCATAATTTACTATAAATATGATACTTGCAATATGTTTAGAGCCATCTTGCATTGAAAATTATGGACCTGTAACATGTGTCGTTCTGTTGTGAATGTTATGGCTTTGTTATTTCGTACTTATTGCATGCATGAGTCATCGATGTCTGTTTGTAATTCTTTGACTTGAAATATTAGGCCTCTGGAAAGGTCCTGGCGGAGAGATTTTTTTTTATGAGATGGTCAATGAGGCATTGTCCATTAGAAGTACATATGTTGCAACTTTTTACTGGTTTTTTGATCAATTTGACCCAGTTTCTTTCTAGCATTTTTTTTTTATCCCGCTAAAGTTAAAAAAATAACCAGAATTGACCCAATGACAAGTAAATGGGTCGAAGTTTACACATCTATTATATATGCTTAGTTACCTAATGTTGTAGTATTTCAACTTTTTTAATTGCGGCTTAATGGAGCTAATTAAAGTGCCTGAGAGTGAATACACAAACCTTCCCAATGGGCTAAAGTTAGTGACTTACTAAATCATTAATGTAACATGTTATACTATGATTTGAAGGTTGGAAAAGGAGCTGAAGCTGTGAAGGGATCTCGGGTGCAGTACGGTTTGTGGCTTATTTTTATTTTTAGCTCTTCTCGGATGCTTAGACAATGTTAGAGCCTGTATGATACTATATAATCACTTTGTTGTGTTAGTGATTAAGGGGGTGTTTGGATAAGCTAATTTCCTAATTTGACGGATTTCTACTCACATTTCTAGAAAAATGCCCCCTTTTTCCTTTTTCCACATAAATGCCTTTTAGGCCATTTTTTACATTAACATTCTTAAAGAATATTATTTCAAGATAAACATTTAAAAGTATGATCATCTCAACTTCAGGCAACTTGTGCACACCCAAACACTCTCTCTTACAACAAGTTTTATTGCTGCTCATAATTTGGTTTTGATTATTATATATCTTATATCCATGTGATAATGCACATCCAACACCCCCTAAAATTGTCTCAAGTTCTCAGTAGACTCTTTTCAATAAAATGATCAAAAAGGACTTGACCATAATTTCTGACTTTTGCTAATCTAATCCACAGGGTTTGAGCCTATTATTGTTGTGTGGTGTTGCTACATAAGCAAATCAACCACTATCTTTTGTGCTATGTTTTTTTGCAACAAAGTAACAAACCATACATACTTTTGTTGAAAGTATTGTTATAGTCTGAAAGTACTTTATTAGTTGTTTGAAAATTCTATTTAGCATTTCATATGTCTATTAAACTGATAACTTTTAGGGACTTAACCTAACAATACACTTTGAGAAGTTAACCGTCCACATAAAAAGGTTTTATACTAATTAAAATAAAATTAAGTATACGAGAAGCGAATCAATTAGGAAATTACCTTTACTGACTTGACCACAATTTTGGTGAAATTATGTAGAGTTTATTTGATGATAACCTTTTCAAAAAAGTTTTAACAGTTTTAATTGTCGGTCTCTAACATCTTATTATTGTTTGACTTTGTTAAGTAGGTATGGGAGCAGCTTACGGAACAGCAAAAAGTGGTGTTGGAGTGGCGTCAATGGGAGTGATGAGGCTTGAGTTGGTGATGAAGTCTATTGTGCCCGTTGTTATGGCTGGAGTGTTGGGTATTTACGGTTTGATTATTGTTGTTTATGAAAGTACTGGAATTAACCCTATTTAATGGATATGCTCATTTGTCTTCCGGTCTTGTGGTCTTGCTGATTTGCCTGCTGTAGCTATCATTGTTGATGCTGGTGTTAGGTAATTGCAACCTTCAAACTCATAATATTGTATTAACATCGTAATTAAAACATTTATGTAAAAACCTCGTGCGTGCACGGGTATTATTATGTGTACAGCTTGAATATGTGACGGGTTGCTTAGTCAAGATGAGACGTTAATAAATCTATGCTTCCAAGAATTTATGGCACCTCATGAGAACCGAAGAACAATTGAAATCGTATTTATATCTTACAGAAGGCTAAACGTCGTGATCAATACTTCTTGGGCAATATTTTGATGTCTCTTTTCTATACAAATAATTAATATTTACAAAAATGGGCTTAAGTTGGTTTTTGACTGAATACTAGAGGTGGTGAAACGGTTGTGTTTGGTAATGGGTCAAACTAATTATTTGTGCGCGTTAGAATGGACCATGATGAGTGACAACCCATCGAGTTTTTTTGTTCGTTTGCTGCTTTTAATAAGTTCACCAATGATGATTTTTGTAAAAAGAATGTTGCACTTATAATACAACGACTATCATAATCTATTCACATTCCAAATTATTTTGTGTAGCGATGGCAGATAACCAGTCAAGTGGTGGCCAAGAAGATTTTATTTTTTTATTTTATTTATTTTTTTTTTTTTTGCGAAAAACTGAATTATATAAATACCATTTCAACAAAAGTTGAAATGTCGAAAAAGATAATACAATACAACTGATACAATTAAAACCGAAACTAATGTGACAATGGACTTCATAAGAGAGCCCATGGTTGACTTTCCCAAATGTTAAAATCGTGCGCATAACACATTCCATAAGCGGATACCCAAAGAAATACCTTCATTTTGATATTGCGAATTATCGATGCCAAACACGTGAACTTCTCTTTGAATATAGCTTCGTTTCTCACTAACCACATTACCCAAATCGAACACGGACCTATGAGGCACCAAAACTTTTTGGCATTGATTCCCATCCCCTGATTCCAATCCTCCGAGAACTCGGCGAGGCTTGAGGGAATAATCAATTCAACATTCCACCATCTAAATAGAACGGACCAAATCCTAAATGACCACGCACAATGAAGAAGAAGATGATGAACAGATTCGGTGGCATCATTGCACCAAATGCAGTTAACTTGTTGGCCACCCGGAATAATACCCCTTGAAATAAGAACTTCTTTAACTGAAATGCGCCCTTGAATTGCCAACCAATGAAATCCTTGAACCTTGGATGGGATCTTATTGTTCCATAAGAACCGAGCCCAAGATGGGACATGAAAAGTTGGGTCTGATAACATTATGAATGACCCATGAGATACTGAATACTCACCATCTTCGGCAGGTTTCCAAACAACTACATCTTCACGAGAAAAAACAGGATTGATCTTCTCCAGGTATCGAAACAGAGAGCTTAACTCACCACTTTCATAACGGGATAAAGGTCTTCTAAAATACAAGTTCCACGTAATACATGAATGATCTTGAAAAGAGAAAAATTCACAAACCTTCCCGAAGCGATTGTTTGATATAAGGTTTTTTTTTTTTTAAAAGATAGATAAGCCATGTTTGTTGGGCTTCAAATTAAACCGATTGGTGATAATAGCATGGCTCATGCTTATACAAAAATGTATGTTATATTTTATATTTTACAACAATGTTTATAAACGTCATTCGAATCAACTCTAAGAAGAAATAATGGAACTCAAGAGGACGCATAAAAGAGAGCTACAAGAAACTTTGACTTAGAGCGAACTTCTAGAACATGTAATACTAGATATCGTTGACAATTTTGAGCCATAAGTTAATAGCTAACAGGGGAACGGCTCAGATGGGTCGAGACGGGTTGAAGGTAAAAATTGACATATTCATTACTATAACAAATGCATAAAATGACCCGTTTGACTATTACATATTCAACCCGGATTACTTCTTAGAACTCCTAACTTGATAGGAGTGCGTTAGGCGTTATATTATAGAAGAGTTTCATCATGATGAGGATGGTGATGTTGTCAATAGTATTTATAATCATTTTTACTACTAATGTTTTCAAAGTCTTATTTAAACTGGATTTAGTAATTACCGTAATTACTAATGCATAGCAGAAATTACAGGCATATTTGCGGAGGGTTTAAAAATTGCAACATTTCAACAATTCTACATGGTGTCAGCTTGATCTAAATGACTGAGCCATGTCTCACATGAATTGGCAGTTGGAGGCACTCAAGCCACTATGAGATAACGTGCCAAACTCCTGGTTATGAAGAGATATATTTGACTTTCTAGAACAACTCAACAAACAATGTATCAAAATATGTTTTTACAACTCAACAAACAATGTGCCAAACTCCTGGTTATGAAGAGATATATTTTACTTTCTATAACAACTCAACAAACAATGTATAGTCAACTTTTAGACCGTAAACTCTATACATTGTGTCTTAGCATATGTATATATTAGTGATACAAAAGATTTGGAACTTCAAATAATTATAATAATTTTAAAGTGTGGATAAAAAATTTACAAAAAAGATATATGATATAAATAAATTAGAAATCAATTCTTAAAGATACACAATAGATAAACCCGCGCGTGCGCGAGTTTTATAACTAGTCTTTTTATATAATAAAATAAAACCCCTATTGGAATTTTGCATTTCAAAAAAATCAATTCATACCTAATCTAGTAATAATTTTATTAAAAAAAAAGATTATTTTTTTATTAGGTAATATTTTATATTTATCCATAACACAAGTAGAAGATAAGTACAAAAAATATAGATAAGATATTAAAAAAAAAGATTATTTATTTTATATTTATCTACATGACAAGTAAAAGATAAATACAAAAAATATAGATAAGATGCAATTAATAATAGGATTAAAAATTTTAAATAAATATTTTTAAAAATTTTTTAAAAAAACCCGCGCGTGCGCGGGTATTATAACTAGTATATATTACAAAAACAGGAAGATTTTTTGTTGCACTTTTTCTTCGATCAAAACCAAAAACTCACCAAATAATCAATAAAGCTCACGATTTTTTCACTTGTAGTCGCAAACGAACGAAAAAGCTGTAACCTTTATCACAAAAAACCCACGTAAAATGACAAAAGCTTCAAACTTTTTACTTATCGTACGAAAGAAAATAAAACTCGAAACTTTGGACAAATAACGAGAACCTAACAACACAACTAGGCCTAAATCCTTGTGAGGCAAATGATACCACCTGTATAGCTTTGTTTTTATTCGAACCAACCTTTATCAAACACAAACTAAACTAGATAAATAATACGTAGTAATACTACTCGAACAGTATATAAATGTGACACTCTAATATAAAGAAAGAATAGTAAAGATGAATAAGAGTAGATCGTGTATGAGAAATTAATGTCGAATGATTAGCATTTCCATAAGAGGACAATAATAATAAAACACACACACTCTCATACCTATACTAGACTTAGAGGCACACAAAATGAGTGTGAGAGTGTGGTATTTATAGGAAAGGTGGGAGCCTTTGTTGCCCTAAAAGGCTCTTGGGTGGGCTTTAAGCTCTGAAATTATTTGTATCTCTGCGACAGATTTGTGACCCTTTACTGACTACAACTTTCTGATAGATTTCTGAGAGACATTTTACCGACTCTGTTCCGACAGATATTTACCGAGAGACTTCCGACAGAAAAATAAGCAACAGATTACCGACGCATGTTTTTCGTCGGTGTTTCCAACGGAATTCCGACTGACAGTAATTACCGACCATGGTTTTCCCGACAGAGTATTTCTGTCACAAATCTGTCGGAAACTACTGTTACCGACGGATTTCCGACAGAAAAGACCGTCGGTAAAGACCTGTTATGTAGTAGTGAGTAAACCGATTATAAGATGAGATTGTAATGATTTCATCATATTATGCCTTATATGTTTATAGGTCATGGTTTAGAAGGGAATTGGAATGTATGTGCTTATGTGTATTGATACAAGGTTAGTATAGCCTAGTTTAGGAAGGATGCGGTAGTGAAAGTAGGGTTTAATGTTAATGTTGTAGAATATGTGGCTTAAGTGGCTAAGGTATGTGTTAATGTTATAATGGTTGACGAATATAATGTGTGATGTGTGAATGAATTATAGTATCATGTTGTACTCGTGTTACTTATTAAGCATTCGTGCTTACGGTTTAAGTGTTCAATGTTTTGTAGGTTCACATGTGATGTTATGGCTTGGATTAAGGTTAAAGGATTGGATATGCAAGGTTAGAAGGTAGTAAGCATTTAGGAGCTTAGTATAGAATACCGAGCTCTATGATGGTATCGTACCCCCGTGAGTCTTTTATCGAGTTGTATACGCGTATTCATGTATCAAAGTTATGTTGTGGTATGCTAAAGTCAAGTATGTCTGATGGTTCATGTTGTAAATGGATTTTAGTGTATATAGAAAAAGTAAAAGGGGCGTTTGGATTAAGTGTAAATATACCCATTTTGGGGTTCGACGGGTCAAATGGTTATGGAGATGATTTCTCATGATATGTTAATGAGTTTTGGGAGTTTTGGAAGTTTTGGTGTTGTTTTGAGCTATAGAAGTCATTTTCCGAAATATTTACAAATGAAGAAAATAGTGTAAAAGTGCAGGTCCAGCATACGGCCATATGGTATTATTCCATACAGCCGTATGGTCTTTATCACAGAAAGAGTAGAATATGTTGGTATGGCCATACGGCCGTATGATATTTTTCCATACATCCGTATGGTGCTTTCTCAGATTTTTTCGGTTTTGTTTATTTTGTAGAAAATGAACCGTAAGTCGTTAGAAGTCATACCACCCGTCATTTTAAAGGTAATTGAGTCTAGTTTCATTTAAAAATGGTTACAAGGTCTGAATGTTTATAGATTTTTGTCAATGGTCAAAAGAGTAACATAATGTCCATTAAAGTCAAGTGTTTTCACACAAAAAGTTTTAATTCTTGGTCAAACCGGGCACGGGGTGTAACATAAACACTTCTTTTCTTATTATTGTTTCCACCACATAATCACATTAGTTTATTTTCATTTCTTTTTATTTTATTTTGATTGCATCTTTAGTTAATTGGGCTAGTTGACTAGCAACTAATTCCGCCCACTCCTTCAAAACCCGAGATTTTACTTGTTTTTATAAAATATAAAAATACAGAAAGAATCATCCCTCACCTCTAGACCTAGTTTAGTAAAATGCTTAAAGTTAGAAACGAAAAGATAGGCTCGGAGTGGTGTACTAGGGGTTTCGTGTACTAAAAATGAGTACAACGCTAAAGGTGTGGGAAAAATTAGTTGACTTAATTAGCCAAGTAATATGACTTAAATGGTCAAGTAATTATGATACGGGTTTAACACAAGGGTGATCCTAATACCTCTTATCATGTAGTAAATCCTACTACACGAATGTAGTCTCACTAGCGGTCTCGGGATGCATCACTAACGCAAGTTCTAGAATCTAAATGCTACCGGTACACTCATAAGCACTAATAATAAATGCTTTTCCTATCAAATCTAAAGGCGAACCTCACATATTTGGGTGGAAAATTTTTCTAAAAGTACGGTTATGTGCTAGTCATACAATCTCCTATCCATGAGACGCTTGCTATGGCTAAAGTTTCACTCCTAAATGTTGTAAAAAAATTTAAATTTGGCGCTAAAATTGCACTAACAAGTATTTCTCATAGTTTTATTACACATCTACCATTAAACAAAACAAACTCAAGCGAAAGTGCATATGTAAGGTATCATCATTTTACCCTCCCCTTACACTTAAGATGAACATTGTCCCCAATGTTCAAGTAAAGAATGTAAAAGTGAAATAAGTAAAAAGAATGAAATCAAATACTCCCCTGATTTGCTCGGTATGGATAATAAGATGACCAGGTTAAATCTTCCTCCAAGAAAATGAACAATCAAAGCTTCCCTTCCAGAATATAAATCATCTTCTTGTCATACATAACCTTTGAATCCTGAGAAAATAGACAAGACAACCTCGCATAAAATCGGTGGCATCCTATATAAGTTACTAAATCCTAGAAAACGAGATAAGATATAATGCTTGTGGAATGAAGTTTGCAGATTTCCTAGAGATTATGAAACTTAATAATTCACAAAAACCATAAGACTCCGTTAGAAAAACAAAACTGGTAAAATTTCCAGATTTTTACACGTGACGCCGTCAAGAGTTAACTCTTGACGCCGTCAGAAGTGACCTGCATAAATTCTTATGTTAAGTTTCAGGAAAATTTCTGGAAAAACTTGGTCCTACTTCCTGGAAAATCCTGCAAAACTTCATTATGACTCAATACAAGCATTTGACTCTAACAAATACGAATACACATGTTCACTTAATATTGTGGAGAATTATGATCGGTTTGTTTCTTAAAAACATATTTGGGGTTTCCCCTTACACTTATCTTTTGCAAAAATACTTTTAGGTGGAGTTAAGACTAGGCCAAAACAACAAAGTAAATTATTTCCACTATTTAATTGAGAAACATGATCTACCAACAATAAAAAATAAAGCATGCATACGGAAGCAAATAACAAACAAACAAAATAAAATCACACAAAGCATGGGTTGCCTCCCAAGAAGCGCTTGTTTTTGTTCGAGTCACGAGCCTGACTCTACCCTTATTTAACGGAAATGGGGGAGGTTTTTCCTACACTTAGGATTAAGTGCGGGTGGAAGTAGCGATACACACCCTTAGGGTGGAAATATGCCTCATGAGGAAAGAGTGGTGGATGAATTATATGCTCAAAGGGGTGTGCTCTTATCATCATAACCTTACCTAGTTCAATCGGGTTAATAGGTGAATTAAGATTTTCTCCTAGAAAGGGATCATTTTCTATCAACTTCAAGAGACTACTAGTTGGGGATCCATCTTGACCTAATAAACCCGGTTTAAACCCATAATGTTTCTTGTGATCAATCACAAATGGGTGATGTAAGCATGTAAGGCCATTTTCCACTCCTATATTGGCTTCCTCTCTACAAGGCTTAGAGTCCATTACCTTTATCCTAAGACTACCCGGAATACATGGGTTGATGGGTGGGTCGGCTCCTCTTTTGTCTCCTAGATGTATATCTAATTATGGAAAGTTGTGTGAAGATTGAGGTTCCGGTTCATCAACACTAGGTAATTCCCTAGAATTAAGAGTAAGGTTATCACTACAAGTATTCAAACCTATATCCTCTAGTGGTGTTTGGTACAAGGGTTCTACCTCTATTGGGGCTCCTATAGTCTCTTCTACTTCTTCCGGGTAAGTCACGGGTGGTGTGTATTCCTCAAGTGATGGTAGGACTTGTAGGGTACTTATTGGGATTGGGTTTTCTATTATCTCTTCCATCACATCAATATCACCTATGTGTTCAGCTTGTATTGTGGTGAAATCAAACCACCCCGTGCACCCAGTTATCTCATCTATACGCTTATCCCCAAACAATCTTCTTACTTGTTCCCTTAAACTTGCTATCAATTGATCTGTAACAACATTTGTTGGGTTGTCCATTTTTTTGGCAAGTATGTCACAATTCTCTATGGCTTCCCATGCTTTATCAGCACTTAATCCCCAAAGGTCCCCATGTGCGGTATGGTCAATATCCATTTTGGTATAGTGGTCGACACGATGGTAAAATATTTCAATTTGGGACCACAGATCGAAATTATGATGAGGGACTATTCGGAGTAAATATTTAAAACGAGCCCATGCATCATAGATAGGTTCATCCTCATGTTGTTTAAACATCAAGATGTCATTTGGGGTGGGTGAATTTCGTGGTTGGTAGTATGGTGGATTGTAACACCCCCAAAATCATCACGTGAGCGGAAGACTTAAAATGTCAGCGGAAGACTTTTTGGGTGTTACTTCGAGGATCTTTGTCACAATCATAGAAAACGACACAAAAGTGACACTTTAAAGTTTAATTCATTCAAAATACCAAATATTCGAGACATCAAGAGGTTTTATAATTTAAACAACAAGTTTATTTGAAATATGTCAAAATATTTATTTAAGCCCATGCCGGGTTACAAGCCCACTCCGTGCCTTCAAGTTCCTTCTTGTATAGTTACCTGAGATAACACATGCTAAAAAGTGTCAACACAAAGGTTGGTGAGTTCATAGAGTTTATAGTTTAAATTGTAAATTAGAAAATGAGTGATTTCCTTATCAATTCAAAAATAGTTCGTTGGGTTGCCCTTCACAGGGCCAACACCAAAAATAGTAATTGGTTTATAAATCCATTTAACACGAGTTTCGAATCACAAGTTAAGAATGTATTGTAATCACATACAATCAATAAGTTTAAATCAATGTTCCTGTTATTGCCTTAAGCTCATGATACTCAACGATTAACAGCCAATCATAATCTCAAGTTATGACGGTAAGTAGTAGGCCCTCAAGATAGGTATTTGCCAATAACCTATAATAAGAACAATAAAGTGCGCCTGGTGTTTTCTCTAACAACCAAATGAGGATTGTCAATCACTAATAGTACTATCCACATTTATTTACATTCACCCTTCAAGTGATTAAGGTTCATGATCGAGGGACTTTTGGCAATAGTAACTTAAGCAAATAACATTAGCCTGACGGTATTTCAATACCCGGTATAAAAGACTTGTATTCGAGTTTTAAGCATGTATCTCCCCCACGGGAAAGTAGTTATAAAATAGTTCAAAAGTAGAGGCCATGAATTCACAGTAATATGTGAAGGTTTAAAATACTTGTGAAAGTAAAACAGTAGTTGAGCATGTATCTCCCCCAAAATATTTATAAAATAATTATAAAAATGGGGCTAAGAACTCACCTTAGTAGCACAGTAGTAGTGGTAGTAACATAATCTCAACGATGCAAGGCAACGGCTTCACACACAACCTAAAAGATATGGTATGTCTTAGTTGATAGTCTAAATCTTGTTTTATCGCGAATATTAGTCATTCAGTTTGTTATTAAAACTCGTGTTCGTTTAAATGTTTAAAGTTCAAAAACAAAGTTATATATACATATAACTTGTAAGTAAAAATGATTGATGATTGATATAAAGTTAGTTTTATAATGGAAATAAAATATACGTATCGTTTTTACAAGAAATAAATAATGTATTGTTATATCGTTTAATTATAATTACGAATATATATCGTATATATATATATATATATATATATATATATACATATATATATATATATAAGTTTATGTTTATATAAGTCTTAGTTTAATTATATGTTTATATATGTAAAAGGTTAATATTATTTTTATAAAATAATATTTACTGAAAAATTCCTTTAAGTTTCCAAAATTTACATTTTTAACCCTAACGATATATATTTTACACCGTTAGTCCAAAATATATATAATTTACATTTTAGGTCCAAACGCATCAATATTTACATTTTTCAACTCCAAATATCATCTTTAACAGTTTAGAACTCAAAGTTTTCTGTTTTGACAGTTTCTACCCATAGTTTACCATTTTGACAATTTTAGTCCCTCGGTTTAAGAAATTTTGCAAAGTTAGTCCAAATTTCACAAAATTAAAAGTTCAACATTTTGACTTCTTAATTAAGCTCAGGACATTCAAATAAGTTTATTACAACAGCTTATTAGCTTATTTTTCACTTATTTTCTAAATTGGGCCTTAACGAGTCTATTACAAGGCCCGTTAGTATTTTTCGATCCATAAGGTTTGGGAGGACTTTTGATTCATCGAAATTCATCATTTTTAGTTCTAATCTCATTTCAAAAGAGCTTTCAAAATCAGCTTATCGAAATAAGCTAAAATCAGCTTATTGGGCTTATAAGCCCATTTGTTAATATTTAAGGTTTTAGAAAAACTGTTTTTGCTCGATCAAAAGGGGTCGGGCAAAAGGCCTAAATAAGTCCATAAGGTCGAACAAAATGTGTTTCCTAATTGTTTGCCAGGTTGTCAACGAGTTCATGTTTTGAAAATAATATGTTATGTATCTAGATTTTGAAATAACGAGACCAAACTAGAGGGTTCAATTCATTTTCTGAAACAGTTTTAGAGCCAAGAAATATTCTAAGTGTTTTATTAAAAACGTATGGGTCCAATGACTCACAAAACGTGTGATTTTTATTTAGGCAAACGTTATTTTTAGATCAAAAACATTATACTATTCGATTGCTAGCATGTTAAACTCTTAGTAGGTTGAATAAATTTTTATGCGTTATGTATATGTATTACGAAATAAAGAGGTGAAGTAAACGTGCTAACATCAACTAGTGAGAAGAAAATAATGAAAAGGGTTTCATGTATTCACCTCACCACACAAAGTGGTGCAACATGCGTTTGTGTAAGTCGAGTAGGGCTTTGAGGGCTGTGTAGTCTGGTTCACTTCACACCAAGGATCTAGGAATGGGTAGTGATGATTCTTGAATTTGGTTCTAACTCTTGTACGCTTGGCCAACGATTTGTCCCTTGAAACTCCATAATACTTCTCAAAAATTTGAAAGTGATGTGTTTGAGTGTGTGTTTTCAGTTGAGATGACTTAGAAAGTTTTATAAGGATGTCTTGAGTGTGAAAACGAGTAGGAGGTTTCCAAAGAATGTATCCAAGCGATTGGGGGACACGGGAGGCAGGTAGAAAACTTATGACACATTTCACTATTTTTATTCTTAGTGATCTTTCAAGGTTCATTTGGGTCTTAACTGAGGTAGTAAGCGGGTAGGGGAGGTTGTATCTTTCATCATTCGTGTTTCTATGGTACTAGGTGAATCGAGAGGAGCAATAATATGTAGGTGTCGTGTGTTGAAATCGTAAGATATAAGGGTGGTTTTTGGGGCTGGTCGCGGCAGGGAAAACAAAAGAAAAGAAAACAGAATATTAAAAGGGCGCTTGGGCCTGGTGGGCTGTTGCGTGAGTTGGGCCCAAACCAAAGAAAAGAAATGAAAACAAATTTAAAATGAGCCTATTAGCAGCAGTTTTGGGTATGATCGGCCCTTTGGGTCATGTGGGCCCAGTTCATGAGTTTCGAGAGTTGGGTTACGGTCAAATAATATTAATGAGTGATCTCGGGAATGTTCGTAGGCTCCGGGAATATATAAATATTGTACCTTAAATATACGAAACGTATATTATTATAAAAATATAAACGTTTAAAAAAAATATATATTCGCGATAATTAGACTATCTAGGTTTGTGTGCATGCAACGTTCCTAGGCAAATGGTCAATCATAAATGTAATAGTGGTTCACATAATATGTTATGCATAATATATAAAAAAAAAAAAAAAAAAAAAAAAAAAAAAAAAAAAAAAAAAAATTGTTCCTGTAAAAAGGGTTAATTTATGTTATGGCAACGGGTTAATCGTAGGAAAAATTTTACGGGGTGTTATATTACCTACCCGTTAAACGGAATCCCGTCCCAGGATTCTAAGATAAGGTAGCCGTAAAGGTGAGTGGGAAAGGTGAACAAATAACGTATTTATTATTAGTTTCCTAATTGTACTTTCCAGCTTAACGTATCTACAACTACATTAGCTTTTTACTTGATGGTAACCAATCTTAGTATGAGGTTGAAAGAAAAACTTGGGGAAACTTTAGTCCAAAATTATACTCCCTCCGTCCCATTTAAAGTGTCCACAATGGAATCTTTGCATGTCCCATTTAAAGTGTCCACTTGTACCTTCCAACCAATAAGATGAGAGTTTAGTGGGTAAAAGTAATATTTGATTGGTGGAGAGTTTAGTTAGTGGAATCTCCTTAAACTTTGTGCATTATGAAAGTGGACACTTTAAATGGGACGGAGGTAGTAGTTGTTACTTGGCAGTATTATTTATGGTGTAAACAGTATTTTACCACAGTGGTGTACAGTACCCAACTCTTATTCTCTTTAAATAACCCACTTTTTACACTCCTTTTTACCTAACTTTTCCTTTCCCTTTCTTCTCGTCGACATGCCTCACTTCATCACCCATCTTGCAATCATGTATGCCATTGTTACTACTATCTATCTAGTGTATGTTCCGAACGAAGATCGTGCTATATTGGTTGGGATCTTAATGTTTCTTGCACCATTCGTGGTTCTAGCGATCTTCATTGACAAGTTTTGGAAGTGAGGAATAGTGTCGTAGCGTAGTGGTTGGAATGTTGAAATAAGGTTTGTTGTGTTTCCATGTAACCTCTAGTGTATGAATAAAATTTTCTTCGTTTTCTGATGCCATGGTTTATGTTAAATTTTTTTTTTTTTTTTTTTTGCTTGTATTTATTGCTTGTGCATCGTTATATAGAATGTTATCATGTGTTAAGAATATTTAGAGTCGGTTCATTTGATTGTAGTCAAGTTTACAACGGTGGGTTTTCAATAAATTATGACTAAAACTATATGTGGAGTTTATTTGGCTTCGAATACTTAAATAAATACGATTTTTAGTTATAGTTGAGTGTAGCAATTTGGTTGAGCTTTGATGAAAATTTGACCATCGAAGGATCGATTAATTGGAAAAGATTCGTCACACTTGTTTCTTGGGATTATGATAAATTGAGATGTACAAAAATATTGACGGGGTGTGTAGAAATGTTACGAAAAAAAAATGGTTCGAAATTATAGGTACGAGTCGTTCGGAAGTAATGTTTATGTTGAGCAACGCCGGGCTCAAGTTAGTGGTCAGCCCAATGGCTCGTTGGGTTATTGTGATTTTGTGGCCCAAAGGTGTGTTGGTATATGGAAGCAGTGGGTTAAGGCCCATGTTAAGAGAGTGTATTCGATTTAGTTTTTGGAGTGTGTATCAACGACATACGTTTAAATATATGAGGTTACAAGTTGGTCGGAGATCATTGAAATTTCATATAATGCTTGAGAGTTTGTAAAGGATATTCGATAAGTTCATAATTTCGTAGAGGCTGAGGGGTCAAATCGTGTGAGAGTTTATTATTTTCATGTGGCGCGTTTGTGATTTTAAGTTATGGTGTTACGGGTTTAACGTGATCTGTTCTTGTCACTTGTGTTGAAATGCGAAAAAAAATTTTACCACGTATTTTCAAAAAAAAAAAAAAAAAAAAAAAAAAATTTTTTTTTTTTTTTGTTGCTAGTTTTAGTAGATACAGACTTTTTGAAAATTTTTACCGTTTGAAAAAACAAACGGTCACATTTAATACAATAATTGAGAATTATTTTTCCAATTCTTTATAAATACCATTGGTACGTGTTGGGTTATCCACATACACACACACACAAAACAATCAATGGCTTGCAAGCTGCCACATACCGCTGAACAAATTCAACAATATATCAAAGCAGAGACCGAAAATAGTGATGTGGATCGCAAAAATGCTATTTTGAGGGTCATCCTGGAGTTGGAGGTGGCGAAACAATTGAAGCAACGGCTTAGAGAACGTTATGCAAAGTGCACAGATATATCGGATGATCGGAAACATGTGATTGATACTTTCTTGCATGACGGATATCGTAAGGATGCGGCTATTATTGAATCGTTATGGGTTTGTGTTCATCAGATAGAGGACCATAGCACTAGCAAGATCTGTTGGAGTTTTAAAGAGAATGTTGAAGCTGCTAGGATTGAACAACAACAGCAACAGCAGCAACGGCAACAGCAACAGTAACAACAGCAACAGCAACAGCAACAGCAACACCAAAAACAACAACAACCAAATCCACTACCACCACCACAACAACCACAACAGCAATCACTTCAACAAGGTGCATCGAGTTCTTCTGCACCAAGAGTGACTGTGCAACAACAACAATTGCCTCATCTGGATCAATTCCAGCCAAGTTTTGAGGAAAATGTGGCGGTCGATGATGGTGGTTGGACTTCTGACATGGAGCGGGAGCTGAGTAGGTTGGAGGCTCAAATAGAAGAAGAGAGGTTGGCAAGCTTCGACCCTTATGATGATGGATATGATTCTAACAATTCTCAGACTTGGGATCACCCAGACTACCGCTGAAGTGTGATGTTTAATTTAGCGTTGTTTGTAATGTTTTTATGTATTTCCGTTCAGTCTGCTTTTTAATAATATGGTGTTTGAATAAAATTCCTTGTGATCATACATTGGGTGAGAATTTATTCTGTTATGTTTAGATAAATTAATAATTACAAAAATCTGTGCGGGTAACCTACCCGTTAAACAAAAGAGTTTTGTTGATATAGGTTTTTAGAAAAATTTCTTGAATTATCAGTTTTTGTGGATAGAAATTTAGTTTGGGGAGAAGTGAGTGCACATGGTATTTTTATCAGCTGGGGGGATCAATCGTTTAGTGGCGTCAAGGTTTACCTAATGATTTTGGTAACGTTAGTATTATCGGTGTTAGTCATATTGTTGTGTATCAATATTCGTGGTTTCTAGTGAGATTTAGGGGTTCGTGGTTTCATATGCCTGTTAACTCAGAAGTAATTTAAACCTATATTTCGTTATTTACATAGAGAAGCGTCCCAAACTATGTAACTAAGGAAATATAAACTTATGGTTCAATGATTTATAATTTCTTGATTTGAACAAAAGGGCGTCCCAATCCATTCAAATTAAGACGTTGTAAATCATTTTAAGATTTTAACTATTTGACAAAATAATTCATGTGCAGATTTTTCCGAGAGTACGAAAAGAGTATGTTGTAAGCATCTATAGAGACAATTAAAGAGGATTTGCATAGTACTCAAAATAGTTGGGGGAGCATATAAATATATATATTAATATACTAGAGTGTAGTTGTACCATAAACTATTTTAAAAGTCACATAGTAGTCTAGCGGATGGAAATATGAAGACACGGTATTTGTAATAATCCCGATTAGTAAACATAGTTATTAGCATAATCGTAACATGTAAGCATATATCAAGTTATATAAGTAAGAAATAATGAGAAGTAACTTTTCTACCAGATGTTGGAATGTAGGCACGGAGGGCATGAAGTGGTATTTTATAAAAATGGTCTAGTTAAAGTGTGTGATGAGGCGAAAAATGATCCGTTTTTAGGGGGTCATTTAAGCCCGAATCCGACTTTATTTGATCAAATATTGCCCTAAATCGTTCCTTTTGTGATTTTAGGTGTTTGGATAGTGAATTCTGGAAAAGAGGCTATTTTGGACGTTTTTGGAGCATAAAGTGAAGAAAACGACAAAGTACCAAAAATCCAAGCTGGAAATACAAGGTGACGGCGTCAAGGGTTTACTCTTGACGGCGTCATACATGATGAATATTTTACCGTAGCTGGTGACGGCGTCAGATGGAGAGATGACGGCGTCAAAGTGGCCAAAGATTAATTTACCGTAGGTGGTGACGGCGTCACCAAGGCCGTCACAATTGGATCTAGGGCGTCCAAGGAAGTGTATGGCGGCGAGTTGACGGCGTCAGAATTAACTCTTGACGCCGTCAGCCAGTTTTTCCTATATATAGTTTTCTAGTTTTTTTCATTAAAGGAGAGAAGTTTTGGTGAAACCCTTAAGACGATTTTGGTGCCTCTTTTACAGGTTTTTCAAGGGTTCCAAACCCTTGAGACCTTGCATTGTAATTGAGATAAGTATACTCTTAATTCAATCAATATGTCTATGTGTTGGTTGTTTATCTTTTGTTCTTATCTTAATTCTACTATGCTAGGCTAGATTTCTTTTGTGTTTGCTTAGATCTAATGAAACCTAGATGTTGATTATGTGTTAATTACTTGTCTATTCTTGTTCTTGGATGAATGATATTATATGTTAGGCTTAAGAAAACTGGCAGATCTCCAAATGGTAACATGCTTGAACGTCTTAAGAAACATGAACCGAGGCGTACTAGGTCTTTATTGGTTGTATTTAATGCATGAGCCACTGTTTACAATCCCTATAGTTGTGATGGGTCATGGTGTAGGAGGAGATAAGAGCTCATAGAGTTGGGGAGTTATGTATGCCACCCCACGAATGGTATTAAGGAATACAATCCGTCATCCATACAAGTGTAACAAGTAATTGACATGTAAAAGATATCTAGGGAGTAATGAAGTCTAAGTAAACACAACTTCTCCAAATACTGCTCACAACCTTAGTTTAATTTTAGCTTAATTTCATTTTCATTAGTTTAATTAGTTATAAAGTAGTTTTTGGGTTAGTTGAATAACAACTAATTCCGCCCACTCTTCCAAAACCCGAGATTTTACTTGCTTTCATTAAAATATAAAAACACAAAAATAATCATCTTTCATCTCTAGAACTTTTAATTAGGTTTTCTAATCCTAGCGACACTATTCCTAAGCTGAACGATCAATCCCCCGGTACTTGTCACTATACTATACTACAACGATCAGGTACACTGCCTGGTGGGGGTTGTAAGCCTCGCGAGATCCCTCGAGAGGTAAAGCAAGGTGCGATTCCCACGCATCAAGTTTTTGGCGCCGCAGCCCGGGGAATAGTTAATGTCTAGGTTAGAATTTCTTTTTATTAGGTCTACTTGCTAGATTCCTTTCTAGTAAGATTTTTATTTTTATTTTTTAGGTCTTCTTTAGTCTATCTTATTTCTTTGTGTCTTTGTTCGTAAACTGTTCCGATGGATCACAATAACATTGATCGGCTGATTCCTGTTATTCGTGTTTTTCGTCGTAGGATGTTCCAATTGCCCGCCCCACTTCCTTTAGCAGAAAATGAGAACCCACCTAACTTCTCACCCAACCACCACTTTGACAATAATTCTGAGCTAGAAGAGTCCGATCATGATGATGACCGTAGGGCTAGTCCTTTTTACTATTCAGACTCCGATGAGGATCTTGATGATGGTGACGTAGTTAATGAGGATAGAATGGAAGAGGAAATAAATCCTCTTAGGTATGTGGACCCTAGAACTAGGATTGAGTGCGATAGTTCATTTAACATGCAATTCCCTTGTAAGATTGGATTTAAGAGCTTTAATGCCTATCTCAACTCATCTCTTCCAATGAACATAATCTCACGTAATGAATACAATAAAATCATGGTAGAAGAGTTAGAATACAAGGGGGAAAACGTCATTGCTAAGGGAATACCATTGCACGTGTTTGTAGGAAAGTTGGTTTATATTGTTGAGTTCATGGTTATGGAGAGTCTAGAAGAGTTTATTGATAATAAATTGACCCAAGTTGTGTGTGGAAAACCCTTCAAACGATTGACCAACCTTGATGAAAAACTCATTGAAGGGCTAATTACATTCTCGGATGGGGATGAAGATTTTGTTTACCAAATGCCCCGCGCACACCCTAGGTTCAAAGGTTTTTCCATGGAAAAGTGTAGTAGGTATCCGCCCATGGAAATGCTAAGTGAGAATGATGAGAGAAAAGGACTTAAGTACACGCATGAAAAGAATAAAAAGTACTATCGACAGTGCCTAGAGTTAGGGGAAGAATATAAGAAAGATGAGGCGACAATTAGATGGCTCACACTTGGTTATGTGAGCATAAGCGATACACGGTAACCCACGACTTTGAGTCTAGCTACAAGACTCGTAAATAAAGAAAAGCGCTTCTTGGGAGGCAACCCATGTTTTGTGTGATTTTAATTGTTTGATTGTTATTTGCTTCCGTATGCGTGTTTTATTTTTATTGTTGGTTGATCATGTTTCTCAATTAAAATGTGAAATACTTTATTATGTTGTTTGGCCTAGTCTTAACTTCAACCTAAAGGTATTTTTGCAAAAGATAAGTGTAAGGGGAAACCCCAAATATGTTTTTAAGAAACAAACCGATCATGATTCTCCACAATATTTAATTAACATGTATATTCGTATTTGTTAGAGTCAAATGCTTGTATCGAGTCATAATGAAGTTTTGCAGGATTTTCCAGGAAGTAGGACAAGGTTTTTCCAGAAATTTTCCGGAAACTTAACATAAAGATTTCTGCAGGTCCATTCTGACGGCGTCAGGCAATTGCTCTTGACGGCGTCAGGAGTCAAAAATCTGGAAATTTTACCCGTTTTGTTTTTCTAACGGAGTCTTATGGTTTTTGTGAATTATTAAGTTTTATAATCTCCAGGAAATCTGCAAACTTCATTCCACAAGCATTATATCTTACTTTGTTTTATAGGATTTAGTAACTTATATAGGATGCCGCCGATTTTACGCGAGGTTGCCTTGTCTACTTTTGTCAGGATTTACAGGTTATTTATGACAAGAAGATGATTTATATTCTGGAAGGGAAGCTTTGATTGTTCATTTTCTTGGAGGAAGATTTAACCTGTCCAACCTAAAATCCATACCGAGCGAATCAGGGGAGTATTTGATTTCATTCTCTTTACTTTTTACTTTTACATTCTTTACTTGAACATTGGGGACAATGTTCATCCTAAGTGTAAGGGGAGGGTAAAAAGATGATACCTTACATATGCACTTTCGCTTGTGTTTGTTTTGTTTGATAGTAGATGAGTAATAAAACTATGAGAAATACTTGTTAGTGTAATTTTAGCACCAAATTTAAAATTTTTTACAACATTTAGGAGTGAAACTTTAGCCATAGCAAGCGTCTCATGGATAGGAGATTGTATGACTAGCACATAACCGTATATTCAGAAAAATTTTCCACCCAAAAATGTGAGGTTCGCCTTTAGATTTGATAGGAAAAGCATTTATTATTAGTGCTTATGAGTGTACCGGTAGCATTTAGATTCTAGAACTTGCGTTAGTGATGCATCCCGAGACCGCTAGTGAGACTACATTCGTGTGGTAGGATTTACTACATGATAAGAGGCATTAGGATCACCCTTGTGTTAAACCCGTATTATAATTACTTGACCATTTAAGTCATATTACTTGGCTAGTTAAGTCAACTAATTTTTCCCACACCCTTAGCGTTGTACTCATTTTTAGTACACGATACCCCTAGCACACCCCTCCGAGCCTATCTTTTCGTTTCTAACTTTAAGCATTTTACTTAAAGGAAGAATTTGTTACACCCCACTTAAATGTACACCCAAATCGCCTTAGCCTTCCGTGTATGCGCTCATTTTTAGTGCATTATTGTTATTTGTTAAACCCTAAGTTAACTTTCTAATTGATTACATGGTTGCTAAGTCGAGTCATATCCTTGTACATATTGTTTTGGGACGATTGGGACTCATGGGTAAGTACTTATTTTATGGAGTAATGGGAAAGAACATCATTTATTACCCCCATATGTACGTTAATCTTAAAAGTGCTCCAAGTGTTTTGATTTTCTTAATTTGAGTCATTAGATTAGTTAAATGTAAAGTATGTAAAGATTCAAGTGTAAGGGGATTGCTCATACCCCTATGATGTATTATTTTGGATGGTAGGGTAAGAGTGTATGAAAAAAAAATAAATAAAAAAATAAATAAAAAAATCGAAAAAATTAAGAAAAAGAAAAAAAAATAGAAAAGAAAAGAAAAAGAGAAAAACATACGGACTACCATCCCGTTTTCATTCTATATTCATTTTATGTTTTTGTTATTTTTCATTTATTAGCTTAAGTCGAGTCTAGTCTTGGCTTAGCAACGCCATCTTGTACATGTAATTTACTAAGATTGTTAACTCGCCACCAGTAAAATTCCCTTTATCCAACAAAACCGTGTAATTCATATCCCTACACCTAACGTTATAACCCTTTTAAAAGACCTCTTTGATAATTTATCCTAGGTGCTTACGCCATGTGGTGGAGGTTTGATCATTTCCCAAGCCTATGGTAATCTATTTTGCTATGACAGGTAGTGAGAGATATCTTCCATTTCCATAATGTTATATTACTTTATTACACCCGAGAGATGTGAGTATCTAAACACTATTTGTGAGGTGCTTGTGTATGACCTCCGTGCTTGTCTATTGGTCTTTAGTGGAACGATTATTTGTTGTAATTACTTTTATATTAGTGTTAAATGACCCCTAACTTGTCTTTTGAGTAGAATAAAAGCTCATTTGCTTGAGGACAAGCAAATCTCAAGTGTAAGGGTATATGATGAGGCGAAAAATGATCCGTTTTTAGGGGGTCATTTAAGCCCGAATCCGACTTTATTTGATCAAATATTGCCCTAAATCGTTCCTTTTGTGATTTTAGGTGTTTGGAGAGTGAATTCTGGAAAAGAGGCTATTTTGGACGTTTTTGGAGCATAAAGTGAAGAAAACGACAAAGTACCAAAAATCCAAGCTGGAAATACAAGGTGACGGCGTCAAGGGTTTACTCTTGACGGCGTCAGACAAGATGAATATTTTACCGTAGCTGGTGACGGCGTCAGATGGAGAGATGACGGCGTCAAAGTGGCCAAAGATTAATTTACCGTAGGTGGTGACGGCGTCACCAAGGCCGTCACAATTGGATCTAGGGCGTCCGAGGAAGTGTATGGCGGCGAGTTGACGGCGTCAGAATTAACTCTTGACGCCGTCAGCCAGTTTTTCCTATATATAGTTTTCTAGTTTTTTTCATTAAAGGAGAGAAATTTTGGTGAAACCCTAAAGACGATTTTGGTGCCTCTTTTACAGGTTTTTCAAGGGTTCCAAACCCTTGAGACCTTGCATTGTAATTGAGATAAGTATACTCTTAATTCAATCAATATGTCTATGTGTTGGTTGTTTATCTTTTGTTCTTATCTTAATTCTACTATGCTAGGCTAGATTTCTTTTGTGTTTGCTTAGATCTAATGAAACCTGGATGTTGATTATGTGTTGATTACTTGTCTATTCTTGTTCTTGGATGAATGATATTATATGTTAGGCTTAAGAAAACTGGCAGATCTCCAAATGGTAACATGCTTGAACGTCTTAAGAAACATAAACCGAGGCGTACTAGGTCTTTATTGGTTGTATTTAATGCATGAGCCACTGTTTACAATCCCTATAGTTGTGCTCGGTCATGGTGTAGGAGGAGATAAGAGCTCATAGAGTTGGGGAGTTATGTATGCCACCCCACGAATGGTATTAAGGAATACAATCCGTCATCCATACAAGTGTAACAAGTAATTGACATGTAAAAGATATCTAGGGAGTAATGAAGTCTAAGTAAACACAACTTCTCCAAATACTGCTCACAACCTTAGTTTAATTTTAGCTTAATTTCATTTTCATTAGTTTAATTAGTTATAAAGTAGTTTTTGGGTTAGTTGAATAACAACTAATTCCGCCCACTCTTCCAAAACCCGAGATTTTACTTGCTTTCATTAAAATATAAAAACACAAAAATAATCATCTTTCATCTCTAGAACTTTTAATTAGGTTTTCTAATCCTAGCGACACTATTCCTAAGCTGAACGATCAATCCCCCGGTACTTGTCACTATACTATACTACAACGATCAGGTACACTGCCTGGTGGGGGTTGTAAGCCTCGCGAGATCCCTCGAGAGGTAAAGCAAGGTGCGATTCCCACGCATCAGTGTGGTTATAGTCCAATGTTTAAAAACATCTGGTTCTCTATAACCGTGGCTCTGATACCAATCTGTAACACCCCCAAAATCATCACGTCAGCGGAAGACTTAAAATGTCAGCGGAAGACTTTTTAGGTGTTACTTCGAGGATCTTTGTCACAATCATAGAAAACGACACAAAAGTGACGCTTTAAAGTTTAATTCATTCAAAATACCAAATATTCGAGACATCAAGAGGTTTTATAATTTAAACAACAAGTTTATTTGAAATATGTCAAAATGTTTATTTAAGCCCATGCCGGGTTACAAGCCCACTCTGTGCCTTCAAGTTCCTTCTTGTATAGTTACCTGAGATAACACATGCTAAAAAGTGTCAACACAAAGGTTGGTGAGTTCATAGAGTTTATAGTTTAAATTGTAAATTAGAAAATGAGTGATTTCCTTATCAATTCAAAAATGGTTCGTTGGGTTGCCCTTCACAGGGCCAACACCAAAAATAGTAATTGGTTTATAAATCCATTTAACACGAGTTTCGAATCACAAGTTAAGAATGTATTGTAATCACATACAATCAATAAGTTTAAATCAATGTTCCTGTTATTGCCTTAAGCTCATGATACTCAACGATTAACAGCCAATCATAATCTCAAGTTATGACGGTAAGTAGTAGGCCCTCAAGATAGGTATTTGCCAATAACCTATAATAAGAACAATAAAGTGCGCCTGGTGTTTTCTCTAACAACCAAACGAGGATTGTCAATCACTAATAGTACTATCCACATTTATTTACGTTCACCCTTCAAGTGATTAAGGTTCATGATCGAGGGACTTTTGGCAATAGTAACTTAAGCAAATAACATTGGCCTGACGGTATTTCAATACCCGGTATAAAAGACTTGTATTCGAGTTTTAAGCATGTATCTCCCCCACGGGAAAGTAGTTATAAAATAGTTCAAAAGTAGAGGCCATGAATTCACAGTAATATGTGAAGGTTTAAAATACTTGTGAAAGTAAAAGCAGTAGTTGAGCATGTATCTCCCCCAAAATATTTATAAAATAATTATAAAAATGGGGCTAAGAACTCACCTTAGTAGCACAGTAGTAGTGGTAGTGATGCGTGGGAATCGCACCTTGCTTTACCTCTCGAGGGATCTCGCGAGGCTTACAACCCCCACCAGGCAGTGTACCTGATCGTTGTAGTATAGTATAGTGACAAGTACCGGGGGATTGATCGTTCAGCTTAGGAATAGTGTCGCTAGGATTAGAAAGCCTAATTAATAGTTCTAGAGATGGAAGATGATTATTTTTGTGTTTTTATATTTTATGAAAGCAATTAAAATCTCGGGTTTTGAAGGAGTGGGCGGAATTAGTTGCTAATCAACTAACCCAAAAACTACTTTATAACTAATTAACTAATGAAAATGAAATTAAACTAATATTAAACTAAGGTTGTGAGCAGTGGTTGGAGAAATTGTGTTTACTTAGACTTCATTACTCCCTAGATATCTTTTACATGTTAATTACTTGTTACACTTGTATGAATGACGGGTTGTATTCCTTAATACCATTCGTGGAGTGGCATACATAACTCCCCAACTCTATGAGCTCTTATCTCCTCCTACACCATGACCCAGCACAACTATAGGGATTGTAAACAGTGGCTCATGCATTAAATACAACCAATAAAGACCTAGTACGCCTCGGTTCATGTTTCTTAAGACGTTCAAGCATGTTACCATTTGGAGATCTGCCAGTTTTCTTAAGCCTAACATATAATATCATTCATTCAAAACAAGAATAGACAAGTAATCAACACATAATCAACATCTAGGTTTCATTATATCTAAGCAAACACAAAGGAAATTTAGCCTAGCATAGTAGAATTGAGATAAGAACAAAAGATAGACAACCAACACATAGACATATTGATTGAATTAAGAGTATACTTATCTCAATTACAATGCAAGGTCTCAAGGGTTTGGAACCCTTGAAAAACCTGTAAAAGAGGCACCAAAATCGTCTTTAGGGTTTCACCAAAACTTCTCTCTTTTTAATGAAAAAACTAGAAAACTATATATAGGAAAATCGTCCTGACGGCGTCAAGAGTTAAATCTGACGCCGTCAACTCGCCGCCATACACTTCCTCGGACGCCCTAGATAAAATCGTGACGGCCTATGTGACGCCGTCACCACCCACGGTAAATTATTCTTGGCCACTTTGACGCCGTCATAACTCCATCTGACGCCGTCACCAGCTACGGTAATTTATTCTTCATGTCTGACGCCGTCAAGAGCAAACCCTTGACGCCGTCACCTTGTATTTCCAGCTTGGATTTTTGGTACTTTGTCGTTTTCTTCACTTTATGCTCCAAAAACGTCCAAAATAGCCTCTTTTCCAGAATTCGCTCTCCAAACACCTAAAATCACAAAAGGAACGATTTAGGGCAATATTTGATCAAATAAATTCGGATTCGGGCTTAAATGACCCCCTAAAAACGGATCATTTTTCGCCTCATCATATACCCTTACACTTGAGATTTGCTTGTCCTCAAGCAAATGAGCTTTTATTCTACTCAAAAGACAAGTTAGGGGTCATTTAACACTAATATAAAAGTAATTACAACAAATAATCGTTCCACTAAAGACCAATAGACAAGCACGGAGGTCATACACAAGCACCTCACAAATAGTGTTTAGATACTCACATCTCTCGGGTGTAATAAAGTAATATAACATTATGGAAATGGAAGATATCTCTCACTACCTGTCATAGCAAAATAGATTACCATAGGCTTGGGAAAGGATCAAACCTCCACCACATGGCGTAAGCACCTAGGATAAACTATCAAAGAGGTCTTTTTAAAGGGTTATAATGTTAGGTGTAGGGATATGAATTACACGGTTTTGTTGGATAAAGGGGATTTTACTGGTGGCGAGTTAACAATCTTAGTTAATTACATGTACAAGATGGCGTTGCTAAGCCAAGACTAGACTCGACTTAAGCTAATAAATGAAAAATAACAAAAACATAAAATAAACATAGAATGAAAACGGGATGGTAGTCCGTATGTTTTTTCTCTCTTTCTTTTCTATTTTTTTTTTTTTTTTCTTTTTCTTTTTTTCTTGATTTTTTCGATTTTTTTTTTTTTTTTTTTTTTTTTTTTTTTTTTTTTTTTTCATACACTCTTACCCTACCATCCAAAATAATACATCATAGGGGTTTGAGCACTCCCCTTACACTTGAATCTTTACATACTTTACATTTAACTATTCTAATGACTCGAATTAAGAAAATCAAAACACTTGGAGCACTTTTAAGATTAACGTACATATGGGGGTAATAAGTGTTGTTCTTCCCCATTACTCCATAAAATAAGTACTTACCCATGAGTCCCAATCGTCCCAAAACAATATGTACAAGGATATGACTCGACTTAGCAACCATGTAATCAATTAGAAAGTTAACTTAGGGTTTAACACATAACAATAATGCACTAAAAATGAGCGCATACACGGAAGGCTAAGGCGATTTGGGTGTACATTTAAGTGGGGTGTAACAAATTCTTCCTTTAAGTAAAATGCTTAAAGTTAGAAACGAAAAGATAGGCTCGGAGGGGTGTACTAGGGGTATCGTGTACTAAAAATGAGTACAACGCTAAGGGTGTGGGAAAAATTAGTTGACTTAACTAGCCAAGTAATATGACTTAAATGGTCAAGTAATTATAATACGGGTTTAACACAAGGGTGATCCTAATGCCTCTTATCATGTAGTAAATCCTACCACACGAATGTAGTCTCACTCGCGGTCTCGGGATGCATCACTAACGCAAGTTCTAGAATCTAAATGCTACCGGTACACTCATAAGCACTAATAATGAATGCTTTTCCTATCAAATCTAAAGGCGAACCTCACAATTTTGGGTGGAAAATTTTTCTGAATATACGGTTATGTGCTAGTCATACAACATCCTATCCATGAGATGCTTGCTATGGCTAAAGTTTCACTCCTAAATGTTGTAAAAAATTTTAAATTTGGCGCTAAAATTTCACTAACAAGTATTTCTCATAGTTTTATTACTCATCTACTATCAAACAAAACAAACTCAAGCGAAAGTGCATATGTAAGGTATCATCTTTTTACCCTCCCCTTACACTTAAGATGAACATTGTCCCCAATGTTCAAGTAAAGAATGTAAAAGTTAAAAGTAAAGAGAATGAATTCAAATACTCCCCTGATTCGCTCGGTATGTATTTTAGGTTGGCCAGGTTAAATCTTCCTCCAAGAAAACGAACAATCAAAGCTTCCCTTCCAGAATATAAATCATCTTCTTGTCTCAAATAACCTGTAAATCCTGACAAAAGTAGACAAGGCAACCTCGCGTAAAATCGGCGGCATCCTATATAAGTTACTAAATCCTAGAAAACAAAGTAAGATATAATGCTTGTGGAATGAAGTTTGCAGATTTCCTGGAGATTATAAAACTTAATAATTCACAAAAACTCATAAGACTCCGTTAGAAAAACAAAATCGGTAAAATTTCCAGATTTTTGACTCCTGACGCCGTCAAGAGCAATTGCCTGACGCCGTCAGAATGAACCTGCAGAAATCTTTATGTTAAGTTTCCGGAAAATTTCTGGAAAAACTTTGTCCTACTTCCTGGAAAATCCTGCAAAACTACATCATGACTCAATACAAGCATTTGACTCTAACAATACGAATACACATGTTCATTAAATATTGTGGAGAATCATGATCGGTTTGTTTCTTAAAAAACATATTTGGGGTTTCCCCTTACACTTATCTTTTGCAAAAATACCTTTAGGTTGAAGTTAAGACTAGGCTAAACAACATAATAAAGTATTTCCACATTTTAATTGAGAAACATGATCAACCAACAATAAAAATAAAGCATGCATACGGAAGCAAATAACAATCAAACAATTAAAATCACACAAAACATGGGTTGCCTCCCAAGAAGCGCTTTTCTTTATTTACGAGTCTTGTAGCTAGACTCAAAGTCGTGGGTTACTACGTGATTTCATCATTGGTTCCATTCTCTAGGTCATCTTCTAAACCAGTTTTGTATTCTGGACCTAGTTGTAAGCACTCTTTGTAGAAACCAAGCATCCTATTTCTAACATACTCTACTCCTCTACGTCTATCCTCCTCATTCCTATAATAAGCCGCTTGCTTACGTTCCTTTTCGAAATTAGAGAGAAGGCGGTATTGCTCAATCTTGTAGGGCATTTGATAAGCAACCTCATCATTCTCTTCCTTGAATCTAACTATCCCTAATGTCGGATCATAACTCATCCTAGTGGCCTCAACAAATGGCTTCCCGAATACTACTTGACTTAGGCAAGCATCTATCACCGGACGAATGTCTTCAACTATCATAAAATCAATCTCATAGGTGAGATTCCCTATAATGACATGCAATCCCTTCACTCTTCCCGCAAAATTACTTATCCAACTTTTACCGGGCATTATCCTAAAATTGAGTTGCTTCTTCATCACCCAATTGTAATAAGTCCTAGACATGATGTTCACGGGGGATCTAAGATCTATGTAAGCTTTCCATACATGCATGTGCCCGATATTGCATGGGATGTTAATGTTAGAGGGGTCTCCCATTTTGATCAGGGGATCGCCAAAGATATATGTTGTTTCGGGACTATCGAATAAATACTTATGGTATTCCCGTTCTTCCTTGGTTGGCAACTTATCAAAATATTCCTCTATAGGTTCTACCTCCTCTAATTCCTCATCCTTATTAACCTCAACTTCCCTACTCTCATCCTCACTATTGGCTTCTACTCTAACTTCATCTTTGTCACTCTCCTCTATTTCCCTATCTATCGGCTTAATAGTGACAACATTGACAAAGTGGACATGTTTGGATGATGAGGGGTCCTTAGCTTGGATTCCACTATTGGTGTCCCTAGTGTCCTTCCTAGGTGTGGCTAATATTTGGTTGTTGAGGGCTTTCAACAAGTTGTCGATTTTGTTGGTCATCTCCGTTTGTTGTTGGTTGAATTCGGTTTCAAACCTAGCTATGCGAGCTTCTTGAGATGCCATAAATTTCGACATCAATCCTTCCAGATTGTTGGTACTACCATAGTTGTTAGAAGGATTGTTGTTGAAGATACGGTTGGATGGTGGACCGTTTGATTGGTAACGATTAGGTGGGTTGGATGAATTTGGTTGATTTTGTTTCCACCTAAGGTTTGGGTGATTTTTCCATGAGGGGTTATATGAATCACCGTATGTGTTTGGCTCGGGCTTGAAAGTGTACCACTTATCTCCCGCTTCGTCGGTACGCGTGGATGCGTAGTCCGCAAAAGCTGTTCCGGGGAGTTCCACACAATCACGAGTGTCATGGGGACCACTACATAATTCGCATGAAGAAGTGATTTTGTTCACTTGGATTGAATGCTTCGGAGCTTCGTAAGATTTCATGAGAAACTTGACTTGGTCCTCAAGTTCCATGATCCTACGGTCGGGAGTGCTTGAATTATTCGAAGGCAAAGATATTGCCTTGACCGTTTTGTTCAAATCACGGGGATCATTCCAACTTTCGTTGTCATAGAGAGCAAGATCTTCTATGAGTTCCCATGATTGTTCCGCACTAAGATCACGTAGCTTACCACCGGCCGATTGGTCAATGGTTCGCCTCGTGGGGATATCGATATGGTCATAAAAAATTTGGACTTGGAGCCACAAATCTATGCCATGATGAGGGACTTTTTGGAGTAAGTCCTTGAAACGAGTCCATGCTTCATAAAGAGATTCATTTTGACGTTGTTGGAACATCAAGATGTCATTCCTAAGTTTAGTAGTTCTCCCCGATGGGAAAAATTGAGCAAGGAAACGAGTGGTGAGATCATCCCATGTGGTGATGGATCCCGCGGGTAAACGCTCAAGCCATTGACTAGCTTGATCCCGTAGAGAGAATTGGAATAGGCGTAAACGGGTAGTCTCTCTAGTTTCAACACCTAGGTCTATGGAATCTACAATTTTGAGGAAGTCCTTAAGGTGTTGGTTTGGATCTTCGGAACGAAGTCCATGGAATGCACATCCGCTTTGCACCAACCGGATGGTGTCGGATCGCAGGGGGGTCACATTGGCTCCGGTGAGCTCAATGGTGTTTCGGTAGCCTTGGTGGCTAGGTCGGGAATACTCTCCTAAGGTTCGGGGCCTAAGGGGTTCTAATGGTGGGTTTTGTTGTGGTGGGATGATGGGTTCAAAGATGTTACCACCTTCCATGATGTCGGATGGTAAAGAGTTACGAACAAAAGCACGAAGAAATAAGATAGACTAAAGAAGACCTAAAAATAAAAATAAAATCTTACTAGAAAGGAATCTAGCAAGTAGACCTAATAAAAAGAAATCATAACCTAGACAATAACTATTCCCCGGGCTGCGGCGCCAAAAACTTGATGCGTGGGAATCGCACCTTGCTTTACCTCTCGAGGGATCTCGCGAGGCTTACAACCCCCACCAGGCAGTGTACCTGATCGTTGTAGTATAGTATAGTGACAAGTACCGGGGGATTGATCGTTCAGCTTAGGAATAGTGTCGCTAGGATTAGAAAGCCTAATTAATAGTTCTAGAGATGGAAGATGATTATTTTTGTGTTTTTATATTTTATGAAAGCAATTAAAATCTCGGGTTTTGAAGGAGTGGGCGGAATTAGTTGCTAATCAACTAACCCAAAAACTACTTTATAACTAATTAACTAATGAAAATGAAATTAAACTAATATTAAACTAAGGTTGTGAGCAGTGGTTGGAGAAATTGTGTTTACTTAGACTTCATTACTCCCTAGATATCTTTTACATGTTAATTACTTGTTACACTTGTATGAATGACGGGTTGTATTCCTTAATACCATTCGTGGAGTGGCATACATAACTCCCCAACTCTATGAGCTCTTATCTCCTCCTACACCATGACCCAGCACAACTATAGGGATTGTAAACAGTGGCTCATGCATTAAATACAACCAATAAAGACCTAGTACGCCTCGGTTCATGTTTCTTAAGACGTTCAAGCATGTTACCATTTGGAGATCTGCCAGTTTTCTTAAGCCTAACATATAATATCATTCATTCAAAACAAGAATAGACAAGTAATCAACACATAATCAACATCTAGGTTTCATTATATCTAAGCAAACACAAAGGAAATTTAGCCTAGCATAGTAGAATTGAGATAAGAACAAAAGATAGACAACCAACACATAGACATATTGATTGAATTAAGAGTATACTTATCTCAATTACAATGCAAGGTCTCAAGGGTTTGGAACCCTTGAAAAACCTGTAAAAGAGGCACCAAAATCGTCTTTAGGGTTTCACCAAAACTTCTCTCTTTTTAATGAAAAAACTAGAAAACTATATATAGGAAAATCGTCCTGACGGCGTCAAGAGTTAAATCTGACGCCGTCAACTCGCCGCCATACACTTCCTCGGACGCCCTAGATAAAATCGTGACGGCCTATGTGACGCCGTCACCACCCACGGTAAATTATTCTTGGCCACTTTGACGCCGTCATAACTCCATCTGACGCCGTCACCAGCTACGGTAATTTATTCTTCATGTCTGACGCCGTCAAGAGCAAACCCTTGACGCCGTCACCTTGTATTTCCAGCTTGGATTTTTGGTACTTTGTCGTTTTCTTCACTTTATGCTCCAAAAACGTCCAAAATAGCCTCTTTTCCAGAATTCGCTCTCCAAACACCTAAAATCACAAAAGGAACGATTTAGGGCAATATTTGATCAAATAAATTCGGATTCGGGCTTAAATGACCCCCTAAAAACGGATCATTTTTCGCCTCATCAGGTAGTAACATAATCTCAACGATGCAAGGCAACGGCTTCACACACAACCTAAAAGATATGGTATGTCTTAGTTGATAGTCTAAATCTTGTTTTATCGCGAATATTAGTCATTCAGTTTGTTATTAAAACTCGTGTTCGTTTAAATGTTTAAAGTTCAAAAACAAAGTTATATATACATATAACTTGTAAGTAAAAATGATTGATGATTGATATAAAGTTAGTTTTATAATGGAAATAAAATATACGTATCGTTTTTACAAGAAATAAATAATGTATTGTTATATCGTTTAATTATAATTACGAATATATATCGTATATATATATATATATATATATATATATATATATATATATATATATATATATATATAAGTTTATGTTTTTATAAGTCTTAGTTTAATTATATGTTTATATATGTAAAAGGTTAATATTATTTTTATAAAATAATATTTACTGAAAAATTCCTTTAAGTTTCCAAAATTTACATTTTTACCCTAACGATTTATATTTTACACCGTTAGTCCAAAATATATATAATTTACATTTTAGGTCCAAACGCATCAATATTTACATTTTTCAACTCCAAATATCATCTTTAACAGTTTAGAACTCAAAGTTTTCTGTTTTGACAGTTTCTACCCATAGTTTACCATTTTGACAATTTTAGTCCCTCGGTTTAAGAAATTTTGCAAAGTTAGTCCAAATTTCACCAAATTAAAAGTTCAAAATTTTGACTTCTTAATTAAGCTCAGGACATTCAAATAAGTTTATTACAACAGCTTATTAGCTTATTTTTCACTTATTTTCTAAATTGGGCCTTAACGAGTCTATTACAAGGCCCGTTAGTATTTTTCGATCCATAAGGTTTGGGAGGACTTTTGATTCATCGAAATTCATCATTTTTAGTTCTAATCTCATTTCAAAAGAGCTTTCAAAATCAGCTTATCGAAATAAGCTAAAATCAGCTTATTGGGCTTATAAGCCCATTTGTTAATATTTAAGGTTTTAGAAAAACTGTTTTTGCTCGATCAAAAGGGGTCGGGCAAAAGGCCTAAATAAGTCCATAAGGTCGAACAAAATGTGTTTCCTAATTGTTTGCCAGGTTGTCAACGAGTTTATGTTTTGAAAATAATATGTTATGTATCTAGATTTTGAAATAACGAGACCAAACTAGAGGGTTCAATTCATTTTCTGAAACAGTTTTAGAGCCAAGAAATATTCTAAGTGTTTTATTAAAAACGTATGGGTCCAATGACTCACAAAACGTGTGATTTTTATTTAGGCAAACGTTATTTTTAGATCAAAAACATTATACTATTCGATTGCTAGCATGTTAAACTCTTAGTAGGTTGAATAAATTTTTATGCATTATGTATATGTATTACGAAATAAAGAGGTGAAGTAAACGTGCTAACATCAACTAGTGAGAAGAAAATAATGAAAAGGGTTTCATGTATTCACCTCACCACACAAAGTGGTGCAACATGCGTTTGTGTAAGTCGAGTAGGGCTTTGAGGGCTGTGTAGTCTGGTTCACTTCACACCAAGGATCTAGGAATGGGTAGTGATGATTCTTGAATTTGGTTCTAACTCTTGTACGCTTGGCCAACGATTTGTCCCTTGAAACTCCATAATACTTCTCAAAAATTTGAAAGTGATGTGTTTGAGTGTGTGTTTTCAGTTGAGATGACTTAGAAAGTTTTATAAGGATGTCTTGAGTGTGAAAACGAGTAGGAGGTTTCCAAAGAATGTATCCAAGCGATTGGGGGACACGGGAGGCAGGTAGAAAACTTATGACACATTTCACTATTTTTATTCTTAGTGATCTTTCAAGGTTCATTTGGGTCTTAACTGAGGTAGTAAGCGGGTAGGGGAGGTTGTATCTTTCATCATTCGTGTTTCTATGGTACTAGGTGAATCGAGAGGAGCAATAATATGTAGGTGTCGTGTGTTGAAATCGTAAGATATAAGGGTGGTTTTTGGGGCTGGTCGCGGCAGGGAAAACAAAAGAAAAGAAAACAGAATATTAAAAGGGCGCTTGGCCCTGGTGGGCTGTTGCGTGAGTTGGGCCCAAACCAAAGAAAAGAAATGAAAACAAATTTAAAATGAGCCTATTAGCAGCAGTTTTGGGTATGATCGGCCCTTTGGGTCATGTGGGCCCAGTTCATGAGTTTCGAGAGTTGGGTTACGGTCAAATAATATTAATGAGTGATCTCGGGAATTTTCGTAGGCTCCGGGAATATATAAATATTGTACCTTAAATATACGAAACGTATATTATTATAAAAATATAAACGTTTAAAAAATATATATATTCGCGATAATTAGACTATCTAGGTTTGTGTGCATGCAACGTTCCTAGGCAAATGGTCAATCATAAATGTAATAGTGGTTCACATAATATGTTATGCATAATATATATAAAAAAAAAAAAAAAAAAAAAAAAAAAAAAAAAAAAAAAATTGTTCCTGTAAAAAGGGTTAATTTATGTTATGGCAACGGGTTAATCGTAGGAAAAATTTTACGGGGTGTTATATGGATTCACGTTCTCCATAATGGCTAACGGAATAGTCAATGGAAAGGTTTTTCAAACAAAGACACAAAGAAAAGATAGACTAAAGAAAACCTAAAAAAAATAAAAATAAAATCTTACTAGAAAGGAATCTAGCAAGTAGACCTAATAAAAAGAGATTCTAACCTAGACAATAACTATTCCTCGGGCTGCGGTGCCAAAAACTTGATACGTGGGAATCGCACCAGGCTTTACCTCTCAAGGGATCTTGAGAAGCTTACAACCCCCACAAGGCAGTGTACCTGATCGTTGTTGTATAGTATAGTGACAAGTACCGGGGGATTGATCGTTCAGCTAGGAATAGTGTCGCTAGGATTAGAAAACCTAAATACTAGTTCTAAAGATGAGGGATGATTATTTTTGTATTTTTATATTTTTTAGAAAGCAAGTAAAAATCTCGGGTTTGAAGGATTTGGGCGGAATTAGTTGCTAGTCAACTAATCCAATACTAAAGATGCAATCAAAATAAAATACTTGAAATGAAAATAAACTAAATTAACTAAGGTTGTGAGCAATAAGTGGAGAAAATGTGTTTACTTAGATTTCACTACTCCCTAGATATCTTTTACACGTTAATTACTTGTTATAGTTGGGTGGATGACGGATTGTATTCCTTAATACCATTCATGGGGTGGCGCACTTAATTCCCCAATCCTATGAGTGCCTACTTCACTCCTATGTCGATCCGGCTAAGAAGCTCCTAACATGGGATCATTAGAATTTACTCATGCATTAAATACAACCAATAAAACCTAGTGCACGTCAGTTCATGTTTCTTAAGACGTTCAAGCATGTTACCATTTGGAGATCTGCCAGTTTTCTTAAGCCTAACATCGAAATCATTCATCCAATACAACCATAAACAAGTAATCAACACATAATCAACATCTAGGTTTCATTAGATCCAAGCAAACACAAGATAGATCTAGCCAAGCATGGTAGAATTAAGACAAGAACAAGATAAAGACAACCAACACATAGACATATTGATTGAATTAAAAGAATACTTATCTTAATTACACATGAAAGGGATCAAGGGCTAAGAAACCTTGAAAAACCTGTAAATTTCGTACCAAGTTCGTACTTAGGGTTTCTCCAAAACTTCTCTCTTTTTAATGTGAAAATTAGAAAACTATATATAAGAAATAGGGTCTGACGGCGTCAAGATAAATCTTGTGACACCGTCATCTCGCCGCCAAAATACTTCTCGGACTGCCTTGATCTACTTTTGACGCCGTCATGTGTTATGCATTTCCAGGCCGTCATGCATTTTACTCTTGACGCCCTACCTTGTGACGCCGTCAATTCTGTACTGGGTCATCATGAAAATTACTCTTGACGCCGTCAGAAATTCCTTCTTGATGCCGTCACCTACTGTTCCCAGCAAGGAAAATTAAGACTTTGGCGTTTTCTTCACTTTTATTCTCCAAAAACGTCCGAATTGCTTCCTTTTCCAGATTTCTCTACCAAAGTACCTAAAATCACAAAAGGAACGATTTAGGGTAATATTTGATCAAATAAAGTCAATTCCGGGCTTAAATGACCCCCTAAAAGTGGTTCATTTTTCGCCTCATCAACCCATCACCAACATCCAAACACATCACCACCGAGAGCCTATTCGAACCAAACCCGACACAAAACAAAACCCAAAACATAATACCAAACACGTTTTATTCCTTTTTATTGTTATTATTCTCGTTATTATCTTGGAACAAGGTGTTATTGACGGTCAAAAGGTGCGTATGATAGCTCAAAATGACGGGGAGTAAAAATGGTGAATGATGGTGGTGGAGGTGTAGATGTACGCGCGGTGGTGGAGGAGTAACGGCCGGAAAAGTGGCCGGTTTTTAGTGTGTGTGTTTGTCGGCGAAGAGAGAGAGATAGATATAAGAGAAGACCTAATTTATTAGTGTAGTGACTTTATATATATAGTATAATATTAACAGGTTACTAACAGGTATTAACAGGTCTGACCTGTTAAGACACGAAAATTAACAGGTCTTAACAGGTCTGACCTGTTAAGTACATGAAACCTGTTAAGGTCAAACACGAAACCTGTTAAGAACAAGTCGTGTCGTGTCGTGTCGTGTCGTGTTAATATGTTTCGTGTCAAAATTGCCAGCCCTACCTGGAGCCTCACGATTATATTATGATAAGAAACTATTGTAAACAAAATTGAGCTAATTTATATAAGTTTCGTATGCACACACTATAAAGTTGTTCGTTACGTAATGTTCAACGTAAACTCTTTATAAATAGTTTATCATAGTGGACGCTCTTAGACTCTTACACTGTGTTCTCGAGTTAGAGATAAGCAAGAAAATGAAAATGAAACAAAAGATGTTTTGTTCTCGAGTAATACTTACGGAGGAAAATAAAAGGAAAAAGAATGAAAAGTAGTATTATTTTGCTGATTTTGAAAGTAAACTGTTTACTCTCACTTTTGGGAGGAAAATATTTACTTTACATACCTTTAATTTTCTTTAATAATAAAACTCAAGAACACAATGTTATTTAGTATAATAATTGTAGTTAAAACATAAAAATTCAGTACGTATAATAAATTTTAAGTCTTGATAACTTCAATTTTTATCAATAAAATTATAAAATCTCAATCTTAATAACTTGAAAAATATCTTCTTAATAATTCGAAAAGTCTCTTCATAATAGTCCTTTCATATCCATAAGTTACACAAATAATTTAACTATAAATAACACTATTTTAGAAAACTTTCCAAAATTACTTGGCGCATGCAGTTAGTTTTAGTATTTAAAGATTTATCCGCTAAGAGGGTGGCAGTCATGATTCGTCATTAACCAATCAAATTAAGCAACCACATTCCATGATTCAACCATACCTCATCATATTTTTTAGTGTCAACCATGATTCAAATAAAAACTAATTGTATTTTTTGTTTTAATGGCAGACGGTCACAACAATCAATTGGATAACGACTACTTTTTGAATCCTCCACTCCATACCGATTCAATACAAAACCCCGAGCACCAAGCCATTTAGTCCATGCCGAGGCTTAGGCAATGGTCAAGCCGCTCGGCATGATCCATACCGAGCTTCATGTCGAAGCCATAGCGACCCCCCTAAACTATGTAATATCTACTATTTTGATTCGAACATAAAATTGTTACGTAAGAGCCACACAGGTTTAAGAAAAATTATTGTTCAAATCTTTAACATAGTTTCAATATATATTTTGATTTTCACTACATTGGTCAAATATTTAGGTGAATAACCCATAAATATGTGGGAAACGGTGTACACTTTTATTCAGTGTTGCAAAAAAAAGTCTACAAGGCCGATTAATCACCGCCTAGGCGCTACAGGGCCACTAATCTTGCCGATTTATGTAACTGGGTCTAACAAATAGGTCAACCGTGGTCAACGGCGATCAACGGTGGTCAATGGTGGTCAAACTTCCCGGAAACCTACAAATCTTGCCGAAAGTACCCAAAACGCACCGTAAACTTATTTTGATCACTTATAGTAACTGTTTAAATCTATTATATGTTGTTTTTCAGAAACAATCTCGCTGAAAATACCTAAAACTCGCCGGAAATACCCAAAATTTGCTGGAAATATACAAAATTTGTCATAAATGCTAATCCGATTAATCACCAATTAATCCCACCTTGACCGATTACAAGCTACAAGGTCGTCGACCGCCTCACTAGCGATTCACGATTTTTGCAACCTTGCTTTTATTAATTAAAATCAGATTACAAGCATAACGAAGACAGACACTATTCAACGTAAATTAAACGAATGCAGTAAAAGGCATGAGGCTCGTGTTTAACATGATTCCCTTAAAACACATTATTCTACGTAAATTAAACGAAAGCAGTAAAGAGGCTCGTGTAAGAAAAACTTTTGCTAGTGTACATATTTATACTAAAAACCTATCTTGTTCACCAAGACAAACTTTCGGAGCTGTATTCGTGTCCGCAGGTCGCGCGGGCTCGCATGAGTTCAGAAGCTTCGAACCCATTTTGGCTCAGAAATCCCATTTTCCGCACCCTCTTCGCGCGCGCACGTAGGAGTGGGAGCATAACCAACCTAAAGGAATTTGATAGCCAATACTATGATTTCCTTATAAACTAGTCTCCACTTCCCTTTCTAGGCGATATGGGATAGTTTATTTTTTCAAATTTTGTGTTCCAAGTGTCCCACTTTGAGACAAGATATCTCATTCATATTAACTCTATTTTGGACATACTTTAGCTCGTTAACCAACACAAATATATGTAACATGTACATACACTAAATAATGTCAAAAGTTTGCAAAAACCACTTTGCAAAACTCATTTTCCAACAAAATATAACCTTAAAAATTAGTCAATTTTTCATTTTAATCATCCTAATTTTTAACATCTTTTACCTAATAAAATAAAACTCCTAGTGGGGACTTTTGCATTTCAAAAAAATCAAATCATACCTTATTAAGTAATAATTTTATTATTTTTATTTTTTAGAAAAAGTATGTTAATAAAAAAAATCCTTAAATATTTCCACATTAGGCCAAATTGTTGTTCAATTCCGTTTTTTTTTTAAAATAAGTAAAAACATACATGTGTCAAAAATATAAAGAAATAAAACTTTGGAAAGGCGGGGTCGTTCTAAATAATTTGAGGGTTAAAAAACACACACACACTCCTCTTTACAACCCAAAGAAACAAAAAGAAGAACACACACACAAAAAAAAAAAAAAAAAAAAAAAAAAAAAAAAAAAAAAAAGGCTACGATACCCCCAAAAAAACCCTAATGCGACTAAAGAAAATCTAAAATCATCACCGCTTAATCTTTTGGGTTAATGAATTTAAGGTATATTAATCTATGACTTATTGATTTATGTGATAATTTAGGCGTTTTGCTTTTTCTATTAATTAAGTTGTGGGTTTGTGTTATTGTGCTTTAATTGATGTGGTACGGCTTATTTTCTGTAAACATTGAGATTATATAGACAATAATCATATAAAGATAAACTATTGTGGATCTTTTTTTAAATTCAATAGTTATTTTGTTATGTGTTGAGGAATTAAGAGAAAAGTTTAAGAACTTTTGCTTGCCATAATTGTTACTTTTGGTGTATTTAGAATTTAAGCTTGAGGTTATGTAAAATTAATGGTGATTCATATATGATGTTTATTATCGTCTTATAGGCAAGCCTCAATCAACATCCACTATATTTCAAGAAGTGCAAAATGCTTATCGAGCATCAAGTGATATTAAGGGGTGAAAGTTTTACTTGGCCACTTACTGAAAATCGAGTGTTTATTAAGATTCCGGAACTCATTCTTCAAAACCTGATAAAACCAGAGAGTTTGCGAGATAAGAAACAAACAACCTGGATAGACAACAACAGTTGTCGAGGTCAAGTTTGTTACAAGTCATTACAGGTAAAAAGCACACAAATTTATGTACATAGCTTCTTATATTTGATAAATGCTATCTTGGAGTGCTAATTCACCATGTTGCAGTCTGACTATTAAAACAAATTGGGGTTATCAAGTGTTCTTATATTACTAAATATGATATATTTAAAACAAAAGGAGAGTCTTGACTCCGAATATTAGATTTATTAATTTATTTTGTATTTTTTAGATGTAAGTTTGGGTCCAAACATTTTGGTTATGGGAGAAGAGGTAAAATTACTTTGTAGAGATGCTGAGATTGTCATGTTTTGTGCGACCAGTTGGCATTATAAGTAGGCTCTGACCGGTGATATAGACAAGGTCAAATGATTGCGTTTGCATGATAAGATTTTTTGCACAACAGTGAGAATAGTAAGGGAGCTACTTTAGAGCTTCATAAACTTATGTGAATGGTGTTGATTGAAGATTAGGGACAATCCTTCCAAAAAATCTACAACTTAAATGTTGAAAACACTCAGAAAATGCAGAATTTTGTTAATTTTACACACCAAGAGGATGAATGTTTGGATTTCATAGAATATTCTCACGTTTATGGTTTTATGAACAAGTTTTTGCATGTGTGATTTATATGTAACGATAACTGTGTAACATTACTGATTATTTTTTTGTGAAGTTTCAATGTCAATGGGCGAAACAAAGCAATGTTGACTTTTGTTTTGTTATTTATAACATTATTTTATGGGTGTTGTATTATTTTATGCTAATTAGAGAAACTCATTCAGTTTATATTTTCAGGAGTCCACAAAAGTGTGATAAAAGCAATTTGGATGAGCAGTTAGTATGTGGAACGGGCTGAATCTGGCGTTGATGTTGGTATAATTCATGAGAGCACAAGTTTCTATGTTGAGCAAGGTGGTCAGGTTAGTGCTGAATGTCAACCTATCAGTTAACTGTCACAACGGGTGAACTTTGGTACGAGTCGGTCTATTGTGAGTAGCCTTAATAATTTTATTATATTGTGGATATTAATTTAATAAGAATCATAACTAAGTGACAGTTCTGACGTATTTTTTATTTCTTTTGTATGGACAAAGGTTTCGGTGTTTGTTCATGTCGTTGGTTTTGCAGAAACATGTGCTTCTTTTAGATTTACAAGTTTACTAGGTCATTTGGTTCTGCCATCGGTGGTAAAAGAGGTGAAAATGGTGCTGACCAGAAAAGAGGTTGAAAAGTAAACTTCTGGAGTTGGGTTGAATGATGGAAAGAGTAATAACGAAGGTTTGATTATGACGGTTGCGTCAACAACAACAACTAATTCGTGAGTCTAAGTGTTGACATATAGAGCGCATCTCATTTTCGTTTAAAACCATTTTTGCAAGTTGTGTTATACTATTTATATATGTTTAGTTGCTAATTCGACCCCATTCATAATAAAATAGGTTGAATTTATCACCTCTACCTCATATCTTTCTCTCATTCTTATCATGTGCAGACAGTTCATTCAGGTGCAGATCTCGAGTCTACAATACAGAACTGCATGGGCTATAAATCTGAGGTAATTCCAGTAGTTTGGTTATGTCCCTCAACATGATAGGTTATATGCTCTAAATTAATAAAAAAAAAGACTTATTGTCGTGATGTTGTTAATGTTTCAAAATGTCATGGACAAGGATTCATGGTTGGGGTGAATATAAATCTCGTCTCTGGTCTGAAACATATGTTTTAAATACCCACTAAATATTTGGTTATGTGGATATCAAGTTAAAAAATCAAAAGTTTGGTGATCATGAGTACTAAAATCAGAATGTTTTTAATTTGTACTATGAAAATGTAGTCACCGATGCTCTGATCTGTACTCATTTTATACAATTGTTGAATATATATAAATACCCTTTCGAGTTTAACAATGCTGATTTGTAGATGGAAAATCTGTATTGCAGGGGTGTTTGGATTTGATATCAAATGTTTAAAGAGCATTACTATGTATGTTATCTCGTCTGTTTTAGTAAGGTCATTTTTTTTGTCATCTCCACCAGCATGTTCCTATTTAGGTGATCTTTTATATTACACTTCTTATAGCCTGATACATGGGACGAAGATGAGGTTGGGATATGGAGAGCAGCAAAGATACCAAATCCAACATACAAAGGCCCATGGAAACCAAAGGTATTGATGAGTTTTAGAAACTTTAAATATTGGTTTAGCTATTTAGGATCCATAAAACATATTCTAATTTGAGCGAATCGCTTGTGTTGCTACAGAAAATTAAAAATCCTAACTACAAGGGGAAATGGAAGATTTTGATTGATAACCCATATATTGCGGTGGTTGCAAAAAGACGGGTCAGGTGTTTTGGTTAATGGGTCAAAGTAGGCATTTGTTTGCTACTGGTTACATCAGGTTGATCTTCAACACTTTTGCCCATGATCTTTTATTTATTTTACGTGAACACTTACTATGTCAAAAATGATTACGAAAATCCAATGTGTTTTCGTATAGGATATTATCAAAAATGGATGTTTTGCAATTCGAGACTCACAAGTTTTATATAATCTCATTAGCTACAATTGTTATTTTACGCATCTACAAAAAAAAATTGGAATTTGACCCAGAATTGGTCGAATTTACCCATTCTAACCCATTTTGTGTTGAACGGGTCTTAGTTGCTGCAAAGAAAAAAGAAGGATTATATATCATTATATCGATGACTAGAGTAGAATGTGCCAACGAGGTATAGTCACTTTAAAAAATGTAATAGCCTTAGTAATTGTTTAACCAATTTTAATGTGTCTTTTTGTTTGTATGATGATACAGGGAGTTAATAAAGGATTTTTACAAGGAGACAAGGGATTGTTGTGTGAGACTCTTGGATTGGAAAAGATGGTTACCTCAAGAAAGCCAACCAATGTGAGCAACTACATACCATGCCATGCCCCTGACTTGATCAAAGGTCTTAGAGTACATACTAATGCCGACAACATAGTATTGCTCTTTCAAGACGAAAAAGTCAACGATCTCCAACTCCATAAGGACGATGAATGGGTTAATGTTCCATCCATGAGGCATTCCATTATCATCAATCTTGGTGATCAAATTGAGGTAATTATTCATCAATCATATCCCATGTGCAGAAAAAAGGCGATTTAAGTTAATGATTTAAGTCATGTTTTTATTTTAAATCTTTAGCTGTCTACTTGATAGGTGGACGAAAGTGTGCTGGTGTGTAAAAGGAATTCAATATTTACTGCAAATTCAGGATGACGAAGGCTAAGCAAGATGACAGCAGGTAATCTGATCTTTTTATAATGAAAAACTGTAACCGATTTCTAACAATTTAAGGCTCAAACCTACGCTACTGATAATTATTTATAGTTAGTTGCTGATGCATCTTTGTATTGATGTTGCTACTGATTAGTTGACTTAGGAATTATTTAAAATCTACCCCAAATGCACTAGGAGCCCAAACCCCTGCGTGAAGACCGTTAACTTTATATGACGACGGAAGATCTGAGTTAAAGTGGTCTAAAACTTTGACAATTATATGAATTTGTTTTCTGTTCGAACAACCATTGAAACTTCTATATCCAAACAGCCTTACAGCTGTTTTGTCCAAACACCCATGAACTTTTGTCCAAAAAGCTCAAAAATATAGTTTTTCTGTCTAAACAGCTCAAAATATAGATTTTTGTTTCCAAACAGACCATGGACTTTTGTCCAAACAGCCCATTAATGCAGTTTTTCTTTCTGTCAAAACACCCCTTAAATACGTGCTGAAAAATGATGAAAGAAAGAGTTGATGTCGTTTGCATGTGATACAATGCAGTAGTGGCTAAGTTAAAGCTATTCGGGAAGCCATATTGTTCATATACAAAAAGAAATACTCGGGATATCAAGACTTGGCGATATAATGGGATTTAAAAGGAAGTGGTGGGATGAGTAAACATGAAAATTGTTGCTCCATGGTAGGAAACACAAAGGAAAATGAAAAGAATTCAAATTTAGAATGAAGTAGAACTTATAGGTTGGTTAGGCTGCCAAGTAAGCTATTTCCGCGAAATGCAATATGATGATGGATATCAATCGTAGTTCATGATAAATTTTTGGAGGGTAAAAGGAGAGTAGAAGTAGTTTTGGGAAATCAAAGTTGCATAATGGCTTCCATGGGTGAGTTCTATATAAGCGACTACAATAATAAACACGCACTTCATCAAGTCCGTGAAAGGTATGATTCTAGGAGCTCAATATTTTTCAATTCGTATTGTTTTTCAGATTCATAATTTTAATAATCTTGGAGTTTTATTTATTTATTTATTTTGTACAGGTGATGATGGATAGCGAATTTGATGATGAAGGAAATATGCATTCTTTCGTTGCTATCTCATTTGCGCATAACGAAAGTGCAACATAAAAGACATGTTTCTTAAATAAGTTTGAACCATAAGGCACAAATTGGAGAACCCAAAAGTACATCAATATGCTTAACTTATTAAACAACTTATAGATAACATAGTGGTACCAAATTTCTTTATAAAATGACGTGCCAAACTGCACATAAAGCTTGGTTCAGGAAATTAGATGCAAGAACAAGTTATGATTGTCTCATGGGATGTTTCTTTTGTTGATTCAAGTATTTGTGTAAACTTTCAAGTATTTGTGTAAACTGTATCATGATATCATAATCGTTATGCTACTTTAAGTATTTGTGTAAACTGTATCACATATAAAGTTTAACAAAAAGAACAAAACAAATAATAATTTTAAGTTAATTTTGAAAATCCATTTTCGAGCGTGCACATGGCATTATAACTAAATATAGTCGAGCTCTCTTCTTTGTATAATTAAAAACCATAATTTTAAAAAATTAGATTATTTGTTTTTTAATAGATAAACATACATTATTCGAAAAATTATAAAAAACCCCGTGCTTGCACGGGCATTATAACTAGTACACTTATACAGAGTCTATCCAAGTTTTGCTTTTAAAAAGATGGCAAATTGCAAGGTTGACTTGTGTAGTTATGTGGTTTATTCAACTAAAAACCAAAGCAGTGCATTCACTTTGAAATATTCAAACTTCAAAGCATAAACAATCATACAACGTCATGAGAATATCATATTTTCTATTAAGGTTAAGGTCGCGGCGTTCACATGTAATTAATTGATGTTGGACAAAAAGTTTAACATAAACTCATGAGAATGCCAGAAATCATAAAATTTTGAATATTTCTTTATTCACTCGGGAGAATTCATCTAAAATAGGAGGAGCAGCGCCTATGACTTACTGCAAATGCATAACCCAACTAATATCATGCTTAGTTGCGGTCCTAACACAATTTATAAAACTTATACCCTAATCACACGCATCACATTCAGACCTAACCCTAAAACACACATATCGCCCCCCCCCCCCCCCCCCCCCCTTCACCTACCTTTTCCTCTCCCAATTGATGACAACATGGAACGTTTTCTCAATCAACCGAGAACAATAAAACAAACGTTCTACATGTTGTTTTATTGTTAACCTCGAAGAACGGGACTTTAAGATCCTTTGGAGGATCTCGGGTAGGTTCTACCATGTTGTTTTTCGTTTTGTTTGTGTGTCTTAGAACGAAACAAATTTGTTATAAATCTTTCTTTATTTTTCGGATATAAAAGCTGTGCTTCAAAAAAGATTTGTGATGATTTTTTCTTTCGTTTGTTTGACCTTTGATGTTTCTTTAAATAACACGAAAGATCTTATATTTTTTTCATTTTGTTCGAGTATGTGTTAATTTGTTTTCGGTTTTGAGGGATATAGTTTGTGTGCGATTCTTGTTAATTTGTATCTTTTATTTGCAATGTTTTCTTACCTGCATTTAAAACAAGAAAAAGAAAAAGAAAAAGAAAAAGCTTTTAATTTCATTACTTCGAGAAGCAACATAAGTTTTACATACTATTTTTTTTTACCGAGGTATACATTTACACCAGTTGTTATCACATACTCCATAACAACATGGATCGCATGTGCATTCCTTCGAAGAAGAACATGGTTTGGTGATCTTTTGGGATATGAGTTGCATTTTCGTCATTTCTGTAACTTCAACATCATTAGTTGGAGCCAACTTTTGAGCCTTCACTTCTTGTATTGCACCAGCAAACATACCCCAACAATTGATAACCAACATGGCTAAAACTGCGATCTTGAACAAAGTATTCGCCATATCTCTTCGTTAAGTTGCAATATTTAGAATTTGAGATGTATTTTTTTTGAACCACAGACCTACTACGTATCTATTTATAATGTTTACGAGTAGTTGCTAAGATTTTAACCGTTTGCCTAATTTTCTGAATGTCCACCAATCAAACGTTTGCCTAATATTAGGCACAAATATCATTTTTCTAATTTTTATTCTTAGATTGAGTATGCGCTTTCTTCCACTAAACAGTGCCAAATTAAACTAGAATAACATGTGTTAACTCGGTTGGTATTGAATTTAGTCTCATAGTCATGTGTCATGTTTGATACTTAGGCATGGGTATTGATATATAGGACCTCGGTTGGTATTGAATTTAGTCTCATAGTCATGTGTCATGTTTGATAGTTAGGCATGGGTATTGATATATAGGGCCTCGGTTGGTATTGAATTTAGTCTCATAGTCATGTGTCGTGTTTGATAGTTAGGCATGGGTATTGATATATAGGACCTCGGTTGGTATTGAATTTAGTCTCATAGTCATGTGTCGTGTTTGATAGTTAGGCATGGGTATTGATATATAGGGCCTCGGTTGGTATTGGATTTAGTCTCATAGTCATGTGTCATGTTTGATAGTTAGGCATGGGTATTGATATATAGGGCCTCGGTCGGTATTGAATTTAGTCTCATAGTCATGTGTCATGTTTGATAGTTAGGCATGGGTATTGATATATAGGGCCTCGGTCGGTATTGAATTTAATATAGGGCCTCGGTCGGTATTGAATTTAGTCTCATAGTCATGTGTCATGTTTGATAGTTAGGCATGGGTATTGATATATAGGACCTCGGTCGGTATTGAATTTAGTCTCATAGTCATGTGTCATGTTTGATAATTAGGCATGGGTATTGATATATAGGGCCTCGGTTGGTATTGAATTTAGTCTCATAATCGTGTGTCATGTTTTAGGCATGGGTATTGATATATAAGACCTCGATTGGTATTGAATTTAGTCTCATAGCCTTTTGTCGTGTTTGATAGTTAGGCATGGGCATTGATAGGACCTAACACTTTTGGAGAAAAGAAATGTATTTACCTAATTGAATTGAAAAGTTTATGAACACTTCAACCCAAGCCTAGGTCGACTCTTTTTCATTACCTATGAAGAATATTTTGGCTATGACATGATTTTCTTTGGAAACACCTAACGTCACAATCTCACTAATCCACCAAACTTGCTTGTATGATTTTTTGGCTATGACGTATTTGATTACTTTAAATCTATCAAACAATTAATCGATTTTATAAAGCAAAGACATATATTATTCAAAATTGTTTCTCCGGTAGACTGTTTCGGCTTTAGAACGAAAGACTATGTTTTGCGTCGGTGGATCGAAATCGGGCCTGGGCAATTCATACATCATAAAAAATCGATTACTATCTTGGGGGTATAAGAACAACCATTGGTTGATAATTCCGAAAAACATAAGCACAATCCCGAAAAATATGAAAACCCTAAGGGTTGTCGTTAGCAAAACCTTAAAAATGTATTTTATTTTTATGACATCAGCATTAAATATTTAATTCAAATAACCAATTAAAAGGCTCCACCTGGTCAAAGATTTAGCCGAAACCTTATTTTAATAGTATTAATAGATTAATAGAAGGGTGAAAGCTGAAAACACGCAACATGCTTATTCAAAACACACGATGTACACAACGAACTTTCAAAAAGCTGAAAACACGCAATATACTTTCAAATTTGGAACAATGTATGCAATATGACCTGGAACCAGCAGGTTACCAGGTTTCAAACTTTGAAAATTGACAGGAATAGTCCTTGTGGCTTGCGTTGACTTTCGCTGGTTATCCTTGGACTTTTTTTCACCTACAAAAGGTACAATAACGGTCCCTATGGTTTGCGTAGACTTTCACATTAGTCCGTTTTTATACTTTTTCACCCGTTCTCTTACGTTTTTATCCGTTTTCGTCCGTTTTTTTATGTTTTCGTTCGTTTTTATACAATTTCATCCGTTCTCTTACGTTTTCGTTCATTTTTTTTACGTTTTCGTTCGTTTATATACGTTTTCACACACGTTTTTACACTCGTTTCTACACACGTTTTTATACCCGTTTTCACAAACATTTTTACACACGTTTTTACACACGTTTTTACATACGTTTTTACACACGTTTTTACACATGTTTTCACAAACATTTTTACACACATTTTTACATACGTATGTAAAAACGTGTGTAAAAACGTGTGTGAAAACATATATAAAAACGTGTGTAAAAATGTTTGTGAAAACGTGTGTAGAAACGAGTGTAAAAACGTGTGTAAAAATGTTTGTGAAAACGGGTATAAAAACGTGTGTAGAAACGAGTGTAAAAACGTGTGTGAAAACATATATAAACGAACAAAAACGTAAAAAAAAATGAACGAAAACGTAAGAGAACGGATGAAATTGTATAAAAACGAACGAAAACTTAAAAAAACGGACGAAAACGGATAAAAACGTAAAAGAACGGGTGAAAAGTATAAAAACGGACTAATGTGAAAGTCTACGCAAACCATAGGGACCGTTATTGTACCTTTTGTAGGTGAAAAAAAGTCCAAGGATGACCAGCGAAAGTCAACGCAAGCCACAGGGACTATTCCTGTCAATTTTCAAAGTTTGAAACCTGGTAACCTGCTGGTTCCAGGTCATATTGCGTACATTGTTCCAAATTTGAAAGTATATTGCGTGTTTTCAGCTTTTTGAAAGTTCGTTGCGTACATCGTGTGTTTTGAATAAGCATGTTGCGTGTTTTCAGCTTTCACCCTTAATAGAAAGAAGTACAAAATATAAGGCATTTTTTATTTTAACAATCCCTTGAGCTTTTTGTTTTATAGCATAAACTTAATGTACGTATATACTGACTAAAACATTTATGCAAATATCTAATCCATGCTTCACTACTGATAATTTTTTTCAACTTTATGAAATTCGGTTATGGTACAACATTGATGTTGTTTATAACATTGGAAAAGTCTCGAAAGGTTATCTACCCTTCTACTCCCTCCGTCCTAAATTTATTGTCCCCTATTGACTTTTTCGGTCTTTTTTTCTCAACTTTGACTATAAATATTTTTGTTTGTGTTATACAATTTTTGATAAAAATTATACCAAATGAAAATACATTTTAAACTCAATCCGTTCATATATTTTTTTATAAATTATTATGTATATAAACAAAAATATTTAAGGTCAAAGTTAAAAAGTAAAGACCGAAAAAGTCAATAGGGGACAATAAATTTGGGACGGAGGTAGTAGTATATATAATACGTACATGTACTAATGGTTTTATTGCTATAAGGAAGCTCGTGCATGCTAAAAAAAAAAAAAAAAAAAAAAAAAAAAAAAAAAAAAAAAAAGTTTTTTAACTTTCCGGTAAGATAAGATTTACGAAGAATAATGCTGTGGGCCAAAAACCAAAAGCGCTTTATTGACGAAGAATAAATTAAGTGATATGATATGATCGTTCATGCATCCGCACAAGAGTTGAGTCCCAAGAATCTTAGTTTGGTGTTGCATATCGACCCGTGTGGCTGGGGATAAAAAGCACAAATAATGTAATGAAGTGGTGGTCAGTTCGATCACATGCAAAATCAATTTTTGGTACGTAGTACGTAGTTCACATGCATTGTTCGGTTGCATTTGCTATAGTATTTAAAATTAAAATCAATTTTTGGTAGTACGTAGTTCACATGCATTGTTTGGTTGCATTTGCTATAGTATTTAAAATTAAATTCAATTTTTGGTAGTACGTAGTTGAATTTTTGGTAGTGGTTCACATGCATTGTTTGGTGCGTACGTACTCACTTAGTCACTGTGAAGAGAGTCCAAAAAACCGAAGTCTTTCTTTCTTATATATAGGTTCAGGTTAATCTCTTTCTGTGTGACATCCAACCAACCAAACACCACCCTTCCGGTTTCAGTAAGATGATGAACGTTTGTTTAGTTTACTACAGTACTACTATTTCTCGTTAGCTTCTCTTGTTGTCGTAGTATCTTGTTTGAGCTCTGATGGTCAAACATTGTTGTCACTCTCGACACGCTGGGTGACTTCTTCTTCACCATCCCTTTTGCCATCTTGGAATGCTTCTCATGCCAATCCTTGTTTGTGGGCTGGCGTTTTCTGTGACCCTAACAACCACCAAGTAGTCGCCCTCGATTTGTCACATACTCAGATATCATAAGACCAGAGATATCACGCTTGTCGCAACTCAAATCCTTGAATTTAAGCTTCAACCATTTCTCTGGTCCAATTCCTTTACAGATAGGCGACTGCACTCGTCTTCAATACTTGGACTTATCTGTCAACTCCCTTTCTGGTAACATTCCAAACACCCTTGGTAACTTGCTCACTTTGAAACATTTGAATCTTGCTCAGAATTCACTTAACGGTTCCATTCCCGAATCCATCTTTCACATTCCCACTTTGGAGCTTCTTGCACTCAGCTTCAACCAACTCACTGGCTTCATTCCATCTAACTTGGGAAATTATACCCTCTTCTTTTGGTCAGCTCACTAAGATGATCGAGTCTCCTTTACCTTTCTGAAAACTTCTTGTCAGGAAAGATGCCACCTGAGATAGGCAATTGTTCATCATTGTCTGATCTCCAACTTGACACGAATCAACTTGAAGGAAGAATTCCGAGTGAGCTTGGTATGCTCAACTTGACAAACCTTTCTCTGTCTACCAACCGTTTGACAGGCAAGGTTCCAATGAGTATTTGGAAAATCAAATCACTAGAGTACCTTCTTCTTTATGAGAATAGCCTTGCTGGTGAATTACCCCTTGAGGTTGCCGAGCTTAAGCTATTGAGAAACTTTAATCTCTTTAGTAATAATTTCTATGGTATGATACCTCGAAGGTTAGGACTCGACGCAACTCAGTTAATTTTAGTTGATTTCGTACATAACTCCTTCAACGGACCAATCCCACCTAATCTTTGCTCAGGACCATATATATGCATATACCTATACAGTATCAAACCATAATCTTTTCTCATCCAAAATTTTTCCAATCTCACAAGATTTATGTGTCTCACCTTCCCAACAGTCTCGATCTCTCTAATCATGCTTGTGCTTCCTTCTTTGTTGCTTCCTCCAAAGATTAGTTTCTTAACCGCATACACCCCATCTTGAGAACCCAATGAAGCCTTGTACACAGTTCCATGTGCTCCTCTCCCTATTATATACCTGTCGTTCAAGTCCTCTGTAGCTTCCATTACTTTTTGAAACAAGATGTCATCCTCTTCTTCTTTATCATTATGCATCTCTTCAGTATCATGTTTTTCCCTTTGCCGACATTGAAGGATGAAGAAACCAGTTCCAACAACAATTGCAAACAAAAATGCTGATGTCCCAAGGGCTACCATTCCAGTTTGGAACTTGGTTAGACCTTTCTGTTTTTTTGAAGAAGCACCTGTACAACGTCTCAGGTTTCTAGTGAGGTTAGCATCACAGTTATTAAGGACACAATCGATATAGAGACCTGGATTCCCCACAAAGGAATAGAAAGACGAGTTGAGTAATGATGCTGGTATCTGACCCGTGAATGAGAAACAAACAAAGGAAAATGCAAAGGCAGAACCACCAAAAGATTATATTCATGTTAGAGCAAGAAGGGGTCAAGCAACTGATAGCCATAGTCTTGCAGAAAGAGTATGTCTCACTTTCCATAATTAGCAAGTTTATTACACATGCTACTGTAATAAAGTTCGAATTTTTTGCACTTTTATCAAAAACCCAACTCACATTTGGTATTTTTTTTTTTTTTTTTTTTTTTTTTTTTTTTTTTTTTTTTTTGATGAATTTAGGTTAGAAGAGAGAAAATTAGTGAAAGGATGAAGTTTTTGCAAGATCTTGTTCCTGGTTGTAATAAGGTAAAAAAACGTAAAGTTTCGATTTTAATCGTTTTTATTCACATTTTGAGGTTACAACTTAAAATGTATTTTTGATTTTTTAGGTAACAGGAAAAGCTGTTATGCTTGATGAGATTATAAACTACGTACAGTCATTGCAGAGACAATTTGAGGTAATTAGGATTTGTATGCAATGGTAGATTCTTATGCTATGATTGGAAATTGTTGTTTGGTTTGTTAAGTAATATCGGTTTTCGTTTATTGTAGTTTTTGTCGATGAAATTGGGGACCGTTAATCCTAGGATGGATGTGAGCATTGAATCACTTTTATCTAAAGATGTAAGCTTTTCTAACCTGTTTTTATTTAGTCATTGACAAATTAAAGGAGTTTTTGGATGCACATTTTAAAAGTGTTCATCACGACTTGAATATACTTTTTATGTTCGCGCAAGGACAGGTGTATTTAGTTTAATTTTGGTAGTAACTTTGGGTAGTTTTTGTGCAATTTTTAGATGTTTCGGCCTCGAGTGTCTATGCCAACAAACATGAACCCTTTTGATGCCTCAGCACAACCATTTCCTTATTCATTCCAACCACAAAATAATGGCATTGTTCCTGATGTATCCGAGAACCAATTTTCCATGAACCCTTTGATGGCGGCAATGCATCGCAACTCACTCATGAAACCATCCCACGTTGATGGTCTTCGTGAGGTAAATTAAAATTTTCAGTTGGTAGAATAATTATCACGCATTGTATGTATTGCAAGGTGTTAATCAGGATATATTGTTAAATTTATAGGCTTCAACATTTTGGGAAAATGATCTTCAAAGTGTTGTCAAGATGGCATTAGGACAGGATCATTACTCAACTCATCTTTCTATTCCTTTGTGGGGAATCCAGGTCTCTGTATCGATTGTGTCCTTAATAACTGTGATGCTAACCTCACTAGAAACCTGAGACGTTGTACAGGTGCTTCTTCAAAAAAACTGAAAGGTCTAACCAAGTTCCAAACTGGAATGGTAGCCCTTGGGACATCAGCATTTTTGTTTGCAATTGTTGTTGGAACTGGTTTCTTCATCCTTCAATGTCGGCAAAGAGAAAAACATGATACTGAAGAGATGTACAATGATAAACGAGAAGAGGATGACATCTTGTTTCAAAAAGTAATGGAAGCTACAGAGGACTTGAACGACAGGTATATAATAGGGAGAGGAGCACATGGAACTGTGTACAAGGCTTCATTGGGTTCTCAAGATGGAGTGTATGCGGTTAAGAAACTTATATTATGAGGAAGCGACAAAGAAGGAAGCACAAGCATGATTAGAGAGATCGAAACTGTTGGGAAGGTGAGACACAGAAATCTTGTGAGATTGGAAGAATTTTGGATGAGAAAAGATTATGGTTTGATACTGTATAGGTATATGCATATATGGTCCTGAGCAAAGATTAGGTGGGATTGGTCCATTGAAGGAGTTATGTACAAAATCAACTAAGATTAGTTGAGTTGCGTCGAGTCCTACGCTTCGAGGTATCATACCATAGAATTATTACTAAAGAGATTAAAGTTTCTCAATAGCTTAAGCTCGGCAACCTCAAGGGTGATTCACCAGCAAGGCTATTCTCATAAAGAAGAAGGTACTCTAGTGATTTGATTTTCCAAATACTCATTGGAACCTTGCGTGTCAAACGGTTGGTAGACAGAGAAAGGTTTGTCAAGTTGAGCATACCAAGCTCACTCGGAATTCTTCCTTCAAGTTGATTCTTGTCAAGTTGGAGATCAGACAATGATGAACAATTGCCTATCTCAGGTGGCATCTTTCCTGACAAGAAGTTTTCAGAAAGGTAAAGGAGACTCGATCATCTTAGTGAGCTGACCAAAAGAAGAGGGTATAATTTCCCAAGTTAGATGGAATGAAGCCAGTGAATTGGTTGAAGCTGAGTGCAAGAAGCTCCAAAGTGGGAATGTGAAAGATGGATTCGGGATTGGAACTGTTAAGTGAATTCTGAGCAAGATTCAAATGTTTCAAAGTGAGCAAGTTACCAAGGGTGTTTGGAATGTTACCAGAAAGGGAGTTGACAGATAAGTCCAAGTATTGAAGACGAGTGCAGTCGCCTATCTGTAAGGGAATTGGACCAGAGAAATGGTTGAAGCTTAAATTCAAGGATTTGAGTTGCGACAAGCGTGATATCTCTGGTCTTATGATATCTGAGTATGTGACAAATCGAGGGCGACTACTTGGTGGTTGTTAGGGTCACAGAAAACGCCAGGCCACAAACAAGGATTGGCATGAGAAGCATTCCAAGGTGACAAAAGGGATGGTGAAGATGCAGTCACCCAGAGTGTCGAGAGTGACAACAATGTTTGACCATCAAAGCTCAAACCAGATACTACGACAAGAGTGTTGACTCCTTAATGTCATTAAAGTCAAATTTACATAGTACTTAATATGTATTTAATGTAAAGACAGTATCATATGTATTTATTGTATGTAATGGGTCGAATAAGGACACTGCATTGGGTCAAAGACAGTTAACCCGAACAAGCAGTTAGGATATTATAGTTATGGCAGTTAATTAGTAGTTATTATGGTTATGGCAGTTATGTGTCAAGAGGCACAATGGTTAGAAATAACTGCCTTAAGTGTCGTTTGGACATGTATAAATAGGTAATTTGTAGCCTGCAAATACTTAACAATTCCTTGTCCCACTTTTACTGTTACATTGTTTTCACACCTTATTTTCACATTCAAACACATTCTGAAACACAATTATGTTGGCTCTAAACCTGTACAAAAAAGAGAAGCTAACGAGAAATAGTAGTAGTAAACTAAACAAAAGTTCATGATCTTACTGAAACCGGAAGGGTGGTGTTTGGTTGGTTGGATGTCACACAGAGGATTTATAAGCTGAACCTATATAAGAAAGAAAGACTTTGGTTTTTTGGACTCTCTTCACAGTGACTAAGTGAGTGACATGTAACTAACAGTATATATTCCTCAACTCTTGTATGGTTTTTCTATAAAACACAATAGTATATATTCCTCTTGTAACATGTAACTAACATTATTCTTTCTTAATATCCTCAATAACACCCTGAACAACCTTAGCAATGTCTTGTCATCTCATCTCATCTGTTGGGATGCATATATTCCTCTTGTTGGATTCTCATCTCATCTGTTTTTTTTTTTTTCTTAAATAAATTCTACATGCTTATGATGACTAAGAAAAAAGATTCAAGAGGTGCAGACTTGGGTTTGGTTCTTTAAATTAGGCATAATCAGAATTGTCTAACACGCTGATCATTAATGATGCTTCTTTTATAGTTATTTCCCTGACAAGCTTTTTTTTAACTGAAAATTCAAACCCAGTTTGCAGTTACTTCTATAATGACTTGCATTATTAAAGGAGTACGAGATGTTGGAACAAGCTACATTTTATAAAGAGCGGGCTTTACAATAATACGCAAAGCTGGCCTTTTTGGAAATGGTGTCTCCCAAGAACGTGAGTAGCTAATTTCTTTGTTAAAAACCTTATTTTTATACTTGGAGCTGTGATCAATATTTGTTTCACTCCTGACTTAATAAGTTGAACAAGTTAGTTCTTCATTATTACCGGAATTCCACTATCATTTTAAGTTGTTTTATACGTCACATATTAGTAAAGCCATTTCCCTGCTACTTAATTATGTAAGAAACTAAGTACCGTTGCGTAAAAGAAGTACGAGATATTAGAACAAGTTATATTTTTTAAAGAGCAGGTTTACATCAATACGCAAAATGGGCTTTTTGGAGCTGTTATTCTCTTTCAATAGCATCTCCCATGAGCGTGAGCACCTTTTATTTTTGGTAAAAACCTGATCCTTACAGTTGTGGTACGGTGTAATAAACAAGTATTGCACCTTGCACAAAGTAAAGTAACATGCATTTGTTCAAGCTTATTAGTGTTAAACCGAGTTCAAATGTTTACCACACAAGTTCAAAACACACAACAAATAAATATACATACATGTATGTCGTGAGGTGTTTGGTCCCCAAAAAAAATACTAGTACATTTTAGTTTTTCAACTTGTATATGTCATTAAAGCAAACTGTGACGTTTTAAGGTAATAATTTTAGTAGCGTAATCATTCAAAGGGAATACAAGTTGGAAGAAATTTTTGAATGCTTACAGTGAGTCAGGAAATGGATCGAGTGAAATGAGAAACCAAAAGCAATCCTATTATCCCAAGTTTACTAACCCAAGTATACTTCCAAGCTTTTTACCCAAAATCTTCCAAGCTTCAAACTCTCGAAAACACTAGTATCTTTAGTAAGATTTTGAAAGTAAAATATGCATGTAAAAGTGTGTGTGTGTGTATCGTTGGTTTAATCTCAAGAAGTCTTATCATGCCATTATGTGTGAGTAAGAGAGTTGTCTAATGGTTAACAAAGTCTAAAGTGTATTTCTATAAGTCAAATGTAGGCACATGCTATGTATTGTTTATCAGGGTGCGTTTTGGTTTTGGAAGGGTTGAGTTGAGTTGAAGTCCATAATTGTGAGTAAAGGGGGTTGTTCGGGTTTATATAAGCCCCTAAGCGTTGGTATGGTATAAGCCCGTTAGTAATTTTAATGATTTTTATGGAGTGTGTTCCATGTCTTACTGAGTTTAAATGTGGGTCGCGGTGTCCCTGTTCGAAACTATTTGTAATACCTAAAGCTTAAGCCCCAGAATTTAATGTGCAAGAAGATTTGTGCATAAACTGAAGTACGGTACAACCTAAACATTGTACACCAAATGAAGTGAAAATATGAAAATTCATTTATCCGATTTATCCGAGTAATGAGTCCTATAATTTAATGTGGAGTCATAAAGAAGTGAAAATATGAAAGGGTAACCATTAATATAAGAAAACTAAAAGATTATAACCCCTTCATCTCTTTGTCTCCCATAACTTACAACTTACAAGCAAACCACACTAAACCATTATATAAAGAGTTGTGTAAGAATGTGTAATTAGTTGGCGGTGGAGGTGGAGGTGGCGATGGCACGGAAGGATCGGTTCCATCTACAGATGTGAAATGATTCAAAAAGGACTTGATTAAGTTTAATCTCTTAATCCATACACATGCGTGTGTGTAGATACATAAGTGTGTATGGATGTATTTATGGATATCATGTATGTGCCTATGTCTACATGAAAATCACAATTAGGACATGATACAAGACGTACGTACAGTATTATATAGTATATGTATACTTAAGTACTACACGATAATCTAAATTTGTAAAGTCAAAATATATATTTTTCCCCTTATTTCTAATTTTGTTTCCTGCATATGGTTGACTCTCCATTAGATTTCAGTAACCATCATGCCTTTTATGACGTGTTACAGATGAACCTTATGAAACATACTGCAAAAGTTTGAAGAGGATGAAACCACTGGGCTTGGCTTCAGAAACGTATATGTGTACACAATACTTCGCCTTCAACATATGCTTTGGTATGCACATGTTAAGTTACGAGTACGAAGTACTATGCTATATAGTTTCCAGAGACGGAATTTTGTTGGAGGGGCCAACTTGTAAAGTATTTATTTTAGGAGGGCGATATACACAACACCGAAATTTTTGTATTCAAAATGAGTAAATGATTAAAACTAGAAATAAAAATGTATAAAATGTACATAGGGTCAAAAATTTTTGGGGGGCCGCAACCCCCTCTGCCCCTAATATGTTCCGTCCTTGATAGTTGCCATCAACTTTAGAGTTTTATCTCACTATCTCTTTTATTACAGCTTCGTATTTCAATTCTTGGGGTGACATGTTTAAATAAAGTGTATAACCGTAGAGGGGGGGGGGGGGGGGGGGGGTGAATACGGTTCCTTAGGCTTTTTGAATGTTTAAAAACTTTGAGCCTTAAGAATCACCAAGTGGTTATACAAGAATCCAACAACCACAAACACAACTAAAGTATATAAAGCAAGTAAAGAACACCACGATATATACTGGTTCAGGATGAGAGGTTTATACCATCCGTACGTCCAGTTGCGAATCCACGACACGATACTATTCACTAGTATAATCATTTCGGTAGACTACAAACCGTTACAATTCACTCCACCGATATTCCCTAATATCGATGCTCACAAAGAAGGAGTTACTCACCAACAATATTTCGCCCTCGGAAACCACCCAAAAGAGTCTCGCGATTCGACTTCTCCTAAGGGTCACCAAGACCACTACCAAGACTTCCCACCGGAAGTATCAAACCTCAACTAGATCCCCAATGATCTAGGCTTGGTCACAAAGACACAAGACTTCCCTTACAAATAATTGAATGAATGAGTGTTTGTTTAATCAACCAATCCCTAACCTAACCTAGAGACTCGATTGTAGTAGAAAGGGTAAAGATAAGAAGACCCTCGACACAATCACAAGAGTGGATTAAGTTCTTGTGATTTTTCCCTTGCAATGAGATGTGTTCTTTCAAAGATGTTAATGTGTTTAAATAAGAACACAAGATAGAATTAGAGGATTAGAGATAAAGAATATAGAGAGAAAGAATAATGACAAGGGGTAAGGAATGCAAGAGCCAAAGGGTATTTATAGGCCAAGACCCAAGTGTTGGGTGTTGGACTTATAAATATCTATCCTTGCTAAACCCCCAATTCAAAATGTCTCACAAAACTCCTAAAAATAAAACAACAAAATCTTGACGAAAATAAAACATTCCAACAAAAACCAACTCCAATTTTATATTACTCGTCCATTCACCGCCGATTAATTTTCAACCCGTTAATTTCGTAAACCAATCAATGCATCAACAATCTATTTACGCAAATAATATGTTTTCTCCTCTCTATAACCAACAACAACAAAATCAAATGTATCGTCCACAAATGTCATCACCGCCGTATACCCCACCTTCTCAACATTCTCAACCCTTTTGTCTAGTTAACCCTTTGAATCTTGATGACGAATTTGATCCTTTAAGGGTCAACCTTCTCAACGTTTTTCTTAGTGGAATCGTAAGATCGAAAGATCTTAAGAGCTAGATCGAGATCTTAACACCTATTGTCCAAAGTCATTTCCATAGAAGTCGTATAAATTGCAAATCATTTGTATAGCCTAATCTAGATCTATTAATTGTCAAACTAACTCATCACTTTAGGTAACATGTTATGCCTCAAACCGACCATATTAAATCATCGAACATTAGGCCTATACCATATTTTATAAGAATAATTCTAGATCCACATACAATTTACACAATTTTGTCCACACGCTGACGTGTCAGGGTGTTGATTGGTTGGTTTTTTGTGAACCAACCAATCAACACCCTGACACGTCAGCGTGTGGACAAAATTGTGTAAATTGTATGTGAGTGTAGCACATCTCATTTTATAATATCATTTCTCAAAGTTCATAAAAAACTATACCTACAATAAAAATGGGATTGTGAACATAGGCACCAAAGGCATGTATAAAATTATTAAGAAATGATTTTTTTTTTTTTTTTTTTTTTAGCTTTTTTGTTGTAATTTAATAAGAAACGCTATGATATCATAATGTATTATCGTTCCGTTTTAAAATAACTATCTTACAAAACAAAAAAAGAATAGTTTAGAAAAAAATAAATCTTTACTTTTTTTCTTTCATCTTTTTTTTTTTCAGAATAACAATTTTACTTTTAACTAATTAGTTACTGTTTTTATTTTTTTATTTTTTTTTTAAGATTGTAATATAAACTCAAATTAAAGCTAATATGGTAAACTCGATAAATTCTCTATCTATTTTTAGTAGTGGACAACTATAAGGGCCGTCCCATGAATTCTAGAAATTTTTGAGGGCCCTATTCGAAATTACATAATAAGACCTTTCGAAAAGTAATGTTATATACTCCCTCCATCCCAATTTAATTGTCCATCTTATCTTTTTAGTACGTCCCAAATTAATTGTACAATACTAAAAATAGATAGGGGAGTTTGGTCAAGTTTACTATATTACCCTTAGTTGAAATTAATATTAAAAACTTTAAAGAAGTGTTAATTAATTGGTTAAGGGTAAATCTGTCATTTGGCAAAAAAGTAAGAGAGAGAAAGCTGTATTAATGATGTTTTTCTTAAACTGTGTGTTTTTTGTCGGGAGACAATAATTTTGGGACAGATGTAGTATTAAATTTCATCGTTTATAAGATATAATTCAATTAGTTATCTAATAGTTAAAACATATTACTCATTTAAGATATTTTTTCATCTAAATATTATTTTCTTCATGGAAAATATGTGTACGCATGCATATAATTATTAACGGGACAAATTTTGGGGCCCTAAAAAATTTTGGGGCCCTCAGCGGTCGCTCACCTTGCACACCCTTAAAGACGGTCATGACAATTAAATTAAAACATTTTAAAAAGAAAACGCGAACTATTAATTTGAGACGAAGGGACCAAAATTTTTTAGACAATTTTTATTTTCTATGTATTTTGACGTATTTTTATTTATTATTATTGTATTACAATTATTATTTTCTATCTTATGAATTTCTTTTTAAATATATACTTTATTCTTATGTTATACTCATATTTTATTTTAGTATTTAATATGTTAATTGTCAAAATAAACTGATAAAACTAGTCCATCCATCGGGCGGGTCTTGAAGCTAGTTTATATATATGGGGACTCTATTTTCAGAACCCTGTTAAGTGCAGGAACTGCAAGAACTTCAATTTTGCATTAGAAAATATGAATGTTCATATAAAACATGTATGTTTTCTTACATACACCTTAATACAAATATCTGCGTAACATACATGTTCATATGAAACCATTTTGCATTGACATGTTGCACTTAATAGGGTTTTATATGAACATGTATGTTACGCAGGAATGTGTATTAAGTTGTATGTAAGAAAATGTAACACCCCCAAAATTCGATACAGCGGAAGACTCAACAAGCTTTCGGGGTGCTACGGGGATTGGTATCCAACACAAGACAATATAGAACGAGATAAAGTAAACATAATAAAAACACAACCAAAACGGGGTTTTAAAGTTTACATTTATCCCAACATCATTCAGAGTCAGGCCCAAAATAAATAACAATAGGTCCAAATTTAATTATCAGAGTTTAGAAAATATAGATCCATAACCGTGTGCCACAGCCGAGCCTTCCAATCCAAGCATGCACCTCAACACTTAATTACCTGAGAAAACGTGCTAAAAGTCAGCTTTCGCTGGTGAGATCATAGGTTTAAATTTAACTAATAATATAGTGGACATATACGCAAAACGCTTGCTAGCTAGACTAAGGATTCGCTAAAAGCCTGCGGATACCCTCCGCTCTCAACATAACACACGGAAACCCTTCCGCAATAACCAAAACACACGGATACCCTTCCGTAACAACATAGATATTCGGGTAACCCCCGCAATACCAATAAATACTCGGATAACCTCCGGAGTATTAATAACCTATAGGTGCACACTACAGTATCTAAATAAGTCAACCTTGAATAGTACACACGAAACTATGTGACTAAAGCTGACAATCCAAATAAGCCAACCTTGAATAGTACACACAACAAATATGTGACTAAAGCTGACAATCCAAATAACCAAATAAGCCAACCTTGAATAGTACACACAAAAGGTGTGACTAAAGCTGACAATCCAAATAACCAAATAAGCCAACCTTGAATAGTACACACAAAAGGTGTGACTAAAGCTGACAATAGATCCTAGTCCATACGCATAGCAAGTTTAGAAAGAATATAAAAGCGATAATAGTCCACGTAAAATAATTTGCACGTTTCTCACCCCAATCGTTGAAAACATAGTTCAAGAGTAAAAAGTGGGGTTATGACTCACCTCAAGTCCAGAAAATAGCAAGACGAGGTAGGTAGCAATAAGATGTATGATAACTCACGAAACAGCAACTACGGACTTGGCACGACCTAACAATATTAACTCTTTCAGAAATCATTTCCTCAAATATACAATATTCCCAAACCCGGACGAGAATCCGTTTTATTACCGAAAATCCATTTCGTATTAGTTTGGTGTATTTACGTTTGGTATCCATACGGTGGTGGGTCGACTCAGAACAACCAACAAGATCACACGTAGAACATATAATAAACTATAGATCTAATATTAGCCCAATATATCATTTAAATAAATCGCCAAGGTTTACCATATCCGTCGATTTGATAATCCTCATATTTATTTACGTAATATACCGTTCCAAGATTACACCCAATCTAAAGCACATATAAAGCACATAGCACATAATTACTATATAGTATATATCATAGTTTAATAAATTCCTCGTATATATCGTCAAATTGGCCAGATTTCCCGATATATACACTCGCAATCTATTACACTTTACATATACTACAACCTGTGGGCGTCGTAGGATACGATGCCCACTAATATATTCGTTTCATATAATCAAATGACCCGGCTCAACCTTACGGTTAAGTGGTTATTTACTTATAGAAAACGTCTATATTAGTCGTCATATATCCGAGACAACACGAATGTCGCAAATAATAACTTACCTGGACCCGAGTGACAACAATTTCGCCTAACTCAATAAGTTTATTCGTTATATATATCCGAAATGACTTTTTATTAAACGTTTCATAATTGTCGGGAGTTTCCCGTTTATAACACAACTTTTATAATAATAATACGTTTAATAATATTACGCCACTTTCGTAGCCTAATATATATCTAATCGTATTATTTATAATACGACTCGTGATTATTATTATTATTAATATACGCGTTTATATAGTTATATATATACGTTATTCACGTATATACTTTCATATAAACGTTCATATTATCAATAATGATTATGACGAGTTTTATTATTCTCGTTTCAATTTTATTAGTTATTGAGTTATACGAAATGGTCATATGTCCGAGTCATGACTCTCGGCTCATTGTCCAAGTCCAATAATAAACCAAAGTCATAAATAATAAATCTCCGTCCAATCACAATCTCAACCACGGGCTACAACAATAAGGTCCGACTACGGTACCCGACTAACCTATCTCCGTCATCTAACGACCGTCTCATAACCGGTCCTCATATCACATACCACTCGACAACAACTTCTCAATTACCAAAATCAATAACCAATTCGACCCAATGCATTCGGCCGAGAATATAATACCACAACAACCAATATACCAAAAACAATGATATGAAATAATAATATAACAAGTAGTTCACCATTAGCACAAAAAAAAAAAAAAAAATAACATCAACCAAGTTAGAGTTCGGGTCGGTTTACCAAGCCGAACCCGAGGCTATACGACTCAATTGAGTCTCGGTCACATCACGAGCCAAGAGGCTCGAACCAAGTATCCAAGGTTAACAACTTAGGCTCCAACGAGCACTCCAAAAATACCCATTCGACCCATGAGGGTCTCGGTAAAATCAACAACCATACGGCTCAGTGCCGCGACTCACAAGAGTCGAATCAAGTAATACTCGAGCTCAAGGCTCGACCACAACCCAACGAGAACTCCAATATGAGTCTCGGCGTGATGTACGATCACCAAATGAAAACTCCGAGACCACACGGTCTCGGCTAGCTTGGTCCGAAGGTCAAAACCTTCGACAAACACCCAAGCTACAACCATTAATGCGACCAAAGCCACACAAGGCTTGAACCAAAAATAAGCCGAGAGCCTAGCTCTCGGTTCCGAGTCAACCATAACCAACCCGAGAACAACCCGGATACCAAACCATTAGAAAACGTTTTTCCACCCAAAACCCATCATCATATCACGTTTAACATAAAAACCCATTCGAATCTCATCCATTCGTGACCTTCGGTCACGATTCAAGCCCATAAATCGAGTCAAGACTCGTCCTACCTTCCAAAATAATACCCAATCGAAGTGTATACAAGAAATAACAAGAAGTGATGATGAATTCGTGATAAGATTTGATTCGTATTTGATGTTAACGTGGGAGTTACGGCGCGTGTTATAGCTCAAAAGAAAGATCTCGACGAGATGGTTAATGTGGTGGAGTTATTTTTGATGTGAGAGTGGTGGTGTGATGGTGGTGGCCGGCCGAAAGGGGCGGCGGCTAGGGTTAGGAGATGGGGGTGGGAGATGAGAGGAAGAGAGAGAGTAGTGAGGGTTTGTGTTGTGTTGTGTGTGTGGGTAAAACCGGGCAAACACACCCTTATTAACTTTTTTTTTTTTTTTTTTTTTTTTTAAAAAAAAAGGTAATAATAATAGTAATAATAATAAGAGTAATAATAATAATAGTAATAATAGAGATATTATTACGGTTGAGCGGGTAATGTGGGTAGATGTAAAAACACGTGGCCCGAACCCGAACTCATTTTAAAATTTCCATATCACACGAGAACCTCTCGTAATTAATTAAAATATATAACGGACTCGTTAAGACGAATCATAAAATTGTGTTAGGAAATCCTAGTGCCAAAGTCAACGTAGTACCAAGTGAGAATTCAAATATACATCACCGATCACATAACCAAAAATGAATTATGAACATAATTCACGAATACCATAACGTCATTAAATAAAATATCCATAAAATAGGTCTTACAAGTTCGTTGTGAAATGAAAATTTCAAATAAAAATTATAAACGAACTTAAATTGAAATGCGGGTTTTTAAAATAGCTCCCTAAACTGCCGGTTGTCACATCCTCCCTGTCTCGGAAGGAAACCCGTCCCGGGTTTCACTCGGAAAAATTTTCATCTACGAAGTGAAAAGCTTCGGATATCTCTTCCTGAACTCGTCCTCACGTTCCCACGTATATTCTGGTCCATGTCGGGAATTCCAACGAACCTAGACGAGCGGAATGCGACTCCTCTTGAGTCGTTTAACTTCACGATCTAAAATCTCGATCGGTTCCTCCACGAAATTCAGTTTCTCATCAACCCGAATGTCCCTCATTGGAATGACGGCCATTTCATCAGAAAGACATTTCTTTAGATTACTCACGTGAAACACGTCGTGAACTTTGCTCAGTTCATACGGTAATTCCAACCTATAAGCCACGGGCCCAATTCTTTCTAAGATCAAGAATGGTCCAATGTAGCGCGGGTTGAGTTTACCACGTTTCCCGAAACGTATTACACCTTTCCAAGGCGAGACTTTCAGCATCACTCTGTCTCCAACCTGGAACTCTAAAGGTTTACGTCTCTGATCGGCGTAGCTCTTCTGCCTATCTCTGGCGGCTTGCAACCGATCACGAATCTGAGTTACTTTCTCGGTAGTTTCCAAAATAAGCTCAGGGCCTGTAAGTTGACTATCTCCAACTTCTGCCCAACCAATAGGCGAACGACACTTTCTGCCATACAAAGCTTCGAATGGTGCAGCCTTAAGACTTGTGTGGTAGCTGTTATTATAAGAGAATTCCGCAAGGGGTAAATACTTCTCCCAGCCTTTACCAAAGTCTATGATGCATGCACGAAGCATATCCTCTAACGTCTGAATGGTCCTCTCACTTTGACCATCGGTTTGGGGATGATATGCAGTACTCATATCAAGCCTTGTCCCCAAAGCCGTTTGAAGTGATCGCCACAAGGCTGACGTAAAACGACTATCACGATCCGAAATAATAGATATCGGGACTCCATGACGCGAAATAATTTCCTTCACATATAACCTTGCAAGCTTATCCACACTATCATCTTCACTAATAGCTAAGAAATGAGCAGACTTTGTCAGACGATCCACAATTACCCAGATAGCGTCACAACCGCTAGCTGTCCTCGGTAATTTGGTAATGAAGTCCATAGTAATCCGCTCCCATTTCCAGACTGGAAGTTCTGGTTGCGTTAGTAGTCCTGACGGTCTCTGGTGTTCAGCCTTAACCTTGGCGCATGTCAAGCATTTACTAACGTACGATGCTATATCTGCCTTCATATTTGGCCACCAATAGAACTTCTTAAGATCTTGGTACATTTTATCGGAACCAGGGTGAATGGAGTACTTTGACTTATGCGACTCATGCATAATCAATTCTCGAATTTCTCCATATAATGGTACCCAAATCCGATCTCCAAAACATAATAATCCATCCGAACGCTTAACAAATCCTTTCTCATTATCAGCCATCCCAAATATATTCTCGGCAGATCGATTTTCTGCTTCCAACGCTTCCGTTTGAGCTTCGAGTATCTGAGATGGTAATGGCGATACGATAGTCATTCCCAATGACCTAACTCGTAATGGTGGTACTCTTTCCTTCCGACTAAGAGCATCAGCAACAACGTTTGCTTTACCAGGGTGGTAGCGAATTTCACAATCATAATCGCTTAGCAACTCGATCCAACGTCGTTGTCTCATGTTGAGCTCTTTTTGATTCAAGATGTGTTGTAGACTTTTATGGTCAGTAAATACGACACACTTGGTTCCGTACAAGTAATGTCTCCATATTCTTAAAGCAAAAACCACAGCACCGAGCTCTAAGTCATGGGTAGTGTAGTTTTTCTCATGCTTTTTGAGCTGTCGGGAGGCATAAGCTATCACCTTCTCTCGTTGCATTAATACGGCTCCTAAACCTTTGTGTGAGGCGTCACAATAGACGACGAAATCCTCGTTACCATCTGGTAACGCTAAGATAGGAGCGCTACACAACATTTTCTTAAGCAATTGAAACGCTTCCTCTTCTTTATCTCCCCATTCATACGTAACACTCTTTTGAGTCAATTTGGTCAATGGTTTAGCTATCTTCGAAAATCCCTCGATGAATCTTCGGTAATAGCCAGCTAAACCCAAAAATTGACGAACTTCGGTTGGGGTTGTAGGCGCAGCCCAATCTTTTATTGCTTCAATTTTTGCAGGATCCACGTGGACTCCTTGTCTATCAATTACGTGACCCAAAAATTGTACAGTCGGAATCCAAAATTCGCATTTCGAAAACTTGGCATAAAGTTTCTCCTTCCTGAGCAATTCCAAAATGAGTCTTAAATGCTCCTCATGCTCTTTCTCACTCTTTGAATAAATCAGAATGTCATCGATGAATACAATCACGAACTTATCCAAGTATGGCTTACACACACGATTCATGAGATCCATGAATATTGCTGGTGCGTTAGTCAACCCAAACGGCATCACCTGAAACTCGTAATGCCCGTAACGGGTTCTGAAAGCCGTTTTCGGAATATCCTCCTCACGAACTCGAAGTTGATGATATCCCGATCTCAAATCGATCTTCGAATACACACTCGATCCTTGAAGCTGATCGAACAAGTCATCGATCCTAGGTAACGGGTATCGATTCTTCACCGTTAACTTATTCAACTCTCTATAATCAATACACATACGAAACGATCCATCCTTCTTCTTCACAAATAAGACTGGGGCTCCCCAAGGTGAAGAACTTGGTCTTATGAATCCCTTTTCGGCTAACTCCGCCAATTGTTTCGACAACTCTTCCAGTTCGGTAGGTGCAAGACGATAAGGTGCTCGTGCTACAGGTGCAGCACCAGGTATCAACTCAATCTGAAACTCCACTTGTCTAGTCGGTGGGATTCCCGGCAAATCATCAGGAAATACATCAGGAAAATCACGAACTATAGGCACATCTCCAATGCACATTTCCTTTTTCTTCGTCTCTCCCTTCTCAGAAATTTGAGCTAAGAAAAGGTAACATCCCTTCTCCATTAGCTTCGGTAACTTAGTGCAAGAAATCACCGCCAATCGGGATGGGCTCCTAGAATCCTTTCGGTCTCCTAATATATTTAGGACCTCCTTTCCGTATGGTACACGCACGATCTTCTCGTCGCAAAGTATGTGAGCACGATACTTCGACAACCAATCCATACCAATGATCACATCAAAACTTCCTAACGTGACGGGTAGAAGATCTATGTTGAAAGGGTGGTTCAAGAAATTTAACGTACAACCGCGAATGATGGTATTAATCCTTTCTATGTTTCCATTAGCTAACTCAATATCATATCCAATTCCTAAGGCCATCGGGGGTTTCTCTAGTAAGGGTGCAAATGTAGTGGACACAAAACTCCTATCGGCACCAGTATCAAACAGTATGGAAGCATAACGATTATTGAGAAGGAACGTACCAGTAACGACGTTCGGATCTTCTCCTCTCTCGTTCCCGAGTGCATACACTCTTCCCTGAGCAGCTCCAGCTTCCACACGTTGGTCCCCATTATCTTGACGTCCACGATTTCCTCCAGCTCCACGGTTTCCATAATTGTACCCATTACCACCCGAGCCTTGATTTCCACGGTTCTGCGATTCTCTACACTCATTCCTATAGTGTCCCTTCTTTCCACACCCATAACAGGTAACATCTGCCTTGTTTCTCATCTCAGGAGCAGCTTGAACCATTGCAAGAGGTCGAGCTCTACAGTCCCTAGCTGTATGTCCTTTCCTTGAGCAATTCTGGCATTTCACACTACACCATCCAGTGTGGTGCTGATGGCAACGATCACACTTGGGTGCATCACCGTTCTGATTCTTCTTGTCTCCATTCCCAATAGCATAAGCCTTAGCTTGTCTCTTGCTTCGGTGATCATTACTCTTAGAGTGACGGTCTCTCTTTCTCTTTCCATTCTTCTCCTTATCAGCTTCTTCTAATTCCAACGAATCCATAAGTTGTTGAGCAATTGTGATTGCCTCATGGATGTTTGTAGGCCTAGCAGAAATTACATCATTCCTCGTAGCTACAGGCAATCCATCAGTATACCTCTCAATCTTTTGAGTCTCGGTTTTCACCATATCAGGGCACAACAAGGCTAACTCCTGGTAACGACGATTGTAAGTCGCCATATCATTACCTTTCACCTTGTGGTTCCAAAACTCAATCTCTAGCTTCTTGACCTCATTCCTTGGGCAATAAGTCTGAATCAACAAGGACTTAAATTGCTCCCAAGTCATAGCATATGCTACATCACTCCCAACTGCATTTCGGTAGTTGTTCCACCATGTCAAAGCTTCATCCTTGAAAGTAAAAGAAGCAAACTTTACCTTCGCATTCTCCGCACACCCACTGACATTAAACACTGACTCAGTCTTCTCAATCCATCTGACTAAGTAAACCACTCCTTCATTTCCACCAAACTCAATGGGTCCACAAATCTTGAATTCCTTATATTGACATCCATTAGCACGAACAGGCGGAAAAGTTCCAGCAGAATTGTTGGAATGATTTGACTCAGCGAGTAGTTCAGCAACTCTTTGCTCCACGAGTTGGTTGATCATTGCTTGATCCACAGTAGGTGCGTTAAGTGGAACATGACCATTGTCTCCCTGAACATCAACATTTTGATTCCTGTTGTTACGGTTAGTGGTGTCCAAGTTGTCAGGAGTAGGGGTTTCAACATTTCGAGTAGGTCGACGACCTCGACGAGTAGGAGTAGGAGTAGTCACAGCAGGACCAGTCCTGGTAGACCTAACAGGGTTTCGACGGGGTGCCATTGATCTGTAACATCACACAAGTTCATGAATCTCCATTAGAACTTATCGACATGCTCAACAAAACATCTCAACGAAATCAAGTCATAGAAAGAATGGCAACGACATGCTATGTAATAATAAGCGAATAAGGACTCAATTTCCATAACACCCAAAATCACATAATACCATATACTAAGAACCATCAACCATACAATAGCGATCTAACATCGTTCCAACTAACGGATAACACAAAACATACTAATCGTTCCAAAAGAGACGAATACTGAACCAAATACATCAAAATATGATAACTAGCTTTTCTAACCGAACACTCCTCGGCTAAGAAAGCAACAAGATAATATAACTCAAACAACTAGCCACGTGGCTGATGGAGAATCCTCAACTCCTGCCTCAAGCCATCAAGATCCCTCCATAACGATCCTAACTCCACGCTATGGGTGTCTCGGTCTCTCTTGAGGTCAGCCACCTCCTTCTCTAGCTCGGCATTCCTTTGCCAAAGCTTGCGGTCGGCCTCACGAGCAGTAATAAAACCTCGCTGAATACTATCTATATGCTCATGTACATCCATCATAACTCTCCTCATCTCGGTAGCCCTGCCCACAGCGACAGTCAAATCAACTCTCAAATCTGCTAAAAACTCTCCAATAACTCTCTCAAGTCGATCAGATACGCGTGCAACTCTGTCACTAAGCTCAGTAATCCGAGCCCACAGCCTGCCAACCTCACCCAACTCTGCATGCTCAGCAGAAACCTCAGACGATGCATCCGACTCAACGGGACTACCAGGTGGCAACTCAAACAAGAACGGATGATCAGGTGAATCGGGCTCAATCGGGTGTACAGGTGAATCAGGCTCCTCAGCCTGAGCTGGTGGTGCTAACTCATCATCATCATCATCAGGCATCTCATCCTCCTGAGGGTCATCCTCCTCCTCAGGGTCATCATCATCACCATGCTCAGCCTCCTGAGGGTCATCCTCCCGCTCAGGGTCATCAGCCTCATCCTCACCCTCGTACTCCTCCTCCTCCTCGGAAGAGTACCTCATCACTCGTCGTCTCCTACTAGGTGAACCATGTGGAGATGTAGTAGGTGATCTAGGACGACGACGCAATGATGTGGGTGGCGCCTCAGACAGAAGAGAATGAGCATCAATCTGTAAAGGTGATGGAGTAGGGCGTACCGACATGAGTGCCGTAGCTCGGTGGGCAAAGCGTGGTGCCACACGAGCCAAAGCCTGATGAAGAGTAAGCTGCCTCGATGTACCAGGGAGCCCTAGAGAAGATGAGGGTCCCTGCGTAGATGCAGTAGGTAGTGCTGAAGTAGAAGCTGCCTGTGACACAATAGCTGTAGACATGGCCATCTGGTAAGGGTCATCAGATGCCATAGTGAACTGTGCAGGTAAAACTGGTGCAGTAAGGATGTCCTCGACGACATCAGGCATATGGGAGGCCATAGTCTGTGACAACGGCGTAGGGTAGGTGTAAGTGTTTCAAAACAACTTAAATCACAACTCATAAAATCGTACCAAATATACACATCCAATAATACCATATAATCTTAATAAAAGAATTTCAAACACCGCATTTCTAAAAATGTTTATAAAACATATAGACCATGTAAATCCTCGAGAACGCCATCTTATTACTAAAATCCATAAACCTCAAATCATCTCAAATATCTCATAATACCTCAAATAATAGAAGATGCTTCGGCTTGGCGGGCTGGCGGGCGGTAGTCAAGGATCATTTTCTATAAAAATACGGTTATAGTTTAGGCGTTTTTTTACCTAGTTCTCTATAACCTGGCTCTGATACCAATCTGTAACACCCCCAAAATTCGATACAGCGGAAGACTCAACAAGCTTTCGGGGTGCTACGGGGATTGGTATCCAACACAAGACAATATAGAACGAGATAAAGTAAACATAATAAAAACACAACCAAAACGGGGTTTTAAAGTTTACATTTATCCCAACATCATTCAGAGCCAGGCCCAAAATAAATAACAATAGGTCCAAATTTAATTATCAGAGTTTAGAAAATATAGATCCATAACCGTGTGCCACAGCCGAGCCTTCCAATCCAAGCATGCACCTCAACACTTAATTACCTGAGAAAACGTGCTAAAAGTCAGCTTTCGCTGGTGAGATCATAGGTTTAAATTCAACTAATAATATAGTGGACATATACGCAAAACGCTTGCTAGCTAGACTAAGGATTCGCTAAAAGCCTGCGGATACCCTCCGCTCTCAACATAACACACGGAAACCCTTCCGCAATAACCAAAACACACGGATACCCTTCCGTAACAACATAGATATTCGGGTAACCCTCGCAATACCAATAAATACTCGGATAACCTCCGGAGTATTAATAACCTATAGGTGCACACTACAGTATCTAAATAAGTCAACCTTGAATAGTACACACGAAACTATGTGACTAAAGCTGACAATCCAAATAAGCCAACCTTGAATAGTACACACAACAAATATGTGACTAAAGCTGACAATCCAAATAACCAAATAAGCCAACCTTGAATAGTACACACAAAAGGTGTGACTAAAGCTGACAATCCAAATAACCAAATAAGCCAACCTTGAATAGTACACACAAAAGGTGTGACTAAAGCTGACAATAGATCCTAGTCCATACGCATAGCAAGTTTAGAAAGAATATAAAAGCGATAATAGTCCACGTAAAATAATTTGCACGTTTCTCACCCCAATCGTTGAAAACATAGTTCAAGAGTAAAAAGTGGGGTTATGACTCACCTCAAGTCCAGAAAATAGCAAGACGAGGTAGGTAGCAATAAGATGTATGATAACTCACGAAACAGCAACTACGGACTTGGCACGACCTAACAATATTAACTCTTTCAGAAATCATTTCCTCAAATATACAATATTCCCAAACCCGGACGAGAATCCGTTTTATTACCGAAAATCCATTTCGTATTAGTTTGGTGTATTTACGTTTGGTATCCATACGGGTGGTGGGTCGACTCAGAACAACCAACAAGATCACACGTAGAACATATAATAAACTATAGATCTAATATTAGCCCAATATATCATTTAAATAAATCGCCAAGGTTTACCAAACCCGTCGATTTGATAATCCTCATATTTATTTACGTAATATACCGTTCCAAGATTACACCCAATCTAAAGCACATATAAAGCACATAGCACATAATTACTATATAGTATATATCATAGTTTAATAAATTCCTCGTATATATCGTCAAATTGGCCAGATTTCCCGATATATACACTCGCAATCTATTACACTTTACATATACTACAACCTGTGGGCGTCGTAGGATACGATGCCCACTAATATATTCGTTTCATATAATCAAATGACCCGGCTCAACCTTACGGTTAAGTGGTTATTTACTTATAGAAAACGTCTATATTAGTCGTCATATATCCGAGACAACACGAATGTCGCAAATAATAACTTACCTGGACCCGAGTGACAACAATTTCGCCTAACTCAATAAGTTTATTCGTTATATATATCCGAAATGACTTTTTATTAAACGTTTCATAATTGTCGGGAGTTTCCCGTTTATAACACAACTTTTATAATAATAATACGTTTAATAATATTACGCCACTTTCGTAGCCTAATATATATCTAATCGTATTATTTATAATACGACTCGTGATTATTATTATTATTAATATACGCGTTTATATAGTTATATATATACGTTATTCACGTATAGACTTTCATATAAACGTTTATCTTATCAATAATGATTATGACGAGTTTTATTATTCTCGTTTCAATTTTATTAGTTATTGAGTTATACGAAATGGTCATATGTCCGAGTCATGACTCTCGGCTCATTGTCCAAGTCCAATAATAAACCAAAGTCATAAATAATAAATCTCCGTCCAATCACAATCTCAACCACGGGCTACAACAATAAGGTCCGACTACGGTACCCGACTAACCTATCTCCGTCATCTAACGACCGTCTCATAACCGGTCCTCATATCACATACCACTCGACAACAACTTCTCAATTACCAAAATCAATAACCAATTCGACCCAATGCATTCGGCTGAGAATATAATACCACAACAACCAATATACCAAAAAACAATGATATGAAAAAATAATATAACAAGTAGTTCACCATTAGCACAAAAAAAAATAACATCAACCAAGTTAGAGTTCGGGTCGGTTTACCAAGCCGAACCCGAGGCTATACGACTCAATTGAGTCTCGGTCACATCACGAGCCAAGAGGCTCGAACCAAGTATCCAAGGTTAACAACTTAGGCTCCAACGAGCACTCCAAAAATACCCATTCGACCCATGAGGGTCTCGGTAAAATCAACAACCATACGGCTCAGTGCCGCGACTCACAAGAGTCGAATCAAGTAATACTCGAGCTCAAGGCTCGACCACAACCCAACGAGAACTCCAATATGAGTCTCGGCGTGGTGTACGATCACCAAATGAAAACCCCGAGACCACACGGTCTCGGCTAGCTTGGTCCGAAGGTCAAAACCTTCGACAAACACCCAAGCTACAACCATTAATGCGACCAAAGCCACACAAGGCTTGAACCAAAAATAAGCCGAGAGCCTAGCTCTCGGTTCCGAGTCAACCATAACCAACCCGAGAACAACCCGGATACCAAACCATTAGAAAACGTTTTTCCACCCAAAACCCATCATCATATCACGTTTAACATAAAAACCCATTCGAATCTCATCCATTCGTGACCTTCGGTCACGATTCAAGCCCATAAATCGAGTCAAGACTCGTCCTACCTTCCAAAATAATACCCAATCGAAGTGTACACAAGAAATAACAAGAAGTGATGATGAATTCGTGATAAGATTTGATTCGTATTTGATGTTAACGTGGGAGTTATGGCGCGTGTTATAGCTCAAAAGAAAGATCTCGACGAGATGGTTAATGTGGTGGAGTTATTTTTGATGTGAGAGTGGTGGTGTGATGGTGGTGGCCGGCCGAAAGGGGCGGCGGCTAGGGTTAGGAGATGGGGGTGGGAGATGAGAGGAAGAGAGAGAGTAGTGAGGGTTTGTGTTGTGTTGTGTGTGTGGGTAAAACCGGGCAAACACACCCTTATTAACTTTTTTTTTTTTTTTTTTTAAAAAAGGTAATAATAATAGTAATAATAATAATAGTAATAATAGAGATATTATTACGGTTGAGCGGGTAATGTGGGTAGATGTAAAAACACGTGGCCCGAACCCGAACTCATTTTAAAATTTCCATATCACACGAGAACCTCTCGTAATTAATTAAAATATATAACGGACTCGTTAAGACGAATCATAAAATTGTGTTAGGAAATCCTAGTGTCAAAGTCAACGTAGTACCAAGTGAGAATTCAAATATACATCACCGATCACATAATCAAAAATGAATTATGAACATAATTCACGAATACCATAACGTCATTAAATAAAATATCCATAAAATAGGTCTTACAAGTTCGTTGTGAAATGAAAATTTCAAATAAAAATTATAAACGAACTTAAATTGAAATGCGGGTTTTTAAAATAGCTCCCTAAACTGCCGGTTGTCACAGAAAACATACATGTTTTATATGAAAATGTTGTTTTCTAATGCAAAATTGGAGTTCTCACAGTTCCCGCACTTAATAGGGTTCTGAAAATAAAGATACACAATATATGTTGGGTAAGAATACAATGAAAAGAAAACTTAAAATGAGAAGATTGAGAAATAACTGTAACTTCATATTTTTTTTGGGTAAAACTGTAACTTCATATTTGAGATGCATCGACTTGAATTAGATGCATGTCTATTCATCTAGATGCATTGCAATTAGTTTCGAAAGTGATTTTGAAGTAAAAATGATGCAACGTTGTACAAGCAACAAATTTGACCCGCAGATGACGAAAAATACATAGGATTCGTCTAACTTTATGAAATTCATCTAATATATGTATATGTATCTAATTTTTTGCTAGAAAATATATTATGATGCATCTAAAAGATTATGGATGCATCTAATTCAAATCGATGCATATCTAATATGTAGTTATAATTATTTCACATTCTTCTTATTTTAAAGTTTCTTCTCATTTGATCCTTAGTCATATATATTGTGTATATATCGTAATATACTTGTTTGTTTTAAAAATAAGCATTGCTATCTTTTTACATTTTTTGCCTACATATACTCTTACCCACATAAAAATCTAAGATATATATTTCACTATTATCTTCACTCATCTAAATTGTCAATTTTTTGACTGGTCATGATCTAGGAAGATTAGTAAGAATGGCAACTAGAAATACATATCATTTCTCTTTAAAAATATATCTGTGTTTACCAACCGAAATAAGAAAGATTAAAAAAAACATCAAAGAAGTCAAATATAACAGTTCGTCAAACGTAAACTTCCGGTCCAACCATCGAATGCACACACACCCACCAAGCACACACCGCCACGTCATCAAAACATTAACTATTGGTCAGTGTGGAATATCCGGGTCTTGGACGGATATAGCCGTGTCTAACCGGGTCTTGGCCGGAGATAACCGGATATAGCCGGGTCTTGGGCGGATATAATCGGGTCTTGGCTGGAATAACCTGGATACAATCGGATAATATGAGACTCATTATTAAGTGTGGTTAGGTTTTGGTAGATGGTGTTTGAGAGCCAAGTATTGGTCATTGTGCCTAAGGTTATGAATTATATAGATGTTGTAATTAGGGTTTTGATGTGCTGGTGGGGGCGGGGGTTGACTGATGACGTGGATAGAACCAAAATAAGCTTTTACCTTGAACAAAATTTTCATTTGCAACGGATACACATTTTAAAGATGTGGGATTCGTTTGTCTTTTAGTGCTTCGTTTGCTTGGTGAGCTCCGTTGGTATGGCGGCAATAAGTGGCAAGGAAGCCACGTAGGAATGCGAGAGCTTCATATCACCACAACGTTTGCTCTAAGGGTGTTTGTTTAAGCTTATATTTTATAAATTTATTATAATATAAATATCTCACCTTTCTCATATCTCGTTTATACGGATCAGGTATTGTTGTTGTCGCAGCATATCTCACCTTTATTGTTGTCACAACATACCTTATAGCACATTGGCACCCCACATCGTGCACTCTTACATACTTGTTAGACACACATTATACCCATCTAAGTTGTTTTTCACACACTTTTTTATTATATAGTATTCCTCTTCAAACACAATAAAGGTACGTTTCAAATTCTCACTCACTTACATGTAAACGTGGCAAACATGACCAAGGTTAGCTAAAATCGGGTCAAGTAGGTAAGATTTTCATCATCAAGATCAAAAACACAAAACATGTCATTCGGCTCATTCAATTTGTTCTTGTTGAATTCTCAATGGGTCAAATAGGTCATGAAAAGAGTTAGATTGGGTTTCCAAAAATAATACTTTCCGGTGCCCACCATCTCAGAAATTAACGAAACGTCATAAACAATCGAGTACAACATGCTGATGGAGACCAGTTAACAAAAATCACCGTCATGAAACTCATTTGACCCCGTAATCCACTTGACCCATGACCCAAACCGACCCAACGCCACCCACTTTACAAACGTGCGTATATATTCACCAATTCAATAACTTACTATTCTGTTCAAATACATTTAACAACGCTACATTATTATTAATCATGTTTATGTTGCTATTTTATGCTTTGTGCTCAATCAATGTATACCATAGACATTCATACTCTTCCACATTAACCACTAGTAAGTATTTCAACTATATATGTTGTCCTACTCATACACATGCATAATAATACTAGTAATTAACTTGAGATACATAGCTGATATTTGGTTGTTCGATCAATTAAGGACCATCCATCGATGATGGAGGTACAAAATTAAACATGCATTATGCCAACATTATATTAGACATAGTCATCGGTGTTCGATCAATGCTATCTATATATATGGAGCATCCTACATGATAGTAATTGCATGTATCAGCTTTCAAATACTAGCTAGTTTCATGAACGGGAGTCCCCGGTGGGCCTTGGTCTTCGCATGCGTGGTTAGGTGCATACACATCTTCAAGTTGTCTCACGACCTCTCTCATTGAGGGTCTTCTGCTTGGTTCCATTTGTGTACACCTCAAAGCAAGCTGTAGCACTTGAGTCACTTGTTCCCTTATAACAAATGAATCATACATGTCGTCGTAAAGACCTTTATATCACCGAGATGGCCGTTGGGGTGATCCCGGTATAGACCGAAAAGCATTGATGTACCTGAAGAATTTACAAAGACCATCAAACACTTATGAAGGTAGTCTAGTCCACATGCAGGACAAGAAGAAGAGTTGGATCGACTGAAAGAAATCAAAAGCCATTATAAGCTAAGCGGCGGCAGATGGAAGAACCCTTATGTGTTTGAGATGAGATGAGAGAATGATGAAGGCAGGGGTGGTTATGTTTTTGAACAGGTTTTGATAGATGAGAAAATTTGATGAATCGTGAAATTAAATTAGGGGAGATAAGTGAGAGAAATGAGAACAAAAGATGTAGAACATTTGTGCAGAAGCGAATATATATACCAAATGTAACAGATGTCAAAATATTTCCATAAGCTTCCCTCATAGTGATGAACCTTATATACTTATATTGGCAATTCTACACTAGCTACGTTTGTTTGGTGTATTCAAAGTTTTAAACTTCTATAGATAAAGTGATAAACAATATATGTGAAAGAAAAAGATAATCATGAACATGGGCTAGGTACTTCTTTTCTGAATACACATGGGTTTGCTTACTTGCTTGTCATGACTTTATCATGCAAAGTTTAAAGAGTATGGCATACACTATTTAAGTGACAAGAGTGGTTAATATGAGTAAAAACTAAAAAGGTGATGGGTTTAGGAGTTGTAGACTCGTAGCCAAGGTGTAAATTGGAACTCAGCTAACTTTGGTGTAATGTGAAAAAATTAACTATATATGTAGTACATACATTAGTGCAACCGTTTCTTCCGTTCAAATGCTATTTGTAATTCTTTTTTCCCCCTACACATAAGTACTTAGGACATGTTTAACGAATGGTGGAGAATAAGTTTTTTCCCTTTAAAAAGTTTTTGAAAAACTTTTTAGCATTAGAGCATTGGCTTTTCTTTCACAAAAAATTAAGGTATGTCTTGAAGAAAAGAGGTGATATCTCGTAAACCTTAAATATAAACTCAATGGGCTGTGCTTAGCACGGCCTAATACACTTCTTAGTATATATATCTACTTATTATATAAGTAGTTTTTTTTTTTTTTTTTTTTTTTTTTTTTTTTTTTTTTTTACTGTAGCAGCCCCAAATGCATCGAGAGAATGCAACATAAGCACCAGAAAACGACACATATTATTGTTTTTCTTCATTTGCTTTAACCACTTCAAAAGACAAGAGGACAACATGCCCCATATCTCAATCTTCCTACCTCCATACTTTCAACTTAAATATCTTGCTATATATTGCTTTAAACAACCATCATTTTTTTATCAGCATTTTTCATCACTTCATCCCAGTATGGCCTCTTTTATAAAGCAACCTTCCTTCTTTGTGAATCAGTCGACCAAATATAGCAAGTCGGCTGGATGGGAAAAGCCGTAATTATAGGAAAAGTAAGTATGGTTTGAAAAACTTGTCTTTTAATATTCAATGGTATCCAAGGTATTTGATGTTTGACATTTTTTTTTCATCATATTATACCGACTCATGGCAAAAGAAAAGACACTTGAATAATACTTGGTGAAGACTTTTATGAGTTTCCTCAAGATAGTAATATACTTATCAAATTTCACATTTTGTACCACTAGATTATACGGGAACTTTCATATTACCTGTCACAGGTTAAAATGAAATGTTTACACATATGAGCAACATAATTGTTAAGAGAAGTGTTATCTATACCCTTGTTGGATATTGGCACCCTAGCACAATTTTACCTACACTTTCATATTACCTGTCACAGGTTAAAATGAAATGTTTACACATATGAGCAACATAATTGTTAAGAGAAGTGTTATCTATACCCTGTTGGATATTGGCACCCTAGCACAATTTTACCTACTCTGTTTACAGGACTAGGTTTGTATCGTTTCATCTATCTTTTTTTTTTTTTTTTTTTTTTTTGTCTTTAATACATTTCACTTATCAAATTTTATATATCTTTTTCGTAATTTCAGTTCCGTAGTTTAATAATAAAAATAAAATTACAAAAAAGAGAAATAAAAAGAAGAAAGTGTGCCAATATTCATTTAAAGGAATATCAATAACTAACACTAATTTTTAATTCTTAAAGGCCACACATGTAAATATTTCTTTGAAAATATTTGAGTTCATGGGCCGTGCGTTTAGCACGGCATAAAACCTTACCTAGTATATATAAATATAAGGTCGAATCAGGTATACGATCTTCCAGGAAATTTGAATGCTTTTTATGACACGTATGGTATCAAGCTCCAAGGCTTTGGTAGAAAGTAACTTTTTTTTTCATAAGAGTCTAGTGTTATCTTTTGAGTAGTGGTTTATTTTCTTGTTTAGAGAATCGGAAGTATCTTGTTAAGTAAGCTTTTTCGCCTATATAACGGGCTGAGAGATGGGACGCACCCATATCCTTTGTACTTAAACGTTTTTTTGAGTAATATATTTACCGGGTCTTTGACCTTTTACCCAAAAAAAAAATATAAGGTCGAATCTTTAGTTGCTTGTTTTGTTGTGTATGAACTATTGAGCCTGTTTAAAAAAAAATATAACTTTGAAATTATCGAGATTGATTACAAATGATAATTTTGAATACTGTCATGTGTCGAACCCCAAACATGTAACCTGCATGTGATATCCAACCAAATCACATATCATAAGCAAATGTCAAATATTACCCCTTATGTAGAACTTTGATATAATTGCTTTCATAGACATGTAATTTTTTATAAAAGATATTTAAATCGAATAATGCTAGTTTTAACTTTCACCTAATAAGTCTTCTCTCCATATAAAACACTAGATCCATTTAATTTTTATTCTTAGATTGAGTATGCGCTTTCTTCCACTAAACAGTGCCAAATTAAACTAGAATAACATGTGTTAACTCGGTTGGTATTGAATTTAGTCTCATAGCAATGTGTCGTGTTTGATAGTTAGGCATGGGCATTGATAGGACCAACATGCACTTTTGGAGAACAGAATAGTGCATGTGTCGTGTTTAATAGTTAGGCATGGACATTGATAGGACCAACACTTTTGGAGAAAAGAATAGTGTACTAACCTAATTGAATTGAAAAGTTTATGAACACTTCAACCCAAGCCTAGGTCGACTCTTCTATGAAGAATATTTTGGCTATGACATGATTTACTTTGGAAACCCCTAATGTCACAATCTCACTAATCCACCAATAATCTTGCTTGTATGATTTTCTGGCTATGACGTATTTGATTAGTCTATATCTATCAAACAATTAATCGATTTTATAAAGCAAAGACATATATTATTCAAAATTGTTTCTCCGGTAGAATGTTTCGGCTTTAGATCGAAAGACTTTGTTTTGCATCGGTGGATCGAATTCGGGCCTGGACAATTCATACATCATCAAAAATCGATTACTATCTTGCGGGTATAAGAACAACCATTGGTTGATAATTCCGAAAAACATTAGCACGATCCCGAAAAATATGAAAACTCTAAGAGTTGTCGTTAGCAAAACCCTTAAAAATGTATTTTATTTTTAATTATGACATCAGCATTAAATATTTAATTCAAATAACCAATCAAAAGGCTCCACCTAGTCAAAGATTCAGTCGAAACCTTGTTTTAATAGTATTAATAGATATATCATTTGCATAAATATAAACGATTCTCTCTGGCGATTCTCTCTGGCGATCTACACTAAACCCTAACAACCCCTAATCGTTCTTATCACACCATCCAATCTACAACCTTCTGTCGATTGCTTGGATCACTACTTAGGGTTCTTTAGGGTTTCGCTAGGGTCGGATTTGGTTTAATTACTGATCGATCAATATCTTATAACTCTAATCCTTTACTGATCGATCTTCATATGGTGGGAGGTTAGTGATTTGGTTTCTATTGCTTTAAACCCTAATTGCTAAGATTAGGGTTTTCTTCTCTTTTTTTCGTATCGCATGATTGCTGCTGGTTTGATTATTTGTTGCGTTGTGTAAGTGGTGGTGAGAGATGGAGAGGGGTTTTTTGAGTCCTAAGCTTGGTAAGAAGGATGTTTGTGTTCCAATGGTTGATTTCGAAGATGTGGCTGTTAACGCGAACGAGGGTAATGATCAGGTTGTTTTGGATGAGTCTCATGGTTCAAAACAGCCTAATGTGGAGCAATTAATTGCTAATGCGCATTACAAGTTTGATGAAGCAATGAATAAAATTAACAGTGATATTGCTAATATGGCTTCATCTTCTGAGTTGAACAATTCGAGTGGTCTTGGGCGTCAGTCTAATTCATATGGGACAAATGTGATTATGAATCAGAGTGTTATTTCTGATCCTAATGCACCCAAGGTTGATACTACTAGTGGTAATGGTGTTAAGTCGATTTCTTACGTGGGTGTTGCTTCTAATGAATCCCAGAAACACATGTCTAATTTTCGGAGGTTAGAATAAAGCAAAAAGAAGGATGATGTTGACCTTTCAATCCCATTGAAAGTAGTGGAAGAGGTGAATATGAGGTTTGAGAATACTCTATACGGTTACTTCCTTGGTCAACGTCTTGCTTTTCCTGTTGTTGATTATTTTGTTCGCAATGCGTGGTCTAAGTATGGTTTACAAAAGGTTAGGATGAATACTAAGGGGTTCTTTTTCTTCAAGTTTAACTCGAAGAAAGGTGTCGATAATGTTCTTGATAATGGTCCTTGGTTGATTCGTAATGTTCCTATTATTCTTAAACCATGGACATTGAACACAAACTTGCTTAAAGAGGATTTAACTAACATTCCTGTGTGGGTTAAATTCCATGATGTTCCTTTAGCTATGTTTTCGGATGACGGGCTTAGTCTTCTTGCTACTTTGATTGGTACGCCCAAAAGATTAGATGCTTTTACCAGCCAAATGTGCAAGGAATCGTGGGGCCGTAGTAGCTTTGCTAGATGCATGATTGAAGTAAAGTCGGATGAGATGCTTAGGGATAGCATTACTATTGAGATACCTTTTCTTGATGGTACGGGTTCGACTATTGAGAAGATTCGGGTTGAATATGAGTGGAAACCTCCGCGTTGTGATAAGTGTAAGGTTTTTGGTCATACTATTATTGATTGTCCGAAAGTTGTTGTTCCTCCAGTTCAACCTAGTAAGCCGGTTAATGATGGTTTCACGGCTGTCAATAACAAAAAGAAGGGTAAACAAGGTGGCTCTACTAATCAGGGTAAAGGAGGCTTTACTAAACCTGTTGTGGGTAAGCAATTTCATTACCAACCCAAAAAGAACCCTCCTGAACCAAAGAAGGTGGATGGAACTAAGAATAAGGCTTCTGATGTGGCTAGTACGAGTGGAACCAAGATCACTACTTCTAATCAGTTTGACGCTCTTAATATGGATGATTCAGATGGTTTTGGTACTCCTCAGGTTGTTACTAACATGGATGTGGATACTGGCAGTATAATGGAAGTTAATAAGGATGAGTCGGTTAAGATTGGTACTACATCACAAGTCCCTCTTGTGAGTGATATACAACAACCGTTTGTGAGTGATTCTATGGGAACAAGGGAAGCTGGTTCTACTCCTATTGTTGAGAAAATTAGTAAGCTTGAAAAGCTAATAATTGATGGGAAAGCTACTCTTGTGGATGATGCTGGTCATCCTATTCCGTCCACCTCTACCATTAAGAGGTCTAACCCATTTTCAAAGGTGGGTGAGGTTGTGGTTTCTGATAGTGAGGAGGAAGAGGTTCTTAACACGTTTGATGAATCAGCAAATCTTTTTGGTGGTGGTCATGAGCGTGAAGATGAGTATGACTATGATGATTATTCAAAGCAAGTTTATGATCTTCCTGGGGAATTGGATGCTCTTAATGCCATTTATGGTCTTAATCTCCATGGTCGTAGGAAGTAGTTTATCTTTTGTCAGAGTCACTACTATCATGTGAGTAATGGTTTGTTTTCTTGTTTTGAAAATAGGAAGTATCTTGTTATGTAAGCTTTTCGCCTATGTAACGGGCTGAGATATTGGATCCACCCATATCCGTTGTACTTAAAAGTTTTTTGGAGTAATATATTTACCGGGTCGTTTACCTTTTATCCAAAAAAATAATACTATTAATAGATTAATAGATAGAAGTACAAAATATAAGGCGTTTTTTATTTTAACAATCCCTTGGGCTTTTTGTTTTATAGCATAAACTTAATGTACTTATATATTGACTAAAACATTTATGCAAATATCTAATCCATACTTCACCACTGATAATTTTTTTCAACTTTATGAAATTCGGTTATGGTACAACATTGATGTTGTTTATAACATTTTTTTTTTGGGTAAAAGGTCAACGACCCGGTAAATATATTACTCCAAAAAACATTTAAGTACAACGGATATGAGTGAATCCCATATCTCAGCCCGTTACATAGGCGAAAAGCTTACATAACAAGATACTTCCTATTTTCTAGACAAGAAAATAAAACCACTACCACATAATATTGAACGACTCGGACAAACATATAAACTACTTCCTACGACCTTGGAGATTAAAGCCATAAATGGCATTAAGAGCATCCAATTCCCCTGGAAGATCGTAAATTTGCTTCGAGTAATCATCATAGTCGTCAAGCTCCTCTTCACGTTCATGACCTCCACCAAAAAGATTTGCTGATTCGTCGAACGTGTTAAGAACCTCCTCCTCCTCACTATCAGAAACCACAACCTCACCCACCTTGGAAAATGGGTTAACCCTCTTAGTGACAGAAGCGGACGGAATAGGATGATCATCATCATCCACAAGGGTAGCTTTCCCATCAATAAGTATCTTTTCAAGCTTACTAATTTTATCAACTATAGGAGTAGAACCAATATCCTTAGTTCCCATTGAATCACTCACAAGCGGTTATTGTGATGTAGTACCAGTCTTAACCGACTCATCCTCATTAACTTCCATTGTACGGCCATCATCCACATCCTTGTTGGTGTCATAAGTAGGAATACCAAATGTATCTGTATCATCCATATTAAGAGCATCAAATTTGTTAGATGTAGAAATCTTAGTACCACTAGAACTAGCCACATCAGAAGTCTTCTTCTTAGTGCCACCAGCTTTCTCAGGCTCAAGAGGATTCTTTTTAGGTTGATACTGAAACTTCTTACCCACAACAGGTTTAGTAAACCCCCCTTGACCCGGATTAGTAGAACCTCCATGCTTACCCTTCTTCTTGTGATTGACAGTCTTGAAACTATCAGTAACAGGCTTAGTAGGCTAAACAGGAGGTATAACAACTGTAGGACAATCAGTCAGGGTATGACCAAATATCTTACACTTGTCACAACGGGGTGGTTGCCACTCGTATTCAACCTGTATCTTCTCAATAGTCGAACCCGATCCATCAAGTAATGGTATCTCAACAGTGAGGCTATCCCGAAGCACCTCATTCGACTTCACTTCTATCATGCATCTAGCAAAACTACTACGGCCCCACGATTCCTTGCACATCTGGCTTGTAAAAGCATCTAACCTTTTGGGCGTGCCAATCAGTGTGGCCAGAAGACTGAGGCCATCATCAGAAAACATAGCAAGGGGAACCTCATGGAATTTAACCCACACTGGGACTTTAGTCAAATCTTCTTTAAGGAGGTTTGTGTTCAAAGTCCATGGTTTAAGGATAATAGGAACGTTTCTGATCAACCAAGGACCGTTATCAAGCACATCATCAACACCTTTCTTCGAGTTGAACTTAAAGAAGAAGAACCCCTTAGCATTCATCATAACCTTTTGCACACCAAACTTTGCCCATGCATTGCGAACAAAGTAATCAACAACAGGAACCGTATAGAGTATTCTCAAACTACGTGTTCACCTCTTCCACTACTTTCATTGGAACTGAAAGGTCAACATCATCCTTGATTTTGCTACATTCCAACCTCCGAAAATTAGACACATGTTTCTGAGGTTCATTAGAAGTAGCACCTGCATAAGAAACCGACTTCACACCAGTACCATTAGTAGTACCATACATAGGACCAGAAGTGGCACTCTTATTCAGATTCCCATTACGACCAGAAATTACACCAGTACCATTAGTAGTACCATCCATAGGGTTCCTTGTAAGATTAGCTTCAGAAGCACCAATTTCACATTGAATTTTGTTCATAGCATCATCAAAATTCTTATTCGCATTAGCAATCAAAAGTTCCACATTAGGCTGTTGAGAGCCTTGTGAAGACGAAGAAGCATCATCCATTGTAACATCAGCATACGCACCAAGTGAAACCGGCTTCACTTGCTCAGGCACATGTGCACGTACATCACAATCAACACCATCACCTGAACCACTACCCTTTTCCATCTTCTCTATGTCACCCCCTACACCTGAATCCAAGGAACCTGACTTCAACACATCAGCACCCTTATTCAGATCTCCACTCTCATCATCCCCACCCTTCCTAGCAGCCGTATCCTTATTAGCACTAATAGAACTCAAAAAACCCCTATTCATCTCTCACAACCAGTTGAACAAACCAAGCAAACGAACACGAATAACCAGCTCAAAGCAAAACCAAAGCAGAAAAAATAAAACCCTAATCGCTTAGGGTTTACACATGAAGCACACCGAAACTAACCAACGTCCATATTCATCCACCTAATAATTAGTATTAGAATCAAGTAAATAGAGGATGAGATGGATAGTAACCGGCTTAAGGACAATAGAATAATGCATAGTTGAATAAAACCTTATGTCGGATAAAAAAAATAGAAAACGACTAAAAACCCTAGAGTATGATCGATAAACCTCAAATCCAGATGCTATCAATGCACCAGACAATCAAGAATCAGAGAATCAAGATCAGAATGATGCAAGAAATACGAGATGGTAAAGGAGATCGATCAGAGTGAATCGATGTTAGGGTTGTTAGGGTTTTGATTTTGTCACCAGAGAGAATCGGTGTTAGGGTTTTCGACTTTTTAGAAGTCAAAGATAACAAGTATATTTGGAATATGTTGTTTATAACATTGGAAAAGTCTCGAAAGGTTATCTAATAGGATATATACCCGTATCCTAATGTTTAGTTATTTAATTAAAATTTTCAATTCTCGTAAAGTTATTTTTTTAAAAAAAACGTATAAATGAGCAACATTTGCTTGTCATAAAATGTAACCGTCGCCGCATTGTGCGGGTACCTTTCTAGTATATATAATACGTACACGTACTAATGGATGTTGAATATGATTTATTTATTTTATTGATATAAAGAAGCTCGTGCATGCTATATTGACGAAGAATAAATTAAGTGATATGATATGGTCGTTCATCCGCACAAAAGTTGAGTCCCAAGAATCTTAGTTTGGTGTTGGATATGGACCTGTGTGGCTGTGTGGCTGGGGATAAAAGCACAAATAATGTAATAAAGTGGTGGTCAGTTCGATCACATGCTTAATCAATTTTTGGTAGTACGTAGTTCACATGCATTGTTTGGTTGCATTTGCTATAGTATTTAAAATTAAAATCAATTTTAGGTAGTACGTTGTTGAATTTTTGGCAATGGTTCACATGCATTGTTTGGTGCGTACTCACTTAGTCACTGTGAAGAGAGTCCAAAAAACCGAAGTCTTTCTTTCTTATATATAGGTTCGGTTTAATCTCTCTCTGTGTGACATCCAACCAACCAAACACCACCCTTCCGGTTTCAGTAAGATGATGAACGTTTGTTTAGTTTACTACAGTACTACTATTTCTCGTTAGCTTCTCTTGTTGTCGTAGTATCTTGTTTGAGCTCTGATGGTCAAACATTGTTGTCACTCGACACGCTGGGTGACTTCTTCTTCACCATCCATTTTGTCATCTTGGAATGCTTCTCATGCCAATCCTTGTTTGTGGGCTGGCGTTTCCTGTGACCCTAACAACCACCAAGTAGTCGCCCTCGATTTGTCACATACTCAGATATCATAAGACCAGAGATATCACTCTTGTCGCAACTCAAATCCTTGAATTTAAGCTTCAACCATTTCTCTGGTCCAATTCCTTCACAGATAGGCGACTGCACTCGTCCTCAATACTTGGACTTATCTGTCAACTCCCTTTCTGGTAACATTCCAAACACCCTTGGTAACTTGCTCACTTTGAAACATTTGAATCTTGCTCAGAATTCACTTAACGGTTCCATTCCCGAATCCATCTTTCACATTCCCACTTTGGAGCTTCTTGCACTCAGCTTCAACCAACTCACTGGCTTCATTTCATCTAACTTGGGAAATTATACCCTCTTCTTTTGGTCAGCTCACTAAGATGATCGAGTCTCCTTTACCTTTCTGAAAACTTCTTGTCAGGAAAGATGCCACCTGAGATAGGCAATTGTTCATCATTGTCTGATCTCCAACTTGACACGAATCAACTTGAAGGTAGAATTCCGAGTGAGCTTGGTATGCTCAACTTGACAAACCTTTCTCTGTCTACCAACCGTTTGACAGGCAAGGTTCCAATGAGTATTTGGAAAATCAAATCACTAGAGTACCTTCTTCTTTATGAGAATAGCCTTGCTGGTGAATTACCCCTTGAGGTTGCCGAGCTTAAGCTATTGAGAAACTTTAATCTCTTTAGTAATAATTTCTATGGTATGATACCTCGAAGGTTAGGACTCGACGCAACTCAGTTAATTTTAGTTGATTTCGTACATAACTCCTTCAACGGACCAATCCCACCTAATCTTTGCTCAGGACCATATATATGCATATACCTATACAGTATCAAACCATAATCTTTTCTCATCCAAAATTTTTCCAATCTAGCTCACAAGATTTATGTGTCTCACCTTCCCAACAGTCTCGATCTCTCTAATCATGCTTGTGCTTCCTTCTTTGTTGCTTCCTCCAAAGATTAGTTTCTTAACCGCATACACCCCATCTTGAGAACCCAATGAAGCCTTGTACACAGTTCCATGTGCTCCTCTCCCTATTATATACCTGTCGTTCAAGTCCTCTGTAGCTTCCATTACTTTTTGAAACAAGATGTCATCCTCTTCTCGTTTATCATTATACATCTCTTCAGTATCATGTTTTTCCCTTTGCCGACATTGAAGGATGAAGAAACCAGTTCCAACAACAATTGCAAACAAAAATGCTGATGTCCCAAGGGCTACCATTCAAGTTTGGAACTTGGTAAGACCTTTCTGTTTTTTTGAAGAAGCACCTGTACAACGTCTCAGGTTTCTAGTGAGGTTAGCATCACAGTTATTAAGGACACAATCGATACAGAGATCTGGATTCCCCACAAAGGAATAGAAAAATGATCTTCAAAGTGTTGTCAAGATGGCATTAGGATAGGATCCCCCACTAAGATGATAAGGTTAGTTTAGTAATTTTTTCATTCTTTTTGTTGTTTTTTGTTTATAGTACTTTTTTTTAAAGGAAAATGTTATGATTTTGCAGGTTGTGGCCAAAGTTGAAAAAGTGGAATCATCAGATGCAAAAAGAAGTAAGTCAAATGATGAGGAAAATGGGAATGGGAATGAGAAACAAACGAAGGAAAATGCAAAGGCAGAACCACCAAAAGATTATATTTATGTTAGAGCAAGAAGGGGTCAAGCAACTGATAGCCATAGTCTTGGAGAAAGAGTATGTCTCACTTTCCATAATTAGCAAGTTTATTACACATGCTACTGTAATAAAGTTTGAATTTTTTGCACTTTTATCAAAAACCCAACTCACATTTGGTAATTTTTTTTGATGAATTTAGGTTAGAAGAGAGAAAATTAGTGAAAGGATGAAGTTTTTGCAAGATCTTTTTCCTGGTTGTAATAAGGTAAAAAAGCGTAAAGTTTCGATTTTTATCGTTTTTATTCACATTTTGAGGTTGCAACTTAAATTGTATTTTTGATTTTTTAGGTAACAGGAAAAGCTGTTATGCTTGATGAGATTATAAACTAGGTACAGTCATTGTAGAGACAAGTTGAGGTAATTAGGATTTGTATGCAATGGTAGACTATTATGTTATGATTGGAAATTGTTGTTTGGTTTGTTAAGTAATATCGGTTTTCGTTTATTGTAGTTTTTGTCGATGAAATGGGGGACCGTTAATCCTAGGATGGATGTGAGCAATGAATCACTTTTATCTAAAGATGTAAGCTTTTCTAACCTGTTTTTTTTTTTTTAGTCATTGACAAATTAAAGGAGTGTTTGGATGCACATTTTAAAAGCGTTCATCACGACTTGAATATACTTTTTATGTTCGTGCAAGGACACGTGTATTTAGTTTAATTTTGGTAGTAACTTTGTGTAGTTTTTGTGCAATTTTTAGATGTTTCGGCCTCGAGTGTCTATGCCAACAAACATGAACCCTTTTGATGCCTCAACGCAACCATTTCCTTATTCATTCCAACCACAAAATAATGGCATTGTTCCTGATGTATCGGAGAACCAATTTTCCATGAACCCTTTGATGGCGGCAATGCATCGCAACTCACTCATGAAACCATCCCACGTTGATGGTCTTGGTGAGGTAAATTAAAATTTTCAGTTGGTAGAATAATTTTCACGCATTGTATATGTATTGCAAGGTGTTAATCAGGATATATTGTTAAATTTATAGGCTTCAACATTTTGGGAAAATAATCTTCAAAGTGTTGTCAAGATGGCATTAGGACAGGATCATTATTCAACTCATCTTTCTATTCCTTTGTGGGGAATCCAGATCTCTGTATCGATTGTGTCCTTAATAACTGTGATGCCAACCTCACTAGAAACCTCAGACATTGTACAGGTGCTTCTTCAAAAAAACAGAAAGGTCTTACCAAGTTCCAAATTGGGACATCAGCATTGTTGTTTGCAATTGTTGTTGGAACTGGCTTCTTCATCCTTCAATGTCGGCAAAGAGAAAAACATGAGACTGAAGAGATGTATAATGATAAAGAAGAGGATGACATCTTGTTTCAAAAAGTAAAGGAAGCTACAGAGGACTTGAACGACAGGTATATAATAGGGAGAGGAGCACATGGAACTGTGTACAAGGCTTCATTGGGTTCTCAAGATGGAGTGTATGCGGTTAAGAAACTTATATTTTGAGGAAGCGACAAAGAAGGAAGCACAAGCATGATTAGAGAGATCGAGACTGTTGGGAAGGTGAGACACAGAAATCTTGTGAGATTGGAAGAATTTTGGATGAGAAAAGATTATGGTTTGATACTGTATAGGTATATGCATATATGGTCCTGAGCAAAGATTAGGTGGGATTGGTCCGTTGAAGGAGTTATGTACAAAATCAACTAAGATTAGTTGAGTTGCGTCGAGTCCTAAGCTTCGAGGTATCATACCATAGAATTATCACTAAAGAGATTAAAGTTTCTCAATAGCTTAAGCTCGGCAACCTCAAGGGGTAATTCACCAGCAAGGCTATTCTCATAAAGAAGAAGGTACTCTAGTGATTTGATTTTCCAAATACTCATTGGAACCTTGCCTGTCAAACGGTTGGTAGACAGAGAAAGGTTTGTCAAGTTGAGCATACCAAGCTCACTCGGAATTCTACCTTCAAGTTGATTCGTGTCAAGTTGGAGATCAGACAATGATGAACAATTGCCTATCTCAGGTGGCATCTTTCCTGACAAGAAGTTTTCAGAAAGGTAAAGGAGACTCGATCATCTTAGTGAGCTGACCAAAAGAAGAGGGTATAATTTCCCAAGTTAGAGGGAATGAAGCCAGTGAGTTGGTTGAAGCTGAGTGCAAGAAGCTCCAAAGTGGGAATGTGAAAGATGGATTCGGGATTGGAACCGTTAAGTGAATTCTCAGCAAGATTCAAATATTTCAAAGTGAGCAAGTTACCAAGGGTGTTTGGAATGTTACCAGAAAGGGAGTTGACAGATAAGTCCAAGTATTGAAGACGAGTGCAGTCGCCTATCTGTAAAGGAATTGGACCAGAGAAATGGTTGAAGCTTAAATTCAAGGATTTGAGTTGCGACAAGCGTGATATCTCTGGTCTTATGATATCTGAGTATGTGACAAATTGAGGGCGACTACTTGGTGGTTGTTAGGGTCACAGAAAACGCCAGCCCACAAACAAGGATTGGCATGAGAAGCATTCCAAGGTGACAAAAGGGATGGTGAAGATGCAGTCACCCAGAGTGTCGAGAGTGACAACAATGTTTGACCATCAAAGCTCAAACCAGATACTACAACAAGAGTGTTGACTCCTTAACGTCATTAAAGTCAAAATTACATAGTACTTAATATGTATTTAATGTAAAGACAGTATCATATGTATTTATTGTATGTAATGGGTCGAATTAGGACACTGCATTGGGTCAAAGACAGTTAACCCGAACAAGCAGTTAGGATATTATAGTTATGGCAGTTAATTAGTAGTTATTATGGTTATGGCAGTTATGTGTCAAGAGACACAATGGTTAGAAATAACTGCCTTAAGTGTCGTTTGGACATGTATAAATAGGTAATTTGTAGTCTGCAAATACTTAACAATTCATCATCATCAATAATATTTCAAGTATTGCATATCCTTGTCCCACTTTTACTGTTACATTGTTTTCACACATTATTCTCACATTCAAACACAAACATGGTTCACTATAAAGACATTCTGAAACACAATTATGTTGGCTCTAAACCTGTGCAAAAAAGAGAAGCTAACGAGAAATAGTAGTAGTAAACTAAACAAACGTTCATCATCTTACTGAAACCGGAAGGGTGGTGTTTGGTTGGTTGGATGTCACACAGAGAGAGATTAAGCTGAACCTATATATAAGAAAGAAAGACTTTGGTTTTTTGGACTCTCTTCACAGTGACTAAGTGAGTGACATGTAACTAACAGTATATATTCCTCAACTCTTGTATGGTTTTTCTATAAAACACAATTGTATATATTCCTCTTGTAACGTGTAACTTAACATTATTCTTTCTTAACATCCTCAATATCACCCTGAAAAACCTTAGCAATGTCTTGTCATCTCATCTCATCTGTTGGGATGCATATATTCCTCTTGTTGGATTCTCATCTCATCTGTTTTTTTTTTTTTTTTTTTTTTTTTTTTTTTTTTAAATAAATTCTACATGCTGATGATGACTAAGAAAAAAGATTCAAGAGGTGCAGACTTGGGTTTGGTTCTTTAAATTAGGTATAATCAGAATTGTCTAACACGCTGATCATTAATGATGCTTCTTTTATAGTTATTTCCCTAACAAGCTTTTTTTTAACTGAAAATTCAAACCCAGTTAGCAGTTACTTCTATAATGACTATTGCATTATTAAAGGAGTACGAGATGTTGGAACAAGTTACATTTTATAAAGAGCGGGCTTTACAATAATACGCAAAGCTGGCCTTTTTGGAAATGGTGTCTCCCAAGAACGTGAGTAGCTAATTTCTTTGGTAAAAACCTTATTTTTATACTTGAGCTGTGATCAATATTTGTTTGACCCCTGACTTAATAAGTTGAACAAGTAAGTTAGTTCTTCATTATTACCGGAATTCCACTATCATTTTAAGTTGTTTTATACGTCACATATTACTATATTAGTAAAGCCATTTTCCAGCTACTCATGTAAGAAACTAAGTACCGTTGCGTAAAAGAAGTACGAGATATTAGAACAAGTTATATTTTTTAAAGAGCAGGTTTGCATCAATATGCAAAATGGGCTTTTTGGAGCTGTTATTCTCTTTCAATAGCATCTCCCATGAGCGTGAGAACCTGATATTTTTGGTAAAAACTGTTAGAGTTTGTGGATAAATATTAATAGGTATATGTCTAGTATCGAACCCGAGACCACGGGATTGCACACGTTACGAATGAAGGAATTAATGAACAATAATTAATATATAAATGTTATGTATATTAAATTATTTAAACACAAGTAAATGTTTAAACGATGTTAGTAATTAGCAAGTATTGACTAATAATCGTTAAACATCAAAGATAAAGGACTAGAATGAAAAATGGGAGTCGAGAAGGATCCGGAAGCCCTTGTGGGCTTGTGGGCGGTCGTGGTATGGGTAAGGAAACCATTCCTTATCCAACTTGTTCTCCAAGTTTTCATTAGTATATATACAAGGCTTAGGTTATTTGTTTCACAACTTTTGTGCACACAATATAACCTAAACTTGTTTTCTTCTTCCTTTTTCTTTATGGTCGATCGACCCTAAACCTATAAGGGTTTCGATTTGCATGTTTTCTTAAAACATATACTTGTGTTTCATTAACTAGCATTAACATTAATTCGGTTATAGTTCGTGTGTACAAGAACGTGGTGTAAACATACTTTTGTTTACATCTTGGATCGATTAACAAAACGGTAAGGGGTTAATCATTGATCCATATAAACCCTAATTAGGGTTCTTCATATTGTTAAAGACAATTGCTTTTGATTCTTGTTCGGGCTAGAATCACCACGGTACGTTCCTATTTAATTTATGTTAATCTCTTATGTGTTATAGATGTTCCTACGCTTCCGCATATGTGTTTACCTATTTTATGATTGTCATGATTATTTAATTCTAACAGTGGTATCACGAGCTTGCTATAACATGTAATTGATTACATAAAACACATAAAAAAACGAATTTTGATTGTTTTAGATACATGTTTTGGATCTAGGGTTTTGTTTTTTTACCCTAACCCTAATTTGGGGGGGGGGGGGGGTCGATTTATTCCATGAACCCTAATTAGGGTTTGTGGTTTTATTAATTAATTGGATTAGAAAACCTAGGTTGCCTACATGTTTATGTGTTATTTGGGCGTATCCTTGACCTAATTGGTAACTGTTATGCATTGATCCGTGACGAAACATGCATGTTAGTCATGGGTTATTAATTGATTATTAATTGTTAAGCTTTTCACATATTTAGATAGATCTAATATTGGGGAAGACCCATATTTATTAAAATCAATTATGTGCTATGTGGTATGTGATTAGCTTTGGCCTACGCAATTGACTTGTCAATGTATGTGGCTCACTTCCATTAAGAGGTGATGGCCTTAGTTAATTATATGCATATAAAAACCTAGAATTGATTATGTTAGGATCTTTTCTAAAAAGATTGCATGTGGCTAATTGTTTCACCTTTATAATTGATATGTTATTAGTTGTTTTGATTTGTCTTAATTACTTGTTTTATTGTTTAATTGTTGGACATGTTTGTAAGCAATAAAAGGGTAATTTTTCACAAAGAAAATAATACGGACTAATAATGGTGAAACCCTAAGTGATAAAGTAAGAATCTTGCAAGGTCTTATTGCCAATCGTGGTCCGATTCGCACGGTAATCAGCTCCCAGGCGAGACTAGCAAAATTCAAACTTTATTACTATTTTGAGATTGAATCCATAAACTTTTGCTTGAATGATGTTTTGTGCAAATATGCTTTTAAAATTAAGTCTTTTAAGATGATATTCATAACCGTGATTTGAAGGCTTAGAAAAGAGCCTTAGAGTCTGCCTTGGTTATCACAATCTTGAATATGTCTTAAACGAATTACTTTTAAAATCATATATTGTAGAAAGTCATCTTAGGGTTTCGGCATAAACCTCAAGTAAAACTTTGTGTATTAATTTCATGAATTGGTAATAAAAAGGTTTTGAAAACTTATGTTATAAAGATGAGTGCATGCATCTTTATACATGTTTTGATTTTCACATCAAAAATTTATACCATAAAATTTAAGTTACATGCCATCTAACTATAAGAAACACTTGAAGTTATTATTTAGTAAACGTGAGACGCAGGCTAAATTTTAATGACAAGGTAAATTTCCGAGTGTGCGTGAGACCACACATGGAGAATTTGCAGTTTCTAAGTTAGACGACTTAATTAAGTTGATGCGTGAGACCTAGAGCTTAAGGCATGAGATGGGATGAAACATGCTTACATGACAAATTGATGAATCAATTTGATGTAAATCCCATAATGATCTAGGAATTGGAAAAGTGTTTGCCAATTATTGTTCGACAGATTACCATCTTTTATACTTTCACCACTAGCAGATCAACTGATGTGGTGGAATCTATGTAAAGTTGGATCCTAGATTTTCAAGAAATTAGTTGGTTATATGAATATAACCTTGGGTATTATATTTTCTTGGAAATATAAATTATCGAAAATACTAAAATTGAATTTTGTAAATTCTTTAAAAGTATTAATGCAACTCAAAACCGTAAACGTGTGTTATTATTTTAATTGATCTACACCCGTTAGGGTTTTGGTTAGAGTCAATGTTACAAAAAGAATAAATATAGTCTTCTTTCCATTAGGAGAAGTGTGAGACTTAAATCATAATCCTTTTCATGAATGAGAAAGGTATAATAGAATGATTAGAATTGTCTAAATTCTAAATACATAACTCATAGCAAAATTTAATAGTAAGATTATTTGCACTTTATGAGTTATTAAATTAGAAGCTAGACTGAGTACTGCAAAATGGTAAAAGACGAATTAGATTATTTTATCTAGTTGTTTTGATTTGACCATTTAAAGATACTACATACAATTGTTGGAATGGTAGATCTATACAGGAAGAAATTGCATGCCCAGTTTTTTCAAGTTAATAGTTTGGAATGTGATGAATCACATTTATGTAGTAGAATACATCCTTTTATAACCTATATATAATTGTTGGAATAGGTTTTCTTAAAAGATGTAGGAAAGTAAACAAGTACACTATTTCCTTTCACTGATTAATGAAACATTTACAATGTTGTCAAATTCAGTGGGAGTATTGTGTTTTTATTACTGAATAAGGGATTATTACTATATTCTCTAATTCAGTGGGAGTTACAAGACTTATTGTCTTGATTGTAACTTATATTATCTTTTGAATATCTCAAGGTAATTACTTTCCAAATATAGACACTAATATTTTCAAGGATAGTCATGTACGTTTCCTTGATTGATTGAGTAAACTTTATATCTACTAAGTTATGTTAATGACACAAATCATATTGTTCACATTAACAAACGCGTGTGTGTTGTTTATATGATACATGGTGTTGTACCATGCACAAGTGGGAGAAATCTTCATTATGTGCAAAGTACAACACATAAGAATATGATTTAAAAGATTCTCTTAACTGCAAAGTAAGAGATTATAATTCTAATCAGATTAATACATCTAATCTAAGAAACACTTGGTGTTAAAATTTAGTAAACGTGAGACGCAGACTAAATATTAACAACAAGGTGAATTTCCATGTATGCGTGAGACCAACATGGATAATTTATTGTTTCTAAATTAGACATCTATTAGAACATATGTGTCAAATAAAAATACTACTTCAGCTTTAATATTTATGTATTATTGGAATGACATAAATGCATGAAGTAATATAATACTACTTCAATAATTATGTATTCTTAGAATGACATAAATAAATAAAGTAGTGTGTTAACTTGAAAATATTATTGAAACCAAATGATGGTGTTCATGATTACTTTAATTATACATGTTTATACTTTATTGTATAGTTATAAATATGAAGTCTTCTAAGTATTACAAGACTTATAATTAAGTAAGACGTTAGCTTGTTATGGTCTTTTAATTAAGACATATACAAGAAGTCATTGAGTTGATCAATGATTAATAACGTATAGTGGGATTATAACAAGTTTATGTTTTATAAGACATAAACATGAAGTGACTTGGTCAAAAGTACTTTTGTTATAAAGCATGCAATTGGTTTGGAAATACTATTATACCATTAAGTTGACTTAGTTGGTAAATAGGTATGCCAACAGGAATATGGTTATCTTATATATATTGTTAGATCTTCTTACAATATTAATTCTAATTGAAGTACTACATATGGATAGTATGTTCAGTTAGGGAATCAAACTCTTGTTAGATTGTTTGATTGAAGATAACTATGATTTCTATTCTTCTAAAAGTTATCAAGGTTAGAAATTGAGTATGGCTTGAATATACTCAATTAGACTCCTAGAAGATTAATAAGACGTGATTGAATTATGAAATGTGATGAATCACATTAAGTCTTAAAATTGAAGTTCTAAATTTGTTAAGTTACTTATGTGAAGGTTATTAACAAAGAGCTATCAATGCGTATTTGTAAAGTCCTAAAAGAGAAAATTGGATTGTTGCTCTAATTGCTAAGTACTTATATTCTATATAATGCTAAAGGCAAGTGGGAGTATTTTATCTTGAAAAAGATAGAATTACAAGATACATAATCTTCTAAAACCACACTAGTTAAAATCATGATGAGGCTTAACATGTAAATGATAAACCTCAAGATGATGGAATTATCATTCATAGATCCACTTGGATATCTCAGATATTTAATTAATATGCTGATGATTATATGATTACCAAAATAATGAATTAGGTAAATTACTCATAATATGAATGTTGTAGATGCTGTTCATAAAGATATTCAAAATTTAAAATTTGGTTTATCTTAATTCTTAATGGTTAGAGAATGAAGATGAGTTTATTCAAAAAATAATGTAACCTTAATGGGTTAAATCTTTGAGTAGAATTCATATGAACAAAAATTGTACACATATCTTAATGCATGTCTTATGACAAGATTATTAATCATACTTAAGCAATTAACTATGATTGAATACTCTTTCCTAAGCACATTAAAGATACAAAGATGGTAAATTGTCATATTTATATGAATATGAAATTTGACAATGAATATCAAAAACCCTTCTTGAATAATTACTTGAGCGAGGACGATAAGTAATCAAAAGGAGTTTATGAATTTAAGAAAATCTTTGGAAGTGTACAAAGTGCAATAATCCATGAATGGATAAATGCATGCATCTAGGAAATTATTCTTATGACAAATTATTAAATCTATGTTTAGGTTTATAATTAAAATAAGGTAATTTCTAAGTATTCCTGAAAGCTAGTGGGAGTATTATGTTTGATTTACTAAATCATATATGTCGTATAACATATAAGAAGTTACATTCCATATAAGTGAAATGTTAAGACTTAGTTTGGAATGAAACTGTAAGTGAAAGATTTAGAAAATAAAACATACAACCTTGGAACAAAAGTTTATTATTTAATAAACATGTGCGGTAAATGATTCTAATAGAATATGATATATCATTTAGAAAATGGATATATATATTTGTAAAGATAGTACATGAATAAAATCTAAGTTTGACTGAAGGATTTTCATGTGCATTGTATTATTGTTGTATCATGCTTAAGTGCTTAAATGATTTGACAATATTTGATATCCAATTAAAGGTTATTATATAACTTGTGTAATAGATATTCTAATGGAAAATGTTTGAAATTAGAATAATGATCCTCAACCTGGAATAGCTCCTAAACATTACACTATGGATATTAAGTTTACGAAAATTTTAAAGAGCATATTGTGTTTAATATACAATGATGCTGGTTTAATTGAGATGACACTCAATAACTAGTCATGAAGGATTTCATGAGAACTAGTTGTGCTCAACTAAGAGCATAGTTGCATTATACATTAAAAGAATTAGAATACTTTAAACTTTAAAAGGTTTGAAAGTTTGATTGTCATAAGTTGGTGATTGAGGATATCACATCATTTATGAAAAATTATGTGGCTATATCAAGATAGTTGGATTTACACATACAAGAATTTTAATTATTGAATTCTTGAAAGAAGTATTCTCAAAATTCGGATAGATCATAGTTAGATGAAATAATGCCTTGTCAACAAGTATGATTGTCATTACTTGAGGCATAATTGTCTTCAAGTTATTACTTGAGGAAAATTCATTAACTAGTATAATCATGCATTGATCTATTTTGGTATTTGGATAAAGGACATTAAGCAATTATTATTTATAAATGAATCAAAGTACTTAGTACGTTTGTTTTCATTAATAATAAATTGTGTCCTATATTTGCATGTTTAAATCCGTAAATAACTAATGTTATTCTAAATTGTCCATTGTCGATTGATGATATGGGAATATTATTAAACTAAGACAAATCTGAGTATTGGTTAAGAATATACTTGAAAGTATATTGATGCGTTGACATACCAATTTCACATGATATTCGATGAATTGAATATAGGACTTATCCCAACTACATGATTTTACTTTATGGATCTTGTCAGTAAGTAAATCATGAATTTGTTATCCTCAGACTTGAGATACCAGATAAGAGTCATGGATGTAGTGCATTTTTGTGAAGCAATCTACCGCTCACCGTAACAGGGAGTTATAAGGGTTGTTTTCAGAAATGTTGCAAAGTCCATGGGTTATTCTTGTAGTCAAGAAAGAATTTGTTCCTTCAAATTTGTTTTGAAGTTTAATACTGCTGGGCCCCTCGTAGGGTTGACAAGATGTTTGCGTGCGCACGCCTAAAGTCTATCTGGAATACGTTCAGATGTTTTGGTAATCTTGCTCAATCATAAAACAACGAGAAACAGAATTGTTAATTAAAGAATGACTAAGATCCATATCTTTATTAACGTGGTATTAGAAACAAAAGGATGATAATAATAATGATGAATCATTAAAGGTTTTTCCAGGAGACCTTACTCGAGTTGAACTAGGGGCATTGGCGTGTTGCTAGACGCTAACCAATGTCATTATACTATTAATAGATATCCAAGTGGGAGCTGTTAGAGTTTGTGGATAAATATTAATAGGTATATGTCTAGTATCGAACCCGAGACCACGGGATTGCACACGTTACGAATGAAGGAATTAATGAACAATAATTAATATATAAATGTTATGTATATTAAATTATTTAAACACAAGTAAATGTTTAAACGATGTTAGTAATTAGCAAGTATTGACTAATAATCGTTAAACATCAAAGATAAAGGACTAGAATGAAAAATGGGAGTCGAGAAGGATCCGGAAGCCCTTGTGGGCTTGTGGGCGGTCGTGGTATGGGTAAGGAAACCCATTCCTTATCCAACTTGTTCTCCAAGTTTTCATTAGTATATATACAAGGCTTAGGTTATTTGTTTCACAACTTTTGTGCACACAATATAACCTAAACTTGTTTTCTTCTTCCTTTTTCTTTATGGTCGATCGACCCTAAACCTATAAGGGTTTCGATTTGCATGTTTTCTTAAAACATATACTTGTGTTTCATTAACTAGCATTAACATTAATTCGGTTATAGTTCGTGTGTACAAGAACGTGGTGTAAACATACTTTTGTTTACATCTTGGATCGATTAACAAAACGGTAAGGGGTTAATCATTGATCCATATAAACCCTAATTAGGGTTCTTCATATTGTTAAAGACAATTGCTTTTGATTCTTGTTCGGGCTAGAATCACCACGGTACGTTCCTATTTAATTTATGTTAATCTCTTATGTGTTATAGATGTTCCTACGCTTCCGCATATGTGTTTACCTATTTTATGATTGTCATGATTATTTAATTCTAACAAAAACCTGATCCATACAGTTGACTACGGTTATATTTCTTCGTCAGTTTGTGTGTGACAATTATTATACCATTGAAATTGATCCTTTTGGTTTTTCTGTTAAGGACTTCCAAACTCGTCGGGTGCTGCTCCGCTGTGATAGCACTGGACCTCTCTATCTTGTTACGAAGCCTTCTCCAATTCCTCAAGTTTATCTTACAGTTGTGGTGTAATAAACAAGTATTGCACCTTGCACAAAGTAAGCACAAGTAACATGCATTTGTTCAAGCTTATTAGTGTTAAACCGAGTTCAAATGTTTACCACACAAGTTCAAAACACACAACAAATAAATATACATACATGTATGTCGTGAGGTGTTTGGTCCAAAAAAAATACATTTTAGTTTTTCAACTTGTATATGTCATTTAAGCAAACTGTGACATTTTATTTTTAGGGTAATAATTTTAGTAGCGTAATCATTCAAAGGGAATACAAGTTGGAAGATTTTGTTAGAAGGGATATTCGGCCGAAGCCCGACTTGTGGGTTTGTGGTCCATTAGGGTTTCTTGATGTAGTTGCATTATAAATATCGTATCAATAAACAATATCTTGAGTGTGGGAAAACAATGTAGTCGATATATCATCTTGCATGGTATCAGACGGTAACGATCCTCTAAATCCCTAAAAACCACCCTCACTTTCTTCCCTCCCAAAAACCCTAATCACATAAAATTGCCGACCGTCTGTATCCACCACCAAAATTCCACTGTTGCTTTCGTTGCTTTACAACACCATGTCACCATATATCCTAAAGATATCCCATGCACTAAAGTCCAACTAAAATCCTTTGCATCAAAAGCACGACTATTTTTATTTCTTCTTTTTCTAAGTTCTGCCTATTTGTTTCTTTTACCTATACAAAACATAACCTTGTGATTTGTCGTGATCATCCAAATTACATCACCATGGTTAACGATGCAACAACACCACCCAAGTATGCAACGTTCCTCACCATTCACAATTCCTTTTGCTAAAATAATAATAATAATAATAATAATAATAATAATAATAATAATAATAATAATAATAATAATAATAATAATAATAATAAAATTAAAAAAAAAAAAAAAAAAAAAAAAAAAAAAAAAAAAAACCTAGAATTTGATTTAAAAGTCAATTCTTCAAACGTTTTCTCCACATAGTCGACTAAAACTCGACTATTTTCATTTTTTTATTTTATTTTTATTTATTTATTTATTTTTGCAATCTAAAGTCCACCAAAAGTCGACTTAATGCTCAACAATTGGTATCACTTTTTCGATGAGCGTATGAGGTTACTTCTTCAAGATTCATTGTGCAACCTTTTTGATGTCCTAATGCACATCATTGGTTAAGCTACAAGTTCTTTTCATCATACTTTATCTGCTGAGTTTCGAGACAGCTTGGAATTTTCTTGATGTCCTAAAGCACATCAATGGTGAAGAATTGTTGTCGATCTCATATATATATATATATATATATATATATATATATATATATATATATATATACTAGCTTCATAACCCGCCGGATCGGCGGGTTAGCTTATTTATATTAATTTATTTATTATAGATGGACATACATAAATAAAGAATAACGGCACACGTGTATTCTATAAAAATTATAATAATAATCCGAAGTACTTTGGTGAAAAACTCATTAGTGGACATGGGTCTTGAGGTGTTCGGATAACGAATCCTATTGTTCGGAATCCTATCGTTAATACATAGTCATTACGATACAGTTCAATTATTCCTTAATCAAGTTCAACATTCCTCGTAACAATTCGCAATTTCAGGTTAATTACTATTCCCGGAAAATTTCACTATTCATTTTTACTATTTATTTTCCCGAAATTTGATTTTCGTTTCTTGGCCTCGAGTGATAAATAATTTCCATGGCAAATTAAAAGTTTGACATTCATCAGATCATTTTCGTGAAAATTAATAAGGAATTACACGTTTTAGAGTAAAACGTTATTCAAAAATTCTACGCACAACGAAACACGACCGCGTTAAGTTTCCCCGTATCAGAAAAATGTTTGATGCATTCATGATTTATTTGAGAATAAATCATGACTGAGAAAAACATGACCAAATAAACCTCGGCCGTGAAAAACTAGAATTTTCATTTTTTAAGCGTTTTTACTCAGCCGTAACTTTAGCCTATACCTGCACCGCGTTTCTAAGACGATTTGAGTTTTCACATTTTTGGAATAAGTCAACATATTTTTCCCTCCTCCTTTGACCAAAAATCATTCCTTGATTTTATAAGTCATTCCTTGATTTTTAGGCTTACGGTTTTATGTCTAAAAGACATTTAATACCAACCGACACTAGACTGAGCCCAGCCTAGACATTATAAGTCATTTTAAATCATTTATATCCTATTAGAAAAGTAACATTTTACTTTTCTCAATTTTACACAATATTCGTACATTTTACGTATTACGCGTTTTAGACCCGTGTTTCCAGTTTTAGCAGGGTTTTACCACCCCCAATGGAACCTACCACTCATTTTATATTTTATTATGGAACATATTGATATGTTTAACCATACTTTCAAGTTCCATATTTTTACGATACCCGGTTTTACGTTTTGAGGCTTAATCATTTACGGTTGGCATTTCCCGGAGTCAAAACTCATACAATATCTTGGATAATATCAAGCAAGGCACACCTTACCCCACCCCCTAGCCCTTGTGAACCGCCATTAGGGGGGGAGTCACCCTTGGTGTGGCTTGATCCTAAGCTAAGTGGTCTTGGATGATGTACATGTGTTTAAGCTTGTTATGAAAGCTTTGACAAAGTCTCATTTTGTAACCTCCTCAAAGGACTATAAAAGCCCCCCCCCCCCCCCTCCCCTTTGTGCGGTCCACCATCACACACCAAGCCACACCACACTTAGCTTTAATTCTTCTAGTTTCAAGCAAGATTCAAGAGCAACTTCAAAGATAGAAACCCTAGTTTGGTTTTAGGTAATCAAAACACTTCCAAACCTCATATACTTTGGTGATTTCTCTTGAGTTTGAATCCACTCAAGTCACCTCAACTTTCATCATCTATCTTTCAAGAATACAAGAGTAGAAAGATTGCATGAAGTGAAGTAGGTTGAAGCTAAAGTCTATCAAAGTCCTTACCTTACATGTTAACTTCCTTTCTTATTTGAAAGCCAAAAGTTGTAAGCCAAACCCTAACATGCTTCTTGTTAAATATCATAATCATGTTATTTACATATCATTCATGCTATATTATATCTTGTATTCATGTCCATGATGTATAAAAATGAGTAAAACAAGTTATTATAATTGATTGTTAAGATAAGTTATTGAAACAAGTAAACTAGTGACTTTCTTGGTGAAATCTGATCAAAATGGTAAAATTATGATATTGGATCATTACATATTGTAGTAGAGGACCTAACAAGGAAACCATAGCAATTTGAACCACCTAAAACGAGTATACGAGTCAAAAGTTATGACCATTTGAAGTCACCAAAACTTTGCGGCAAAACTGCCAAAATAGTTTCTGTGACAGAATATAAAACACGCAAAAAGAGGCCTTTCTGGTCCGTTTCATGAAAAAGTTAAAGCACGAAAGTTGTCCGGAATCAGTTTTCTTCAAAAACTCAGGTGCACGTCTCAAGAAAACCAATAACGAATGAGATTTTTCTCAGTTTCTTAACAGCTATTTACATATATATAAGTCACTATATAATGGTTATGTTTAAAAAGACCAAAGAGGTCTTATGACCTAGAATCAAGACCACAACCATGGCTAGAGCCAAGGTTGAGTCTCAAGACCATGGAACAATGACCAAAGGTCATGGCAAGGCCATGACTAAATGACCATATAAACTTACTTAGGCGAAAACATGAGCTAAAAGTTGGCGATAACTTGAACATACAATTTGGATCTACTTCATCTAAAAGAACCATGAGATATTACAAGAAATGGTCATACAAGTTATAAGAAACTTACCCTAATAACAATCTTCATGTAAAAATAAACTTTCCTAAGTTTATTCAAATATTAGACATGTAACTTTTCGGATCAAAACTTATATATATATATATATATATATATATATATATATATATATATATATATATATATATATATATATATATATATATATATATATATATATATATATATATATATATATCAACTACTACAATAGTAGGTAGCCTCATGTGAGGAGTTCATTATGTAAGCCGTCGAAATGAGTTGTGGATTTACGAATTAAAGTGTCCTGGCTCCTCGAACGTTTACTAACATGACTTCTGAATTATGTAGACCCGAACGGTAGTAAACGATATATAAACTATACATGTTTCATGAATCATCTTTTTTCAAAGACTTACACTATACATCGTACCACATCATGGACTAAATGCAAGATATATATATATATATATATATATGCACTTCTTCATATTCTTTACTCAAATCCTAAGTCGCATATTCTATTATAGGTTGCTCGTAGAAACCTTCACGATCCAACCATTACCTTCATTACTTGCTATCTTACTTAAGGTGAGTTCATAGCCCCACTTTACATTACTTCAATGTTTTACAAACCCTTGGGGGGAATACATGCTATTTTAAACCGAACACAATGCTTTGAAATTGTATGCTGCCTGATTGTTTTATTATTACTAAGTACCTTCCTTGCCAATCCTAGGCCCCATATCATGAACCATTTAATCACTAGTATTAGTGAGCGCGAGTATTGTGAATAGGCCTATTGGGATTGACGAATCCCATTTGTTTGAGCAGATTAGTTCAAACGAATGCACTATATTTGAAACATTAAGTATGACGGCAAAGTACTTACCGGGGCAACAAAACCGCCGATTGATATTGGTACCCGTTAACGTATTGGTTGCATGAGCTTAGTATATAATAATAACTGTTTTGTTTTCCAACATAAGTATGAGTCTAATTAACTCATACTACCAACATATTGTGTTCAACCGTTAAACAAACTCTATGAATATCACTCAACCTTTGTGTTGACCTCTTAAGCATGTATTTCAGGTCCACGATAATCAAGAATGGAGCGGAAGGGCACGTACTAAAGGAAGAAGGCTATAAACTACTTTGTCATTCGATAAAACATCAAAAGACTTTATATTGATGTATTTTGAAACATGGAACCTTTTCGGGACCTAACTATGTAAACTCTGATATGTTTGAATAAATTCGAATGATAACTCTTTTTAAAGCGACTCGGTTAGAGATCGTTTTCTATTATTATGACTGTTGTGCCGTCGAGTAACACCCAAGTTGAATTCCGCTGCATCATGAATTGGGGGTGTTACAGATTGGTACCAGAGCCATGGTTATAGAGAAACGGGTCTAAGTGAGACCTAAACTATAACTACAATCACAAGCAAAAACATTTTTATAGCCTTCCGCTCTTCGTGCCTTCCATCCTCCAGAAGATTTTGGACTTATTACACATGTTATGCTACATGAACATATTTGTATATTGTTATATACACATTGCCATAGTTTGAGCATTTTCCGTAAACATTTGATTTATTTTGACGTCATAATACTCATTGTAGACATCATGTCCGCACCTCCATCTCCCGATCATCTCCCTGCTATGCCCGTTTATTTACCAATTCTTCCCGGACCCTATGATCCTTACTTTGAAGCAATTGACTACGACGACGAGGAAGAACCTTACGAGGATCTAGTCGATGACAATGAAGAAGATTCGGACGAAGATCATGAAATGGATATGGACATAAACACCGATGATTACGAAGAAGATCCTGAAATGGATATTGACATTGAAGGCATCGATGACATTGAGGAAGCAGAGGAGCAAATGGTGGTGCAACATCTATCACCATTAACATCACCACCTCCTATTTCACCAAACTCATCCGAATCTAATCGTACTACTCCAGCTCAAGTTCCAAAGGCCACTTATGAAGTCGGCGGAACATCTACATCTACACCTATGTTCGTGAACTCTGCTCAATACGAAATATACTCTTTGAAACAAGCCCTCAACCTAACTCAACTCAAAGTTCAAAGCATGACAAGTCAAATGAATGACTATATATCCAAGGTAAATTCTGCCAAAATGGATGCCATGAATGCTCGAGAAGACCTATATTGGTTTAAGCTTGACATGAGCTATGTGAAGAGAGACTTGACTCATGTTGGGGATATAGTCTTGAATCCCTTGACCGGCTCGGATGACGTCAAGGATATACTTACATTGGTTGAGAGGGCCCAAGAACAAGATGCGGCACAAATTCACAGACTACTTAACCGCCTAAATACCGCAGAAATCCGATTGGATGTTGCTAACTTTGACCGGTATCAACTCAGGAATAAGATGTATGGAATGCAATCTCAAATGTATGCCATACAATAAAGGCTATACCAGAAGGATGTCAAAGAATACCGCCCCAATGATAGTGTGGATGTGTTAGTAACATACGGAAATAATAATCCGTCCGGACTACAACAACCTTCCAACCGATGTTAGACTAGTGTTATAGTACTAGTTATCTTTTGTACTAATCCATGTAATAGCTAGCGATAGTAGAAACGTTGTAATTACTAAACTGAAAGTATCAGTTAGTAAATTTTGAAGAAACTTGTAATAGGTTTCGATTTTGTAAATCAATCAACGTTATATGAATAAAACTGATGAGGCGAAAAATGATCCGTTTTTAGGGGGTCATTTAAGCCTGAATCCGACTTTATTTGATCAAATATTGCCCTAAATCGTTCCTTTTGTGATTTTAGGTACTTGGAGAGTGAATTCTGGAAAATAAGCCATTTTGGACGTTTTTGGAGCATAAAAGTGAAGAAAACGGCAAAGTATCAATTTTCCATGCTGGAAGCACTTGGTGACGGCGTCAAGAGTTACACCCTGACGGCGTCAGATAGCAAGAATAAAATACCGTAGGTGGTGACGGCGTCAAAAGTCATCCTGACGGCGTCAAAGTCCCAAGAATAAAATACCGTAGGTGGTGACGGCGTCACACAGGCCGTCATAAGGAGATCAAGGCCGTCCGAGGAAGAATTTGGCGGCGAGGTGATGGCGTCACATGTTTGTCTTGACGCCGTCAGCCCAGTTTTCCTATATATAGTTTTCTAGTTTTTACATTAAAAGAGAGAAGTTTTGGAGAAACCCTAAAGACGAATTTGGTGCAACTTTTACAGGTTTTTCAAGGGTTCCAAACCCTTGATACCTTGCATTATAATTGAGATAAGTATTCTTCTAATTCAATCAATATGTCTATGTGTTGGTTGTCTATATCTTGTTCTTGTCTCAATTCCATTATGCTAGGCTAGATCTCCTTTGTGTTTGCTTAGATCTAATGAAACCTAGATATTGATTATGTGTTGATTACTTGTTTATTCTTGTTCTTGGATGAATGATTTATATGTTAGGCTTAAGAAAACTGGCAGATCTCCAAATGGTAACATGCTTGAACGTCTTAAGAAACATGAACCGAGGCGTACTAGGTCTTTATTGGTTGTATTTAATGCATGAGCCACTGTTTACAATCCCTATAGTTGTACTGGGTCATGGTGTAGGAGGAGATAAGAGCTCATAGAATTGGGGAGTTATGTATGCCACCCCATGAATGGTATTAAGGAATACGATCCGTCATCCATACAATTATAACAAGTAATTAACGTGTAAAAGATATCTAGGGAGTAGTGAAGTCTAAGTAAACACATTTTCTCCAATTACTGCTCACAACCTTAGTATAATTAGTTTATTTTCATTTTTATTATTTTATTTTGATTGCATCTTAGTTTTGGGTTAGTTGAATAGCAATTAATTCCGCCCACTCCTTCAAAACCCGAGATTTTACATGCTTTCTAAAAAACATAAAAATACAAAAGTAATCATCCCTCACCTTTAGAACTAGTAAATTGGGTTTTTTAATCCTAGCGACACTATTCCTAAGCTGAACGATCAATCCCCCGGTACTTGTCACTATACTATACTACAACGATCAGGTACACTGCCTGGTGGGGGTTGTAAGCTTCTCGAGATCCCTCGAGAGGTAAAGCCTGTTGCGATTCCCACGCATCAAGTTTTTGGCGCCGCAGCCTGGGGAATAGTTATTGTCTAGGTTAGGATTTCTTTTTAGTAGGTCTACTTGCTAGATTCCTTTCTAGTAAGATTTTATATTTTATTTTTAGGTCTTCTTTAGTCTATCTTATTTCTTCGTGCCTTTGTTCATAACTCTTTACCATCCGACATCATGGAAGGTGGTAACATCTTTGAACCCGTCATCCCACCACAACAAAACCCACCACTAGAACCCCTTAGGCCCCGAACCTTAGGAGAGTATTCCCGACCTAGCCATCAAGGCTACCGAAACACCATTGAGCTCACCGGAGCCAATGTGACCCCCTTGCGATCCGACACCATCCGGTTGGTGCAAAGCGGATGTGCATTCCATGGACTTCGTTCCGAAGATCTAAACCAACATCTTAAGGACTTTCTCAAAATCGTAGATTCCATATACCTAGGTGTTGAAACTAGAGAGACTACCCGTTTACGCCTATTCCAATTCTCTCTACGGGATCAAGCTAGTCAATGGCTTGAGCGTTTACCCGCGGGATCCATCACCACATGGGATGATCTCACCACTCGTTTCCTTGCTCAATTTTTCCCACCGGGGAGAACTACTAAGCTTAGGAATGACATCTTGATGTTCCAACAACGTCAAAATGAATCTCTTTATGAAGCATGGACTCGTTTCAAGGACTTACTCCAAAAAGTCCCTCACCATGGCATAGATCTTTGGCTCCAAGTCCAAATCTTTTATGACCATATCGACATCTCCACGAGGCGAACCATTGACCAATCGGCCGGTGGTAAGCTACGTGATCTTAGTGCGGAACAATCATGGGAACTCATAGAAGATCTTGCTCTCTATGACAACGAAAGTTGGAATGATCCCCGTGACTTGAACAAAACGGTCAAGGCAATATCTTTGCCTTCGAACAATTCTAGCACTCCCGACCGTAGGATCATGGAACTTGAGGACCAAGTCAAGTTTCTCATGAAATCCTACGATGCTCCTAAGCCTTCAAGCCAAGTGAACAAAATCACTTCTTCATGCGAATTATGTAGTGGTCCCCATGACACTCGTGATTGTGTGGAACTCCCCGGAACAGCTTTTGCGGACTACGCATCCACGCGTACCGACGAAGCGGGATATAGGTGGTACACTTTCAAGCCCGAGCCAAACATTTACGGTGATTCATACAACCCCTCATGGAAAAATCACCTAAACCTTAGGTGGAAACAAAATCAACCCAATTCATCCAACCCACCTAATCGGTACCAACCAAACGGTCCACCATCCAACCGTACTTTCAACAACAATCCTTCTAACAACTATGGTAGTACCAACAATCTTGAAGGATTGATGTCAAAATTCATGGCATCTCAAGAAGCCCGCATAGCTAGGTTTGAAACCGAATTCAACCAACAACAAACGGAGATGACCAACAAGATTGACAACTTGTTGAAAGCCCTCAACAACCAAGCGTTAATCACACCTAGGAAGGACACTAGGGACACCAATAGTGGAAGCCAAATTAAGGACCCCTCATCATCCAAACATGTCCACTTTGTCAATGTTATCACCATTAAGCCAATAGATAAGGAGATAGAGGAGAGTGACAAGGATGAAGTTAGGATAGAAGCCGATAGTAAGGATGAGAGTAGGGAACTTGAGGTTAATAAGGATGAGGAACTAGAGAAGGTAGAACCTATAGAAGAATACTTTGATAAGTTGCCAACCAAGGAAGAACGGGAATACCATAAGGATTTATTCGATAGTCCCGAGAAAACATATATCTTTGGCGACCCCCTTATCAAAATGGGAGACCCCTCTAACATTAACATCCCATGCAATATTGGGCACATGCATATATGGAAAGCTTACATCGACCTTAGATCACCCGTGAACATCATGACTAGGACTTATTACAATTGGGTGATGAAGAAGCAACTCAATTTTAGGATGATGCCCGGTAAGAATCTGATAAGTAATTTTGCAGGAAGAGTGAAGGGATTGCATGTGATTATAGGAAATCTTACCTATGAAATCGATTTCATGATAGTAGAAGACACTCGTCCGGTGATAGATGCTTGCCTAAGCCAAATAATATTCGGAAAACCATTTGTTGAGGCCACTAGGATGAGTTATGATCCGACTTTAGGGATAGTTAGATTTAAGGAAGAGAATGATGAAGTTGCTTATCAAATGCCCTACAAGATTGAACAATACCGCCTTCTCTCTAATTTCGAAAAGGAACACAAGCAAGCGGCTTATTATAGGAATGAGGAGGATAGACGTAGGGGAGTAGAGTATGTTAGAAATAGAATGCTTGGTTTCTACAAAGAGTGCTTGCAACTAGGTCCGAAATACAAAACTGGTTTAGAAGACGACCTAGAGAGTGGAACCAATGATGAATCACGTAGTAACCCATGACTTTGAGTCTACCTACAAGACTCGTAAATAAAGAAAAGCGCTTCTTGGGAGGCAACCCATGTTTTGTGTGATTTTATTTGTTTGATTGTTATTTGCTTCCGTATGCATGTTTTATTTTTATTGTTGGTTGATCATGTTTCTAAACTAAAATGTGGAAATACTTTACTATGTTGTTTGGCCTAGTCTTAACTCCAACCTAAAAGTATTTTTGCAAAAGATAAGTGTAAGGGGAAACCCCAAATATGTTTTTAAGAAACAAACCGATCATGATTCTCCACAATATTAAATGAACATGTATATTCGTATTTGTTAGAGTCAAATGCTTGTATTGAGTCATAATGAAGATTTGCAGGATTTTCCAGGAAGTAGGACCAAGTTTTTCCAGAAATTTTCCGGAAACTTAACATAAGAATTTCTGCAGATCTATTCTGACGGCGTCAGAGTTTACTCCTGACGGCGTCATGAGTCAAAAATCTGGAAATTTTACCAGTTTTGTTTTTCTAACGGAGTCTTATGGTTTTTGTGAATTATTAAGTTTTATAATCTCCAGGAAATCTGCAAACTTCATTCCACAAGCATTATATCTTACTTTATTTTCTAGGATTTAGGAACTTATATAGGATGCCGCCGATTTTACGCGAGGTTGTCTTGTCTATTTTGTCAGATTTCACAGGTTATGTTCGACAAGGAGATGATTTATATTCTGGAAGGGAAGCTTTGATTGTTCGTTTTCTTGGAAGAAGATTTAACCTGGCCACCTATAATCCATACCGAGCGAATCAGGGGAGTATTTGATTTCATTCTCTTTACTTTTTCACTTTTACATTCTTTACTTGAACATTGGGGACAATGTTCATCTTAAGTGTAAGGGGAGGGTAAAAAGATGATACCTTACATATGCACTTTCGCTTGAGTTTGTTTTGTTTAATGGTAGATGTGTAATAAAACTACGAGAAATACTTGTTAGTGCAATTTTAGCGCCAAATTTAAAATTTTTTACAACATTTAGGAGTGAAACTTTAGCCATAGCAAGCGTCTCATGGATAGGAGATTGTATGACTAGCACATAACCGTATATTCAGAAAAATTTTCCACCCAAAAATGTGAGGTTCGCCTTTAGATTTGATAGGAAAAGCATTTATTATTAGTGCTTATGAGTGTACCGGTAGCATTTAGATTCTAGAACTTGCGTTAGTGATGCATCCCGAGACCACTAGTGAGACTACATTCGTGTGGTAGGATTTACTACATGATAAGAGGCATTAGGATCACCCTTGTCTTAAACCCGTATCATGATTACTTGACCATTTAAGTCATATTACTTGGCTAGTTAAGTCAACTAATTTTTCCCACACCCTTAGCGTTGTACTCATTTTTAGTACACGATACCCCTAGTACACCCCTCCGAGCCTATCTTTTCGTTTCTAAATTTAAGCATTTTACTTAAAGGAAGAATTTGTTACACCCCACTTAAATGTACACCCAAATCGCCTTAGCCTTCCGTGTATGCGCTCATTTTTAGTGCATTATTGTTATTTGTTAAACCCTAAGTTAACTTTCTAATTGATTACATGGTTGCTAAGTCGAGTCATATCCTTGTACATATTGTTTTGGGACGATTGGGACTCATGGGTAAGTACTTATTTTATAGAGTAATGGGGAAGAACATCATTTATTACCCCCATATGTACGTTAATCTTAAAAGTGCTCCAAGTGTTTTGATTTTCTTAATTCGAGTCATTAGATTAGTTTAATGTAAAGTATGTAAAGATTCAAGTGTAAGGGGAATTCTCATCCCCTATGATGTATTATTTTGGATGGTAGGGTAAGAGTGTATGAAAAAAAAAATAAAAAAAAAATAAAAAAAAAATAAAAAAAAATGAAAAAATCAAGAAAAAGAAAGAAAAAAAATAGAAAAGGAAAAAGAAAAAAAAAACATACGGACTACCATCCCTTTTTATTCTATGTTCATTTTATGTTTTTAGTTATTTTTCATTTATTAGCTTAAGTCGAGTCTAGTCTTGGCTTAGCAACGCCATATTGTACATGTAATTAACCAAGATTGTTAACTCGCCACCAGTAAAACTTCCTTTATCCAACAAAACCGTGTAATTCATATCCCTATACCTAACGTTACAACCCTTTAAAAGACCTCTTTGATAGTTTATCCTAGGTGCTTACGCCATGTGGTGGAGGTTTGATCCTTTCCCAAGCCTATGGTAATCTATTTTGCTATGACAGGTAGTGAGAGATATCTTCCATTTCCATAATGTTATATTACTTTATTACACCCGAAAGATGTGAGTATCTAAACACTATTTGTGAGGTGCTTGTGTATGACCTCCGTGCTTGTCTATTGGTCTTTAGTGGAACGATTATTTGTTGTAATTACTTTTATATTAGTGTTAAATGACCCCTAACTTGTCTTTTGAGTAGAATAAAAGCACATTTGCTTGAGGACAAGCAAATCTCAAGTGTAAGGGTATATGATGAGGCGAAAAATGATCCGTTTTTAGGGGGTCATTTAAGCCCGAATCCGACTTTATTTGATCAAATATTGCCCTAAATCGTTCCTTTTGTGATTTTAGGTACTTGGAGAGTGAATTCTGGAAAATAAGCCATTTTGGACATTTTTTGAGCATAAAAGTGAAGAAAACGGCAAAGTATCAATTTTCCATGCTGGAAGCACTTGGTGACGGCGTCAAGAGTTACACCCTGACGGCGTCAGATAGCAAGAATAAAATACCGTAGGTGGTGACGGCGTCAAAAGTCATCCTGACGGCGTCAAAGTCCCAAGAATAAAATACCGTAGGTGGTGACGGCGTCACACAGGCCGTCATAAGGAGATCAAGGCCGTCCGAGGAAGAATTTGGCGGCGAGGTGACGGCGTCACATGTTTGTCTTGACGCCGTCAGCCCAGTTTTCCTATATATAGTTTTCTAGTTTTTACATTAAAAGAGAGAAGTTTTGGAGAAACCCTAAAGACGAATTTGGTGCAACTTTTACAGGTTTTTCAAGGGTTCCAAACCCTTGATACCTTGCATTGTAATTGAGATAAGTGTTCTTCTAATTCAATCAATATGTCTATGTGTTGGTTGTCTATATCTTGTTCTTGTCTCAATTCCATTATGCTAGGCTAGATCTCCTTTGTGTTTGCTTAGATCTAATGAAACCTAGATATTGATTATGTGTTGATTACTTGTTTATTCTTGTTCTTGGATGAATGATTTATATGTTAGGCTTAAGAAAACTGGCAGATCTCCAAATGGTAACATGCTTGAACGTCTTAAGAAACATGAACCGAGGCGTACTAGGTCTTTATTGGTTGTATTTAATGCATGAGCCACTGTTTACAATCCCTATAGTTGTGCTGGGTCATGGTGTAAGAGGAGATAAGAGCTCATAGAATTGGGGAGTTATGTATGCCACCCCATGAATGGTATTAAGGAATACGATCCGTCATCCATACAATTATAACAAGTAATTAACGTGTAAAAGATATCTAGGGAGTAGTGAAGTCTAAGTAAACACATTTTCTCCAATTACTGCTCACAACCTTAGTATAATTAGTTTATTTTCATTTTTATTATTTTATTTTGATTGCATCTTAGTTTTGGGTTAGTTGAATAGCAACTAATTCCGCCCACTCCTTCAAAACCCGAGATTTTACTTGCTTTCTAAAAAACATAAAAATACAAAAATCATCATCCCTCACCTTTAGAACTAGTAAATTAGGTTTTCTAATCCTAGCGACACTATTCCTAAGCTGAACGATCAATCCCCTGGTACTTGTCACTATACTATACTACAACGATCAGGTACACTGCCTGGTGGGGGTTGTAAGCTTCTCAAGATCCCTCGAGAGGTAAAGCCTGTTGCGATTCCCACGCATCAAAAACTCTTGTTTTATATACTATCATGTGTTTTGCTTTTAAGTTTCAACATTATTATCATATCATTTTTATCAAATTGTGCTCATTTCACAACTCTCTAATTACGATGTATCTTTTGAACAATAGAATCATGGCACCAAAGAAGAAGACACCACCAGCAATGACTCAAGCTGCTATTCGCAAACTAGTTAAGGACAATGTCAACGCAGCACTCACAACGGAACGAGCAGCCGTAGCTGCAGCAGCTGCCGAAGCCGCCACAGCTGCTGGTGCTGCAGCAGCCGTTGAAGATGCTGCAGCAGCTGCTGATGCTGCAGCAGCCGCTGAAGCCGCCACTGCTGCGGAAGTTGCTATAGCTGCAGAAGCTACCCGAATTGCCAGCCTTAACATTGGAGGACCAAGCCCAACTATCCCTCCAGTGACAAATGTTGCTTCAGTACCTAAGGGTTGCTTATTCATTTCCTATTTGAAATGCGAACCCATAAAGTTTAAGGGTACTGAAGGAGTTGTAGGTTTGACCCGCTGGTTTGAAAAAGCGGAGTCGATATTTTTGGTCAGTAAATGTACTGAGAGTGATAAAGTTCAGTATGCCACGAGTACACTGTTGAATGAGGCATTATCATGGTGGAATTCAATATCTCAACCAATGGGCATTGAAAATGCTTATAAGATTTCTTGGGATAATTTGAAGAAAATGATGATCAAAGAGTACTGCCCCCGCAGTGAAATGCAGAAGTTAGAGGTAGAATTCTGGGATCATTCTGTTAGGGGAAATGACATCATAACTTATAACCGTGGATTCCAAGAATTGAGGATACTGTGTCCAACAATGGTTTCCACAAAAGAGAAATTGTTGGAACGGTATATCTGGAGACTTCCATCAAGTATACAAGGGAATGTGACTTCAGCAAATCCCAAGGAACTTGATGAAGCTATGCGGATGTCTCGCAACCTCATGGATCAAGTGGTACGTACAACAGAAACCCGAAAGCAAAACAACAACAACAAACGACCATGGGATGGTAACCGTGGAAGTAACAACAACAACAACAACAACCAAACCCGAAACAACAACCATCACAATCAGCAGAACAAAAGACAAGAAGCCGCGACGGCTTATGTTGCTGCACCAGCCAGAGGTAAATACGTTGGTACTCTACCACAGTGTACCAAGTGCAACTACCATCATGCAGGTCCCTGCCCGGCCAAGTGCAACAAGTGTCTAAAGCCCGGACATCATGCCAAGGATTGTAGAGGCAAGGGTGTAGCTACTGGGGCTAACACTCAGCCAATAGTTACATGTTTTGGGTGTGATGAAAAGGGAAACTTCAAGAACAACTGTCCTCAAAACCAAGGACCCCAAGGCGGAGGTGCTCGCGGTAGAGCCTATGTCATGGGAAATGGAGAACCGCACCAAGACCCGAACGTGGTTACCGGTACGTTCTTACTCAATAACATTCCTGTTAAAGTCTTATTCGATTCTGGTGCTGATACGAGTTTTATATCTACTAGAATTGCGCCTTTACTTGATATTCCATCAATCACTTTAACCACTAGTTATAGTATTGAACTAGCTACCGGTGACTTAGTAAATACCAATACTGTAATCCCAAACTGTACCCTTAATCTCTTAGACCACCCCTTTAACGTCAATCTTATGCCAATCGAACTCGAAAGTTTTGATGTTGTCATTGGCATGGATTGGTTGTCTAAACATCAAGCTAACATCATTTGTAGTGAAAGAGTTGTGCACATTCCATGTGACAATGAAACTTTGATCATTCGTGGTGATCAAAGTGGAACTCGAATAAACATCATCTCATGTATCAAAACCATGAAGTACATTGAGAAAGGATGTTATGCTTTCCTAGCCCACGTAACCGAAAAGAAATCCGATGAAAAACGTCTCGAAGATGTTCCTATTGCCTGTGAGTTTCCTGAAGTCTTTCCGGAAGATTTACCCGGACTACCACCAAATCGTCAAATAGAATTCAGAATTGATTTAATACCAGGAGCGGCGCCAGTTGCCCGCGCACCCTACCGGCTAGCACCGTCAGAGATGCAAGAGCTATCAAATCAATTACAAGAACTATCGGACAAGGGATTTATTCGACCCAGTTCCTCACCTTGGGGAGCTCCAGTTTTATTCGTGAAAAAGAAAGATGGGTCATTACGAATGTGTATTGACTATCGTGAACTAAACAAATTAACCATAAAGAACCGATACCCACTACCAAGAATTGATGATTTATTCGATCAATTACAAGGTTCAACCTATTACTCAAAAATTGACCTACGGTCAAGTTACCATCAAGTTAGAGTTCGTGATGAAGACATTCCAAAAACAACCTTTAGGACACGATATGGTCACCATGAATTCCAAGTGATGCCATTTGGGTTAACTAATGCACCAGCAGTATTCATGGATCTCATGAATCGAGTGTGTAAGCCATATTTGGACAAATTCGTGATCGTATTCATAGACGACATTCTCATATATTCCAAAAACGAAGAGGAACACAAAGTACACCTGAGAACAATTTTAGGACTACTCAAGGAAGAGAAATTGTATGCAAAGTTTTCCAAATGTGAATTTTGGATTCAATCAGTACAATTCCTTGGGCATGTGATTGACAAGACCGGTTTACATGTCGATCCCGCTAAAATTGAAGCTATCAAAAATTGGCCAACACCTACCACACCTACAGAAATTCGTCAATTTCTGGGTCTAGCCGGGTATTACCGAAGGTTTATTGAAGGATTTTCCTCAATAGCAAAATCTTTGACCAAGCTAACTCAGAAAAACAAGAAATACGTGTGGGATGAAGACGAAGAAAAAGCTTTCCAAACCCTCAAACAGAAACTTTGTAGTGCTCCTATCCTAGCATTGCCAGACGGGATCGAAGATTTTGTAGTCTATTGTGATGCATCGCACCAAGGTTTAGGTGCCGTGTTGATGCTACATGATAAAGTCATGGCTTATGCTTCAAGAAAACTCAAGGTTCATGAAGAAAATTACACCACTCAGAGTTAGGAGCTGTAGTCTTTGCACTAAAAATCTGGAGGCACTATCTATACGGTACTAGATGTACTGTGTACACCGATCATAAAAGTCTACAACACATTTTGAACCAAAAAGAACTATACATGAGACAACGTCGTTGGTTGGAATTACTAAGTGATTATGACTGCGACATTCGTTACCACCCAGGAAAGGCAAACGTAGTAGCCGACGCCCTGAGCCGAAAGGAACGGGTTAAACCACTACGAGTTCGAGCCTTAGTTTTAACCATAAATTCAAACTTTCCTACTCAAATCCTTCATGCTCAAGCAGAGGCGGTGAAACAAGAAGACATCCAAAAGGAAAAGTTGGATGGCATGATACAAAAGAAATTCGAAACCCGTTCAGACGGAACTCTATGCTTCCAAGGTCGAAGTTGGTTACCACTTTATGGTGGCCTACGAGACTTGATCATGCATGAATCTTACAAGTCCAAATACTCCATACATCCAGGATCTGATAAGATGTATCATGATCTTAAACTACTCTATTGGTTGCCGAACATGAAGGCCGATATTGCAACATACGTTAGCAAATGTCTTACATGCTCCAAAGTAAAAGCCGAACATCAAAAACCATCCGGTCCATTACAACAACTAGAGATTCCTATGTGGAAATGGGAAAGAATTACTATGGACTTCATTACCAAGCTCCCAAAGACATCAAGCGGTTATGACTCCATCTGGGTCATAGTTGATCGTCTCACAAAATCTGCACACTTTATACCAATCAAAGAGACTTACAAAATGGAACAGCTTACTCGACTGTACGTCAAAGAAATAATCTCAAGACATGGTGCACCGATATCCATCATATCTGACCGAGATGGTAGATTTACTTTCAATTTCTGGCAGTCACTCCAAGACGCCTTTGGAACAAATCTAGACATGAGTACAGCGTACCATCCTCATACCGATGGTCAGAGTGAACGAACCATTCAAACACTTGAAGACATGCTTCGAGCTTGTATAATAGACTTTGGAAAAGGATGGGATACTCATCTACCATTAGTCGAATTTTCCTACAACAACAGCTATCATACAAGTATTAAAGCAGCTCCATTTGAAGCACTTCACGGTCGAAAGTGTCGTTCACCTGCTTGTTGGGCTGAAGTAGGAGAAGTTCAACTTACTGGTCCAGAACTCATTCGTGAAACAACAGATAAGATTGTACAAATCAGAAGTCGACTACAAACCGCAAGAGATCGACAGAAAAGTTATGCCGACACACGACGCAGACCCCTAGAATTCCAAGTCGGAGATAGGGTTATGCTAAAGGTATCGCCTTGTAAAGGCTTGATACGATTCGGTAAACGAGGAAAACTAAACCCAAGATACATCGGACCATTCAAAATCCTAGCCAGGGTTGGCCCTGTGGCGTACAGACTTGAGCTTCCATCAGAACTCAGTAGTGTACACCCCACTTTCCATGTATCCAACCTAAAGAAATGCTTGTCAGATGAATCACTAGTGATTCCACTCGATGAAATTCAACTCAATGATGATCTTCAATTTATCGAGGAACCAGTAGAAATCATGGACCGAGAGGTCAAACAACTCAAGCAAAGTCGTATTCCAAATGTCAAAGTTCGTTGGAACTCACGACGTGGTCCTGAATACACATGGGAACGAGAGGACCAGATACGTAAGAAATATCCACATCTTTTTACCAACGAAGCTTCTACTCCCAACGCAAATTGATCTCTGGGACGGAACTCTCATATGGGGTGGAGACTGTAACAATTCACACTTTCAGGTTAATTACTATTCCCGGAAAATTTTACTATTCATTTTCACTATTCATTTTTACTATTTATTTTCCCGAAATTTGATTTTCGTTTCTTGGCCTCGAGTGATAAATCATTTTCATGGCAAATTAAAAGTTTGACATTCATCAGATCATTTTCGTGAAAGTTAATAAGGACTTACACGTTTTAGAGTAAAACGTCATTCAAAAATTCTACGCACAACGAAACACGACCGCGTTAATTTTCCCCGTATCAGAAAAATGTTTGATACACTCATGATTTATTTGAGAATAAATCATGACTGAGAAAAACATGACCAAATAAACCTCGGCCGTGAAAAACTGGAATTTTCATTTTTTAAGCGTTTTTACTCAGCCGTAACTTTAGCCTATACCTGCACTGCGTTTCTAAGACGATTTGAGTTTTCACATTTTTGGAATAAGTCAACATATTTTTCCCTCCTCCTTTGACCAAAAATCATTCCTTGATTTTATAAGTCATTCCTTGATTTTTAGGCTTACGGTTTTATGTCTAAAAGACATTTAATACCAACCGACACTAGACTGAGCCCAGCCTAGACATTATAAGTCATTTTAAATCATTTATATCCTATTAGAAAAGTAACATTTTACTTTTCTCAATTTTACACAATATTCGTACATTTTACGTATTACGCGTTTTAGACCCGTGTTTCCAGTTTTAGCAGGGTTTTACCGCCCCAATGGAACCTACCACTCATTTTATATTTTATTATGGAACATATTGACATGTTTAACCATACTTTCAAGTTCCATATTTTTACGACACACGGTTTTACGTTTTGAGGCTTAATCATTTACGGTTGGCATTTCCCGGAGTCAAAACTCATCCAATATCTTGGATAATATCAAGCAAGGCACACCTAAACCCCCCCCCCCCCCTAGCCCTTGTGAACAGCCATTAGGGGGGGAGTCACCCTTGGTGTGGCTTGATCCTAAGCTAAGTGGTCTTGGATGATGTACATGTGTTTAAGCTTATTATGAAAGCTTTGACAAAGTCTCATTTTGTAACCTCCTCAAAGGACTATAAAAGCCCCCCCCCCCCTCCCCTTTGTGCCATCCACCATCACACACCAAACCACACCACACTTAGCTTTAATTCTTCTAGTTTCAAGCAAGATTCAAGAGCAACTTCAAAGATAGAAACCCTAGTTTGGTTTTAGGTAATCAAAACACTTCCAAACCTTATATACTTTGGTGATTTCTCTTGAGTTTGAATCCACTCAAGTCACCTCAACTTTCATCATCTATCTTTCAAGAATACAAGAGTAGAAAGATTGCATGAAGTGAAGTAGGTTGAAGCTAAAGTCTATCAAAGTCCTTACCTTACATGTTAACTTCCTTTCTTATTTGAAAGCCAAAAGTTGTAAGCCAAACCCTAACATGCTTCTTGTTAAATATCATAATCATATTATTTACATATCATTCATGCTATATTATGTCTTGTATTCATGTCCATGATGTATAAAAATGAGTAAAACAAGTTATTGTAATTGATTGTTAAGATAAGTTATTGAAACAAGTAAACTAGTGACTTTCTTGGTAAAATCTGATCAAAATGGTAAAATTATGATATTAGATCATTACATATTGTAGTAGACGACCTAACAAGGAAACCATAGCAATTTGAACCACCTAAAACGAGTATACGAGTCAAAAGTTATGACCATTTGAAGTTACCAAAACTTTGCGACAAAACTGCCAAAATAGTTTCTGTGACAGAATATAAAACACGCAAAAAGAGGCCTTTCTGGTCCGTTTCATGAAAAAGTTAAAACACGAAAGTTGTCTGGAATCACGTTTTCTTCAAAAACTCAGGGTCACGTCTCCAGAAAACCAATAACGAATGAGATTTTTCTCAGTTTCTTAACAGCTATTTACATATATATAAGTCACTATATAATGGTTATGTTTAAAAAGACCAAAGAGGTCTTATGACCTAGAATGAAGATCACAACAATGGCTAGAGCCAAGGTTGAGTCTCAAGACCATGGAACAATGACCAAAGGTCATGGCAAGGCCATGACTAAATGACCATATAAACTTACTTAGGCGAAAACATGAGCTAAAAGTTGGCGATAACTTGAACATACAATTTGGATCTACTTCATCTAAAAGAACCATGAGATATTACAAGAAATTGTCATACAAGTTATAAGAAACTTACCCTAATAACAATCTTCATGTAAAAATAAACTTTCCTAAGTTTATTCAAATATTGGACATGTAACTTTTCGGATCAAAACTTTTATATATATATATATATATATATATATATATATATATATATATATATATATATATATATATATATATATATATATATATATATATATATATATATATATATTATCAACTACTACAATAGTAGGGAGCCTCATGTGAGGAGTTCATTATGTAAGCCGTCGAGATGAGTTGTGGATTTACGAATTAAAGTGTCATGGCTCCTCGAACATTTACTAACATGACTTCTGAATTATGTCGGCCCGAACGGTAGTAAACGATATATAAACTATACATGTTTCATGAATCATCTTTTTTCAAAGACTTACACTATACATCGTACCACATCATGGACTAAATGCAAGATATATATATATATATATATATATATATATATATATATATATATATATATATATATATATATATATATATATATATATATATATATATAGGCACTTCTTCATATTCTTTACTCAAATCCTAAGTCGCAATATTCTATTATAGGTTGCTCGTAGAAACCTTCACGATCCAACCATTACCTTCATTACTTGCTATCTTACTTAAGGTGAGTTCATAGCCCCACTTTACATTACTTCAATGTTTTACAAACCCTTGGGGGGAATACATGCTATTTTAAACCGAACACAATGCTTTGAAATTGTATGCTGCCTGATTGTTTTATTATTACTAAGTACCTTCCTTGCCAATCCTAGGCCCCATATCATGAACCATTTAATCACTAGTATTAGTGAGCGCGAGTATTGTGAATAGGCCTATTGGGATTGACGAATCCCATTTGTTTGAGCAGATTAGTTCAAACGAATGCACTATATTTGAAACATTAAGTATGACGACAAAGTACTTACCGGGGCAACAAAACCGCCGATTGATATTGGTACCCGTTAACGTATTGGTTGCATGAGCTTAGTATATAATAATAACTGTTTTGTTTTCCAACATAAGTATGAGTCTAATTAACTCATACTACCAACATATTGTGTTCAACCGTTAAACAAACTCTATGAATATCACTCAACCTTTGTGTTGACCTCTTAAGCAAGTATTTCAGGTTCATGATAATCAAGAATGGAGCGGAAGGGCACGTACTAAAGGAAGAAGGCTATAAACTACTTTGTCATTCGATAAAACATCAAAAGACTTTATATTGATGTATTTTGAAACATGGAACCTTTTCGGGACCTAACTATGTAAACTCTAATATGTTTGAATAAATTCGAATGATAACTCTTTTTAAAGCGACTCGGTTAGAGATCGTTTTCTATTATTATGACTGTTGTGTCGTCGAGTAACACCCAAGTTGAATTCCGCTGCATCATGAATTAGGGGTGTTACATTGCTCGCCATATACCCTTAAACAGTAACAAAATACCCTTTGCCTCCTTAGCCACTCTCATTTGCTCTTTTTCAGTTTCAAGCCATGCAACCTACAAAATAATGCATAACATGAAAAAAAAAAAAAAAAAAAAAAAAAAAAAAAAAAAAAAAAAAACATTTTCACAATATGTGGAATTACAGTTACCAATACTAATTCAAAGACAACCACAACAGCAAGTGTAAGACACGAACCTGTTAAGACACGAACCTGTTAAGGTCAAACACGAACACGACCTGTTAACTAATCGTGTCATTTTTCTCAAACACGAACATGACACGAAAATAAACAGGTGCACCTGTTAAGACCTGTTAACATGCATATGACCAAATCGAATGATACAATAACCTGTTAACATGCATACGACCTGTTAAGAACCTGAACTTGAACATGAAACATACAATTTCATTTTCAAAGAGCTGCTCAGCTGCACAGCCTGCACTTGAACTCTTGAAGATGCAAAAGTTCATACATAATGCAAAAGTTCATACAATTTCAAAGTACATAATGCAAGTATGTAAATACATCCCTAATACCCTTATAATCAACAAATGACAAAGGCAATTCATGCCTAATAGTAGCAGCTACAAGCAAATCGCGAAAGGTATTTTGATCAAATCTAGATGACCGTAATGCCACGTCACTATTAAATAGCATTTGACCAACATCATGAAAATTTTTACCAAAACATTTCTCCATGTGTCGCTTAAGATTACCCGTTCCTTGAATACTATCATACATGAAAATAGTATTACACTTTTTGCACTTACATGGCACTTTTTTGCTGCCTTTTACTTTGCCTTTCTCATCTTTGTCAAAGAAATTCCAATAAATAGATCGTTCCTTACGTTTTCTCTTGGCTCCTACTTCCTTTTCCATGGACTCGACCTCATCAGGTTGTGTAGACTCATTATTTTGTGGGTCAATTTCAATACATTCAGAATCCATCTACAAGAAACAACAATACACAATAAGACTCGACACTAATCTGTAAATAACGAGTAAATAAGCAATAACAAGTATCTTAAGCAAATAATCTGATGCAAATTCACCAAATAATTAATAATACAAATACCCAATAATCTATTAATCTTAAGCAAATAAATTTCAAATACCCAAACACCAATCTGAATATCAGATGGGTCGACACCAAATATACCCAAACACCAATCGGAATATCTGATGGGTCGACACTCAACACCAAAAATTCCAGTCACCAAAAATTCCTTACGTTTAATCTTGGTAATGGGTAATGGGTCGACAACAATTAATATGGGTAATGGGTAATGGGTCGACAGTCGACACTCGACAACAATTATATATTTATATGTTTAATCTTAAGCATATATGAGTAATACTAATGGGTCGAATGTATTGAAAACAAACCAAAACATATAGATTTAGAGATCTTACAATTAGTCGATTATTATTTATTGCTTTGTTGTTGAAGCTGCTGCTACTTGCCTCGCCTGTTTACTTCATTACTCATTAGTCATTACTCATTAGTGAGATGAGAGTGTGAGAATGTGATAAACGGATGGAATATTGGAAATAGATCTGGTGGATTTGGAATATGGAAAAAAGGGGGCGGATGGAATATTGGAAAGGGATAAACGGATTTGGAATTTTGGATAAGATAGATTTTTAGGGTATTTAATTATATTATTATATATATATTATAATATTAACAGGTCATAACAGGTATTAACAGGTCAGACCTGTTAATTAACAGGTATTAACAGGCCAGACCTGTTAAGAACTGTTAACAGGTCTGACCTGTTAAGACACGAAACCTGTTAAGGTCAAACACGAAACCTGTTAAGAACAGGTCGTGTCGTGTCGTGTTAACAGGTTTCGTGTCAAAATTGCCGGCCCTACTTTCCCCCTCTCATGACCCTTTATATCAATTAAAAAAATACTTCAAAGTTTAAACTCCTGAGCATCAACATGCATAAAAAATAAATAGAACCATTTAAAGGATTCTTCCTAGAACTTTTTTTGAATAAAAGGCACGTCATTTTAAAATATGAGCTTATGCTTATGAGCTTATTTCCTCCCTAATATAGCAATAATCATTTTAAAATAAACTCGCCCAAACACCCTATAAGTGATTTAGACTTGTAAGCATTTCAAATCTATATTTGAATAACCTATGTCCCTATCTCTTGTTAGAATTCTAAAGTGGAAAGTGCGGTACTCTATAACTGATATAAACGAAATTCAAGTTCTTACTTATAGTAACTAATACGTTTTTTTTATTTGACTCTTATTAACCGATATAAACGCAATTTCAAACACCCCTTCGAAACATTACTGCCTTACTACCTTGGAAGTCACTACTACTTGTTGTTTCAGTCTCTTGGATTTTAGATTCAGTTTTCCATCTACATTTCTTCATATGCAAATGCTACAGCGGCAGATGCTTCACCTTCTTGCTTGTTTCAGTCACTTGTGCCATTTTCAGTTCGGTTCTTGTCCTACCGGCCTCTCTGTTCCGCTCCATATGCAATACGTTATTTCACTATGCAATAGTACTATGCAACGGCAACATTAACTGTCACATAGTGCACCTGTACAATCAAAAGAATACCTTAGTAGAATTACAATCAGGTCTTAGGATTAAATTACAAAGCTGTAGAAGTCAAAATAGAAAAACACACATGAAAACATAAATTTGTAATAAAATTGGCACTCCAGACCCATTTACTTCCCTGCAACTGTGACTTGGCTTGGAATACTCTGATATTTCAGTTGAACAACCATTGATTGTGCATAAAAACAAAGATATAAGTTCCATGTTTGAAAAAATTGTACCTTTTGGTTTAGCTACATTTTAAAGAGAGAAAGCAGAATTTAAGCAATGATCAAACAGTGGTATAAACGTTGATGGGTTTAAAGTCAAAGAATTTACTATCTGGAAAATCAGTTTGTATTAAAAGAAGGCTTGGGCAACTTTCAACCCATTCCATCATGTGCCACAAGAGAGGCACGTGTATAGATGACATGGGTTGCGTTTTAACCTCAACCGAGTAAAACCAAATATTTGTAGGTTACTTATGTTGAAAGTCTCCCAAAGTCTAACCTTAACAAGTTCCAAGGAAAAAAGAATAATAAGCGTTTGTTTGAGAGAAAGGCAACCATTGTATAGTGTTTTGTTAAGGAATTAACAAAATTCCACAGTTTTGGCTATGAATGCATATTCGAAAGGAAACGACTGTTTTTCAACAGAGTGCTAGTGCACAAACTTTTATTATAAATCAAGTAAAAGAATGGATACACGTGCGTAATTTTACTAACTCATATTATTTGTTCCCATCACTACACAATATTAATACATAAAATATATCAATATAAGTTATTAAGAAAAGAATAAGAACATACTTGTATGCAAGACTCGTAGCTAATTTTGCACCATCAGCTGCATCTATAATGCTTAGAAAATTGTGCATTGCAACCTGCAAAGAAAAATAGATAATCTTGTTACGATCTATATGTTTAGTGCAGCTAATAATACCTTTCAAAGGCACGTACAAAAACCTTTTTTTTAGTAAGATTGAAAGCTTTTTAATATATAAATAAGTATTACTAAACCATGTAACAACCCGTGTCACTTCTTCTTGACACAATACTAACAACCCCAATAAACATTACCTTAGTTTTAATTGGTGTCGCTTCTCTTGGCATCGTACAAAAACACAACCATGTATAGGCATGTGCAATGAGCATATATCAAAATGGAATGTAGCCCTGTGTAAACTGGACTAAGGTACAACATCACAAGAAATTCGAAATATAAGTTTAAGTCCCTTATTAGTAGGAGACAACGTGTACTCAAAAATGAAATTTTACTCATAATGTTTTTTTTATATATTTCCCAAGTTCAACACTTTAAGCAAACTTTTTTAGTTTGTAACAGTTTCATTACTACTTTAGTAACTTGTTTAGAGGCTAAAGAAAGCAAACTTTAATCAATTATATTTATTACTAACATGCTTTTGGATTATGCAAGCTTTTCTCTTGACCGGTTAAACATAAAACATAACCTGAATTGACGATACTTTAGCTTCCTCTTTTGCTCCAACATCAAACTCATCTGAAAACATTGACGGTGAACAAAAAAAAGAGCAATAAGCTTCAGAACCAAGACTAAACAATATGAAACAAAGGACTCAATCGATATTCTTCAACTTCATTAACTTGACTTTTAAGGTTGAAAATGCATATAGCTGTTGGGTGAAGTATAACGTTTGCCGTTGTATCATTGCCCTATGAATTGGTCCATGGAGGTAGTGAGTCATCTGAGGCTCATGTTACTTCAGGGTTTGCAATTGAATAAAAAGGAGCATGTATTTAAAAGCGGATAAACAGTTTGGCTAATTTCCAAACAGAGGTGGTAATTATCATTCTAACCTTGGTATCAGCTAAAGTATTGTGAACCAAATTGTTTATATATGTTTTAAAAGTCGATTATTGATAAAGGTATGTAATTAAATAACCCCTGCCATTCTGTTTGGAAATAATGTTTTGAAATCCATACAAAAACCAAAAAACCACTTTGGCTAATGGTTTTTGTATGGATTTTGTAATCACAACTATCATGTTTAAAACTTCAAGCAAATGAATTGACATGTAAATATACTCATAAAAGAACCAATAAAGTTAATACGCCAAAACAATAGAAAAACTTGATGCTCACTTTAATATCGACTGGACTTATATGAACACTCTCTAGTCTCAGCTCTGTATGGGCGAGTCCATGACTGTGTAAGTAATTTACCTGAGGTAAAAAACAAACATAAACATTCAACATCCTTCTGATGCCTTGGCCATACTATAACTGTATATATGTTTGTGTGTGCGCACAGACACATATACAAACAAAGAGAGTAACAGATACAACATACTCAAATAAGTAGTTCTCGCATCACAAGTCGGGTAACACGCAGCTGGCGAGTAACAGCAGGACCACCAACTGTATCATCTCCCACCCTTATCATAGAATCTTCATCTAAAGCAAGAGTAGCTTCTAATGTTGGGAGCCACTGGCATAGCCAATGCCTCAAAGAAAAACTACCATGATACTGATCATCGGACTGACACATGATCAAGCATCAACATCATAGAACCCAAGACTTTCTATATACGCAGTAGTGTAGTACATGTTCAACTAACCTTGGTATCAACCTCTATTTTAACAGCATTATCTCCTGTATCCGCAACACCATTATCAGTCATAGGGCCACAACAGCCATAGCTTCAATTGCATAAGCATCCGCTAGCCCTTCCATATATTATTTGTTCATGTTGTACAAATAAATAAGGAGCCTTATACTGCAAGAAAAAACACATACTAAGGGAGTGTTTGGATATGCATTTTAATTTTCATTACGTGATATTGAGTATGAAAAATGTGTAGAAAAGTTGTGTTAGAACAATTGTAGAAATCGATCAGAAGTCATAGTTTGCAGCCTAAGTTCTCTATTACCCCCACTAAAAATGTGTAACACCCCCAATTCATGGTTGCAGCGGAATTCAAACTGGGTGTTACTCGACGGCACAATAGTCACAATAATAGAAAACGAACTCTAATTGAGTCGTTTTAAAAGATTTATCATTCAAATTGTATAAATATCAGAGATTACAAAATGAGGTCCCAGATGGTTCCATGTTTACAATTTACATTAAATGAGTTTTTGAATGATAATAAAATTTATAGCCCTCTTGAGTATCCGTGCCCTTCCGTGCCATCCTTGATCGTCATGAACCTGAAATACATGCTTGAGAGATCAACACAAAGGTTGAGTGATATTCATAGAGTTTGTTTAATGTTTGAACACAATATGTTGGTAGTGTGAGCTATAGACTCACACCAATGTTTGGAAAACAAAGATGGGCCACGTTGTTATACGCCCGGAACAGTTATTATCAAATACTAAGCTTATGACACCAAAACGTTAACGGGTACCAATATCGATCGGCGGAGTTATCCCGGTAGGTACTTTGCCGTCATACCTAATGTCTCAAATATTAATGCATTTGTTTGAACTTAGTTAATACAAATGGGATTCGTCAATCCCAATAGGCCTATTCACAATATTCGCGCTCACTATTTCTAGTGATTAAATGGTTCATAATAAGGGATCTCGGTTTGGCAAGGATTGTACTTAGTGATAATAAAACAATAAGGCAAGCATACAATTTAAAAACATTGTGCTCGGTTAAAAATAGCATGTATTCCCCCCAAGGGTTTGTAAAACAATTAAGTAATGGAAAGTGGGGCTATGAACTCACCTTGAGTTGGATAATGTATAATGAGAATGATGGATATGCCGTAAGAACTTCTACGAGCAACCTAGAATAATCGTTGCAACTTAGGTTTGGAATAATGTCTAAGGAAACATAAATGTGCCAATATATGTCTTGCACTTAGTCCATGATGTGGTATGATGTATAGTGTAAGTCTTTGAAAAGAAATGGTTCATGAAACATGTATAGTTTATATATCGTTTACTACTGTTCGGGCCGACATAATTCAGAAGTCATGTTAGTAAACGTTCGAGGAGCCAGGACACTTTAATTCGTAAATCCACAACTCATCTCGACGGCTTACATAATGAACTCCTCACATGAGGCTCCCTACTATTGTAGTAGTTGATAAAGTATATATATATATAAGTTTTGATCCAAAAAGTTACATGTCTAATATTTGAATAAACTTAGGAAAGTTTATGATTTCATGAAGATTGTTATTAGGGTAAGTTTCTTATAACTTATATGACAATTTCTTGTAATATCTCATGATTCTTTAGATGAAGTAGATCCAAGTTGTATGTTTAAGTTATCGCCAACTCTTGTTCATGTATTTGTCTTGGTAAGTTTATATGATCGTTAGCTCATGTTTTCGCCTTGGTATGTATATATGGTCTTAACTCATGTTTTCGCCTTGGTATGTTTGTATGGTCTTAACTCATGTTTTCGCCTTGGTATGTTTGTATGGTCTTAGCTCATGTTTTTGCCTTGGTATGTTTATATGGTCTTTAGCCATGGCTTTGCCATGACCTTTGGTCATTGTTCCATGGTCTTGAGACTCAACCTTGGCTTTAGCCATGGTTGTGGTCGTGAATCTAGGTCATAAGACATCTTTGGTCTATATAAACCATAACCTTTATATAATGACTTTGGTCTAAAAATGGGCTGTTAAGAATTTGAAGAAAATATCACTCGGAAAGTGTTTTCAGGGCTTGAGCTTCTTTAGTCCTGAACGAAAACGTCGTTCCGGACAACTTTTGTGTTTTAACTTTTTGATGAATCGGACCAGAAGGGTGACTTTCAAAATGGCAGAATGCAAAACAGTAGGTATCGGCAGTTTCGGCGTTTTGGTTTTGCTAACTTCAAATGGTCATAACTTTTGACTCGGATACTCGTTTTGGGTGATTCAAATTGCTATGTTTTCCTTTTGAAGTCCTTTATAACAGTAAGTAAGTTTCCAATATCATAGTTGTACTATTTTGGTCGTGGTTCTCCATAAAAGTCACTAGTTTACTTGTTTAAATAACATAAGTTAACAATCATTTGTAATAACTTGTTTTACCCATTTTTATACATCATGGACATGATCACAAGACAAAATATAGCATGAATGATATGTAAATAACATGAATATGATATTTAAGCAAGGAAGTGTATTAGAGTTGGCTTACAACTTTGGCTTTCTACAAAGAAAGGTAAGTTAACATGTAAGGTAAGGACTTTGATAGACTTTAGCTTCACCCTACTTCACTTCAAGCAATCTTTCTACACTTGTATTCTTGAAAGAGAGATGATGAAAGTTGAGGTGACTTGAGTAGATTCAAACTCAAGAGAAATCACCAAAGTTCTAAAGATTGGAAGTAGTTTTGATGAATCAAAACCAAACTAGTGTTTATGTGTTGTTATAGCTCTTGATTTCTTGAATAAAACTTGAATAAAGAGTGTTTGTGTTTGTTTTGTGTTATGAACGACTACAAGAGGGGTAGGAGGGTTATATAGGGCCTTGAGGAGGTGCTAGGAAGGTGTTAGGAAGGTGTAGTGAGGAGGTGCAAGAGTTGGGATATTTTAGAAGCTTATTGAAGAAGTTTAGACACATGCATGCTTCCTAGAGCTTAAGGCTTGAAATCAAGCCACATGGGTGATGAATCCCCCCCCCTATAGTCGGCCAAGGCTGATCTAGGGTGACTAGATGAGTAGTCATGGTCTTATCTAAGTTACGGAGTGAGTTTTGGTCCCGGTAATCGTTAACGGTAAGTCGTTAAGTCATGAAACTTAAAATCGGGTATCCTAAAAATATGAAACTTATAAATATGTTAGAACTTATTAATATAAACTATCTTAGCATATATAATGAGTGATAAGTTCTATCGGGTTGCTTAAACGCTGTTAAAACTGGAAATCCGGGTCTAAAACGCGTAATACGTAAAACGTACGAATATTGCGTAAAATTGAGAAAAGTAAAATGTTACTTTTCTAATAAGATAAAAATGATTTAAAATGACTTAGAATGTCTAGACTGGGCTCAGTCTAGTGTCGGTTGGTATTAAATGTCTTTTAGACATCAAATCGTAAGCCTAAAAATCAAGGAATGACTTATAAAATCAAGGAATGATTTTTGGTCAAAGGAGGAGGGAAAAATATGCTGACTTTTTCTAATAAGTTGAAAACTCAAATCGTATTAGAAACGCGGTGCAGGTATAGGCTAAGGTTACGGCTGAGTAAAAACGCTTAAAAACTGAAAATTCCAGTTTTTCACGGTCGAGGCTTATTTTGGTCATGTTTTTCTCAGTCATGATTAATTCTCAAATAAATCATGAGTGTGTCAAACTTTTTTCTGATGCGGGGTCACTTAACGCGGTCGAGTTTCGTTGTGCGTAGAATTTTTGAATGACGTTTTACCCTAAAACGTGTAATTCCTTATTAACTTTCACGAAAATGAGCTTATGAATGTCAAACTTTTAATTTGTCATGGAAATGATTTATCACTCGAGGCCAAGAAACAAAAATCAGATTTCGGGAAAATTTCGGGAAAACTGAATAGTAACAGTGAATGGTGAAATTTTCCGGGAATAGTAATTAACCTGAAATTGCGAATTGTTACAGTCTCTACCCCTTACGGGGAACTTCGTCCCGAAGTTCTATGTGTGTCATATGTTGGAGTGGTGCTGATGAAGAAGTGTGGTTACTTATGAGGACTAAAGTCTGGGATTACTAGTGATGCAGTTTGATTTGTCATTTCAGTGTATAGTGTAGGATGAGGCTTACTTTTATGTAGGAAAGGTATGGTAATAGTCGAATATTAAAGGAAATTGATATAGCGGTCGAATATTAATAGGAATTGAGATAGTAATTGCAATCATAGCCTAGTAGGTAATCGGTTGTTGTACCTAGTGTTTATTGACTTCATACTTATGTTATTTCGGATACAAATAAGCCCACTTGTTTATAATTCTTTATTTACATAGAGAGGCATCCCAAACAATGTAAATAGGGGAATATAAACTTATGGTTCGGTGATTTACAATTTCTTTATTTAAATGAAAAGGCATCCCAATCCATTCAAATAATTACAAATCATCCTACTTAAGAATTCCCAACACAACATTCACAATTAGCCGGTGAGTTACAAGGTAGTGTATTACGAGATGATACTGGTGTTCCAAAAGTACAAAATGAATATTCAATCTTGTAAAGCTGATGAGGGTACTTGTGGTGTAACTATGGATGATTTGAGCTTTTAAAAGTGCCTCAAGATCTGTTAATGAGCTTGTGTTTGCCACGGTTATGAAGATAATGTTGTGATATGTTGATAAACAAAAGTGCGTAGTGTATGCTTAACATTAATATTGGTAGAGATGTCAAATTTGCTTTAAAATTTTAAGAGATTTTAAAGGTTTATGACGGAATGGTATCCTTAGGACCTAAACAGGATAGTACTTCTACAGGATGAAGAGAAGAATTGATAACTATCCCAAGATAGTAGTTCGGATTATCTCATAAATGAAAATTTTCAAGAATGAATTTAGATCATACAAATAAGGTGTTAAGATCTTGCTGAGTGGTAAGGCACTATCGTGTCTCTAGATTGTTTTAATGAATTCTGGTGGTTTATCGTGTTCATGTAGGAAATCAATCTAAACATAACCCTAATACAACTATTCTCAGTATTTGAAAATTTTAAGTCGAATATAGTTAGTCAGACTATATTCCACTGTCCCTAGGTTAAATATAGGTGACTAGTCTATATTTAGCCAAGGTTCGATAAAATTTTCAAATACCTAAATTAGGTATACTTTTGATATGTCCGTTGCTTTCGGGAAACTGTCCACTAAACAAAGGCGATGTCAAACCCTTCAATTGCAAGTCTCGGCCATATAAGACTTGTAACGTATGTTTTCATATTCCATTGCATAGAAGATAGTACGGGTAGGTACGTGTGGAAAGGAAGTTTTAAGTAATTCTAAAACAGTCCATACTTGGCCAGGATCACGAACTTTTAACAATGAAGGTTTCAGAAGAAAACTTTGATGAATGCAGAGAAAGTTCAGCTTTTGTCGATGATGGATTAGTTTGTCCTTTAGAAATCTCATATTTCTTGTTTGGAAATCGATAGATTGTGATGGGTTTTTGATATCATATGAAATGATATTGATGATGTGATGGAATAATTCCAGAGACCATTACGTAAATCACAATGTCTCCGAAGTAGATTAGACCATTGTGCAATTCACAATGTCTTGGAAGTAGGTTAGACCATTGTGTGACTCAAAACATTTGAGAAATGATTAAGACCATTGTATCATACAATGTCCGGTAAATAGAAAAGACCATTGTAATCAGTTACAATGTCTTGGACATAAAATGTTGGAGTAGGAACATGATTGGGAGAATCTGGTTGTGTCGTAATGCCCTAGAATAGGCGTACGCAGATATGTTTATTCCATTGTTTAGATAAATGATTGAAAATAAACCGAGTTTATATATCAATATACTAATATGTTCATGTAGTATAAAATGCTTACGGGGAAATGCTCAATTATGTTTAGGGTACATATATTAATATGTAATTATGTTTGTGTAGCATAAAAATGTCTACGGAGAAGTGCTCAAAATGGGTATATATGAATATACTAATATGTTTGTGTAGCATAACATGCTTACTAAGTCCATAATTGTCTGCAGGATGGAAGACACGGAGAGCAGAAGGCTATAAAAAAATGTTTTTGCTTGTAATTGTAGTTATAGTTTAGGTCTCAATTAGACCCGTTTCTCTATAACCATGGCTCTGGTACTAATCTGTAACACCCCCAATTCATGGTTGCAGCGGAATTCAAACTGGGTGTTACTCGACGGCACAATAGTCACAATAATAGAAAACGAACTCTAATTGAGTCGTTTTAAAAGATTTATCATTCAAATTGTATAAATATCAGAGATTACAAAATGAGGTCCCAGATGGTTCCATGTTTACAATTTACATTAAATGAGTTTTTGAATGATAATAAAATTTATAGACCTCTTGAGTATATGTGCCCTTCCGTGCCATCCTTGATCGTCATGAACCTGAAATACATGCTTGAGAGGTCAACACAAAGGTTGAGTGATATTCATAGAGTTTGTTTAATGTTTGAACACAATATGTTGGTAGTGTGAGCTATAGACTCACACCAATATTTGGAAAACAAAGATGGGCCACGTTGTTATACGCCCGGAACAGTTATTATCAAATACTAAGCTTATGACACCAAAACGTTAACGGGTACCAATATCGATCGGCGGAGTTATCCCAGTAGGTACTTTGCCGTCATACCTAATGTCTCAAATATTAATGCATTTGTTTGAACTTAGTCAATACAAATGGGATTTGTCAATCCCAATAGGCCTATTCACAATATTCGCGCTCACTATTTCTAGTGATTAAATGGTTCATAATAAGGGATCTCGGTTTGGCAAGGATGGTACTTAGTGATAATAAAACAATAAGGCAAGCATACAATTTAAAAAAACATTGTGCTCAGTTAAAAATAGCATGTATTCCCCCCAAGGGTTTGTAAAACAATTAAGTAATGGAAAGTGGGGCTATGAACTCACCTTGAGTTGGATAATGTATAATGAGAATGATGGATATGCCGTAAGAACTTCTACGAGCAACCTAGAATAATCGTTGCAACTTAGGTTTGGAATAATGTCTAAGGAAACATAAATGTGCCAATATATGTCTTGCACTTAGGCCATGATGTGGTATGATGTATAGTGTAAGTCTTTGAAAAGTGATGGTTCATGAAACATGTATAGTTTATATATCGTTTACTACTGTTCGGGCCGACATAATTCAGAAGTCATGTTAGTAAACGTTCGAGGAGCCAGGACACTTTAATTCGTAAATCCACAACTCATCTCGACGGCTTACATAATGAACTCCTCACATGAGGCTCCCTACTATTGTAGTAGTTGATAAAGTATATATATATATATATATATATATATATATATATATATATATATATATATATATAAGTTTTGATCCAAAAAGTTACATGTCTAATATTTGAATAAACTTAGGAAAGTTTATAATTTCATGAAGATTGTTATTAGGGTAAGTTTCTTATAACTTATATGACAATTTCTTGTAATATCTCATGGTTCTTTAGATGAAGTAGATCCAAGTTGTATGTTTAAGTTATCGCCAACTCTTGTTCATGTATTTGTCTTGGTAAGTTTATATGGTCGTTAGCTCATGTTTTCGCCTTGGTATGTATATATGGTCTTAACTCATGTTTTCGCCTTGGTATGTTTGTATGGTCTTAACTCATGTTTTCGCCTTGGTATGTTTGTATGGTCTTAACTCATGTTTTCGCCTTGGTATGTTTATATGGTCTTAACTCATGTTTTTGCCTTGGTATGTTTATATGGTCTTTAGCCATGGCTTTGCCATGACCTTTGGTCATTGTTCCATGGTCTTGAGACTCAACCTTGGCTTTAGCCATGGTTGTGGTCTTGAATCTAGGTCATAAGACATCTTTGGTCTATATAAACCATAACCTTTATATAATGACTTTGGTCTAAAAATGGGCTGTTAAGAATTTCAAGAAAATATCACTCGGAAAGTGTTTTCAGGGCTCGAGCTTCTTTAACCCTGAACGAAAACGTCGTTCCGGACAACTTTCGTGTTTTAACTTTTTGATGAATCGGACCAGAAGGGTGACTTTCAAAATGGCAGAATGCAAAACAGTAGGTATCGGCAGTTTCGGCGTTTTGGTTTTGCTAACTTCAAATGGTCATAACTTTTGACTCGGATACTCGTTTTGGGTGATTCAAATTGCTATGTTTTCCTTTTAAAGTACTTTATAACAGTAAGTAAGTTTCCAATATCATAGTTGTACTATTTTGGTCGTGGTTCTCCATAAAAGTCACTAGTTTACTTGTTTAAATAACATAAGTTAACAATCATTTGTAATAACTTGTTTTACCCATTTTTATACATCATGGACATGATCACAAGACAAAATATAGCATGAATGATATGTAAATAACATGAATATGATATTTAAGCAAGGAAGTGTATTAGAGTTGGCTTACAACTTTGGCTTTCTACAAAGAAAGGTAAGTTAACATGTAAGGTAAGGACTTTGATAGACTTTAGCTTCACCCTACTTCACTTCAAGCAATCTTTCTACACTTGTATTCTTGAAAGAGAGATGATGAAAGTTGAGGTGACTTGAGTAGATTCAAACTCAAGAGAAATCACCAAACTTCTAAAGATTGGAAGTAGTTTTGATGAATCAAAACCAAACTAGTGTTTATGTGTTGTTATAACTCTTGATTTCTTGAATAAAACTTGAATAAAGAGTGTTTGTGTTTGTTTTGTGTTATGAACGACTACAAGAGGGGTAGGAGGGTTATATAGGGCCTTGAGGAGGTGCTAGGAAGATGTTAGGAAGGTGTAGTGAGGAGGTGCAAGAGTTGGGATATTTTAGAAGCTTATTGAAGAAGTTTAGACACATGCATGCTTCCTAGAGCTTAAGGCTTGAAATCAAGCCACATGGGTGATGAATCCCCCCCCCCCTATAGTCGGCCAAGGCTGGTCTAGGGTGACTAGATGAGTAGTCATGGTCTTATCTAAGTTACGGAGTGAGTTTTGGTCCCGGTAATCGCTAACGGTAAGTCGTTAAGTCATGAAACTTAAAATCGGGTATCCTAAAAATATGAAACTTATAAATATGTTAGAACTTATTAATATAAACTATCTTAGCATATATAATGAGTGATAAGTTCTATCGGGTTGCTTAAACGCTGTTAAAACTGGAAATCCGGGTCTAAAACGCGTAATACGTAAAACGTACGAATATTGCGTAAAATTGAGAAAAGTAAAATGTTACTTTTCTAATAAGATAAAAATGATTTAAAATGACTTATAATGTCTAGACTGGGCTCAGTCTAGTGTCGGTTGGTATTAAATGTCTTTTAGACATCAAACCGTAAGCCTAAAAATCAAGGAATGACTTATAAAATCAAGGAATGATTTTTGGTCAAAGGAGGAGGGAAAAATATGCTGACTTTTTCTAATAAGTTGAAAACTCAAATCGTATTAGAAACGCGGTGCAGGTATAGGCTAAGGTTACGGCTGAGTAAAAACGCTTAAAAACTGAAAATTCCAGTTTTTCACGGCCGAGGCTTATGTTGGTCATGTTTTTCTCAGTCATGATTAATTCTCAAATAAATTATGAGTGTGTCAAACATTTTTCTGATGCGGGGTCACTTAACGCGGTTGAGTTTCATTGTGCGTAGAATTTTTGAATGACGTTTTACCCTAAAACGTGTAATTCCTTATTAACTTTCACGAAAATGAGCTTATGAATGTCAAACTTTTAATTTGTCATGGAAATGATTTATCACTCGAGGCCAAGAAACAAAAATCAGATTTTGGGAAAATTTCGGGAAAAATGAATAGTAAAAGTGAATAGTGAAATTTTCCGGGAATAGTAATTAACCTGAAATTGCGAATTGTTACAAAATGCGCAAATGCAAGATTCCCCATAAGCTCTTATTGAATATTTCATCAACTTACACACCCCGTTTTTGTTTTATCAAGTATTTATTTTTGACTACTTTTATCTTGTTCTTGTAAGTTTTGGCAGCTGTTAGATTGATCTACCATAGACACAAAAACGACGGTAAAATAATAGTACTAAAAAAGATGATAACAAAGTCAAGCATGTGCTATGTTTGCAAAAAGTTCCAAGGTTATCTCAAATCATGTTTGCAAAAAGTGTAGCCCAAATACAACTGATGTCTTAATTGGGTGTTGCTCCATATAACGGTAAGATTATAAATCCATGGACATGTAAATCAGAAACTAAAATTGTTACCCAAATCAGTATAGACACCAACATACCTGCCACCGATCTTTGTGGACTGCCATTGTCTAAACCCGTGTCGTTATGAGCTGTACCGCCACACATATTCACACCTGTCAAATTATGGGAACAAAATATGGCAAGAAGTTAAACACATAATGGCACATTCTAACGACATAAGAATTTGTGCATCCTATAATGCTAACACACATCACCTCCGGTTAAACGACATGTAGGTGTGGAACGATTGTCAGTGATAACATAGTTTGATCTAGAAGCATTCGTAAAAGGATTTGTGCAAGAAGAGTAGCTATCATGTTTGGTTATAATGTTTGGTTACCTGTAATTAGTAAACTATCTTTCAGGCTTTCCATCTGCCAAAACCGGAACTACAACTCTTCTAGGCTTTCCCTAGAAGAACAACCTGATAAATAACAAAAACCACATGTAAAAGCTTACCATACAGATTTATAAAATCAAATACATACATCTAAACTTAAAAATACACAATCAAAACCATGCAATTAGGTCCTGGTGGCTCAACTGCAGTTATTGCAATTGTCATCTATGGCAAAAATCTATGGGTGGAAAATATAGAAGATTACATAGCTATGAAACTCATTCAAGAGATATAAACCCATACTGACCCTCTTGAAGAACAGGTTCAAACTTAAACATCAATCGCTCGACATAATTTTTTCTGCAAAAAAGAGAGCACAAAAAATTGAATGGTAAATAAAACCAATAAAATAAATTATGAACAACTGTTAGACAAACTAAAAAAAGCTATAAAATATACAAACGAACCTAAAAAATCGACTGTGTAGAGAAGCTCAGATATGGGATTCATGGTTAAACGACCTAAAGAAAACATAAAAACACAAACACACTGAGAAATCGAATGGTTAATTTGATTCGATTTCAAATATAATTAAACCATAATTAAACTTGTTTCCAAAATTGATGAAGATGAAGATTGGTGGCTATTGATGCTTATGATCAGTGTGGTGTGGTTATTTAGGAAAAATATACCTTTACAAAACAATGTATGCTGCCTTACAGAATGATTACCTTCGGTATTTATAGATTTAAATTAGGGTTTAGGAATTTGAATTGATTTGAATGATAAAATTGGAATCAATTCAAAATTAGAGAGTGAAATCAGGATACCGAAATTAATGTGATATGATTTTCAAATGTATAACTGATTGAAGTGATTAATTGTGAGAGGATAAGGAAACCATATATCACATAAAAGCGGATGCAGAGAAATCAGGGGGAGCGGGGGAAAAGTTGTGTGTTGAAACCTAAATTCTTGCCTTTATGGCTTTTATTTTTGAAACATATTCACAAAAACCAATTTGGTCTAGTGGTTGCATGGTTGGTTGTTTACATGGGAGACCGGGGTTCGATTCTTGTAAGTGTCAAATTTTTTAATACATTTCCGGAAATTTACTGAAATTGGAGTGCAGACTGGGCATTCCACGTAGGCAATCGAAATATTAAAATGTTGTTGACTGGACAATAGACATGATGAGTCAGCATTATCTGCTTCATGTACAACCTTCAAAGCTTCAAGTGCAACTCATAGTTAGCCTCTTTTATATATATATATATATATATATATATATATATATATATATATATATATATATATATATATATATATATATATATATATATATATATATATATATATATATATATATATATGCATGCTTGCTTGCTATTAGTTACAATTTCATGTTTTATGTTTTCTACTCCAGTCCGAGCTTTCGCGATTTCGCCGCTCGGACTGCGGGGGAGTGTTAGAAGGGATATTCGGCCCAAGCCCGACTTGTGGGTTTGTGGTCCATTAGGGATTCTTGATGCAGTTGCATTATAAATATCGTATCAATAAACAATATCTTGACTCTTGAGTGTGGGAAAACAATGTAGTCGATATACCATCTTACAAAATTTACTAGGGATATATGTTTACCCAAAATCTTCCAAGCTTCAAACTCTTGAAAACACTAGTATCTTTCGTAAGATTTTGAAAGTAAAATATGCAAGTAAAAGTGTGTGTCGTTGGTTTATATGGAGCTTTGAGGTGGGGTCGTGGGTGTTTCGAAGAAAGGGGCAGGAACAAGGACCATGTGGTCATCTCAAGAAGTCTTATCATGCCATTATGTGTGAGTAAGAGAGTTATGAGTTGAAGTCCATAATTGTGAGTAAAGGGTGTTTGTTCGGGTTTATATAAGCCCCTAAGCGTTGGTATGGTATAAGCCCGTTAGTAATTTTAATGACTTTTTATGGAGTGTGTTCCATGTCTTACTGAGTTTAAATGTAGGTTGCGGTGTCCCGGTTGAACACTAGCTATAATACCTAAAGCTTAAGCCCTTTAATTTAATGTGCAAGAAGATTTGTGCACAAAATAAAGTACTATACAACCTGACATTGTACACCAAATGAAGTGAAAATATGAAAATTCATTTATCCGAGTAATGAGTCCTATGATTTAATGTGGAGTCATAAAGAAGTGAAAATATGAAAGGGTAACCATTAATATAAGAAAACAAAAAGATTATAACCCCTTCATCTCTTTGCCTCCCATGACTTACAACTTACAAGCAAACCACACTAAACCATTATATAAAGAGTTGTGTGAGAATGTGTAATTAGTTGGCGGTGGAGGTGGCGATGGCACGGAAGGATCGGTTCCATCTACAGATGTGAAATGATTAAAAAAGGACTTGATTAAGTTTAATCTCTGTATCCATACACATGCGTGTGTGTAGATACATAAGTGTGTATGCATGTATAAAGGGCCGGTGTTGGACAAGGGCTGGCTGGGCCATCGCCCAGGGCCCAAGATTTTGGAGGGGCACCATTTTTTGAAGTCCATTTATATATATAATAGATCCAAGAAGCCTTTTCTCAGCTCAAATTTAAAAGTTAGTCACAAAAACCAATATATGAGACCCTTTTTCCGGTCCAACTTCAAAGTTTATCAACATAATAACGTTTAGGGTCCTTTTTTCAGTTAAATTCAAATTCAGTTGCATCATTGCATGCCACTACTGGTCCTATCATGTCTTTTATTTGTATGAAAATATAAAACAATTGCATTTTTATATACTAGACAATCGACGTTAAACAAAATGACTCTATTGTGATATGAGTGACTATTTTGGCTATAATCAAGGGGCATATTTTTTTTATTGCCCAGGGCCTTCGAAATCCACGGGACGGCCCTGCATGTATATATGGATATCATGTATGTGCCTATGTCTACATGAAAATCAGAATTAGGACATGATACAATGCATGTATATGTAGTAGACGTACAATATTTTGAGACTTCTAAATATAGATGTCCTAAATATATTATAAGGTAGTATAGATGTACAAGTAAAGATAATGCATATCTCAATATCTTGATGGCCGTGAGTAGGGGTGTCATTCGGGTCGGGTTGGTCGGGTTCGGGTCACACGGGTCGGGTCGAAGTCGGGTCACGCTTAAAAAAACATACCCGAACCCGATCCTATTTGAACTCGGGTTGGTCGGTTCGGGTCAAATCGGGTCGGGTTCTGGTCTGTGCCATTTATATAATCCCAAAATTTAATTTCCTAAAAAGCATGACTGCCACACAAACCAAATATAACCAATCTCGTAAGAACTTATATTGAACCATAATGTAACTTACAATGAGTTTGACCAGAGTTTTCATATAGAGCAAATTATATTTGCATATGTTTCCTTGTTCCTAGCCTCTCAACGAGTTTGGCATTTCGTATCAATAAATTTCTCTTAGCCATTCACAAGAGAATAGTACGTTGCGTACAAGGAATTAGAAGAACATTCTATTTAGTATAGGCATCATAGATGTAAACTATGAACTAGATGAATCTTATTACTCCGTAGATCATTCATATATTATTTTAGAATTGGATGAATCTAACGTAACCTTGATAATATGCGCCATATGACTATATTTTTTTTATATCAAATTGAATACAAATGGGCCTAAATACTAGGAATGGACTAATTAATAATTTGGACCTATAATAAATAAAAGCTGAGTACACATACGCACACCACAGCAGGAGAAAAAAAAAACAAAAAAAAAAAAAACAAAACTCGGGTTAGTCGGGTTGACCCGAACCCGAATAGGCAACTATTTTGAACCCGATACCCGACTCTAGTTCGTAATCCGGTTAGTCGGGTTGACCCGATTGACCCGAGTAACCCGACCCGAGTATCCTTATTCGGGTTCGGATCTGGGTCGGGTCGGGATTTATGACACCCCTAGCCGTGAGGGCCGTTGTTACCATTTTTCTTAAACAAAATCATACGTTTTGTTTGTTGACTTTAGTTTACATATAATGTAGTAGACTATAAGAATAGGGTTTTGCTAACAACAACCCTTAGGGTTGTTATTAACTAGTTTTCAAAATTTTTGGCAAGACAATACAAAATGTCAAAACAAAATCATTCAAAATCATCGAAAATTACTAATCATCTCCTAAATTTCTCACATATAAATTCAGTTCACTCTTCCTATTAGCCATTTTAGCGAAAAATACGTAGCATGTTTCTCACTCTGTCTTAATATTAGCGACTTTTTTATGAAAAGTGTGTTGTTATCAAGACGGCGTTCATGCATATTTGAAAGGGTGGTGTGTCATACATCCTTGAAATTTGATTTTACCTCTGCTCCAAAGCGTCGGAAACAGCAAAAGGCAATGTAACTGTAACTGAATAATTCTGGTGGATGGTACAGTTGGGGTGAAATGGGTATTGAAGAAGACGATGAGTTGCATAATGGGAATATTGTTGATGATATAAATTTGTGGGAAGGTGTTTCTTAAAATGCGTAACGGACCACAAAGACAACTGGAAGAAAGGCGGTGAGTGAGATAATGAAAAAGAGTGAAGGGCTAGTTTGGGTTTATGGGTTGTGTGAAGAAGAGGATTTGTTGGCCTATTGTGTTGTGTGGTGTAATGTGTAGTAGCCCAAAAGGATAGCGGGCCATTACAAACGGACCTCACATTTATTGTGGAAAACATGCAAGCATTAAGGTTTCCTTAGCGACACTAGCTAGAGTCCGAGAGAGAAATTTTTATTTTATTTTTTATGATTGTATATTGTGTGTGGATATAAGTTAGGGGTATTTTTAATAATAAAAAAATGAAAAAAAAAATGTTTAAGTAAAGAGAGAAAGTGTTACAGGAGTTGGAAAAGATGAGGGTAAGAGAGAAAAAGTGGTCATGTGAATCTGATGTAGCGAGCGAAAATCGGCAAACATCGTTTCAACTTAATTTTTTTTTCTCTTCCATAAACATTTTCCTTCAATATTTGCAACACATTCTTTCTCGAGAGAATTACATACATCCCCACTACAAGGCTATTAATTACATATTTTCCTGCTCAAACTTTATAATTACAAATATACCCAATTCTCATCTATGTAACGTCACTTAAAATTTCTTTTCTCTTAACGGGCCTTTATCGCATTTTAATGGGCCTAACTCACAAAGTATTAACCAAACGGGCCCTTAATCCATTTGTCTTTGGGCCTAAACCCATTTAAAACCAAACGGATCACTTTAATAATGCTTTTGGGCCTATGACCTAAACAAAGCCCAATAAACAAAGCAAACCTATTAATAAATTTGGCCATAAATACTTACTTCTTTTTATTTCTAAACGGTTCAACTAGCCCTAGCTTAGTGTAACCCCCGGTACTTTTCTTAAAACTATTTTACGAGCCAAAACCGTTACTTTTGATTTTCATTAACTTTTAAACTTGTCTGAACATGTTTGGGTTTGAAAAACCGTGAAATATCATATTTAATGTGAGCGTTATTCCTTTATCGAGCCGGCACAACCTAGAATGCACGAAACAAATCGAATTTGCTAATTAAATCAACAACGAGAAAGTTATATGTGTTTATACTTGTCTTTATTGGAAAAATTATTTCGGACCCAATGGCGAAAGTTTGTATTTTAAAACGAAAATTTACTATGTTAAACGGGACCCACAAGGGTTATTTGCAAATGATTACCAAAAATTACACTTTTGGTCCCTGGAATAATATTACACCCGCACCCCTCATCTTCTTTGGACTTTACATTTAAACTTTGTATAACTTTTATAAAAAAAAGGGGGAACCAGGTTCCCATCTCATTGTTTCCATCTTCTTACTTCCTTCATAAGCTAAAGCCACACCTCTCTATTTCTCTCGGTAATACTCACGCGCCCCATCTCTTCATCATTTTCATTTTATATACAAACCCTAATCGGTGACTAATAAGATAAAGAAATTTTTATGTATAAACTGATTTAAACTAATGTTTTAATACTAAAACTCGTGTGGATCTATGTTTTTAAAACAAACTCGTTCGACTTAGTGGGTGAGCGACTCGACTCGGTTTTTTTTTTTTTTTTTTTTTTTTTTTTTTTTTTTTTTTTTAAGCTAAAAGTTGTTTTGACCATTTCTTGAATTTCAATTAGTTTAAAAGCTTTTTAGTTAGTTTTCTAAAAATTTTAGGATATAACTGTTTTAATCGATTAGAATTAGTTAAAGTCGTGTTATTTTTACTCAAAAAATGGTTTAGTAGACATAATTCAACTTCTGATGTAAAAGTTTTTAAGGTAGAAAGTAATTTAGACCCATTTTCACATCAGTCACCATACCTTTTCTAAACCTTGTTTCTAGCTTATCTACTTTTCCATAATCTGAAAAAAGTGCTTTTTAGTAATCTTTTGTTGCTTATCTTTCACTGTTTTAGGTTTTTAAACATAAGCTTAAACATGCCTAGTTGGGCTGTTTTTCATGTCTGCATATCATAAGTATCAGATTGATTTTCCATCTTATTACTTGTCTAAACTTCTTAAAAAATGCTTTTATAAATTTTTTGTTTGCTAGTATTCATTTGTTTTTGGTTTATTAGGTTTGGCTTATCCATTAGTTAGCTTAATTATTAGATCAAAGTATGCTTAGAGGCTGTTTGGTTCTAAGGTCTTACACGTTTGCTTATTTTGCTTTTGGTGCTTTCTGGCTTATTAGGGACTATTTTTAGGTTAACCTCACCTTATCTTAGTTGCTTTAGTTCCCCTTTTAGCTTATTTAGCCTAAGTGTCAGCTTATTGCTTATACTTCAGCCTTTTAAATGTAACACTAACTACAATTTTAAACTCTGCAGGCAAAAAGCATCCTTTTACTTTTGACAAAGTTTTTGATGATCACGCTACTCAAGAGGACGTGTTTATTGAAATCTCAGAGCTTTTAAAGCGCACTTGATGTATTTCGGGTATGACTTTTATTCTAAAATTCAGGTTTAATAAAATTAGTTGTTGCTGTTTTTATATAATGGTAATTATTTCATGTATGTAGTTTGTTTGTTATATGAAATTGTTTTCTATTTCCATATGTACTTTTGTGCACGTTTGCATCTTCGCCTATGGCCAAACAAGGCCAGGGAAAACTTACTCTATGATGGGCAGACTAGAAGATACTCACCAAAAGGGTTTGATCCCACGCTCTCTGGATAAGGTTTTCCGAACAAGCCAGGCCCTTGCAGCCCGTGGATGGAACTACACCATGCAGGTTATATCTATTCCTTTTATACCAAGCTTCTTAGGAGTATTGGCTCGAGCACAAGAGTCAATTAGTTTTTTTTCGAGGTTTGAATATTTGAGATATACAATAATAAGATAAAAGATATGATATGAGAAAGTGATTCTTCGGGAGTACAAAAGAAGCAGCAACATCAGTATGATATCATTTATGACACAAACGAAAGAACAACAATTGTTTCGGGTCTTGACGTTCGACCCGTAGCTACCACAAAGGAAGTTTACAATCTTCTTAAGGATATAAATTAGTTTTTCAAATTTCTCTCAAGTAAACTTCAATAATACTTGAGAGAAATTTGAAAAACTAATATATATCCTTAAGAAGATTGTAAACTTCCTTTGTGGTAGCTACGGGACGAACATTAAGACCCGAAACAATTGTTTTTTTGTTTGTGTCATAAATGATATCGTATTGATGTTGCTGCTTCCCTTGTACTCCAGAAGAATCACTTTGTGACATCAGATCTTTTATGTTATCATTGTGTATCTCAAATATTGAAACTTCGAAAAAAAATTAATGAACTCTTGTACTCGAGCCAATGCTCATAAGAAGCTTGGTATAAAAGGAATAGATCATATAACCTGCATTGTGTAGTTCCATCCACGGGCTGCAAGGCCTCGCTTGTTTGGAAAACCTTATCCAGAGAGCGAGGATCAAACCCTTTTGGTGAGGATCTTCTAGTTTGCCCATCATGGAGTAAGTTTTTCCTGATCGTGTTTGGCAATAAGCGAAGATGCAAACTTGCACAAAAGTACATATGAAAATAGAAACCAATTTCACATCACAAACCAACTACATATGTGAAATGATTACCATTATATAAAAACAGCAGCAACTAATTTTATTAAACCTAGAATTTTAGAATAAAAGCCATACCCGAAATCCATCAAGTGCACTTTGAACAAGCTCAGAGATTTCAATAAACACGTCATCTTTGAGTAGCACTGAATAGAAGTTCAATTCCTTCCACGTGCAAACAACTCTAAAGCGGTTAACCTAACCTTCCGAGGGCTTTACCTCGTTTGAGTATGTGTGGTGGTGGGCTCTAATCTTGTGAATTAGTGGGCCAAACATTAAGTAGGGTTAAAAATGAATAGCACACGGGTGAACTTGAAATGGCGATGATCGGTATAGTGTTGTCTAACCTATTTTTGCTAAGAGACATTTTTATCTGATGATGTTTATGGATCATTGATGCTTGTAAGTGCAACATGATTGTTAATTACTTAGTTTTAGTTGGTTTACATATGATTGATGTTAATTGAATAATGATTTGAATGTCAATGTCATTAGTTACTACTAATATCAAGGACCACAGGATGTTTTCCCAAAAATTTAAATCAGTGGGGAATCACGGACACCGTGTACCTCTTTTGGGTGCCGACTGGTGGTTCCCCACGGACCTAGTCCCAGGCTATGAACACCTATTCCAATGACCTTTAGTCGAGAATTGGGATTGAACCGAAGACCTATTTCTCCAAAAGCCCACGTTTTTTTTTTTTTTTTTTTTTTTTTTTTTTTTATTTATTATTATTATTTTGGGGGGGGGGGGGGGGGGGGGGGACCCTGACCACATGATGTTAATGGTGTTTAGTTACTATATTGCCTTCTGTCAATTATTTGGTTCCTAATGTCAAATGCAAGGGTCCTTAAGATGTGTGAATTCAATATAAGAGAAACTTGTAATGTAAAGCATAATAGGGCCCTCTAAACTGTCATACCCGTTGCTTTTTTGGGAGCTGCAGGGGTCATGTACGCGGGTGAAGTTGACCTTTTATGCTTGGTTTAGGGGAACTTTCTTGTATCAAACAAGGAACATATGCACCCAGCACATGTATGTAGGTATCCATATGCCATAATGAAGACCTTATATGAAAGGGTGTAAAGTTTTGGTTACACCGTCATAACCTATTATTAAATATACATTTCTAATATTCTAAACTCTCGTTTTGTCTGACCTATCTATGTTAACTTGAATATTTTACTTTTAAAAACTACCAGAATCAACTGTATTCCATCTAAGTAATAAGCTTGTCAGTACCAGGGATGCAAATTAAAAAAAAAAAAAAAAAAAAAAAAAAAAAAAAAAAAAAAAAAAAAAAAATTAAACTGGAACTAATCATGCACATAACACATAAAATTTGACTTTTAGGTACCGGTGTGGTTTATTTCTGTGCTGATTTAAAGTTGTTTTGATCCCACCTATGCCATACGCTGATTTTTTGATCTACTGTGTGGCTGTCTGCTTCACCAAATTGTTGTTGGGCATATCACCACTTAGGCTTCTGCAACATGTAAATTATATATACGTATGCTCCTGTTAGATTCATGTGTGGTCAAGGTTCTCACTTCTTGCTTTTTTGACCATCACTCATATCTCTTAGTTTATAATGACTCTAAAAGTTGAGTTCTATCTATGCCAGCTTTCCATAGTACGTATAGCTTAGATAATGAATCTCAGATTCTTGTACTTATGGTAGCCTGTGTAATATTATATTTGGAGGCTAGCTCTATAGAGTTTCTTTTGCTGTTGCAATATAATGCTCTAGAATACTCTTATGAAAGATTTTTAATCATAATGCATGACCACAGGCCCAGATCATGCATTTGGCGACTTAATTGCTGCCTCGGGAATCACAGATGACATGCTTGACAGTTTAATGGCCCTCAAGGACTTAGACAATGTTCCAGGATTGCCCCCACTAAGCACAATTGAGGATATGCGTTATGAAAAGAACACTCGTAAGTCTACAAGAGCTGACATAGAGCGGCAGGAGCAAGAGGAAATTGCCGATGCACGCGTTAGACAAGTTGATAGTCAGGGTAGGGCTTATGGGACTGGAAAAAGGAAATGTAGTATTGCCCGTGTCTGTATTGAACCTGGTGAGGGTAAATTTCTCATAAATGACAACCAGTTCGATGTCTATTTCCCGATGCTTGATCAACGAGCTGCTCTTCTTCGTCCTCTCACTGAGACAAAAACGTTGGGTCTTCTGGATGTTAGTTGTACTGTCAAAGGCGGTGGTGTATCAGGTTTGAAGCATTAAATTTACATTGTTTATTCTTGTTTGAATGCAAGTGTGCTTTCAAAATTGCTTTCCTTAACATTAGAAAACCGAACTTCATGCTTACTATTATACCAGTTAATTTTTATTGAGTGCCATTTGTTTTTTTAATCTTTAAGCTACCCTTACGTACGCAGAGTGTACTTATGATGTTAGTTGTAACACGAATTTTATGTTCTCGGCAATCCTTTTGTCTCATATTGTCAAATATAGTATCTTATGTCACATTTTTTTCCCGCAAATTCCATTAATATTTTCTCCAACTTCATTCCAGTTCTGTTGATTATGCATGGCATTATACTTTTTTTGTTTTTTAATTTGTTTGAGGACACCAATCTGAACTTCATATGTGCATGAAACAGGTCAAATAGGCGCAATTCGTCTTGGTATGAGTAGGGCACTGCAAAACTGGGCACCAGATCAGTTCCGTCCTCCTCTGAAAGAAGGTAAGCACAGCTTTTATTTACCCTTCATTCTTTTACATATGCTTGAAACTCAAAGTTATTGATAAAAGTCCACACAGTTCCTTTAGTTAGTCACCTCTTTAAAATGAGTCACATATGCTTTCGAAAGTTGATCAGTGCAGTTTTTATGATGTGGAAGGACCACTTGGTATGATATTAGTTAGTCACCTCTTTAAAATACATGGACTTTTTGATATATGAGATTATTTGGGCCCAATCTATTGCTAGTCAAGCTCTGCTCTTTATGTCTTATAGGTGCACATTTGTTTGTTTGTGTGGGGGATTCAGTAGAGGTGGCAAATGGGCAGGTTAGGTGGGTTGTGTAACAGGTCCAATTGTGTTATTTTGTAACAGTTCCATACACAGCTGGGTCGACCAGTCAATGGTTATTTTGTCGTTTTCCAGTTTCGTAGATAACCAATGTATTCGGTTAGATTGTAGCTACTACCATAATGTTAAATAAATAGTCCAATTTTTTAATAAAGCGATTTAGGAGGTTTTAGCACTTGAAAACGCACCTGATCTGTTTCCATTTTAACTAACTGTAGAAAATGTTCTGTTAAAGCCTTTGGAGATAAATTGAAACCCAAATTGACCCATATTTAGGCAAATGGGCATAATTTGCCACCTTCAGGCAAAACCGGGATCATGCATGCTATAGTTTTTGGCCCTTCCTGTTCTAGAGGAACCTTAATAAAAAATTTCTTGTCTAATACTCGTATCATAGTTACAATGAATTTAGTTGCACATGTGTGTGGGATTGACAGTTTTTATCAATTACCAATAAAGCTGTCACGGTGTACTTGATAGAGGAAATATCATGACAGTTGCACAATGTATCTCTATGGAAAGAATCTAAACATATATCCATCTGAAAGGCATTGTTTACAGTAACGTGTGATTGGATTGTATGAGGTCTTATGAGGATCTTACATAGTTACATGTATTGTAGATTTCTTTTCACTATATTGTTCCATGCTAGATATAGTGATGTACTAGCCCCACCCCATCCTGTATGGATCGACAACTAGAGATTGCAAAATGAGTGGGTCGTGGTAGCTGCATAATGGGATTTTTAGCTTTCAAAATTTTATTATTTAGTAGGTATTGTCACTCTTCTGATGTTAGTGCATCAACAAATAACCAAAGACCGTTTTTGTAGAATTGAAAGAAAAATAAGTGAACAATGCATCACGTGTTTCTGTATGGTTGGTCAGGTTCTGGGTTGGCTTACTAGGTTCAACAGCTCAAACCATACATATTCATAGTTTCCATCTCGGAAACATGTCCTCTCACCTCAAAAGTCTTACTTAGTGAGAGGCACTACTACAAAAAGAGGAATCAAACCCCCTAAATAAAGCCCCTTTATTTATAAAATGGGGTTCTTTGAGCAATTCCTTTTTTTTACCCACTAAAAAAACCCTGTTCCTAATTTATAATCGGGCTGTATTCCACATTTTCTAATAGAGCCCTGTTTCTTAATAAGCAACCATGCTCTATTCTGTTGGCGGGATCATTTCACATTTTGAGTTTTTGACTTTTTCAAATGAAATTTCATACCACCACTTTTTCTTATTTTCCGCCCCAATCAAAAAGTGTCAAACACACTTTCACTTTGTCACTGCCCTTCCCCTCTCCATCATACCACTACTGCCACCACTAATTAGTAAGTAATCTCAATTTTTATTTGAAACACAGGGTTAGGTATGTATGTGTTAATTTGAGGCTTACTGTATGTTTATGTATGTATTAATTTTAGGCTTAATTGAAATTGAGGGTCAAATTTAGCCCTAATTGCAGAGAGGTCATTGATGGTTATTGATTTGATAATTTGTTGGTTGTTGATGTTACTTACGGATGATGTTAACAAGTTTGCTTTATTTTAGTGTTTGCTACATGGGTAGGGGACTACGGGCACTCGATGTAAGATTACATTCAATATCATTTTCTATTTTTAACGATACATCGAAAATTGATTGGTGCTTGTAGGCCATAAGCAGGTGATTTGTAGATGTGGTACCGGTTTTAACGCAATCAATTCAATATGTATTTGCTTTTATGGGCCTGAAAGTGCCAATATCTTAGCAGTAAAGGGTCATTTAAAGAACCATTGTTCTGACTCCACACACCTACCATTTTTATTTTTAAATTATTGAGATGAGGTTATACCAACATATATTAAGCTTATAGATATTTTGATGCTATACTAATTACTTGTTTTAGTGCTATACCAAATGCGTTGAAGGAGATTATATTGAGCCAAAGTTGCAGGTAGTATGAGAAAACAAAGTGGATATTTTAGGCATTGCTAAGCGCTGGTAGCAGGATAATTATAGCTGTATTTTGGATTGGCGTGACATTTTAAGACGATACATCAACGTTTCGTAGGTTGTACTTTACATCTCTTTAATAAGTACTCGTATTTATTTTTATTAAGTATGTCTAGCTAGTTTGTTGGTTCACAAATGAATAAGTACTTTCAACAGAAGAATAAATAAGTGATGTATAACTTGAAATAGTCAATTCAATGGTTGAAAATAATTTATGTTTGTGGGTGCAGTAGCAGCAGGTGGCGGTTAAAGAAAGATATCGTAGAGCCATTGCAAGCTACTCGGCCAAACAAAAGTAAAATATGTAGAACTTGAAATATACATCAGTTTGTGCAAAACTAAAGTGCAAAACATTTGCCTGATACGTCGGCATGAGCTTGGAAATATGAGGTGTTTGGCTTTGGAAAAAGTTGCAGAGTCTATTGTGTTGCCTTGCAAGTACGCATCTGAAGGCTGATGTTAATTGCAAATGCGACTTGGATGTTAATTGTAGGATCCTGCAACGCCTTTATTTACACTTAGCTGCCTTCTAAAAATGTAAATGCTCCCTAACTATAGAGTAGTTTTAATTATTCATATATCTTGTTCGGACGCAGATTTTCAATTGCTTTGGATTCCAATTCTGCTTGCATTTTGAAGCTTTTCATTTGGGAACATCACCAGTTTACAAGGCGTTTTTGCGTTTCATGGGGGATGAAACTGATGCCAACAAGTTCAGCTACAGTCATGGGGTTGACGCAAACTTCATCAAACCCCATCTGTTTTGGTCAGGCAACGCACAATATAGAGACTTTACGGTCACGCCAATGATGTATTTTTCGCTTAGATTTTCATTCAAGTAGTTAGTTAACTTAGCTTATAACGTTTTCATGTGTTGTTTGCTAGAGTAGTCATATGATATGCAAGATTTATCTCAATGTATCAAGAGAAAGTCACTTGTAACCTGGGAGAATCTTCTTGATTTGAATCAATACAATGTTCTTCCGATAAGATTTAATGGCTGGAATATGGCATAAAATGATTTTTTTTTTTAATTTTTTATATTCACATAGAGCCATGTTCTTACTTGAAAACCGGGCTCTATAAGAAGGAATAAAGCCCGTTTTTAAAACCGGGCTCTATGGCTAATCCTAATAGAGTCCCTCCCCCTTTGTGCCCTCATGAAAAACCGGGCTCTATCAACCTTTTCAACCGGGCTCTATGTCCATTTTTGTAGTAGTGAGGCCAAAGTTCATTCCGGCTAGCTCTACTGTGTGTGTGTGTGTGCTAGCTATTGTCTATATATATGGTGCATACTCTCATGAAAGATGTTGAATCATAATGCTTGACCACAGGCCCAGATCATGCATTTGGCGACTTAATTGCTGCCTCGGGAATTACAGATGACATGCTTGACAGTTTAATGGCCCTCAAGGACTTAGACGATGTTCCAGGATTGCCCCCACTAAGCACAATTGAGGATATGCGTTATGAAAAGAACACCCGTAAGTCCACAAGATCTGACATAGAGCGGCAGAAGCAAGAGGAAATTGCCAATGCACGCGTTAGACAAGTTGATAGTCAGGGTAGGGCTTATGGGACTGGAAAAAGGAAATGCAGTATTGCCCGTGTCTGGATTGAACCTGGTGAGGGTAAATTTCTCGTAAATGACAACCAGTTCGATGTCTATTTCCCGATGCTTGATCAACGAGCTGCTCTTCTTCGTCCTCTTACTGAGACAAAAACATTGGGTCTTCTGGATGTTAATTGTACTGTGAAAGTGGGTGGTGTATCAGGTTTGAAGCATTAAATTTACATTGTTTATTCTTGTTTGAATGCATAATTAGATGTGGCGAAATGGGAGGTTTGGATGTTGTGTTTATGATGGATGTTGTATCTTATGCCACCTTTTTCTTCCCAAATTCCATTAATATTTTCTCCAACTTCACTCTAGCTCGGTTGATTATGCACGGCATTCTAATTTTTAGTTTTTTCAATTGTTTGGGGACACCAATCTTAAACTTCATAAGTGTGTGAAACAGGTCAAATAGGCGCAATTCGTCTTGGTATGAGTAGGGCAATGCAAAACTGGCCCCAGATCAGTTCCGTCCTCCTTTGAAAGAAGGTAAACACAGCTTTTATTTACCTTCGGTACGGGCAGATTGTAGCTACTACCATAATGTTAAAATAATAGTCCAATTCTTTTAATAAAGCGATTAGGAGGTTTTAGCACATGAAAACGCGTCTGACCTGATCATTCTAACCAATTCTAGAAAATGTGCTGGTAAAGCCTAAAGCCTTTGGAGATAAATTGAAACCCGAATTGACCCATATTTAGGCAAACGGGCATAATTTACCACCTCTAGACTCAACACAGGGATCATGCATATTATAGTTTTTATTTTAACAATCCCTTGGGCTTTTTGTTTTATAGCAATGGTTAAGATAAGATTAACGAAGAATAATGTTGTGGGTCAAAAACCAAAAGCGCTTTATTGACGAAGAATAAATTAAGTGATATGATATGATCGTTCATGCATCCGCACAAGAGTTGAGTCCCAAGAATCTTAGTTTGGTGTTGGATATCGACCCGTGTGGCTGGGGATAAAAAGCACAAATAATGTAATAAAGTGGTGGTTAGTTCGATCACATGCAAAATCAATTTGTGGTAGTACGTAGTTCACATGCATTGTTCGGTTGCATTTGCTATAGTATTTAAAATTAAAATCAATTTTTGGTAGTACGTAGTTGAATTTTTGGTAGTGGTTCACATGCATTGTTTGGTTACATTTGCTATAGTATTTAAAATTATGGTAGTACGTAGTTGAATTTCTGGTAGTGGTTCACATGCATTGTTTAGTGCGTACTCACTTAGTCACTGTGAAGAGAGTCCAAAAAACCGAAGTCTTTCTTTCTTATATATAGGTTCAGCTTAATCTCTTTCTGTGTGACATCCAACCAACCAAACACCACCCTTCCGGTTTCAGTAAGATGATGAACGTTTGTTTAGTTTACTATAGTACTACTATTTCTCGTTAGCTTCTCTTGTTGTCGTAGTATCTTGTTTGAGCTCTGATGGTCAAACATTGTTGTCACTCTCGACACGCTGGGTGACTTCTTCTTCACCATCCCTTTTGCCATCTTGGAATGCTTCTCATGCCAATCCTTGTTTGTGGGCTGGCGTTTTCTGTGACCCTAACAACCACCAAGTAGTCGCCCTCGATTTGTCACATACTCAGATATCAGGAGAAATAAGACCAGAGATATCACACTTGTCGCAACTCAAATCCTTAAGCTTCAACCATTTCCCTGGTCCAATTGCTTCACAGATAGGCGACTGCACTCGTCTTCAATACTTGGACTTATTCTGGTTACATTCCAAACACCCTTGGTAACTTGCTCACTTTGAAACATTTGAATCTTGCTGAGAATTCACTTAACGGTTCCAATCCCGAATCCATCTTTCACATTCCTACTTTGGAGCTTCTTGCACTCAGCTTCAACCAACTCACTGGCTTCATTCCATCTAACTTGGGTAACGCAGCCATATATGCACCAAAAACTGTTTATCGACAACAATCAGTTTACTGGATCGTTGCCTTATACACTGGTATGGCTTCTTTATCATTAATTGTGATTCAAAATTGTTTTCTTTAATTTTTGAAGTCATGGCTTCTTTATCATTAATGATGCTTCTTTTATACAATAGTTATTTCCCTAACAAGCTTTTTTTTAACTGAAAATTCAAACCCACTTTGCAGCTGACTATTGCATTTTATAAAGAGCCGGCTTTACAATATATAATACGCAAAGCTGGCCTTTTTGGAAATGGCGTCTCCCAAGAACGTGAGTAGATAATTTCTTTGTTAAAAACCTTATTTTTATACTTGAGCTGTGGTCAATATTTGTTTGACCCCTGACTTAATAAGTTGAACAAGTTAGTTCTTCATTATTACCGGAATTCCACTATCATTTTAAGTTGTTTTATACGTCACATATTAGTAAAGCCATTTTCCTGCTACTCATGTAAGAAACTAAGTACCGTTGCGTAAAAGAAGTACGAGATATTAGAACAAGTTATATTTTTTAAAGAGCATGTTTACATCATCAATACGCAAAATGGGCTTTTTGGAGCTGTTATTATCTTTCAATAGCATCTCCCATGAGCGTGAGCACCTGATATTTTTGGTAAAAACCTGATCCTTACAGTTGACTACGGTTATATTTCTTTAGACAGTACAATATTAAGTACCTGAGTACCTGACAAATAGTATTTGAGTAGTTGTTGACTACGGTTATATTTAATCCAAAGTGGAGTTGTTAGACACTTAGACAAGTCTGCTATGAGAAGTAACTGCATTTCTCAAGGCTGCTAGATTATGGCGGTAAAAGTGTGATATGTGAGAAACAGCCCAATATAAGGTGCAACCTTTTTTCTAAGAAGCCATGTCATAGGACCTGTTAAAAAGTAGGTTAGATAAGCCCGTAAGTAAACTGATTGGCATCCATGTCTGTATGATATAAGGTTTGCATTGATTGATTGGATTGTAGATTTGTGACTATAGATGATTCGTGCCTGGTTTTGTAATTATGGTTCATGATATTGTGGTTAGGTTTGTGGATGCAAATTGATTTTGTGGATTTATAGTTGATTAATTTAGATATTTGGTGATTAATTTGAAGGCGGAATTAGTAGCAGAAACTAATGTTTCTATCAGTATAGATTTGTTAATATCATAATTTATGCGACTTATTTCGGCCAATTTTGTTTTGATTATGATTTGTAAATCATTTTCCAGTTAGAATAATTCCCATGATACAGGCGTCACAGGAACCTACTTGCAAGGAAACGGTGGGCAGTTCAGGACAAACTTATAGAAGACATGTAACTAAGAGCATGGGTAGTCAACAAGCCCCTCCTCTTCAACAATAGCCTTTTTGTATTTTATTTTATTTTTTTTATTTTATTTTTTTTGCATGAGATTTATTTTTTTGCCTGAGCTTCTTCTCATCGATCAATAAAATAAAATAGAAACTCACTCGTACGTTTTGGATTATACTTGGGATATGTAACTTGGATATGGATAATTTGGATAATAACTATTGAACCGAGACTTGAGATACAGGAACATTTGGATAATTATTGGACAATTCATTATTGATTTATTTGACATTGGACGTTGGACAATATGAGTTAAATTGTTTGTTTTTTCTTTAGGACAATTATTTTAGGACGGATAAAGTATTATTAATGTGATCCGTTTAAGTGTTTCAAGTATTTAATTAATTGCTATATATGAGTTTTACAAATAATATTGACAACTTGTACAAATAAAGTATTTATTTTATTTTATGATCATCATAGTCCCACTCCCACGACCCATCTTTCACCATTTACTCCTGTTTCACCATCCATTTTACCATCATGCTTGTTTGATTAGCTTTCTTTTAAAACATGTATATTTCTGGTTAAAATTAAGTTCCCCTTCAATAAACGAGTACAATTTTATTTTCTACGTTTGTTATTCTTCTTCTCTTTTAGCGGAAAAGACAATGTAAAAAAATTTTTACATTGTCTTTAGAGCTTCAACTTGGACACTTCACCTTAGTTGCAGTATCATCGAACAAATAAACTTTTTGTTATTTTCAGTTTGCTTGATGTGTGATTCTTTTTTCTTTACAAGTCTTGGCTTTATATTTTAAATCTTATACAATTGAAAATGTATCTTAATCAAATCAGATAATTAATGCAACTTAAAGAACATATAAATATTCTAAATCAACACTGAAATATTGAATCCACAATGTCAATAAACAAAGAAACTGATAATGCATTTTCAGTTCCACGAAAACTAAAATTGTACATAATGTGCGACCATTAAAGTTTGCTACAAATTAGTTGGATATTAAAGGCATCTAAAAGTAATAGTTAAAAGGTGTGGATATACATATCTAAGCCCACACCGTATGACATCTCACAACATGCTGTAGTACCTAGCCTACCAAGACCTAACCATAGGTGTTGAGTGTAAACATACATACATTAACAATTCATACATGACCAAACTAAGAACTAACCGTATGTGTTGAATGTAAACATACATACATTAAACAATTCATTTGAAATAAGCTTATATAAAGCCACGAGTATCAAAATAAACTTGAAAATTGAGACTTATATGAAATATAAACCAAAATCAAATACGCTAGTAAGAGTGTTAATTTGATTATTATATTGTTTATTTTCGAATAAAAAAATCTTTAAATAAAAATTTATCATACATAAAAATATCATTTTCAATCTTTAATATATCAACTAAGCAAAATCAATGCGATGATAATACCTTAGGCTTCCAACTATAATCCACTTAATCTCTCATGGTGTTGACTTGGAGTCAACCTGAATATGTGACTTTCCTATCTTAAAATGAAATAATATACATGTTCGATCAACTATGGTAAGAGCTAAAAATCAAAACTAGCCGAGCTTTATGAGTTTTAAACAATCCGAGCTTGATATACATAGGCTATGTTTGGCGCGGAGCTTTTTTGGAGCTTTTTTGGGTAATGAGCGGTGATAATGAGCTTTTTTATTTTTGATGTTTGTTTGGCATGAGAGCTGTGGGCTTTTCTATTTTTTAGGAAAGCTCATTTTCCCAATGCTTCTTTATGAAGCTGTGAGCTTTTTTGGCTACTGCTCACAGCTCACAGCTACTGCTCACTGCTCCTGCTCAATGCTACTGCTCACAGCTATTTTTGCCAAACATAGCCATACTCTATATAAAGAAAAAGATATCGATTTGCACACTTTGAATTCTTATCAATTTATTAATTAAATAGTATGTACTATTTCAATTAGGGAAATGAGCTGGAGGATTAAAATGTGACTACTGTTATGCCTGAAGTGATAGTACTTTATCCGTTGAAAATCTGACTTTTTTGTTGTCACCAACATGATAATGCCATTTAGATTACGGATTTAATTAGGAGAGAGTAAGAGTGATCACGGTCCAAAAACCAGACCGGACCGAAGACCGAGTTAGAGAAAAACCCTAGACCAAGACCGAACCGAATGTGGTCGGTCTAGTCTCGGTTCGGTCTGGTCCAAATAGGCTAAATGTCCGATTTGCCATTTAGATTATGGATTTAATTAGGAGAGAGTAGGAGTGATCACGGTCCAAAAACCGGATCGGACCGAAGACCGAGTTAGAGAAAAACCCTAGACCGAGACCGAACCGAATGTGGTCGGTCCAGTCTCGGTTCGGTCCGGTCCAAATAGACTAAATATCCGGTTTGTAAGCCGGACCGGACCAAGACCGAAATAATGAAAAACCCGAACTGAGACCGGTCTGTCGGTCCGGTTTTCGATGGGTCCGGTCGGTTTTTTCTATCGGTCCGGTCAAAAAAAAAAAATAAATAAGAAAAAAGGTTTATTTTTCTTGCGTCCTCTCCCTCCCTCCCTCCCTCATATTTTGTTCATCCAAATATAGATAAACCTCTTTTGTCAAAGGAATTAGAAATGGCGACGCGGATAGTAGAAGCATTCAAATCTTCATTCCTAACCACCAGTAGCAGCAGCAGACTCTCTTCCATTTGCTTCCATCACCAAACCACTCTTCTTTCAGTTAGGCGGCGGCGTTGTTATTCAAATAGTGCAAAGATAAGTATGAGCCTGAAAGCCGGAATCGTCGGCCTTCCTAATGTCGGCAAATCCACTCTCTTCAACGCCGTTGTATGAATCCATTTTATTCAATTTATTATTATACTTATTTTTATTATAGAACGGTACCCGCGCAATGCGGCGGCGGGTACATGTAACTATATTTTGCATTATTCGGTTATTCGGTTACACATTTAGTTGTCTTTATGCTTTATAAGTAGAGATGGTTAAGCCAAATAATTTTAGTTTCAACAACCTAACAAACTTCCTAACCAACTTCCTAACAAATTAATTTTGAAATCCTTCCATAATAAGCAAGAAAAAGTCTGAATTTTAAGCCTTTCTAATTATAGAATACTCCCAAATGCATTATATACTAGTATAGATTATTGTTTGTTACAGCATCCGCACACTCAGCGCCACATCAACTTACTCTCTCACAATTGCATAACATGTAAAAGACATAATAATAATAAAATAAAAACAAATGAAGAAGCTCCCACTATTCATTGCAGATGATTAGGAGGCCTAAAAGTGTACCGTGTGGCAACATTCTATTGGTTGCCTCTAGTGCTTCTCCACAAACCAATAAACTAGTGCCACATACTTAGATTTAGTGTTATCAACTATTTTAGCCTTTTAGGTGATTATGTTTTACTTACTCGTTATAGTTAGCTTGGTACCGGGCGTCAAGGGGGCCGCGCTCCTTGCGGTTATAACCGAATTTCGGTTGGTAGTTATAAGTTATAACCACATTTCTGGTCTCATTTATAGAGTATACCATCAAACAATACTCTTAACGTTTTTGATTGATTTCTCGTGCCTTAGAATGCAATTGCCGGTCTATCTTATCTGATTAAGGATTTCGTGAAACTGAGCCATATAGGGTCGAAATACTTTAATCTAAAAGTAATTACACGATTCAGATTGATATCCAAGATTATAATTATTCACACTCCACAATATTCCTGCATTTAGTCAGGCATACATTTATCATTTCTATATACAAACAAAGCCCTGGTACAAGTATCACTTTGTTATTTAAACAAAATTACAACTACTTTCGTTATTTAGATATCTCCAAAGTAACATGGTCACTAAAATGTAAAATCGATCATGGTGGACTGTTACTGTTCTAACTGACATGTGTTACATAAGTTTTGGTACCTTTATCATTTGTGGTTATGGTTTTTGTTAAAGGAATCAGTAAATGATATATAATCTATTGTTTATAGGTTGAGAATGGGAAAGCTCAGGCGGCTAACTTTCCATTTTGTACAATTGAACCGAATGTTGGAATTGTTGCTGTTCCTGATCCACGTCTCCAAGTTCTCTCTAATCTCAGCAAATCTCAAAAGTCGGTTCCAGCATCTATTGAATTCGTAGATATTGCTGGCCTTGTCAAAGGAGCCAGTCAAGGAGAGGTTTACATCCTCTTACTTTCTATCCGTATTCTTAAATTTGTCATTTCGTTAGTATTTTCGGTTGTTAATGCAATGCTTTATCAAATTTTGTCGCAGGGTTTGGGTAATAAGTTTTTGTCACACATACGTGAAGTCGACTCCATACTTCAGGTTTGATCATCTTTACCTCTCAAGTGGCTCATAGTTTATTGAGTCTAGTTGTTTAATTTTAGAACAACGTCATGTAAGTGAATAGTGTTAATAAGTTTGTGAATGACTGGACTCAAAGTCCTTATAGCAATAGGACAGCATGATCCTTAATTCCTTATATAGATGTTCAATTTTGATTGTGTTGTATAGTATATGTAAGTGTGCTCTTACTCGTTACTATTAGACATTCTGTACTTCTCTTTTATATTTCAGTGATTATCTGATGAGTCAATTCTGTGCGTCCATAATCTGTTATGTTTTCTGACATGTAAAATTTACTCTGCAATCATTACATTCAATGTTTTGAAACTTACGGTTGCTCTTATATCAGGTTGTACGTTGTTTTGAGGATAATGACATTGTTCATGTGAATGGGCAAGTTGATCCCAAATCAGATATTGATGTCATTAACTTAGAGCTAGCCTTCTCAGATTTAGACCAGGTATGCTATCACACTCAAAAAGATATAGTTATAGCATTTTGCAACATGTATTATGTAAAACATGATATAGTTATAGCATTCTATAGTTATAATCAGATAAACTGATGCAACTGAACTGACTATCGTACAAGAAATGCAGATTGAGAAAAGAATAGAGAAACTCAAAAAGAGCAAAGCTAGTAACTCACAAGTCAAAGCTAAGGTGAAAATCGTTTTACAGTCCTAAACAGCGATTAGTACTCATTCTTTTAAGTATATTTTTCGCTAATATTGATGAATTTTCAGGAGGAGGCAGAAAAGTCGGCCCTTGAGAAAATACTGCAAGCACTAATGGATGGAAAACCAGCAAGATCAGTGGCTTTAACAGATTTTGAAAAGGAGTCTATACAGCAACTCTGTCTACTTACAATGAAGCCTGTGATTTATGTGGCAAATGTTGCGGAATCTGATTTAGCTACTCCTGAAAGTAATCCTCATGTCAAAAACGTCATGGAACTCGCTTCTCAGTTACAGTCAGGCATTGTAACTGTCTCTGCACAGGTATTTCATATAGCCAAATTAAAAATTCATCATAACTTTTGAAGTTTTTTGAGATGTAAACTTCATTATGATCCTGCCCCATTTTCTTTCATTTATAATGGAGCAGTTGATTTCATTAGATAGATCCAATTCCAGTCTTGAAAAGTGTTTTCTAGATGTAATTAAGTAGTTTTCTAATTTCAGGTGGAGTCAGAGCTAACCGAACTCCCAACAGAAGAAAGAGCAGAATTTTTGACGTCTCTTGGCGTAGATGAGAGTGGGCTTGGAAATCTTATTAGGGCGACATATAACCTTCTTGGCTTACGTACATACTTCACTTCTGGAGAAAAGGTGAGGAAAACTGGAACGTTTTTCTTAGCGTGTGATTTGTGTATATTTTACATATTAAAGGATTTTTTCTTTCTATTTACAGGAAACTAAAGCATGGACCATACATGCAGGTTTGAATTACTTTATGTATACGAAGTTATGTTTGACTGATATGTGTTTTACTTTAAGACTATAAGGATTTACAGTCACAATTGATGTGAATTTGGCCTGTTAATTACCTGTTTCATTGATATTTTGTTGTACGGTAGAAGATTGGTGTTAATATTGGTATTATAGTAACATGTCACATAAAGTAGCTAATTTCATTACCATTTGATGTGTCAGGAATGACTGCACCCCAAGCTGCCGGAGTTATCCATTCTGACTTTGAGAAAGGTTTCATTCGAGCAGAAACAGTGAGTTTGCTTGAAAACAATCTGATGCCTACCAAATTTTGAATGTTGTGTTATTTTGTATCAATGGTAGTTACTGTAATATAATTATGTCTTTCTTTATAATTATTACCAGGTGGCTTATAACGATTTTGTTGCTGCTGGTTCACTGTCAGCTGCGAGGGAGAAAGGACTTGTAAGTTGATTCCCTAATTTAGGTTACTGTCATTGCTTTTAGCAGCCAAAATTGCATGTAAGGGATGTGGTTAGAAGCTTTTGCACTTGTTTGATGTATACACCTATATGCTTAAGCCAGAATCAAGCTTATACCACCAAAATTTCTTTAATCCACTCAATAAAGACCCTTTGCTAGAGACTTTGATACTTTGCTAGAGACTGAATAAGAACTCTTTGTTACAAGGGACACTCACACTAGATCGTAAGTGTATGCCAGAAATTCCGATCACACAACTTTGCTCTTAGTTGAATTCTAGACTGTGAAACTAGATGTAGCAAAAAAAAAAAAAAAAAAAAAAAAAAAAGCTAATGGGGAACGGGTTGAAGAAAAGCCACCGCAAGTCTAATTTTAACGCATATAAACTCCTAAAATCGCATTTATTCGAAGATTGATAGTATTAATGTATTAATATTGTTTTCTCAATCACACTTAACGAATTAGTAACATATTTTGTTTTAAAAAATGGCCAAGGTATTTGCGTGTCAACCCAAATCATTTCAACCCGTACTGAAAAATGACCTGTTTCAACCCAAAGCTGTTTGGCTGAAGGAGAACAGGTCAAATGGGCTGAATAAAAGCCGCCCTGAGTCTAATTTTAATGCATTTAACCTCCTTATCCCATTTATTGGAAGATTTGTAGTATTATCATAATTTTTTTAGTCATAATTAAGGAATTAATAGCATATATATTTATTAAAAGAATGGCTAAAGTGTTTACTGGTCAACCCAACTCATTTTAACCCGTACGGAAAAATGACCCGTTTCAACCCAAAGCTGTTTTGCCGGTGTTCATGTAATCTTAATTAATGCATTTTCTTATATATAATTTTATGCAGTTGAGGTCCGAGGGAAAAGAGTATATTGTTCAAGAGGGTGATGTTATGTTGTTCCGGTTTAATGTCTGATTACTTCTAATCACACAGCCAAGCTGTGAAGTGATCGAACATACATTTTTCCTTGAGGTAAGCTTCTCGTAGATGAGACAAGAAGTTATTATCACGTTTCATGGTTTTACTTCATATTTCTACACCATACGGATATAAAATATTTAATACGCTTATTCGTTTTTTAATTATAAAAAGATTATTTGTTAAGGAATTAAGGAGGTATTCCTTTGTAGACAAGGAACATGTTGATTTAAAGTTTTGATACAAGTAGATTGAGGTTGTTGATGGTATCAATCTATTAAAAACTGTTGGTAGTGGTTTGTTGCAATTATTCTAATTTTGGATCGAGTGGGTATTGCTATTGCTTTCAATCCAATACATGGTGTCTTAGAAGCTATTTAAGACAATCATCTAATTCACTATCAAGAGCTTTTTGGCGTAAAAGAGTTGAACCTGCATTAGCTCGCATATTCTTTAAAAAGTTTATGCTGGTGATTTGATAGTATTATTTGATGCTTGTTCTCCACTCCCGGTAGGGTCCGAGTGATGTTAATATTTGTAGACTTTTTGGGACACTTACTGACAGTATCCTGTACTTCCCGGTCCAAGGGTCCTTGACTCTGGTCCATAACAAATTTTATTTTGAATGTTACCACTAAAACATGGATTTGTTATCTTTGTCATATCATGATATATAGACGTACATCTTCAACGCGTAATGTCATTATTACATAACCTGAACGCGTGAAATGCGGTTGCTTCATTATTGTTTATAACTGTTGGATGAGATAAACATACTTTTTCTTGAGTGATCCAAAGCAAACCGAAGAAACATCAGGGTATTGTTTGTTTGTGATGGTATTATTGCTATAGCTAGGACAGTGGTTTTAGAAGGTCAAATGTGTGGCAGCAGTTGTTCCCTGGATATGGACACAAACAAATGGTCATCAACCTGCAATTGAATGAATGCTAGCATATTATTGCTATTACTAAATAATTGCACTTTTTCTAATTTTCTTCAAACATGTTTAGCTAGCAACCTAATAACCATTATGTTTAGGATACTTAAACAAACAAACAAAAATAAAACCGTCACACTGGTGTCCATATTGCTTGCAGCAAGCAGTGTGATCAGCTGAACCCGTTGAACGAACGCTTTCAAGAATCGTGGTACAGTGTCTTTTCTTTTAAATCATTTAAAATGCATTTTACCTTCTAGATTGATTCATATCAAAGATTTTTTGGCACAACTTATAAATGTACATATCATTAAACTTTGGCTTTGAGGTACCATGGTCCATGGGGGTTTGGGAGAATGAAGTGAAAATGTTAAAAGGGGGTGAATAGAAGAATATGAAAGCTACAAGACAATATTTTTCCTAATAATTGAGGACCTTCATGTGACAATTCATTTCTATCAACTTCATTCTGATATTTAAAAGATGCAGTGAAACTATAATGCATGCAACTTGTTAGTGAGTACAATAATTACTATTGTGTATCGTCATATGAGTCAAAATTATACAGAGAGTCGTATGACTGTATGAGTATTTTTTGTCAACATGCAATGTATGTGTACATGATATACATTTAAGGTTGGTAGAAATGACACATAAAATTGTTAAAATAAATAATGAGAAATGAAACATAAATATCTCTTTATATTCCCATGTCTCACAAAGGCAATACATTGGAATTGTTTGTTTCCCATAGGCCTAAATTTATTTGGTGTATACCAACTTTTTATACCTCATATTGAAATTCATGATTTGATTTAAGTACTTCATGCCCCTCATAGCAATAAATATATCAAACCTTAAACATTTAACTAAACATACTTATGCGGCATTTGGCGCGGTATTTTGTCAAAGGCTCATAGTTTAGCGGTAATTATGTGATAGTGAGATTATCCTAACAAGGTGATTATGGGTTTATGTCGATACAAATATATAGTGACATGAAATATATTAAAAAATAATAATAAAAAAAATTGATACACACTTAATGGGATAATTAAGCATATATTCATGAATCGGTCAGAAGGAAGGGTGTTTGGTAGAAAATTAGAGTGTGCTGGATGGCTCAAATTTGCTCTATAATAATATCTTCAATTTTAATAGATGTAAATATTTTATTAGGATGTTAAATAACAACTTCTCACATAAAATATTTGTATTGCATAACAGCATAAATCATAACGTTTGTGAGAGTATTTATTTCTTCTATATAAGAGAACGACGAACACATGTAAAAAGAATGTAACTATCAAATGTCGTTAACTCTCTTTGTTAATTAATAATAATATTATGAATTGTATCATCTCTAAAACATTATAAAAAAAACTACTAATATTTTAAGTGTTGAATCATATAAAAATGTTAAAATTAATTAATAATTCTTCACATATGGAATTATAGGCAATAACTCAAAAAAGTTATCAAATAGTCATTTTCACTCAGAATTGTTTTTATTTAGCATCCTTGAATCATTTAGTATTTTGACTCATTCAATGTTAAATCAGAGTGTTTTATCAAACAAAGTGTCTCATTTTCCTCATTATAACCTTCATTTGTTTAATACTCCGTAATAATTGAGCATTGATCATTACTCATTCCTGTATGCATAAGAGTTCAAATTCATTACGTTTCCAAATTCCAACATTATCTTCTCATTTTGAAAAGTAAAAATATCAAATCGTGCTTACTTATCATTAATTCTTTCAAAATTAATTAATTTGAAAGTTACTAATTTAACATATACGGACTTTGGTAAAGCTTACGATGTACTATTAATTATTAAACATTAAAGATTACGTGCACACTGAAATCTTAAGCCAATAATAGATGTGACTTATTGAAGGAAAATATATCATATGTCGCATGTTACAATATGAACCTTTAACATTTGTTTTGCACTTTAAATGGTTTGTAAATTAAGACATGGACCACATTCATGGTTTAACAAATATAAATTAAATACTGACTATATGTGATTCACTTATTCATTAACAAACAAATTAAATGAGAAATTAATATCTAATCAAGGTTTATTGATTTAATAGTTTATTAAACATAAGATAGAATGTAAGTATCATAGAATATGATTTAACTAATACAAATGGGACCCTCATCTACTTAAAATATCCACATCACACCCACCTCCATCTTCATATTAATTTTCACATTCCACCCTTTGTTCCTACGTGATGAGTATATATGAAGTCATATATCATATCACCATCTTAAACCTAATTCTCTTCACCAAAATTTTATAAAAAAAAAGATGAAGAAAAATATCAATACAATGTTGAGAAAATGCAAGACGTTATCAAGGCAGCTAGTCCGGACTTCTTCGTACACGAATCTAAGATCCAAATCAACCAAGGAACGCGAAAATGATGGCTCGTCACGTGGTGGAATAATGTGGAATAGTAGCACGGTTGTAATATACGACAGCGGTGAAGAGCCTCAAGAAACGGTTTACGTTGGAAGCACGAGGAAACGATATGTGATTAGTTCAAAGTATTTAAGTCATCCACTTGTTGATGCTTTAGTCGAAAAAACAACTGGTGATAACGCGGTTTATGTTATTAATTGTGAAGTTGTTTTGTTTGATCATCTTTTGTGGATGCTTGAGAATTCTGATGTGAGTAATCTTGATTTGGATTCGTTGGATGAGCTAACCGGTCTCTACTTATCGTGATCGACGTACGTACTAATAATATGAACATGGTAGTAGTTTTTGACTTTCGGGTTCAATTCAGTTATTATTTTTTTTTTTGAGATTTAGGTTTAATTGTGAAGATGTATCTATCTTAAGAATTGATTTGAGATAAATGATTAATTCCATGCAATATTCATTTTGATTCTTGTTTCTCTATTTGGATAGATGATACTCCAATTTTTTCTCCTTGTCTTTATTAGTATAGTTTGCTTTTAATCCTTTGATAGAATTTTGGCAGTGTTATATTGTTCTACATAATATTTGATATAAGAATCGAATTAATATAGAAGAATATTGAAGATTTAGACATTCAAATAGCATAGTAATAGTAGTATTGCAATACATATAATTGGTTCATGTTTCAATCTTTAAATTAAAGATTTAGTAGGAAAATATTCGACACGAGACATAGGAAACCATTTACAATCTCGCTTCGTTGATCCTGTACATTTTTCGAAAGCATAATCGTGTGATCCTATGATTGTGATTTTGATATTTTTGTGTGTATATATGTATGTTTTTTAACCGGTGCATTGCCCCTTTGGTATCACTTCTTACCTTAACGTACAATTGAACGGTTAAGAACAACTTTTAGAGAAATAGGTCTTTGATTCAATCCCAACTTCTAGCTACAAGGTTTGCGAGGCAACCAAAAAGATGCACATTAAGGATTTTGAATGACATTATTCATATGTATAGATCACTGAGTGCCCGGTTTCGATTATGGCATTTTAAGTATCAAAATCTACATTACGTCAACGGTTACAGATTAACTCTAGTTGCATAATCAAGGCCGGGTTAAAGACTTCAATCTATGAATGGGGACCTAAAATCCCCCATTTGTTATCAGTTCTGAATGAGGTTATATATGTTTGTCAATAGAATGAAAGGTAGTACTTATGAGTCAAAGCAAATTTAATGTCCAATTAATGCATACAGTATAAAAATGTTCTGATCTAAAAAACAAACTGATATAGAATGATAGACATTCAATTAAAGATAGAAGAAGTCATTTAGTATGAAAATAATTAGACATAGTAACATAGTAAAATAACATTAAATTTACCTTAAAAAGGACATGAATTCAATACACACAACAACCTAAAGCATAATCCTGCGATCCTATGATTGTGATTTAGATGTTTTTGTGTGTATTTGTATGTTATAGAATTATTTTCTAACCATTGGTGCATTGCCCCTATGGTATACGGTAACGTACAATTGACTCGTTAAGAAAGACTTTTAGAGAAATAGATTTTGGATTTAGGGTGTGTTTGTTAAAAGTAGATGTGAGCAATACCGCTCACCGCTTCTTAAAAGAAGCATTGAAAAAATGAGCATTCTTAAAAAATAGCAAAGGTGATAACATGGCAAGATACTTATACTGTTTAGTTATCACTTACCACTGCTTTCATTTTCGATGGTTATCTTTGTCTTCACATTGAAATTCCTAGGATATATATATATAATTATTTTGCATTTGTAAGGAATTTGAATGACATTAGTATTCGTATCTATAGAACACCGAGTGCCCGGATGAGTATTTCGATTATGGCGTTTCAAGTATCAGAATGTACATTACGTCAACGGTTACATATTAGGCTGGGCACAGTGGTGACCCTGGATGACCAAGTTTCCGGCTGTCACATCAGTTTTCTCTCTCCAGTGACCAGACATGACCTAAGTGCCACAGTGGTGACAAACTTTTTTATTTTCAAACGGTCCCATTTTAAATTCAAAAGTTGGATTTTGTGTGCATTTAAAATCGGTTGTATAGAGGACCGATAGTTGTTTTCCTTGGACCACAACCGATATTTGCTAAAAGCTCCAAATCGGTTGAGGGATACGCTCGACCGAATTTTTCCGTTCCATTGCTATCAGCCTTAACTCTAGTTGCATAATAAAGGGTTGAAGAATTCAATCTATGAATGTTTACACACCATGCATGTTGTTGTTGTTGATAAAAGTGAAATAACATTAAATTTTACCTTAAAAAGAACATGAATTCAATACACATGAATGCATGATACAGCTAAAAACATAAGAGGACATAAATAGTAGAGTTAATAGTACTAGTAGTAGTTTAAAAGGCTGACAAATAAATACTATTGGTGATTGGTCAAATGTTTTTATTTGATTTCCACCCATTTGGCCCAACACCCAATAAAGTAGCATAGTATCAAATATTCAAAACACAAAAGCTAATAAGCCCAGATCATATCTTATAAAATAATGATATGAAATGAACACTACTACATATATAACATCATCATGTTGATCACTAGTAGTATATAATATATGTATGTATGTATTTATGCATAGTCATATAATCATTAAAAAGATTTTTATAAAAAGATTACAACTGGCCCTCCCTGATCATATTATCTCAACCTCAATCACTCACTCACTGTAAGCTCTCCTTGATCACTCTCTATTTAGTTTGTATCATTTTCATTATTTTATATTCTATGCTTTATTTGCTAAAGATGATATAATTTCCATGTTTGTTTTTTTTTTTTTTTTTTTTATAAAAAAGTTTAGTCTTTATGCTTCAAGTTTTTATTTTTTGCTTTGCTTTAGGGAATTGCATAGGTGAAAAACTTGCTAGGGTATTAGTCTAAAGGGGTGTTTTTTTTTTTTTTTTTTTTTTTTTTTTTTTTTTTTTTTTTTTTTGGCTTATCTCATTTCAGCTTATATAATATATATATCATAAGCACAATTTTTCTGGCTTATTTTGAAACTTATCGGCTTATTTAAGCTTCTTATACTCCTATCATGATAAGCTTAGCGTAAGTTTAAATATAAGCCAGAAAGTTAGAGCTTTTGAATCATAAAGGGTTTATAGTGGTCCAGATCATGTGCTAATAAAGATTGTCAATTTAATGCATTTTTGCTTTTTTAAGTTACAGTTTGGATTTTTTATTTTAAATTTTCCATTTTTAGTTCATTTGCATATGTTATATTATGGTTTGTCCATTTGGTGTTGATTTTTGATACAGCCTTTGAGCTAAGAACAAGTTATTTAGCATATGGATCCGACACAAAGAGTTCGTTCTTCTGGTTCGACGCCATCAGAGGAATCGGCATTGGATTTGGAAAAGACTTGTTATAGTCAGTCTAATAACAATAATCTTCCTTCGTTTAATCAAGCAACTCTTCAACCATATACGTCTGGTGGACAACACTCAGAGAGCAACGCCGCTTACTTTTCTTGGCCGACATCTAGTAGACTAAGTGATGCTGCTGAAGAGAGGACTAACTATTTTATAAACTTACAAAAGGGTGTTTTACCTGAGTCTATAGGCCGGTTGCCGAAAGGGCATCAAGCAACTACTTTGCTTGAGTTAATGACTATTCGGGCGTCTCATAGTAAGATCCTGAGATGTTACAGTCTTGGAACTGCAATTGGGTTTAGGATTCGTCAAGGTGTGTTGACTGATATACCTGCAATTCTGGTGTTTGTTTCGCGCAAAGTTCATAAGCAATGGTTAACTCCCATTCAGTGTCTACCCACGATTCTAGAGGTAAGGAATGGCACCCTTGGTTTTTATCTTCCTGTTGTGCTAGTTACGCATCTATATGATTATCTTTGTAATCCAACAGGGACCAGGGAGTGTGTGGTGTGACGTAGATGTTGTGGAATTCTCATACTTTGGTGCACCCGAACGAGCAAGCAAAGAACAGTTGTACACTGAAATTGTGGATGATCTACGTGGAAGTGGCTCGTGTATCGGTTCAGGTTCTCAGGTATTATTAGATTCTACGCAATCTTTAGTTCTTTACTAGTAGGATGTGATTTAAAGCGACATCACCCACTGTTATTGATAGTTAACTTTTTATGAAAATGACTAGTTAGATAGTGGTGATTTATTCTTGATATGGTAGGTAAAAAGTGTTTGGTTTTCTTTCTGAAGGGCATCTGATAAATACAAAAAAAAAAAAAGTTAAAAGATTCAACGTATACACATCCTGGATCTATGTTTAGATTTATATTTCCATGTCATATTTACTTTTAAGTTGGGCATGCATATATGGATATACCAAGAGGTTTATGTTTTACGGATCTTAGGTTGCAAGTCAAGAGACATATGGGACGTTGGGCGCTATTGTGAGAAGCCAAACAGGTAACCGACAAGTTGGTTTTCTCACAAACCGCCATGTTGCTGTGAATTTGGATTATCCAAATCAGAAGATGTTTCATCCTTTACCACCGACACTTGGACCTGGGATATATCTTGGTGCAGTGGAGAGAGCTACTTCATTTATTACAGATGACCTTTGGTATGGCATCTTTGCTGGCGTTAACCCAGGTTAGCACATAATTCTTACTGACAGCCAGTGTTGAGGCAGGCAGATTGGCCACACGTATGTTTCTTGTATCTAACTTTACTTGTTGTTTTATTGAATTTGGTGCACACATTCAGAGACGTTTGTAAGAGCAGATGGCGCATTCATTCCCTTTAGTGATGATTTTGACATGTCGACTGTAACAACATCTGTAAAAGATGTTGGAGAGATTGGAGATGTGAAAATCATAGATTTACAGTCTCCCATCAACAGTCTTATCGGTAAGAAAGTGATGAAAGTCGGGAGGAGTTCAGGGTTGACTAAAGGGACAATCTTGGCTTATGCCCTTGAATATAATGACGAAAAGGGGATTTGTTTCTTTACTGATTTTCTTGTTGTTGGAGAGAACCAACAAACGTTTGATCTTGAAGGTGACAGTGGAAGTCTAATTGTGATGAAGGGTGAAAACGATGAGAAACCCAGACCCATTGGAATCATATGGGGAGGGACGGCAAATAGGGGCCGACTTAAGCTTAAAGTTGGCCAGCCTCCCGAGAATTGGACAAGTGGTGTTGATCTTGGACGTCTACTCAATCTTCTTGAACTTGATCTTATAACAACGAGCGATGCACTAAAAGGTTTGTGCTTTTTCCAAACATAATTGATGTTCTTTACTGTTGCACTAGAAGATTATCAGGTTTTCTTTGCATAAAATACGACTTATCATTTGTCATGTTTTAGTCACCGTGTTTCTTTTTTTGTATATACGAGTCATTATAAGATAGAATGTTAAATTGTGGGGTTTGTATCCCGTTAGATTTGCATTAAATGTTAAATCATATATAAAATGCTAAGATTACGGGTTACCAAATGACCCACACAGGACACAAAGCCATCTTTTAATGACTGGGATGTGCAAAAATAGTATATTAACTGAAATGGGACAAATGAAAAAGTACGTTGGCTTGTCTTGAAATAAAAGCCAAGATTACGTGTTGATGCATGTTATTCGGTACAGGTGCAGTGCAAGAACAAATAGCAGCTTCAGCAACAGGGGTTGGTTCGACAGGTGGGGACTCTTCACCACCAGAAATAGTGCTTCCGAAAGACAAAGCAGAACCATTGGGACTTCACATCCAACAGCATATCCCATCAGAAGAAGCTGCTGGTCCTGATATGAATTTGTCCCCTACGGAAAATGAAGCCATTTTGGAAGATGGGCCTTGTGTGGGACCAAGTATCGAACATCAGTTTTTCAATGGGCAATCGCCGCTGCATCGAAATGAGCGTCGGTCTAGGGCGGAGTCTGAGAATCTAAGTGCATTGTTGAACGGTGGAACAGATGAAGAGGATCTTGGTTTTGGACTGCATTTGGGGGATAATGAGCCCAAAAGAAGGCGGTCTGATTCTTTGTCGCCAAATATTAAAGAAGAAGCTGAATGAGCCAAATGCGATCATGCTGTAAGCAAGCGTTGTAGTGGAACAAACTAACCTCTGGAGGTGGTTAAGTAGATTATGGTAAATAAACCTTCCTTTTAAGTGTTTGGTTGGTTGAAGTTGACCTTTGTTTTGTGGTAATGCTAATCTCTCAAATTGTCTTGTTTCAAATGAGTTTAGTCTTAAAATATCCTCTGGAGGTGGTTAAGTACATTATTTGCACAAGTAGTATACTAAAAAAAGGTTATAATATTTAACTGAATTCATGAACACTTACAAACAAAATGTCTTACATAAACCCTCTAACACTTATCTGATATCCGTGGGTATTAATATATAATTGAACAATCCTAAAAACATTGAGACAAAATCATCAGGCAATGGCAGTATCTCGTGATCACGAAGGATGTTAACTGCAGACCGCCGTGCAGACCGTCAAAAGGCAACAATCACATAGCGCAACACAACTGCAACCAACAGTATGACAGATTAAATCGAAATATTAAGCATGACCAAATATGGAATATATGGTAATCTACTTACCAGGTATCACAGAAAGCATCACAAACCCTCAGTATGACAGATTAAATCAAAATATTAATTAAGGAGTACTAAAATATGATCAAATAAATAACATGTGAACAAACTTACCAGGATTCTTATGTTGATCGTTGTGGCTCATGACTTGAACTTGCTACAGCTGGTAAAGATGGAAGGGTTGATTTAGAAGAAGCAGATAGGGGCTGGTGAAGCAAGACGCGTAAGTGTAAATTTGGTCATTTTTATAAGCCCGTTTTTAACGTTTTTTTTTACACGGTGTGTACTGATGTTAACCAAAAACAAACAAATGACACAAATCATTAATGACATAGTGGGGACAACCCAATAACGACACAGGAAATGTCCAATCATTGATCATTTCATACTCAGATTTTCTAATTCTTTTTGTGAAAGTGAGAAAGATAATTAGCTGAAGAGACTTTACAAGAGACACAACATGGATTAGAATATTTCAATCCGTCTAATGTTCTAACTGTTTTAGAAACATAGTATCTTCCCAGTTTAAAGACTGAAGATACTATAGAACAAATGGCTTAGGTCCTGTTTCTTTTTCTTATAAAAGATGTGAATGGTAACATGGGTGGAACCTTTACATATATTAATGTTTTTTTTTTTTTTTTTTTTTTGGTTTGGGGTCCATACAATGTGTTACAACATCTGCATGCTAAGGACATAAAAATGCTAGCTCTCCCCATATAGAGCTAATAACAGCCTTCGATCCCACATGGACCCACATTTATATATAAGCATCTGAATCTAGATAAGAAAAAGAAATAGGCCATAAAACGCCTTGCACAAGAAAGCATATGAAGCATCATTTGAAGATTGATTCATGAAAGATGAGACTAGCTAGTTCATCTATGTAATTCGGTAATTTGTTCACTACAGTGAAAGGAAACGTAGGGTGTGTTTGTTTTTTTTAAAATGTCTTACTAACCCTCTTACTCTTACCAGAAAGAGGTGGGCAGACGTTTTTCTTGTTTGTTTTTTTCTTTTGAGTCAGACCCAGTTAGACATATAACATCTTACTCAGTAAGAGGTGGGGGACTTGTCTTACTGCCTCTTACTCGATAAGAGAGATTGAATACTCGTGTTAATATAATATATTTGGGTCATGGGTCAAATGGGTCATGTTTTAAAAATGGGTCTAACGGGTCATGGGTCAGACGGTTTGGGTAGGGTCGACCCACTAAATTATAGTGTTTTCGTCCGATTTAATACATTTTCATCGGGTTTTTCATGTTTTCGTCCGATTTTTCACGTTTTCGTCCATTTTTTCACGTTTTCCTCCGATTTTTCATGTTTTCGTCCGATTTTTTACGTTTTCGTCTGATTTTTCACGTTTTCGTCCGATTTTTTACGTTTTCATCCATTTTTTCACGTTTTCATCCGTTTTTTCAAGTTTCATCAGATTTTTCACGTTTTCGTCCAATTTTGACGTTTTTGTACTTTTTTTTACGTTTTCGTCTGTTTTTTCACGTTTTCGTCCAGTTTTTCACGTTTTCGTTTAGTTTTTCACGTTTTCGCCAGATTTTTTACGTTTTCGTCTGTTTTTTCACGTTTTCGTCCAATTTTTCATCTTTTCATCAGATTTTTTACGTTTTTGTCAAATTTTTTACGTTTCCGTCTGTTTTTTCACGTTTTCATTCATCTTTTCACGTTTTCGTTCATTTTTTACGTTTTCGTCAGTTTTTTTACGTTTTCGTCTATTTTTTTTACATTTTTGACGGTTTTTTTACGTTTTCGTCTGATTTTTCACATTTTCGTCTGTTTTATCATGTTTTTTTCAGATTTTTTTACATTTTCATCAGATTTTCTACGTTTTTATCTGTTTTTCACGTTTTTGTCAAATTTTTTATGTTTTTGGATGACAACACTAAAAAAAATCTGGCGAAAACGTGAAAAAATCTAACGAAAATGTGAAAAAAATGGACGAAAACGTAAAAAAAACAAACGAAAACGTAAAAAATCGGACGAAAACATAAAAAATCAAACGAAAACGTGAAAAATCGGACGAAAACGTGAAAAAACGGATGAAAACTTGAAAAAACAGACGACAACGTAAAAAAACTGACGAAACGTAAAAAATCTGATGAAAACGTAAAAAAATCTAACGAAAACGTGAAAAAATAGACGAAAACGTAAAACAATAGACGAAAACGTAAAAAATCGAACAAAAAGGTGAAAAATCGGACGAAAACGTGAAAAAACGGACCAAAACGTGAAAAAACAAACGAAAACGTAAAAAACGGGGTGAAAACAGAAAAAACTGACGAAAACGGAAAAAACGGACGAAAACGTAAAAAAACGAATGAAAACATAAAAAATCTAACGAAAACTTTAAAAATATGACGAAAAACGTGAAAAAATGGACGAAAGCGTGAAAAAACGAATGAAAACGTAAAAAACGGACGAAAACGTAAAAAAATTGGACGAAAACATAAAAACGGACCAAAACTTATAAAAACTTATAAAAAGACACCTCTAATAAAAAGTCTTGTTTCATATTTACATACGTTACTTAAATAAATTGCAAAAAAGAGCACTAAAAATCATTCAGACAATTATAAAAAAACAAACAACATTATTTCGTTCCGATTTAGACTTTTAGCCACCTCTTACTGGTAAGATGAGTAGTCAAATTCAGACCTAAAACATCTTAATGAAACAAACACACCCGTAGTCTTCATGCTTCTTGTGTTTCCTGTTCTTGGAATGTTTGTGAAAGTTGTAATAAGAGTGTTTGCTTTTGTATAGTCCTAAAATGTAGCGGTAGGAACATAATCAAAGTAATACGGAGTATTAAATTGGATGTGGTATGTTTCACATGGTATCAAAGATATACAACTGTCCCAATTATTATCAATTCTCCAATAATCATTAGTATCCACATAGTGATAATGTTCTCCCAATTCACGTAATAATTGAATTGGTGGGTCATCCTATACATCAAATACAAATGGTATGTCTTTTCAATAAAATGACCAAATTGCTGGGTCTTTTGGACTCAATAACAACATATATAGTTTAGGACAGGTCCTGCAACTAGTTCAGGCCCAACAATGACTGCTAGCCCAATATGAACTTTTTGAAAATGAATTCTCCAAGCCCAACAGCACCAGTTTCAGTCTTCCAGGACCAATGTGTCTCAATCACACAGCCCGGGTTCGGCCCAGTCCCACTGGTCCAACAACAGGATATTGGCGAGTCCGGGTGGAACATGGACACATGTGCATCTTCCCGTTTAAATTCACGTTCAAATAACCTTAGTATTGTTTAAAATAATAGAATTTATCAGTCTTTCTTTATTGGTGACGGTAAATCCATACGCGTCACCGACCACGGGCCATAGCTTGTTGCCTAACCCTCATCGTCCCCTTCACCTTCACAATGTTTACTCCTCATATTGTCAAAAATTTAATTTATGTTCACCAGTTTACTCGTGACAATAAAGTTTCTATAGAATTTGATGAGTTTGTTTTTTCTGTGAAAGACTATTTGACTCAGCAAATTAACCTCCTTTGTGATAATGATATTTTGTGTAATAAAGTGAAGTCTCCTAACCAACACAATAAAAGCTAGCCATTAACTTGCCCAAAAGCTAGCCATGATAATGATATCATGTACAGTAACTGTTTTCATAAATTGTTTCTGGAGTTATATGCAATAAAATTATTCCTTAATTAGTTTTAAGTTAATGATTATGGATTAAATGTGTTGCTATGTTTCAGTACAATTAGGGGTGGAAACGAGCCGAGCCGAGCCCGAGCTCGCCAGAGCTCGAGCTCGGCTCGTTTATATATATAAAGCTCGAGCTCGGGCTCGAGCTCGTTTCGAGCCTCATATTTTGAGCTCGAGCTCGGCTCGTGAAAATTTTCAAAACCTCGAGCTCGGCTCGGGCTCGACTTATTTATATGATATGTTAAAGAAAACAAAGTTCAAATGGAGCTCGGCTCGTTAATTATATAAGGCTCGAGCTCGTTTACTACTTTCAAGCTCGTTTATACGTATAGACAATTTATATACGTATATATTTCTAGGGCTCATTTAGGCTCGCGAGCCTACTCGAGCTTTTTTTATAAAGCTCGGGCTCGAGCTCGATTATTAAATGAGCCCAAACTTAGGCTCGAGCTCGGGCTCGAGCTCGTTTAAGCTCGGCTCGTTCGAGCTTTTTACCGATCCGATCCCGAGCTTTTCACGAGCGGCTCGGCTCGTTTCCACCCCTAAGTACAATCAAACTGATTTGTGTTGCGTGTCAAACCGTGTGTTTTCAAAGTTTCCTATAATTTCAACCAGGTATGTTTTGTGTACATGTTACAGGCTCATTGAAATGGTTGCTTGGATATTCGCACAAGTAATAAACTCAGAAAAAGGAAATCATATTCAATAGAATTAATCAACACCTTCAAACAAAAGTACATTCAGAAACAAGAAAATTGCATAACTAGTGTATATCATAAGGGTTGTGTTATCCCCGCCCTCTCTATGGGTTATAGGGTACTATTTGGGCATTATTTGTCAGTTTTTTTGTTTTTGTTTTTTTTTTCTGTTTTTTTGTCAGTTTTGTCCTTTTTTTTTTTTTTTTTTTTTTTTTTTTTTTTTTTTTTTTTTTTTAAGTTAAAGTAATAACTTTTTTTTTTTTTTTTTTTTTTTTTTTTTTTTTTTTTTTTTTTGTCTATGTAATTTTTGTCCAAGTCCAAGTGTGCAGATTCCACACCAAACCAAAGTTAAAACCATTGTCCAAGTGCAGATTCCACACAAACACAAAAGTGAAACACAAAGTTTAAACCAAAAGTGAAACACAAAGTTAAAAGTGCAGATTCCACACAACACAGATTTCGTCATCGCCTTATAGGCTCAGATTTGAAAACGTTATCGAAAAAAATGTAGATTTTTAGTAATGCTCGGATTTGAATGTTGCGAAAGTAATAAAAATATCACTTCGCCATACATTCGGGTTTTAAAAACCATTCGTCATCGCCTTATAACCAAAAGTGAAACACAAAGTTAAAACCATTGTCCAAGTGCAGATTCCACACAAACACAAGGGTTATAACCAAATAGGGAGGATATCACAGATTGTTAACACAATCCAACACAATCCACAAAAGCAGATTCCACAATCACAAGCTGATACAAGCATGTCACAAAACAGTAAGATTCCCAAACTGCATGCCTGTAAAGGGTTGCAGCCTGTAAAAAACAAACAAGCCCAATAGTAAGATTCCCAAACTGCAGCTTTGCTTGATTATAAATAAAGCCCAATCACAAACAAAGCTCACAACAAACACTACAACCATATCAAAAACAACCACAGAACCATAGAATAACCACAGAACCACCAACCATAATCCACCATCAAATAATCAACCACCACAGAACCACCAACCATAATCCACCATCACATAATCACCCACCACAGAACCACCAACCATAATCCACCATCAAGAAGTACACCAACCATAATCACCCACCACAGAACCACCAACCATAATCACCTACCATAGAGAGGGCTTGGTTAACATTTTAGGGTGGGCTGGGAACCATATCAACAAATGTCGAATTCACAATTTTACACAACTCAGGTAAAGGCTCAGATTATAACAAAACTGCTTTCATATTTGGCTGCTGTAACCCCCGGTACTTTTTCTAAACTCATTTCTAGCCAAAATATTTATTTTCGTACCTGAGACACATTAAAACTTTTAATTATGATTATTTGGGCTTGAGAAACGTGAGATATATTGGAAACGAGGACTTTATTCCTTGATTGACTCAGCACAACCTAGAACACTCGAATTGTATTGCATTTGCCAAATTATTTGAATTATTTTGAGTTTTGGAAAAACTCTAAAGTTTATGCTTGATTTTATTGGAAAAATTATTTCGTGAACAATGACGCAAGTTTCGTAATTTTTCGAGTCCGTTTGCTATGTCGTTCGAGCCCCGAAGCGTTTATCGTAAGAAGTTTATTACGTTGGCAACTTTGGCCCTTGGAGTATCACCCTACTCTTTCCCTACACTTTCACTAATTACAAAACCAACTCCACACTTATTTTACCATATATATACTCCCCACCACCCCATTCTCTCATTTTATCACAAATAAAAACACACACACTCCACTAATTCTCTCTCCCTCTCTTCTCTCTTTTTTCGACCGGCGACCATCCCCAAACATCCCACCGCCGGCGACTTTTCCGGCCACCAGAAAATTTTCCGGCCAACCCTAAAATCAAACTTTTTATATTTTATAGATCGGGACGTCCCCATTCCGGTTGTACAAGCCGTTTCAATCAAAACCATCCCGAACACCCCTAATCCACCACCACCGCCGCACCTCTCTCGCCACCACCAACACCACCACGAACCACCACTTCTCCACCTCTTTTTCCTTTCTTTTCTTGCTCGGTAACAACCCAAACGCACCCCTATGTATTATTTTTATTTTATTTGTATTTATTTCGTTTTTATTTATTTAAAAACATTAAAAATATTAATAATATAATTTTCATATTTTTATATATTAAAAATAATATTTTCCGAAAATATTTTATTTAATCCGAAAATTATATAAATTTTTATATATTTTATTTAGTTACCGAAAATAATTTTTATAAAATTTTATTTATTTATTATTTATTCCGAAAATTATTTTTAAATAAAATATATTTTTATTTATTCCGAAAATATTTATTTTATAAAAATTATTCATTTTTTATATATATATATCGATACTTATATATATATTTGTATATATATATATTTATTTTTGTTTATTTATTTATATATATTCTAAAAACCGTGAGGTTCACTGTAGCAACAGTGCTCATGTAAGTTTCACGTTTGCCAATTTTAGCCCCTAAGGTTAGTGATCAATTGCGAAGTTAGTCCTTAACGACCGTTATCTAACAAACGTGGATTAAATTTGAAATGGAACAGTAACTTCAGGGGCTTTTTCTGTACAAATAATAAACAGAAACAGCCCCTAAGGTTAACTTTTTTTTCACCGTTAGTCCCTAAGGACTAACTTTGCAAAGAACGCCACGTTAAGGGACTAAAACTGAAAATAACATTGCTACAGTGCCAAACAGTGGCTGCTACAGTAAAAAGTCAGTTTGTAATAGTGCGTGTACTGTAGTTAAGGATTTTACGCTTTTAGTCCCTCACGTTAGCTATAAATTGCACCGTTAGTCCCCCGTTAGCGATCATTTGCAAATTTAGTCCCTAAAAAAATTAAAAATAATAAAAATAATAAAAGTAATTGACCGTTCTATTTTGAGTTTGGATTAAACACAACATTCCCGCAGCAACGTGCGGGTGCCCCGGCTCGTTGAATATATAAGATGTAAATGATGTTTTGAGTATTTTGTTGACTCGTGTGGGCCCCCCTTTGACGACAGTTGACTGGTCAACGCCGGGTCGACCCGGTGTGACTCGGTTAACTTTTGTATTATTTGTTGATTCTCGTGGTTATTTGTCATTGTTATATATTTTGGAACTTGTTTCGGCTAAGTTTAAATAAAACGGATTCATAAATATGAAACTATAAAACAAGTTGGATATAGTTACGAGGATTTGGATATCGGACATGTTTCTGTATTGTTGTATTGTGAGCTTGAATTGGACGTATTGGATTTACGGCCTTGGTTATTTGGATGTTATGGACCCTTTGGTACATGAGACGGTAGGGTACGTTAGGCCCGTAAAGATCTTAACGTACCTGGAACCCGAACAATACAAAATGGTCGATAAACCTAAACAACAAACGGACTACGCGAATGATATATCCAAGCATATTTATTTATATATTACTATTATTTAAAAATAAAGAGTCGTTGACTCGGGAAATGTTGTATAACTGGGCAGGTCATGCCGAAATTTCGTAAAAATCTTTTATAAACTTTTAATACTTATGAATTGTATTATATTTTGAAAACCTTTCAAACTATATTGTTTTCAACGTTTCGTTTTGGGAAAATAGGTAAAATAGCCGAAACTACTTTCTTCTAGCATATTAATTGTTTATTTATATAAGTATTCATTTTCATTTCGATTTCTTTTCTTCGAGCTATTCTTTTGTCTACTTTCAACTTTCTCGAATTAACGTACGCTCTCGACGACATATTCTCTCTGTCTTTCTCGTCACCCACACGAGACTTTTAAAACCTATTTTCTTTCAAAAGTCATTGTGTTTACAAAATCTTTTATTCAAGCATTGTTCATTGAGATATTCGAGTATAGTTCTGAGTTATGCCATTTATATTGATTAGGTTGTACTGAGGTCCATTTTGCTGTGACGCATTATTGATTGTTGGTATATCTCATTTCCTGCTGCTGTTGTTAAGGTGTGATTCATAGCCCCGCTTTTATATTTTAATTGTTTATAAACCCATGGGGTGAGACACATGTTTTAAATTTTTTCTGAGCACAAGTACTATTTTTGGTATGCTTTTCCTTAATGATGATATATATATATATATTCCTGACGATGTACTAAGTAGCTTGTCTTGCCTGAAAGACCCTCAGATCATGAGCCATCAGTCACCTGCGGGTGAGCGCGAACTTAGTTTATAGGCCTATAGGACTGACCATCCCACTCGTAGTTGTCAAGGGCTTGACATGCGGGTGTACTATTTGTCGTTTTGCTGGGTATTGGCAAGTACTCAGCCTTGGGGGCACTTATTATTATGAAATTCCGCGGTTATTGTTTATGTCAGTACAGCGTACTGTCGGTTGGTTTGGTTAACGTTTTGCGTGTCATGAGCTTAGTATCATCAACCGTATGTACGCACGTGTTGCCTCTACATATTGGGTGTTATCTTGATTTCCTGGTATTTGCATTTGTTGCTTATATCGTATGATTAAAACCCTTGTGCTCAACTTTATTATTTTAAACCTATGGATTACACTCAACCTTTGTGTTGACTTTTAAGCATGTGCTTCTCAGTTACTACTGCTAATTAATTTGTGGAGCTTTATGATTTTGGGCGTGGTGGAGTGGCTGGATGAAGGAAGTTTTCTGTCAAGGCAGCTTATCTATTTCTACTATTTTATTTATCATGTCATTCGTAAAACCTTGGTGTGTCTTTAATGTTTTCCGCTGCTAAACTTATTTACTTTCCGTTGCTAAACTTTGTATTTCTACTACTACGCTTTGTTTTTCCGCTGCTAAACTTTGTCATTTTCCGCTGCAATCTTTATTTTTATTCCGCTGCTATATTGTTAAAGAGTCTATGTACTCTAAAATGGTTTATAAAACGAATGATGTGTTTTGAGGCACTTTTAAACGTCCCGTGTTGTGGTCGTTTGCTATAAAGATGCCTGGTTTCGATTCGCGTAGTGCCCCCAGCATGTCAGCTGCCGTATTTTGGGTTGGGGGTGCTACAGCTGCAACATCAAATGTTGCAAAATCAAAAATTTTTTTTTGCCTTCCATTTGGAAATGCCATGCCAAAATCAAGTTTTTCTTTATAAAATCATCATTGCCAAAATCAAGCCTGTGGGGAATGGGGTAGGCCAGAGCAGGTATTCATACCACTCAAAGGTGGCAGATCAATGTGTTAACCTACCCACATAATCACCACAGAACCACCCACAACATATAATCCATCTCATAATCACCCACCACAGAACCACCATGGGGAATGGGTTAGACCAGAGCAGGTATTCATACCACTCAAAGGTGGCAGATCAAAGTGTTAACCTACCCACATAATCACCACAGAACCACCCACAACATATAATCCATCACATAAATAAGGCATGTGATATCCACGCCCCCCCCCCCCCCCCCATAAATGGTCATACATCACAGATCTATCACATAAATCATCACAAAGTATCATACATCACATAATCACCCACCCCAGAACCACCAACGTATCACATAATCACCCACCACAGAACCACCAACCCAAACCCTAATTTTTAACAAATTAGGCGTTTGAAAAAAAACTTATAGATCTGCTCAATTAGATAACGAATCTTACAATTAAGAATGTTTAATTGTAATAAATCAAACCAATTTGGAAAAACCCCAAATTTTTTTTGAAACCCTAATTTTTTTGAAACCATAAAAATAACAGATCTATCACACAAATCATCACAAAGTATCATACATCACATAATCACCCACCCCAGAACCACCAACCCACCAACGTATCACATAATCACCCAACACAGAAACACCAACCCAAACCCTAATTTTTAACAAATTAGGCGTTTCAAAAAAAACTTATAGATCGGCTCAATTAGATAACGAATCTTACAATTAAGAATGCTTAATTGTAATAAATCAAACCAATTTGGAAAAACCCCAAAAATATTTTGAAACCCTAAATTTTTTTAAACCATAAAAATAACAGATCTATCACATAAATCATCACAAAGTATCATACATCACAAAATCACCCACCCCAGAACCACCAACCCACCAACGTATCACATAATCACCCACCACAGAAACACCAACCCAAACCCTAATTTTTAACAAATTAGGCGTTTCAAAAAAAACTTATAGATCGGCTCAATTAGATAACGTATCTTACAATTAAGAATGTTTAATTGTAATAAATCAAACCAATTTGGGAAAACCCCAAAAATATTTTGAAACCCTAATTTTTTTCAAACCATAAAAATAACAGATCTATCACATAAATCATCACAAAGTATCATACATCACATAATCACCCACCCCAGAACCACCAACCCACCAACGTATCACATAATCACCAACCACAGAATATCACACATCACAAATCCAAAAAACAACAGAAAACAGAGAAAGAAAAGATAGATAAGTTATAAATGTATATCACAAATCCATCACATAATATCACATATCAGTATATCACAAATCCATCACAACAAAAATATTTCTAGATCTAATAAAGAGAGAGAAAAGAGAGAGAGATAAACGCGTTTCACACACACAGGTGTGAGAAAAGAGAGAGAGAAAACGTGTTTTATACCCGGGGTATAAACGCGTTTTTTTTTTTTTGCGTATTTATCTCTTCTTTTTTTTTTTTTTTTTTGTTAAGTAAAGTTGTAAATTTATTTTGTTAAAAAGTTAAAAAAAAAATGTAAAGTTGTAAATGTTGGAAATGTTAAAAAGTTTAAAAAAATGTAAAGTTGTAAATGTTAAAAAGTTATAAAAATGTTAAAAAGTTGTAAATGTTAAAAAGTTATAAAAAATGTAAAGTTTGTAAATGTTAAAAAGTCATAAAAATACCGTACGACCACGTATTATACTTTCGACAGTACAGGGTCGTAATCCGGATAACGTGTCTAGCGTTAGAACTATATATAACGCACGAAATAAGATCCACAGAGCCAGAGTAGATGATAGAACTCCAATTCAAGTCCTTTACTCGCATTTGAGGGATTCAGGATATACATGGTACCCGAGGGTAAATGAGCATACCAACGAGCTTGAGGAGCTATTTTTTGTGCACCCCACGTCGTATGCTCTATGGTGTACATTCCCTGAAATCATGCTGATGGACTCCACATACAATACCACGATGTTTAAATTGCCGTTGTTGGAAATTGTTGGAGTAACTTCAACAAATAAAACATTTTCAATGGCGTATAGCTTTTTAAACAGTGAACAAGGGCATAAATTTCAATGGGTATTGCAACGTGTGAAGGATGTCATGGACGAACGATATTACCCACGTGTTATCGTCACTGACAGAGATTTAGCGTTGGTTGGAGCATGCGAAGCAGAATTTCCTGACGCTCATCATTTACTCTGTCGATGGCATATACAACAAAATCTGCTTAAGTATTGCAAAAATAAATTCACTGACCAAAAAGAGTTTGAGTCCGTTAAACACCGATGGGATTCGATGGTTAAAGCTCCGACATTGGAATCGTTCAAGCAACATTATCAACGCCTACAACAGCAATTGGTCAACCATCCGGGTACTTAATTATTAATTCATTGTTTTTAATTATTTTAATAAAAAAGCATCCGAATGACCTTTTATTAATTCATTGTTTTTTTCAGATGTCGCTGTGTATCTGTATAACACGTGGCTGCGACAATACTCACCCAAGTTTGTCTCGTATATTACCGACTAATATCGCTCTTACGGCCAGACAACAACGTGCAGAGTTGAGGCTCACCACGCGTTGTTGAAATTATATTTGGATCGCACACAGTCCAAATTAGACAGGTTGTTATGGTCGATCGATAAGATTCTCATTTCGCAAGAAACTGCGATAAAAGAGAGTTTTAATAGAAGCATCAACGAGAAACTAAATCATTGTAATGTATCACTATTTGAAGAATTGTGGTATAAAGTTTCCAAACATGCTTTCAATCTCATGTTCAGAGAACTCCAACTGTCGATCACCCCAGACAAATGTAGCCATAAGTTGCTGTCAATTTACGGACTACCATGCTTTCACATCATGCAATACTATGTATATAATGGTAAGTATATTAAATTTATAATTATCAAGTTGTTTCCCCCACTATTATCAGTAATTTACATAAGTCACTTTTACTGAATTCAGGACGCCCCATTTCACTGGATGAAATTCCTATTTTTTGGAGAACCCTATCTGTTCCGTGGCCTGTTATCAATAGCCCCCGCCTGAAGATGGCTCTTCCAGCGAACCTGGTGATGATGATGATGATGATACTTCGTTTAACGATGGCATGCGACAATTCAAGAATATTTTTAGCAAATCAACGTCGTTTGTCAAGAAAAATATGTTAACGAAGTTGAGAGATATATTCCGGCCTGAATCTGTTGACACACGTGAACCAGCTATTCAAAAAAATACACGTGGACGTCCGAGCGCAAAGGACAAAAAAGGGCAAGGCAATCACGAGGCTAGTTATTGCTTCAGTAATTCATCGACCTGTTGTATTTATATCCGAGCAAGTTGGAACACATGCTTTTCGCTTTTTACCAGGCCAAACTTATCACATGGAACTGACCCTCTTGTGATTGCCCGTGTGGGTGCTCACTACATTTTACTGACTCTAGACAGAGATTCTCCACTTCCCCATATCCACCCACAATGGAGGACTTTCAGAGAGCCAGTTGCAGCCGAATGGGAAAATTTTTATCAAAATCGACTAATGCATTATTGATTTATGTTGTAAATAATAGAGATACCGACAAAATATAGTGAATCATATGTAAAAGTTATTTGTATTTGTAAAAATGTAATTTTTGTATTTGTAAAACATTGTAAATAATTATTGATTTATGTTGTAAATAACTGTTTGCATTATATAGTAAATGATTAAATATTTATTTAAATTAGTAAATAACATTATTGATTGATTATGCAAATTCTTTTGTCAGGTGGGCCAAAGAAATCCTTTCTGGTGTCGATGTGATAGAGGATTTATTGTAGAACGGACATCCTGGCAAGATGGTAGTCGTGGACGATAGTTTTATGCATGTCCTCTTTCAATGGTAAATAATCATACGTTTGCTTAGTTATGTAAATAATTTGTTTGTTAAAAATACATTTCTTATTATTTTCTTAACATGTAACAACCAGGTACAAAAGACTATGGGTGTCGATACTTTAGGTGGAAAGATCAATATGAAGAAGAGTAATTTAATCAAGTCTCTTCTTCAACAGCCTCTTCTTCAACGCAGTGCTCAAACTGCGTTGCTAAAGATAATGAGAACAAGTTGTTGAAGGCAAGAATAAAGACGCTGGAGATGGAGTTAGAATTGGCAAGGAATCATGAGGATCACGCTTGTCAGTCGGGTGCAAGGCTCCATGATCTTTTAAATGAAATGAATAATCTTCATATGTCGTAGATGTTGTTGTTTTTAAATAATATGTATAACGTTGTCGTTTAATTTAATAATAACAGTTGTTGTTGCAGTTATTTAATGTGGTAATATTTAACGTGCTATTATACAAAACATTATTAAACACAAATATACCAAACATTATACATATACAATACATTATTATACATGCATACTCCTTTCTATTTAAACACACACACAAAAAAAATAAAAATAAAAAAAAATAAAAAAAAAAAATCACACAAAACGACAAAAAAGGGAAAAAGACAAAAAAACACAAAAGTACCCTATGTTATTAACATATAATTAAACAGTCATAAACACCAGGACAAAATCATTAGGCAATAGCAGTATCCAGTTGTCATGAACACAAGGCATCGCAACATAGATCACGAATCCAACAGCAAAATAGAATACGAATGCAACCGCCACAACTGCAACCAACATTATAACACATTCAATCAAAGTATAAGGCATGATCAAATAAAAAGCATCTGGTGGTAATTTAGTACTTACCATCCTTTCCAGCCCCTGCTTTGAGTTTTTGCGGGAACTTGGTTTTCGGGGACAGCGTTTGTTGGGTACCCGAGTGGCGCAGGTGGAAGTTGTCCTTGTTTCTCCATGGTCATTGAAGGAGGATAGGCAACTGCAATCAAATTCATAACAATATCAATATAAAAAAACTTATCATGCATGTAAATATATAGTATGCAAGTTGTTGTGAACAAACTCACCAGGAATTTCATGCTGATCGTTGCGGCTCATGACTTGAACTTGCTACAGATGGAAGAGTTGATTAGTAAAAAGAAGATAAGTGGTTATGGGATATTGCTACACAGTGTATGCATGTTTATATAGAAGATGTGGTTCCTTGTTATCTTTAACGTATGGAAGTTTGGTTGTTGCATTTATTTATTAATGTAGTAGACTATTGAGTTTTTGAAGTACTATTAAGTTCACACAAATTGTTCTATAGCGTATAGGAAACGTTTTATTGAATGCAGTATATGATTGGCTGCTGCTAGTTGCATTTTTTATCTTTAATGCATTTATCTATATCTATACTACTATATAATGCATTTAATTCCAAACCTAACTCCTAACCAAAAATTAAGATAAGGAGCTCCAATTATGAGGTGACATGTGTCACTTCTCAACTAACTCCAAGCCTAACTCCTAACCAAAAATTAAGATAAGGAGCTCCAATCATAAGATGACATGTGTCACTTCCCAACTTAAAATTCACATTTATTTTCAAATTGAAATATCTTTTTATCTATTTATTTTTTTTATGATCTAATTTCACCATATTTTTTAAAATTTTGTGCTTTTTAATTCAACATCCAATTTGATATATTTTTATGAGTTTTTAGTTTTTATATTTTTAGTGGGTTTATTTTTATTAATTCAAATTTTTACCACTTTAACCTTTATTTCAATCAATACAATCTTGATTCGACAAAAGCATATACTTTTGGGGTGAGTGTTTAACGGGTAAGAGATTGTGAGGGTCTTTCTATATGCGGGAATAATAATGTCACGAAAAAGCAACGGGAAACCCAAGCAAATAAATACAACTAACATATATATTCAGAGTATTGTGAAACGAATTCATTAAGCGGGTAGGGAATTGCGGGAAAAGTTGGGCTATCAAATCATTTACTATATTATAATATAATTATATTTATCGCCGCCGCTTTAGACATTTTGTAAGAAGCTTTGAAAACAAAATATACATTCTTAAAATAAACATCCAAAACATATGATAATAATTAGGATCTCAATCCTCTGTATTCATTTGAAATTGTATAACGCATCCCTTGAAATTAGGCATTCTCCTCTCAAACAACAACACACATTCCATCTTTATCTTTCTCAATTGTTTTTTGATTTTCAAATTCTCAGATGCGTGAATGAAGCTCTAAATCATGAAGATATCCTAATTATCATTTAGTTATCGATCTCAAACACACACAAGATCCGGTTATTTCATCCATAAATCGTATGTATTTTCTTAATTATATGTTCTAAGCTAATTTAATTTTTAATTATCTGGTTCTAATTCGATTTTTAATTAAATTTAAATCTCATCAATTTTCAATTAAATTCACTTTGTTTCAGGTGATCCAAGCAGTTTGAAGAAGCGGAATTAGGAAGATAATATGATAAGTAAGTTAAAGATATTAGGTATGTCATTTATCATGTTACAACTAGTTATCTTTAACGTATGGAAGTCTGGTAGTTGCATTTATTTAATATTAAGTTCACACAAATTGGAAGTCTGGTAGTTGCATTTATTTAATATTAAGTTCACACAAATTGTTCTGTAACCAAATTGCATGTCATATACGTACTAGTATGTTAAGCTGGTCGTTAAAGGCTGCTGCTAGTGGCTAGTTGCAAAAGAATGCAGTATATGATTGGCAGAGAGTCAAGTTTTATCTTTTTACGTGGGTTGATTTATTATGAGAATATATTCCTCTAATATGACAGTTGTACGTTATTTTTAACCAAAATTAGATATATAGATGCTTTATCTTGTTAAAATAAATACTTTGTAAATTAATACTAGTTATAATTCCCGCGTACGCGCGGGTTTTTTTTAAATGTTTTTTAATGATATATTTTTATTTATTAAAAAACAAATAATTTAATCTTTATTTTATTTGATTTATGATTTTTAATTATAATTTTTTATTATTAAAGATAATCATTAAAACGGTTTAATCATATTGTTAGTTGTATTTTATTTATATTTTTTGTATTTATCTTCTACTTGTGTAGTATATCAACAAAACAAATTAATAAATTTTTAAATTAAAAAATAATAATTAAAATATTACCTAGTAAGAAAATAATCTTTTTTCCGAAATACGAAAGTCCCCACCGGGGGTTTTGTTTTATTATATAAATAAAAGATTCCTTTCATATACTAAAAAGGCTAGTATATTTACAGGTAAAATAAAAGATACATGTCTATATACATCCCTTATTCGCACCTTGCATTCCCTTAAGAGTTAAGATTTTCATAATAAATAAAATTTAAAAATATTTTAACTGTAAAAGATAGTTTTTCGTAGTTAAATATGGATGGAAAAATTGATAAACTTCGTGCATATGCAAGCCCTTGATTCAACTTGTAGACTTTAAATCATCGATTGATCAATCACTCTTTAAATTCATATAAATTGATCATGTCTCATATATTCAATAGGCATATATTCAAGAAGACCTAGCTAGAATGAAATTATAAATAGCTGAAAAGCAAGAAAAAAATATATAGTAGTGGAGGCAGAAAATGCTTAACGACTGAGATCATTTTTCGTAATTGAATTTTCTAGTTCTTGATTTAGCTTTTGTAACATACGGAAATATTCAAAGAAAATCATGTGAAACCTTTTTATTGAAATTGAGAAAGATAGTAATAAGAAAGTTTACAAGATGGGTTGCATGAGAGACCACATGCATGTTTGAGCATATATCTCAATCTATCTAATGTTTCTTTCTACTTTATGATGCCCAAGTAAAATTAATATTTCCTCCATGCACATGTTTGAATTATCAACCTAACAAGAAAATAACATAATACATATATCTATATATGAACTAATATTAGTTGCTACTGGTTTATGATATGGGAACAATATTTGAAAGTACATTTCGATTTTCCAATATGAAAACAACGATGTATTTTTGAAAGTTCATTTTATCAGATGGTCGAAACCTTATAGAAACAGTCAGTACTTTTTATCTTCCATGATAACTACATCTTTTACAAAGTCCTTTCGAACTACCAAAGAAATTTGGCAAATTGTGAAAGATCCCTTGTTTCTGGCTAACTTGAATGATATAGAAGAAGCAACAAAAAGTAGTGTCGTTAAGATTAAACATTTAAACACAATGATTTACCAGCAAATGACCCAAAGTCTTGGATCGATATAATTATTTAAGACTTGAGTTTGTCAGTTTGTGGGTACCTTATGGGCTTATTCTATTAAACAAATGGGCTCAAATCCTTTAACCAAGCAATGGCCCAATCCCCTCCAATCAAGAACAAGAGATTTGGAGACAAGTATTTATTTCATTAGAAACAGAACAATATAGACTAGAAAGCCTTTACCATAGACTAGGGTGTTTCATTTAACATCGAATAAACTGAAAAATAAATTGCAGAGAAACCAAATAAAAGCGAACTGAGATCTTTAATTAGTGTACGATTTGCTTTTTTGTTTGATTTTATCCGTTCTAAAATTGGTTTAGTTTGGTTTCGCTTTTGACTCTGAATTTTCAAACCAATAAACTTGAACCTTACAAGCCAGAAACCCGAAAACCAAGCCGATGAACACCCCTATACAACAAAATCAAATACTATATGATTCCTTACTAAAAACAAAGAACTATCTTTACTATCTATAAAGGAAAAAGGGTCAAAGGTGAAAGTGAAAAAATCAATAAAAGTGAAAAATTGAAATGTTGAAAATGTATATAAGGAAATATTGAAATGCATTTAATAATCTTATTAAAGGGTAAGTCTAAATACACCAAAATGATTCACTAATCATTGACTTGAGACACCAAAATGACAATCATTAATTAACTTATTTACACACTTAAATGATTCTACTAATCATTAACTTGCTTTACCAAATTAAAATAATTGACTTGTTTTTTTTTTAACTTTTATCTTTTTGTTATTATTAGTTGATCACTATTTATTTTTAAATTTTTTTTTCTTGCTTATTTATTTTTGTAGTTATTTTTAATTTTGTCATATACATATGTCATATATGCATATACATACTTATATGTAAGTGAACAAATAGTACAATTTTTATTTAAAGTAAATAATTAGAAATACAATATAAAGAACGTTACATAATTACATTGTTAAGTCAATATTTTTCAAAATACGATAATAATATTCCCAAAACGCATTTTAACAACTAAAATATGTGTCCTCCCATCCAGTTGCATTTTCATTTTTATATGTAATCTAAAGTGGATGACTTAACGATGATGGGCAAATCGTCCTTTATGGTTTTTTTTGCACGTTATTGAAAGATCTTAATACATACAAGAGATATATAGTGTGCCAACATGCATTATCGTGTAGCAAATTGTATGCAAATCCTTTAATTGCTAGACGTGTCAATATAATCCTAATACTTCTTTTTAGTTATTCTTTAGTGATTGGTCTTTCTTTTTCTTTTTTTTTTTCTTTTCTTTCTCGTTAAGGCTTATGCATTTATATACAAGCAGGGACGTACTTACATCGATGTCGGGTGTGGCATGGGCCACTCAATTTTGGGTGACATAGCGGTTTTTTTTTTTTTTTTTTTTTTTTTTTTTTTTTCTTCAAAAATTTGGGTTACAAATTGAAATCGTAATTTAAGGCTTTTTTTGTTTCTTTATTTATTTATTTTATTTTTTACTTTACAAAGGGCCTTAGGAAAGCAGAAAATACTGTAACATTTACAAAACATCACATCTATCTAGTAGCGGTACATTTTGTAAATTAAAAAAAATGAAAAAAAATAAAAGAAAAAAGATATGTTTAACATCTAGTAAAAGTCGTGAAAGGAATAAAAAATGAAGTATGCATTAAATATTCTTAAGTTAAAATTAGTAAATATATTCATGCGATTATGTTAGAATTTAATTACTTCATTTCACTGTTGCAATTTACGAGTAAAATAAAGTAACACAATTATCAATGTTTAAATATTTTTTTGGTGTATTTAGTAGGACCTTATTAAAACACCCAATTACTTAAAAGTACAATAATTTATTCACATTGTACAACTAATTAAATATAACCAATTAAAACACAAACCGGGTTGACCCGAAACGCTTCAAACATGGCGGGTTGACCCGGTTTAATTTGACCCATTTTCGACCCAACCTAGCAAGTTGACCCGGTTTAAATCGACCCATTTTCTGACCGGAACGGTTCAACTGGTTGAACCACCCGGGTCGAACCGGGTTTCAAAACATTATCCATTACTTAAAAATACAATGATTTATTTACATTGTACAACTAATTAAAAACATATCTATCAAATTAAATACAACCAATTAAAACAAAAACCGGGTTGACCCGGGATGCTTCAAACCCGAACGGGTTGACCCAGTTTAATTTGCCCCATTTTCGACCCAACCTAGCAAGTTGACCCGATTTAAATCGACCCATTTTTTGACCGGAACGGTTGAACCACCCGGGTCGAACCGGGTTTCAAAACATTATGTTAAATTCCCAAATCTTCAAACTTTTATTATTTTTCGTTTATAACCTATAAACTTTTTTTTATCAATAAACTATCTGTCGCTATAAAATCCCGTTGCTATGCACGGGTACTCGTCTAGTGTAAGTGAATGTATAAGTAGAAAGTAGTTGATGGTGTATCAAATTAAGGAATATGTCAGGTTGATGTAGTTTCACGTGCCAATGTAACATGCAAAAGAAAGTGTTTTGTTCACAACTGCTGCTTTAACAAAAAGGTAACTTAATAGGTTCCCCAAAGATACATTCACAGCCTCCTGAATGTTTTACTTTTGTGATCCGAAATGTTGAAGTTTGACATCAGTAAAAAAATATTTTAAGTTTGTTTCAACTAACCATCTCACACTTTGTGCAATGTTATGAAAAATTCAAATCCTTGAACTCTGCTTGCACCTTGTTTTTAGCAGTGGAGCATATTTTTACCCAGTCCTCGATGATCAAGTTGTTGTCTCTGGTCATATACATTATAGTACTCGATTCAGTGACTTGTACTAATGACATAAAGTTACAAGAAAAGGATGGAAGCTATTCAGGTTATTGTTCTTGAAGCTTGCATGAAGAATATTTTCAAGGGTTTGTCTTTAGCAGGTGATGGTGCTAATGTATCTCTTCTTCAATACGCGGATGATGTTATCTTTTTCGGAAAATGGTAGTTCCGTAATGCTTCATCCTTGGTTAAAATCCTTAAATTCTATCAAGACGCTTCTGGTTTTAAGGTTAATCTTGAAAAAGTAAAATCTATGGTATTGGTGTTTCGCATAAGGAAGTGGGAAATCTTGGTCATTTAATTAACTATGGCTTCGATTCTCTCCCTTTTTTATATCTAGGTCTCCCCATTGGCAGAGATATGAGCAAAGCTAGTAGTTGGTTTGAGGTGATCGATTCTTTTACTAGACGCCTCTCATCATGGAAATCTAAATGCCTATCTATTGGGGGTTGTTTAACTCTTACTAAAGCAGTGCTTGGAAGTCTCCCTCTGTATTATCTTTCTATTTTTTGTGCCTCATTAAACGTGTTTAGCAAACTACAAAGTATTAGTAGCCGTTTCTGTTGGGGTATAAAAGACAAGAAAACGGGAGTACTTGGGTTAAATGGGGCAAAGTTTGCTCTAGTCTTGATTCCCGTGGATTGGGTATTGGGTCGATTCGAGCAAAAAAACCTTGGTTTGATAGGTACATGGAAGTGGCATTTCTTAACGGAGCATAACGCATTATGGAGGCATGTCATTAAAGTTTTACATGGTAACTTAGGTGGTTTTGACACGATTTCATCTCATGGTTTAAAAAAGGCACTTGGCATGGGATCACTTCGAGTATCATGGCGGTCGATAACCTTGGTATCCCATTCAGTAAGTCCTTTTATATCAACGATGGTAATTGTTAGCATTAAGAAGTAATGATCATATATTATGAAGTGATGGTCATTGATATGATAGGAACCATGTAACATTGTAATAGCTTAGTATAGATTAGTATATGGGCCTTTGGACTTGAATATGTACAAGTAGGCTAGTCCATGTTATGTATAGTCCATGTTGGCTAAACCCCATCAAGCCTAAGAAGGTTTCCATCCATTATACTTATTATTAAATAAAACCGTTTTTGGTGTGGGTTTCCCGCCAAAAAATACTGGGCTCCTTTGGCCTGGTGACTTTGGTACATTTTGCTCCCGGGTTTGTTCCAGCCCACTTATTTTATTTATGCATAATAATACTTCGGTCTCCCGAACCTTCCACAATCATCTTCATACATCCCACAATCATCCATTTAAACATATCTCTCCCTTATGATGATGCTGATGATGATCGAATGATGTGAAAGGAAAACCAAAAGACGATGATAAAGGGACATCATAAATCGTAGGTTTGATATTTATAAGAATTAGGGTTTTGTATTAATTTTGGGATTTTTGTGAAATGGGGGTTTCATTTAAATTTAAGGGTTTTTTTTTTTTTTTTTTATGAAATTAGAGGTGTTTGGGATTGGGATTTCGTAGCTGATTATCTAATTATTGGGGGTGTTTGCCTCATCTTATTTATCAGGCTTATGGCGTTATTGGGTTTTCAGGTGTTGGAAGCTGGACAGCTGATGTGTGGGTATGGTTTTCTGAATTTTTTCTAAAAAATAATTATTATCAACTTTACGGTTTTCATTATGTTTGTGTTTTTTTATGAATTTGATATGTTGCAAATTAGGATTAGGGTTAAAATGTTTTAAACCTTTAAATTCTATTGAAAAGTTCACAACCTTAGCGTGCTGCCCAAATATCAGGATAGGAAACTAAATATTGAGAGAGATAGTGTACTATGGGATTAATTGAACGGTATTATATTGCATACAGGAAATTAGGGAAGACACTGGCACTCCTTATTTGGTTAGCTTGGTTAGTATAAGTTTTTTTGATTATGAAATTAATCCGTTGAATATTTTTTATGTTTTGCCCTTGATCTACGCTGCCGTATCTGCCTTTATACTCTTTAACCGATTGAGGGTTAGTGTGTCTAAAAAGTATAAAGTTTACTGTTTTGTATTCTTTGCCTTTTTGGTCATGATAATTTATAATTGCCTTTTTCTAATCTTTATGTACAAGAACTGCTTGATGATATCACTAAACAAAGAGCAAACCTTTTGTTCTTTTGGTATATCGTTATGTCGATAACACATAGATGAAAATTTTCATGCCTTGAAAAGCATTTTAGTAAGATGGAAACCGTGATAAGGAGTCTGAAATAAAGGATTGTAGTAAAGCCTTTTTTTAATCGGTGCCAATATTTACTTATAGTCTATACTTATATCGTTTTACTTTTTCTGTTTGAATAATATGGTGTATGTTCATTTTGCAGGCTATCATCAACAAGAGGTTGCAGACAAATCGTGTTGACGGATAATGGACAGGTTGCTCAGGTGATTTTATAAAATACATGTTATATTTGTCTGCTTCTTTATGAAAAGCTTCCCGACTGGTGAAATCTGTAACTGTTTAATCTTCGTAAGATATTCTTAATTTAGGTTCATTTATATATAAATTTGATAAGTAACGATGTTTGGCAGGATAAATGAGTCTGTGCAAAATTGGTTCGGTTACCCGCTTCAAACCAACAAGAGCTTACAATCATTGGCTACGGGTACCTTGACCAATAGACATGGATACAATTAGGTTCTTTTTCCTGATCAAAATTCAAACAATATATGAGCTGTGGCTAAACCGATACTAATATGCTGATGGTTACTGTTGTTTTAGGTATGAATTAAGGAGCACCCGCGGGTTGTAGTAGCTCACACAAGAATGATAGATGTCACCATTCTGCGCTACAAGGTTGTGTGACCAATTATTTTTGTATATCTTATCGACGGTTCTTTATGTCGTCGTAACCTTTGAAACTATATTATTTTTATAGGTATGACTTACCCATTTCAGAATGTACATCATAACTCACTTGTGGACATCTTGTCATTTGTCCGAAGTCGGCCACCCTATAGATCAGGTAACAATGTAATTCTTTTGAACAATGTAGCTGTCGTGGTTTACTTAATAACACAATAACGGTTGTTGTTTAAGGTGCAAATGAACGGGAAGTGGCAGGCTGTAGTGGTCTACATGAAAATCATAGACGCAGCCGTTCAACGTCCCGTGGTAATTTAGTGGTTTATTTTTTATGTTTTATGGCAACCGTGTTGTAGCCATATATATACATACAATTTACGTGTTACTTTTTTTTTCGCTTATCAGTCTTTCAATTTTTGGTATGATTAAAACCTGTGGTCATATTATGAAAAGGGGTTTAAACTTTAAAGTTTTTCTAAGCATGTGAAATTGCTGACAGTTGCTGTTACTTGATTTGTAGGGTTTGGATGATTTTCAACTTGCACCTGATGTGAGAAGCAAGAGGATGGATATATTGGATTCCATACAATGATTAAATGGTCTTTGAGGCACAATTAACGGAATTTTTCAAAATGGTATCCAGAAAGATGTTCCTGATTCTGCTATAGCAATGTACCAAAAGGTCATGTGCTCCTCTTTTTATTTTAGATATATAGTTATAGTTTAGTACGGATCAAAATGGGTCTACTAAATATTTTATAAAGGAATTACTTGACAGAAGAATTACAAGCTATCAGCAGAGGATTAGAAAAAAAGTAGCTAACATTGTTAACGGCTGAAAATTTCTAAAAGCTAAGAATATCAGATTTAGAAATTTAAGCATCTAGATATAATAGTGATATCTACTTTTGATTATAAAGCCTATAGGCTGTGAATTATTAGGTTTACTTTTCATTTTTTGGATATGAAAATCGCACAAAATTTGTTGTCTTCCATCTTCCTTAGCCTTATATTGTTGTTACTTTTTTTTGGGGTAACGCGCACTCCTACAGCCTCCGCACCACTGGCTGTACGAACAGGTTGACGCAACAGTTATTACTTTTCTATATTGCAGTTTTGTAACCCCATATTAATCGAGCCAGCATATAATAGTACTAAGTGATCAAATACTATTATGTCAAAATGAAGATCTTGAAAGATCTGATAAAACTTGTCCATTTGGTGACTAGCCTTTTCACGGAGCTTTTGCTCATTGAGTCTTGATGGGTAAGGTATTGAAGGTTTGGATTTAGGGTCCTTAACCGGAGTCTCAGGTGGTTCAAAGACAACTCCCGGTTTGGGTATGGTTTCTGGTACAACCTGAGGATGGACGTGTGCGGTACTTCGTGGGCTAGTAAATTGCACCTTGTCCGTTGTCACCTCAGGTTCGCGTTCCACTACCTTTGGGGGAGAGGAAGAAGAGGTAGTAGGAATCGCAGGTTCTCTATACGAAGCCCCACTTCGTGTTGTGATCGCTTTAACATCGCCCCTCGGATTAGCGATCGTGTTGCTGGGTAATGTACCCGAGCCCGAGGGTCGATCATTTAAAGACTTTTTAAGGTCTGCGATCTGAGTCATCATCATCTTGTTCATCTCCTCCTGAGATTTCATGAATTGTTTCAACAACTCATCATTTGATGGGCCAGTTGGAACAATTTCTCGAGTTTGGTTAGGAGGAGCTTGGTTAGGGAAATTCTGATGAGTAGGAGTGATGGCTTGATTTTGATTGGGAAAATTTTGGACCCGGTTGTTTTGATGGGAACCGTGGTTTTGAAAATTTCCCTGATGTTGGTTGCCATGTCCATGAGAGTTGTTTCCCTGAAAGTTGTTTTGACCTTGGTTTCGATTGTAGTTTTCCTTGATTTTGGAAACCTTGGTTTTGGTTCTGATGGACATTCCCTTGGTTTTGGTAACCTTGATTCATTCGATTCTGATTGTGGTTCTGGTTACGATTTTGGACATTAGGGTTTTGATTGAAGCCGGGAAGTCCAAGGAAATTGTTAGAACGATAGCTTAGAAGATTGCGGTTCCCTTGCGGTTGGTAGCCATTACCTCCCGAATTATAGGAACCTTGAGCAGCGTATACGTTCTCTTGAGGAGGCCACCAGTGGTTGGACACTAGAAATAGGGATGTGGACCTCCACAAGTTTCACAACTTTGATTGACAGCTTTGGCTTGTTGATTTTGAACTTGTTGATTTTGCATAGTTTGGTTCATTCTCAACACAGCCGTAGAGATATCATCCATCTTTTTAGTGAGAGCCGTTATTTCAGAGGATGAGGATGCTGAAGTGATAGAACTACATGACTCATCCCTCTCGGCTGAGGAATCCCAAAAGTTATGGTGGGCAGTCATGTTCTCAATGAGATCATAGCACTCTTCGGGACGCCTTTTCATAAAGGTCCCTCCAGCAGCAACATTGAGGATATCTCGGTGTCTCAAGGTCAAACCATTATAGAAGGTATCTATAATGGTGACTTGTAACATATTGTGATTAGGACACCGATCAATCGCAAGCTTATATCGTTCCCAAGCTTCGAATAAAGATTAGTTGGGAAGCTGACGAAAGTTGCTAATGTCATTGCGCAACTTGGTAACCATGGATGGTGGAAAGTACTTGGCTAAGAATTTAGTGACCATCTCATCGAAAGTGTGAATCGAATTTTTGGGAAGTCGGTCAAACCAAGCAGTGGCATGATGAGTCAGAGAATAGGGGAAGAGGTATAGACGAAGGGCATCATCGGTGACACCGTTTTGTTTCATGCTTTGGGTGACGGTAAAATACTTATCAAGATGCTTGTTTGCATCGTCACCAGGTAAACCATGGAATTGACATGAATTATGGACTTGTTGTATCATATGATGCTTAAGGACAAAATCAGTGGCCGCAATATCAAGGGGAGCAATGGGTCCTCCCCTCCCTTGCATCGTAGGTTGTTGGGAATTATACTTTGAGTTGATATTGACAAATATGAAAGATGAAGGACTTATGGAGACAAAGGAAGAAACTTTCAAAGAAAGAAAAAGATTACAGCATATCTTTTATTTTATTAGTTTATTCCTTGTAACCCTAGTATCTCTATTATATAAAGAGATACAGGGAATAGGTTTTAATACGTCTTCCGCAATGTAATATACAGAAAACGTGTGAGTGTATGTCTAGGGCTGGAAACGCCTAGACTTGTGTGTACAGGTGTTTTATGGGAAACACCTAGGGTAAATTGATGTTAAGCCTCAACTATCTTAGATAGCTGTTAGAGTGTAACCGTGCTACACTTGATCACGTAGCATTGGGGCTTTGGTGTATGTTAGAATAGAGATGATGACGAAGAAAAACCTTGTTTATAATATTGTTCTTATTCCGCTATGATTTATCTTATGAACATTATTATTCCTAGATTAGACTTAATTGTCTTGAGCCAAAACGGTCCTAGAAACTATCTTATTATTGACGCTATTAGTTTCTAACATGTGGTATCAGAGCGGGGGCTCTTGATATCTGGGATTTACAAGGTTCGTTGTCGAAGAACGAAGAAAACAAGAAAAATTCGAATCTGGAACAATTTTCGTAACTTACTGCAGGTCAGTTTTCAAGGCGTGATATCTCCTTCGTTAACCGTTGGATCGGGCTGAAATTTTTACTGGAGGTTCTCTACATGACAAGGAAGAGTTCCACCGGAGGGATCTTCGATCTGAGCTCCCAGTAAAAAGATATGATTTTTCTAAAAGGCTGCTGCAGAAAAGTTTGTAAGTCGAATTTTTAGGGTTTTCTTGATCTCAACTTCTTTGAATTCGTGGTTACTTGAATTTAATTCATTCTGGAAGTTGGATATATGTTGTTGGTGTCTAATATTCATGAAAGAAAGTGGCTATGGATGTGTATGATCGATTTTTGATGATATTGGGTTTTTAGCGACACTTTAAAGTGTTGTCTTTATACTTAATTCGAGCTGACTTGATGATCAATTATATTTTTGGTTCTACTAGCTTTGGTGAGTTGATTCTTGGATCAATGATGAACCCTAGTAGGACTAATAATGGATGCTACTGATTGGTTTATTGAGTAAAGGTCTGATGTTGCTATACGATTAATGTTTTAGGGTTTCTTGATTTGTATTTATCAAGGAATAAAGTTGCGTATGTTTGAAACCCTAATGTAATGATGGAGACCACGAAAGCTACTGGTGATAATGAAGTGGTGTTAATGTTGTGTACCATGTAAAGTAAGGTACTGATGGTTGATTCGTGATTTTCTGGTGATTGCTTTGGTACTTTGATTCATATTATTCAGATCAGCAGGTGTTAGGAGTAGACATACTTGTGGACGAATCGATGTGGCTAGTTCATCGTTTCCACTACTGCACTACATGTTACCACTGCAAGTGTATTTGTTTCCACTGCAAGTGTATACATTTCCACTGATGTTTTATTCGTTTCCACTGCTGTCTCGATATTACCACTGATAGCTTTAGAGTGTTACCACTGCACGCTATACGTTACCACTGCAGCTTCAGAGTTACCACTGCTAATGCAAATTTTACCACTGCGCATGTTCATCGTTTCCACTGCTAGTGAAAAGTTACCACTGCTATGCTTAATGTTTTAAAAGGCAGTAATATGGGCATGAGTTATGAGCAATGAGGGGAAGTATATGCTTAATTTGGAACAGGTTGGTTCCAATACACACACAGGGGAAGACACACACACAGAAAGCTTAATTGGTAACACACACAGGTTGAAGTCACACACACAAGTATTTTTGGATTTGGTTTCGGTTCTTAAAAGATTAATGGCTCGTTCTTATTTCTAATTGATTACGAAGAAAAGTTTTTATCACCTATTTGAAGTTGAAGTGGAGTTTCTTGGATGCGTGTTCTTATCATATCTCAAAGTGAGTATGACACTTTGAAGATAACTTGTTTGTTCGTTCAGGTGACTACGAATTGACAAAACACTTGAAGGAGTTACGTTATTGTGCTCAGTAATTTTTTGTCAAGAGGTTGCGATCTCCCTATACGTTAAGTATACGTTCGAAGTCAATTTTAGTACAAGATATAAGGCACAAGTTTGGGTGGTTCTACTTCAACATCAAGTTGGTTATACTTAGTTTTCTTCATTAGTAATCATTACATGGAGCCTACATTCAATAAATGGTTAACATATGGGTTTCAGGGGAAGCTTAAGTGTTTAAATGTTTAACCATTAATATGCTACATCGAGGTGAAGGTTTTTACTACTGCTAGTTATTATTACTACTACTAGTTTTGATTTCTACTGTTTCAAGTTCATTTAAAGATGCGGAGAACTTAATTGTGGGCGACTTTGAAACATTGGAAAGATGGATTGGTCGAGTAATATTGATTCGTGGTTGTGAAGATCAAGGTTGCATACATTAGTCCCCTATTTGATGATGACAAAAAGGGGAAGAAGAATAATTTGAAGATTGCAACTTGAATAATCCTTGATGATATGCATGGTTTGAGGGGAAGACGACATCTTTCATATACTTGGTTTTGTCATATCAACTAGGGGAAGATTGTTGGGAATTATACTTTGAGTTGATATTGACAAATATGAAAGATGAAGGACTTATGGAGACAAAGGAAGAAACTTGCAAAGAAAGAAAAAGATTACAGCATATCTTTTATTTTATTAGTTTATTCCTTGTAACCCTAGTATCTCTATTATATAAAGAGATACAGGGAATAGGTTTTAATACGTCTTCCACAATGTAATATACAGAAAATGTGTGAGTGTATGTCTAGGGTTGGAAACGCCTAGACTTGTGTGTACAGGTGTTTTATGGGAAACACCTAGGGTAGATTGATGTTAAGCCTCAACTATCTTAGATAGCTGTTAGAGTGTAACCGTGCTACACTTGATCACGTAGCATTGGGGCTTTGGTGTATGTTAGAATAGAGATGATGACGAAGAAAAACCTTGTTTATAATATTGTTCTTATTCCGCTATGATTTATCTTATGAACATTATTATTCCTAGATTAGACTTAATTGTCTTGAGCCAAAACGGTCCTAGAAACTACTTTATTATGGTGTTCTTAGTTTCTAACATAGGTTGACACAACTCCTCCATCGTTCGGAGATCAGGAGCTGCATCATCCTTGGGTGGTTCTTGGTTGTCGTTTCCGTCCATCATTGAAACTGGATCCTCAACAATAGGACGTAACTCAGTTACGTTTCTTAGTTGACGATTTCGTTTCGATTGTGAACGAGTGCGCATGCACTAACAAAATTTCAATAAAACAAGATCGAGACATATCAACAGTGAACTTAAACCAATAATCACGAGTGAATGGCTTCTTTAGAAAAGGTACACCACTCACAAGGATACAATGGCAAGTTTTAATCTTATGTTTGGGAACTTATTAATGTTCACACCCCCAGTTGGTAGGTGTTCTGCCTTGGTTTGCGACGGTTTATTTTATGTAGTTATTATTCACAAGAAAAGACGAATGTTTTTGGGTTTTTGTGTGTATGGGTGAAAAAAATTTTGGAGAATATTTTTGGTATCGTTTTGTTAACCAAAATCGTATTTCTTCAAGAATCACCTAAAAAGAAATCCGAAATAGAAAACGTAATGATTTGTTTTGTTTGTTTTTTAATTTGTTTGGCGTTGCTAACACTTTAGGAAAAGTGTTAATGATGTTTTTGTATTTTGATTAAGATTTACAAAGGTGGTGGTGTTTGTACAATGACGAATGAAAAATCACTAATCTCAAAAGACGTTTCAGATACGTAGCAACCTCCCCGGCAGCGGCGCCAAAATTTGACTGCTCCCGAACGAACCAGTCAACCGTGTGCGGTCAATAGGTCCACCCGGGAGGGAAAGTCAATGGATAGAGTCCGTGGAAGTATAGGGAAATCCCCGGGTTGTTATGTCCCGACGAGGTTGTAATTGGATTTGAAAACGTTTAAAGTGATCGGGTGATTTAACAGAAGGATAAGGAATTTGATTTGTATGATTACACTATTAGATGAGGAATGAGAATAACCTAGAAACACTATAAGAACAATTACTGATGATCAGATATACTAAAAACGTGAGCTAAACCTAAAAACGCGTACGTTTGAATTAATTTTACGTTAACGTACGAAATAAAACGCGAGTTTTCTGAAATAAAAGTCCTACGGTTATGAAAATTATATTTCTACAATTCTAATGATAAAAGAAAATTTTTGGAAAAAGAAAAATAATTTTTACACTATTTAATTAATTACTATTAATTAATTACTAATTACTAATTACTTTTTAATTATTTAAAGTACACTAAATTATAATTAATTATGAAATTTAACTAAAAAATAAAAATTAAATTTAGAAAAATCTAAAATATTATAAAACTAATTTTAAAACAGAAAATCTATTTTTCCTACTTTTTAATTGATTATTATTAATTTAAAACTAATTATTTAATTAATTTAAACTAAACTAAATTATAAAAAGTACTAAATGACAAAAGAAAAATCTGAAAAAATTCCTAAAATTACTACAGGTTATAAGAAGCTTAGAAAAAATTTAAAATTAGAGATTACTTATAGATAAGCAGAAAATAAGCCAAAAGGGCTTAAATAGAAGCTATCACTTTTCTTATTTTTGTCTTTTTCTGAATTTTATTTTACAAACTACTTTAAATACAGGAATGAGGAACTTTTTGTGAAGGACCTTTGGTTAGAACACAGAAATAAACACTTGGGAGACCCAAGTGCTTAACAGATTCTTTGTTTTAGCTTATTAGGATTTGAAGTCTAATGAAAAAGCTATTATTAAGCTACCTTATGGACAAGTAACTTAATACAAATTGAGACAAACTTGAAATGAGGCAAAAGAGCCCAAATAAGCACAAGAATAAGCTGTTATGAACCAATAAGCACTTAACAAAACACTAGGCCAAAACAGGCCTTAAATAGGGACTTTTGGACCTCTGTGGGGTCCACAGAAGTCAGGGGGGGGGGGTCCAAAGTGAGGATTGACCTACAAAGGTGAACTGGTCAACTTTCAAATAAGCCAATAATCTGGGCTTATTGCTTATTTTTGAGCACTGGGTGAAGCTTGGATTATGGTCTCAAACACTGAGTGACTTAGTGTATGCTACTGAGAACAAGTCAAAAGGTGGGTCAATTAAGCTATCTTGCAATAAGCTGAAGTCCAAGGTAAGCCTGGATATGGAAACTAGAGCTGATAAGCTCTTCAAAAAGCTAAGGACAAGGTGTGGGGTCCACTGGGTTAGTCACAAAATGTCTTGGAATTTTGGCCAAAAACATGTGCACAGGGCATGCACTTGCCCTGCAGCTCACTTTGAGCAAGTGTGGGGTCCACAAAAAAATTCACAAAAATAAGCTAAACACAGAGTTTTGTAGATAAGCTGAGGGACTTATATCTGTGAAAAACTCAGGGTCTAGTTTGTAGCACAAAATTCGTGAAAATTCCTTGAAGATTTGATTTTTTGCCTAAGTGTGCAATTTTGACTTTTTAAAATATTAAGCTAAGTTGACTTTTATGAAACTCTACCTAGATTTGAGCACTGATTATGTTGAAATAAGTTAAAATAAAATGAAATTAAGCTAAGACAACTATTTGTGAGATGATTTAATGAGATTTGCACTTAAATCCTACAACAGTTAACAAGTGAGGTAAAATCAAAAGGTGTTTTGACTTTCTACTGATTTGGGGATGGTTTTTATGATTGAACTAAGTCATTAGAACCTAAAGTGACATGTCTGAGCTCAAAACAACAACTAGAACACCCTTGATCACAGAGAACCTAACTGAGCCAAACACTCCTTACATAGATTCAACACTTGATTTTCAAAAGGATTTGGAGATTTAGACCACTAAACTGACTTATAAGCACTTATATTGATCAATTAAGCAGAAATGAACAAATAGAAACAACAATTAACAAGTAATACTACAAATGACCAATTATACTAATTTAACTGTGTAAATTGGATTTTTAGCAACTACAAATTTTAAGGAACAAGCTTACTATTTTAAGCTACAATATGACTAAATAACACCTAATAAGCACAAACAAACCAAATAAGCAGTGAAATAAGCTATGCAACAGTAGAAACACAGAAATGAGATTATGAGCTTACAATGTGCAATCCTGCCAAAACCATGAATCAAGAACCAAATGACCACTCCTATGGGCTTCCACAAGCCACTAATACCAAACTCCAATTCTTGCAGCTCTGCTTCCATCTTCTTCCATTTGAACCTGTGAGTTTTTTTGTTTTCTTTCTATTTTTCTTTTTTTTTTATATATTTTTTGTTTATGATACTAATCTGGTTTTAATGGTTTCTAAAAGCTTGTAAGAGCTTTCTGGGAGCTTACATGAACCTATGCATCCATAACATCAAACAGAAACAACCATTAAGTTATTTGAGAATTTTTGAAAAAAAATGAAATTGCACAAACTGAATTTTAAACTAACACTTGGAATTTTATTGATAAAAAAAGATTAGAGTACACTGAGATTGCTTAAGATAATGCTTAAAAGCTAAATACTACACTAGAATTTGGTAATTTTACAATTCGACATACACTAAACTAAGTTACACTAATACTAATTCTCCTTGCATCTTCTGTCTTATATAGCTGCTGATTAGGGTTCCTGGAGGTCTTGTGAGCATATCCCATCAATAAATTGGACCATTGGATGAGTGAGATTCAATCTCAGCCGTTCTTGTGTTTTGGCGCCAAATTGTAATTTTACTTGTAGCCGCTGATTGCTTATGTAGAGGTGCAATTGTTTGGACTGGGGTGCTTTGGAGTGGGGTGGCAGTGTTTAGAAGTGATGATGAGGGAGGTAGAGTGGCTTGCAGGTGATGATGGTGTTGGTTTTTGGCAGGGAGGTCACGGGGTGATGTTGGTGGTGGGATATTGTCAAAGGTTTGTTTGACCGGGTTTAATATTACAAAAGGGAGGTAGGCTGATGGGAGTTGGGCCTGGGAGATATAAGGGTTGGGCTTGAAAAGTGTTTGGTTTGTTTGTTTAATATTAAGGGTCCGGTTTGGTTAAGTGTTAATACAAGGACCAATTTTGCAATATACTGAAATTTGAGGGACCTGATTTGCCAATTTCCCAAAGTACTCACAAGGGTGTTTTCTGCCAAGTTTCAATACCCCAAGGACCATGATGATAAATTCCACATTTGACTTCCCCAGGGACTAAATCTGCCAAACTTGTGAACTTCTGGGACCAAACATGTAATTTCACCCATCTTTCCATTCAAGAACCATTTTTGCCATAGAATAATAGTACAAGGACCAAAATTTATTTTTCTCAAAGTTTTTACATCCCAGGGACCATTTTTGTCAATTTTGCAAAGTTGAGGGACTAAACTTGTAATTTTGTGAAACTTCACACCAAAGGACTATATATGTTTATTTGTGATTCAAAAGGACCTTTGGTGATTTTTTTTATGTTTTTGAATAACCAGGGACTAGATTTGACAAGTTTTGAAAGTTGAGGGACTGAAACTGCCAATTTTGCAAACTTTGTTCGTTTTTCATCTGTTTTTAAACATTTTGCATCTGAAACATATAAAACACAATCCCTGAGATATTTTTAGTATTTTGATGCATTTCTGAGTGTTTTTGGATGTTTTGACAGTTCAGATACGACAAAAATGATGAGTGTTTGAGCACTCATCACATGGTTTTTCATAATCATAAACGAGACTGATGAAATCTTAAAAATGATATGGTTGATGAATTATTGAATCAAATTTAGGAGGAACAGAAAAGTTGGTTCCATAAAGGAAAATATATAGGTGGCGTTTAGTTGAAAAACATTTTCTTTCATTTCCTATTTCTTGTTTTATAGGAAAAATGAGGGGAGTTTTACTTTCACAAAACAATGGAAAATTTAAAAAAGGCGTTTAGTCTGAGAAACATGTGTTTGTGTTTTCCATTTTGCAAACCTAGAAAACATGTTTAAGTGTTATTGTTTTCTATCTCAATTATCTATTTACTTTAGTAATATTATAAAAACATCTTCAAAACACAAGAGCAAATATTACAAACTAACTAACTAAATTATAAAATAACAAAAAAAATCTAATACGAGAAAATAAAAAATTAAAAAGGTAAAATATAACATCAAATAATGTTTTCGTCAATTTTTTTACGTTTTCGTCCGATTTTTTTACGTTTTTGTCCGTTCTTTACGTTTTTGTCAATTTTTTAACGTTTTCGTCTGATTTTTTTTTAAGTTTTCGTCCTTTTTGTCCGTTTTTTTCGTTTTCGTCAGAATTTTTTACATTTTTGTATGTTCTTTTATGTTTTTGTCTGTTTTTTACGTTTTCGTCCGATTTTTTACGTTTTTGTCTGTTATTTTTACTTTTTCGTTAGATTTTTGACGTTTTCGTCTTTTTATTTTACGTTTTCGTCGGTTTTTTTACGTTTTCGTCATATTTTTTAAGTTTCGTCAATTTTTTTACGTTTTCATCTAATTTTTTATGTTTTCGCTTGTTTTTTTACGTTTTCGTCTGTTTTTTATACGTTTTCATTATATTTATTACATTTTTGTCTGTTTTTTACGTTTTCGTCTGATTTTTTACGTTTTCGTCTGTTTTTATACGTTTTCGTCTGTTTTTTTACGGTTTTGTTAGATTTTTCATGTTTTCGTATGGTTTTTTACGTTTTCATCCATTATTTTATATTTTCGTCTGATTTTTTACGTTTTTGTCCCTTTTTTTAATGTTTTCGTTTTTTTATGATTTCGTCCGATTTTTACGTTTTCTTCCGATTTTTTATGTTTTCTTCTGATTTTTTATCTTTTCATCCATTTTCGTCTAATTTTTACGTTTTCATCTTTTATTTACGTTTTTTTAGGTTTCATCTGACAAAAACGTAAAAAAACAAACGAAAATGTAAATAAACGTAAAAATTGGACTAGAATGTAAAAAAACATAAAAGGAAGGACGAAAACGTAGGAAAAAAAACGAGCGAAAATGTAAAAAACCGCACGAAAACGGAAAAAAATAGATGAAAATGGACGAAAACGTAAGGATTCATACGAAAACGTTAAAAACAGACAAAACGCAAAAAGTCGAATGGAAACATAAAAAAACTGACGAAAACGTAAAAAATAGACGAAAACGTGAAAAATCTAATGAAAACGTAAAAAAACAGACGAAAACGTAAAAAACGGACGAATACGTAAAAACTCTGACGAAAACGTAAAAAACGGATGAAAACGTAAAACATCTGATGAAAACTTAAAAAATGGACGAAACGTAAAAAATCTGACGAAAACGTAAAAAACGAATGAAAACGTAAAAAAAAACGAACGAAAACGTAAAAAACGGACAAAAACCTAAAAAATAGATGAAAACGTAAAAAACTGACGAAACGTAAAAAAATCTGATGAAAACGTAAAAAAAACTAACGAAAACGTAAAAAAATCGACGAAAACGTAAAAAAAATGATGAAAACGTAACAAAACGGGCGAAAACGTAAAAAATAGGTAAAATCGTAAAAATATGCCAAAAACTTAAAAAAAACAGATGAAAATGTAAAAAATCGGACGAAAACGTAAAAAAATGAACGAAAACGTAAAAAATCTAACGAAAACGTAAAATAGGTCGAAAACGTAAAAAAGGACGAAAACGGAAAAAATCAGAAGAAATCGTAAAAAGTCGGTAAAAAACATAAAGAATTGGACGAAAACGTAAAATATCTGACAAAAACGTAAAAAATCAGAGAAAACATAAAAATGGCAAAAACGTAAAAAAAATCGGACGAAAACGGATTAAAACAGACGAAAACGTATAAAACGGATGAAAACGTAAAAAAATAGACGAAAACGTAAAAAAACGGACGAAAACGTGAAAAACAGACGAAAACGTAAAAATCGGAAGAAAACGTAAAAAATCGGACGAAAACGGAGAAAAACGGACAAAACGGATAAAAACCGACGAAAACGTATAAAAATGCACGAAAACGGATTGGGGGTATTTTAAAGGAAAATAGGTGAAAACAAAAAAAAAAAAATTTGTAGTTTTGTGTATTAAATTTGTAAATAGTAATTTTGTGTTTTGTAAAAAATTTTATTGGAAAGTCTAATTTAAACGAGATTTCTGTTTTATTTATTTTCCACAAAATGTTAAGTGGAAAAAAGGGCCTCAACTAAACGCACCCGTAAAAATCTGTTGATATAAAAAACAAAAGAAAAGTAACCTTTTTTACATAATTGTTTACTTTCAATATGGTATAAGTACACCACTAAAATTGGTGTGTACACCACTAAGTATGAAGTATATAGTTGTACTATATGCATTATCAACACAATTTAGTGGTGTGCACACCAATTTTAGTGGTGTACAAATCATCTCCCATAATAAATAATCAACTTCCCTAAAATTCACATAACGAAAATCTTTTTCCCCTTCTTACGTACGTCCAGCCATCTTCTGGTCGTCGATCAAGAAAGTATAAGGTAAATTGCACGTACTTAGTTTAATTTCTTCTATGAATATCTGCTATTACTTCTTTCGAGCTCATGTTTTTCTTGAAAAATAGCATCTCGATCAAATAGAATTAATTGCTTTAATTTGACGCTGATACCAGCATGCATGAATGTTTTTAGTTGCAGCTTAAATCATGCAGCATAGAACCAACGCAATGGAAAAGTACCAACTATTGGAAAATCTTGGACATGGATCGTTTGGGGTTGTTTTTAAAGCGTTCAATAAGCAAACGCATGAAGTGGTTGCGATCAAGAAACTGATGACAAAGTATTACTCAAACGAAGACTGCATGAACCTAACCGAAGTTAAGTCACTCGTCAAGATGCACAACAAGCATGCTAACATCATCCGCCTTAAAGAAGTCATCAACGAAAACTACACAGTGTTCTTGGTATTCGAATACATGGAGTGCAATCTCTACCAACGTATGATACAACATGAGAAGCCCTTTTCAGAAACCGAGATTAGAAACATGTGCTTCCAAGTATTTCAAGGTCTTGCATACAGGCATCACTGCGTCTACTTTCATCGTGACCTCAAACCTGAGAACCTTCTTATGAACAAGGATATAGTTAAGATTGCTGATCTTGGTCAAGCTCGCGAGATGAATGCTCAACGACCATTCACCTATAATGTTTCAACAATTTGCTATCGTGCCCCTGAGGTTTTTCTACATTCGCCGGTGTACAATTCTGCGGTTGATATGTGGGCAATGGGTGCAATAATAGTTGAATTATTCACCCTCACACAAATATTTGAAGGTTCTTCTGAAGCAGATGTGATGTATAAGATTTGCAGTGTTTTAGGCACCCCAACAGATAGTACATGGCCCGGAGGACTTGATCTTGCAAAGAATATGGGTTATCGGTTTCCATATCTTCCTGGTGTGCGGTTTTCTGATTTATTACCAAATGCAAGCCCGGAGTTGGTGAATCTTGTTGCTACACTCCTTTCGTGGGAACCCAGCTATAGGCCGACAGCCATTGAGGCGCTTCAACATCCTTTCTTTCACAGCTGCTATTTTATTCCACCAACTGTCCGCCTTCAAGACACAAGTTTTACTCTCCTTGATTCCGTGCCACTAGTGTTCAAAATGGCGATGCTGCGTGAGTTGATGAAGAAGACACCAAGTTTCAAAAGTTGCGCGAGTTCTTTGGAAAGAGTTGATTTTAACGAAGATCTGAGTCATTTTCTCCCCAAAGATCTATTTGTGTAAGGAAGTACAAGTAGTAGTTTGTTTTAGCTATTGAAAATCTACAGTTAATGTGGTTTGAGTTTTTGTTTGTCATGAACCTTAACCTATATATGATTTTGCTTATGTTGGATATCTGGTTTGGTGAATCAACACTTCAACAGTAATGAAATCTCAAATTTCTTGAATGATTAGTTATTATTTACTCCATGTTTAATTAGTATCCAAGTTCAAATTTCCATGTTTAATTGAAGACCAATTAAGTCTTGAACAAAGTTTAACAACTTCCTCACTGCCTCCCCATGCACCCGTCCACCAGCCTGTACGTTTTAGGCACCCCAACAGATTGTACATGGCCCGGAGGACTTGATCTTGCAAAGAATATGTGTTATCGGTTTCCAGATCTTCCTGGTGTGCGGTTTTCTGATTTATTACCAAATGCAAGCCCGGAGTTGGTGAATCTTGTTGCTACTCTCCTTTCATGGGAACCCAGCTATAGGCCGACAGCCATTCAGATGCTTCAACATCCTTTCTTTCTCCAACTCCAGCAACAAGTTCAGCCCAACAGACTCCTCGCCTAACATGGACTTCCAGGACCAATGTGTCACAGTCGACACAACCCGGATTCGGCCCTGTCCCTTCCCAGCAGGCCCGTTACACGACGACAGCCAAACAGGCAGGCCCACCGGTCCAACAACAGGACTTTGGTGAGGTCAGGTGGAACATGGGTCAAGGAGAGTAAAAGAATTAATCGTTCAAATGCAAATAACCTTAGTACTATTTATAATAAAAGAATTAATCGTTCTGTCTTTGTTGGTGACGGTAAATCCATACCCATCACCAACATGGGTCATAGTTTATTGCGTAACCCTCATCTTTCATGACTCACTAGTTTTCAAATGATAACTTTTTTTTTTTTTTTTTAACAATTTTCAAATGTTAACTTAACACACCAAAACAGACCCAATCTTGAATCTTCACAAAATTAATAAATCATGTTTGTTATAGCTATCAAAACTTAGTTTTGTGCAATTAGGTTTTATCAGTTCAAACTTCAATCAGGTATGTTTTGCGTATTAACATGTTACGCGTTCACTAAATGGTTCGCTTGGAAACATTATTTGCACAAGTAGTTTATATCATTACTATTAGCAGGTAATAACATAAAATTGTACAATCATAAAAACATTGAGACAAAACCATCAGGCAATGGCAGCATCTTGTGATCCCGAAGGATGTTAAAAGCAGGCCACCAAAATGGAACATTGGCATTGCCCAATACAACTGCAACCAACAGTATGGCAGATTAAATCGAAATATTAAGCATGGCCAAATATGGAATAATATTTGGTAATCTACTTACCAGGTATCACAAAAACCATCACGCGCCCTGCTTTCACAACTGCAACCAACAGTATGACAGATTAAATCAAAATATTAAGCATGGCCAAATATGGAATAATATTTGGTAATCTACTTACCAGGTATCACAAAAACCATCACGCGCCCTGCTTTCACAACTGCAACCAACAGTATGACAGATTAAATCAAAATATTAAGCATGACCAAATATGGAATATGTGGTAATCTAATTAATTACCAGTTAATGAAATGTTCACAAGCCCTGCTTTTTGGGCGTCCTTGTTTTTCATGGTCATGCAGGTGGCCGTGGTCCGTGTTTTTGGGGACTGCGCTTGACGCAGGTGGCCGTGGTCCTTGTTTCTCTATGGTCATGGGAGGAGGATATGCAACTACAACCAAGTTCATACCAATATTAATTACCGAGTACTAAAATATGATCAAATAAATAATACGTGACTTGTGGTGAACAAACTCACCAGGATTTTTTTTTTTTTTTTTTTTTTTTTTTTTTTTTTTTTTTTTTGTAGACTATGAGAGTATTTCAATCTGTCTAATGTTCTAACTGTTTTTAAAAACATATTTAGTACTGTATCTTCCAAGTTTAAAGACTGTGAAGATACTATAGAACAAATGGCTAAAACGCCTTGCAAAAGAAAGCATATGAATCATCATTTGACGATTAGTTCTGTCTGCGAGTCATGAAAGATGAGACTAGTTCATGCTTCTTGTGGAATGTTTGTGAATGCTGTAATAAGAGTGTTTGGTTTTGTATAGTCCTAATGTACTACTGGTAGGATCAGAATCAAAGTAGTCTGACATGGTATCAAAGATATACCCTAACTGTCTCCAAAAATCATTATTATCCACAAAGTGATACTGTCCTACTTTTTTTTTTCATCGGTCAATTCACATAATAAAATTGGTGGGTCATCCAATACATCAAATACACATGATATGTCTCTTCAATATAATACCCAAATTGCTGGGTCTTTTGGACTTAATGACAACATATATAGTTTAGGACAGGTCCTGCAACTAGTTCAGACCCAACAAAGACTCCTTTCACCAATATGGACTTTCTGAAAATGAATGCTCCAAGCCTAACAGCACCAGTTTCAGTCTTCCAGGACCAATGTGTCTCAGTCCACACAGTCCGGGTTCAGCCCAGTCCCTCCACCGCAGGCCCGTCACACGACGACAGCCCAACAAGCAGTCCCACCGGTCCAACAACATGACTTTGGTGAGGCCGGGTGGAACATGGACACATGTGCGTCTTCCCATTTAAATTCACATTCAAATAACCTTAGTATTGCCTATAATAAAAGAATTTATCCATCTTTGTTGGTGACGGTAAATCCATACCCGTCACCAACACGTGCCATAGCTTGTTGCCTAACCCTTATCATCTCCTTCACCTTCACAATGTTTACTCCTCGTATTGTCAAAAATTTAATTTATGTTCGTCAATTTACCCGTGACAACAAAGTTTCTATTGAATTTGACGAGTTTGGTTTTTCTGTGAAAGACTATTTGACTCGGCAAATTCTCCTTCGTTGTGATAGCACCGAAGACCTGTATCCTGTGACCACGCCTACATCCTACCCACAAGCTTTTCTTATGGCTACTTTATGAGTTTACCAGAAATATATACAAGCCCATTTAGACACAGTTTGGACAGACCCCAAAGTATACTACTAAGTACCAACTATGAACCAAATAATGAGAACATACATTGACTAAACAAAAATTCCAAACCATACTACTAGCACCATACCAGCTGCATACAACAAGACAGCACTTCGTATGACAAAACATACTTCCTGATTCATAGACAACCAAACCAATTGTTGGACCTCGGTTATGAACAAAGTAGTCCTATCTTTCATGAGTCACTAGTTTCCAAATGATAATAACTTAACACACCAAAACAGAATCATGTTTGTTAGCTATCAAACTTATTTTTGTGTAATTAGCTTTTATCAGTTCAAATTTCAACCAGCTATGTTTTGTGTATTGGTAACATGTAACGCATTCACTAAATGGTTCGCTTGGATACATATTTGCACAAGTAGTATACTTAAGAAAGGTTATACTCCGTAACATTTAACTAAATTCATGAACACTTACAAACAAAAGTGCTTTACATAAACCAGAACCTGCCTAACTATTTTTGAACGACAATTTTTTTCAAACCCTATATCTCACAAATGCATCTAGCGAGGCTTGAACCCACAACCTCTAATTAAGTTGGTGGCAACTCACATACAACTGGACCAAAGGCCTTGGGTAGTAGGTAATAATATATAATTTAACAATCATAAAAACATTGAGACAAAATCATCGGGCAATGGCAGTATCTTGTGATCACAAAGGATGTTAACAGCAGACCGCCAACATGCAACAATCGCATAGCGCAGCACAACTGCAACCAGCAGTATGACAGATTAAATCGAAATATTAAGCATGACCAAATATGGAATACGTGGTAATCTACTTACCAGGTAGTACAGAAACTGTCACAGGCCCTGCCTGTAGTGCGTGAACAATTGCATAGCGCAGCACAACTGCAACAACAATATGACAGATTAAATCGAATATTAAGCATGACCAAATATGGAATATGTGGTAATCTACTTACCAGGTAGTACAGAAACTTGCACAGGCCCTGCTTGTAGTGCTAGGACAATAGCATAGCACAGCACAACTGCAACCAACAGTATGACAGATTAAATCGAAGATTAAGCATGACCAAATATGGAATATGCGGTAATCTACTTACCAGGTATTACAGAAACCTTCACTGGCCCTGCTTTTAGTGCGTCCTTGAACTTGGTTTTTGGGTGACCGTGGTCCTTCTTTCTCCATGGTCATGTGAGGAGGATATGCAACTACAACCAAGTTCATACCAATATTAAATACTTAAATATGATCAAATAAATAATATGTGAATTGTGGTGAATAAACTCACCAGGAGTCTTATGTTGATCGTTGTGGCTCATGACTTGAACTTGCTACAGCTGGTAAAGATGGAAGGGTTGATTTAGAGGAAGCAGATAGGGGCTAGTAAAGCACGAAGCGTAAGTGTACATTTAGTAACTTTTATAAGCCTGAGCTCAAGTTTTTAATATTTTTTTACGCAGTGTGTACTAATGTTAACCAAAAAAAAAAAAAATTAATAGTGGAGACGCAAATCATTGACGACATAGTGGGGACTGGGGACAACCCAATAACGACACATTGGAGATGTTTAATCATTGATATTGAGAAAGTTAACTAGCTGAATAGAGTTTGCGAGGGAGACAGCATGGATGAGAATATTTCAATCCGTCTAACGTTCTAACTGTTTTTAAAAACATAGTATAGAACAAATGGCTAAAATGCCTTGTCCAAAATCACGTATCAATTTTTCCTTGCTGCTAATTTTTAACGTCATTCAATTCACGTCACAACCAAACTGGTGGGTCATCATTATTATCAATTCTCCAAAAATACATTATCCACATAGTCATACTGTCCCACTTTCATTATCTTTTTTACTTTTTCCATCATTCAATTCACGTACGTAATAAACAAATTGGTGGGTCATCCTACACATGAAACACACATGGTGAATAATATGCCTCTTCAATATAATAACCAAATTGCTGGGTCGTTTGGACTTAGAGCACAAGGTGCAGCTCTTCATAGCCTCTCGCCGTTCATACGTGGCAGCTCCTTCGGCTCGCCGTTCTTCTTTGCCATACCGTCCCACCCTCGCCGTTCTTCTTCGTTGGGCACTTCTTCGTGGGCATGGCGAGCTCAAGAGTTGTACTTGTGTCAGCTTTTGTGTAAGATGTATCCGTTTTCTATTTATTTATTTTTTTTCAAATACACATAAATGAATTTTTGAGGTTGAAACTTGTTTAAACTTTGCCAGGTTTAACAAATGGCTGAAAAAAAGAAAAAGATGAGCTGATGAAGATGATGGCTAGGTTTACAAATGGGCTTTAGGCGGAGCTTGAGTCATTTCTTTAGAGGGGCCAAAGTATCATTAACTTATTTTAGGGGGTCAAATGATCAAATAATTATTTTTCGCACTAGCTCTATGAACCAATTACGCTAAATACAAAAAATTTTGGAGGGGACAAGCCCCACCCTTGTCCTATTGATCCTCCGTCCATGGCTTTAGGTTTACAAATGGGCTTTAGTCCAACTAGATTTTATTTCATTTTACTTTAATCAATTTTTAGTTACAAGTCAAAAGAAATAAATTACTTTAAATTATAATGGAATGAATTTTAGTTTATAAATGAATTTTATGTTATTTGGAAATTTAAATAAAAAAATAATAAAGTTGTAAGTGGTGGGGTCCAAATGAAGAAGTTGAAGTTTGTTGTTTGGTGGGGAGGGGTTTGTTGTTAAGAGGTGTTGGGTGATGTAGCACACGTGAGGCCCGAATGAGGAGCTTGAGCTTGTCAACTACACCTAATGCTCTTAATAACATATATAGTTTAGGACAAGTCCAGCTCCTGCAACTAGTTCAGGCCCATCAAGACTCCTGCCTTATATTGTCAAAATTTTAATTTATGTTCGTCAGTTTACCCGTGATAACAAAGTTTCTATTGAATTTGACGAGTTTGGTTTTCCAATGAAAGACTCTTTGATTCAACAAATTCTCCTCTACTGAAATAGCACCGGGGACCTATATCCTATGACCACGCCTACATCCTACCAACAAGCTTTTCTTGCTAGTCATCACTCGTGGCACCAACGACTAGGACATTCGGGAAATGAAGTGCTATGTTTTTTACTTTCTAATAATGCTCTTTTGTGTAATAAAGTGAAGTTTCCTCATCTTTGTCATGCTTGTCAACTTGGCAAGCATATGAGACTTCTATTTTCTGTTTCCGATACTATAGTTCATTTTGCTTTTGATATTGTGCATTCGGATTTGTGTACTTCCCCAACTTCCGAGTCAAAGTGGTATTAACTACTTGTTACTTTTTTGGACCATTGTTCTTACTACTTGTAGGTGTATCATTTGCGTAACAAATCTGACACTTTTGCTAAGTTTGTTGAATTCCATTTTTTTGTAAAATCTCAAATTAATAAGGAAATTAAAGCTTTTCAATGTCACCATGGTGGTGAGTTTGACAACACCATCTTTCACCGATTATTTACCAAACACGGCATTCACACAGGTTTCTCGTATCCCCATACTTCAACAAAACGGTAAATCCGAACGTATGATTCAGACTATCAACAACCTTATCCATACCTTACTGTCTCAAGCCTAGTTTCCTCATCATTTTTGGTCGAGACACGTCACATGGCCACCTACCTATTAAACATTTTGCCATCCACCACTATAAACAATGACACGCCTCATTTTTTCCTTTATAACACGAAACCTAACTACATGTCATTGCGTGTTTTTGGTTGCTTGTGCTATGCTCACCTATACTATAATCACAAACCCGTCCCTTGATCCACTCCTTATATATTTCTTGGCTACCCATCAAACCACTGCCGGATTTCGTTTCCTTAACCTTTTCATGAACAAAATCATTATTTCTCGTAATGTCACCTTTGTTGAGAACTTTTTTCCATTCAGGTCCGTCACGCCTAATGATGCCCCTTCCTAAACTTTTTTCGACACCGCTCTAAACCTTATCGCTTACCATGTTCTCCAACTACCAACCTCTAACCCAAATACCACCGCCCAACTCCTTAAAATCATTAACAATTTCCAAAAATATCTCAAATACAAATACAATACACTCTTTCTATCGGTTATATTACCGAAAAGTGTCTTCAATTCTACTCTTCACCTTATCCACAAGCTGCTTACATTCTTTAATTCCCAACTTTTTAGTAATCAAAGGCACTCCCAAGTATTTCATTGGTAATTTCCCTATTTTGAAACCCACATAACAAAAAAAGAACCGGCTAAGAATCACCTACAAAAAAGGCTAGCAAAAGTAAGAAAGCAAAGGGTGCAAGGAGAGAAAATGAACAAAAAGAGAAAAGAAAATAACCGGGCAAAAATTCCAAAAATCGACCTTTTCTACGAAAAAAGAAAATTTGATACCCAACTCAAGGGTATGGTTTTTCTTAATAGAGTAAATATCAAAAATCGTCCTTGTGGTTTAGCCAAATTGCATGTTTCGTCCGTATGGTTCGGAAAGTGCAAGCGTCATTTTTGTGGAGAAACCTTGGGTCCGATTTCGTCCTTCCCTAAACTGAAATTACTAAAATACCCACATCATTTCCTTCTTAAATACGCAGAACAAATGGTATTTAAGTAATTTCATTTTAAGGAAAGACGGAATCGGATCTAAGGTTTCCCCACAAATACGCCAATTGCACTTTCCGAACCATGTGGACAAAATATGAAATTTCACCAAACCACAAGGACAGGTTTTGTAATTTCTCTTCTTAATATATGTCATAATGACCCCCTTAATGATGGTTTTAACTTTTAAGGTATCGTTTTTCTTAGTTACCAGTTTTTTTTTAAGCAGTTACAACCTTATTCGATCGATCAGGATATAATTTCAACCAGGTGTCCAGGTATGTTGTGTATCAACTTCAACATGTTACAGGATCATTTAAATGGTTTGCTTGGATACAATATTCGCACAAGTAATAAATCAGAAAAAGGAAATCATATTCAATAGAATTAATCAACACCTTCAAACAAAAGTACATTCAGAAACAAGAAAATTGCATAACTAGGCAACAACATATAATTAAACAGTCATAAACACCAGGACAACATCATTAGGCAATAGCAGTATCCAGTTGTCATGAATCATCAAACCAGCACTTAATGCAACAGCAACATAGAGACCAACTGCAACCAACATTATAACACATTCAATCAAAGTATAAGGCATGATCAAATAAAAAGCATCTGGTGGTAATTTAGTACTTACCATCCTTTCCAGAAGCCACCACCACCCCTGCTTTGAGTTTTTGCGGGAACTTGGTTTTCGGGGACAGCGCTTGTTGGGTACCCGAGTGGCGCAGGTGGAAGTTGTCCTTGTTTCTCCATAGTCATTGAAGGAGGATAGGCAACTGCAATCAAATTCATAACAATATCAATATAAAAAAACTTATCATGCATGTAAATATATAGTATGCAAGTTGTTGTGAACAAACTCACCAGGAATTTCATGCTGATCGTTGCGGCTCATGACTTGAACTTCCTACAGATGGAAGAGTTGATTAGTAAAAAGAAGATAAGTGGTTATGCACGGGATATTGGTGTGTATGCATGTTTATATAGAAGATGTGGGTTCCTTGTTATCTTTAAGGTATGGAAGTCTGGTTGTTGCATGCTACTTGCATTTATTATTGTAGTAGACTATTCACTTTTTGAAGTACTATTAAAGTATTAAGTTCACACAAATTGTTCTATAGCGTATAGGAAACTTCCCTTTTATTAAATAATTCAAAAGTTTGAAAATAACACAATAAATACCAAAACAACAAACACATGGCACCTTCTCACCAAATTGTCATATACGTAGTATGTACTGCTGCTAGTGGCTAGTTGAAAAGGACTTTTGGATGACATCATGAATCTGATACTATCTATTAAAAAGGACTTTTGGATGACATCATGAATCTGAGGTGTCATGTAATTACATTAGGCCTTCAATTGATACGAGGGCTTAACTAGAGCATCACGTATGGTTGACCAAACTTTGCCAGCCATGTAAATAGAAATATTATACGATGGGTTACATAGGTAACATACAAAGAAACGTTATTCTTGATTAACATTTTCACCATGCCTTGTCTAATGGCATATATAAAATTTAGTTGCATTTTCTTTGTAGATGATAGTATTATTTTTTTGTCACTTCTAGAGTTAAAAGTTAAAGCTAGACTAGAAAGTCAAACTAAGATGGGTTTTTTGTAAAACACCACATGAGATTGACGCAGTAGCTATTCTATCAAATTACTAGAATGGTACTTGAAGATTAAGTTGTTTATGTCATGCATCTTTTTTTTATTTGACAACTTAATTCTCACAAATCATATATATTTTTTTCAGATTTAGAAATTATTTATTAATCTTGATGTTATATATAAGATGAGTATGATCATGTCATCAACTAATCTTGATGTCACAATTAGGCTGGCAATAGTAAGGAGGTCGACCGACTCGGTCGAGGTCGGTTGTCCTTGCTGTGGTTACTCGGTCGCTCGACGACAAAACACAAAATGGGTCGGGGTCACGACCTATTCCCATTTCCATTTTGTTTGGCTTTTTGATCCATGTTACCCTCTTGTGTGTGTTATGATTGTTTGTTTAGTGTGTGTGTGTGTCCAGTGCGTGTGAAGATGAAGTTTGCCCTTTTTTTTTTCTTTTTTTTTTTTTTTTTTGAGTGTGCATATATGACGACAAAAGATGAAGTTTACCTTTTTACAAAATTTATTTTTGTAATGTTTTAAAATTAATTAAGAGTACACATCTTCATGAACAGTGATCTGATCTTAGATCTGATCTTGTTTTTCCTTACGCCTTTTTCCTTTTAAACTTTATCAATATCAGAACTTCAATCCAAAGACATTAGATCTGATCTTGTTTTTCATCATTCATTAGACCCCTTTTTTGTTTTTGATTGAACTCCCTTCAATCCAATGGCGGCTGGTCATCTCCAAAATGGTTTCAAATCAAGGCGTGTTGGATCTTCTAATGAAGATCTTACCCAAAAGATTTCTCATTCGATTTTCGTTACCAATTTCCCTGATTTGGTAAATTCCCGAGATTTATGGAACAAATGTAGTGTTTATGGGTACGGTGGTGGATGTGTTCATCCCGGCTAAATTGTCAAAGGCTGGTAAGCGATTTGCTTTTGTTCGCTTCATTAAGGTTTTCAATCTTGATCATTTGGTGGAAAACTTGTGTACGTTATGGATTGGTAGTCATCATTTGTTTGCTAATCATGTTCTTTTTGATAGACCCCCTAAACATTTGGTCACAAAAACTGATTTTCCTCCTTTGAATGGAGCATACAAGTCTCATGGCTCAAGGAATAATCAATTAGGGTCTCAAAAGGTTAATGGGTCTTCTGGATCATTTGTGTCCGCGGTTAATGGGGTTGCAAACCCTTTGATATCCTCCTCTCCTGCCTTGGTTTTAGAGGACGGGTGTATCATTGAACGTGACTTTTCCAAATGTGCGATGGGCCAAGTTAAAGACCTTAACTGTATTCCTAATTTAAAGGTCATCTTTGCTGTTGAAGGATTTGAGGATGTTAAATTATACTATCTTGGTGGTAGGTGAGTAATGTTCGAATGCATTAAGATTGAAGCTAAGCGGAACTTGATGAAGCACACTGGGATTTGTTCTTGGTTTCATGAGATTCAAGAGGTTTCTCAAGATTTTGTTAGTGATGAACGTGTTGTCTGGGTGGATATAGAGGGAAATCCGCTTCATGCTTGGAAGCGTGATACTTTCGAAAAAATAGGTAAGAAATGGGGGGAAACATTGGATATCAAAGATTCTTCTGACTCTTCTTTTGGGCGTAAGCGATTGTGTATCATAACTAAGCATCCTTCTTCCATTCTTGAGACGTTTAAGGTTATTGTTAAAGGTAGAGTTTTTATGGTACGCGCTAAAGAGCTTTTTATGTGGAACCCTTCTTTTCTTGCTGTGAAGGAGAAGGTGTATGTATCAGATAATGATTCGGTTCGTGGTGACAAAATTAATGAAATGCAGTTTCATCCGAGTGATGAAGAAGAAGAGGAAGGAGAATTTGTTGCTAGTGAAGTAGAAGAAGTAGCTGAGACTGTGTTTGAAGATAATTCCGCCGCGTCCATGAAACATAAGCCTAATACAGACGACCAAAAGTCCACTGATCCTTTTGAGATTTACAAGTTGCTCAATCAAAACAAGACTGAAGAGAAGATGAAGGATTCGAGTCAATCTTTGTCTCATCGTCCGGGGTTTACACCATTGGTTTCTGAGGTAGAGATGATTCGTAATCCGACTAGTAGAGAGAATGAAGATATTATGAATAATGAATCCTCACCTAAGATTAGTGCTAAAGTGATGAATAAGGCACAAGAAGTTCAAGAGGAAGTTTCTTACAATTCTATTGGTCAAAGTAAAGCAAAGGAGGGTGGTTCTGTTTTGGGAGTATTAGAAGAGGTAATTAGAGTGGGGCAAGCTATGGGATATTCCATGGAGGGTTGTGAAAAGGATATCGAATCTATTATTGGGAATCAAGGAGACGATGTTGGTTTTAGATGAACATAATGTCTATCAATATTCAAGGTCTTGGTCACAAGACTAAAAAGGAGTGGGTGAAAGAGTTAATTTCTAAAAATAAAGTAAATTTTATTGCTATTCAAGAGACTAAGATGGAGAAGGTTTCTCAAATGGATGTAAAGTTTATGTGGGGTAATTATAATTACGATTTTGTGCATAGTGATTCCTTAGGAAGCTCAGGCGGTATTTTATGTATTTGGGAGGAGAGGTTTTTCAGAAAGGAGCATGTTACAATTTCGGATTATTTTGTGGCTATATATGGGTCGTGGATTCCAAATAAATCCAAGATTCTTCTCGTAGCGATATATGCTCCGCAGGACCCTAAGTCTAGACGGATTCTATGGGATTATATCTTAATTTTGTTAAGTCATTGGAACGGTGAGGTTATTTTAATGGGTGATTTTAACGAGGTCCGTAGTAGTGATGAAAGACGTGGATCGTGTTTTAAGTCTTTTAACGCTAGGATATTTGATAATTTTATTTCCTCATCGAGTCTTGTCGATGTTAAAATGGAGGGTTATTCGTTCACTTGGTCTCATCCTTCGGCCAATAAAATGAGTAAGTTGGATAGGTTTCTTGTTTCTGACGGTGTTATCTCCTTATTTCCGTCTATCACGGCTTTTAGTCTTGATCGGCATTTATCTGATCATCGCCCGATTCTCCTTTGTGAAGTTAGATTGGATTTTGGTCCGGTTCCTTTTCGGATGTATCATTCTTGGTTCCGCTTTGTTGGTTTTGATGATATGGTGGTTCAAACATGGGGTTCCCTCTCTTTTTCGGATAGGAATGGTATGATTCGATTTAAAAAGAAACTTCAGGAGCTAAAGAAGATTATGCGGGTGTGGATCAAAGAAAAAAACTATCAATTAGTTAGAACCAAACTTTATATTTCTAATGAGATGCACGACATTGATAAAATAATGGATGCAGGTACGGTGTCTGATTCTTTGCTACTTAGGCGAAATGATTTGAAATGTCAACTTCATGACATTAAGTCTATGGAGGCTATGGATTCGATGCAAAAGTCTAAAGTCAAATGGGCCGTCGAGGGGGACGAGAACTCGAAGTTTTTTCACGGGATTATTAATAAAAAGCGCTCTCAGCTGGCTGTTCGGGGTGTTTTTGATGATGGTGTTTGGCTCACTGATCCAACTTTAGTTAAAAATGCTTTTCACGGTCACTTTGAGTCTCGATTCAGAAAACCTACTTCGGATAGGTTTAAAATTAATTTCCCTTTTCCTAATAGGTTGACACAAGATCAAATTGCTGAATTGGAGCGAGGTGTTTCTCGGGACGAAATTCGTTTGGTCGTGTGGGAATGTGGTGAAAATAAGTCTCCGGGTCCGGATGGTTTTACTTTTGAGTTTTTTTAGGAAATACTGGAATTGCATCGGGCCTGATTTTTGTGTTGCGGTGGAGCACTTTTTTGTCAATGGGTCGTTTTCTAAAGGTTGTAACTCTTCTTTCGTAGCTTTAATTCCAAAAGTTACGGACGCTAAATTTGTTAATGACTATCGGCCCATTAGTCTCATTGGGAGCGTATATAAAGTGGTTACAAAGATTATGGCTTCGCGTTTGGCTATGGTTATTGAGAGCATTGTTTCTGATACCCAATCTGCGTTTGTTGCAAAGAGACAAATTTTAGATGGTCCATTTATTCTTAATGAAGTTCTTCATTGGTGAAAAAGGAAGAATAAGAAGGCGATGTTTTTTAAGGTTGATTTTGGTAAGGCTTATGATTCGGTTCGATGGGATTTTTTGATAGATATTTTAGAGGCTTTTGGTTTTGGTTCTACGTGGTGTAATTGGGTTCGAGGTACATTCTGTTTTGCTAAGGGTTCGATTCTAGTTAATGGGAGTCCGTCAAACGAGTTTCAATTTCATCGTGGGCTTAAACAGGGTGACCCTCTATCACCTTATCTATTTATTCTTGTGATGGAACCGTTACATCTTTCCATTTGTAGAGTCGTGAATGACAGGTTGTTTAATGGTATTCGTCTCCATGGATCCCTATCGTTATCTCATCTATTTTATGCGGATGATGCATTGTTTACTGGTGAGTGGTCCGATACTAACTTGTGAGGTATTATTCAAATTCTTAAGTGTTTTCATCTCGCTTCTGGGTTACATATTAATCTAAATAAAAGTCAACTTTTGGGGGTCGGAGTGCCCCGAGTTACTGTTGAAGCAATGGCAAATTCTATAGGTTGCTCCATTATGAAAAATAAATTCCGATATCTTGGAGTTATGGTGGGTGATTGTATGTCTCGGTTTAAGGCTTGGGAAGATGTTGTGATTAAGCTGAGAACTCGCCTTTCTAAATGGAAGGCAAAAACTTTGTCGATCGGAGGTAGACTTACCCTTTTGAAGTCGGTTCTTGGTGCGTCTCCTCTTTATACTATGTCAATTTTTAAAGTTCCAAAAGGCGTGCTTAAAGAGATGGGGTCTATTCGAAATAATTTTTTTAAGGGGGCTGAGTTGTCGGAGAAAAAAATCACATGGGTGGCATGGGACAAGGTCCTAGCTTCTAAGAATAAAGGGGGTCTAGGTGTGTCAAGTTATTATGCTCTTAACCGTGCGTTATTATTAAAATGGGTGTGGAGGTTTGTGGCCCAAGAAGATTCTCTTTGGTTTCGAGTTATTCAAGCGATTCATGGGTCTCGGATTGATTCTCATTCGTTTCATTCGTCGTCTTTATGGAGCTCTATTTTAAAGGAAATGCATGTTCTTAAAAACAGGGGCTTTGATTTTTTAGAAAAATGTTCTAAACGAGTAGGTAATGGTTCGAACACTTGTTTTTGGTTGGATAGCTGGAAAGGTGGTACTTCCTTTCGAGAAACATTTCCTCGGTTATTTGCTTTAGAGATGAATCGCAAAATTTCAGTTAAAGACAAGATGGCCACTGTTTTGGATTCTTCTTTTCGCAGACCTGCTCGAGGAGGAGTGGAGAAAGAGCAAATGTCTGTTCTTGCTGCAATATTAGACACAGTGTCTCTTTCCTCTTCTTTGGATCGTTGGGTGTGTTCGTTATCTTCTGATGGTGATTTCTGTGTTAAAGATATTCGTACTAATATTGATGACATGTTTCTACCTTCTCATATTGATTCCACAAGATGGGTGAAGGCGGTCGTTCCTATTAAGATTAACATTTTTGCTTGGAGGGCTCGGTGTGATTGTCTTCCTACTAGACTTAACTTGATTCGGAGAGGTGTTGCTTTGGAGACGGCTTCTTGCCCGATATGTCTCGCGGGGGAGGAAGATGTTTCACATGTCTTCTTTCGATATCCTTTGGCTCAGGCGGTCTTACAGCAAATATGCCGATGGTGGGAGGTTGTTTGGCAGCAGTGGGCTTCGTTTTCGGAGTGGCTAGTATGGTTCTCAGATATTCGGCTAAACTCCAAAGTTAAAAGCTTACTTGAGGGAGTCTTCATGGTTGCTTGGTGGGCTATATGGGGTTTTCATAATCGTTCTATTTTCGAAACCTCTCCTGCTAATCGTTCGTTGATTTTCGATGACATCGTGTCGCATTCTTTTCTTTGGTGTTATAATAGATGTAATAGGTCTTTTTCTTGGGATTCGTGGCTTAAAAACCCTTATTTGATTTCTTTGTAATGTTTGATCTAGCGTCTTGCTAGTAATAAAATTTTGCCGTTAAAAAAAAATGTTTTAAAATTAAATTTCTTTAGTTGAAAAAATTGAAAAAAAAATGAACTTGGTCGCCCTTACTGGGGCACCGAATCGCCTGCAGGTCACTGGAGAGAGAAAACTGACATGGCAGGAAAAAAGAGGGGGATTGGGTCACCTTACTGTGGCCAGCCTTATAATTTTCTATTATTGGTGCTCAATCAAATGGTTTTAGGCTTATGAACCAATACAGTTAGGCATATTTTGTCACAATTAACATTTGAATTTCATTATTCTTTCACCTTTAACATGTTAAGGGCAAGAAGCTGATATAAACAGCAAGTTGTGTTGCTTAGATCATAATACATTAATGAGTGTTTTGATGCCAATTCACTTGCCAAATAGAAGAAAGTTGGAACCAAAGATCTTTAGTATGTATCTCTTTGCCCATGCGAGCCTGCAGTTAGAAATGCATGAAGAGGATGAAAAATGCATATCATGAGTCATGAGCATTCTGATAAAGAGCTGTTTGATTCAAGCAGGAAGTATCCGCCTTGTTGGGTAGAATGTGTTCATACCTTTAGTATCGCAACGGGTTCTTTGTTCCTTCGTTACATTTTGTGTTATGTTTAATGCTTGAAGTATGTTTTGGCATCGTTGTTTTTAAATACTATTGTAATGTTAGGGGTTTTGGTCTCTTTGATTATTTTGCTTTTGTGAAAAGTTATGATTTCTAATTCTTCATCTGGTTAATTGAGGAGAAAAGTTCATTTAGGGACTAGTTTTTTTGTACATACTAAGGGACAAATCCCCACCATCCATTTATTTTGATCTAATGGTGGAGATTAACCTAAGATTAAACATGGAAACCTAAGTCCATGTCTTTTTCTTTCCTTTTTCTTTGTCTTTTTTATTATTCACTTTCTTTATTTAATTCTTTTTTTTTTGCTTTTTTTTCCAATTAACGTTACACTTTTCTTTTTCTTCAATTCACTTTTTTTTTCTTTTTTTTTAAATAAGTCAAGCTTTTCTTTTTTAAATAAATTCACGATTTTTTCTCATTTTTTTACGTTTTCGTCCGTTTTTGTCTGTTTTCACATGATTATATACGTTTTCAGACGTTTTTGTCCGTTTTCAGACGTTTTTACCGTTTTTATACGTTTTCGTCTGTTTCAGACGTTTTTGTTTGTTATTATACGTTTTCGTCCGTTTTTTATGTTTTCGGCTGTTTTCAGACGTTTTTATCCGTTTTCGTCAGTTTTTATATGTTTGCAGACATTTTTGTCCATTTTCATACGTTTTCATCCGTTTTTATACGTTTTTGTCCGTTTTCAGACGTTTTCGTCCGTTTTTATACGTTTTTGTCCGTTTTCATACGTTTATATACGTTTTCGTCCGTTTTCATATGTTTTCATCCGTTTTTACACGATTTCATCCGTTTTTATACGTTTTCGTCCGGTTTCATATGTTTACATATGTTTCCGTCTGATTTCATACGTTTTCCTCTATTATTTTATGTTTTCGTCCGTTTTTAGACGTTTTCGTCCTTTTTCCTACATATTCGTCTGTTTTCTTACATTTTCGTTCATTTTCATAGGTTTTTGTCCGTTTTTCAATCTTTTTTGGCCAATTTTAGACGTTTTCATACGTTTCTGAATATCACAAGTGATATTCGGTGATACTCATACGTTTTTGTCTGTTTTCATCCATTTTTGTACATTTTTGTCTGTTTTCAAACGTTTTCATCTATTTTCATACGTTTCGGCAGTATTTATACGTTTTCAGACGTTTTTATCTGCTTTCAAACGTTTTCATCAATTTTTTACATTATCGTCTGTTTTCAGACGTTTTCGTCTGTTTTTATATGCTTTCATCCATTTTTATCTGTTTCCATAAGTTTTTAAATATTTTCGTCCGTTATTATGTATTTTTGTCTGTTTTCAGACGCTTTCGTCTGTTTTCATACTTTTCAGCAGTTTTTATACGTTTTCGTCCATTTTCATCAATTTTTCATACGTTTTTGTCCCTTTCCAGGTGTGTTTTTACGCTTTCATACGTATTCGTTCGTTTTCATATGTTTTCGTCCGTTTTCATACGTTTCTGAATATCACAATTGATATTCTTAATATCACAAGTGATTTTCTTTGATATTCAAAATATCACTTGTGATATTAATAATATCAATTGTGATATTCAGAAACGTATGAAAACGAAAGAAAACGTATGAAAACGAACAAAAACAGAAGAAAACGTAAGAAAGTGAAAAAAACGTGAATTAAAAAAATGTGAAAATCACTTATAATATTCTGAATAACACTTGTAATTATCTGAATATCACTTTTGATATTCAGAATATCACTTGTGATTTTCATGTTACAAAACATTAGTTGAACATCACTTGTGATATTCGGAATATCACTTGTGATTTTCTGAATATCACTTGTGATTTTCTGAATATCACAAGTGATTTTCAACTAATGTTTTGTAACATGAAAATCACAAGTGATAATCTGAATATCACAAGTGATATTCAGAAAATTACAAGTGATATTCAGAAAATTACAAAACGTTAGTTGAAAATCAAGTGTGATACTTAGAATATCACTTGTGATTTTCATGTTACAAAATATTAGTTGAAAATCACTTGTGATATTCGGAATATCACTTGTAATATTTAGAATATCACTTGTGATTTTCTGAATATCACTTATGAATTTCATGTTACAGAACAATTGTTGAAAATCACTTGTGATATTCAGAATATCACTTGTGATATACAGAGTGATATTCAAAATATCACTTTTGAAAAAACGTGAATTAAAAAAAGCGTGAAATCACTTGTAATATTCAGAATATCACTTGTGATTTATATTCAGAATATCACTTTTGATATTCAGAATATCACTTGCGATATTCTGAATATCACTTGCGATTTTCATGTCACAGAACATTTGTTGAAAATTACTTGTGATATTCAGAATATCACTTGCGATATTCAGATATCACTTGCAATATTTTGAATATCACTTGCGATATTCTGAATATCACTTGTGATTTTCATGTTACAAAATTTTAAAAGTCACTTGTGATATTCAGAATATCGCGAGTGATATTCAATATCTCTCACGATATTCTGATAATCACATTATATCACTTGTGATATTCAGAAAGGTATGAAAACGTTTGAAAACATTTAAAAACGAACTAAAATGAATGAAAACGGACGAAAACGTATAAAAATGGACGAAAATGAATGAAAACAGATTGAAACCATATGAAAACGTATAAAAATGGACGAAAACGTATAAAAATGGACAAAAACGTTTGAAAACGGACGAAAACATATGAAAACGGATGAAAACGTATGAAAATAGACAAAAACGTAAGAAAACGGACGAATATATATGAAAACGGACGAAAACGTATGAAAACGGGCGAAAACGTATGAAAAAAATTCAAAAACAGATGAAAACGTAAGAAAATGGACGAATATATATATGAAAACGGACGAAAACGTATGAAAACGGGCGAAAACGTAAGAAAACAGATGAAAACGTATGAAAAAAATTCGAAAACAGATGAAAACGTAAGAAAACGGACGAAAACGTATAAAAACGGACGAAAACGTGTTAAAATGGACGAAACGTATGAAAACGGGTGAAAACGTAAGAAAATAGACGAAAACGTATGAAAACGAGCGAAAACGTAAGAAAACAGACGAAAACGTATGAAAACGGACGAAAATGTATGAAAACGAACGAAAACGTAAGAAAACTGACGAAAACGTAAAAAACCGACGAATATGTATGAAAAACGGAAAAAACGTAAAAAAACGCAAAAAAAAAAAAAAAATATTGAATTATAGAAAAAACGTGAAGTTAGAAAAAAAAAAAAAAAGAAAAAAAAGAATAAAAAAAGAAAGAAAAGAAAAAAGGAAAAAAAATGAATAAATAAGATAGACAAAAAGGACAAGAAAAAAACATGGACTTAGGTTGTCTTATTAAATCTTAGGTTAATCTCCACCATTAGATCAAACTAGATGGATGGTGAGGATTTATCCCTTAGTTTGTAACAAAAACTTAGTATGTAAAATAACTCACCTCGTTAATTGAGTTCAATAGTATCTACTTTGAACACAATGATTTTATTTTATTTTTATTTTTTTTATTATTATTATTTTTTTTTTGGTAATTTTTAAGATGAGTTTTTTTAACTTATTTTCTTAAAACTTAAAGAGTACTCTTAATAGTAAAAGCAACATATTTGGGCGTAGGAATATTGGGTAAACCAATATCAAGCTTCGTATCCTTATCACCTGTGATAATTGATTTTTTTTCTTTCGAAAGGTGTTATAATTGAATTTTATTAGATAATATTCAACTTTCTTAACAATTGATTCAATTAATACATTTAGATAGCCCGTGTAATACACGGGTTCTTAGCTAGTTCCTCTAATATGACAGTTGTACGTTATTTTTAACTAAAATTAGATATATAGATGCTTTATCTTCTTAAAATAAATACTTTGTAAATTAATACTAGTTATAATTCCCGTGCACGCACGGGGTTTTTTATAAATATTTTTTAATGATATATTTTTATTTATTAAAAAACAAATAATTTAATTTTTATTTTATTTGATTTATGATTTTTAATTATAGTTTTTTTTATTATTAAAGATAATCATTAAAACAGTTTAATCATATTGTTAGTTGTATTCTATCTATATTTTTTGTATTTATCTTCTACTTGTGTAGTATATCAACAAAACAAATTAATAAATTTTTAAATTAAAAAATAATAATTAAAATATTACTTAATAAGAAAATAGTCTTTTTTCCGAAATACGAAAGTCCCCACTAACCCCTAGTGAGGACTTTCGTATTTCGAAAAAAAGATTATTTTTTAATTAAGTAACATTTTAATTATTATTTTTAAATTTTTAAATTTCTTTTGTTGATATACTACACAAGTAGAAGATAAATACAAAAAATATAGATAAGATGCAACTAATAATAGGATTAAATTTTTTTAATGATTATCTTTAATAATAAAAAACTATAATTAAAAATCATAAATCAAACAAAAAAATATTAAATTATTTACTTTTTAATAAAATAAATAAATCATTAATTTTTTTTTTTAAAAACCCGCGCATGCTCAGGCCTTAAAACTAGTAATTAATTACAACATGATATTATATGGTAATTATAGTCAACGATAACAAATTAATATAATAGGACCATAAAAGAAGACAATTGCGTGTTAACTTATTCAATATAGATTTATCTTTGTCACAATATACTAAAATCAAACACCGATTTCTTTTAACTAGACGAGTACCCGTGTATAGCAACGGGATTTTATAGCGGCATTTAATTATAATGATATTTTGGTTAAGTGGTTTGTGTAACGTTTTGCGTAACCAAAATATCACTACAACTATCTGCCGCTATAAAATTCCGTTTCTATGTACGGCTACTCATCTAGTATTTAAAAGTTTATTTTTATATACGTGTGTATTTATTCTTAAGTTGACAAAACAATTTTACATTTTTACAAGGTTTTGAAACCCGGGTGGACCCGGCCGGGTTAACCGGTTCCGGCCGAAAAAACGGGTCAAAACAACCCGGGTTTCTAAAACCGGGTTAATCGGTGTGACCCGCCGGGTTTTGAGTGACCCGGGTCAACCCGGTTCTCGAAACCCGGCCAGGTTTCATTTTTTCAAAAAAATTTAATAAAAACCCGGGTTACCCGGTGGTCGAACCGGTTGACCCAGCGGTTGAACCGGTCAAAAAAATAAAATAATAATAAATTGAAAACCGGGTTAACCCGGCGGTCCAACCGGTCGAACTGGTTGACCCGGTGCCCGGTGACTCGACCGGGTCGATTTCGAACCCGGTTTTCAAAACATTGCATTTTTATGTTTTCATTTATTAATTATTTATTTAACTTTCCATGTTTTTAAGTTGACAAAAAAATTGAATGTGTAATGTAAGTTTCCATGTTTTTATTTAAGTTTTGATTAAGTTTTAAATGAGAGGTATTAATGAGTGTTAAATGCATTAATTAAGGGTAATTTAAACAAAACATTAATTTAAGTTTTTCACTTTTCACTTCTTGACTTTTTGACCATTTACTCTTTATAAATAGTATAGATACTTGAATGATTATATAATCAAGTTGTTATTCAAAAAAAAAAAAAAAAAAAAAAAAATCAAGTTGTTATTCAAATTACATTGTATTTTAGTTTCTTTTATCAAATTTAACTTTAATTTGCAGGTTGAATGGTGCCAAAATTAAGCCAAATTCAAGCTGAAATGAAATTTTATTTATCGAAGCGACAAGTTTATGACTTTTATAATATCATAACAGTAGAATTCTTTATAGTGTTCTTCATTTTACATGTGTTATTTGTACATATTAATATTTGATATCTGTATTGTTTATGTGAGTATTCTACTGTCAATCTGTCATACATGTGCATTTGGGATCGTGGAACCTAATTTGAAGACAAGGTCTTAGGTGAAATAATGATTCATTTAAAAAAACTGCATTCTTCCATGTATACTTTTCAATCTATGAGTTGACTAAAGATGCCTAATAAAATACAATAATACATCTCTACATCAATTTGTCACAATCGTCTACTAAAAAGATTCCTTTCATATACTTAAAAAGGCTTGTATATTTACAGGTAAAATAAAAGATACATGTCTATATACATAGTTAAGATTTTCATAATAAATAAAATTTAAAAATATTTTAACTGTAAAAGATAGTTTTTCGTAGTTAAATATGGATGGAAAAATTGATAAACTTCGTGCATGCCGGCCTTGATTCAACTTGTAGACTTTAAATCATCGATTGATCAATCACTCTTTAAATTCATATAAATTGATCATGTCTCATATATTCAAGAAGACCTAGCTAGAATGAACTTATAAATAGCTGAAAAGCGAGAAAAAAACGTATAGTAGTGGAGGCAGAAAATGCTTAACGACTGAGATCATTTTTCGTAATTGAATTTTCTAGTTCTTGATTTAGCTTTTGTAACTTGGAAATATTCAAAGAAAATCATGTGAAACCTTTTTATTGAAATTGAGAAAGATAATAAGAAAGTTTACAAGAAGGGTTGCATGAGAGACCACATGTTTGAGCATATATCTCAATCTATCTAATGTTTCTTTCTACTTTATGATGCCCAAGTAAAATTAATATTTCCTCCATGCACATGTTTGAATTATCAACCTAACGAGAAAAGAATATAATACATATATCTATATATGAACTAATATTAGTTGCTACTGGCTTATGATATGGGAACAATATTTGAAAGTACATTTCGATTTTCCAATATGAAAACAACGATGTATTTTTGAAAGTTCATTTCATCAGATGGACAAAACCTTATAGAAACAGTCAGTACTTTTTCTCTTCCATGATAACTACATCTTTTACAAAGTCCTTTCGAACTACCAAAGAAATTTGGCAAATTGTGAAAGATCCCTTGTTTCTGGCTAACTTGAATGATATAGAAGAAGCAACAAAAAGTAGTGTCGTTAAGATTAAACATTTAAACACAATGATTTACCAGCAAATGACCCAAAGTCTTGGATCGATATAATTATTTAAGACTTGAGTTTGTCAGTTTGTGGGTACCTTATGGGCTTATTCTATTAAACAAATGGGCTCAAATCCTTTAACCAAGCAACGGCCCAATCTCCTCCAATCAAGAACAAGAGATTTGGAGATAAGTATTTATTACTATATATATAATTTGCCGTCGTTAAACGACGACACCACTGTCGTTTTGGCTACGCGTGTTTTTGGCCCAGCCCATTGCTGCTGCCCACTTGCGTTGTCTTGGCCAATTTGTTGTTTAATACTTACGATGGTCATTCTTATCTCCTGCGAGTTCTAATAAATCCACTGTCTGCCTATTCATAGTTATCTTTTCTGATAAATCCACCGCCTCTTCTTTCGCTTTACTGTGGACTATGGATGTATTTTGCATTTGCAGCATGCCTTTTCAACGGCCACAGATGTGAACAATATGGAAGACTTAACTTGGGTAAGTAAGCATCAGCTACAATTTTCTGGGTTTCGCTGATTTTTTGTATATTTTCGGGTATCCACGGATTAATCTACTCACTTTTTATTCTAATTGTTGCAGGTGTCGAGGTTTACCTGGACATGTACGGTGAAAGGTTTACTCAAAAGCCAAGAAATTAATTACCCATTTTCAGTTTTCAATCAAAACCTTGATACTAATTATCTCGGTTTTATTTGATTTAATAGGTTTGAGTCGGTTGAAGCTTGGAAAACTGCTCTTGAAGGGTCTCCTCTCAAAACTGGAGCCGAAATATGCAAGGTTATTTATATGGTTTTGTTGTTTTGTTAGGGGGTGCATCGGGTATGGGTTTTTAAGGTTGGGTTATAAGGTCATGCGATGTTGTTGATTTCAATTGGATTTTGGTATGTTAATTAATTTTTGTGCGATTAGTATGCTACATATGGTTAGTCGAAAATGATTTCAGAAGTATTAGGTTTGTTTATTGTAGTTACTAGCTATTTTGAGCTAATTTGAGGGCGTAATAAGTTCTTATTGTATTATTTTTGGTCAGGGGATTCATATATTTGGGTTTCTTTTTCAGTTGGTTGCCAAGTTATGTAACACCCCCAAAATTTGATACAGCGGAAGACTCAACAAGCTTTCGGGGTGCTACGGGGATTGGTATCCAACACAAGACAATATAGAGCGAGATAAAGTAAACATAATAAAAACACAACCAAAACGGGGTTTTAGGTTTACATTTATCCCAACATACTTCAGAGTCAGGCCCAAAATAAAGTAACAATAGGTCCAAATTTAATTATCAGAGTTTAGAAAAATAGATCCATGAACCGTGTGCCTTGACCGAGCCTTCCATTCCAAGCATGCATCTCAACACTTAATTACCTGAGAAAACGTGCTAAAAGTCAGCTTTCGCTGGTGAGATCATAGGTTTAAATTCAACTAACAATATAGTGGACATATACGCAAAACGCTTGCTAGCTAGACTAAGGATTCGCTAAAAGCCTGCGGATACCCTCCGCTCCAACAAAACACACGGATACCCTTCCGTACTAACATAACACACGGATACCCTTCCGTACTAACATAGATATTCGGGTAGCCCCCGCAATACCAATAATAACTCGGATAACCTCCGGAATATTAATAACCTATAGGTGCACACTACAGTATCTAAATAAGTCAACCTTGAATAGTACACACGAAACTATGTGACTAAAGCTGACAATCCACCAATAATCAAATAAGCCAACCTTGAATAGTACACACAAAATATGTGACTAAAGCTGACAATTCACCAATAACCAAATAAGCCAACCTTGAATAGTACACACAAAATATATGTGACTAAAGCTGACAATCCACAAATATCCAAATAAGCCAACCTTGAATAGTGCACATGACATGTGTGACTAAAGCTGACAATAGATCCTAGTCCATACGCATAGCAAGTTTAGAAAGAATATAAAAGCGATAATAGTCCACGTAAAATGATTTGCACGTTTCTCACCCCAATCATTGAAAACATAGTTCAAGAGTAAAAAGTGGGGCTATGACTCACCTCAAGTCCAGAAATTATCAAGTAGAAGTCGGTAGAAATAAGATGTATGATAACTCACGAAACAGCAACTACGGACTTGGCACGACCTAACAATATTAACTCTTTCAGAAATCATTTCCTCAAATATATAATATTCCCAAACCCGGACGAGAATCCGTTTTATTTCCGAAAATCCATTTCGTATTAGTTTGGTGTATTTGCGTTTGGTATCCATACGGGTGGTGGGTCGACTCCAAACAAACCAAAAAGATCACATAAGAATAATAAAATAAACTATAGATCTAATATTAGCCCAATATATCATTTAAATAAATCGCCGAAGTTTATCAAATCCGTCGATTTGATAATCCTCATATTTATTTACGTAACATACCGTTCCAAGATTACACCCACCTAAAACACATAGCACATAATTACTATATAGTATATATCATAGTTTAATAAATTCCTCATATATATCGTCAAATTGGCCAGATTTCCCGATATATACATTCGCAATATATTACACTTTACATATACTACAACCTATGGGCGTCGTAGGATACGATGCCCACTAATATATTCATTTCATATAGCCAAATAACCCGGCTCAACCTTACGGTTAAGTGGTTATTTAATTATAGAAAACGTCTATATTAGTCGTCATATATCCGTGACAACACGAACGTCACAAATAATAACTTACCTGGACTCGAGTGACAACGATTTCGCATAACTCAATAAGTTTATCCGTTATATATCCGAAATGACATTTTATTAACCGTTTAATAATTGTCGGGAGTTTCCCGTTTTATAACACAATTTTTATAATAATAATACGTTCAATAATATTACGCCACTTTCGTAGCCTAATATATATCTAATTGTATTATTTATAATACGACTCGTGATTATTATTATTAATATACGCGCTTATATAGTTATATATACGTTATTCACGTATATATATATTCATATAAACGTTCATATTATCAATAATTATTATTACGAGTTTTATTATTTTCGTTTCAATTTTAATAGTTATCGAGTCATACGACATGGTCACATGTCCGAGTCATGACTCTCGGCTCATTGTCCAAGTCCAATAATAATTAGTAAAAGTCATAATAACCAAAAGTATCTCCGTCCAACACAATCTCAATCCACGTGCTACAACAATAGGGTCCGACTACGGCACCCGACTAACCTATCTCCGTCAATCTAACGACCGTCTCACAATCGGTCCCCAACACCACAATTCGTCAACACTTCTTCAAATAATACCACGAGTTCAAATATAACTCGTCAACCGTTTCAAAATCCAATAAGCCGCAAAAATAATAGTAACAAATCAACATATCCAAAAATAATCATAACAAATAAAAGTTAGCCGAAATATATATATCTCGACATCAACCACGGTTCTCAAAAATAACCGTATTCGGGTCAAATATCAAGTCAACCCGAGTCAAAACTTCACCACAACTCGTGTGGGTCCCACCCGAGACCTCTATGGTCTCGGCTAGCTCTAAATGAGCCAAACTAACCACACGACCTACTTGGGTCGTCGGCCAAGAATCCAAGCGACAACAATGGTCAACCATGACCAACAAGAATCGGTCAAACAACAAAAATGAGGATCCAAACATCCTCAATCGAACACCAAGAATCATCAAAGATCAAATAATCGGCCAAACAAGCACAAACCGATGGTATCACCCTCGGGTACGCCTCGACCCAACAAGAATAAACCAAACCCGGATACCAAACTTCTTTTTAAACCATTTTTATTGAAAACCCACATGATTCTTGTCACAAGAATCATAACAATACGAAAAATAATAAAATCCGTGACTCTTAGTCACGATTCGAACCCACAACTCGAGTTAAAACTCGTCCTACCTTCCAAAACAAAGCCAAATCGGAGAGATACTTAAGAAATAATAAGAAAATGATGATGAACTCGTGATAATTTGATTCGGATTTGGTGTTAATGTGGGAGTTAGGGCGCGTGTTATAGCTCAAGTGAAAGATCTCGATGAGATGGTTAAAGTGGTGGTGTTATTTTTGGTGTGGGAGTGGCGGTGTGACGGTGGTGGCCGGCCAAAGAGGCGGCGGCTAGGGTTTGAGAAGTGGGGGAGAAGAAAGGTGAGAGAGAGATGGAAATTAGTGTGTTTGGGTGTGGTGTGAACCAAAACCAAAGGACCGGATTTGTAGTTAACTCTTTTTATTATTGTTATTATTTTTTTTTTTTTTTATAAATGTTAATAATAATAATAATAATAATAATAATAATAATAATAATAATAATAATAATAATAATAATAATAATAATAATAATAATAATAATAATAATAATAATAATAATAACAATAATAATAATAATATTACTATGGCGTTAAGCGGGTAACGTGGGTAAATGTAAAAACATGTGGCCCGAACCCGAACTCATTTTAAACTTCAATATCACTCGAGAACATCTCGTAACTAATTAAAAATATAGTCGGACTCGTTAAGACGAATCATAAACTTTCGTTAGGTAATCCCAGTGCCAAAGTCAACGTAGTACCAAGTGAGAATTCAAATATACATCACCGAGCATTAAATCAAAAATGAATTATGAACATAATTCACGAATTCCATAACGTCATTAATTAAGAATAACCATAAAATAGGTCTTACAAGTTCGTTGTGAAATGAAAATTTCAAATAAAAATTATAAACGAACTTTAATCGTAATGCGGGTTTTTTTTTTAAAAAATAGCTCCCTAAACTGCCGGTTGTCACATCCTCCTAGTCTCAGAAGGAAACCCGTGCCGGGTTTCACTCGGAAAAATTCATCTACGAAGTGAAAAGCTTCGGATATCTCTTCCTGAACTCGTCCTCACGTTCCCACGTAAATTCTGGTCCATGTCGGGAATTCCAACGAACCTTGACGAGCGGAATGCGACTTCTCTTGAGTCGTTTAACTTCGCGATCTAAAATCTCAATCGGTTCTTCCACGAAATTCAGTTTCTCATCGACACGAATGTCCCTCATTGGAATGACGGGCATTTCATCAGAAAGACATTTCTTCAGATTACTCACGTGGAACACGTCGTGAACTTTACTCAGTTCATGTGGTAATTTCAACCTATAAGCCACGGGCCCAATTCTTTCTAAGATCAAGAATGGTCCAATGTAGCGTGGGTTGAGTTTACCACGTTTCCCGAAACGTATTACACCTTTCCAAGGCGAGACTTTCAGCATTACTTTGTCTCCAACCTGGAACTCTAAAGGTTTATGTCTCTGATCGGCGTAGCTCTTCTGCCTATCTCTGGCTGCTTGCAATCGATCACGAATCTGAGTTACTTTCTCTGTAGTTTCTAACATAAGCTCAGGGCCTGTAAGTTGGCTATCTCCAACTTCCGCCCAACCAATAGGTGAACGACACTTTCTGCCATACAAAGCTTCGAATGGTGCAGCCTTAAGACTTGTGTGGTAGCTATTATTATAGGAGAATTCCGCAAGGGGTAAATACTTCTCCCAGCCCTTACCAAAGTCTATGATGCATGCACGAAGCATATCCTCTAACGTCTGAATGGTCCTCTGACTTTGACCATCGGTTTGGGGATGATATGCAGTACTCATATCAAGCCTCGTCCCCAAAGCCGTTTGAAGTGATCGCCACAAAGCTGACGTAAAACGACTATCACGATCCGAAATAATAGATATCGGGACTCCATGACGCGAAATAATTTCCTTCACATATAACCTCGCAAGCTTATCCACACTATCATCTTCACTAATAGCTAGGAAATGAGCAGACTTTGTCAGACGATCCACAATTACCCAGATAGTGTCACAACCGCTAGCTGTCCTCGGTAATTTGGTAATGAAGTCCATAGTAATCCGCTCCCATTTCCAGACTGGAAGTTCTGGTTGCGTTAGTAATCCTGACGGTCTCTGGCGTTCAGCTTTAACCTTAGCACATGTCAGGCACTTACTAACGTACGATGCTATCTCTGCCTTCATATTTGGCCACCAATAGAACTTCTTAAGATCCTGGTACATTTTATCGGACCCAGGATGAATGGAGTACCTTGACTTATGCGACTCATGCATAATCAACTCCCGAATTCCTCCATATAAAGGTACCCAAATCCGATCTCCAAAACATAATAATCCATCAGAACGCTTAACCAATCCTTTCTCATTATCAGCCATCCCAAATATATTCTCGGCAGATCTATTTTCTGCTTTTAACGCTTCCGTTTGAGCTTCAAGTATTTGAGACGGTAATGGCGATACGATAGTCATTCCTAATGACCTAACTCGTAATGGTGGTACTCTTTCCTTTCGACTAAGAGCATCAGCAACAACGTTTGCTTTACCAGGGTGGTAGCGAATTTCACAATCATAATCGCTTAGCAACTCAATCCAACGTCATTGTCTCATATTGAGCTCTTTTTGATTCAAGATGTGTTGTAGACTTTTATGGTCAGTAAATACAACACACTTTGTTCCATACAAGTAATGTCTCCATATTCTTAAAGCAAAAACTACCGCACCTAGCTCCAAATCATGGGTAGTGTAGTTTTTCTCATGCTTTTTGAGCTGTCGTGAAGCATAAGCTATCACCTTCTCTCGTTGCATCAACACGGCTCCCAAACCTTTATGTGAGGCGTCACAATAGACGACGAAATCCTCGTTACCTTCCGGTAACGCTAAGATAGGAGCACTACACAACATTTTCTTAAGCAATTGAAACGCTTCCTCTTCTTTATCTCCCCATTCATACGTAACACTCTTTTGAGTCAATTTGGTCAATGATTTAGCTATCTTCGAAAATCCCTCAATGAATCTTCGGTAATAACCAGCTAAACCCAAAAATTAACGAACTTCGGTTGGGGTTGTAGGTGCAGCCCAATCTTTTATCGCCTCAATCTTAGCAGGATCCACATGGACTCCTTGTCTATCAATCACATGACCCAAAAATTGTACCGTCGGAATCCAAAATTCGCATTTCGAAAACTTGGCATAAAGTTTCTCCTTCCTGAGCAATTCTAAAATGAGTCTTAAATGCTCCTCATGCTCTTTCTCACTCTTTGAATAAATCAGAATGTCATCGATGAATACAATCACAAACTTATCTAAGTAAGGCTTACACACACGATTCATGAGATCCATGAATATTGCCGGTGCGTTAGTCAACCCAAACGGCATCACCTGAAACTCGTAATGCCCGTAACGGGTTCTGAAAGCCGTTTTCGGAATATCTTCCTCGCGAACTCGAAGTTGATGATATCCCGATCTCAAATCGATCTTCGAATACACACTCGATCCTTGTAGTTGATCGAACAAGTCGTCGATCCTAGGTAACGGGTATCGATTCTTCACCGTTAACTTATTCAACTCTCTATAATCAATACACATTCGAAACGATCCATCCTTCTTCTTCACGAATAAGACTGGGGCTCCCCAAGGTGAAGAACTTGGTCTTATGAATCCTTTTTCGGCTAACTCCGCCAATTGTTTCGACAACTCTTCCAGTTCGGTAGGTGCAAGACGATAAGGTGCTCGTGCTACAGGTGCAGCACCAGGTATCAACTCAATCTGAAACTCTACTTGTCTAGTCGGCGGGATTCCCGGCAAGTCATCGGGAAACACATCAGGAAAATCACGAACTATAGGCACATCTCCAATGCACCTTTCCTTTGTCTTCGTCTCTCCCTTCTCAGAAATTTGGGCTAAGAAAAGGTAACATCCCTTCTCCATTAGCTTCGGTAACTTTGTGCAAGATATAACTGCTAATCGGGATGGGCTCCTAGAATCCTTTCGGTCTCCTAATATATTTAGGACTTCCTTTCCATATGGTACACGCACGATCTTCTCGTCGCAAAGTATGTGAGCACGATACTTCGACAACCAGTCCATACCAATGATAACGTCAAAACTTCCTAACGTGGCGGGTAGAAGATCTATGTTGAAAGGGTGGTTCAAGAAATTTAACGTACAACCGCGAATGATGGTATTAATCCTTTCTATGTTTCCATTTGCTAACTCAATATCATATCCAATTCCTAAGGCCATCGGGGGTTTCTCTAGTAAGGGTGCAAATGTAGTGGACACAAAACACCTATCGGCACCAGTATCAAATAGTATGGAAGCATAACGATTATTGAGAAGGAACGTACCAGTAACGACGTTCGGATCTTCTCCTCTCTCGTTCCCGAGTGCATACACTCTTCCCTGAGCAGCTCCAGCTTCCACACGTTGGTCCCCATTATCTTGTCGTCCACGATTTCCTCCAGCTCCACGGTTTCCATAATTGTACCCATTACCACCCGAGCCTTGATTTCCACGGTTCCGCGATTCTCTACACTCATTCCTATAGTGTCCCTTCTTTCCACACCCATAACAAGTAACATCTGCCTTATTTCTCATCTCAGGAGCAGCTTGAACCATAGCAAGAGGTCGAGCTCTACAGTCCCTAGCTGTGTGTCCTTTCTTTGAGCAATTCTGGCATTTCATACTACACCATCCAGTGTGATGCTGGTGGCAACGATCACACTTGGGTGCATCACCATTCTGATTCTTCTTATCTCCATTCCCAATAGCATAAGCCTTAGCTTGTCTCTTGCTTCGGTGATCATTACTCTTAGAGTGACGGTCCCTCTTCCTCTTTCCATTCTTCTCCTTATCAGCTTCTTCTAATTCCAACGAATCCATAAGTTGTTGAGCAATTGTGATTGCCTCATGGATGTTTGCAGGCCTAGCAGAAATCACATCATTCCTCGTAGCTACAGGCAACCCATCAGTATACCTCTCGATCTTTTGAGTCTCAGTTTTCACCATATCTGGGCACAACAAGGCTAATTCCTGGTAACGACGATTGTAAGTCGCCATATCAGTACCTTTCACCTTATGGTTCCAAAACTCAATCTCTAGTTTCTTGACCTCATTCCTTGGGCAATAAGTCTGAATCAGCAAGGACTTAAATTGCTCCCAAGTCATAGCATACGCTACATCACTCCCAACTGCATTTCGGTAGTTGTTCCACCAAGTCAAAGCTTCATCCTTGAAAGTAAAAGAAGCAAACTTTACCTTCGCATTCTCCGCACAACCACTGACATTGAACACTGACTCAGTCTTCTCAATCCATCTGACTAAGTAAACCACTCCTTCAGTTCCACCAAACTCAATGGGTCCACAAATCTTGAATTCCTTGTATTGACATCCATTAGTACGAACAGGTGGAAAAGTTCCAGCAGAATTGTTGGAATGATTTGACTCAGCTAGTAGTTCAGCAACTCTTTGCTCCACGAGTTGGTTGATCATTGCTTGATCCACAGTAGGTGCATTAAGTGGAACATGATCATTGTCTCCCTGAACATCAACATTTTGATTCCTGTTGTTGCGGTTTGTGGTGTCCAGGTTGTCAGGAGTCGGGGTCTCAACATTTCGAGTAGGTCGACGACCTCGGCGACCAGGAGTAGTCACAGCAGGACCAGTTCTGGTAGACCTAACAGGGTTTCGACGTGGTGCCATTGATCTGTAACATCATACAAGTTCATGAGTCTCCAATAGAACTTATCGATATGCTCAACAAAACATTTCAACGAAACCAATCATGGAAAGAATAGCAACAATACACCACATAACATCAATAAAGCGAATAAGGACTCAATTTCCATAACACCCAAAATCACATAATACCATATACTAATAATCATCAACCATACAATAGCGATCTAACATCGTTCCGACTAATGGATAACACAAAACATACTAATCGTTCCAAAAGAGACGAATACTGAGCAAAATACATCAAAATATGATAAATAGCTTTTCTAACCGAACACTCCTCGGTTAAGAAAGCAAAAATATAACATAACCCAACCAACTAGCCACGTGGCTGGCGGAGGCTCCTCATCTCCTGCCTCAAGCTATCAAGATCCCTCCATAACGATCCTAGCTCCACGCTATGGGTGTCTCGGTCTCTCTTGAGGTCAGCCACCTCCTTCTCTAGCTCGGCATTCCTTTGCCAAAGCTTGCGGTCGGCCTCACGAGCAGTAACAAATCCTCGCTGCAAACTATCGATATGCTCGTGGACATCCATCAAAACTCTCCTCAGCTCAGTAGTCCTGCCCACAACGACAGTCAAGTCAACTCTCAAATCTGCTAAAAACTCTCCAATAACCCTCTCAAGTCGATCCGATACACGTGCAACTCTCTCACTAAGCTCAGTAATCCGAGCCCACAACCTGCCAATCTCACCCAATTCTGCATGCTCAGCAGAAACCTCAGAAGATGCATCCGACTCAACGGGACTACCAGGTGGCAACTCAAACAAGAACGGATGATCAGGTGAATCAGACTCAATCGGGTGTACAGGTGAATCAGGCTCCTCAGCCTGAGCTGGTGGTAATAACTCATCATCATCATCATCAGGCATCTCATCCTCCTGAGGGTCATCCTCCTCCTCAGGGTCATCATCATCACCCTGCTCAGCCTCCTGAGGGTCATCCTCCCGCTCAGGGTCATCAGCCTCATCCTCACCCTCGTACTCCTCCTCCTCCTCCTCATCAGAAGAGTACCTCATCACTCGTCGTCTCCTACTAGGTGAACCATGTGGAGATGTAGTAGGTGATCTAGGACGACGACGCAATGATGTGGGTGGCGCCTCAGACAGAAGAGAATGAGCATCAATCTGTAAAGGTGATGGAGTAGGGCGTACCGACATGCGTGCCGTAGCTCGGTGGGCAAAGCGTGGTGCCACACGAGCCAAAGCCTGATGAAGAGTAAGCTGCCTCGATGTACCAGGGAGCCCTAGAGAAGATGAGGGTCCTTGCGTAGATGCAGCAGGTAGTGCTGAAGTAGAAGCTGCCTGTGATACAGTAGCTGAAGACATGGCCATCTGGTAAGGGTCATCAGATGCCATAGTGAACTGTGCAGGTAAAACCGGTGCAGTAAGAATATCCTCGACGACATCGGGCATATGGGAGGCCATAGTCTGTGACAACGGCGTAGGGTAGGTGTAAGTGTTTCAAAACAACTTAAATCACAACTCATAATACCATACCAAATATACTCATCAAATAGTTCCATATATAATCTCAATAAAAGAATTTCAAACACCGCATTACTAAAATGTTTATAAAACATATAGACCATATAAATCCTCGAGAACGCCATCTTATTACTAAAATCCATAAACCTCAAATCATCTCAAATATCTCATAATACCTCAAATAATAGAAGATGCTTCGGCTTGGCGGGCTGGCGGGCGGTGGTCAAGGATCATTTTCTATAAAAGTACGGTTATAGTTTAGGCGTTTATTTACCTAGTTCTCTATAACCTTGGCTCTGATACCAATCTGTAACACCCCCAAAATTTGATACAGCGGAAGACTCAACAAGCTTTTGAGGTGCTACGGGGATTGGTATCCAACACAAGACAATATAGAACGAGATAAAGTAAACATAATAAAAACACAACCAAAACGGGGTTTTAGGTTTACATTTATCCCAACATACTTCAGAGTCAGGCCCAAAATAAAGTAACAATAGGTCCAAATTTAATTATCAGAGTTTAGAAAAATAGATCCATGAACCGTGTGCCTTGACCGAGCCTTCCATTCCAAGCATGCATCTCAACACTTAATTACCTGAGAAAATGTGCTAAAAGTCAGCTTTCGCTGGTGAGATCATAGGTTTAAATTCAACTAACAATATAGTGGACATATACGCAAAACGCTTGCTAGCTAGACTAAGGATTCGCTAAAAGCCTGCGGATACCCTCCGCTCCAACAAAACACACGGATACCCTTCCGTACTAACATAACACACGGATACCCTTCCGTACTAACATAGATATTCGGGTAGCCCCCGCAATACCAATAATAACTCGGATAACCTCCGGAATATTAATAACCTATAGGTGCACACTACAGTATCTAAATAAGTCAACATTGAATAGTACACACGAAACTATGTGACTAAAGCTGACAATCCACCAATAACCAAATAAGCCAACCTTGAATAGTACACACAAAATATGTGACTAAAGCTGACAATTCACCAATAACCAAATAAGCCAACCTTGAATAGTACACACAAAATATATGTGACTAAAGCTGACAATCCACAAATATCCAAATAAGCCAACCTTGAATAGTGCACACGACATGTGTGACTAAAGCTGACAATAGATCCTAGTCCATACGCATAGCAAGTTTAGAAAGAATATAAAATCGATAATAGTCCACGTAAAATGATTTGCACGTTTCTCACCCCAATCATTGAAAACATAGTTCAAGAGTAAAAAGTGGGGCTATGACTCACCTCAAGTCCAGAAATTATCAAGTAGAAGTCGGTAGAAATAAGATGTATGATAACTCACGAAACAGCAACTACGGACTTGGCACGACCTAACAATATTAACTCTTTCAGAAATCACTTCCTCAAATATATAATATTCCCAAACCCGGACGAGAATCCGTTTTATTTCCGAAAATCCATTTCGTATTAGTTTGGTGTATTTGTGTTTGGTATCCATACGGGTGGTGGGTCGACTCCAAACAAACCAAAAAGATCACATAAGAATAATAAAATAAACTATAGATCTAATATTAGCCCAATATATCATTTAAATAAATCGCCGAAGTTTATCAAATCCGTCGATTTGATAATCCTCATATTTATTTACGTAACATACCGTTCCAAGATTACACCCACCTAAAGCACATAGCACATAATTACTATATAGTATATATCATAGTTTAATAAATTCCTCATATATATCGTCAAATTGGCCAGATTTCCCGATATATACATTCGCAATATATTACACTTTACATATACTACAACCTATGGGCGTCGTAGGATACGATGCCCACTAATATATTCATTTCATATAGCCAAATAACCCGGCTCAACCTTACGGTTAAGTGGTTATTTAATTATAGAAAACGTCTATATTAGTCGTCATATATCCGTGACAACACGAACGTCACAAATAATAACTTACCTGGACTCGAGTGACAACGATTTCGCATAACTCAATAAGTTTATCCGTTATATATCCAAAATGACATTTTATTAACCGTTTAATAATTGTCGGGAGTTTCCCGTTTTATAACACAATTTTTATAATAATAATACGTTCAATAATATTACGCCACTTTCGTAGCCTAATATATATCTAATTGTATTATTTATAATACGACTCGTGATTATTATTATTATTAATATACGCGCTTATATAGTTATATATACATTATTCACGTATATATATATTCATATAAACGTTCATATTATCAATAATTATTATTACGAGTTTTATTATTTTCGTTTCAATTTTAATAGTTATCGAGTCATACGACATGGTCACATGTCCGAGTCATGACTCTCGGCTCATTGTTCAAGTCCAATAATAATAAGTAAAAGTCATAATAACCAAAAGTATCTCCGTCCAACACAATCTCAATCCACGTGCTACAACAATAGGGTCCGACTACGGCACCCGACTAACCTATCTCCGTCAATCTAACGACCGTCTCACAATCGGTCCCCAACACCACAATTCGTCAACACTTCTTCAAATAATACCACGAGTTCAAATATAACTCGTCAACCGTTTCAAAATCCAATAAGCCGCAAAAATAATAGTAACAAATCAACATATCCAAAAATAATCATAACAAATAAAAGTTAGCCGAAATATATATATCTCGACATCAACCACGGTTCTCAAAAATAACCGTATTCGGGTCAAATATCAAGTCAACCCGAGTCAAAACTTCACCACAACTCGTGTGGGTCCCACCCGAGACCTCTATGGTCTCGGCTAGCTCTAAATGAGCCAAACTAACCACACAACCTACTTGGGTCGTCGGCCAAGAATCCAAGCGACAACAATGGTCAACCATGACCAACAAGAATCGGTCAAACAACAAAAATGAGGATCCAAACATCCTCAATCGAACACCAAGAATCATCAAAGATCAAATAATCGGCCAAACAAGCACAAACCGAGGGTATCACCCTCGGGTACGCCTCGACCCAACAAGAATAAACCAAACCCGGATACCAAACTTCTTTTTAAACCATTTTTATTGAAAACCCACATGATTCTTGTCACAAGAATCATAACAATACAAAAAATAATAAAATCCGTGACTCTTAGTCACGATTCGAACCCACAACTCGAGTTAAAACTCGTCCTACCTTCCAAAACAAAGCCAAATCGGAGAGATACTCAAGAAATAATAAGAAAATGATGATGAACTCGTGATAATTTGATTCGGATTTGGTGTTAATGTGGGAGTTAGGGCGCGTGTTATAGCTCAAGTGAAAGATCTCGATGAGATGGTTAAAGTGGTGATGTTATTTTTGGTGTGGGAGTGGCGGTGTGACGGTGGTGGCCGGCCAAAGAGGCGGCGGCTAGGGTTTGAGAAGTGGGGGAGAAGAAAGGTGAGAGAGAGATGGAAATTAGTGTGTTTGGGTGTGGTGTGAACCAAAACCAAAGGACCGGATTTGTAGTTAACTCTTTTTATTATTTTTTTTATATTTTTTTTATAAATGTTAATAATAATAATAATAATAATAATAATAATAATAATAATAATAATAATAATAATAATAATAATAATAATAATAATAATAATAATAATAATAATAGTAATAATAATATTACTATGGCGTTAAGCGGGTAACGTGGGTAAATGTAAAAACATGTGGCCCGAACCCGAACTCATTTTAAACTTCAATATCACTCGAGAACATCTCGTAACTAATTAAAAATATAGTCGGACTCGTTAAGACGAATCATAAACTTTCGTTAGGTAATCCTAGTGCCAAAGTCAACGTAGTACCAAGTGAGAATTCAAATATACATCACCGAGCATTAAATCAAAAATGAATTATGAACATAATTCACGAATTCCATAACGTCATTAATTAAGAATATCCATAAAATAGGTCTTACAAGTTCGTTGTGAAATGAAAATTTCAAATAAAAATTATAAACGAACTTTAATCGTAATGCGGGTTTTTTTTTTTTTTTTTAAAAATAGCTCCCTAAACTGCCGGTTGTCACAAGTTATCAATCAAATTTATGATCAAAAAAATGTACGGTGGATGCACCAGCTGCCACAAATGATGATGTGATGAGGTTATCCTATTTGCACCTTAAGTGTTAAGGTTTCTGATTGTGTTGTATAATTTCAGATTATTTACTTGTTTTTGTTTGCTTTTAACATACTATTGTATTGATTTTTATGCAGTCGCAACTGCAATAACAAATGACATAACAAATGACGAAAACGGTAAGATGCAACGGAGAATGTTAACATCTTGCAAGCATTGTTGGCCAAATTTGTGTGTGGGATGTAGTCTGAACTTGAATGCATGACTGTTCTTTATTGGTTTGTGAACGTTTGCCAGCACATGAATTTGAAGATTTTGAACAAGAGAAGAAAAGTTTGTTTACAACCAGAAGTGAGGCGCCAGAAAATGCTTGCAGCCGACCTGAACCTCAAGCTAAATTGGAAGCAAATCGAAAAATTTATTCAGTGGGGGGCACCTACGTAGATATTATTGGAGGTATTGAAAGATTTATTTCTCATAATATTATAAGATAAATTGTTAGATTTACGTTGCTTTGTGTGTCGCCTCCCTGATACGTCAATTAAGTGAAACCAAGTATAAAGATATATCTGCAAATTGTGCGCGCCCAATGCTTTTTCTGCTGTTACATCAACTGTGCTTAAATATATCGTTCTGATAAGACCACCCCTTTTGTTATTTTAATCTGTTTATGGTAAGTGACGAAAAAGATTTGGATTTAATCTTTTTTTGATGTTATGCTGTTGGTGCTAATATTTTCATTCTGTTTGACGCAGTTTCTTACAGAGGTTCTCTCTTGGGATTTTCAGCGATAGAATATGTAACCTTTCTTTATATGTTATTTTCCCGTGTAAAGGTATAATGCTACTTACACATGAATCTTATATATTTTGTATTTGTACAGGGGCAAATTGTGCAGTGGATTAACTCCTCTTCATTTGTGATTGACACTGATTTGAGGAATTGGACCTCGTCTAGACTTGGATATGGCAATTACATCAAATTTATTAGTTACTTCTTCCTTTGTACGAATATTTCATTTATTTGTATGCGCTTCAACGATATGCTTCAGGGATATGGTTCAAGGGCTTGGGTTCAGGGGCATGCTAATGCATGCTTTTCAGAAATTTAGCCTTATACGTTTGCGTGTGTATATGAATACTCCTGCGGATTTTGATTTCGTACTTTGATGATAGGTGAATTAACTATTCCAATTACCCAAAATCGAAACTGGTATGTAGATTTGCAGAGGTGCGTCAATGGGATGCGTGAGGTTGGTGAGTTTTTTTTGGAGCTTAGCTATGGCTAATTATAGGTTTTAGGGATGGTCTGGTCAGAGTTTATTCAGTTTAGGTGGTAATTTATATCATTATTTCGTGTATTTGCAGGTACCACCATACTTGCCTGAATCTGAATATTGATTAGGCTAGGCAACTAGCTTACTTTACATCTGACCGTCAGCAACGTTTATATGGTAAGAGACCTCAGAACAAAAGGATGAACGAGCGGTGAGGCACTTGCATTTGTGGGAGATATTTCAAAAATTGAAGAAGGTGGTTTTTGTTGGTTTTTTATTTGGTTAATGGGTTTTTGCGATTGGTGATGTGTGTTAAGTGTTTGCTGAGATAGTTCAAGTTTGGGTTTAATTTTGTAGGTTTTCGAAGTGTATGAACATGGGTGCGGCTGATGATGAAGCTGATGCTATGCCAGACATTGATTGCTTATCGATAAAAGGTTTTCTAATATATAGATTAGAAACCATCATTCTATTTTAGTTGAGAAATATTTTGCTGTTGGTTTGTTCATTCCTTTTTAATTTTACTAGCTCTTAATATATTGCAGGATTATAAAAAGAATGTGTTCAGGGAGGTTTACTTGCAATGTTCTAATGCCATACGGAGCATGGAAAAGGAACTTAGGAAAATATGTCATGTTCCTTCCTCCATATGGGATAATGTTCTCAAGGTATTGATGGGATAATATTGTATCTTTTATAATCTTTTTGGGGTTTTGCTTTGGTTTTTGTATAACAAACTTGAAAGATGCTTCGGTTTTGATTTGTTTCTGTTTCAGGATGTCAAGGTGAAAAATTTTCTAGGTGAACTCACACTGTCCTATGAATGTGAGATATTTTTGGTAATATTTTTTTTAAGCCTTTCCATACTTCTTCTATGTAGAGTTGCATCTGTCTTTTTAATGATTTTCTTCGTTTGCAGTTTTAGGTATACTTGAGAACTTACACCTTGGATCAACGCCCTGATTTTCTTCGTTTGCAGTTTTCGGTGCAAGCTGCAAGTTCATCAGCCGGATTGCAAACTATTAAGCGTGTCGAACAATTGTTACAAGATCTTAAGGTTTCTTACTATCTTAGAATAGATAACGATAATACGTTATTAATACTCTTTGAGGTATTGTATATGTTACAGCAAATTAAATGTATGTCATTTGTACAGATGAATTTGAAACCCAACGCCCTGATTAAGGCTGTTTGTGCAGAGCATCTGGAGTTACGAAAAGAGATACCAACTCTCCTGAATATTTAGAAACTGGTATTCTTTTGCACTACGTTCGTCTATTCAACTAATCTATGCTCATTATCCTTTCGGCCTAATAATTAGTTTCTCCTGTTATTGTTTTCAGTTGGGAAATAAGGAGGAAAGCCCGCCTTATCATGAAAGTTCATATACTGAAACAACAAACGCACAGTCGCTTAATCTTTCAGAATTTTTCACAGTCGAATGCATCTTCGAACTAGAAGGTGAGTTTGAAGAGTTGGAATTAATTTGTTATGTTCTTGCTTTCTTTTGATTCAGTTATGTAACACGGTGCGCACGAACTGTTTGTTGAAACAAGTAATTAAATTAGAGTGCTGGATATTTATTTGAATTGCATATTTATTTGATTTTTTCAAAAGTATATTTGTGTCCGCCTTTGGTTCTTCGTCAGTTGTGTACGTTCATGTTTTGACCTTTTAGTAGATAGGATATGAAGGTTGAATAGATGATGTAAATAGGTTGTTTAGAATAAGCTGGTAGTTCCCCTTTGCTGATTAATTAGATATATGTTATGGTAAATGTTAAAAGGTTCATTCTTGGCACATGTACTTGATTCCAGATTTCGTGCTGAAGTCGATTTGTATAAGCAAGTTGAAAGAATGAGACCCCAACAAATTGTTACTGACAGAATTAGAGTTTGAGGACATGTTGAGAATGGGTACATATTAAGCCTTTTGGGTAAATGAATTATGGTTTTTTATTTGACGTATACTTTCATTAGAAGCTCCTTAGGCCATATCAATGACCTAAAAAACTATATATGTACAGGTTGCATATGCGGATGCTAACTAATCATACCCATATGGGGATGCTAAAGGCCGCCGCTTAGCTAACTAATCATACCCATATGAATTTGCTCCTTAGTTGCACCTCTTCTTTGAGTGAGTTGAACAATACTGCACCTTGGTCACACAATTACCAACGACGTAAAACGATGCCCCGCCGCAACGTGGCGGCCCGTCGCCCACCTCGTTTCATTAGAAACAGAACAATATAGACTAGAATTCTAGAAAGCCTTTACCATAGACTAGGGTGTTTCATTTAACATCGAATAAACTGAAAAATAAATTGCAGAGAAACCAAATAAAAGCGAACTGAAATCTTTAATTAGTGTACGGTTTACTTTTTGGTTTGATTTTATCCGTTCTAAAATTGGTTTAGTTTGGTTTCGCTTTTGACTCTATGAATTTTCAAACCAATAAACTTGAACCTTACAAGCCAGAAACCCGAAAACCCAGCCGATGAACACCCCTATACAACAAAATCAAATACTATATGATTCCTTACAAAAAACAAAGAACTATCTTTACTATCTATAAAATAAAAAGGGTCAAAGGTGAAAGTGGGAAAGTCAATAAAAGTGAAAAATTGAAATGTTGAAAATGTATATAAGGAAATATTGAAATACATTTAATACTCTTATTAAAGGGTAAGTCCAAATACACCAAAATGATTCACTAATCATTGACTTGAGACACCAAAATGACAATCATTAATTAACTTATTTACACACTTAAATGATTCTACTAATCATTAACTTGCTTTACCAAATTAAAATAATTGACTTGGTTTTTTTTTTAACTTTTATCTTTTTGTTATTATTAGTTAATCACTATTTATTTTTAATTTTTTTTCTTGCTTATTTATATTTGTAGTTATTTTTAATTTTGTCCATATACATACTTATATGTAAGTGAACAAATAGTACAATTTTTATTTAAAGTAAATAATTAGAAATACAATATAAAGAACGTTACATAATTACATTGTTAAGTCAATATTTTTCGAAATACGATAATAATATTCCCAAAACGCATTTTAACAACTAAAATATGTGTCCTCCCATCCAGTTGCATTTTCAATTTTATATGTAATCTAAAGTGGATGACTTAACGATGATGGGCAAACCGTTCTTTATGGTTTTTTTTGCACGTTATTGAAAGATCTTAATACATACAAGATATATAAAGTGTGCCAACATGCATTATCGTGTAGCAAATTGTATGCAAATCCTTTAATTGCTAGACGTGTCAATATAATCCTGATACTTCTTTTTAGTTATTCTTTAGTTTTTTTATTTTTTTATTTATTTATTTTTTTTCTTTCTCGTTAAGGCTTATGCATTTATATACAAGCAGGGACATACTTACATCGATGTCGGGTGTGGCATGGGCCACTCAATTTTGGGTGTTGGGTTACAAATTGAAATCGTAATTTAAGGCTTTTTTTTTTTTTTTTTTTTTTTTTTTTTTATTTATTTTATTTTTTTACTTTACAAAAGGCCTTAGGAAAGCAGAAAATACTGTAACATTTTCTTAACTTATGTTAAAACAAAACATCGCATCTATCTAGTAGCGGTACATTTTGTAAATTAAAAAAAAAAAGAAAAAAAATAAAAGAAAAAAGATATGTTTAACATCTAGTAAAAGTCGTGAAAGGAAAAAAAAATGAAGTATGCATTAAATATTCTTAAGTTAAAATTAGTAAATATATTCATGCGATTATGTTGGAATTTAATTACTTCATTTCACTGTTGCAATTTACGAGTAAAATAAAGTAACACAATTATCAATGTTTAAATATTTTTTTGGTGTTCTTTATTGATCCAACTTTTACCATAAAACCGATCAAGCAATCTTAGTCACTCATTTTTTTTATCAAAATAAAAAAAATAAACTTTCACCCTTTTTTTAAAACATAAATATTTCGCAAACCGTAAATCGTCAAGCTACAAAAAAAATACCATTGCGACGAGAATTAAATTATCTTTCTATAGACATGCATTGTTATATACTTTCGAAGAACTTTTTTTTCGCCCAGAAAAATCATATATGATTCGTAAGAATCATATATGATTTTTTACGAATCATATATGATTTTTACGAATCATATATGATTCTTTCTGGCCGAAAAAAAATTCGTCGAAGGTATATAACAATGCATATCTATAGAAAGATCATTTAATTCTCGTCGCGATGATATTTTTTTTGTAGCTTGAAGATTTACCGTTTGCAAGATATGTTGTTTTGAAAAAAAAATGTGAAAAATATAAATGGGTGGCTATGATTGATTGATAGGTTCTATGGCATGTATGGGTTCTTCATGGATCTCAACTTATTTAGTAGGATCTTATTAAAACACCCCATTAGTTAAAAGTACAATGATTTATTCACATTGTACAACTAATTAAAAACATATCTAATAAATTAAATATAACCAAATAAAACACAAACCGGGTTGACCCGGGACGCTTCAAACACGGCGGATTGACACGGTTTAATTTGACCTATTTTCGACCCAACCTAGTAAGTTGACCCGGCTTAAATCGACCCATTTTTTGACCGGAACAGTTCAACTGGTTGAACCACCCGGGTCGAACCGGGTTTCAAAACATTATCCATTACTTAAAAGTATAATGATTTATTTACATTGTACAACTAATTAAAAACATATCTATCAAATTAAATACAACCAATTAAAACAAAAACCGGGTTGACCCGGGACGCTTTAAACCCGAACGGGTTGACCCAGTTTAATTTGTCCCGTTTTCGACCCAACCTAGCAATTTGACCCGATTTAAATCGACCTATTTTTTGACCGGAACGGTTGAACCACCTGGGTCGAACCGGGTTTCAAAACATTATGTTAAATTCCCAAATCTTCAAACTTTTATTATTTTTCGTTTATAACCTATAAACTTTTTTTTATTAATAAACTATCTGTCGCTATAAAATCCCGTTGCTATGCACGGGTACTCGTCTAGTGTAAGTGAATGTATAAGTAGAAAGTAGTTGATGGTGTATCAAATTAAGGAATACGTCAGGTTGATGTAGTTTCACGTGCCAATGTAACATGCAAAAGAAAGTGTTTTGTTCACAACTGCTGCTTTAACAAAAAGGTAACTTAATAGGTTCCCCAAAGATACATTCACAGCCTCCTGAATGTTTTACTTTTGTGATCAGAAATGTTGAAGTTTGACATCAGTAAAAAATATTTTAAGTTTGTTTCAACTAACCATCTCACACTTTGTGCATTGTTATGAAAAATTCAAATCCTTGAACTCCGCTTGCACCTTGTTTTTAGCAGTGGAGCATATTTTTACCCGGTCCTCGATGATCAAGTTGTTGTCTCTGGTCATATACATTATAGTACTCGATTCAATGACTTGTACTAATGACATAAAGTTACAAGAAAAGGATGGAAGCTATTCAGGTTATTGTTCTTGAAGCTTGCATGAAGAATATTTTCAAGGGTTTGTCTTTAGCAGGTGATGGTGCTAATGTATCTCTTCTTCAATACGCGGATGATGTTATCTTTTTCGGAAAATGGTAGTTCCGTAATGCTTCATCCTTGGTTAAAATCCTTAAATTCTATCAAGACGCTTCTGGTTTTAAGGTTAATCTTGAAAAAGTAAAATCTATGGTATTGGTGTTTCGCATAAGGAAGTGGGAAATCTTGGTCATTTAATTAACTATGGCTTCGATTCTCTCCCTTTTTTATATCTAGGTCACCCCATTGGCAGAGATATGAGCAAAGCTAGTAGTTGGTTTGAGGTGATCGATTCTTTTACTAGACGCCTCTCATCATGGAAATCTAAATGCCTATCTATTGGGGGTTGTTTAACTCTTACAAAAGCAGTGCTTGGAAGTCTCCCTCTGTATTATCTTTCTATTTTTTGTGCCTCATTAAACGTGTTTAGCAAACTACAAATTATTAGTAGTTGTTTCTGTTGGGGTATAAAAGAAAGGAAAACGGGAGTACTTGGGTTAAATGGGGCAAAGTTTGCTCTAGTCTTGATTCCAGTGGATTGGGTATTGGGTCGATTCGAGCAAAAAACCTTGGTTTGATAGGTACATGGAAGTGGCATTTCACAACGGAGCATAACACATTATGGAGGCATGTCATTAAAGTTTTACATGGTAACTTAGGTGGTTTTGACACGATTTCATCTCATGGTTTAAAAAAGGCACTTGGCATGGGATCACTTCGAGTATCATGGCGGTCAATAACCTTTGTATCCCATTCAGTAAGTCCTTTTATATCAACGATGGTAATTGTTAGCATTAAGAAGTAATGATCATATATTATGAAGTGATGGTCATTGATATGATAGGAACTAAGGCTGAGCAAACGGACCGGATGGACCGGACCGACCGACAAAACCGACCGGACCGGACCGGACTGGATCGGACCGACCACATTCGGTCCGGTCCTCGGTCTAGGCTTTTTGGCTAATTCGGTCCTCGGTCCGGTCGGTCCGGTCCGGACCGACCAAAAAACCGAAAAAACGTGCCAAAATATGCCTAATTGGACCGGACCGGCCGAAGACCGGACCGGACCGAACCGGACCGGACCGACCACATTCGGTCCGGTCTCGGTCTATGGTTTTTCCGGTTCTCGGTCTTCGGTCCGGTCCGGTCTGGTCTTGGACGGTCCGGTTCGGTTTTTGGACCATGCTCACCCTTAATAGGAACCTTGTAACATTGTAATAGCTTAGTATAGATTAGTATATGGGCCTTTGGACTTGAATATGTACAAGTAGGCTAGTCCATGTTATGTATAGTCCATGTTGGCTAAACCCCATCAAGCCTAAGAAGGTTTCCATCCATTATACTTATTATTAAATAACACCGTTTTTGGTGTGGGTTTCCCGCCAAAAAATGCTGGGCTCCTTTGGCCCGGTGACTTTGGTACATTTTGCTCCCGGGTTTGTTCCAGCCCACTTATTTTATTTATGCATAATAATACTCCGGTCTCCCGAACCTTCCACAATCATCTTTATACATCCCACAATCATCCATTTAAACATATCTCTCCCTTCTGATGATGCTGATGATGATCGAATGATGTGAAAGGAAAACCAAAAGACGATGATAAAGGGACATCATAAATCGCAGGTTTGATATTTATAAGAATTAGGGTTTTGTATTAATTTTGGGATTTTTTTTATGAAATTAGAGGTGTTTGGGATTGGGATTTCGTAGCTGATTATCTAATTATTGGGGGTGTTTGCCTCATCTTATTTATCAGGCTTATGGCGTTATTGGGTTTTCAGGTGTTGGAAGTTGGACAGCTGAAGTGCGGGTATGGTTTTCTGAATTTTTTCTAAAAAATAATTATTCTCAACTTTACGGTTTTCATTATGTTTGTGTTTTTTATGAATTTGATATGTTGCAAATTAGGATTAGGGTTAAAAAGTTTTAAACCTTTAAATTCTATTGAAAAATTCACAACCTTAGCGTGCTGCCCAAATATCAGGATAGCATAGCTGGTGTAGAGAATAGGAAACTGAATATTGAGAGAGATATTATATTGAACGGTATTATATTGCATACAGGAAATTAGGGAAGACACTAGCATTCCTTATTTGGTTAGCTTGGTTAGTATAAGTTTTTTTGATTATGAAATTAATCCGTTGAATATTTTTTATGTTTTGCCCTTGATCTACGCTGCCGTATCTGCCTTTATACTCTTTAACCGATTAAGGGTTAGTGTGTTTAAAAAGTATAAAGTTTAGTGTTTTGTATTCTTTGCCTTTTTGGTCATAATAATTTATAATTGCCTTTTTCTAATCTTTATGTACAAGAACTGCTTGATGATATCACTAAACAAAGAGCAAACCTTTTGTTCTTTTGGTATATCGTTATGTCGATAACACATAGATGAAAATTTTCATGCCTTGAAAAGCATTTTAGTAAGATGGAAACCGTGATAAGGAGTCTTTGTAGTAAAGCCTTTTTTTAATCGGTGCCAACATTTACTTATAGTATATACTTATATCGTTTTACTTTTTCTGTTTGAATAATATGGTGTATGTTCATTTTGCAAGCTATCGTCAACAAGAGGTTGCAGACAAATTGTGTTGACGGATAATGGACAGGTTGCTCAGGTGATTTTATAAAATACATGTTATATTTGTCTGCTTCTTTATGAAAAGCTTCCCGACTGGTGAAATCTGTAACTGTTTAATCTTCGTAAGATATTCTTAATTTGGGTTCGTTTATATATAAATTTGATAAGTAACGATGTTTGGCAGGATAAATGAGTCTGTGCAAAATTGGTTCGGTTACCCGCTTCAAACCAACAAGCGCTTACAATCATTGGCTACGGGTACCTTGACCTATAGACATGGATACAATTAGGTTCTTTTTCCTGATCAAAATTCAAACAATATATGAGCTGTGGCTAAACCGATACTAATATGCTGATGGTTACTGTTGTTTTAGGTATGAATTAAGGAGCAGCCGCGGGTTGTAGTAGCTCACACAAGAATGATAGATGCCACCATTCTACGCTACAAGGTTGTGTGACCAATTATTTTTGTATATCTTATCGACGGTTCTTTATGTCGTCATAACCTTTGAAACTATATTATTTTTATAGGTATGACTTACCCATTTCAGAATGTACATCATAACTCACTTGTGGACATCTTGTCATTTGTCCGAAGTCGGCCACCCTATAGATCAGGTAACAATGTAATTCTTTTGAACAATGTAGCTGTCGTGGTTTACTTAATAACACAATAACGGTTGTTGTTTAAGGTGCAAATGAACGGGAAGTGGCAGGCTGTAGTGGTCTACATGAAAATCATAGACGCAGCCGTTCAACGTCCCGTGGTAATTCAGTGGTTTATTTTTTATGTTTTATGGCAACCGTGTTGCAGCCATATATATACATACAATTTACATGTTACTTTTTTTTCGCTTATCAGTCTTTCAATTTTTGGCATGATTAAAACCTGTGGTCATATTATGAAAAGGGGTTTAAACTTTAAAGTTTTTCTAAGCATGCGAAATTGCTGACAGTTGTTGGTACTTGATTTGTAGGGTTTAGATGATTTTCAACTTGCACCTGATGTGAGAAGCAAGAGGATGGATATATTGGATTCCATACAATGATTAAATGGTCTTTGAGGCACAATTAACGGAATTTTTCAAAATGGTATCCAGAAAGATGTTCTTGATTCTGCTATAGCAATGTACCAAAAGGTCATGTGCTCCTCTTTTTAGTTTAGATATATAGTTACAGTTTAGTACGGATCAAAATGGGTCTACTAAATATTTTATAAAGGAATTACTTGACAGAAGAATTACAAGCTATCAGCAGAGGATTAGAAAAAAAGTAGCTAACATTGTTAACGGCTGAAAATTTCTAAAAGCAAAGAATATCAGATTTTGAAATTTAAGCATCTAGATATAATAGTGATATCTACTTTTGATTATAAAGCCTATAGGCTGTGAATTATTAGGTTTACTTTTAATTTTTTGGATATGAAAATTGCACAAAATTTGTTGTCTTCCATCTTCCTTAGCCTTATATTGTTGTTACTTTTTTTTGGGTAACGCGCACTCCTACTGCCTCCACACCATTGGCTGTACGAACAGGTTGACGCAACAGTTATTACTTTTCTATATTGCAGTTTTGTAACCCCATATTAGTCGAGCCAGCATATAATAGTACTAAGTGATCAAATACTGTAAAATATGCATATTGTGTCGAATGGCTTCTTACTAAACATCTAATGTAATTGTCATCGTAGGCATGTCCCGGTCACACACTACCCCTCCAATGACAGCAGCTGCACAGACAACAAGAGGGCCACAGTCAGTACCTCCACAAAGACGCGCTGTACGAACATCAAGAACAGCTGCACATGCAGGTACGTAGTATGCAATAACCCGCCAAACTTTTTTTTCCCGTCATTCACTTACCGTTATGAGATGTCAGTTCCTAATGCATAATGTACTTATGTGAAGGCCCTCCAAGAGAGTATAGAGCTTTTGGATCCTGTGATTGTGTGTGCTCAAGTTGTCATGCCCTTTTTTCGTTCGAGGAAAGATTGAGTAGTTCCACTTGGCGTTCACGTCCTTAGTGCATGTTGCTATACAGGTTAGATAAAAAGTCCATTTTCAGTTTGCAACATAACTTTTCTCGAGTCCATCTTTATCATGAAAACATCTCCTTTTAAAAACTTATATGCAGAAAGAAACTCAATTGACACTCAAAAAGTCACATTTGTAACTTTTTACTAACGACGTACACTAGTAGACTTACCTGGTATTTTTTTCCCATGTAGAGAGTCTTGAAATGCTGAATCATGAAAATCAGAAGGAGCAGCAGTAGGACTTTGAGCATGGAAACATTTTCAATAACCTGATAATAATTTGACATAAGGTAAATCTTTAACCCAAAATTTTGCACAATCAAGTGATCCCGAAAAAGCATCCTCATCCCAAACAGTTGATTTTGATACAGGGACATCCACTTTGTTTCTTTCGTACCAGTATTTAATAGAACCTGCAAATAATGCAGGCAAAATGAATTTATGTAAAAATCTAAATTTCGTTCCCTGAAAGATAATGGAATGTTGTAAAGAATATAATTTTATCTAACAACTGTATATAGGGGTGTTTGTCTTTTCATTTTACATATATTATTACCGTATGAGTTTATGAGCCGCATATAGTAAGTTTAATTCCTATTGTATAGGTAAAGTGAAACTGATTCTTCTGCAGAAAAGTAAGGCCACAAAATTGAAACCGTGTCTATGCAAGTTCGTAAAGAATTGTTCACACCCACAAACCAAGAAGAGAGACTGGTCGTAATGCTAAAAATCCAAAACACGAGTAGCAGCATCATCAGGTCTCCAACGAATTTTGATATCATGTCTATCCGGCATATCACTGGTGTTAGTAAATGACTCGGGTGAATGTGCACTGAAACTAATAATAATAATGGCTAAAAACCCAAAACAGGAAAATTTTATTTGGTTAAGTAAATGTGTAAGTTGAACCCCATGTATGAAGTGGTCATGAGGTACATATTGCCAAGATTTTGTTTTTTAAATTGTGGTGTATGTCTATACGCAAAGTTTGTTTATCTTAAACTTGTAGACTGGTCTCACCTATGTAGTTTCAAATAATATATGGATTGCTTTTACTTATAAAGCAAAAGATTCATTAATGATGACTTATGGTTTATGACTAATATAATGACCTTCGTTTATAACTTTGTTTTAGTTGAATGTGATGCAAGTATATAAATAGTTATTGTATGACTACTTGGTATCATGTACTAATTGGTTGGGGGAAAAAAACAGGCCTGCCCGCAACGCTGCGGCCGGCGCCATTCTCGTTGTATAAAAATTCCTTACTTGTTCATTTTACAAGTGTGAGTGCTAGTTTTTGTGTGTGGAATAAACATTTAACTTACCTTCTCTATCCTCTTCCTTCCACCTTTCTGTCTCTCTCTAAACTTCTAAATCATTCTTTGAAAACACTGTGTAAGAAATTTTACAAGTGAGATCAAAAGCCTAATGATGGTTTAGATGTGTGTTTGTGTCGAAAAAACTTGTCCTTGTTAAAGATTCAAAACTACCGATTTTAGTTCCAACAAACAAGCTCACTTTTTTTTTCCTCTTGTTTTCAGAAATCATTAATCCTCTTATAGAGACCTATAAAGGATTAGTGGTATGTTTTAGAGCATTTGTGTGATAACACTGTGCTTTAAAAGTCCAAAAATGCAAGATATGAAATCATTTTTACATGATTTCCAAAATGTGTCAAAACTGTCAAAAAAGACGCCATTTTCGAGTTTTTTATTTTATTTCTTTTTATATTTTTTTCCCTCCAAACTAAAACATTACTAAAGGAGACCTTTATGATGTTATAAGTTGTTTTAGATCAAACTTATGCAAAAATTTCACGAAAAATGCTCTCTTTTTGATCCTTTTTACATGTTTGTAATAGATTGGTGTTGAAGTCGAAAAACAACAAAAAGTTCTAATTTTAAAGCCTAAATCTTTTGAAGATTACATTTTTTAGAATCTTGACTCATTGTATAAGGGATTTGTGAAAAGATTTCGTGAGTACAACGTGAAAATTTTGAGTTTTTAATCGTTTTTGCGGTCTTTTTGGTTCGAACAGAAAAAGAGAAAAACGATCGATTTGTTGTCCCCAAAATCACCCGACTTTGTGATTTTGTTGAGCCCTAGTTACCCGAATTTGCACAACAATTAGTACCCAAGATTCTAGGCTATATTCTCCCAAGATTCCATTCAACAAAACAAACTATCGTCATTCCACATTGTTTTAGCTGAGATTCACTTAGGGCTTTGTCGTGATTTCATTAGGTTTTCTTCCAAGATTTTAAAAGAATATGCAACGATTTTGGGTTTTATAAAATACCAAGACTAGGTCAAACTGGTTACCGGATTGCACTAAAATCTAGTTTCAGTGGAACAGGGGGCATATACAGAATTAAGGACAAAAATGTAAATGTGATGTTAGGTTTCTTTTCTTTTCTGCAATCTCAAGAACAAACATGAATTGACTTTACTTCTTTTCTTTTCTTTCTTTTCAGTTTTGCTACTTTTCAGTTCTTTTCTTTACTATTTATTTGAAACTCAAGAAAATAGTGTTAGTGTTCTATATACCTTATCATTGTTGGTTTTATAGACAAAATAATAATAGTCGTGTGTTAGGATCGAACTTGAGATCACGGGATTGCACACAATACGTATGAAGAGAAAAAGTAATAATTATTTATAAAAGTGTTATAATTAATTATTAAACACAAAATAAATAATAATAATTTGTATTATTGATTAATGACTAATTATTTATTAAACAAAGATTAGGAAAGTAATACTAAGCAAAATTTTGAAACAAAAGAAGGTTCCGGAATACCCTTGGGGTATCCAAATCCGATCGGCCAAAGGGGAGGGGTAACCTCCTTTGTGCCTTGAGCTCCAAGTTTTGTTTAGTATATAAGCAAACCCAAGATGCATGTTTTCTCATAACTTGTACACACACATCTTGGTGTTTTCTTCTCTCTTTCTTTTCTTGGTCGATTTCATCAAACCAAAACCCTTAGGGTTTCGATTTTCTTGAATCAAAATAAAGTCTTGTGTTTATTACTTGCAAATTATTTTTCTTGATTTAGTACGTGTGTACAAGAACGTGAATCAAACACACTATTGTTTGATTCTTGGATTGAATTACAGAAAGGTAAGGGGTAATTCTTATAATCCTTATAAACCCTAATTAGGGTTCTTGGTTCCGGAAGATTGCATTGATTCTTGTTCGGGCTAGAATCACAAAGGTATGTTTACTATTTAATTATTGATTAATTAATTACATGTTATTTGATTCTATTATAATTGCTTCCGCTATGCTCACTTTGATGTACTTGGTTTATTAATATGAATGTCATGATATAATAATTTCAACAGTGGCATCTAGAGCCGTTATAATGTGTAATTAATTATCGAAACGCATAAAAATTGGATCTTGATTCATTTAGTTACATGTTTTTAGGGTTTATTTGTTAGATTCCTAACCCTAAAATATTTTATGGGTCGATTGACCTTAATAGGGTTTTTGGGTTTATGGTTTTTAATTTTTTTTTTAATATGATTAGAAACCCTAGGATGTCATGTAATTGTTATGCGTTTTAGTAAACGGTCTTGGTGCAATATGTTAATTGTTAAGCTAAATCCATGAAAAAATGCATATTTGCATGGATTTTTTTTATATTGTGTTATAATTTAAATAGTTTAAATTGTTTATATGAATTAATGGTTAAGTTATATCGGAACATGTACATTTATTTATAGATGTCGAATTGGGGAAGACTCCAATATTAAGTAATCAATTATGTGCTATGTGGTATTTATTTAATTTTGGCTTACGCAATCGATTTATCGATGTATGTGGCTCTTTTTCTAAGAAGAAGAAAGCCCTAATTGAATTAATACGTTATACACCTAGATTTGATTATTAATAAGACTATTGAATAAGATTTGCATGTGGCTACATGTTTTATACATATTTAATTGTTATGATTATGTATATTTGTTTATTTAGTTGTTTTATTTTTTATTGTATATTACTTGTTTTTGTTTATTAATTGTGTTAGACATGTTAATAAACGAAAAGGGTAATTTTTTGAATAGAAAAATAATACAGACTAAATAATGGAGAAATTGTTTTGGTTTTTAAGAGTTTAAATTTCAAAGGATTGGTTGATTGATGTTTTTGTACGTAATGGTTAAATAGGCTCGACCGAAGTTTACACACTATAAGATGGGTATAAGGATGGCAACGCATTAAATTGTGGCCTTAGAGAGACAACATTCTGTCTTAACGCTCGTTTGCGTGTAAATTAGACTTACCGAACAAGCATTACATGTACATTGTCATCTTAAGGGTGAATAATCCACAATTCCACAATGATTATCTGAAACACTAAGCTTTCGGGCTTATGCAAAAGTACGATATAATGGACGATAATTGATGGTTATTCTTTAATTGGTGAACCCGATACCTCAATCAAAACTTTGTTATTTTACTCTTAGCTAATTGGTAATAAAAATGTTTTGTAAAACCAATGTTATGAAGTTGTATGCATTCTTCTTCATACATTATTTTGATCACATCAAAATATTAATACCCTTATAAAATTAAGTCGAATGCCATCTAATTAAGAACACTTGAAGTTGTAATTTACGTCATGTGAGAACTTGGCGAGATTGCAATGGAGAGGTAAATTTCATAAATTCATTGCTAGCAGATCAACTGATGTGATGGATTTGTGAGTTTGTAGTTTTTAAGTTAGAAGACTTAAATTGAGTAGTAAGTGAGATCTTGGACTCAAGGCATTAAGATGGGGACTAAACATGCTTACAATACAAATGTTTTGTGATTGTAAATCCCATATATCTAGGAATTGGACAAATGTTATGCCAATTACTTGTACAACAAGTTACCTCATATTATACTTTCATTACTAGCAGATCAACTGATGTGATGAAACTATGTTTATGGAGGATCCTAGTTTTCAAGATTATTCTATGGATATTTTTTCCTTGGATATTTTAATTTTCTTGAAAAATTGTATTATCAAAAATACTAATGTTTTGAACTTTCTTTATCTGTAGAAATGACTCAAACTGATAACACCAACTTTCGTTCTGTGTTCAAAACTTATTTTGAACGAGAAAAATTGACTGGCTCGGAAAATTTCAATGACTGGTACCGTTCACTAAGGATTGTCCTGCGAGTGACTGGTCGACTCGAAATCTTGAAAAAGCCTTGTCCTGAAGAACCTGTAGGCGAGGCAGCTATTGAAGCTGCTAAGGCCAAATGGAATCTTGATTGTAAAGAACATATTGATGTGGCCGCAATGATGTTAGGGGCGATGTCCACACCTCTTCAAAGGCAGTTTGAGGAGTATTTCCCCATGAACATGATTGATGAGCTCAAGAAACTCTATGAGAAACCATCAAATGTAGAGATTTATGATTTGATGGAGGCTCTACATGGTTGTAAGCAGGGTGATGGTGAACCTGTGAGTGCTCATGTGTTGAAGATGAAAAGTTTCATGGATCAACTACAAACACTTAAGAAACCCTATGACAATGATATGGCTGTGAACTTAATCAATAGATCCCTTAACAAGGATTTTAATGGTTTTGTGAGGAACTTCAATATGCATTGCGTGGGGAAGACAGTAAGTGAATTGCACGCACTGCTCATTGATTATGAGAAAGGGTTGACACCAAAGGCTCCTACGCCCAAGTTCTTGCTATACAAGGGGGTAGAATTAACAAGCCAAATGCGAACAAGAAGAAGGGTAAAGGAAAGAAGAAGGCTGATAAGAATAAGCAGGTTATGGCTTATCAACCACCTCAACCTAAGAAGAACCCTCCTGTCAAGAATAATCCAAAGAAGGATCAAGGATGCCATTACTGCAAGGTGATGGGCCACTGGAAGAGGAATTGTCCTCTTCATCTCGATGACTTGCGAAACAATAAGGTCAAGAAGACTGGGCACATGGGCGCCAGCACTTCAGGTAACTTATTTGTCATTGAATTATTTACTTTATCTCATAAATTAAATTCCTGGGTATATGATACTGGATGTGGTATTAATATTTGTAATACACTGCAGGGGTTTAGAGAGGAAAGGAGACTAGCTTATGGGGATCAATTTCTGCATGTGGGAAATGGAGCACAAGCAGCAGTTGAAGCCATAGGAATGTTTGATTTAGTTTTACCTTCGGGTTTAGTACTTTGTTTAAACAATTGTCATTATGCACCTTCTATAATTAGAGGTGTTGTTTCCTTTTCATGTTTGTTGGATCTTGGTTTTTCTCATACTATTGATGGCAATAAAATTTCTGTTTCTTTAAATGGTGTATTTTATTTTAATGTTGTTGCTGTGAATGGTGTGTTTGAAATTGATATGAATAATTGTTTGACTTCCAACAATAATAATAATTCGATGTACAACATAAGTAAGAGAATGAAGTATGACTTGAATTCGTCTTACCTTTGGCACTGTAGACTTGCCCATATAGGCAAGACTCGCACGCAAAAGCTGCAACGTGAAGGGCTTTTGAATAATATCAATGATGAGTCATTTGATAAATGAGAATTTTGTATTTCTGGGAAGATGACGAAGAAACCTTTTCATAATAATATGGAAAGAGCTTCAGATCTACTTGGTTTGATACACACAGATGTATGTGGACCACTTAGACATGTGTCAAGGAGAGGTGTTATTTACTTCTTAACTTTTACAGATGATTTCAGCCGTTATGGTTATGTTTATTTACTTAAGCATAAACATGAGATGTTTGAAACATTTAAAGTTTTCAAAGCAGAAGTAGAATTGCAATTAGGAAAGAAGATTAAAGCTCTTCATTCTGATCGAGGTGGTGAATACCTTAGTCAAGATTTTAAAGATTTCTTAACTGAGAATGGAATTGTCCAGAATCTCACATCTCCATATACTCCACAACATAATGGTGTATCTGAGAGAAGGAATCGTACATTGTTGGACATGGTTCGATCAATGTATAATCTTACTAATCTTCCTTTGTCTTTTTGGGATTATGCTCTTGAATCAGCTGTTCGTATTTTGAATATGGTTCCCACCAAGAAGGTTGATAAGACACCATATGAGATATGGACTGGAAAAGCTCCGAACTTGTCTTATTTAAAGGTCTGGGGTTGTGAGGCGTATGTTAAACGTGACTCATAAGATAAACTCCAACAAAGATCTGTAAAGTGCATTTTTGTAGGATACCCAAAGGAAACAATGGGTTACTACTTTTACTACCCACCTAAGAACAAAGTGTTTGTTGCAAGATATGGTGATTTTCTTGAAAGTGATTTTGTGATTCAAGAAATCAGTGGGAGAGTATATGATCTAGAAGATGATCTAAATAATGCATTGCCTTCAGAAAACACTAGCACACTTCCTATAGAACCAGAAAGTCTGGGTCCTCCACCGGAAGTTGAAGTAGTTCCCATTCGCAGATCTTCAAGATCTGTGAAAGCTCCTGACCGTCTATGTCTTAATGTAGCGGTTGATGAGCATACACTAGGGGATCCTAATGAACCTACTAGTTATAGAGCTGCCATTAATAGTCCTCAAAAGGCTAAATGGAAAGCTGCTATGGATGGGGAAATACAATCCATGCATGACAATGAAGTCTGGGAAGAAGTTGACTTACCTCCTGGTGCCAAGGTAGTTGGGAGTAAGTGGCTCTACAAAATTAAGACTGACATGGATGGATATGCACACATTTATAAGGCTCGTCTAGTTGCTAAAGGTTTTACTCAAACTTTTGGAATTGATTATGAGGAGACGTTTTCTCCTGTAGCAGACATAAGAGCTATAAGAATTCTCATAGCTATAGCAGCGTACTATGACTATGAGATTTGGCAAATGGATGTGAAAACCACTTTCTTAAATGGTCATTTAGATGAAGACATCTATATGGCACAACCAGAAGGGTTTGAAAATCCAGATTTTCCAAATCGTGTATGCAAGCTTAAAAGGTCCATTTATGGATTAAAGCAAGCATCACGACAATGGAACAAAAGGTTTGATGCTGAAATCAAAAAGTTTGGATTCACTCAAAATCTTGATAAGCCATGTGTGTATCACAAAGCTAGTGGGAGTGATAATGTAACTTTTCTAATTCTATATGTTGATGACATATTGATCATGGGAAAAGACATCCCAAGTTTGCAAAAAGTTAAGGCATATCTTGGAAAGTGCTTTTCTATGAAAGATTTAGGAGAAGCTGCATACATTCTGGGAATCAAAATCTATAGAGATAGATCAAGGCAGTTAATTGGATTAAGTCAAAGTGCTTACATTGACAAAATATTGAAAAGATTCAATATGCAAAATTCCAAGAAAGGATATTTGCCGATGGAAGTAAAACATGGCTTATGTAATGAGTTTTGTGCTTCAACACCTGCTGAGGTGGCTCGCATGAGTAAAGTTCCTTATGCTTCGGCTGTAGGATCTATTATGTATGCGGTTAAGTGCAAAAGGCCAGATGTGGCGTTTGCTCAAAATATTACCAGTCAATTTCAACAGAATCCAGGTGATAAACATTGGATTGCTGTTAAGCATATTCTTAAGTATTTGAGGAATACAAAAGATATGTTTTTGGTATATGGTGGAGATCCAGCTGCAGAACTTTGTGTTACAGGTTTTTGCGATGCATCCTTTCAAAGTAATAAAGATGATTCGAAGTCTCAGACGGGTTATGTCTTTGTTATCAATGGAGGAGCTGTAGACTAGAGGAGCAAGAAGCAGAGTACAATTGCGATGTCTGCAACAGAAGCTGAATACATTGCTGCTTCAGAAGCTGCTATGGAGGCTGTTTGGATTAGGAAATTCGTTTCTGGGCTTGGTGTTATGCCTTCAATTGAATTACCTATTAATATGTATTGTGACAATTCTGCTGCAATCATATTTGCCAATGAACCTGGAGTCATGAGAGGCACCAGACATTTTCTACGGAAGTATCACTTTGTTCGTGAAAAGGTTGACGAAGGTGAAATAAATCTGCTGAACGTTCACACAGATGATAACTTAGCTGATCCGTTCACTAAGGCTTTGGCGAAAGAGAAGCTTAATGAATTAGCCAATGGAATTGGACTTAAATTAGCTAGTAGTTTCATGCATAACTGTGATTAGTATTTAGATAAAGGATATTGTAAACAATTATTATTTTAATGAAATAAAGTATGTTGGTATGTTTATTTCTGTTATTAATTATTGTTGTCCTATTTTTGCATGTTTAAATCCATGAATAAGAGTTATTCTAAATTGTCCGTTGTCAGTTAATAATATGGGAATATTATTAAATTAAGACAAATCTGAAGTTGGTATAATATACTTAAAGTATATTGATGCATAGTCATGCCATTTCAGACGATATTCGATGATACTGAATATAGGACTTATCCCAACTATATGATGTTACTTTATGGATCTTGTCATTAAGTAAATCATAAGAAGTTATCCTTAGACTTGAGATACAAGATAACGGTCATGAATGTAGTACATTTTTGTTGAACAACTTAACGCTATACGTAACTGGTAGTCATAAGGGTTGTTTTCGGAAGTGTTACAAAGTTTGTGTGTTTTGCTTGTAATCAATAAAGAATTTGTTCCTTCAAATTAATTTTTTTTTTTAAGTTTAATACTGCTGGGCCCCTCATAGGGTTGTCAAGGTGTTTGCGTGGCCACGCCCAAGGTCTTTCTTGAAAGGTTCAAAAGATTTGGTAATCTTGTCGATTTCTAAAAACGAGAAACAGAATGGTTAATTAAGGAATGACCTAGATCCATATCCTTATTTTACACGGTATTAGAAACAAAGGGATAATAATAATGAGAAATCATTAAAAGGTTTTCCAGGAGCCTTACTCAAGTTGTACTAGAGGCATCGGCGTGTTGCAAGACGTTAACCGATGTGATCACACTATTATGATATGTCTAAGTGGGAGCTGTTGGTTTTATAGACAAAATAATAATAGTCGTGTGTTAGGATCGAACTTGAGATCACGGGATTGCACACAATACGTATGAAGAGAAAAAGTAATAATTATTTATAAAATGTTATAATTAATTATTAAACACAAAATAAATAATAATAATTAGTATTATTGATTAATGACTAATTATTTATTAAACGAAGATTAGGAAAGTAATACTAAGCAAAATTTGGAAACAAAAGAAGGTTCCGGAATACCCTTGGGGTATCCAAATCCGATCGGCCAAAGGGGAGGGGTAACCTCCTTTGTGCCTTGAGCTCCAAGTTTTGTTTAGTATATAAGCAAACCCAAGATGCATGTTTTCTCATAACTTGTACACACACATCTTGGTGTTTTCTTCTCTCTTTCTTTTCTTGGTCGATTTCATCAAACCAAAACCCTTAGGGTTTCGATTTTCTTGAATCAAAATAAAGTCTTGTGTTTATTACTTGCAAATTCTTTTTCTTGAATTAGTATGTGTGTACAAGAACGTGAATCAAACACACTATTGTTTGATTCTTGGATTGAATTACAAAAAGGTAAGGGGTAATTCTTATAATCCTTATAAACCCTAATTAGGGTTCTTGGTTCCGGAAGATTGCTTTGATTCTTGTTCGGGCTAGAATCACAAAGGTATGTTTACTATTTAATTATTGATTAATTAATTACATGTTATTTGATTCTATTATAATTGATTCCGCTATGCTCACTTTGATGTACTTGGTTTATTAATATGAATGTCATGATATAATAATTCCAACAATCATAATATTCAATATTTTCAAGCTAACGATTGATGAATTAAGTATTTAAGTTGATACTCTTCTTTTTATTTCATTTTCTTTTGTTTCACGAATAACTTAATTATCATGTTGTTTTCAAACCACTTTAATATCTACATTACTTCAGGTAATACTTCATGTCACTCATCCACTCCTTTCTTGCAAGTTGTTCACAAATATCCCATAATACTTATAATATGGACAATTATTTACAACTCATACATGCACGCTCGATCCTGTGAGTTTCGGTACATGCATCCCATTATATGAAAAAGACAAATATCACCTTTTTGACAAGATATTATAAAATATATCCAACTTGGTGCTTAAAAATCATCATAAATACGAGCATGAAGTAGTCACACTTAGCAAATTTCAAACATGGAGAGTTCATCAAACAAATCTCAGCTAAGATCATTTAGCTTGCCTTCTAGGTTAACCCCAACATGTTCTCAAATCCAAATCAACCTTAATAAGCTTAGAATGCTTGTGCCCTTCTATACATCAACAAGTATAGACAGTGGTTTAGTATGTTTATTTGAATTGTATCTTTCTGTCGATGAACTTATCGCTTCATCTCAAGTCCAACAAGTTAATCTTCAATATGGGAACAAAAAACTAGTTGAAGATGCGCTTGTTGGGTCGATTGGGTTGTTGGATTCCTATAACCACCTCATTGAGTTGGTTGTTAAAATGAAAGATGATGCTCGGATCCTTCAATTTGCCTTGCGGAGAAAAGGCGTAGGAATAGATGCAAATCACATAATGGATTATGCTCTATCAAGGAAGATTGCAAAGAAGAGCATTGTAGTGGGCCTCAGATCATTACAACAAATCCAAAGTGAAATAGAATCGTGTCCTGTTGTTGGTGAAGATCATCATTTGTCAACAGTGATTGGAATTCTAAGAGAAATCGTCACTGCCACCATCTCCATGTTCCGAGCTATTTTGATTTGTTTGTTAGGCAAAACAAAACCGGATAATGGGTTCTCGTTGATCCAAAAGTTGTTGCCAATGGGTAGGCCAAGTTGCGGAAAAGGTGAAGAAATTATTAAGGAGGCTGATATCATAGATGGCACGCTTCGTTCTTTACTGAAAAATGTTAAAAAGAATGAGGGCAAAACTGTTGATTTACGGATGGTGATAGAGAGATTAGAAAACCTTGATTCTCATATCCAGGGTTATGAGGTCGGCTTAGATTCACTTTTTAGGAAAATGATTCAGACACGAGTTTCTCTTCTTAACATTCTAGCCAACTAGCTTAGATATAACTTTTAATTACACTTCGATTGCATATCACACTTTGGTAAATATGTAGTTTTAGGATGTATTCTTATTTTTTCTTGTTTGGTTTGCATTCTTCCCTATGATGTATCAATATTCAATCTAGTTAATAAATTCACCACAAGTGATTCTTAGGTTCTTGCAAAATTCAATCTTGATTACAGTCCGTCACAAGGTAGCATTTCTTAATCTATCATATCAGCCACCCAACGGCCACATGTGCATAAATATTGAGATAAAATCATCAGGCAATGGCAGTATCTCGTGATCACGAAGGATCTTAAAAGCAGGCCTCCAAAATGCAACAATCACATAGCGCATCAAAATTGCAACCAACAGTATGACAAATTAAATCGAAATATTGCATGACCAAATATGGAATAGGTGGTTATTTACTTACCAACAATTACAAAAATTTTCACAGGCCCTTCTATGAGTGTGCATGTGCTTGAACTTGGTTTCGAGGGATGACGGTTGTTGGGCACCTGAGTGAGTGAGTGGTGCAGGTGGCAGTGGCCCTTGTTTCTCCATGGTCATGGGAGGAGGATATGCAACTACAACCAAATTCTTAACAATATTAATTAATCAAAATGATCAAACAAATAATTTCTGAATTGGGGTGAACAAACTCATCAGGAATTTCACGTTGATCCTTGTGGATCATGACTTGAACTTGCTACAGCGAGTAAAGATGGAAGCGTTGATTCAGAAGAAACAGATATATGAGCTGGTAAAGCAATACACGTAAGTGTAAATTTGATAATTCTTATAAGCCAGGATAAAAGGTCAACAAACATACGGACAAAGAAAGAAAGTCATTAACAAAACAAAGAAAATTAAATGGTTCCATAAAAATGTTAATGCAATGCAGGAACGGCTCAACCTTCAATGAGACCTAAAGCAAATTCAAAACGAACCTTTTTTTATCATAGTTATTTGCTCTAAAATCGTTTAATATTAAATTTACTTTTCTATATAAATATTCGATAAATTGTTGTGGCTTAAAAAACATTCAAGGCTAAGACAACGATCATTTAGCTTGCTATCATCTAGTGATTTTAAAATTTTAGTGCTACATAAAAATTAAAGATATCTTTATACACTCTAAATTGGTCAAATATACTTTTAACTGATAACATAGCTGACTTGGGCTTGTTTGTTTAAATTTTGTATTAAGTCGTGTTTAAATAATAAATTACTTAATGCAGACACCCTCAGTTTTATTACTTTATATATTTAGTAATCGTTTTCTATTAAGTTAATTATGAATAAACACTTTTCATATTACTTTCTAAATTCAGTTTTTTTCATTTAAAATCAATTAATTCAATTAAATCGAATACAAACACCACCTACTTTTTAAGAATTGTTTTATTCTAAAACGGTCTTTTGAAGTTTTTATAGTTTTATTGTTAACATTGTCATCATAGCATTTATACAACTCGTTTGTGGGTTTAGGGTTTCTAGGTTTCCTCTCATGTAACCACTATATATTGTGCTTCAATAAAAATTATAACCTAAGAGATTTACATTATTTAACAGTAGTATGTTTTTCTTTTAAATTCATATTTTACATTCATTTTTTTAGCAATTTTTATTTCAACCCAAACGGTTAAACTAACAAAGACTTAATTCAAAATGGCTTGAGTAACTAAGTCATTGGTTTTTTAGCCTTGCATGTACTTGGTAAATTGGGGTAGTCTTTTACAAATTATAGGCTTGGACATACGATATGCAGCAGAGCTATTAGGGTTTATATCTGTTATGGCCCATAAGCATCAGTAAGCAATCACAAACACTGCCATGCAAGTTGTAGTTCCACGATTTGCCTATTAGATGACCATATCTACTTATTTTAGTACATTGTTACCCAACAAAAAAAAAAAAAAAAAAAAAAAAAAAAAAAAAAAAAAAAAACTTGATATAAAAGGAAACAATATCAGCATTAAAGTTAAGAAAATTCTATACGAATTTTGGACTGATTTGGTCTAATCCGTATAATTCATAATTGATTGCATATAATTTCCATAATTATGTTTACAATCTAGTATAAATATATTACATGTCTCCATTGGTGCTTCATACAATCGTTCAATTCATCAAGAACCTTAAACACAAAACAAAAAAACACAGCGTAACACAAAGGTTGTTCAACAATGATGAAGTTTTTGATACTCCTTATTGCTATCTTAGCAACCGCATGCACAGCAAGAATCGCTCCAACAGCCGTCCCAACGGTCTCACCAACGGCTAGCCCGACATCACCTCCATCTCACATCCCTACTCCCGTCCCCGCTCCAGCCCCTGCTGTCCCTTCTCCGCCTCCATCACCAAAACCTGAGCCATTGTCACCAACACCATCTTCTGATCATGTTTCTCCTACTACCTCTCCTCCATCAAGAAGTCCCTCACATGGTCCATCACCATAACCGACTGATGTTCCAACAAGTGGCACCTTTGCTGAAGGATGGGTCAATCGGGCTGTGACCTTTGGAACTGCACTCTCTTGTGCTGCATTTGTTTCGGTCGCTTTGATTTGAAGATCATGGGTGTAACACCCCCAAAATTTGATACAGCGGAAGACTCAACAAGCTTTCGAGGTGCTACGGGGATTGGTATCCAACACAAGACATAATAGAACGAGATAAAGTAAACATAATAAAAACGCAACCAAACGGGGTTTTAAAGTTTACATTTATCCCAACATCATTCAGAGTCAGGCCCAAAATAACACAACAGTAGGTCCATAATTAATTATCAGAGTTTAGAAAAATAGATCCATAAACCATGAGCCTTAGTCGAGCCTTCCATTCCAAGCATCCGTATCATCACTTAATTACCTGAGAAAACGTGCTAAAAGTCAGCTTTCGCTGGTGAGATCATAGGTTTAAATTCATCTAACAATATAGTGGACATATACGCAAAACGCTTGCTAGCTAGACTAAGGATTCACTAAAAACCTGCGGATACCCTCCGCTCCAATCCTAACACACGGATACCCTCCGTTCCAACATAGATATTCGGGTAACCCCCGCAATACCAATAAATACTCGGATAACCTCCAAAGTATCAATAACCTATAGGTGCACACTACAGTATCTAAATAAGCCAACCTTGAATAGTACACACGAACCGTGTGACTAAAGCTGACAATAACAAATAAGCCAACCTTGAATAGTACACATAAAATGTGACTAAAGCTGACAATACATCCTAGTCTATACGCATAGCAAGTTTAGAAAGAATATAAAAGCGATAATAGTCCACATAAAATAATTTGCACGTTTCTCACCCCAAGTATTGAAAACATAGTTCAAGAGTAAAAAGTGGGGCTATGACTCACCTCAAGTCCAGAAAATAGCAAAAAGAAGTCGGTAGAAATAAGATGTATAGTAACTCACGAAACAACAACTACGGACTCGGCACGACCTAACAATATCAACTCGTTCAGAAATCATTTCCTCAAATTCAAAATATTCCCAAACCCGGACGAAAATCCGTTTTATTCTCCGAAAATCCATTTCGTATTAGTTTGGTGTATTTGCGTTTGGTATCCATACGGGTAGTGGGTCGACACAAAACAAACCAAAAAGGGCATACAAAGAATAATGAAATAAACTATAGATCTAATGTTAGTCCAATATATTATTTAAATAAATCGCCGAAGTTTATTAATTCCGTCGATTTAATAATCCTCGTATTTATTTACGTAACATACCGTTCCAAGATTACACCCAATCCTAAAGCACATAGCACATAAATACTATATGGTATATATCGTAGTTTAATAAATTCCTTATATACGTCGTCAAATTGGCCAGATTTCCCGATATATATATTCGCAATTTATTACACTTTACATATATCACAACCTATGGGCGTCGTAGGATACGATGCCCATTAATATATTCATTTCATATAGCCAAATAACCCGGTTCAACCCTACGGTTAAGTGGTTATTTAGTTATAGAAAACGTTTATATTAATCGTCATATATCCGTGACAACACGAAAGTCACAAATAAAAACTTACCTGGACTCGAGTGACAACGACTCCGCATAACTCGATAAGTTTACTCGTTATATATATATATAAAATGACATTTTATTTAATATTTAATAATTGTCGAGAGTCGTTTTATAACACATTTTTATAATAATAATACATTCAATAATATTACGCCACTTTCGTAGCCTAATATATATATCTAGTCGTATTATTTATAATATGACTCGTGATTATTATTATTATTAATATACGCGCTTATATAATTATATATCCGTTATTCACGTCCATATAATCATATAAACGTTTATATTATCAATAATTATTATTACGAGTTTATTATTTACGTTTTAATTGTAAATAGTTATCGAGTCATACGAAATGGTCACATGTCCGAGTCATGACTCTCGGCTCATTGTCCAAGTCCAAAGTAATAAGCAAATGTCATAAAATACAAAAGTATCTCCGTCCAACACAATCCCAATCCACGTGCTACAACAATAGGGTCCGACTACGGCACCCGACTAACCTATCTCCGTCATTCTAAGTAACCGTCTCACAATCGGTCCCCAATAACACTTTTCGTCAACAACTTCACAATACTAATATCCATTGTCGAGACCAAACATGGTCACGACCCACAAGTATTCGGCCAACAAAATAAACAACCAAGCCAAATCCAAAACCAAGTCAATAATTAAGAACCAAAATAACTAAGGTCACGCTCGGGTTGGTTTACCAAGCCAAACCCAAGCCCACACGACTCGACTGAGTCGTGGTAACACCACGAGCCAAGAGGCTCGAACCAAGTATCAATGGTCACAAGAAATGGCTCCAAGGAGCCTCCAAAAATACCCATTCGACCCATAAGGGTCTCGGCAACAACAACAATATTACGGCTTCGAGCCGCGACTCCAATGAGTCGAACCAATATTCCAACGAGAGCAAAAATACCAAGAGCCAAACCACGGCTCATAACTAACAAGAAAACGAGCACCACAGCTCGAATCAATAACCAAGCCGTGAGTCGGGGACTCACGGTTCTCCACGGATAACAACCCGGATACCAAACCATTTTATAAAATCGAGTTTCCAATCAAAACCCACAAATATTAATCCCGTTTTTGGGTGAAAACCCATTCGGATCAAAATCCATCGTGACCAAGGGTCACGTTTTTAATAAAAACGCGAGTCACACTCGCCTCACCTTTGACCAAAAAGCTCCAAATCGTGTAATACTTCGAAAATAACGATTGGTGGTGAAATAAGGTGATGATTCGTGATGTAAAAAGGTGAAATAGGGCGCGTGTAGTAGCGGATCTTGGAGATTCGAGGGTGAGGATCTCGAAAATGGTGGTTGTTTGTTGTGGTGATAACCGGCGGTGGAGTAGTGGCCGGATTTTGATAGGGGCGGCTAGGGTTTAGAGGGTGGAGGAGAAATGAGAGAGAGAGATGTTGGTGTTTGTGTTGTGTGTTGTGTGAGGGTACCGAACCACAAGGACCAATTTGTAGTTTTTACTCTTTTTTTTTTTTTAAAGTATAATTAATAATAATAATAATAATAATAATAATAATAATAATAATAATAATAATAATAATAATAATAATAATAATAATAATAATAATACTAGTGGTGTGGAGCGGGTAAAGTGGGTAAATGTAAAACATGTGGCCCGAAACCCGAACTCATTTCAAACTTTGTTATCTCCCGAAAAACATCTCGTAATTACTCAAATATCATCGGACTCGTAAAACGAATCATAAAATTTTTCGTTAGGTAAACCTAGTGCCAGAGTCAACGTAGTACCAATGAGAATTTAAGAATACATCACCGAGCATAATATCAAAATGAATTATGAAAATAATTCACAAATTCCCTAACATCATAAAATATAATTATCCATAAAAATAGGTCTTACAAGTTCGTTGTGAAATAAAAATTCCAAATAAAAATTATAATGAACTTTAACGTAATGCGGGTTTTCAAAATAACTCCCTAAATGGCCGGTTGTCACAATGGGATTAGATAGTGACAAATTTTTTTTTTTTTTTTTTTTTTTTTTTGGGTTGTATCTTCGATCAGTTTTTGGATACTAGCTTGTTATTTTATGTTATTGTTCTTTGGAATATCGCTTTATTATTATTAATCACTTGTTTATTGATTGTTCTTTGGATTATCGCTTTATTATTATTAATCACTTGTTAATTTATTGGTTCTTTGGATTATCGCTTTATTATTATATTAATTATTCACTTGTTAATTTATTGGTTACAGTAATGTTCTATATAATCTTATGAGATAAAATGAGATGATATTAGATGATACATTATTCTCACGACAAATATCCCACAAGTCATTGATGATCACGTTGTGCATACCAAATAAATGTTCATCAAACAAATCATCATAAATACGAGCTTGCTACGGCTGGTAAAGATGGAAGGGTTTACCTAGAAGAAGCAGATATATGAGCTAGTAAAGACGCGTAAGTGAATTTGGTACAGTAATTTTTATAAGCCCAGACTCAAGTTTTTAACTTTTTTTTATGCAGTGTGTACTAATGTAAGCCAAAAATAGATTGATGCAGTCCTAAAAATATACAAATTAAGAGTGGAGGTGCAAATCATTAACGAAATAGTGGAGAAAAAGAATGAACTTAGACGACAACCCAATAACGACACTGTAGTGGAGATGCCTAATCATTAATAATTGAGATCATCTCGGATTTTCTAATTCTTTGTTTTAGCTATTTCTGTTTTTAATTACATTACAGTTTTAACAGTTTTAAAAAATATAGTCTCTTCCCAGTAATTAAGGACTGTGAAGATACTTTAAAAAAAATGGCTAAAACACCTTGTACAAGAAAGCATATGAAGCATCATTCGAAGATTAGTTCTGTCTGCTGCAGTTTGGTTCACGAGAAGGATCGCTTAGCTGTTGTTGACGCCTTTATGTGGGAATTGAATGAACTACCTTTTATCAAGTTTAGTGAGTCATGAAAGATGAGACTTAGTCATCTTGGTAATTCGGTTTGTTCACTAGCTACAGTAAAAGGAAACGTGCGTAGTCTTCTAGCTTCTTGTGTTTTCTGTCCTTGGAATGTTTGTGAAGATGTAATACGAGTGTTTGGTTTTGTATAGTCCTAATGTACTGGTAGGATCAGAATCAAAGTAGTATTAAATTGGATGTGGTATGTCTATGTAAGTTTAGCTTCTCGTCAAGTTGTTGCTTTTGGTACGTCCTTGGCTCAAATTTTGATCCTTCACAACTGTTATGGTGTTTTTCTTAATATATGTCATAATGACCCCCTTAATGATAGTTTTTAGATATCGTTTTTCTTAGTTACCAAGTTTTTTTTTAAAAGCAATTACAACCTTTTTCGGTCAGGATATAATTTCAACCAGGTATGTTTTGTGTATCAACATGTTACAGGCTCATTGAATTATGGTTGCTTGGATACCATATATATTTGCACAAGTACTCTCAGAAACAAGGAATTCATATTCAGTAGAATTAATGAACACATCCAAACAAAAGTACTATCAGAAACAAGAAATTGCACAACTAGGTAATTAAGCAATCGTAAACACTAGGACAAAATCATTAGGCAATAGCAGAATCCAGTTATCAAGATGGACGTTAAAAGCAGGCCTCCACCATGCAACAGCAACATAGCGCAGCACAACTGCAACCAACATTATTATAACACATTCAATCAAAATATAAGGCATGATCAAATAAAAAGCATCTGGTGGTAATTTACTTACCATCCTTTCCAGAAGTCATCACCCCTGCTTTGAGTTTTTGCAGGAACTTGGTTTTCGGGGACAATGTTTGTTGGATACCCGAGTGGCGCAGGTGGAAGTGGTCCTTGTTTCTCCATGGTCATGGAAGGAGGATAGGCAACTGCAACAAATTCATAACAATATCAATATAAAAAAACTTATCATGCATGCATGTAAATATATAGATCGGGAATTGTTGTGAACAAACTCACCAGGAAGTTCGTGTTGATCATTGCGGCTCATGACTTGAACTTGCTACAGCTGCTTAAGAAGGAAGAGTCGATTAGCAAGAAGAAAATAAGGTGTTATGGGCATTGGATTGTATGCATGTTTATATAGAAGAAGATTAATAAGATAGGGACTACAAAAGCAAAACGCGTAAGTTTAATTATGGTATTTTTTATGTCTAGAGAGTCAAGTTTTATCTTTTTACGTGGTTGATTTATTATGAGAATATATGCCTTTAATATGACAGTTGTACGTACGTGTTATTGTTAACCAAAAATAGATATATATAGATGATGCTTTATCTTAAAATAAATAAATCAATATTTCTTTCATATACATAAAACGTAAGTATATTTCAAGCAAAAATAAAAGATACATGTCTATATACATCCCTTATTCGCACCTTGCATTCCCTTAAGAGTTAAGATTTCAAAATAAATAAAATTTTAAAATATTTTAACTGTAAAAGTTGGCCGAAAAGATAGTTTTCCGAAGTTAAATATGGATGGAAAAATTGATAAACTTTGTGCATACGCAAGCACTTGATTCAACTTGTAGACATCGAATCATTGCTCATCGATTGATCGATCACTCTTTAAATTCATTTAAATTGATCATATATCTCTCATATATTCAAGGAGACCTAGAATGAACTTATAAATAGCAGACAAGCGAATAAAACGTAGTGGAGGCAGAAAGTGCAAACGAACTGAGATCATTTTTTTTAATTGAATTTTACAGGTCCTGTTTTAGCTTTTGTTCTCGGTTGATTACATTACAGTTCTAACATGGAAATATTAAAGAAAATCATGTGAAACCTTTTTATTGAAAGTGAGAAAGATGGTATTATGGTAATAAGAAAGTTTACAAGATGGGTTGCATGAGAGGCCACATGTTTGAGCATATCTCAATCTGTCTAATCTACTTTATGATGCCCAAGTAAAGTTAATATTTCCTCCATGCACATGTTTGAAATCAACCTAACGAGTAAAGAACATAATACATATATCTATATTTAGTTGCTACCGGCTTATTATATCGGAACAATATTTGAAAGTACATATGATATTTTGAAATTTTCGATTTTCACAATATGAAAACGATGTATTTTTGAAAGTTCGTTTTATCAGGACAAACCCGTATAGAAACAGCCGTACTTTTTCTGTTCCATGATAACTACTTTTACAAAGCCGTTTTGAACCACCAAAGAAATTTGGCAATTGTAAAAGATCCCTTGTCTCTCGCTAACTTGAATGATATAGAAGAAGTAACAAAAAGTAGTGTCATTAAACATTTAAACACAATGATTTACCGGCAAATGAATCAAAGTGTTGGATGAATATTATTCTTTTAGACATGAGTTTGTGGGTAGTTGGGTACCTTATTCTTCTACAAAACAAATGGGCTCAAATCCTCCAACCAAGCAACGGCCCAATCCTCTAACCAAGAACAAGAGATTTGGAAACAAGAATTTAATTTGAAACGGAACAATATAGACTAGAAAGCCTTTACCATAGGCTAGGGTGTTCAACTATTTCGTTTCACATCAAATAAACTGAAAAAATAAATTATAGAGAAACCACATATCTGAACTGAAATCTTTAATCAGTGTATGGTTTAGCTTGACAAAAATATAACCAAACCGAATATCTATATCTGAATAAAAAATATTATACATATAATGTTTAAACTGTCATTGTAACTAACAATAATAAAATCTCAAAATATCTTTTAAGTTAAAAAAAAAAAAAAAAAAAAAAAAAAAAAAAAAAAAAAAAAAAAAAAAAATCCTGAAATCAAGCATCGTGACTATGATGCATATCCAGGTGAGTGAATTAAACTACTTGATCATTATAAATTTCATATGCCAGTCATTTTGAGTAACATTTTGATTTATTAGATTTGTGTTTTGTTTGATTCACTTATGGATTTATGAGATCTATTACTTTGTTAATTTTTTAAATTTTTAGGTCTTTTTTTTTTCTTTTCTGTTTTTTAGGTCATTATTTATGATTTTAAGATTATATTACGAAGTCTACTTGAATTTGTGTTTCTTGGTAAACCAAACCAAATTCTAATTTGGTTTTTGGTTTGTTTTATCTGTTCTAAAAATGCTTTAGTTTGGTTTTAATTTTGATTATGAATTTTCAAACTGATCAATCTTAGCCTTGCAACCCAGAAACCCCAAAACCAAACTAATGAATAGTACCCCTATACAACATATACTTCAAAGTTGAAATATAAATAACCACAGTGATTTATACTTAAAAATCAAATACTATATGATTCTTTACTAAAAACAAAGAACTATGTAAGTGAATGTATAATTAAGCAGAAAGTAGTTGATGGTGTATCAAATCAAGGAATATATCATGTTGCTGTAGTTTTATGTGCAACTGTAACTTGCAAAAGAAGTAGAAGTTGTTGTTTGCCTACAACCACCATCTTAGATAAATAATGCAGTTGTTTGGCAAGCTGCTTCTGATTTTTCTTAGTTTTTTTTCTCTTATCGGCTTTCTGACTGATACACACAGCATAGCGACATATTAGACGAAGTAGCAGAAGCACCATTATCGGTTGACAAATACTCTATCATCTTCCGTGATGATGGAGTTTTGCCAACCTTTAGATTCCCAGTGCAGAACTGATAGCCGGATCGCATCCTAATCATTGAGCTACTAACAGAATCTAAAACAGCATTCACCTTCCCTCGCACATCCTATGACCCCAGGGTTGCAACCGGAAGCTACGATTACACCTCAGACTTTTGTTTTTGGACTTCTTGCGGAGAAAGCAAGGAACTTACTTTTGTAACTGTATGGTTTGTCTCCTAAAACAAGCATAAACAATAATAACTAGGATTCTAACATTATAAATAATTTAAATCTGCACATATGAATACAAAAACAGAAAGAGTGTTGAATCAAAATGAATTAGAAGTAAACCATAGAGAAAAAAGACAGGAAAATGCTATAAAAAATAAACTAATAAATGCCCGCCACGTCTTCAAAATTCAATAATACGACTTTTTTACTCACTTTTCTGCACTAAAGATGGGGAATGGATGGAATTAACCAATTATGTGGAAATGGGTAAATACTGAAGCGAATGGTGAATCAAACGAATGATGATGTAATTTGAAAGTAACTGTGTGTTGTTGATGAATAATGAATATCTAGTTAAATTTGTTAAAGTTAGTGTGTACATAGTGTTGCGATGTGAGAATTATGCGAAAATTGAAGTGAATGATGAATGATAACGTAATTTGAGTGATATGTTACGTGATTGTGAGTTTAGAATCCAGATGTACTGTATTTTGTTATTGTATACATGCCAGTAGGAATATGTTTACGGTGTATTTTTAGAGTACCTCTATATGCATTGTGTTTGACGAATATCTTGTGGAATATGTGAAAGTTACTGTATATTTAGTAAATTGAATATGTGAGAATTTTGGTAAAACTGAAGTGAATGTAGAATCTGATGATTGTCGCAGTAAATTGAGTGATACACTGTATGATTGTGAGTTTAAGCTTGGCTATGTGTAATTTGTCTTTTGAGTTAAGCTTAGCTATGTATAATTTACTGGTTATGTTAACAACTTATTTCACTTGAGTTAGTTTTGAATTTTTTAATAAACTTTACATAGTGTTACGATGTGAGAAGTATGTGAAAAATGAATTGAATGATGAATCACATAAGCAATATCGTAATTCAAATGATTGTGATTTTAGAATCAGATGTACTGTATTTTTTATTCTTTATACATATCGTTAGGAATATATTTATGGTCTTGTTGGGTGGACATTGGTGGTATAGGGTGGTTTATGGTGGTGGTGATTTGGGTTTCTGGAAGGGAAGTAAATTATTGAGGAGAAAATTGTGGATGGCTTTAACTTTTACCTTTCAAAAAATGTTTACAATTTTACAACCACCACTTTTATTTGCAGCGATACACATATGAAAAGTAAAAAATGTTTAGAGTGGAAATATCTTTTTTGAATGTGATAAGGATTTACTATAACTGCTTTTTGATTAACTTATATGAACGGGCTAATTCTTATTATAAGTTCTGTGTTAGTGCATTTTGGTTGTCAAAATAAGGTTAGAATTACTTTGTGGTTCTGTTGGCAATATATTATATATATATATATATATATATATATATATATATATATATATATATATATTTAGAATGTTCTGTGTTTGTTTACGTTTCGCTAAATTTCTGGTGGAATTCAAAGTTTAGTAAAGGGTAACGGTTTACTTTATCTGATTTTGTTATATAAACTCTAGATGTTTGTTATTGAAGTAATATTTGTTTTGAGTAACTTGTCTAGTGACAGAATTTTCGATACCCAAAAATCTGCATTTTTTAAAGCGTTTTATACTAAGTTGCAAATATGTTTTATTTGATATGAAAAATTAGTTTATTTTGTTCATGTGGTTTCCTGATTTGCGGTTTATGTTTTCTATATTAGGTTACCATGGCCTCCACCCGCAAAAGTAGAACACATACATCCAATAAGAGTTTGACCCCAACAAGAGTTTGAGCAAAAATAAAAAATAAATAAAAAAAATAAAAAAAAAAATAATCGGAAGAAAAAACAAGTCCGACATGTAGCGACTGAGGAGTTGTTGGAAGCTTCTATAAAAATTGCCATCCTTGCAGGAAGCAGACCATTGTAGAGCTGACATGCGAATTGTGTAAGCTAAGCTTTTGCCACCGACACCTTGTAAATCGTTACGAGCTTGCTCCTCCAGATTCCATCACCAAACAATGGTCGTGCCCCCGGTGTAATGGTATATGTGACTGCCCCAAATGCACCAAATTTCATGAAAAAAGAGCCTTAGGTGAGACGATCTCTAGTGTTGAGGTTAGTTCAAATGCAAGTCTTTTACTTTTTTATATGAAATATAAAAACCACCACCATACGGTACATGAACCCGGAAAGACTTCCATGGTCAGGTTTTCTCGGGTCTAGAAAGCTTATCGGGTTAGTTTGACCCAAACCTGGTAACCCGATATTGTTATCGGGCAGTGTTAGGGTTAAATTATTTATCTTATCGGGTTAACCCCGATAAGACCCAAAAATGTGATATAATTAAACCCAGAAACTCATTTGCATGATTTTCTTGAGGGGAAATGTTATTAATGTCATTATAAGCATAAATCAAACATCTAATTAAACCGAGAAACTCATTTGCATGATTCTTGAAGTTTAGGGTTTTAGGTCGATTTGGGGATAACTGATATTGAATGTGTGTGTTTGATTTTAATAGTGGGATATGTTGTTTAAAGTAAGTTTATCATGTTTGTGTGCTTTAATTGATCTCAGTTTCACGGTTGTAAAATTTGGAAAAATTTAGGGTTTATGTTCAATTTGGGGAGGAGGTTCTGAGTTCACCTGGTATAATTTTTCAATTATTGTATTTTTTTTATTTTGTGAAATTTACTCTATGTTACAATGAGAGAATTATGTGGAATTTGAAGCGAATGATGGTCTAATTTGAGTAATATACTGTGTGTTGTTGATGAATATCTAGTTAAATTGTGATTAGTACTGTATACTATGTGATATTTACCTAATACGTAGTGCTAAAGTATGAGAATTATGTGGAAATAGGTGAATACTGAAGCGAATGGTGAGTCGAACGAATGATGATGTAATTTGAAAGTAACTGTGTATTGTTGATGAATAATGAATATCCAGTTAAATTTGTTAAAGTTAGTGTGTACATAGTGTTGCGATGTGAGAATTATGCGAAAATTGAAGTGAATGATGAATGATAACGTAATTTGAGTGATATGTTATGTGATTGTGAGTTTAGAATCCAGATGTACTGTATTTTTTACTGTATACGTACCGGTAGGAATTTGTTTACGGTGTGCTTTTAGTGTAACTCTATGTGTATTGTGTTTGACGAATATCTTGTGGAATATGTGAAAGTTACTGTACATTTAGTAAATTGAATATGTGAGAATTTTGGTAAAACTGACGTGAATGTAGAATCAGATGATTGTCGCATTAAATTACAAATCACATAGGTTTACGATTTAGGAGATAATTATCGGTATACATGTGCAAACTTTGCAGGTTCTGTAACAATTTAAGTGCAGGAATAATCTTATTACTCGAGAATACTTCATATATATTTCACTAGGATTTTTGGTTACAAAATGGATGATTACGAATGAGAGTGATCTATTTATGCTAAAGGCTAATCAAGTTCTAGAAAATCATAATACAAGTATCTAAACTATTTACATAGGATAATGTCTAGATAGTCTCTAGATTGTTCCTACTAAGGATATTTTAAACAAAAAAATCTTAGATATTCTTAAATATAAAATTTTAGACTAATCTAGTTATGTTGCCACGTCGAGGTTGGGCTGTTATGATTCGGCTTGTAACATCTAGCCGCCCTGGTTTAGAGAGGACTTTCACTTAACTTTGTCGCATAAAATTTTGGAGCACCATTTGAGGTTGCAAATGTATGTTTCGTTAGTGTTCTATATACCGTATTATAATATTCAATCATTTTTTATCTAAGGATTTATGAATTAAGTTTATACTCTTTTTTTTTTTTTTATTTCATTTTCTTTGATCTCACGAATAACATAATTATCACGCTATTTTCAAACAACTTTAATCTCTATCAGTGTGTTTTTAAGTTTTTGAAATGAAAGAAAAAAGAGAAGAGTTAAAAATGAGCAAAATAGAAAAGGAAATGAATGAAATTAAATTTTTTATATCATGTTCTCGAGTTAAGAGATAAAAGAAAAGATAACATATGATTTTACAATTATACTCTTAGTTATATATAAAAGTTATGTTTTATATTAGGTCATTTAAGTAATTTTATTTATATAAAACTTCCTAATATAATTTCTCTTCTAATCATCCCATTTTCTAGAAGAAAGTTTTGGAGAGAAGTTTATCCAAAATTACTCTCCTCTTTTATTTTTTTCTCTCCTAAAAAAAACTCATAAACACGAATTTAATTTGTTTTCTTTTATTTTTTTCTTTCAAAATTAAAACTCGCGAACTGAGCATATTACTTTTGATTATTAATGGTTCATGTCTCATCCACACCTTTCTTCCAAGTTGTTCGTTCACACATATCCCTTAAGTCATTGATGATGACGTAATAAATGTTCCACTTGGAATACAACTCATACACGCACACTCATGTGAGATTGGTTACATCCCATTATGTGAAAAAGACAAATATCACCTTTTTACAAGATATTATAACATATATCCAACTTGGTGCTTAAAAATCATCATAAATACGAGCATGAAGTAGTCACGTACACTTACCAAATTTCAAATATGGAGAGTTGTTCATCAAACAAATCTCAGGAGTTAACTAATTTTTGGTCGTTGTGGTTGTATCAAAATCTCACTTTTGGTTCAATTTTCAAAACACGTGCGATTTCAGTCCATTAGTTTGCGTTTTGTTCTACTTTTGGTCTAATTTTCCAACGGAGTTAGTTTAGTCGGTAAGTCTAATTGTAAAGTGGCAACGTTAGTCCTTTAACTTAACGGTCGTTTGCAACGTTCGCCCTTTATACCAAAGATCGTTTTCAATGTTTGCACCGTTAGTCCTTTCAGCTAGTCTTTGAAAAAAAATTCTAAAAAAAATCAAAAAAAATTCTTAAAAAATGACTTTTTATTTGGATTTTTTTTTTCTAAAAAAAAATAATTTGAAAATACAAATTTCTTATAAAAATTTTTCTTAAAAAATTCGAAAAAAGTTCTAAATAAAATTTTTTCCGAAATTTTTTTTCCCAAAAAGAATAATTTGAAAAAAAAAAATCTAATAAAAATTTTTCTTAGAAATTCGAAAAAAAGTTAAAAAAAAATTTTTGACGAAAAATTTTTTTTCCAAAAAAAAAAAATTCTAATATATATTTTTGACGAATTTTTTTTTTTCAAAAAAAAATAATTCGAAAAAAATTTTGTTTAAGAAAAAAAAATTCTAAAATTTTTATTTTTTTAATAATAATTTTCTTAAAAAATTCAAAAACTAACATAAACATCTAAAAAACACAAATTACATTAACTAGTATTCTTAAACACAAATTATATTAAACACGAATTACATTAAACATAAAAAGTATGATGAAATAAAAATAAATTAAAAATAATTTTTTTAGAAATGTTTTTTTTAAACAAAAATTTTTTCGAATTATTTTATGAAAAAAAAATCGTCAAAAATTTTTTTTTTTTTAGAATTTTTGAAGAAAATTTTTTATTAGATTTTTTTTTTCAAATTATTTTTTTCTGGAAAAAAATTTTTTTGTCAAAAATTTTCTTTTTTGAATTTTTTTCGAATTTTTTAACAAAAACTTTATTAGATTTTTTTTTTTGGAAACAAAATTTTTCGTCAAAAAAAATTTTTTTAGAATTTTTTTCGAATTTTTTAATAAAAATTTTTATTAGATTTTTTTTTTCAAATTATTTTTTTGTTTTAGAATTTTTTAACAAAAACTTTTATTAGAATTTTTTTTTTCAAATTTTTTTTTTTGGAAACAAAATTTTTCGTCAATTTTTTTTTTTAGAATTTTTTCGAATTTTATAAGAAAAAATTTTATTAGAAATTTTTTTTTCAAATTATTTTTTTTGGAAGAAAAATTTTTCCGAAAAAATAAATCATTTTTTTAGAATTTTTTTTTAAAAGACTAACTAGTTGAAAAGACTAAAGGTGCAAACATTGAAAACGATATTTGGTATAAAGGACGAACGTTGCAAACGACAGTTAAGTTAAATGACTAATGTTGCCACTTTACAATTAGACTTAACAACTAAACTAACTCCGTTAGAAAATTGGACCAAAAGTGGAACAAAACGCAAACTATTGGACTGAAATCGCACGTATTTTGAAAATTGGACTAAAAGTTAGATTTTGATACAAGCATAAGGACAAAAAATGTAGTTAACTCAAATCTCAACTAAGATCAACTAGCTTACCTTCTAGATTAACCCCAACATCATCTCATGTCGAAATCAACCTTAATAAGCTCAGAATGCTTGTACCCTTCTATACATCAACAAGTATCGACAGTGGTCTAGTATGCTTATTTGAATTGTATCTTTCTGTCGATGAACTTATCGCTTCATCTCAAGTCCAACAAGTTAATCTTCAATATGGGAACAAAAAACTAGCTGAAGATGCCCTTGTTGGGTCGATTGGGTTGTTGGATTCCTATAACCACCTCATTGAGTTGCTTGTTAAAATGAAAGATGATGCCCGGATCCTTAAATTTGCCTTGCGGAGAAAAGGCGTAGGAATAGATGCCAATGGGTAGGCCAAGTTGCGAAAAAGGTCAAGAAATTATTGAGGCTGATATCATAGATGGCACACTTCGTTCTTTACTGAAAAATGTTAAAAAGAATGAGGGCAAAACTGTTGATTTACGGATGGTGATAGAGAGATTAGAAATCCTTGATTCTGATATCCAGGGTTATGAGGTAGGCTTAGATTCACTTTTTAGGAAAATGATTCAGACACGAGTTTCTCTTCTTAACATTGTAGCCAACTAGCTTAGATATAACCTTTTTTTTTTTTTTTTTTTTTTTTTTTTTTTTTTTGAACGGCGAGTTAGTAGTTAGTGATCTGAGCCCACAGTGACATCCAATTGGGCAGTATGCAAGCCTCGAACTTTTCTCCTTAGATGATAAACCCCAATCCTGCTTCTATTTATTTCGGGCCCCTGAAGGTCTTTGATGAGATTCGAACGTGAGACCCCTCCAAAGTAACCTCCCCAAGGTTACCCTTGGTGGCCAACTGAGCTAGCCCAGTTGGTTTAGATATAACTTTTAATTACACTTCGATTGCATATCACACTTCGGTAAATATGTAGTTTTAGGATGTATTATTATATTTTCTTGTTTGTTTTGCATTCTTCCCTGTGATGTATCAATAGTGGAGACGCAAATCATTGACGACATAGTGGGGACTGTTGGAAAACAAGAGGGCGTTTTAGGCTTATATTCGATGAAGAGAGGAATACTTAGAGAGCTTTTCCAATGAAACTTTTATTACTTGAACCTTTTTTCATCATTTGGTGTACAAATGCTTCACCCTAAACCTATTTATACTACTCCATGGAAGATTCTAGAACCAAGATACTTCCATGGATATTCTAACATAATCTAGATAATTCTTATTACATCATCATCCTTATCTAATTTTAGATAAATACCACTAGATATTTCTATCGCATTTGCTACATACTTCTAGTAGATATCATCTACTACAACATTCTAGAAGCTTTCGTACCTTTCTACGACTTTATTGAAGCTTCCATCCCATTCTTCATCATTCTAGAAGCTTTACGACTTTCTAGAAGCTTCCATACCATTCTTCGTCATTCTAGAAGCTTCCATACCATTCTTCGTCATTCTAGAAGCTTCTTGATCATGGGCTTGGGCTTTTATGGATTGTCCAATCTTTATTGGACTAAATCAAGTTTACGATCCAACACCCCCCTTTAAACTTGATTTCCCTACTCCAAGCATCATCCTTAGTCTTGAGAAATCTCGCTCGTTGAGCGGCTTGGTGAAGATATCTACAACCTGGTTTTCGGATCTTGCATGTATCATTCTTACATCCTTCCTCTTCATAGTCGATACCATGCTTCTTTTTGTACCCTTTAGCCACAAGCCTTGCCTTGTACTTCTTCACTTCGCCTTTGGCGTTTTTCTTGGCCTTGTATACCCACTTGACTCCAATAGCCTTTTGGCCTTTCGGAAGGGTCGTCAACTCCCACGTATCATTCTTCACTATTGAATTTATCTCCTCGTCCATGGCTTGTCTCCATTTCTTACTTTTTATAGCCTCCTCAAAAACTAAAGGTTCACAATCAGCGTATAAACAAAGGAGGGGTATCTCGTCAGTTACCTCGTAGAGCTCTTGCAAACTTCTTGTCTTTGGTTCTCCTTCACTTGAACTTGAAGGTGAGTCTTGGGTTGAAGTTGAACTTTGAGGTTGTTGGACTTCTTCACTTGATTCACATGTCTCTTCTTCGCCAGTGATAGGAAGAAAATCATACCTTTCATTTTCCTTGATGCTCCAATCCCATGCTTCTTCTTCATCAAAATCCACGTCTCTACTCACTACCACCTTCCTTGTGATTGGATTATAGAGCTTATAACCTTTTGACTGCTTGTCGTAGCCAACGAACACATGCTTCTCATTTCTATCATCAAGCTTGGATCGCCTTTGGCTTGGAACGTGAACATACGCTATGCTTCCGAATACCCTTAGGTGAGAGACGGTAGGCTTCATCCCATTCCATGCTTCTTGTGGAGTCTTGTTATCTAAACTCTTTGACGGACACCGGTTCAATAGATATACCGCACAGTCAACCGCTTCGGCCCAAAACTCCTTTGGCATCTTCTTACTTTTCAACATGCTTCGGACCATATTGAGAATGGTTCTATTCTTTCTCTCCACCACTCCATTTTGTTGTGGGGAGTAAGGAGCCGTTAGAAATCTCCGGATCCCATTATCCTCACAAAATTTATTAAATTCTTTTGATAAAAATTCTCCACCTCTATCGGATCTCATGGATTTAATTTTTATACCTTTCTCCTTCTCAACCATTGCTTTAAATATCTTAAAAGCTTCAAAAGCTTGGGATTTTTCTTTTAGAAAATATACCCAAGTTTTTCTTGAAAAATCATCAATAAAGAGCATAAAGTAAAGATTCTTACCATGAGAGTGTGGAGTAATGGGACCGCACAAATCCGTGTGAATTAGTTGGAGAGGCTCCTTTGCTCTTGATGTCGCTTCTTTTGGGAACGAACTCCTAGCATGCTTCCCAAGAAGGCATCCTTTACACACTTGATTTGGATGATCAATTTGATCTAACCCTTTCACCATTCCCTTTGAGGACAATAACTTTAAGTCACCAAAGTTTAAGTGCCCATACCTCATATGCTAAAGCCAAGAATGATCCTTTAAACAACTCTTTAAGCACTTAGCTTCATCATGCTGAATGTTCAGAAGGAACATTCGGTTTTTAGTCATAGGGACTTTAGCTATGAGCTTTCCTTCGGGATTTCTTATTGTAGCACTACGATCTTTGAAATGAATATCGTAGTTTTTCTCTAAAAGTTGTCCCACACTTAAAATGTTACCTTTAAGGTTGGGCACATTGTATACGTCCGAAATATATTGGTGACTTCCGTCTTTAGCTCGGATAAGTATCTTACCTTTTCCTTTCACCGGTGCCTTTGATTCGTCTCCAAAGGTGACATTACCTTTACTTTCCTCCATCTCCACGAACAAGTTTTCTTCACCCGTCATATGGTTACTCGCAGCGGAATCTATATGCCATGGTTCTATCCTCTCTTCTTGTTCGTCACGTCTTGCCATTAGCAAGGTAAGCTCATCTTTGTCTTCTACCTCCACAAGATTAGCTTTTTCTTCCACTTGTCTTGAGCTACTCACTCACTAGCATAATGACCATATTTGCGACAATAATAGCATTGTATTTGGGGCTTACCTCCTCTTTGAGATTGAAAGCCTCTCCCACGACCTCTTCGATATGAAAACCATTGGTTTTCATCTTCTTTGTTGACATCTTCTCTTCCTCTTCTTCGTCCTCGGAAACCACCACGACCTCGAAAAATACCGCGTCCTCGTCCTTGCTCCTTTCCATGTAGAAAGCTCTTTTCTCTTTCTTTGAAAGAGACCTTCGAGTATAAAGCTTGCTCCAAGGGTTCTTTCCCCCTTCTTTTCTTCAACTTTTCTTCATGGGCTTGTAAAGATCCCATGAGTTGATCAGTGGTCATAGAGTCTATGTCTTTTGACTCCTCTATGGCCATGACAATGTAATCAAAGCTTGGTGGCAAAGAGCGAAGAATCTTTTCTATCACCCTTGTGTCACTCAAGCTTTCACCATTTCTCTTCATTTCATTTGAAATGGTCAAGACACGAGTGAAATATTCCGAAATGGTTTCGGATTCCTTCATTTGGAGCTTTTTGAACTCTCCTCTAAGAGTTTGAAGACGTACCTTTTTCACCTTGTCAATTCCTTTGAAAGCATTTTGAAGGATCTCCCACGCTTCCTTAGAAGTGGTTGCATTTGCAACTTTCTCAAACATCGCATCATCAAGACATTGATAGATGAGTGTAAGAGCACTTTGATCCTTCTTTCTTGCCTTTTGCAATTCCACCCTTTGGGCGGCATTCAACAAACCTTCATCATCAACTTTCTCAACACCTTTCTCGACTATCTCCCACACATCATGTGAACCGAGTAACGCCTTCATTCGAATGCACCAACTACCATAGTTATCTTTGGTAAGACGAGGAAATTGGAACAAGTTCATTGCACCTGACATCTCGATCTTCTAGCTATGATCCCACTTTGTTGGAAAACAAGAGGGCGTTTTAGGCTTATATTCGATGAAGAGAGGAATACTTAGAGAGCTTTTACAATGAAACTTTTATTACTTGAACCTTTTTTCATCATTTGGTGTACAAATGCTTCACCCTAAACCTATTTATACTACTCCATGGAAGATTTTAGAACCAAGATACTTCCATGGATATTCTAACATAATCTAGATAATTCTTATTACATCATCATCCTTATCTAATTTTAGATAACTACCACTAGATATTTCTATCGCATTTGCTACATACTTCTAGTAGATATCATCTACTACAACATTCTAGAAGCTTTCGTACCTTTCTACGACTTTATTGAAGCTTCCATCCCATTCTTCATCATTCTAGAAGCTTTACGACTTTCTAGAAGCTTCCATACCATTCTACGACTTTCTAGAAGCTTCTTGATCATGGGCTTGGGCTTTTATGGATTGTCCAATCTTTATTGGACTAAATCAAGTTTACGATCCAACAGGGACAACCCAATAACGACACAATGGAGATGTTTAATCATTGATAATTGAGATTTCCGTTTTCAGTTACGTACATTACAGTTCTAACATGGAAATATTCAAAGAATATCATGTGAATCCATACTGAAAGTGAGAAAGATAATTAGCTGAATAGAGTTTGCGAGGGAGACAGCATGGATGAGAATATTTCAATCCGTCTAACGTTCTAACTGTTTTTAAAAACATAGTTCCCAGTTTAAAGACTGTGAAGATACTATAGAACAAATGGCTAAAATGCCTTGTACAAGAAAGCATCATTTGAAGATTAGTTCTGTCTGCTGCAGTTTGATACACGAAGGATCGCTTAGCTGCTGATGACCCTTTTATCAAGTTTAAGGTACTGGTAGGATCTGAATCAATTATGTTAGTTGACTAGTATTTAGTGTTAACATTGTTTGTAACGAGTCTAACCCGTTTGATCATTTAGCATTATTATTACTGTATTCAAACTCATTATTCGCGGTTTGACATGATATCAGAGATATATTCACGTGTCAATTTTTCTTGCTGCTAATTTTTTACGTCATTCAATTCACGTCACAACCAAACTGTGGGTCATCATTATTATCAATTCTCCAAAAATAAATTATCCACATAGTTATACTGTCCCACTTTCATTATCTTTTTTACTTTTTCCAAAAATAGATTATTCACGTACGTAATAATCAAATTGGTGGGTCATCCTACACATGAAACACACATGGTGAATAATATGCCTCTTCTATATAATACGTAACCAAATTGCTGGGTCGTTTGGACTTAATAACATATATAGTTTAGGACAAGTCCAGCTCCTGCAACTAGTTCAAGTCCATCACTCCTGCCTTATATTGTCAAAATTTTAAATTATGCTTGTTAGTTTACCCGTGATTACGAAGTTTCTAATGAATTTGACGAGTGGACTATTTGACTCAGCAAATTCTCCGCTACTGAGATAGCACCGGGGACCTATATCCTATGACCACGCCTACATCTTACCCACAAGCTTTTCTTGCTAGTCATCACACGTGGCACCAACAACTTGGACATCCGGGAAATTAATGAAGTGCTATGTTCTTTACTTTCTAATAATGCTATTTTGTGTAATAAAGTGAAGTCTCCTAATCTTTGTCATGCTTGTCAACTTGGCAAGCATGTGAGACTTCAATTTTCTGTTTCCGATCTTGTAGTTAATTTTGCTTTTGATATTGTGCATTCGGATTTGTGGACTTCCCCACTTCCGAGTCAAAGAGGTATCATATGCTTAACAAATCTGACACTTTTGCTAAGTTTGTTGAATTCCATTTTTTTGTAAAATCTCAAACTAATAAGGAAATTAAAGCTTTTCAATGTCACCATGGTGGTGAGTTTGACAACACCATCTTTCACCTATAATTTACCAAACACGGCATTCACACAAGTTTCTCGTATCCCCGTACTTCAACAAAATGGTAAATCCGAACGTATAATTCGGACTATCAACAACCTTATCCGTACCTTACTGTTTCAGGCCCAGTTTCCTCATCATTTTTGGTCGAGGCACGTCTCATGGCCACCACCTTTTAAACATATTGCCATCCACCACTATAAACAATGACATGCCTCATTTTTCCCTTTATAACACGAAACCTAACTACATGTCATTGCGTGTTTTTGGTTGTTTGTGCTATGCTCACCTATACTATAATCAAAAACCCGACCCTTGATCCACTCCTTATATATTTCTTGGCTACCCTTAAAACCACTGCCGGATTTCGTTTCCTTAACCTTTTCACGAACAAAATCATTATTTCTCGTAATGTCACCTTTGTTGAGACCATTTTTCAATTCAGGTCCGTCACACCTAATGATGCCCCTTCCTAAACTTTTTTCGACATCGCTCCAAACCTTATCGCTCACCATGTTCTCCAACTACCAACCTCTAACCCAAATACCACCGGCCCAACTCCTCAAAATCATTAACAATTTCTAAAAATATCTCAAATACAAATACAATACAATCTTTCTATTGCTTATATTACCGAAAAATATCTTCAATTCTACTCTTCACCTTATCCACAAGCTGCTTACATTCTTTAATTCCCAACTTTTTAGTAATCAAAGGCACTCCCAAGTATTTCATTGGTAATTTCCCTATTTTGAAACCCACCGAACGAAAAAAGAAACGGCTAAGAATCACGTACAAAAAAGGCAAACAAAAGTAAGAAAACAAAGGAGACAAGGAGAGGAAATGAGCAAAAAGAGAAAAATAAATAACCGGGCAAAAATTCCAAATACCATTGGCCTAACCACCAAACAAGTTCATATCGGCCTAACCACCACACCAGTTCATATCGGCCTAACACCATATGTTCAGCCCACGGACCCAACTCCCCTTTCTCATATCACCAATGTTTTGAAACCCGGGTCGACCCGGCCGGGTTAACTGGTTCAACCGGTTCCGGCAAAAAAACGGGTAAAAAAAACCCGGGTTTCTAAAACCGGGTTAACCGGTGTGACCCGGCGGGTTTTAAGTGACCCGGGTCAACCCGGTTCTCGAAACCCGGCCGGGTTTCGTTTTTTCAAAAATTTTTAATAAAAACCCGGGTTAACCCGGGTTGACCCGGCGGTTGAACCGGTTGACCTGGTGGTCGAACCGGTTGACCCGGTCAAAAAAATAAAAAAATAATAAATTCAAAACCGGGTTGACCCGGCGGTCCAACTGGTCGAACCAGTTGACCCGGTCCCCGTTGACTCGACCGGGTCGATTCTGAACCCGGTTTACAAAACATTGCATATCACCGACCCACTCCCCACACCTGTCCAGCCTACTGGCCTAACTCCTATCCCGTCTATCATCGAACCAAATCCTATTCCACATACCACCGGACCAAACCTTATTCCACATACCACCGGCACAAACATCACAACAGTTACTATTGGTTTAATATATACTCGACCTTTTCTACGAAAAAAGAAAATTTGATACCCAACTCAAGGGTATGGTTTTTCTTAATAGAGTAAATATCAAAAATAGTCCTTGTGGTTTAGCCAAATTGCATGTTTTGTCCGTATGGTTCGGAAAGTGCAAGCGTCATTTTTCTGGAGAAACCTTGGGTCCGATTTCGTCCTTCCCGAAACTGAAATTACTAAAATACCCACATCATCTTCCTTCTTAAATAGGAAGAACAAAGGGGTATTTTAGTAATTTCATTTAAAGGAAGGACGGAATCGGATCTAATGTTTTCCCACAAAGACGCCACTTGCACTTTCCGAACAATATAGACGAAACATGAAATTTCGCCAAACCACAAGGACAGGTTTTGTAATTTCTCTTCTTATATATATCATAATGACCCCCTTAAGGCCTTAATGATAGTTTTAAGGTATCGTTTTTCTTAGTTACCAAATTTTTTTTTAAAGCAGTTACAACCTTTTTCGATCGATCAGGATATAATTTCAACCAGGTGTCCAGGTATGTTGTGTATCAACTTCAACATGTTACAGGATCATTTAAATGGTTTGTTTGGATACAATATTCGCACAAGTAATAAACTCAGAAAAAGGAAATCATATTCAATTAGAATTAATCAACACCTTCAAACAAAAGTACATTCAGAAACAAGAAAATTGCATAACTGGTGTATATCATAACTATAGTAGGTAACAACATATAATTAAACAGTCATAAACACCAGGACAACATCATTAGGCAATAGCAGTATCCAGTTGTCATGAATTAGACAAGAGATCCAAGCAACAGCAACATAGCTTAGAACAACAGCAACAACTGCAACCAACATTATAACACATTCAATCAAAGTATAAGGCATGATCAAATAAAAAGCATCTGGTGGTAATTTAGTACTTACCATCCGCTCCAGAAGCCAACAGTACCCCTGCTTTGAGTTTTTGCGGGAACTTGGTTTTCGGGGACAGCGCTTGTTGGGTACCCGAGTGGCGCAGGTGGAAGTTGTCCTTGTTTCTCCATGGTCATTGAAGGAGGATAGGCAACTGCAATCAAATTCATAACAATATCAATATAAAAAAACTTATCATGCATGCATGTAAATATATAGTATGCAAGTTGTTGTGAACAAACTCACCAGGAATTTCATGCTGATCGTTGCGGCTCATGATTTGAACTTCCTACAGATGGAAGAGTTGATTAGTAAAAAGAAGATAAGTGGTTATGCATGGGATATTGGTGTGTATGCATGTTTATATAGAAGATGTGGGTTCCTTGTTATCTTTAACGTATGGAAGTCTGGTAGTTGCATTTATTTATTATTGTAGTAGACTATTGACTTTTTGAAGTACTATTAAGTTCACACAAATTGTTCTATAGCGTATAGGAAACTTCCCTTTTATTTAATAATTCAAAAGTTAGAAAATAACACAATAAATACCAAAACAACAAACATCATGGCACCTACTCACCAAATTGTCATATACGTAGTATGTTAAGCTGGTCGTTAAAGGCTGCTGCTAGTGGCTAGTTGCAAAAGAATGCAGTATATGATTGGCAGAGAATATATCTATACTATCTACGGTATTAAAAAGGGCTTTTGGATGACATCATGAATCTGAGGTGTCAATTGATAGATTTATGACATCATCTTTGTATTTTAATTTTATTTCTCTTATACCATAAGAATTTTATTTTACTGCTTTTTTAGAGTTTCAAGGAAACAGTGCTTTTTCTTTCTCTATATTTTCATTTGAAATTCAAATTCAAAACTTTGGATCTTCATTTTCTTTCATTTCCATCTCAGAATTATGACATTACCAAATCAAAAATTAATTCGGGTCGTATTTTTGCTGCCTTATAAGGTTAGTCTTTTGCTCTATTTTCTTTGTTGCTTTCTTTTCCTTTTTCTTTGAATTTTCTGGGTTTTAGTTTATGTAGCTTGCACTCAAGGAGTTGTGATGAAAGAAGATGTTGATGATAAAAAAATAATATGTGTAACGAAAGACATTTCAGGTAATTACTTTGGATACTCCCGTTTTGTTTATCCATAAAATCCTTTCAATATTCTTCCCCTCTTGTTAGGTTCCAAACCTTTTTTTTTTTTTTTTTTTTTTTTTTTTTTAATAATTAGATTTTACATGTTATGAAGGGGTTACATTTCTTGGTTGTAGATGTTAATTCAGGCATCAACTTGAAGAGTGCAATTTTTGGACTAATCCTTTTAATAAGAGGTACGTTTCTTTGTTCTTAGAAAAAGAATTATTTAATCTGTGCCTGGTTTACTCTGTTTATACTCAAGTATTGCAACTAGGATTTTTTTTATTTCTATATTTTGTATATTGATACGAGGGCTTAACTAGAGCATCACGTATGGTTTACCAAACTTTGCCAGCCATGTAAATAGAAATATTATACGATGGGTTACATAGGTAACATACAAAGAAACAATATTCTTGATTAACATTTTCACCATGCCTTGTCTAATGGCATATATAAAATTTAGTTGCATTTTCTTTGTAGATGATATTATTTTTTTGTCACTTCTAGAGTTAAAAGTTACGTAAAGCTAGACTAGAAAGTCAAAGTAAGATGGGTTTTTTGTAAAACACCACATGAGATTGACGCAGTAGCTATTCTATCAAATTACTAGAATGGTACTTGAAGATTAAGTTGTTTATGTCGGGCATCTTTTTTTTATTTGACAAATTAATTCTCACAAATCATATAGGAGTATATTTTTTCAGATTTAGAAATTATTTATTAATCTTGATGTTATATAAGATGAGTATGATCATTTCATCAACTAATCTTGATGTCACAATTACGCTGGCAACAGTAAGGAGGTCGACCGACTCGGTCGAGGTCAGTGGTCCTTGCTGTGGTTACTCGGTCGCTCGACGACAAAACACAAAATGGGTCGGGGTCACGACCTATTCCCATTTTCATTTTGTTTGGCTTTTTGATCCATGTTACCCTCTTGTGTGTGTTATGACTGTGTGTGTGTGTTTTCAGTGTGTGTGAAGATGAAGTTTGCCCCCCTTTTTTTTTTTGTTACTGAGTGTGCATATATGACAGACAAAAGATGAAGTTTACCTTTTTACAAAATTTATTTTTGTAATGTTTTAAAATTAAATTTCTTTAGTTGAAAAAGTTGAAAAAAAATGACTTTGGTCGCCCTTACTGGGGCACCGAATCACCTGCAGATCACTGGAGAGAGAATGCTGACGTGGCAAGGAAAAAGAGGGGGATTGTGTCGCCTTACTGTGGCCAGCCTTATAATTTTCTATTATTGGTGCTCAATCAAATGGTTTTAGGCTTATGAACCAATACAGTTAGGCATATTTTGTCACAATTAACATTTGAATTTCATTATTCTTTCACCTTTAACATGTTAAGGGCAAGAAGCTGATATAAACATCAAGTTGTGTTGCTTAGATCATAATACATTAATGAGTGTTTTGATGCCAATTCACTTGCCAAATAGAAGAAAGTTGGAACCAAAGATCTTTAGTATGTATCTCTTTGCCCATGCGAGCTTGCAGTTAGAAATGCATGAAGAGGATGAAAAATGCATATCATGAGTCATGAGCATTCTGATAAAGAGCTGTTTGATTCAAGCAGGAAGTATCCGCCTTGTTCGGTAGAATGTGTTCATACCCAAGGACGGACCCACATGGGAGCCGGGTGTGGCACGGGCCACACCCAATTTTAGTTCACGAAGTGTAAATTTTTTATAAAATATGACTTTTCTGGACTCGTGCAACACCCAATTTTACCTAATAAATTCTTTATCGGACAACTTTAGTACTCATGGTCATAAAAAATATTTTGTGCAACACCCTCTCAAAAATTCTGGGTCCGTCTTTGTTCATACCTTTAGTACCACAACGGGTTCTTTGTTCCTTCGTTACATTTTGTGTTATGTTTAATGCTTGAAGTATGTTTTGGCATCGTTGTTTTTAAATACTGTATTTATTTCAATATGGACTGTAGGTCGTAATGTTAGGGGTTTTGGTCTCTTTGATTATTTTGCTTTTGTGAAAATTTATGATTTCTAATTCTTCATCTGGTTAATTGAGTTCAATAGTATCTACTTTGAACACAATGATTTTTTTTTTGGTAATTTTTAAGATGAGTTTTTTAACGTATTTTCTTAAAACTTAAAGAGTACTCTTAAAAGTAAAAGTAACATAGCGTAGGAATATTGGGTAAACCAATATCAAGCTTCGTATCCTTATCACCTGTCATAATAGATTTTTTTTCGAAAGGTGTTATAATTGAATTTTACTAGTATTAGATAAGATTCAACTTTCTTAACAATTGATTCAATTAATACATTTAGATAGCCCGTGTAATACACGGGTTCTTAGCTAGTTCCTCTAATATGATAGTTGTACGTTATTTTTAACCAAAATTAGATATATAGATGCTTTATCTTCTTAAAATAAATACTTTGTAAATTAATACTAGTTATAATTGCCGTGCACGTGCGGGTTTTTTTAATGTTTTTTAATGATATATTTTTATTTATTAAAAAACAAATAATTTAATCTTTATTTTATTTGATTTATGATTTTTAATTATAGTTTTTTATTATTAAAGATAATCATTAAAACAGTTTAATCATATTGTTAGTTGTATTTTATCTATATATTTTGTATTTATCTTCTACTTGTGTAGTATATCAACAAAACAAATTAATAAATTTTTAAATTAAAAAATAATAATGAAATATTAGCTAATAAGAAAATAATATTTTTTCCGAAATACGAAAGTCCCCACTAACCCCTAGTGAGGACTTTCGTATTTCGAAAAAAAGATTATTTCCTAATTAAGTAATATTTTAATTATTATTTTTAAATTTATAAATTTCTTTTGTTGATATACTACACAACTAGAAAATAAATACAAAAAATATAGATAAGATGCAACTAATAATAGGATTAAAATTTTTTAATGATTATCTTTAATAATAAAAAACTATAATTAAAAATTATAAATCAAACAAAAAAATATTAAATTATTTATTTTTTAATAAAATAAATAAATCATTAAAAAAAAATTTTAAAACCCGCGCGTGCTCGGGCCTTATAACTAGTAATTAACTACAACATGATATTATATGGTAATCATAGTCAACGATAACAAATTAATATAATAGGATCATAAAAGAAGACAATTGCGTGTTAACTTATTCAATATAGATTAATCTTTGTCACAATATACTAAAATCAAACACCGATTTCTTTTAATACTTGAACTAGTTATAATACCTGTGCACGCACAGGGTTTTTAAAATTTTGATTTGATTATGTATTATTATCGATTAAAAAATAAACCACTTAACATGTTTCAAATAGTTTTACTTAGTGAACTAAAGATAAAAAAATCATATGTATATATGTTCTAATCTACCTATTATTTTAAGAGAATACTTTTGGATTAAAAATTATACTTTATTATTCAAGCAAAATCACATGATAATACTTGATTTGCATGAAATGTTAATAATATATGCTTTTAGTTTTGCAAACCCGTGCTATCAATTTACGATGTGTTTTGTAATTGTGGTATTTCTTTTACTTATATTTTCGTTATGTAGTTTTTTTTTTATGAGGTGATTCTTATCAAATAAGGATTGTGATGCATGCAAATATTTTCGTTATGTAGGTTTTTTTTTTTTTTTTTTTTTTTTTTTTTTTTTTTTTTTAGGAGGTGATTCTTATCAAATAAGGATTGTGATGCATGCATTTTTTTTTTTTTATAATTTAAAGAAAACACATTCTATATTAAAGAATGACTATCTAACCGATGTGTTTTTGTTTTGTTTTTTTTTTTTTAATAATTAGCTTTGTATAACGTTTTTAACTGACAAAGATGTTGAGTTTGAGGTTAATATTGTTATTTAACTTTAACTATTGATATCATGTTGTACAAAATGTGCGAATTTAGTGGCACATAATGAGCATTGATGAAGTTAAAATATGCTCCGTAAAGTTTTTAAAATGTTTTTATGGATATCCATATATAAGTTTTAAATAACAATTTCATGAGTCGTTGTTATAAGTAGAATCGCGTATATTTATTTTCATATCAAAGTAACTCATGCTTACCATTTGTTATTTATATTTCCGTTACTAATAATTTAGCCGTATTTCAAATCCGTGTACGCATAAATTAAACTTTTATATAGTAACAGGAGTCCTTATTTAAAAAAATATTCTAATGGATTAAAGTTTAAAACTAATGTTAGTTTAAAAAATATTTAACGTATATTAAAACTAATTCGCATATTTACTAAATTTACTTTAATTGATGAAAAAAAAACTAATACTATTACTCATGTAATTTTAAACAAAGTTAACATTATAAAGTATAGGGGTATAAAGTGTAAGAGGTTAATTGTTTATTATCTAAAGTTATTAAAAAATATGGAGACTTATAATTTTACACTTAACTCTAATATTTAAAATTCAACCACTAAAGTTTTATTAATTACCTCCTCTTTTCTTAAGTTTTTATTTTCATAAATTTGACACCTATATTTTTATGTGTTTTTTTTATCAATCAAATTCTCCACCAAATTTATTAAAGTTTGACCAAAATCAATTCAATTTTGACTTTTTATTGGCCAATCATATTGCTTAATTTCGCTTATGTGTCAAAATCGAGCTCTCCTATTGGTCCAATTTTTTTTTTCAATGAGAAGGGTTTTGCAAAAACACTCCAAAATGATGTAATTCTTCTATTATATAAAAGATGATTATATAATCAAGTTGTTATTCAAAAAAAAAATAATAAAAAAAAAATATAATAAAAATAAAAATTGTTATTCAAATTACATTGTATTTTAGTTTCTTTTATCAAATTTAACTTTAATTTGCAGGTTGAATGGTGCCAAAATTAAGTCAAATTCAAGCTAAAATGAAATTTTATTTATCGAAGCGACAAGTTTATGACTTTAATAATATCACAACAGTAGAATTCTTTATAGTGTTCTTCATTTTACGTGTGTTATTTGTACATATTAATATTTGATATCTGTATTATGAGTTGACTAAAGATGCCTAATAAAATACATCAATTTGTCACAATCATCTACTAAAAAGATTCCTTTCATATACTAAAAAGGCTAGTATATTTACAGGTAAAATAAAAGATACATGTCTATATACATATTTAAGATTTTCATAATAAATAAAATTTAAAAATATTTTAACTGTAAAAGATAGTTTTTCGTAGTTAAATATGGATGGAAAAATTGATAAACTTCGTGCATATGCAAGCCCTTGATTCAACTTGTAGACTTTAAATCATCGATTGATCAATCACTCTTTAAATTCATATAAATTGATCATGTCTCATATATTCAATAGGCATATATTCAAGAAGACCTAGCTAGAATGAACTTATAAATAGCTGAAAAGCGAGAAAAAAACGTATAGCAGTGGAGGCAGAAAATGCTTAACTACTGAGATCATTTTTTGTAATTGAATTTTCTAGTTCTTGATTTAGCTTTTGTAACATGGAAATATTCAAAGAAAATAATGTGAAACCTTTTTATTGAAATTGAGAAAGATAATAAGAAAGTTTACAAGATGGGTTGCATGAGAGACCACATGTTTGAGCATATATCTCAATCTATCTAATGTTTCTTTCTACTTTATGATGCCCAAGTAAAATTAATATTTCCTCCATGCACATGTTTGAATTATCAACCTAGCGAGAAAATATATATGAACTAATATTAGTTGCTACTGGCTTATGATATGGGAACAATATTTGAAAGTACATTTCGATTTTCCAATATGAAAACAACGATGTATTTTTGAAAGTTCATTTTATCAGATGGACAAAACCTTATAGAAACAATCAGTACTTTTTCTCTTCCATGATAACTACATCTTTTACAAAGTCCTTTCGAACTACCAAAGAAATTTGGCAAATTGTGAAAGATCCCTTGTTTCTGGCTAACTTGAATGATATAGAAGAAGCAACAAAAAGTAGTGTCGTTAAGATTAAACATTAAAACACAATGATTTACCAGCAAATGACCCAAAGTCTTGGATCGATATAATTATTTAAGACTTGAGTTTGTCAGTTTGTGGGTACCTTATGGGCTTATTCTATTAAACAAATGGGCTCAAATCCTTTAACCAAGCAATGGCCCAATCCCCTCCAATCAAGAACAAGAGATTTGGAGACAAGTATTTAGGGTCCGTTTGGTTTGTAGATGGGTTTAGGATTTGGATTTGGATTTGGATTTGAATTTAGATTTAGATTTAGATTTTGAATTAAATGAAGAGAGAGAAAATAAATGATTGATAAATATATTTTATATATTTATTTAAAATAAAAAGGAAAAGGAATAAAAATAATAATACAATTATTTGTGGCTCACAAAAAAACATCATATACTAAAAAAAAAATGATTGGTCCACATTTATGAAACCCAACAAAACCCCACCAAATTATAGTGGATTCAGATTTTGGAGTCAAAGTTGTGTGTCAGGGGTGTGGAATTGAACCAAACAAAGTTTTTAACGGATCTTTAAATCCAAACCCGGTAAAAACCTTTAACCAAACGGGCCCTTATTTCATTAGAAACAGAACAATATAGACTAGAAAGCCTTTACCATAGACTAGGGTGTTTCATTTAACATCGAATAAACTGAAAAATAAATTGCAGAGAAACCAAATAAAAGCGAACTGAAATCTTTAATTAGTGTACGGTTTGCTTTTTGGTTTGATTTTATCCGTTCTAAAATTGGTTTAGTTTGGTTTCGCTTTTGACTCTATGAATTTTCAAACCAATAAACTTGACCTTACAAGCCAGAAACCCGAAAACCAAGCCGATGAACACCCCTATACAACAAAATCAAATACTATATGATTCCTTACTAAAAACAAAGAACTATCTTTACTATCTATCTATACTACATATAAAGGAAAAATGGCCAATCTTGAAAAAATGATCAATCTTGAAAAGTGGAAATCTTGAAAAAATTTTACTAAAGGAAATTGTAAAATGTAATTAATACTGTTATTAAAACACCCCATTACTTAAAAGTACAATGATTTATTCACATTGTACAACCAATTAAAAACATATCTACCAAATTAAATACAACCAATTAATACAAATCACTAGGGATGAGCATTTCGGCCCGAATCCCGGAACCGAACCGGAATCGTATCGGTACCGTACCGAAACGGTACCGATCCCGATATACGGTACGGTACCGGAACTACGAAATAAGGTGAAAAAAATCAGGACCACTAATTCGGTACGGGACCAGTACCAAAGCGGGAAATTCTCGAAAAAAAAGGGAAAAACCCGATTTTCCGATACCGGTACCGATACCGATACCGGTACCGGTATCTGAATCCCGTTCGGTACGGTACCGGTACCATTAATTTATGCTCGGGAAAAAATCGGTACCACTAATTCGGTACAGGATCGGTACGGTACCGGTACCGTGCTCATCCCTACAAATCACAAACCGGGTTGACCCGGGACGCTTCAAACCCGACGGGTTTAACCGATTTAATTTGACCCGTTTTCGACCCAACCTAGCAAGTTGACTCAGTTTAAATCGACCAATTTTTTGACCGGAACGGTTCAATCGGTTGAACCACCCGGGTCGAACCGGGTTTCAAAACATTATGTTTAATTCCCAAATCTTCAAACTTTTATTATTTTTCATTTATAACATATAAACTTTTTTTAATAAATAAACTATTTGTCGCTATAAAATCCCGTTGCTATGCACGGGTACTCGTCTATTCTACCCTTGAACCTTGAAAGCCAAAAGGGCATTTAGGGTGAATAAAGGAAATATTGATCTGGAATGGAACATGCGTAAAATTTTGAATTGATCACTTATTAAGTAAATAAGACTTTTTCTTAAATCTTCTCATGTAAGCCTCATGATACCAGTTGTAACCCACCCCAATTACGCATTAAGAAACGCACCAGGATTTTATTCATGCACAAAGTATCAAACCATCATTCAGAAAACCCTTCATCATCATCATCCAAAAATCGCCAATATTAAGCTTACACAGGAAGTTTAAAGAAATGTTTTCACTTATTTCTTTGTTTCTACTTTCATGATTTTAATTGCATATTTTTTATTGCAGGCACTTTATAAAATGTAAAAAACCACATTGAATTCAAGCCCTTCAACAATTAAGTAACTCTTTTAGTTAATTTTTATATCACGATTGATTTGAATCATCTGCAAGTTTAAGAAACTCCACAACGATTATTTTTTCTAATTGATCACATGTTAGGGTAATGTGTAATCAAGGCACACCAGATATTCTTGATAATGTCTTAATGAGATTGGCATGGTGTGTTTCATTCAGGTGGTCTGTTCATTTGTTATGAAAAGGTTTTTGCATTATCGGGAACCGGAACCATTAAAACTATAACCCTGTAAAGATTCAATCTTCTAATTTCATTCACTTTAACACTTTGAGCATTTTCTTTATTATGAAAAGGTTTTTGCACTTTTGAATCTACCATAAGCCCATAAATATACATCATGACTAGAATTCTAGGCAAAACCCGTCAAGAAATGTCAAGTGGGTTTAGTTACATGCTCCATGAGATATCACATTTAGTCAAGATCTTCTGTGGTTAATAGTCTTTATCAGTGATCACAGTTGGTCCAGCTCTTCTATGGGTAATAGTCTATTAAGAGGCCTAAGGTCTTATTTATGTCAAGGATACATCATTTTCACATTCATTAAACTGTTGGTCTATTTGTTGTGTTAAAATTCAAGCGTAAATTTGTGATTCTGTGGAACAACCATCAGTTTCATCTTCTCGATCAGCTAAAAGAGAACTTTCCACACATCATTTTTATTGTTTTATGTTTTATGTATAAACGTTACATAAAATACTTAACCATAATATGACACCTATAACTATTTGCCGCTAGAAAATCCGTTGCTATGCACAAGTACTCGTCTAGTAAAAGAAAAAGGGTCAAAGGTGAAAGTGAAAAAGTCAATAAAAGTGAAAAATTAAAATGTTGAAAATGTATATAAGGAAATATTGAAATGCATTTAATACTCTTATTAAAGGGTAAGTCTAAATAAACTAAAATGATTCACTAATCATTGACTTGAGACACCAAAATGACAATCATTAATTAACTTATTTACACACTTAAATGATTCTACTAATCATTAACTTGCTTTACCAAATTAAAATAATTGATTTTTTTTTATTTTTTTTAACTGTTATCTTTTTGTTATTATTAGTTAATCACTATTTATTTTTAAATATATTTTTTCTTGCTTGTTTATTTTTGTAGTTATTTTTAATTTTGTCATATACATATGTCATATATGCATATACATACTTATATGTAAGTGAACAAATAGTACAATTTTTATTTAAAGTAAATAATTAGAAATACAATATAAAGAACGTTACATAATTACATTGTTAAGTCAATATTTTTCGAAATACGATAATAATATTCCCAAAACGCATTTTAACAACTAGAATATGTGTCCTCCCATCCAGTTGCATTTTCATTTTTATATGTAATCTAAAGTGGATGACTTAACGATGATGGGCAAACCGTTCTTTATGGTTTTTTTTTGCACGTTATTGAAAGATCTTAATACATACAAGATATATAAAGTGTGCCAACATGCATTATCGTGTAGCAAATTGTATGCAAATCCTTTAATTGCTAGACGTGTCAATATAATCCTGATACTTCTTTTTAGTTATTCTTTAGTGATTGGTCTTTTATTATTATTATTATTATTATTATTATTATTATTATTATTATTGTTATTATTTTCTCGTTAAGGCTTATGCATTTATATACAAGCAGGGACGTACTTACATCGATGTCGGGTGTAGCATGGGCCACTCAATTTTGGGTGACACAGCGGTTGGTTTTTTGTTTTTTTTTTTTTTTGTTTTTTTTTTTTTTTGTGTTTTTGTTTTTTTTTCTTCAAAATTTTGGGTTACAAACTGAAATCGTAATTTAAGGCTTTTCTTGTTTTTTTTTTGTTTTGTTTTTTTTTTTGTTTCTTTATTTATTTATTTTATTTTTTACTTTACAAAGGGCCTTAGGAAAGCAGAAAATACTGTAACATTTTCTTAACTTATGTTAAAACAAAACATCGCAACTATCTAGTAGCGGTACATTTTGTAAATTAAAAAAAAAATGAAAAAAAAATAAAAGAAAAAAGATATGTTTAACATCTAGTAAAAGTCGTTAAAGGAAAAAAAAAATAAAGTATGCATTAAATATTCTTAAGTTAAAATTAGTAAATATATTCATGCGATTATGTTTGGAATTTAATTACTTCATTTCACTGTTGCAATTTACGAGTAAAATAAAGTAACACATTGATAATTGTGTTACTTTATTTTACTCGTAAATTGCAACAGTGAAATGAAGTAATTAAATTCCAACATAATCGCTTGAATATATTTACTAATTTTAACTTAAGAATATTTAATGCATACTTTATTTTTTTTTTCCTTTCACGACTTTTACTAGATGTTAAACATATCTTTTTTCTTTTATTTTTTTTTCATTTTTTTTAATTTACAAAATGTACCGCTACTAGATAGTTGCGATGTTTTGTTTTAACATAAGTTAAGAAAATGTTATAGTATTTTCTGCTTTCCTAAGGCCCTTTGTAAAGTAAAAAATAAAATAAATAAATAAAGAAACAAAAAAAAAAAAAAAAAAAAAAAAAAAAAAAAAAAAAAAAAAAAAACAAGAAAAGCCTTAAATTACGATTTCAGTTTGTAACCCAAAATTTTGAAGAAAAAAAAAAAAACAAAAACACAAAAAAAAAGAAAAAAAAAAAAAAAACCAACCGCTGTGTCACCCAAAATTGAGTGGCCCATGCCACACCCGACATCGATGTAAGTACGTCCCTGCTTGTATATAAATGCATAAGCCTTAACGAAAAAATAATAATAATAATAATAATAATAATAATAATAATAATAATAATAATAAAGTAACACAATTTACGAGTAAAATAAAGTAACACAATTATCAATGTTGGAATTTAATTACTTCATTTCCCGTTTTCGACCCAACCTAGCAAGTTGACCCGATTTAAATCGACCTATTTTTTGACCGGAACGGTTGAACCACCCGGGTCGAACCGGGTTTCAAAACATTATGTTAAATTCCCAAATCTTCAAACTTTTATTATTTTTCGTTTATAACCTATAATTTTTTTTTTATCAATAAACTATCTGTCGCTATAAAATCCCGTTGCTATGCACGGGTACTCGTCTAGTGTAAGTGAATGTATAAGTAGAAAGTAGTTGATGGTGTATCAAATTAAGGAATACGTCAGGTTGATGTAGTTTCACGTGCCAATGTAACATGCAAAAGAAAGTGTTTTGTTCACAACTGCTGCTTTAACAAAAAGGTAACTTAATAGGTTCCCCAAAGATACATTCACAGCCTCCTGAATGTTTTACTTTTGTGATCAGAAATGTTGAAGTTTGACATCAGTAAAAAATATTTTAAGTTTGTTTCAACTAACCATCTCATACTTTGTGCATTGTTATGAAAAATTCAAATCCTTGAACTCTGCTTGCACCTTGTTTTTAGCAGTGGAGCATATTTTTACCCACTCCTCGATGATCAAGTTGTTGTCTCTGGTCATATACATTATAGAACTTGATTCAGTGACTTGTACTAATGACATAAAGTTACAAGAAAAGGATGGACGCTATTCAGGTTATTGTTCTTGAAGCTTGCATGAAGAATATTTTCAAGGGTTTGTCTTTAGCAGGTGATGGTGCTAATGTATCTCTTCTTCAATACGCGGATGATGTTATCTTTTTCGGAAAATGGTAGTTCCGTAATGCTTCATCCTTGGTTAAAATCCTTAAATTCTATCAAGACGCTTCTGGTTTTAAGGTTAATCTTGAAAAAGTAAAATCTATGGTATTGGTGTTTCGCATAAGGAAGTGGGAAATCTTGGTCATTTAATTAACTATGGCTTCGATTCTCTCCCCTTTTTTATATCTAGGTCTCCCCATTGGCAGAGATATGAGCAAAGCTAGTGCTTGGAAGTCTCCCTCTGTATTATCTTTCTATTTTTTGTGCCTCATTAAACGTGTTTAGCAAACTACAAAGTATTAGTAGCTGTTTCTGTTGGGGTATAAAAGACAGGAAAACGGGAGTACTTGGGTTAAATGGGGCAAAGTTTGCTCTAGTCTTGATTCCAATGGATTGGGTATTGGGTCGATTCGAGCAAAAAACCTTGGTTTGATAGGTACATGGAAGTGGCATTTCTTAACAGAGCATAACACATTATGGAGGCATGTCATTAAAGTTTTACATGGTAACTTAGGTGGTTTTGACACGATTTCATCTCATGGTTTAAAAAAGGCACTTGGCATGGGATCACTTCGAGTATCATGGCGGTCGATAACCTTGGTATCCCATTCAGTAAGTCCTTTTATATCAACGATGGTAATTGTTAGCATTAAGACGTAATGATCATATATTATGAAGTGATGGTCATTGATATGATAGGAACCTTGTAACATTGTAATAGCTTAGTATAGATTAGTATATGGGCCTTTGGACTTGAATATGTACAAGTAGGCTAGTCCATGTTATGTATAGTCCATGTTGGCTAAACCCCATCAAGCCTAAGAAGGTTTCCATCCATTATACTTATTATTAAATAACACCGTTTGTTTTTGGTGTGGGTTTCCCGCCAAAAAATACTTTGGCCTGGTGACTTTGGTACATTTTGCTCCCGAGTTTGTTCCAGCCCACTTATTTTATTTATGCATAATAATACTCCGGTCTCCTGAACCTTCCACAATCATCCATTTAAACATATCTCTCCCTTCTGATGATGCTGATGATGATCGATGTTGGCCTCAACGATGGATCTTTGTTGGTCTAACGTAGTCACAATATACCAAGATACATGATATGTTCAAAGAATTGCTTTTGAATTAATTGAAATAATAATATGTCATCAAGTTGTAAGATTACAGATTCTAAACTATATATACATTGTGAAAAGGTGCGATTGAATAGTTGTGTTGGTTCAGTAGAATCAACAGATGTGTCGCTTTCTTTTGTAACTGCTAAATGACAGTTATTCTTGAGAGTTGACTTTTTAATGTAGTTGACTTTGACTTCGGGTTTGACCTTCTAAATGGGTAGAAACGGGTAAGATTGAGATTAACCCAATATTCTCCCCCTTAATCACAATCGTCATCTCCTAGATCTTTGACTCCAATAAAGTGTCTCATTGTTAGAAATTTGATCTTCGGTAGTGCCTTTGTGAGTATGTCAGCCTTCTGATGTTCTCCTCGAATAAATTCAACTTGTAAGTCTTCTCTTTCAACGCATTCTCGTATGAAGTGGTACTTCGTATCAATGTGTTTACTTCTCCCGTGAAAAACAGGATTCTTCATTAGTTCTATAGCTGATTTGTTATCAACCAGAATAGTTACCTTTTCTTCCTTCGAGTGCTTAAGCCTGCTGAGTAGTCTTTTTAACCATAATGCTTGTGTTGCTGCTGCAGTTGCTGCAATAAATTCATATTCGCATGATGATAATGCTACTGTGGCTTGCTTCTGTGTGCTCCAGCTTATTGGTGAATCACCATAGTAGAAAATGATTCCAGTAGTTCCTTTGCCTTCTTGAGTGTTGACTCCATAGTTACTGTCGCTAAAGCCTTGTATTTTGTTTCCTCCATTATGTTTATAGGTGATACCGTAGTTCTTTGTTCCTTTAACATAACGTAGTACATGTCTAATTGCTTTCATGTGTTGCTCTTTAGGTTCTTGCATAAATCGACTAAGTAATCCAATGGAGTAACTTAAGTCGGGTCTTGTGTGAAGCAGATATCATAGACATCCAATTAAGCTTTTATATTCAGTTGAGTTGACCAATGTTCATTCAGTATTCTTTGTCAATCTTGTTCCTGGATCCATAGGTATTAGGGTTTCATTGCAGTCCGTCATTCCAACTTCCTTTAGAATCTTGGTCGCATATGCAAATTGCTTTATAGATATGTCACCTCCAGTTTGTGTGACTTCTATCCCTAGATGGTATGTTAATAATCCAAGGTCACTCATTTCGAATTTGTCTTCCATTTGAGCTTTAAATTTGTCGATCTCTTTCTTTGGTGTGCCAGTGATGATTAGATCATCTACGTAGACTCCTATAAGTAGAATTGAGTCCTTTGTGGTCTTTGTGTAGATCGCTTGTTCTAGTGCACATTTCTTGATATCTAAGGACTTCAGGGTGTTGTCCAGTTTTATGTTCCATGCACGTGGTGCTTGTCTTAGACCATATAGTGCTTTAATGAGTCTATAGACTTTTCCAGAATTCCCTTCTTGTATGAAGCCTTCCGGTTGCGAAACATAAACTTCTTCCTTTAAATCTCCATGTAGAAATGCAGATTTTACATTAAGGTGATGTACTTCCCATTTGTTATTAGCAGCAATGGCAAGTAATAATCTTATAGTTTCCATCCTTGCTACAGGTGCGAAAACTTCCTCAAAATCTATGCCATGCTCTTGAATATATCCTTTTGCTACCAGTCTTGCTTTATGCCTGACTATGTTTCCATTAGCATCTTTCTTGGTCTTGAATACCCATTTTAAGCCAATTGCTTTATGTCCTTTGGGTAAAGTGGTTAGTTCCCATGTGTTATTTCTATTGATAGAATCTAACTCGACCTTCATTGCTTCAATCCATTTTTGATCGTTTGATGCTTGCTTGTAATTCTTAGGTTCATCTTCAGCAAGTAATAATCTCTCAGTTTCGTCAAATAAATCATTCAAAGTTCTAAAACCTCTTATAGGTGTATTATCATAGTGTGAATGTCAAACTGTGGTTGATGTAGAACCACTATCACTTTGATAGGTTGATTGTATTGAATTGATTGGTGTAACTTGAGAGTTTACTCGGGATGAAATTGTAGATGGTGTGTGAAGTGTTTGTGATTGTGAGGGTGAGCTTGTTGCTGATGTTGTATAATTATCATCATCATTGTTGGGAATATCATTGTCTTCGTCATTTGGTTGGATATTTTGTTCATGGTGTTCAGTTGTGGCTTCAAGGTTTTCTATTCTGAAGTCAAACCATTCTGGTTCATTAGTGTGTTCACTCATGTAATCCTTCCAATCCCATGCTTCTTCCTCTTTAAACTTCACGTCTCTACTAAAACAAATCCTTTGTGTTGTTGGATCAAATAATCTATAAGCTTTTGATCCTTGTTCATTGCCTAAGTATACCATTTTGTTGCTTCTATCATCAAGGTTTGTTAAGCGTTGAGATGGTATCTTTGCATATGCTATGCAGCCGAAAATTCTAAGTGTTTCTAGATTTGGCTTTCTTCCTTTAATTGCTTCATATGGACTAATATCTTCTAGTGCTTTTGTAGGTACACTATTTAAGATGTATATAGCATGTCTAACAGCTTCAGCCCAAAAATCTTGTGGCATGTTAGTTGCTTTCATCATACATCGGGTTGTAGACATAATTGTTCTATTTCTTCGTTCTACTACTCCGTTTTGTTGTGGTGAATAAGGAGCGGTGAGTTGTCGTGATATGCCATTGTCTTTGCAATATTGGATGAATTCATTTGATGTGAATTCTCCTCCACGATCGGTTATAAACATCTTCAATGTTGTCCTTAACTCCTTTTCTATTGAATTCTTGTATTCCTTGAAAGTATCAAATGCTTGATCTTTCGTTTCTAAGAAATACGCCCACATGTATCTTGAATAATCATCGACTAACAAGAATATGTATTTCTTTCCAGATGGTGTTGGTGGTGTGATTGGTCCACATAAATCTCCATATACTAAGTCTAAGGGTGATGTAGATCTGGTTTTGGCTTTCTTTGGAAATGGTGCTCTACTATGTTTACCAATTAAACAAACATCACAGATTTGTGTTGTATGCTTAATGGTAGGTATTCCTTGAACTAACTCTCTTTGAGCCATAGTTTTTAATGAATCAAAGTTGAGATGTCCTAGTCTTGCGTGCCATAACCAAGTGTTATCCTTTAAGTTTGCTAGTCAGCAAACAGGTGTTCCTATTCTCAGACTTGCTTTGTACAGACGGTTTCTTTGTCAGGTGACTCTTAAGAAGATTTTGTCGTCCATGTCATAAATTCATAGTTCATTATCTTCCATTACAACTTTACAACCAATTTCGGTGAATTGACCAAGGCTCAATAAATTGCTTTTCAGGCTCGGGATGTAATAGACATGTGAAATGATTCTTTGTTTTTCATCATCACATTCTATTATGATTGAACCTTTGCCTTTGATCTCTATGTGTGATCCGTCTCCGAATTTCACTTTTCCACTAACTTTCTCATCTAAGTCTTTGAAGTGTTCTCTCACTCCTGTCATATGGTTACTAGCTCCATTGTCTAAATACCATTGACTATCCAAATTTGTCTCTTGTGTTTCTACCTCTTCGTGTAGTGAGACATTTTGGTCTTCAACTTCTTTTACAAGTGGATCTTCTAAAATTGCCATTAATAAGGTAGGTTCTAAGTCCTCCTCGACAAGGTTAGATTGCATGTTAGTGTTTGTATTGGCATAACACTTACTTGCATAATGTCCTTTCTTGTGGCATTTGTAACAAGTTACATTGCTAGGATCAAAGTTTGATCTCTTAAAGTTGTTATGAGGTTTTTCTCCCTCTTTTCTTTCTCCTTTAGGATTCTCGTGGTTTTTATTGTGTGAATATTTATGTCTTCCACTACCACGTCCCTTAAAATTCTTTCCTCTACCTTCATGTCGTGTGAACATCAATTTATCTTGAGTGTTCTCCTGTTTCCCTTTCTTAAACTTAATCCTTTCTTCATAGGTCTTAAGTCTTCCAATTGCTTCTTCTAGGGTCATAGTGTTTAGATCGGAATATTGTTCTATGGAGGCAACTATTTGCAAATACCTATCATGTACAGCATTTAGTAACTTCCTAACTAAGTTCTGATCTTTTATTGTGTGTCCTAGACTGGCGGCTTTGTTTACAAGAGTTGTGAGTTTTCCTGTAAAGGTGTCAATGGTTTCATCTTCCTTCATATGTAACAACTCAAGTTCAGATCTGAGTGTTTGAAGTCTGGCTTGTTGTACTCTTTCTTCGCCTAAGTGCCTAGTTTTCAAAGCATCCCATATTGCTTTCGGGGTTTTGTGCTTTGTTATTTGAAGTAATTGATCTTCGGGTAAGGATTGGTAAAGGTATGCAATAGCAGTTGTTTCTTTTTTCTTATCGGGTTGAGTTGTTTCAGTTGACTCAATTGTTTCCCATAACCCATTTGCTTCTAAAAGTATTTGCATTCGAATTGCCCATAGTGAGTAATTCGCGGGTTTCAATATCGGGCATTGGAATTGAGGGGTAGTATTAGGTGTACTAACCTCCTTCTTTCCACTATCTCCACCATTAGTCATTTTTAATGATAATGACTAGATAATCTCCTAAAATTCTAACACGGGGTATGTGTTAAAAAAATATAGCGCGCTTCTAATGTTTTGTGTCTATTATGACAATCAAAACCTATAGGATTAGTTATAATATAAACTATCCTCGGAGATTAAAAAAAATTCAAAGTGAATAAGCGAAAGGTTAATTACTCCTTAAAAGTTATTCCTAATTATAATAAGCAGCGTAAATACACTAGGTTATTATAATAAAAATATGATAAGTATACTTAAGGGTATTATGTAGTAACTTATCAAAAAATAAAAGTAAACTATACTAATAATAAATAAAGTTTAAATAAAGGGTGGATATAAAAAAATTCGAAACCTGGGGGGGTTAAATGGAACCCGTAGCCCTTTTGTTGGTTCGATTGTTGCCCTGGCGTTTATTTGATGCGCCTCTTTCTTTCTTTGTTATCTTTTTGAGAGATAAAAGTCTCTGCCTCTTTCTTTTAGGTGAGACCGTTAATCTGCTATGCTTCTGATGGTTGACCGCCGGATATTTGGCTTTTGGTTAACCTTCTTCTTCACGGGTATTCGGTGTTCTCGTTTATTCGAGCGCCGGTTAATCCTTCTCGGATTTGTTCTTCCGTGTAAAAATTGAATCAAGATGATTCAAGAATAAAGGGAATTTGATTCTGGATGCAACAGGTGTGTTTGTTCCTTTTGTTGAATCAATTTATTTCCCTTTCTGATGACTATCGTGTTACTCGATGGTAATGGGTTTTTGTTTTTGAATCGATATAAGGTTTTGTTTGATGAAAAATCAAAACCTTTTTGTTCCCTTATGATGTTTTCTACTCTCGGTAAAGTAAATCCGAATGAAAAAATTTTTGCAAAATAATTGAAAATTACCTTTTCTTAGTTGCCGGTAATTATTTACGAGGCGACTATGAATTAAGGATGGTTTTCGGAATCACAAAAATGATTATTGGTTTTGATTTGTGGTTCGAATAATAATTTGCAGAAAAAAATTACCGATTTCTGGGAATTTGTTCTTCTTCGATTCAGGGCAAAATAAACCCTTGGTATATGATGATTTGTTTAAATGAATCCAAACCGCTCTGATACCAATTGTTGGCCTCAACGATGAATCTTTGTTGGTCTAACGTAGTCACAATATACCAAGATACACGATATGTTCAAAGAATTGCTTTTGAATTAATTGAAATAATAATATGTCATCAAGTTGTAAGATTACAGATTCTAAACTATATATACATAGTGAAAAGGTGTGATTGAATAGTTGTGTTGGTTCAGTAGAATCAACAGATGTGTCGCTTCCTTTTGTAACTGCTAAATGACAATTATTCTTGAGAGTTGACTTTTTAATGTAGTTGACTTTGACTTCGGGTTTAACCTTCTAAATGGGTAGAAACGGGTAAGATTGAGATTAACCCAATAATCGAATGATGTGAAAGGAAAACCAAAAGACGATGATAAATCGCAGGTTTGATATTTATAAGAATTAGGGTTTTGTATTAATTTTGGGATTTTTGTGAAATGGGGGTTTCATTTAAATTTAAGAGTTTTTTTTTTTATTTTTTTTTTATTTTTTTATTATTTTTTTTTTATGAAATTAGATGTGTTTGGGATTGGGATTTCGTAGCTGATTATCTAATTATTGGGGGTGTTTGCCTCATCTTATTTATCAGGCTTATGGTGTTATTGGGTTTTCAGGTGTTGGAAGTTGGACAGCTGATGTGCGGGTATGGTTTTCTGAATTTTTTCTAAAAAATAGTTATTCTCAACTTTACGGTTTTCATTATGTTTGTGTTTTTTATGAATTTGATATGTTGCAAATTAGGATTAGGGTTAAAAAGTTTTAAACCTTTAAATTCTATTGAAAAGTTCACAACCTTAGCGTGCTGCCCAAATATCAGGATAGCAGGATAGGAAACTGAATATTGAGAGAGATAGTGTACTATGGGATTAACTGAACGGTATTATATTGAATACAGGAAATTAGGGAAGACACCGGCATTCCTTATTTGGTTAGCTTGGTTAGTATAAGTTTTTTTGATTATGAAATTAATCCGTTGAATATTTTTTATGTTTTGCCCTTGATCTACGCTGTCGTATCTGCCTTTATACTCTTTAACCGATTAAGGGTTAGTGTGTTTAAAAAGTATAAAGTTTAGTGTTTTGTATTCTTTGCCTTTTTGGTCATGATAATTGATGAGTGTGTAAATACTCATCATTTCTGTTACATTTAAACTGCAAAAACATATAAAAACACACAGGAATGCCTTAAAATACATAAAATATCCCTGGATTGTGTTTTTATGCAAAAGGATTGAAAAACTGATGAAAAACAAAACATTTCACATAATTTACAGTTTCAGTCCCTGAACTTTGAAAAATTGGCAAAACTAGTCCCTGGTAAATCAAAACTTGTACAAATGTCATAAAAGGTCCTTGGGATTCATAAGTTGTAACAAATAGTCCTTTAAAGTCTAAAATCATATATTTACAACTTTGGTCCCTAAACTTTGAAAAGTGTCAAAATTAGTCCCTAAGGTTTTAAAAATAAGAAAATAATAAAAATAAACCTTATACTATTCTAAATTGACAAAATTGGTCCTTATGATAACATTTGAGAAGTTACAAAATAAACCCTTCAAAAAAATCAGAAAATTACAGGTTTGGTCCCTGGAGTTTGTGGAATTGGCAGAAAAGGTCCCCGGAAATATTAAAATGGAAAATATACATTTATGGTCCTTGGGGTATTCAAGTATGGCATGTATGGTCCCTTGAATGAAGTTTGAAAAGTTGTCACAGCAGGTCCCTTAACTTTGGCCGAATTACATTTTTGGTCCTTGTTAGTTACAAATACCAACCGGACCCTTTGTAAATATAAAACCCAAAACCAAAAAAAAAAAACTAGCCTAGCCCACCACCCTTTTATTTTCCTTGGGCCTGTTTTATTTCCCAGCCCACCAAAACCAACCCAATGCACCCTTTTAAATAAAACGGGATTTGACCCGTTGACCCTTCTTCCCCAATACCACCACCACTGTACCACCCCCTCTCCTCAGCCTGCAACCCAATACCAGGGTGGTATCACCACCTCATCCTCCCCAGCTGGCTACTACACCTCACCCCCTCATCATTTCATCCCACTTTGCATTTAATGCATCCCAACCTTCAGCCAAACACTGTTCCACTCACAACCTCTGAAAATGTGGAATTCTTGCCCCAAACTCCACAAAACCCATGTTACTTGTCCCCTTCAACCTCCACAACATCCCAAACTTCTTTAATTGAACTGAAACAACCTCAAGCAACCTATGTAACTTTTGGCGCCAAAATTGATTTAAACGGCTTGGATAGATTTGACTCATCCAACGGTTGATTTTATTGATGGGAAATGCTCAGGATCACATGGGGAGTCCAAAAGTCTATAAAGATTGAAGAAAGAAGCATTGTGGAGAGTACCTAGTTTAATTGTAATTTTAGTTTTAAATCGTTTTTATGCTCTTTCAATTACCAGTGTATTTTTAGCTTTCAAAGTACTTTAATTATCATCCTCAGTGTGTAAGAAATATTTTTCAAGTATCAATTTCAATACAAAGTTCTATGTTCAGTTTATGCCAAATCGTATCAATTTCCATGTTTATTTAAATATTGTTAGTTGTTGTTGTTTGTGGACTTTCTAGGTTCATATAAGCTCCCAGATAGCTTATCCAAGCTATTAGTAACATAAAATTCAGTTTATAGTTAAAAAGCAAAAAGAAATAAAAAATAAAAAATATATATATATATATATATATAAAATAGATAAAAATACAAAAATCAGTTGAAGTAATCAAGGAAGCTAAAGCATGGTGAATTCTGGATGGATATGGGTTAGTGATCCTGAGGAGGATCTATAGGAGTGTTCTTGGTCCTTGTTTCTTGATCTCAGCTGGATTGCTATCAATTGTAAGGCATTTTGACCATTTTTCTTATTTACTTAATAAGTTGAAATTAGCTGTTTCTATCTGTTCTTATAGGCTCCATTTGTGTTAAATAATCATAATATTACTTAATAAATAGGTCTTGTTAGTTGGAATTAACTTGTGCTAAAAATATTGTTTCACAGTCAAAATATCAAATTAGTACTCTTAGTCTTTCATGCTTGGTTATATACTGGATTATGCTCAGTTAGTCTTATTTTATGATGATATGATTAATTGAATCAGTGTTGTGGATTGTATAAGTAATTTGCTTTGATCATTTTGATTTAACAGGTTTAAAGGAGTGTTTGGTTTAGCTAAATTCTTGTTCTCTAGTTATATTGTTGCTATGTATTTGACTCATACATGTTAGTTTGGGTCTAATATAGTCAAAGAAACAAAGAAATCAGGGTCTAGATAAGTAAAAGTAAAAAATCACTTGGATCTTTAACCTACTGTCACTGTTTAGAAATTTGCATGCCAAATCTTGTTTACATGTTAAAAATTTGTTAGAGAAGCTTGTTATAACTTTATTTCATCTTAGTATAACATAATCAATTCATAAATCTAGCTCAAAAGTGGTAAAAGTCAACTTGGATCATTATTGTTAAAAGTCAAAAATTACCTTGACAGTTAAAATGGCCAATATTACTTGAACTTTATAGACCTGAGTATTGAGCTTGAGCTTGTCACCTTTTGGGAAAAGCTTGTGTCCCAGCTTGTCTAGTTAAGGGTATTTTTGTCCAATTTTTACTATTTTATTTGTGGACCCCACAACTGCTTAAACACACTTGCAGGGCAAGTGTGTGTTCTGTCTCAGCAGACCATAGCTCACCCACCACCTTTGGTGGTGTTTTGTGGTTAACCCAGTGGGTCCCACACCCCATAATTAGGCTTTTACAACCCCCCTCCTACCAGGCTTGAACCTTTGACCCTTTCGCTGACCTGTACATCAGTGGATCCCACTTAATTTGGCCTCTTAAATCTGTCCCAAGTCTGTCTCAGATTCAAAATAAGCAAGTGCTTATTTTGGATTCCTAGCTTATTTGGCCAACTTATTTAAGTGACCCTTGCTTAATATCATCCACACAACTCATTTGTACCAGGTTTTACCTTGTGGACCCCACACAAGCTCAGTTGAGCTTATTTCTTAGCAAAGTCAATAAAAGTCAACTGTTTTGAGTAATAAGCATTCTTAGTGCTTATTCTGTGTCTATAAATTATTTTCCTTTATTAAAGTTTCTTATTTTAAGTATTTAATTAGTTTTGTAAAAGAAAAACAAGAAAAAACCAAACTTAATTATAGTGATAGCTTCTATTTAATAGAAATTATCTATTTAATTTTCCTTTTAGCTTATTTATAAGCACTTCTGCTATTTTATATTTTTATTAAATCTCTTATATATTAAAGTAGTTTTATAAATTTTTCCAGAATTTTCCTTTGTCATTTAGTATTATTTAGAATTAATATTAGTTAAATTAATAATTAAATAATAAATAAGAATTAAATCGCATAATTATATTTTCTAAAGTACCACATAGTTTTTATAATTTTTATAGCTTTTATATAAGGTAAAGTAATTTTATAAATTTTTCTAGAATTTATATTGTTCATTTTCTATTTTTAATAATATAATTAGTTTAATTGATAAATAATTAAATAATAGAATAATAATTAGTAAATTAAATTAAAAATACATAAAATAAAGTTTTTTATAATTTTTTAGGATTCCCATGATGGTTAATTAGATATATAAAATTTTTCGTAATTATCTAAGTCTTTTTAGTATTTATAAATAATTTAAATCAATATAATTAGTTAAATAAATTAAATAATAATTAATTAATAATAAATAGATAAATTGTGTGAAAAATATAATTTTAGTTTTATAATAAGTTTTATAATATTTTAGATTTTTAGAAATTTTAATTTTAATTTTCTAGACTTATTTTACATTTTCCTAATTATTAGTTAATTATTAAGTAATTAATTATAGTTATTAAATAAAAATAATTAATTAAATAGTTTTTAATTATAAAATAAATATTTTAAATTTATTTAATTTGCATTTAAGCCCCTAAGGCTTGTAAAATCCTACTATAAGTTAAAGTTGTTTTTGTTTACGTTTAATTAATAAACGTTTACGTTTTCCAGTCCCTTTTTCACTTGTACGTATCTGATTTCACGTATTGATTGATATAGCTTATTAAAGCTATTCACTCTTATTTTTTCAGTAGTACAATCACTTAAACCCTTTTCCTATTCAATTCACCTGATCTCGAAGTCGTTTTATTTCAGATTTCACATCTCGTTGGGATCTAACGATCCAGGGTAACACTAAACTCACCGGAGTATTGGTTTAGGCTGTCTGACTTGTTAACCATAACTTGGTTGATATTATCTGACTGTTTAAGGCCAATCAAAATTTGGCGCCGCTGCCGGGGAGGTGTGCTGCGTATTATGACTTTTTGAAATATCTGTGAGTTTGAATTATCACACTTTGTTATATATCATCTTTTTATCTATATTTCTTTTCTATTTCTATTTTTAGTTTCCCGTCACTCTAAGTATTCTTAGAGTCGTCTCTAGTGCAAGCGCACTCGTTCTTCTAGGTCAACAAGCCCTTTACGTGAGCTTGTCAGAATTCCTCGAAGACGCCGTAGACGTTCTGCCCCAACAGCCGTATCTGAGGAACGTGCTGTTTCACCTAAGAAAGTTATCATGGCAGATGACCGTCCGATGAATGAGCTTCTCCAAGCACCCATTGAGGGTTACAGAGACGCTATTGTTGTCCCAGCCATTGTGGCTGAATACTTTGAGCTCAAAACCGGGTTACTAAATCTAGTAAACTCAAGCCAATTTTATGGTTTTGAGAGGGATGATCCCCATGCTCATATTCGATGGTTTAATAAAATTACTTCTACCATCAAATACAAGAACGTCCCTTCCGAAGCAGTCAAACTTCTTCTTTTCCCATTTTCTCTTGAGGGAGCAGCCCGGATTTGGCTAGAAAAACAACCTCCTCGTTCAATAAACTCATGGGAAGATTTAGTTACCAAATTTGTAAACGAATTTTTTCCCCCGTCCAGAACGACAAGTCTTAAAAATGAAATCATCAAATTTACTCAAAGGTTTGATGAATCGTTTGGTGACGCATGGGATCGTTTCAAAGAATTGCTTCGTCGATGTCCTCATCATGGTTTCACTAAATTGATGCAAATTGACACGTTTTATAATGGTGTGAGTCAATCTGACCAAGATTCTCTCAATGCCTCCGCGGGAGGTAATTTTTTGAGCAAAACCACAAAAGAAGCTTTAGAAATCATTGAAAATAAGTCCAAGGTCCGCACTACACGTACAAAACCATATAACTCCCAAGTGAGTGCTGGTCCTTCTACTTCATCACCCGTGAGTACTTCTAGCACCGATGCTAAGATAGATAAACTCACGGACGCCATTCAAGCTTTGGTTCTCTCAAACCAGAAAAAAGTCACTTTCACACAAAACCCTTCACATGCTGAAGTAAAAAAAGTGGAAGTTTGTGTCACTTGTGGTGGCCCACATGCTTACTACAATTGTACTGCCACCGATGGTAGTCCTTTTGAAGCCAATGCCTTAGCCGGAACTACAAATCAGGGAGGTAATCAATACCGTCCTCCAATTGAACCAAGTTACCGTGCTAACACACATATGGGACCACCCGGGTTTAACCAAAACCCAAATTTGCAAAACAGAAACCAGAATCAACCACGAATGAACCAAGGTTATCAAAACCAAGGGAATTTCAATCCTGGACAGAATCAAGGTTTCCACAATCAAGGAAACTTTAACAGAAACAATTTCAACCCCGGAAATCATTTTCGGGGAAATGGTAACCCAAATCAGGGAAATTTTCAGCCACAACAAGGTTATAATCAAAATAACCGTGTCCAAAATTTTCCCAACCAAACACAAGCCATTCTCCCAGCTCCACAACCATCATCAGATGAGTTGTTAAAGTAGTTCATGAAAACTCAAGAAGAGACAAACAGGTTGTTGGTCAGCCAGATTTATGAAATTAAGAAATCTTTAAATGAACAACCCTCGGGCTATGGAAAACTTCCGAGCAACACGATCGCAAACCTGAGGGGCGATGCAAAGGCGATCACGACCAGGAGCGGAGTTTCATATGATGGACCTACTGTTCCCACTACCCCTTCTTCTTCTTCTCCCAAGGTAGTGGAAAATAACGTCGAGGTAAATAAGGACGAATACTTCCTACTCATAAGGGAGGTACCCAAGACGTCCCACCTCATGTTGTCCCGAAACCCAAACCAAAACCTAGAGTTGTTTTTTAACCAAATGATATTCCAGTTGAAACACCTCAGTCCAAACCTTCTACCTCTTCTATTCCTTACCCCTCACGCTTGAGTGAACAAAAGCTCCGTGAAAAAGCTAGTCACCAGATGGATAAATTCTTTCAAATCTTCCAAGATTTGCATTTTGACATTAGCTTTGCGGATGCTATTATTCTGATGCCCAAATTTGCATCGACAATCAAACACTTGTTAAGCAACAAGGAGAAACTGTTTGAAATGGCAAAGACTCCCTTGAATGAGAACTGCTCAGCAGTTCTTTTAAAGAAGCTTCCCGAGAAGCTGGGAGATCCTGGAAAATTTCTAATACCATGTGTATTTCCAGGAATGGTTGATTGCTATGCCTTGGCCGATCTTGGTGCAAGTATCAACCTAATGCCATACTCAGTTTGGAAGAAACTTTCTCTTCCTGATCTTACTCCTACCTGCATGACTTTAGAGCTTGCAGACCGATCAATATCTCGTCCTCTCGGCATTGCCGAGGACGTGTTTGTGAAGGTAGGAGAATTTCATCTCCCCGCTGACTTTGTAGTGGTTGATTTCGATGCTGATCAAAGGGTCCCTCTCATTGTTGGGAGGGGGGAACGGGCCGTGCTCTTATCGATGTATTTGAGCAAGAAATCACTCTTCGTATGGGTAAAGAAGCTGTTACATTTAACCTCGATCAAACCTCGAGGTACTCCTCCAATTATGATTCTGAAGCAGTTAATCAAATAGATATCATAGACATTGCTTCGGAGGAGTGTTCTCAAGAGTTTCTTGGTTATTCTCATAATTCTGTGAGTGGGGATGCCACTCCATCATCTGAACCTATCATTTCCGACTCTTCCCCTTCTCTCACTCCGTTTGAGGGAAGTGATTTTCGTTTGGAAGAGGTCGAGGCTTTTCTTAAAAGTGATTCAGTTCCATCGGGAATTGATAACACTGAGATTGATCTGGAGGGAGATATTCTTCTCCTTGAGAGATTGCTAAATCAAGACAATTCTCCTCCACTCCCTCCCGTACAACTTCATAATCAGGAAATCAAATATGTTGAGGAAACTGATGATTTTCCTGAGGTCGAACTCAAGGACTTACCTCCTCATCTTGAATACGCATTCTTGGAGGGTGATGATAAATTACCCGTCATTATTGCTAAAGGTTTAAGTGTTGAGGAGAAGATTGCTCTCATAAAGGTCTTGAAGTCAAACAAGCAAGTAATTGCTTGGAAACTCTCTGATATTAAGGGTATTAACCCAGATTTTTGTACACACAAAATCTTGATGGAGGATGACTTCAAGCCTGCAGTGCAACATCAAAGAAGGGTGAATCCAAAAATCCATGATGTGATTAAACAAGAGGTTCTTAAACTTCTTGATGCAGGATTGATTTACCCTATCTCTGACAGTCCATGGGTTAGTCCCATTCATTGCGTCCCAAAAAAGGGTGGCATTACTGTTGTCACTAATGAGGAAAATGAGTTGATTCCAACTCGGCTGGTTACCGGATGGCGTGTTTGCATTGACTATCGTAAGTTAAATGACGCCACTCGCAAAGACCACTTTCCGCTGCCCTTTATGGACCAGATGCTTGAGAGATTAGCAGGAAACGAGTACTATTGTTTCCTTGATGGTTTCTCAGGATACTTTCAAATCCCCATTGATCCATCGGATCAAGAAAGACTACCTTTACATGCCCTTATGGAACCTTTGCTTATAAACGTATGCCTTTTGGCTTATGTAATGCTCCAGGTACGTTCCAGAGGTGCATGATGGCCATATTTACCGACATGATCGGTAAAACCATGGAGGTCTTTATGGATGACTTCTCGGTCATTGAGGATTCATTCCAAACATGTCTCACCAATTTAGAAATGATGTTGAAAAGGTGTAAAGACACCAATCTATGTCTAAATTGGGAAAAGAGTCACTTTATGGTCAAAGAGGGCATTGTCCTCGGCCATAAGATTTCCAAGAATGGGATTGAGGTTGACAGAGCTAAGGTTGATGTCATTGCAAAACTGCCTCACCCTACTACCGCCAAAGGCATTAGGAGTTTCTTGGGTCATGCCGGTTTCTATCGTAGATTCATACAAGATTTTTCTAAAATCTCACGGCCTATGACTCATCTCCTTGAAAAGGATACTCCTTTTATCTTCTCACCAGAGTGCATCGAAGCTTTTGAAACATTGAAGAAAAAGCTTACTGAGGCACCCATTCTTGTTGCCCCCGACTGGGATTTACCCTTCGAGCTTATGTGCGATGCAAGTGATTTTGCTATCGGTGCAGTCTTGGGGCAACGCAAAACGAAACGCTTTCAGCCTATCCACTACGCAAGCAAAACTATGAACGAAGCTCAAACTCATTACACCACTACAGAAAAAGAATTATTAGCTGTGGTGTATGCTTTTGAGAAATTTCGGACATACTTAATCTTGACTAAAAGAGTAGTGTATACGGATCACTCGGCTCTTAAATATCTATTTGCAAAACAAGATGCAAAGCCGAGATTGCTCCGTTGGGTTCTCCTCCTCCAGGAATTTGATATCACTATTCGTGATAAAAAAGGAGCTGAGAACCTGGCTGCTGATCGTTTGTCCCGATTAGAGAACCCTCATCAAGATGTGTATGAGAAAAAGGAAATAAATGAAACATTTCCTCTCGAAACACTCAATGCGGTTGCTTTTCGCGGAGATTCTACTACCCCATGGTTTGCCGATTTCGCAAACTACCATGCGGGTAACTTTGTTGTGAAAGGGATGTCAACCCAACAGAAGAATAAATTCTTTAAGGATGTTAAACATTACATCTGGGATGACCCTTACTTATTCAAAATCTGTGCGGATCAAGTCATCCGACGGTGTGTATATGGACAGGAAGCCACTGAAATTCTTAAGGCTTGCCATGCTGGACCCACTGGGGGACATCATAGTCCTAATTACACCGCCAAAAAGGTGTTTGATTCCGGATTCTTCTGGCCCACAATTTATAAAGATGCCCAGGATCTCATTAAAACCTGTGACGCTTGTCAGCGTTATGGAAACATTTCACAAAGAAATGAGATGCCACAAAATGCTATTCAAGTATGTGAAATATTTGATATCTGGGGCATTGACTTTATGGGGCCATTTCCATCATCCAGAGGAAACAAGTACATACTTGTGGCAGTTGATTATTTATCAAAGTGGGTTGAAGCAAAAGCTTTACCCACAAATGATGCCCGAGTTGTAGTGAAATTCCTGAAATCTCTTTTTGCCCGTTTTGGAACCCCACGTGCTATTATAAGTGATCGTGGTACGCATTTCTGCAATGACAAATTTGATAAAGTCATGCAAAAGTATGGTGTAACCCACCGTCTTTCTACTGCGTATCACCCACAAACAAGTGGGCAAGTGGAGGTTTCAAATCGTGGTATCAAAAGGATACTTAAGAGGACTGTTGGTGAAAACCGTGCTGCCTGGTCGGATAAATTAGATGACGCACTATGGGCCTTTCATACAGCTTATAAAACACCCATTGGGTGTACACCTTACAAGCTTGTGTACGGAAAGACATGTCATTTACCGATGGAACTTGAGCACAAAGCCTACTGGGCTTTGAAACATGCCAACTTTGACCTCAAAACTGCGGGTGATCACAGAAAAGTTCAAATGAATGAATTAAATGAACTACGTGATCAGGCTTACGAGAACTCTTTAATCTATAAAGAAAAAACAAAGAGAATTCATGACTCAAAAATAAAGAACCGCGTTTTTAACGTTGGTGATCGAGTACTTCTCTTTAACTCTAGATTAAAGATCTTCTCGGGTAAATTAAAAACCCGTTGGACTGGTCCATTTACTATCACTAAAGTTTATCCATATGGTACCGCTGAGTTATCTCAAAATGAAGGTCCATGTTTTAAAGTAAATGGCCATCGTGTGAAACACTACTTTGGAGAGGACTTCCCAAACATGGTTGTCCCGGATCTCCAAACTTTCCCCAAGGACAATTAAATTCGGGGTCGAGTCAAGCTAGCGACTCGGGAATCAAAAACAAGCTACCTCATGGACAAATCAATTCGAGGTCGAGTCAAGCTAGTGACTCGGTAATCAAAAGCGTAGCAATATGGGTTTTCACTCATATTTCTGATTTCTTTCTCTTTTCTACCACCCTAGTGTGGGGGAGATGCCCCACATGTTGTATATATGTATATATCTTGAAAAAAAAAAAAAAAAAAGAAAAGAAAAAAGTGAGTTTGTATGTAAATAGCCTAAAATAAAGGTTATTAATATTTCCTTCTTACGTTCTAAGTATCGGTTTAACACCCGGTGTTTTGAATATTGAGGGCAATATTCATTTCTAAGTGTGGGGGGGGGGGGGGGGGGGGGGATTCTCACGAATTCAAACACATGTTCCATCAAGCACCCTCATTTGATCAAAATTTAAAGTTTTTTCACACTTAGAAATGCAATAAATGGTATCAATCCTCCATGTCTAACCCACAACAGGATTGGCTAGTCCAGGAGCAAACGGCTCTTGGCAAAGACATCTCAAAACCGTTGATGGCTTGCAATTTGCCAAAAATTGTGTGGTTCCTCAACTCCCCATTATCCTCAAAAGCTAATGAGTTGGCTAGCCCGCAAGATTATGGCTTGTGGTAAAGGCCGTAGAAAATCCATAATTGGTAATCAGCTCACCAAGATGTTGACTATTCCATCAAGAGTTGGCTAGTCCAGAAGCAAACGGCTTTTGGTAAAGACAAATCAAATCCGTTGACAGCTGGTGGTTTGCTAAAAATCACACGGTTATCAGGTGTGCCACAGTTCTTACACCTGGCTACTCCAGAAGTGATGGCTTTTGGTAAAGAATAAAAATCCATTAATTTTTTCTCAAATAGATTGCTAGGGACTAGCAATAGTTTAGTGTGAGGGATTGATGAGTGTGTAAATACTCATCATTTCTGTTACATTTAAACTGCAAAAACATATAAAAACACACAGGAATGCCTTAAAATACATAAAATATCCCTGGATTTTGTTTTTATGCAAAAGGATTGAAAAACTGATGAAAAACAAAACATTTCACATAATTTACAGTTTCAGTCCCTGAACTTTGAAAAATTGGCAAAACTAGTCCCTGGTAAATCAAAACTTGTACAAATGTCATAAAAGGTCCTTGCGATTCATAAGTTGTAAGAAATAGTCCTTTAAAGTTTAAAATCATATATTTACAACTTTGGTCCCTAAACTTTGAAAAGTGTCAAAATTAGTCCCTAAGGTTTTAAAAATAAGAAAATAATAAAAATAAACATTATACTATTCTAAATTGACAAAATTGGTCCTTATGATAACATTTGAGAAGTTACAAAATAAACCCTTCAAAAAAATCAGAAAATTACAGGTTTGGTCCCAGGAGTTTGTGGAATTGGCAGAAAAGGTCCCCGGAAATATTAAAATGGAAAATATACATTTATGGTCCTTGGGGTATTCAAGTATGGGATGTATGGTCCCTTGAATGAAGTTTGAAAAGTTGTCACAGCAGGTCCCTTAACTTTGGCCGAATTACATTTTTGGTCCTTGTTAGTTACACATACCAACCGGACCCTTTGTAAATATAAAACCCAAAACCAAAAAAAAAAAACTAGCCTAGCCCACCACCCTTTTATTTTCCTTGGGCCTGTTTTATTTCCCAACCCACCAAAACCAACCCAACGCACCCTTTTAAATAAAACGGGGTTTGACCCGTTGACCCTTCTTCCCCAATACCACCACCACTGTACCACCCCCTCTCCTCAGCCTGCAACCCAATACCAGGGTGGTATCACCACCTCATCCTCCCCAGCTGGCTACTACACCTCACCCCCTCATCATTTCATCTCACTTTGCATTTAATGCATCCCAACCTTCAGCCAAACACTGTTCCACTCACAACCTCTGAAAATGTGGAATTCTTGCCCCAAACTCCACAAAACCCATGTTACTTGTCCCCTTCAACCTCCACAACATCCCAAACTTCTTTAATTGAACTGAAACAACCTCAAGCAACCTATGTGACTTTTGGCGCCAAAATTGATTTAAACGGCTTGGATAGATTTGACTCATCCAACGGTTGATTTTATTGATGGGAAATGCTCAGGATCACATGGGGAGTCCAAAAGTCTATAAAGATTGAAGAAAGAAGCATTGTGGAGAGTACCTAGTTTAATTGTAATTTTAGTTTTAAATCGTTTTTATGCTCTTTCAATTACCAGTGTATTTTTAGCTTTCAAAGTACTTTAATTATCATCCTCAGTGTGTAAGAAATATTTTTCAAGTATCAATTTCAATATAAAGTTCTATGTTCAGTTTATGCCAAATCGTATCAATTTCCATGTTTATTTAAATATTGTTAGTTGTTGTTGTTTGTGGACTTTCTAGGTTCATATAAGCTCCCAGATAGCTTATCCAAGCTATTAGTAACATAAAATTCAGTTTATAGTTAAAAAGCAAAAAGAAATCAAAAATAAAAAAATATATATATAAAATAGATAAAAATACAAAAATCAGTTGAAGTAATCAAGGAAGCTAAAGCATGGTGAATTCTGGATGGATATGGGTTAGTGATCCTGAGGAGGATCTATAGGAGTGTTCTTGGTCCTTGTTTCTTGATCTCAGCTGGATTGCTATCAATTGTAAGGCATTTTGACCATTTTTCTTATTTACTTAATAAGTTGAAATTAGCTGTTTCTATTTGTTCTTATAGGCTCCATTTGTGTTAAATAATCATAATATTACTTAATAAATAGGTCTTGTTAGTTGGAATTAACTTGTGCTAAAAATATTGTTTCACAGTCAAAATATCAAATTAGTACTCTTAGTCTTTCATGCTTGGTTATATACTGGATTATGCTCAGTTAGTCTTATTTTATGATGATATGATTAATTGAATCAGTGTTGTGGATTGTATAAGTAATTTGCTTTGATCATTTTGATTTCCCAGGTTTAAAGGAGTGTTTGGTTTAGCTAAATTCTTGTTCTCTAGTTATATTGTTGCTATGTATTTGACTCATACATGTTAGTTTGGGTCTAATACAGTCAAAGAAACAAAGAAATCAGGGTCTAGATAAGTAAAAGTAAAAAATCACTTGGATCTTTAACCTACTGTCACTGTTTAGAAATTTGCATGCCAAATCTTGTTTACATGTTAAAAATTTGTTAGAGAAGCTTGTTATAACTTTATTTCATCTTACAATAACATAATCAGTTCATAAATCTAGCTCAAAAGTGGTAAAAGTCAACTTGGATCATTATTGTTAAAAGTCAAAAATTACCTTGACAGTTAAAATGGCCAATATTACTTGAACTTTATAGACCTGAGTATTGAGCTTGAGCTTGTCACCATTTGGGAAAAGCTTGTGTCCCAGCTTGTCTAGTTAAGGGCATTTTTGTCCAATTTTTACTATTTTATTTGTGGACCCCACAACTGCTTAAACACACTTGCAGGGCAAGTGTGTGTTCTGTCTCAGCAGACCATAGCTCACCCACCACCTTTGGTGGTGTTTTGTGGTTAACCCAGTGGGTCCCACACCCCATAATTAGGCTTTTACAACCCCCCTCCTACCAGGCTTGAACCCTTGACCCTTTGGCTGACCTGTACATCAGTGGACCCCACTTAATTTGGCCTCTTAAATCTGTCCCAAGTCTGTCTCAGATTCAAAATAAGCAAGTGCTTATTTTGGATTCCTAGCTTATTTGGCCAACTTATTTAAGTGACTCTTGCTTAATATCATCCACACAACTCATTTGTACAAGGTTTTACCTTGTGGACCCCACACAAGCTCAGTTGAGCTTATTTCTTAGCAAAGTCAATAAAAGTCAACTGTTTTGAGTAATAAGCATTCTTAGTGCTTATTCTGTGTCTATAAATTATTTTCCTTTATTAAAGTTTCATATTTTAAGTATTTAATTAGTTTTGTAAAAGAAAAACAAGAAAAAACCAAACTTAATTATAGTGATAGCTTCTATTTAATAGAAATTATCTATTTAATTTTCCTTTTAGCTTATTTATAAGCACTTCTGCTATTTTATTTTTTTATTAAATCTCTTATATATTAAAGTAGTTTTATAAATTTTTCCAGAATTTTCCTTTGTCATTTAGTATTATTTAGAATTAATATTAGTTAAATTAATAATTAATTAATAAATAAGAATTAAATAGCATAATTATATTTTCTAAAGTACCACATAGTTTTTATAATTTTTATAGCTTTTATATAAGGTAAAGTAATTTTATAAATTTTTCTAGAATTTATATTGTTCATTTTCTATTTTTAATAATATAATTAGTTTAATTGATAAATAATTAAATAATAGAATAATAATTAGTAAATTAAATTAAAAATACATAAAAAAAAGTTTTTTTATAATTTTTTAGGATTCCCATGATGGTTAATTAGATATATAAAATTTTTCATAATTATCTAAGTCTTTTTAGTATTTATAAATAATTTAAATCAATATAATTAGTTAAATAAATTAAATAATAATTAATTAATAATAAATAGATAAATTGTGTGAAAAATATAATTTTAGTTTTAAAATAAGTTTTATAATATTTTAGATTTTTAGAAATTTTAATTTTAATTTTCTAGACTTATTTTACATTTTCCTAATTATTAGTTAATTATTAAGTAATTAATTATAGTTATTAAATAAAAATAATTAATTAAATAGTTTTTAATTATAAAATAAATATTTTAAATTTATTTAATTTGCATTTAAGCTCCTAAGGATTGTAAAATCCTACTATAAGTTAAAGTTGTTTTTGTTTACGTTTAATTAATAAACGTTTACGTTTTTCAGTCCCTTTTTCACTTGTACGTATCTGATTTCACGTATTGATTGATATAGCTTATTAAAGCTATTCACTCTTATTTTTTCAGTAGTACAATCACTTAAACCCTTTTTCTGTTCAATTCACCTGATCTCGAAGTCGTTTTATTTCAGATTTCACATCTCGTTGGGATCTAACGATCCGGGGAAACACTAAACTCACCGGAGTATTGGTTTAGGCTGTCTGACTTGTTAACCATAACTTGGTTGATATTATCTGACTGTTTAAGGCCAATCAATAATTTATAATTGCCTTTTTCTAATCTTTATGTACAACAACTGCTTGATGATATCACTAAACAAAGAGCAAACCTTTTGTTCTTTTGGTATATCGTTATATCGATAACACATAGATGAAAATTTTCATGCCTTGAAAAGCATTTTAGTAAGATGGAAACCGTGATAAGGAGTCTGAAATAAAGGATTGTAGTAAAGCCTTTTCTTAATCGGTGCCAACATTTACTTATAGTCTATACTTATATCGTTTTACTTTTTCTGTTTGAATAATATGGTGTATGTTCATTTTGCAGGCTATTGTCAACAAGAGGTTGCAGACAAATCGTGTTGACGGATAATGGACAGGTTGCTCAGGTGATTTTATAAAATACATGTTATATTTGTCTGCTTCTTTATGAAAAGCTTCCCGACCGGTGAAATCTGTAACTGTTTAATCTTCGTAAGATATTCTTAATTTGGGTTCGTTTATATATAAATTTGATAAGTAACGATGTTTGGCAGGATAAATGAGTTTGTGCAAAATTGGTTCGGTTACCCGCTTCATACCAACAAGCGCTTATGTTGACATAAATTAATAATGTCTAAAAACATTGTTAACATATTAAAAATGTCTCTATGTTTTGATAATTACAAAGCATAAACTCTTTAATCTAAAACTTATGACGTAAACAAGTTTTTAGTGCTTAACATTTGTCTTTACATCCAAATCACTTAAGGTATGAATAAACAAAGTGTTTATTGCATTCTATGATCAAAGGGGTATTTAATTAACTAATACAAAGTTTATTTAATTATATAATCTTATTATATATTTTTGAAAAACACTTTTGGTAATAAGGAAAAATGTTTTAATCATACTAAATATATGATTTCAAATATTTAACCAAAATCAGTTAGTTTTTCACCAAATAAACTTTCCCCACTAAAAGACAGAAAATCTGGCCGTTTCAGTAGGGCGGCCCCCTTAATTTTAAGGGGACCGGCACACAATTAAGGGGACCGGCCACGCTCCCCTGTCAGATTTGGTCAGAAATTTTTCCCTATAAATACCACCTCAAACCTGGAATTTTTCTCACCTTTTGCACAAATATTTTCAGATCCAATTCTCTCTAAACATCCTTCTAAAACCCTTTGATCATAAGTGTATATATTCTTTGTTTCAAAGTGATCCAATTTCCATCCTCTCAAGTGCAAGAGAAGAATACTTCTATCTTCCTAGACAAGAAGTATTACAACTTGTTGTGATCTCCACATCCAAGTTGTTGGTGTATCATCAAGATTATTTACATATTCTTTGTGAAGATTGTTGTGAATATTTGCTTGTAGATAGTTGTGTTAGATATAGATTGTGTGAATAGTTGATAGCTTGGTGTGAAGAAGAAAAGCTAGGAAATCTATTGGTGTGAAGAAGATAGTGTTGAAGTAGTTAGTTGTGAAGTAGTTGTGAAGATAGGTGTGTAGTATATTGATGTGAAGTAGTTGTGAAGATAGGAGTGTAGTAGATTGGTGTGAAGTAGTTGTGAAGAAGGTGTGTAGATTGGTGTGTAGAAGAAGGTGTGTAGAATATTGGTGTGTAGAAGCTAGGTGTGAAGAAGATTGGTGTGTCGAAGCTAGGTGTGAAGAAGATTGGTGTGTAGAAGCTAGGTGTGAAGAAGATTGGTGTGTAGATTGGTGTGAATATTGGTGTGAAGATTGGTGTGTAAATTGGTGTGAAAATTGGTGTGTATATTGGTGTGTAAGGTTTTCTCCGCCATAAGGGAGCTTGTTGATATAGTGAAGAAAACTCTCGAGTAGGTGACTCGAGGAGTGGAGTAGGGCAAGGAAGGTGTCCTTGTAGCCGAACCACTATAAATCCTTTGTCTCGCGGTTAGATCTTTCCATATCTTACTTATTATCTTGCTTATATCGTTATTAATTTTGTAGACGTAGACGTATATATATAGTTGCTCATATAGTGCTAGTATTGATTTTACTTAAAGATCAAACGAAAGTTTTATTCACAAAACAAAGTTTTTACAATCAAACTAAAAAGGTTACATACATATAATTGATCATTTCGATCAGGATTATAAAATAAACGATTACGTACTTATCTCTCGTATATAGCTACAATTGTTTATATTATGGATGTGTTGATTTCACATACTTAGCATACATTATTATTATTGTTTATACTTAGATATACTTGTTCATATTGTTCAAGATTTGAGTTCACATAAGATTGAATCAAAGTTTTAAAAGCAAACAAGGTTTTAAAACTAAACTAAGTTTTCAAAATAAAATTAAAAAGACGTAAAACTATTCAACCCCCCCTTCTAGTTTTCCACAATTGGTACCAGAGCCACGTCTAGCAAGATTTTTAAAATATATTGTATTTTAAAACTTGTAACGATCTATGGAATCTGAAAAATATTTAGAAGGGCAATCTATGCAAAGACCACCACTATTTGAAAGTGATGGATTTTTATATTGGAAAAATCGATTCGAAACTTATGTGAAATCAAAGGATCTAGATCTTTGGCATGTTATTACTAATGGTGACTTTTTACCTACTCAAAATAATCCCGAAACAAATAAAGATGAAATAGTACCTTTTGAAAAACAAAATGATGATTTAAAAAGAAGACTTTCTAAAAACAATGAAGCAAAAATGGTTATTTACAATGCGTTACCACGTAAAGAATACGAAAGAATTTTTATGTGTAAAACCGCAAAAGAAATTTGGGATTCTTTACTAATCACTCACCAAGGTAATAGTCAAGTTAAAGATAACAAAATAGATCTTCTTGTTCAACAATATGAACAATTTATGATTCCGGAGGAGGAATCAATAGATAATGCTTTTGCTAGATTTAACACTATTATCACAAGTTTAAAAGCACTTGATGAGAATTTTTCTAGTAAGAATTTTGTTAGGAAATTTCTTAGGGCTCTTCATCCAAAATGGCGAGCTAAAGTTACGGCGATTGAAGAATCGAAGAACTTGTTAACTCTTCAACTTGATGAGTTGATCGGCAACCTGAAAGTCTACGAAGCAATAATAAAGAAAGACTCCGAGATTCTCAATGGAAAAAGGGAGCAAAGCAAATCAATTGCGTTGAAAGCTAAAAAGGACTCTAGTGACGAAGAATGCTCAACCTCCAAAAGTGACGATGAAGAGTATGCTATGGCCGTACGAGACTTCAAGAAATACTTCAAAAGACGAGGAAGATATGTTAGGCAACCATATAATGAAAGGAAGTGTTTTAAATGTGGCAATCCAAATCATCTCATCGGAAAGTGTCCAATGATGTCAAGAGATCAAAATCAAAAGGCGTTTATCGGAGGTGCTTGGAGTGATAGCGATGAGGACAAGAAAGAAACCACAAATGAAGAAAAGTGTCTTATGGCTAAGACATCAAGCGAGGTATGTTTCGAAACCGAATACTTTAGTGACAAAAATTTATCATTAGACGAAAAAGACCTAGATAGTGAATATAATAGATTATGCAAATTAGGTCAAAAGGTTATAGCTAAAAATAAGTCACTAAAACATATTAATAATCAATTAGAAAATGAAGTACTCGAATTAAAAATTAAACTACAACATTTGGAAAAAGGAAAAGAAGTTTTTGTAAAATGTAAAACTTGCTTAGAGGTTAAAAATGATAACGAAAAACTTAAAGATGAAATTTTCAAACTTGACAGGTTTAAAAATAGTAATAACCCACTTAAGAAAATACTAAGTGCTCAAGAAACTTCGGGAGATAAAACCGGTCTAGGATTAACTTCAACTAATGTTTCAACTAGTGAAAATAAAAGTATAAAGTTTGAATGTGAATCTAGTAAACAAAAATTATTAGAATCAAATCCTAAGTATATACTTACAAAAGATAGAAAAATACCCATTGCGAATGATGAAAAAGTAAAAACTTTTTATAAACCATCCTTAAAGACCGAAGTAGGATCCTCTAAACCTAAATTTAGATCTAAAACTCCACCACCAAGAAAAACTAAAAATCATCATCCAAGATCTAAAACATCTCAACCTAGAAGAAATCAAAATAGACAATATTACAATAACACTAGAAATCAAATGTGGAATTATCAACCAAGTTACAATCCTTGGGAAATATTACCATCGTACATGCATCCTAGCCAAATGTTAAATATGTTTGGATCAAACAACTTTGGACCAATGAGACAATGGGAAGTATTACCACCATACATGCATCCTAGCCAAATGTTAAATATGTTTGGACCAAACAACTTTGGACCAATTAGACAATGGGGACCAAGTGGCTAAGTTGTCAATCTTGGAAGAAGTTGGAATATCATCTACAAATGACTTCTATAAGTCAACATGGTCACTTGAAGTGCTTGAAGATATTCCATTGAAGACTAAAAGGTACGCGTTTCTTTTAAGTTCATCACTATAATTTGCATGCTTAGATAAATGATTAGTTAGATTAATGCTTAGTACATAATTGCTTATATTCTTATAACCTAGAAACATCATTGGTTGACTTTCCTAGGAATAAGATAAAATTGTTCATTGCCGAACAAAATAGAAAATGGAAATCTTCTATATCCACTATTAGGAAACTCATGGTGATGAAATGAAATGAGTTAAGTGGATCAATCGTAAATATAGAAGTAGGATTAGATCCCTCGCGTAAGAAAACTATGGATGAAACAAGCTCTCGTAGACTATGGCATTAAGTCAGATAAGCGTGCGAAAACAAAGGAACTATAGATGTTAGGTTTTACCCCATTCAACACTCTCGCATCTAACATATAAATTATCGTCTTCATTTCCTTTAGGATCATAGGATATGTAGAAACGATAGCATGAGATAATAATAGGCTTAACCAATCCTCTTGAGCATGAGATCTTTAATAAACACTTTTTAAAATATTTGATTTATGATATTTGTTGTTAAAAATCTAATATCTCTAAAAATGTGCAAAAACCTCACATTTTGGAAAATAGTCTTTCAAATAACTATCCCACTTTTAAATAACATGTTTTCACTATCAATATTCACAATTTTGTTTTGATCAAAACTAAAGATTGGGAAAATATTCTTTACCATTCATTCACACATTTTGAAGTAAAAACCCAATCTATTTTATTCAAATAACTCTCACATCCAAGTGAAAACTTACTTTCAAACATTGTTGAATAATGCTAAAAACGTCTCTTTTAAAATCATGCATGATGATCTCATATTTGTCATCTATATTTATATAAATGACACTTATAAGTGAACTAAATCAAATCAAGAGGACCATGGTTTGTTCATTAAGACTTTGTTTGTAACAAGTCTAGAAATACATGCTATCATAACTACCCACTTATTGCACATTGATACACATTAGAATTAATCCTCATTGTTATGTAGTTATGAAATACTTGATGTTGATTATTGTTTCCTAGCACTTATATTTTACTTGCTTCATGAGTATGTTTGCATGCTAGATGAAATTGCTTGTTTACTTAATCTCTTTGGTTAACATGCTTTGGCTACATAATTAGTATATGCTTGATTGCCTCAAAGAGTTGGACTTGTTTGAAACCAAAAACACAACCTTTCTGCAATTCACTACCAAAAACCCTTTTCTGGCAATCTGGGAATCACCAGATGGGCGGCCCCCTTAAATCATAAGGCGGCCCCCTTAATTATTAAGGGGACCGGCCTCCAATTAAGGGGACCGGCCATCTGATGGTCGAAGGTGTTGTTTCCCTTTTCTATTTTTTTTTTTTTTTTTGCCCATTTCATCCTACACTTCCCAAAATTCACAAACCTATTTTATCATAAACCTTCCATCAATATTTATCCATCCTTGATCCCACCAATCCTACACTATAAACACTCTCATTCCTCTCAATCTCCACTCATCTCATCATTTCCTCTCCCATTAAACCAAAGCCACCAAGAAACTTGTTTGGAGAAGAAAGCCTAACTTCCTTTAAAATTCCGTCAAATCAAATGACGTTGTCAAACATCCAACACCAAATTCCTCCTATGTTTTCAAACATTACTTACCTAACACCTCACTTTCCTTCTCACCAACATTACATATCAAAAACCTTTACTCACCCATATCCTTCTACATTACACTCAAACCTCATAATCTTTTCAGAACTCAAGCGATGTTGTTCATAATCAACCAACACCTAAACCTCACTCTCACACAAATGATCCATTTAACAACAAATCATCCATTCGCGCTTCGACTAATGCTCCTTCTTATGATGAGCATGCACAATCCCAAAACAATAATCCCAACCTCATTACCAACACTTTACATGTTGCTCATTCAACAAAAACACCATCCACTCATGAAGGATCTCTTCCACCCATATCATGTTTTCATGATTACCCAAGCTCAAACATGTCTCCACCACCAAGAGTATCACCACCACATCCTACAACTTCACATGCCATTCCTATGTTGCATGTTCAAACCATCACCCAAGACAACTATCATGCTCCACCACCATCACCTTCCTCCGAACACTTGAAGTTCGTTGAGGCGCTAAAAGAAGCCCATGAGCTTAGTGCTCTTTTAGCCTTACATCTTGCTCAACGCAATTTGGATCCACCTTCATCTAGATCACCCTCATCACCACACAACATAAATCAACTTGAGAAGCATGTCAACAATTGACCTTGTTGCATCTTTCTCCTAAAAACCATTGCATTCAATGAACACTTGGATTGAATATCTTCTCACTAGATCACATCCAATACCCTCACTTGAACAACATCCAAAACCTCAATCAACCTCTTCTGCTACAAACTCTCCACCACCAAACTATCCAACTTTCATGACCCGAACATATACCTCCATTAATCCAACAACCTCCATTAATCCAACAACCTTATCCTAACTCAACCATCCTCATTCCAAACACTCCATCATCAACCATCTAAGCATACCATATGCTTATGATTTTCACTTTCAAATACGAATCAACCAACCTTTTGTTACAAGCAAGTCCAATGGCTCTCTTTGGCAAATTAGGATCTTTTAACATAATCACTCTGAATTAATTGTTATGTATCCTTAATATTTGTTTACTATGCTTGTTATTTGTATATTGCATATTCTTCTATATATGCTTGTGCTTCAAATATTTTTCTTGCGAGAATTCCATATCTCGATCCCTTGGTGCCATCGAACAAGGGGGAGCACACATCAAGGGGGAGCTTTTATCCCGTCTAACTTCATTTACGAAGCTAGTCGGCATAACCTTTTTGATTTTACAAAAAGGGGGAGAAGTGAATGTTAAACTCTAATACTTGTCTAAAAATTAATTTTTAGGTTTAAAGAGTTTAAGGTTTTGTAATCATCAAAAAGGGGGAGATTGTTGACATAAATTAATAATGTCTAAAAACATTGTTAACATATTAAAAATGTCTCTATGTTTTGATAATTACAAAGCATAAACTCTTTAATCTAAAACTTATGACGTAAACAAGTTTTTAGTGCTTAACATTTGTCTTTACATCCAAATCACTTAAGGTATGAATAAACAAAGTGTTGCATTCTATGATCAAAGGGGTATTTAATTAACTAATACAAAGTTTATTTAATTATATAATCTTATTATATATTTTTGAAAAACACTTTTGGTAATAAGGAAAAATGTTTTAATCATACTAAATATATGATTTCAAATATTTAACCAAAATCAGTTAGTTTTTCACCAAATAAACTTTCCCCACTAAAAGACAGAAAATCTGGCCGTTTCAGTAGGGCGGCCCCCTTAATTATAAAGGGCGGCCCCCTTAATTTTAAGGGGACCGGCACACAATTAAGGGGACCGGCCACGCTCCCCTGTCAGATTTGGTCAGAAATTTTTCCCTATAAATACCACCTCAAACCTGGAATTTTTCTCACCTTTTGCACAAATATTTTCAGATCCAATTCTCTCTAAACATCCTTCTAAAACCCTTTGATCATAAGTGTATATATTCTTTGTTTCAAAGTGATCCAATTTCCATCCTCTCAAGTGCAAGAGAAGAATACTTCTATCTTCCTAGACAAGAAGTATTACAACTTGTTGTGATCTCCACATCCAAGTTGTTGGTGTATCATCAAGATTATTTACATATTCTTTGTGAAGATTGTTGTGAATATTTGCTTGTAGATAGTTGTGTTAGATATAGATTGTGTGAATAGTTGATAGCTTGGTGTGAAGAAGAAAAGCTAGGAAATCTATTGGTGTGAAGAAGATAGTGTTGAAGTAGTTAGTTGTGAAGTAGTTGTGAAGATAGGTGTGTAGTATATTGATGTGAAGTAGTTGTGAAGATAGGAGTGTAGTAGATTGGTGTGAAGTAGTTGTGAAGAAGGTGTGTAGATTGGTGTGTAGAAGAAGGTGTGTAGAATATTGGTGTGTAGAAGCTAGGTGTGAAGAAGATTGGTGTGTAGAAGCTAGGTGTGAAGAAGATTGGTGTGTAGAAGCTAGGTGTGAAGAAGATTGGTGTGTAGATTGGTGTGAATATTGGTGTGAAGATTGGTGTGTAAATTGGTGTGAAAATTGGTGTGTATATTGGTGTGTAAGGTTTTCTCCGCCATAAGGGAGCTTGTTGATATAGTGAAGAAAACTCTCGAGTAGGTGACTCGAGGAGTGGAGTAGGGCAAGGAAGGTGTCCTTGTAGCCGAACCACTATAAATCCTTTGTCTCGCGGTTAGATCTTTCCATATCTTACTTATTATCTTGCTTATATCGTTATTAATTTTGTAGACGTAGACGTATATATATAGTTGCTCATATAGTGCTAGTATTGATTTTACTTAAAGATCAAACGAAAGTTTTATTCACAAAACAAAGTTTTTACAATCAAACTAAAAAGGTTACATACATATAATTGATCATTTCGATCAAGTATAGTTTTCATACAAAATATAACTAAGGATTATAAAATAAACGATTACGTACTTATCTCTCGTATATAGCTACAATTGTTTATATTATGGATGTGTTGATTTCACATACTTAGCATACATTATTATTATTGTTTATACTTAGATATACTTGTTCATATTGTTCAAGATTTGAGTTCACATAAGATTGAATCAAAGTTTTAAAAGCAAACAAGGTTTTAAAACTAAACTAAGTTTTCAAAATAAAATTAAAAAGACGTAAAACTATTCAACCCCCCCTTCTAGTTTTCCACAGCTTACAATCATTGGCTATGGGTACCTTGACCAATAGACATGGATACAATTAGGTTCTTTTTCCTGATCAAAATTCAAACAATATATGAGCTGTGGCTAAACCGATACTAATATGCTGATGGTTACTGTTGTTTTAGGTATGAATTAAGGAGCAGCCGCGGGTTGTAGTAGCTCACACAAGAATGATAGATGCCACCATTATGCGCTACAAGGTTGTGTGACCAATTATTTTTGTGTATCTTATCGACGGTTCTTTATGTCGTCGTAAACTTTGAAACTATATTATTTTTATAGGTATGACTTACCCATTTCAGAATGTACATCATAACTCACTTGTGGACATCTTGTCATTTGTCCGAAGTCGGCCACCCTATAGATCAGGTAACAATGTAATTCTTTTGAACAATGTAGCTATCATGGTTTACTTAATAACACAATAACGTTTGTTGTTTAAGGTGCAAATGAACGGGAAGTGGCAGGCTGTAGTGGTCTACATGAAAATCATAGACGCAGCCGTTCAACGTCCTGTGGTAATTCAGTGGTTTATTTTTATGTTTTATGGCAACCGTGTTGCAGCCATATATATATACATACAATTTACATGTTACTTTTTTTTCGCTTATCAGTCTTTCAATTTTTGGTATGATTAAAACCTGTGGTCATATTATGAAAAGGGGTTTAAACTTTAAAGTTTTTCTAAGCATGCAAAATTGCTGATAGTTGCTGTTACTTGATTTGTAGGGTTTGGATGATTTTCAACTTGCACCTGATGTGAGAAGCAAGAGGATGGATATATTGGATTCCATACAATGATTAAATGGTCTTTGAGGCACAATTAATGGAATTTTTCAAAATGGTATCCAGAAAGATGTTCTTGATTCTGCTATAGCAATGTACCAAAAGGTCATGTGCTCCTCTTTTTATTTTAGATATATAGTTACAGTTTAGTACGGATCAAAATGGGTATACTAAATATTTTATAAAGGAATTACTTGACAGAAGAATTACAAGCTATCAGCTGAGGATTAGAAAAAAAGTAGCTAACATTGCTAACGGCTGAAAATTTCTAAAAGCTAAGAATATCAGATTTAGAAATTTAAGCATCTAGATATAATAGTGATATCTACTTTTGATTATAAAGCCTATAGGCTGTGAATTATTAGGTTTACTTTTCATTTTTTGGATATGAGAATCGCACAAAATTTGTTGTCTTCCATCTTCCTTAGCCTTATATTGTTGTTACTTTTTTTGGGGTAACGCGCACTCCTACAGCCTCCGCACCACTGGCTGTACAAACAGGTTGACGCAACAGTTATTACTTTTCTATATTGCAGTTTTGTAACCCCATATTAATCGAGCCAGCATATAATAGTACTAAGTGATCAAATACTGTAAAATATGCATATGGTGTCGAATGGTTTCTTACTAAACATCTAATGTAATTGTCATCGTAGGCATGTCCCGGTCACACTCTACCCCTCCAATGACCGCAGCTGCACAGACAACAAGAGGGCGACAGTCAGTACCTCCACCAAGACGCGCTGTACGAACATCAAGAACAGCTGCACATGCAGGTACGTAGTAAGCAATAACCCGCCAAACTTTTTTTTCCCGTCATTCACTTACCGTTATGAGATGTCAGTTCCTAATGCATAATGTACTTATGTGAAGGCCCTCCAAGAGAGTATAGAGCTTTTGGATTCTGTGATTGTGTGTGCTCAAGTTGTCATGCCCTTTTTTCGTTCGAGGAAAGATTGAGTAGTTCCACTTGGCGTTCACGTCCTTAGTGCATGTTGCTATACAGGTTAGATAAAAAGTCCATTTTCAGTTTGCAACATAACTTTTCTGAAGTCCATCTTTATCATGAAAACATTTCCTTTTAAAAACTTATATGTAGAAAGAAACTCAATTGACACTCAAAAAGTCACATTTGTAACTTTTTACTAACGACGTACAGTAGTAGACTTACCTAGTATTTTTTTCCCATGTAGAGAGTCTTGAAATGTTGAATCATGAAAATCAGAAGGAGCAGCAGTAGGACTTTGAGCATGGAAACATTTTCAATAACCAGATAATAATTTGACATAAGGTAAATATCTTTAACCCAAAATTTTGCACAATCAAGTGATCCCGAAAAAGCATCCTCATCCCAAACAGTTGATTTTGATACAAGAACATCCACTTTGTTTCTTTCGTACCAGTATTTAATAGAACCTGCAAATAATGCAGGCAAAATGAATTTATGTAAAAATCTAAATTTCGTTCCCTGAAAGATAATGGAATGTTGTAAAGAATCTAATTTTATCTAACAACTGTATATAGGGGTGTTTGTCTTTTCATTTTACATATATTATTACCGTATGAGTTTATGAGCCGCAGATAGTAAGTTTAATTCCTATTGTATAGGTAAAGTGAAACTGATTCTTCTGCAGAAAAGTAAGGCCACAAAATTGAAACCGTGTCTATGCCAGTTCGTAAAGAATTGTTCACACCCACAGATCAAGAAGAGAGACTGGTCGTAATGCTAAAAAGCCAAAACACGAGTAGCAGCATCATCAGGTCTCCAACGAATTTTGATATCATGTCTATCCGGCATATCACTGGTGTTAGTAAATGACTCGGGTGAATGTGCACTGAAACTAATAATAATAATGGCTAAAAACCCAAAACAGGAAAATTTTATTTGGTTAAGTAAATGTGTAAGTTGAACCCCATGTATGAAGTGGTCATGAGGTACCACATAATGCCATGATTTTGTTTTTTAAATTGTGGTGTATGTCTATACGCAAAGTTTTTTTATCTTAAGCTTGTAGACTGGTCTCACCTATGTAGTTTCAAACAATATATGGATTGCTTTTACTTATAAAGCAAAAGATTCATTAATGATGACTTATGGTTTATGACTAATATAATGACCTTCGTTTATAGCTTTGTTTTAGTTGAATGTGATGCAAGTATATAAATAGTTATTGTATGACTACTTGGTATCATGTACTAATTGGTTGGGGAAAAAACAGGCCCGACCGTAACGCGGCGGCCGACGCTATTCTCGTTGTATAAAAATGTCATACTTGTTCATTTTACAAGTGTGAGTACTAGTTTTTGTGTGTGGAATAAACATTTAACTTACCTTCTCTATCCTCTCCCTTCCACCTTTTTTGTCTCTCTCTAAACTTCTAAATCATTCTTTGAAAACACTATGTAAAAAATCTTACAAGTGAGATCAAAAGCCTAATGATGGTTTAGATGTGTGTTTGTGTCGAAAAAACTTGTCGTTGTTAAAGATTCAAAACTACCGATTTTAGTTCCAACAAACAAGCTCACTTTTTTTCTCTTGTTTTAAGAAATCATTAATCCTCTTATAGAGACCTATAAAGGATTAGTAGTATGTTTTAGATCGTTTGTGTGTTAACACTGTGCTTTAAAAGTCCAAAAATGCAAGATATGAAATCATTTTTACATGATTTCAAAAATGTGTCAAAACTGTCAAAAAAAAAGACGCCATTTTCGAGTTTTTTTTATTTTATTTTATTTCTTTTTATATTTTTTTCCCTCCAAACTAAAACATTACTAAAGGAGACCTTTATGATGTTATAAGTTGTTTTAGTTCAAACTTATGCAAAAATTTCACGAAAAATGCTCTCTTTTTTATCCTTTTTACATGTTTGTAATAGATTGGTGTTCAAGTCGAAAAACAACAAAAAGTTCTAATTTTAAAGCCTAAATCTTTTGAAGATTACATTTTTTAGAATCTTGACTCATTGTATAAGGGATTTGTGAAAAGATTTCGTGTGTACAACGTGAAAATTTTGAGTTTTTAATCGTTTTTGCGGTCTTTTTGGTTCGAACAGAAAAAGAGAAAAACAATCGATTTGTTGTCCCCAAAATCACTCGACTTTGTGATTTTGTTGAGCCATAGTTACCCGAATTTGCACAACACTTAGTACCCAAGATTCTAGGCTATATTCTCCCAAGATTCCATTCAACAAAACAGACTATCGTCATTCCACCTTGTTTTAGCTGAGATTCACTTAGGGCTTTGTCGTGATTTCATTAGGTTTTCTTCCAAGTTTTTAAAAGAATATGCAACGATTTTGGGTTTTATAAAAATACCACGACTAGGTCAAACTGGTTACCGGATTGCACTAAAAATCTAGTTTCCGTGGAACAGGGGGCATATACAGAATTAAGGACAAAAATGTAAATGTGATGTTAGGTTTCTTTTCTTTTCTGCAATCTCAAGAACAAACATGAATTGACTTTACTTCTTTTCTTTTCTTTCTTTTCAGTTTCGCTACTTTTCAGTTCTTTTCTTTACTATTTATTTGAAACTCAAGAAAATAGTGTTAGTGTTCTATATACCGTATCATAATATTCAATATTTTCAAGCTAACGATTGATGAATTAAGTATTTAAGTTGATACTCTTCTTTTTATTTATTTCATTTTCTTTTGTTTCACGAATAAACTTAATTATCATGTTGTTTTCAAACCACTTTAATATCTACATTACTTCAGGTAATACTTCATGTCACTCATCCACTCCTTTCTTGCAAGTTGTTCACAAATATCCCATAATACTTATAATATGGACAATTATTTACAACTCATACATACACGCTCGATCCTGTGAGTTTCGGTACATGCATCCCATTAATTATGTGAAAAAGACTAATATCACCTTTTTTACAAGATATTTATAAAATATATCCAACTTGGTGCTTAAAAATCATCATAAATACAAGCATGAAGTAGTCACACTTAGCAAATTTCAAACATGGAGAGTTCATCAAACAAATCTCAGCTAAGATCATTTAGCTTGCCTTCTAGGTTAACCCCAACATGTTCTCAAATCCAAATCAACCTTAATAAGCTCAGAATGCTTGTGCCCTTCTATACATCAACAAGTATCGACAGTGGTTTAGTATGTTTATTTGAATTGTATCTTTCTGTCGATGAACCTATCGCTTCATCTCAAGTCCAACAAGTTAATCTTCAATATGGGAACAAAAAACTAGTTGAAGATGCGCTTGTTGGGTCGATTGGGTTGTTGGATTCCTATAACTACCTCATTGAGTTGCTTGTTAAAATGAAAGATGATGCTCGGATCCTTCAATTTGCCTTGCGGAGAAAAGGTGTAGGAATAGATGCAAATCACATAATGGATTATGCTTTATCAAGGAAGATTGCAAAGAAGAGCATTGTAGTGTGCCTCAGATCATTACAACAAATCGAAAGTGAAATAGAATCGTGTCCTGTTGTTGGTGAAGATCATCATTTGTCAACAGTGATTGGAATTCTAAGAGAAATCGTCACTGCCACCATCTCCATGTTCCGAGCTATTTTGATTTATTTGTTAGGCAAAACAAAACCGGATAATGGGTTCTCGTTGATCCAAAAGTTGTTGCCAATGGGTAGGCCAAGTTGCGGAAAAAGGTGAAGAAATTATTAAGGAGGCTGATATCATAGATGGCACGCTTCGTTCTTTACTGAAAAATGTTAAAAAGAATGAGGGCAAAACTGTTGATTTACGGATGGTGATAGAGAGATTAGAAAAGCTTGATTCTCATATCCAGGGTTATGAGGTCGGCTTAGACTCACTTTTTAGGAAAATGATTCAGACACGAGTTTCTCTTCTTAACATTCTAGCCAACTAGCTTAGATATAACTTTTAATTACACTTCGATTGCATATCACACTTCGGTAAATATGTAGTTTTAGGATGTATTCTTATTTTTTCTTATTTGGTTTGCATTCTTCCCTATGATGTATCAATATTCAATCTAGTTAATAAATTCACCACAAGTGATTCTTAGGTTCTTGCAAAGTTCAATCTTGATTACAGTCCGTCACAAGGTAGCATTTCTTAATCTATCTTATCAGCCACCCAACGGCCATATGTGCATAAATATTGAGACAAAATCATCAGGCAATGGCAGTATCTCGTGATCACGTACGAAGGGTGTTAAAAGCAGGCCTCCAAAATGCAACAATCACATAGCGCAGCACAACTTCAACCAACAGTATGACAGATTAAATCGAAATATTAAGCATGACCAAATATGGAATACGTGGTAATTTACTTACCAACAATCACAGAATTTTTCACAGGCCCTGTTTAGAGTGTGTGCTGAACTTGGTTTCGAGGGATGAAGTTGGGCACCTGAGTGAGTGAGTGGTGCGGGTCAGTGGTCCTTGTTTCTCCATGGTCATGGGAGGAGGATATGCAACTACAACCAAATTCATAACAATATTAATGAATAAAAAATGATCAAATAAATAGTATGTGAATTGGGGTGAACAAACTCATTAGGAATTTCACGTTGATCATTGTGAATCATGACTTGAACTTCCTATAGCGGGTAAAGATGGAAGGGTTGATTCAGAAGAAACAGATATATGAGCTGGTAAAGCAAGTCGCGTAAGTGTAAATTTGATAATTTTTATAAGCCCGGCCAGACTTATGTTTTTAACTTTTTTTTTTACATGGTGTGTACATGAGACCGTACCCTCCTAGTTCCGTCCCTGCAGCTGACTCTTGCCTTCACTGATACAATACACGCTTCAACATTTTAAGAATTTTTTTATTCTAAAACGGTCTTTTGTAGTTTCTATAGTTTTATTGTTAACATTGTCATCATATCATTTATACAAATCGTTTGTGTGTTTAGGGTTTCTAGGTTTCCTCTCATGTAATCTCTATATATTGTGCTTCAATAAAAATTATAACCTATAAAAGGTTTACATTATTTAACAGTAGTATGGTTTTCTTTTAAATTCATATTTTACATTCATTTTTTTAGCAATTTTTACTTCAACCCAAAGGGTTAAACTAACAAAGACTTAATTCAAAATGGGTTGAGTACCTAAGTCATTGGTTTTTTAGCCTTGCATGTACTTGGTAAATTGGGGTAGTCCTTTACAAATTATAGGCTTGGACATACGATATGCAGAGCTATTAGGCTTTATATCTGTTATGGCCCATAAGCATCAGTAAGCAATCACAAACACTGCCATGCAAGTTGTAGTTCCACGATTTGCTTATTAGATGACCATATCTACTTATTTAAAAAAAAAAAAAAAAAAAAAAAAAAAAAAAAAAAAAAAAAAAAAAAAACCACCTTGATATAAAAGGAAACAATATCAGGATTAAAGTTAAGAAAATTCTATACGAATTTTTGGACTGATTTGGTCTAATCCCTATAATTCATAATTGATTGCATATAATAATTTCCATAAGACTTAGAGTATTACCTTTCATATCTTTACCGTAATTATATTTACAATCTAGTATAAATACATTACATGTCTCCATAGCTTCTTCATACAATCGTTAAATTCATCAAGAACCTTAAACACAAAACAAAAAAACACAACGTAACACAAAGGTTAATTGTTCAACAATGATGAAGTTTTTCATACTCGTTATTGCTATCTTAGCAATATCATGCACAGCAAGAATCGCTCCAACTGCCGTCCCAACAGTCTCACCAACCACTAGCCCGACATCATCTCCATCTCACATCCCTACTCCCATCCCCGCTCCAGCCCCTGCTGTCCCTTCTCCGCCTCCATCACCAAAACCTGAGCCATTGTCACCAACACCATCTTCTGATCATGTTTCTCCTACTACCTCTCCTCCATCAAGAAGTCCTTCACCTGGTCCATCACCACAACCGACTGATGTTCCAACAAGTGGCACCTTTGCTGAAGGATGGGTCAATCGGGCTGTGACCTTTGGAACTGCACTCTCTTGTGCTGCGTTTGTTTTGGTCACTTTGATTTGAAGATCATGGGATTAGATAATGACGAAATTCTTTTTTTTTTTTTTTTTTTTTTTGGTTGTATCTTCAGTTTTTGGATACTAGCTTGTTATTTTATGTTATTGTTCTTTGGAATATCGCTTTATTATTATTAATCACTTGTTAATTTATTGGTTCTTTGGATTATCACTTTATTATTATATTAATTAATCACTTGTTAATTTATTGGTTACAGTGATGTTCTATATAATCTTATGAGATAAAATGAGATGAGTTGATATTAGATGATACATTATTCTCACGACAAATATCCCACAAGTCATTGATCATGTTGTGCATACCAAATAAATGTTCATCAAACAAATCATCATAAATACGAGCTTGCTACGGCTGGTAAAGATGGAAGGGTTTACCTAGAAGAAGCAGATATATGAGCTAGTAAAGAATGACGCGTAAGTGAATTTGGTACAGTAATTTTTATAAGCCCGGACTCAAGTTTTTAACTTTTTTACGCGGTTGTACTAGTGTAAACCAAAAATAGATTGATGCAGTCCTAAAAATAAACAAATTAAGAGTGGAGGTGCAAATCATTAACGAAATAGTGGAGAAAATGAATGAACTTAGACGACAACCCAATAACGACAGTGTACGTGGAGATGCCTAATCATTAATGATTGAGATCATCTTGAATTTTCTAATTCTTTGTTTTAGCTATTTCTGTTTTTAATTACATTACAGTTCTAACAGTTTTAAAAAATATGTAGTCTCTTCCCAGTAATTAAGGACTGTGAAGATACTTTAAAACAAATGGCTAAAACGCCTTGTACAAGAAAGCATATGAAGCATCATTCGAAGATTAGTTCTGTCTGCTGCAGTTTGGTTCACGAGAAGGATCGCTTAGCTGTTGTTGACGCCTTTCTGTGGGAATGAACTACCTTTTATCAAGTTTAGTGAGTCATGAAAGATGAGACTACATCATCTTGGTAATTCGGTTTGTTCACTACAGTGAAAGGAAACGTGCGTAGTCTTCTAGCTTGTTGTGTTTTCTGTCCTTGGAATGTTTGTGAAAGATGTAATACGAGTGTTTGGTTTTGTATAGTCCTAATGTACTGGTAGGATCAGAATCAAAGTAGTATTAAATAGGATGCGGTATGGCTATGTAAGTTTTGCTTCTCGTCAAGCTGTTGATTTTGGGTTCGTCCTTGGCTCAAATTTTGATCCTTCACAGTGTTTTGGTTTAATATATACTTGACCTTTTCTACCAAAAAAGAAAATTTGATACCCAACTCAAGGGTATGGTTTTTCTTAATATATGTCATAACGACCCCCTTAATGATAGTTTTTAGATATCGTTTTTCTTAGTTACGAAGTTTTTTTTAAGCAATTACAACCTTTTTCGGTCAGGATATAATTTCAACCAGGTATGTTTTGTGTATCAACATGTTACAGGCTCATTGAAATGGTTGCTTGGATACCACATATATTTGCACAAGTACTCTCAGAAACATGGAATTCATATTCAGTAGAATTAATGAACACATCCAAACAAAAGTACTATCAGAAAAAAGAAATTGAACAACTAGCAGGTAACTAAGCAATCGTAAACACTACGACAAAATCATTAGGCAAATAGCAGTATCCAGTTATCACGATGGACAATAAAAGCAGGCCTCCACCATGCAACAGCAACATAGCGCAGCACAAATAAAAAGCATCTGGTGGTAATTTACTTACCATCCTTTCCAGAAGTCATCACCCCTGCTTTGAGTTTTTGCCGGAACATGGTTTTCGGCGACAGCGCTTGTTGGGTACCCAAGTGGCGCAGCTGGAAGTGGTCCTTGTCAATATAAGATTTTTATCATGCATGCATGTAAATAGTACGCGAGTTGTGGTGAACAAACAAACTCACCAGGAATTTCGTGTTGATCGTTGCGGCTCATGACTTGAACTTGCTACAGCTGCTTAAGAAGGAAGAGTTGATTAGCAAGAAGAAAATAAGGTGTTATGGGCATTGGTTTGTATGCATGTTTATATAGAAGAAGATTAATAAGATAGGGGCTACAAAAGCAAAACGACTAAGTTTAATTATGGTATTTTTTATGTCTAGAGAGTCAAGTTTTATCTTTTTACGTGGTTGATGTATCTCCCCACATATATAATAGAGGAACTTGTCAAGTCACATATGCCACTTGACATGAAAAAATGCCATGCTGTCAAAAAGAATGCCATGGTGTCACAATTAAATGACATGGAAGCCACACCTAGCACAATACACACGCCTATCTCACTCCTTCTATCATCTTGAATCCCTAATCTTTTGCATCCCATATCAATTGCATTCATATCCCCCAAAAATAAACCTACATAATCGGTAAACAGGAAATATCAATCTTAATTCAAAATTCAAAAGAATGAGATATCACTTGATTATTAAACAACCGATCAGATCTCACATCTTCAAAAATAAAAAAAATCAAAAATCAAAACAATCGCATCAAATCAGTTTCATATGAAACTCAAATCAATGAAGATATCAGCTGTAAATCCACCTTAGAAAAATATGCATATGGATGTCTTACAATGAATGGCGGCTTGAAATCCGGTCAAGATTGGAAATTTAAATTAGGGTTTTAATGATAAAATTGAAGCTACAATCCCCAACAAGGTTTGTTCCTTTTTTTTTAATTCGATTATAATAAATATTTGTGTTAATCGATTTATAAAGTCCTTATTTTCAATATAAACTTCAGGGTTTTTATTGATTTTTTATTTGTTAAAATTATTTTTTAAACAAATATGCTATCTTTAATTCGTTACGAATTTTGCTAAATTTGGATTGAGGAATTTGAAAGGAACCTGAAATAACAAAGAACATGATTCTGATATAACGTCACTCCATTTAAAGGTATTTATTTGAGCTCTTTTTAGCACCAAAGTGGTTTTAAATAATAATCCCAAAGACACTCTTAATGCTTAATAGACAAACTTTTAGCAAGGGTACAATTTGATCTTGTGCATAGGTTTTGTAGTTTGTAATATCCACTGCATATTCCTATGTCAAGGATTCTGAAATTTGTTAGGAAGGAGATTCTTAAAAGCAGACATTTGCGTAGTTAATATACAATCAATATTAGCTTTATACTAAGCTCCATTTATGAAACATTTCTATATTCCTGTTGCAGGCTGGTGATATTTTTCCACATTCTTTGAAGATGTCTATAATCAAGATCATTATCCATTCTCTATAGACGCGGTAAAAGCATTTATATCTCAGAGTACGCTTTGTTGCTCTCAAATTATATTTCGTCTTTTTTTTTTTTTTTTTTTTTTTTTTTTTTTTTTTTTTTTTTTTCTGTTTTACCCCATGCATTTTTCCATAAACTGTTTGCCAAATATTTCTATGACTTGAGGGATATGTGTGAACGAACAACTTGGAAGAAAGGTGTGGATGAGACGTGAACCATTAATAATCAAAAGTAATATGTTGTGTTCGCGAGTTTTAATTTTGAAAGAAAAAAATAAAAGAAAACAAAATAAATTCGTGTTTATGAGTTTTTTTAAGAGAGAAAAGAATAAAAAAGGAGAGTAATTTTAGATAAACTTCTCTCCAAAACTTTCTTCTAAAAAATGGGATGATTTGAAGAGAAGTTATATTAGGAAGTTTTATATAAATAAAATTACTTAAATGACCTAATATAAAACATAACTTTTATATATAATTAAGAGTATAATTGTAAAATCATATGTTATCTTTTCTTTTATCTCTTAACTCGAGAACATGATATAAAAAATTTAATTTCATTCATTTCATTTTCTTTTTTGCCCATTTTTAACTCTTCTCTTTTTTATTTCATTTCAAAAACTTAAAAACACACTGATAGAGATTAAAGTTGTTTGAAAATAGCGTGATAATTATGTTATTCGTGAAATAAAAGAAAATGAAATAAAAAAAGAGTATAAACTTAATTCATAAATCCTTAGATAAAAAATGATTGAATATTATAATACGGTATATAGAACACTAACGAAACATACATTTGCAACCTCAAATGGTGCTCCAAAATTTTATGCGACAAAGTTAAGCGAAAGTCCTCTCTAAACCAGGGCAGCTAGATGTTACAAGCCGAATCATAACAGCCCAACCTCGACGTGGCAACATAACTAGATTAGTCTAAAATTTTATATTTAAAAATTTCTAAGATTTTTTTGTTTAAAATATCCTTAGTAGGAACAATCTAGAGACTATCTAGACATTATCCTATGTAAATAGTTTAGATACTTGTATTATAATTTTCTAGAACTTGATTAGCCTTTAGTATAAATAGATCACTCTCATTTGTAATCATCCATTTTGTAACCAAAAATCCTAGTGAAATATATATGAAGTATTCTCGAGTAATAAGATTATTCATGCACTTAAATTGTTACAGAACCTGCAAAGTTTGCACATGTATACCAATAATTATCTCCTAAATCGTAAACCTATGTGATTCGTAATTTAATGCGACAATCATCTGATTCTACATTCACGTTAGTTTTACCAAAATTCTCACATATTCAATTTACTAAATGTACAGTAACTTTCACATATTCCACAAGATATTCGTCAAACACAATACACATAGAGTTACATTAAAAACACACCGTAAACATATTCCTACCGGTACGTATACAGTAACAAAATACAGTACATCTGGATTCTAAACTCACAATCACATAACATATCACTCAAATTACGTTATCATTCATCATTCACTTCAATTTTCGCATAATTCTCACATCGCAACACTATGTACACACTAACTTTAACAAATTTAACTAGATATTCATTATTCATCAACAATACACATTTACTTTCAAATTACATCATCATTCGTTCGATTCACCATTCGCTTCAGTATTCACCTATTTCCACATAATTCTCATACTTTAGCACTACATATTAGGTAAATATCACATAGTATACAGTACTAATCACAATTTAAATAGATATTCATCAACAACACACAGTATATTACTCAAATTAGACCATCATTCGCTTCAAATTCCACATAATTCTCTCATTGTAACACAGAGTAAATTTCACAAAAAAAAAAAAAAAAATACAATAATTGAAAAATTATACCAGGTGAACTCAGAACCCCCTCCCCAAATTGAACATAAACCCTACATTTTTCCAAATCATTCAAACGTGAAACTGAGATCAATTAAAGCACACAAACATGATAAACTTACTTTAAACAACATATCCCACCATTAAAATCAAATACACACATTCAGTGGTTACTTTAAACATGATAAACTTACGTAAACAAACACAGAACATGTATCTTAAGCGTTAATATGTGGTTACGACATTCATCTATTGCCATTACACTATGGTAGAGCTCTGGAAACAATTGAGGATACTCTCGACGAAGAAATCCCTCCAGTTTTTTGCGATCATACGGGTCGTTTGTGTTTTCCAAGATATGGCAATTCGTGTTTCTGACCAGCTTCAAAAAACCAGGCACAGTATCAGGGTAATTGAACAGCTTAATTTTATGGTGTTTAACACTGCGAAGCATCATCCTATCTAACCACCTTTGATCAACACCTTGTTTCCAACTCCCTAAGGGAAGACCAAAAACTTTAGTCCCGAGCCCCTCAAACACTTTATATATGCTACATTCTCTGGATTCTAAAACCGCGCTGACGTCTACCATAAAATCCATACGCATCATCCACTTCCAAAAAAAAAGGTCCCGCAACACTTCCGAGATTTTTAGGCTGTACAAACACATGAATAAATTAGAATAATGATGTTTTAATTTGAATGTAGTATGACATAAAGTATAAACGTGTCTTACCTGGACTCTCCCACTAGTTTCATAATAAGATGGTACGCTTCTGGATTAGTGGCACGGAGTTTAGCTGCTTCATTGCCGAATCTGATCTTTAGCTCTTGCCAGGTTTGGTTTCGATTAAAAACAAAACGCAAAAGCGTTACAGCTAAATCAAATAGGTCCGATCTTATTTCTGGGTCGCCTATATACATATAGAAAACAAAATAACAATCAGTAACTTGTAAATAAATATTTAACAACAAAATAAACACAATACCTTTATTATTTCTTTTGCGTTGGCGTTTGCTACTCCCCGCCACGCCACCAAGTTTTGCTATATAACTTGGATCATCACTGCCTCTCAAGAAGACATTGCTTGTCGTTAGGTTTCCATGTACTATCGACCTCTTATGTAGGTATTCTAATCCCTTAATAATACCCCTGACAACCAAAAAATATTCAATAATTTTATAGGAAACATAACCAAAAAAAAAAAAAAAAAAAAAAAAAAAAAAAAAAAAAAGCGATTCTTATTGTAAAAAACTTACTTTAGTATCTCGACGTCTATGTATCAGTGTTTTTTAGATACTTCTCCAAGGTGAGATGAAACCTTTTGAGAACAAGAAAGTGATAGCACTCGGTTGACTCTACGCTTAAGACCATTAAAACGTTTTCATGTTGACACTGCCTGTGAATATCTATCTTCTCATCAACGCGAGGTGCGAATAAGGGAAGTATATAGACATGTATCTTTTATTTTAGCTTGAAATATACTTACGTTTTATGTATATGAAAGGAATATTGATTTATTTATTTTAAGATAAAGCATCATCTATATATATCTATTTTTGGTTAACAATAACACGTACGTACAACTGTCATATTAAAGGCATATATTCTCATAACTAGTCGCATGACCCGTCTAATGGACGGGCTAGCGTCATGTAAATTTGATAATGTTATTACTTATGAGGTCCATACTTATAAGGATCATAACTTTATCATTCATAGTTATGAGTTGTTAAAGGTTTAGCAATGTGCCTCACATATAATGTGCCTAATATTAAGTTATTATGTTGTAACAGATACACAATGATACCATGTTACTATTGTCCGATATTGGACAACACACGACTATTGTTGTTGAAACATATCTAATAATAGTGTCAAACATTATATTTATTATAAAAGTACTACTTATTGAACAAACAAATGTAATGACAAAATCATAATAGAAAACTAATTAAGATAAAAGAAAATTTTGATATACGTATTAAGGAAATAGGAACATGTCGACATCATTTTAATTTGATACTATTATTATTTTAATTTTAGTTTGTTTCTAGTTTGTTATAATGTTAATATGAGCATCCATAATTATGATGTATTAACATGATAATAACTTTATCATTCATAGTTATTAGTTGTTAAAGGTTTAGCAATGTGCCTCACACATCATGTGATCTATATATTAACAAAGATGTTTGTTTGCAGGTTACATCTAAGTTCAAAGTTACATATTTATTTTTTTTCTTGACCCGGCCGATGGTCGGGCGAGTCTCATGTAATGTATTGTCAGATAGTGTAATTTTGTTTCTTAAAAATTTGTTATTAGGATTTAAATTGTTTTGTTGAATTGTATAAAAACAAATTTGCAAAAAGTGTGTCAAAATGTTTATGATGTTCAAGTAGTGTGTTGTTATAAATGTTTGAAATTCATATTTGACTTATTTTTGTAAAGTTGTTACATTTTATGTCAGCAATATTCTTTCAAAATAATAACATATGAAGTTCATTTTTATTTTTTTTTTGAAAATCCAAAGTTGTTAAATCAAGAGGCATAATTTCAGTTAATATTAATAATGTTCACTTAAAAGAAATGCAAAGTATGATTTTAAAAAAGTGACATTCATAATTGAAACATATCATAAAATGATTAAGTTCTTAATATTTCTAAAATTAAAACATTAAAGAAAAATAAACCATGCTTAACAATCTATAAATTAAATTTTGATGCTAGAAGCAAATTGTCGTAGTCAACGTTCTCAATTTCGTCAATGTCAATATCAAACTCATGAAAGTCCGAATGATAATCAAACAAATTCAGCTTTGGCATCGAAGTGAGTTGTTGTGCATGGTCTTTAGCAAGTGCATCCCTTCGTTGTTTTTCAGCCTCTTTTTAACAGTGGCATATGTTCCCATTCGTGGTCAAGACCTGCCATTAATTCATATATGAACGGGCATTAAATCAGCTGCAATGCATGATCATGTTAGTAATGATAATGCCTATACAAATATACAAAGATATGTAAAGGCCATATACCAGTTGATCTCACATATCCATGTGCACATGTTGGTTCATTTAACATGTTAAATTAACGTATGTAAGTTAATGTATTTTTGGAATGAGTCTATATGGGTTATTCTGGTAACGCTACTTTCTGGTACGACAAACACCCAATAATAGAAGGTATGCATAGATTGTGTCGTTTACTAATGAACTATACCAAATAAACACCACTTCGAGTAGTATTACGTATTAGCAATGTACATTTTTATTATACCAATTTATCAATTAATCTGAACATAGATAAAAGTGCAGATTACCAACAATAAAATAAGCGTGCCTTCAAGGCTTTTCTAATCAATCTCCCTTCGTACATGGTGTCGTCAATGTTCTCTATAACTAATTCTCCTTAAGCAAATTAACTGGTTTTGCTTCAACCCCATTACTATTTTAACCATTTCGGCCGATAAAAGTATAGGAATGCCATTTTTACATTTATTCTCCATTTAAATAACATTAACCTTTTTCTTCCAAACATTCATACATAAGTTGTGGTTGTATCAAAATCTCACTTTTTGTTCAATTTTCAAAACACGTGCTATTTCAGTCCATTAGTTTGCGTTTTGTTCCACTTTTGGTCCAATTTTTCAACGGAGTTAGTTTAGTCGGTAAGTCTAATTGTAAAGTGGCAACGTTATTCATTTAACTTAATAGTCGTTTGCAACGTTCGTCCTTTATACCAAAGATCGTTTTCAATGTTTGCACCGTTAGTCCTTTCAGTTAGTCTTAGAAAAAAAATTCTAAAAAAAATAAAAAAAAATTCTTAAAAAATAACTTTATATTTGGATTTTTTTTTTCCAAAAAAATAATTTGAAAATACAAATTTCTTATAAAAAATTTTCATAAAAAATTCGAAAAAAGTTCTAAAAATTTTTTTTTCCGAAATTTTTTTTTCCAAAAAGAATAATTTGAAAAAAAAAATTCTAATAAAATTTTTTCTTAAAAAATTCTAAAAAAAGTTTAAAAAAAAAATTTTGACGAAAATTATTTTTTCCAAAAAAAATAATTTGAAAAAAAAAAATTCTAATAAAAATTTTTCTTAAAAAATACTAAAAAAATATATATTTTTGACGAATTTTTTTTTCAAAAAAAAATAATTCAAAAAAAAATTTGTTTAAGAAAAAAAAAATTCTAAAATTTTTATTTTTTTAATAAAAATTTTCTTAAAAAATTCAAAAACTAACATAAACATCTAAAAAACACAAATTACATTAACTAGTATACTTAAACACAAATTATATTAAACACGAATTACGTTAAACATAAAAAGTACGATGAAATGAAAATACATTAAAAATAATTTTTTTAGAAATGTTTTTTCTTAAACAAAATTTTTTTCAAATTATTTTGTGAAAAAAAAATTCGCCAAAAAAAATATTTTTTTTTAGAATTCTTGAAGAAAATTTTTTATTAGAAATTCTTTTTCAAATTATTTTTTTCTGGAAAAAATTTTTTCCATCAAAAAATTCTTTTTTTGAATTTTTTTCGAATTTTTAAACAAAAACTTTTATTATAATTTTTTTTTCAAATTGTTTTTTTTGGAAACAAAATTTTTCGTCAAAAAAATTTTTTTTATAATTTTTTTCAAATTTTTTAAGAAAAATTTTTATTAGATTTTTTTTTTCAAATTATTTTTTTGTTTTAGAATTTTTTAACAAAAACTTTTATTAGATTTTTTTTTTTCAAATTATTTTTTTTGGAAACAAAATTTTTCGTCAAATAATTTTTTTTTTAGAATATTTTTCGAATTTTATAAGAAAAATTTTTATTAGAAAATTTTTTTTCAAATTATTTTTTTGGAAGAAAAATTTTTCCAAAAAAAAATCATTTTTTTAGAATTTTTTTTTTAAAAGAGTAACTAATTGAAAAGAGTAAAGGTGCAAACATTGAAAACGATCTTTGGTATAAAGGACGAACGTTGCAAACGACAGTTAAGTTAAATGACTAATTTTGCCACTTTACAATTAGACTTAACAACTAAACTAACTCTGTTAAAAAATTGGACCAAAAGTGGAACAAAACGCAAACTATTGGACTGAAATCGCACGTATTTTAAAAATTGGACCAAAAGTTAGATTTTGATACAAGCACAAGGACAAAAAATGTAGTTAACTCAAATCTCAGCTAAGATCAACTAGCTTACCTTCTAGATTAACCCCAACATCATCTCAAATCGAAATCAACCTTAATAAGCTCAGAATGCTTGTACCCTTCTATACATCAACAAGTATCGACAGTGGTCTAGTATGCTTATTTGAATTGTATCTTTCTGTCGATGAACTTATCGCTTCATCTCAAGTCCAACAAGTTAATCTTCAATATGGGAACAAAAAACTAGTTGAAGATGCCCTTGTTGGGTCAATTGGGTTGTTGGATTCCTATAACCACCTCATTGAGTTGCTTGTTAAAATGAAAGATGATGCCTGGATCCTTAAATTTGCCTTGCGGAGAAAAGGCGTAGGAATAGATGCCAATGGGTAGGCCAAGTTGCGAAAAAGGTCAAGAAATTATTAAGGAGGCTGATATCATAGATGGCACACTTCGTTCTTTACTGAAAAGTGTTAAAAAGAATGAGGGCAAAACTGTTGATTTACGGATGGTGATAGAGAGATTAGAAATCCTTGATTCTCATATCCAGGATTATGAGGTAGGCTTAGATTCACTTTTTAGGAAAATGATTCAGACACAAGTTTCTCTTCTTAACATTCTAGCCAACTAGCTTAGATATAACCCTTTTTTTTTTTTTTTTTTTGAACGGCGAGTTACTAGTTAGTGATCCGAGCCCACAGTGACATCCAATTGGGCAGTATGCAAGCCTCGAACTTTTCTCCTTAGGGGATAAACCCCACTCCTACTTCTATTTATTTCGGGCCCCTGAAGGTCTTTGATGAGACTCGAACGTGAGACCTCTCCAAAGTAACCTCCCCAAGGTTACCCTTGGTGGCCAACTGAGCTAGCCCAGTTGGTTTAGATATAACTTTTAATTACACTTCGATTGCATATCACACTTCGGTAAATATGTAGTTTTAGGATGTATTATTATATTTTCTTGTTTGGTTTGCATTCTTCCCTGTGATGTATCAATATTCAATCTAGTTAATAAATTTACCACAAGTGATTCTTAGGTTCTTGCAAAATTCAATCTTGATAACAGTCCGTCACAAGATAGCATTTCTTAATCTATCATATCAGCCACCCAACGGCCACATGTGCATAAATATTGAGATAAAATCATCAGGCAATGGCAGTATCTCGTGATCACGAATGGGAGACAAAGGAGGTAGAAACTTTGGGGTGAGCAGGAACTGCACCGGAATCCGCAAACCGCAAAATCCGCACCGCAAAAACCGATCCACAACAAAATCCGATGGTGCGGTTCTTGAAATTAGAAAAACCGCATTTTGCGGTGCGGGTTGGGTTTTCACCGAAAAATCGCACCAAAATAACCGCACCGCACCACTTCGTCATATTCAAATATATATATTTTTTTTTTATAAATTTTTATGATAAAATGCTTTTGTTTATGGTTTTGTAATAAATTATTTCAAACACATTTTAATTTTTAATTATCTTAGTTTTTAGGTAATACAACTTTATTTTTCTTTCAATTTATCATCGAAGTTTGTTTAAGTCTTCATCTCGTTCGACTTTTACTATTGTATAGATTTATAATTTCATATTAATACACATCATTTTGAATATATGTTTCAACACATCATGCGACCTTATGATATATTTGTTCTACAATAAATATATACCAAAAATTATAATTTGAAGAAGAAAAAAAACCGAAACCGCAAACCGCGTGGATGTGGATTCTCATTTTTTTTTTTTTTTGGTAATCATGGGATTCTCATTTTTTTAAAAATGCAATTGTGGATGCCGGTTGGTTTTTACCAAAACCCGCACCATGCTCACCCCTAGTAGAAAGTACAAAACATTTATACCATGGGTACCAATAGTGGAACCTTTATCAATACAAGTATGTTTTTCTTCAAATTTATATTTCACATTCGTTTTTTTTAACAATTTTTACTTTAATCCAAACGGTTAAATTGTTAATGACAAAGCCTTAATACAAAATGGGCTGAGTAACTTACTCTTTGGTTTTTTATCCTTGCATGTACTTAGTATATAGGCTTTAAGGCCCGTAAGCAATCACAAACACACTGCTATATATGCAAGTTGTAGTTCCACAATTTGCTTCCATCGCATGGCTGATATTAGATTACCATATCTTTATATCTACTTATTTCAGTACATTATTACCATCCACAAAGATAAACACAAAGAAAACCTTGATATAAAAGGAAACAACATCAGGATTAAAGTTAAGAAAATTCTATCCGAATTTTTGGTCTAGTCCTATAATTCATAATTGATTGCATATTATTTCCATCAGAGGATTACCTTTCATATCTTTACCATAATTATGTTTACAATTTACTAGTATAAATACATTGCATGTCTCCATAGTTTCTTCATACAAGAGGCGAGTTATTTTGCGGACTAAAAAAAACATACATTCTCACGGACTAATCTGGGCCGTCCGTTTCATTGAATTAAAAGCACAGATCATATGATTAAAAAAACACGGAGGGACTAAAACTGCAAATATAACAAACTTACCCCACCAAATCAAACGTCATTATCCACACACCATCTTTTCTTTCTTTTTTTATTCTTTTTTTTCTTTTCTTTTTTCTAACTTCACGTTTTTCCTATAATTCAATTTTTTTTTCTTTTTTTTTTTTTTTTCTTTTTTTTTTTTTTGCGTTTTTTTTTACGTTTTTTTCGTTTTTCATACATATTCGTTGGTTTTTTACGTTTTCGTCAGTTTTCTTACGTTTTCGTTCGTTTTCATACATTTTCATCCGTTTTCATACGTTTTCGTCAGTTTTCTTACGTTTTCGCTCGTTTTCATACGTTTTCATCTATTTTCTTACGTTTTCATCTATTTTCTTACGTTTTCATACGTTTCGTCTATTTTAATACGTTTTCGTCCGTTTTCTTACGTTTTCATCTGTTTTTTTTAATTTTTTTTCATACGTTTTCGTCTGTTTTCTTACGTTTTGGCCCGTTTTCATACGTTTTCGTCCGTTTTCATATATATATATTCGTCCATTTTCTTACGTTTTCATCTGTTTTTGAATTTTTTTCATACGTTTTCGCCCGTTTTCATACCTTTTCGTCCGTTTTCATATATATTCGTCCGTTTTCTTACGTTTTTGTCTATTTTCATACGTTTTCATCCGTTTTCATATGTTTTCGTCCGTTTTCATACGTTTTCGTCCATTTTTATACGTTTTCGTCCATTTTTATACGTTTTCATATGGTTTCAATCTGTTTTCATTCATTTTCGTCCGTTTTTATACGTTTTCGTCCGTTTTCATTCATTTTAGTTCTTTTTTAAATGTTTTCAAACGTTTTCATACCTTTCTGAATATCACAAGTGATATACTGTGATTATCAGAATATCACTTGTGATATTCAGAATATCGCGAGTGATATTGAATATCACTCGCGATATTCTGAATATCACAAGTGATTTTTAAAATTTTGTAATATGAAAATCACAAGTGATATTCAGAATATCGCAAGTGATATTCAAAATATTGCAAGTGATATCTGAATATCGCAAGTGATATTCTGAATATCACAAGTGATTTTCAACAAATGTTCTGTGACATGAAAATCGCAAGTGATATTCAGAATATCGCAAGTGATATTCTAAATATCAAAAGTGATATTCTGAATATAAATCACAAGTGATATTCAAAATATTACAAGTGATTTCACGCTTTTTTTAATTCACGTTTTTTCAAAAGTGATATTTTGAATATCACTCTGAATATCACAAGTGATATTCTGAATATCACAAGTGATTTTCAACAATTGTTCTGTAACATGAAATTCACAAGTAATATTCTAAAAATATTACAAGTGATATTCCGAATATCACAAGTGATTTTCAACTAATATTTTGTAACATGAAAATCACAAGTGATATTCTAAAATATCACACGTGATTTTCAACTAACGTTTTGTAACATGAATATCACTTGTAATTTTCTGAATATCACTTGTGATTTTCATGTTACAAAACATTAGTTGAAAATCACTTGTGATATTCAGAAAAACACAAGTGATATTCAGAAAATCACAAGTGATATTCTGAATATCACAAGTGATATTCCGAATATCACAAGTGATGTTCAACTAATGTTTTGTAACGTGAAAATCACAAGTGATATTCTGAATATCAAAAGTGATATTCAGAAAATTACAAGTGTTATTCAGAATATTATAAGTGATTTTCACATTTTTTTAATTCACGTTTTTTTCACTTTCTTACGTTTTCTTCTGTTTTTGTTCGTTTTCATACGTTTCTGAATATCACAATTGATATTATTAATATCACAAGTGATATTTTGAAAATCAAAGAAAATCACTTGTGATATTAAGAATATCAATTGTGATATTCAGAAACGTATGAAAACGAACGAAAACATATGAAAACGAACGAATACGTATGAAAGCGTAAAAACACGCCTGGAAAGGGACAAAAACGTATGAAAAATTGATGAAAACGGACGAAAACGTATAAAAACTGCTGAAAAGTATGAAAACAGACGAAAGCGTCTGAAAACAGACAAAAATACATAAAAACGGACGAAAATGTTTATAAACGTATGAAAACAGATAAAAATGGATGAAAGCATATAAAAACAGACGAAAACGTCTGAAAACAGACGATAATGTAAAAAATTGATGAAAACGTTTGAAAGCAGATAAAAACGTCTGAAAACGTATAAATACTGCCGAAACGTATGAAAATAGACAAAAACGTTTGAAAACAGACAAAAATGTAAAAAATGGATGAAAACAGACAAAAACGTATGAGTATCACCGAATATCACTTGTGATATTCAGAAACGTATGAAAACGTCTAAAATTGGCCAAAAAAAATTGAAAAACGGACGAAAACCTATGAAAATGAACGAAAATGTAAGAAAACAGACGAATATGTAGGAAAAAGGACGAAAACGTCTAAAAACGGACGAAAACATAAAATAATGGAGGAAAACGTATGAAATCAGACGGAAACATATGTAAACATATGAAACCGGACGAAAACGTATAAAAACGGATGAAATCGTGTAAAAACGGATGAAAACATATGAAAACGTATATAAACGTATGAAAACGGACAAAAACGTATAAAAACGGACGAAAACGTCTGAAAACGGACAAAAACGTATAAAAACGGATGAAAACGTATGAAAATGGACAAAAATGTCTGCAAACATATAAAAACTGACGAAAACGGATAAAAACGTCTGAAAACAGACGAAAACGTAAAAAAACGGACGAAAACGTAAAAAACGGACGAAAACGTATAATAACAAAAAAAACGTAAAAAAACGGACGAAAATGTATAAAAACGGACAAAAACGTCTGAAAACGGACAAAAACGTCTGAAAACGTATATAATCATGTGAAAACAGACAAAAACAGACGAAAACGTAATAAAATGAGAAAAAATCGTGAATTTATTTAAAAAAGAAAAGCTTGACTTATTTAAAAAAAAAAAAAAAAAAAAAAAGTGTAACGTTAGTTGGAAAAAAGAGCCAAAAAAAAAAGAAAAAAAAAAGAAAGAAATAAAAAAAGAAAGTAAATAATAAAAAAGACAAAAAAAAAAGAAAGAAAAAAACATGGACTTAGGTTTCCATGTTTAATCTTAGGTTAATCCCCACCATTAGATCAAACTAAATGGATGGTGGGGATTTGTCCCTTGGTATGTACAAAAAAACTAGTTCACAAAAGAACTTTTCTCCTTCATACAATCATTCAATTCATCAAGAACCTTAAACACAAAACAAAAAAACACAACCTAACACAAAGGTTGTTCAACAATGATGAACATTTTCATACTCCTTATTGCTATCTTAGCAACCTCATGCACAGCAAGAATCGCTCCAACAGCCGTCCCAATGGTCTCACCAACTGCTAGCCCGACGTCACCTCCATCTCACACCCCTACTCCCGTCCCCGCTCCAGCCCCTGTTGTCCCTTCTCCATCTCCATCGCCAAAACCCGAGCCATTGTTACCAACACCATCTTCTCATGTTTCTCCTACTTCCTCTCCTCCATCAAAAAGTCCCTCACCTGCTCCATCACCACAACCGGCTGATGTTCCAACAAGTGGCACATTTGCTGAAGGATGGGTCAACCGGGCTGTGACCTTTGGAACAGCACTCTCTTGTGCTGCGTTTGTTTCGGTCACTTTGATTTGAAGGTCATGGGATTAGATAATTCCGATTTTTTTTTTTTTTTTTTTTTTTTTTTTTGTTTCTTCAGTTTTTGGATACTAGCTTGTTAGTTTATGCTATTCTTCTTTGGGTTATCGCTTTATTATTATTAATCACTTGTTAATTTATAGTTCTTTGGATTATCGCTTTATTATTATTATTAACGAGGCATCATGGCCCGTGCGATGCACGGGCTTTGTTCACCGTAAATAACGATCGGTTTTGCAAGAGTTATGTGTATTTATTTATTATTATATGCTTAGTTTTGATCGGGGTACTCAAAAGTATCAAACATGACTGACTTTTCAAATGCAACTAAAAATATAACCACATAGAAAGAGTTGATTAAAGTGCACATAACATAAAAATATTTGAAAAATAAAAGTTTATTTTGTAATAAACACACTAACAATATCATTAGCCTCTATATATCATCAGATACTTAGGAATAATGTAATGGACATCAAATCCACTATCAATCATTTATCATTGATGAAGATTCAGTTTTATAGTCTCCTCTGTTAGCCTCTATTGTTTAATTCAAATGCACTTCACGATATTATTTGAAACCAATGCTATGAAGCTCAAAGGGTTATCAACTTTAAATTATAGTTTGGAAGTTAATGTGTGGAATAAGGTAAAGACAACATTTGATCTCTCTTAAATTAATGTATTTAATCAAGCCAATATAAATATAATAGATAGTCATTATGGCACTTAAATTAATGCATTTAATCAAGCCAATACACGTGCGATGCACGGGTCTTTTTTTTAAGCTCTCAGTTAAACTCAAACGTTCTATATCCATGTTACATGTTTCCTAATGTGATCTTCTGTAAAAGAAGAATAGATATACTATTGTAATAATAAAACGAAGGGAAAAACCATGCAACCGTCGGAAAGAGAAAAAAAAAACTCCTTGTTAATGACTTGTAGAAGAGATAAGAAGTTATTGATGTACATGAATTGCTTATACATGAAGTGAATATATATTTCTCATAAAACCAACCCATCTATCTCCTTTGTTAAAGTAGCAATATCAATGGTATTTAAAGAGCTTGTAGCTCAAAGGACACATAGACTACAATGCAAATAATAGTATTTAGAAAACAAAGTTTATCAACTATACAACATAACACAAACAACTGCTATTCATATTTCATATGCATATAATAGTATTTCCCAATTACAATGGTATAAACCAAATATATTGTTTCATTGTTTGTATAAAATGATTGTTGTTTACAATGGTGACAAACATATATAAACCATGGTATTACTATTTCCTAACAACCTTTTTAACTGGTCTTGCAACTAAAATGATTGTTGTTCATGGGATGGTATCTCATGTAATGCCTTTAGAGATCATGTTGTTTGGTTATCTTTAGCTGATCACGGTCTGTGTTGTTCCATCCATTCGTCTCTTTTAAACTTGACCTCTCTCGCAGATAGATGTAAATATGTGGTACGAACAATTAATGTTATAAATGAGTGCTTTTTAAGCAGAATAGGACCGTAAATCTTATATACTAAAAGCTTGAGTAGTCTTATAAATGCAAAGTGTTCATAATAAATGGCTCATGAATTGAAAGTGAAATGTGGAGGCTTCATGTGTTAGTACATTGATTTAATAGTCATGCATAAGGATAAGTACATAGAAGATGAAGTGTTTGGTGTTCATGTAATCATGGTGTATTATGAGCCTTTATTATAATAATGTGGTTGAAGATGAAGTGTTTGGTGTTCACTAGGCATTCAGACCCGTGCTTGAATCACTAATCTTATATACTTACCCTTATGCATGACTATTAAATCAATGTACTAACACATGAAGCCTCCACATTTCACTTTTAATTATTAGAACATTTATTATGACCCATTTACATTTATAATGCTACTTAAGCTTTATATAATATAAGATAAGATCTAACTATATATAAAGAATGAGTTGCAAGTTGAGCATTAATTGAGCATGTGAATTTATGGTTTGAGTTTTTAAGAGTTTCATGCTTTAATGAGAGCATTTATGTCATAAGTTATACTCATTCATATCAAAGAGCTCTTACAAGAATTGCAACGTATGTATTGTTGATGCCTTTCATATTGTGTCAAATTTAATGAGCCATATATTAATTGCACTAATAAGTTATCAAATGCTTTTCAAGTCTCCTTCATTTAATCTTTTGCTCCTTTCATTTGCCTCCAAATAAATACACAAACCCTTCAACTACATCATTAGATACTATAAATAAAACTATTTGAAGAGCAAAACTCTTATCCGATCAAAACAAATCATAATAAGCAAAAAAAATGCCAACGGACATGATGATACAGATGAAGTTCTTATGCATGTACAACTTATTATTGTGTTTGCCAATATACATATACTTAATGGTTTTGGTTTAATGTTTTGTATTATGCCTACATTAAGAATTAGTTATTGTAGATGCGCATAGGATCTTAATCACACTACTCATCCGTCTCTCACAAATCCTCTACTTTTAGAGCGTCAAAATTTTGTGTTCTCCTTTAATGATAACAAGTGCAGGTGAGTATATGATCTTAATCTCAAGATATGTGTTACTGTTTTTAAAAGCTTTAATCTGTTTGTGTATAGGTCATGAATGCCCTCTTTCTGATGAAGAAGTTTTTGATGAAGAAGTCATGCTGATTCAAGGTATTGTCTCCTTATTTTATTTATTTCCTAAAATCTATTCTTGGAGCTTCTTACTTAGATTCGCTGTTTTGCTTCAAAATTGAACATAAATAGTATTTTGCAACATCATCATACATTTATAGTTATGTGTTTGTTTTTTGTGTAGATGTAACTGTTTTTAAAAGCTTTAATCTGTTTGTGTATAGGTCATGAATGCCCTCTTTTTGATGAAGAAGTTTTCGATGAAGAAGTCATGATGATTCAAGGTATTGTCTCCAACCTTTTGATTTGAAACTGTTGGACTTTTGTTGGCCGGTTTCAGTTTAAAGGGCTCACAAGGTGATTGATGAAGTAGAGTTTATTAACTACTTAAAAAATGATTTTATTGTGGCTGATCGGGTATTACGCATTATATGTTTACACATACATAAAATTCATGCTTGAATTTATAATGATCAATGACTAACAGATTGTAATGAAAAATTACATGATTCCCAAGATGAGTTCACCGCTCCGGCAGTTTCAATCAAAAGGTTCAAGATTAGTTGATCTAATTCTTCCACGAATTATGAGCCTCCACTCCCCTTCGAGTGATGGCAATGCATCAACCAGTGGCCAAAGTTCAGGAGGCGAAAAGAAAAAAGAACATGTTTTTATTGATCTTAACGATTATGACACTGAAGTAGAGAAGGAAGAGACCAATGCTAAGAAAAAATTGGACAAGTGAAGTTCGAAAAAGATGCTTGATTTGGAACTACATAGCATCTCGATATTATTTTTTTCATTCTTTATTTCTAAGCACTATATGCATGCATGTAACAATTTTTGTTTTGGATTAGGTTTGTTTTTCAGTTTTGAATGGTGTTTGCCCATAATAAAATGGCTTTTTGTTTGGAACAATTTTGATTATTCAAAAGTTGTTTTAATGTTATTTCAACTCTATTCATGCAGTGTTTGTTTATGTTTGCAGCTTATTGAGTATTTAGATCTATACATTATAAGTTAATAAACACAAATTTATTAAAGTAACTAAGTATACAAATTAACAATCACACTGATTGCCCATTAAAAACATTAAATTAGACTCTTTTGCGTGAAATATCTTAAGACAATATATTTCATATAAGTAACCATAATGTAATTGATTTGTTTATTTGCAAAGAACTAGAAAGAATCACCTAAAAACAATCAAGTGCATTTACATACATTATATATATGTAGTTATCATGCAATAAGAGCTTATAAAAACCACTTTCATATGAGCCACAACCACACATTTGAAGTAGAGGTGGCAAAATAGGCGGGCAGGGAGGGCACGGTCCAGGGCTAAATGGGCACGAGCCCAACTAGGCATGAGCTAAACGGGCAGGGGCCAAACGAGCACATGTTATATGAATCGTTTTTAAAAAAGATCTAAAACGACGAAATAAATTCCTCAAACATAACATCTCATTTATATTTAAAAAATTAAATCTATTATATCTATAAGTTTTTCTTTAAAAACAATTATCATTTTCTCAAATTGTAAAAAGGTATGTACCGCCTATCTAACTTTTAAATGGGTAATACATGCCCATTTCAAATAATAATAATAATAATAATAATAATAATAATAATAATAAAATGAGGGGGTTAAATGTGCCAAATCTTCTATAAAATTGCCCAAATTAGCCAATCTTTTTCATTTTGAGCACAAATTATCACCTCTAATTTGAAGCAACATCACACCTCAAAATGGTTGGAAATTCTAATACATCACGTAAACACACTTTTCTTGACCAATTGAAAGCGGATGTTAATGTTCCGGTCAAAGTTATGATTTGTCGCAAGTGGGACGTAAGCAACGCACACCCTTGATCAGTTGAAGGAGGGAGATGAGGGCCCCATTACAGTGATGATTTGCAGAGTGTGGGATTCAGGAAAATGTCATGCACTGCATGGAGAAGGGATTTGTACAGGCCCAAACGAGGACACGTATAGAGGAATTCTTTTATGAACTTAAAACATGGATATGGGGTTGGAGGAATACACAAATGGGGATGTCTATGATGGGAGTGTAGAGGGTTGCAACAAGGGCCTGGTCTTTCCGATTGTTGTTTCAATAATATTTTTTCGTGAGTCTACGTTGTTTAAATAAACTAAGCACACATTTAGAGGCTGAAAATGGTAAAGATAAACCGCAAATGGAAATTTTCCCTGCTATAACTGGTCATAGTATGTTGAACAACGTTTTTGCCCCTTACTAACGTTATCTCATTTTCATATTGTTCAGGTATTTTCCGCTGTGGTTGGTATTGAGTGAAGAAGACATTGCAAATCTGAACTGATAGTTATCTAAGCTAGAGTTGGCGAAATGGGCAGTTTTACATAATGCATCAAAATGGTAACTTTTTAGTTGCAGGTCACCAACCAACACTTACTATCCTCTTTTCATATTAGATAAATGATTAATGTAGTTGATGTGATTACATTACAAAATAATATAACATTATGATATAATGATTCCAAGCATTTAAATACACTTGAAATAAATTCCAACCCATTAGGCCCGTAAGTGACCTGCTAAGAATTATAGTTGACCAGGTTGCGCTATGTTCACTTTATTTCTTTCTTCACAGATGAAGAATATCTTTAGAACCTAATGGATGAGAGGAAAAAGAAAAGAATGTTATCAAACTATGAATCAACAAGGAGATCAAGAAAGAGGAAGCAACAACACCTAGATGATCTCACAGCTCAAGTGAGCAAAATTAGGAAAGGAAACAGTCAGATCATATAAAGTGTGAATATCACTACACAACACTATGTCAACGTAGAGGCTGATAACTCAGTTGCAATGTGACTGAGTTTGTTGATGAGATAATGGTTAACTCGCTACGTTATCTTTGTGCTAACCAACCTATTTCAGCTTCTACTGATATGATTCAGTATTAGGTTAACTATAGTAATTAAGCCTTTTCTACTTAAACATAATATAACAAAATTGTAGTAGTAAAATCAATTCATCTTATACTATACGCCTGATGATCTTCAGTGAAAACATAGTTACTTCATATTGTTTCTTGATTGTTACTCATTTTTTGTTGTAATTCACCTCAAAGTTTCAAGTGTTAATCATATGTTTATGCTAGCAGTTGACTTTTCTATCCTTTCTACATGACTGAATGTACAGAAATTTCACATTAGGTACAAGATAACTCTAATTTAAATATGATGGAATATACAGAGCATATGTTATGTTTAAGCACCAAACAAGTTTATAGCATTAGCAATTAAGCATGAATAAGGCTCACTTAGATACAACACTATATTTGGCTCAAGCATGATAATTACTTCCCAAGTACCATCATGATTCTTAATGAACTACGTGGTCATTAGGGTATTAATAATGTTTGTTCAAGGAATCAAGTATATCTATCTCTACCTATAAATTATAAGGAAGAGACGTCATCTTATGGAGTTGTGAGATAAGTTGGTGAGTTGCAATATGAAATGAAGGAGATGTTTATATAGGTTGTTTTTTAGGTTGTCCATAATCGATGTGTTGATCCGTTACGAAAACTTAAAATTCATATTTAAAATCCTTGCATTGTCCACCACATGGCAATGGCATTTTGTTTTTCTTCTATAAAACAATTAGTTATTAGGATGAGTTGAAGATCTATTTTATTTTGTGCTTATAAACTTGCCTTACAGTTCATGGCAATGGGAATGCAAATTAGGGTAAACGGGAGAGCAACATCAATGATTTTATGGTACACATGATGAGTGAAGATTAAGGATATATACAAAAAGAAATCAACGTGTCAACATAACATGAACACTTTTTCCCCGAAATAAAGTATGATTTAATCACGGTGATCAAAGCACATGCATCGCACGGGCCATGATGTCTACCTGAATTACTTGGCCGAGAAAGTATCAAAGATACTATGTTTACAGAGTGGTTTGAATTGAACAAAAGAGATGCAAATGCTCGTGAACTAACATATGCCCAGATACCAATGAAATTTGTTTCGCATGAGGATAGCAAAATGTGGAAACCACGCAAACAGAGAGAATGCATCAGTCACATCATTTATTGCGACCCCGCATCAGGTGAGCGCTACTATCTAAGGATGCTGTAAACTTTGTTAAAGGTTTTTAGTCATTTGAAGAGATTAGAACACACAATGACACGATATATGCAACTTTTAAAGAAGCTTGCTCAGCTAGGGGCTTGATTAGTGATGACGAGGAATGGACCTAGGCTATATTAGAAGCAAGCTTCTAGGCTTCCGGATCATAACTAAGGGATCTATTTGTAACAATATTGCTATTTTGTGAACTAAATAGCCCCTGACGCTTATGGAACCAAACATGGAGAGCCATATTTGACGATATTCGATATAAAAAGCGAAAACAGTTTATGTTTCCGGCGTTGGAACTGACAGAGGAGCATACACAGACTACTGCTTGGTGGAATTACAAGAGGTCTTGCACAGAAATGGGAAGTCTTTATCAGATTTCCTTGATCTTCCACAACCTTACCTATCATTGTTAACAAACTTGGACAACCGTATGATCATAGAAGAATTAAGCTACAACATGAAGCAACTAAAAATTGAGCATGAAACGCTCCATGCATCGCTGAACCCAGAACAACGTATAATCTACGACAAAGTCATCAACTTTATGCATCAAAAATAGGAGATTTATCTTTGTATATGGTACCTGAGGCACCGGAAAAACATTTTTATACAAGACCATCATCTCCTGATTAAGATCAGAAAAAATGATTGTTCTTGCCGTTGCATCATTAGGTAAACAACAGGCAAGTAACCATTATCTTGATTTAATCAAGTAATATGCCAGGTACTAAATAATATCTTTTGCTTTCTCATGTACACAATGCCATTCGTTGATTCTTCCTGGCGAGAGAACGGCCCACAACAAAATTGTTATACCGCTTGAGTAAATGGAGAATAGTACGTGTGGTATAAAACAGAACAAACACCTGGCAAAGCTGATGAGTATCGGCATGAAAGGATGATCAAATCGAGGAACCTCAAATAAGAGAACCTCTAAGCAAGCAAATCAAAACCACGTGTACTAATGGTCAAAAGCATCTTTGAGTATCTTTCGTACAAAACATTTGTATTTGTAAAAGCTTACTAAAGCGATTTTTTTAGTTTAACACTTTAAGTTGCACAACTAATGTTGATACACCTAATTAACCATTGCCAAACTGATGTTACTTCATGGTAATCGAAGCCCGTGCATCGCACGGGCCATGCTGCCTCGTATACTAAAAGCTTGAGTAGTCTTATAAATGCAAAGTGATTATTACACTATAATAAAGGCTCATAATACACCATGATTACATGAACACCAAACACTTCATCTCTTATGTACTTATTCTTATGCATGACTAACACATGAAGCCTCCACATTTCACTTTTAATTATTGGAACATTTATTATGACCCCTTTACATTTATAAGGCTACTTAAGCTTTATATAATATAAGATAAGATATACTAAAAGCTTGAGTAGTCTTATAAATGCAAAGTGTTCATAATAAATGGCTCAAGAATTGAAAGTAAAATGTGGAGGCTTCATGTGTTAGTACATTGATTTAATAGTCATGCATAAAGATAAGTACATAGTAGATGAAGTGTTTGGTGTTCATGTAATCATGGTGTATTATGAGCCTTTATTATAGTGTAATAATGTGGGTGAAGATGAAGTGTTTGGTGTTCACTAGGCTACTAAAAGCTTGAGTAGTCTTATAAAAGCAAAGTGTTCATAATAAATGGCTCATGAATTGAAAGTAAAATGTGGAGGCTTCATGTGTTAGTACATTGATTTAATAGTCATACATAAGGATAAGTACATAGGAGATGAAGTGTTTGGTGTTCATGTAATCATGGTGTATTATGAGCCTTTATTATAGTGTAATAATGTGGGTGAAGATGAAGTGTTTGGTGTTCACTAGGCATTCAGACCCGTGCTTGAATCACTAATCTTATGTACTTACCCTTATGCATGACTATTAAATCAATGTACTAACACATGAAGCCTCCACATTTCCCTTTTAATTATTGGAACATTTATTATGACCCCTTTACATTTATAAGGCTACTTAAGCTTTATATAATCTATAATACTATAAGATTCAGTCCTAAAATTAAATGTGTAATTATGAAGTTTGAGCTTTATGAGTAAGAAACAAGTTGGAGACCATTGTGATCATAGTTACTCCTTAATGGAGGTTTATCAACAGGCCTGCGGTTACAATTTAATGTGAAGTATAGAACATCGAGTATTAAAGTCAGGTATACAAACAATCTTTGAGTTACAACATTCATGTATGATCATTAACATCCTGGAGTCTTAATAATTTAAAAAATCTCTTCATATGAATATGAGTTACATCCCCATATTGTATTTTTCCCTGATCTCATCTCCAAACCCGACAACAAATTCGAAAATCATAAAAAGAAAAAAAAGAAAGATCTCAGTTTGTTCATTTCTTAATCAATCTTTACATATTTACGTGCATGAACAAGTAACCATCATAGATCTATGTGAAGCATAACTTCAATAAATTTTCGAAATCATAAAGAAAGATTCAAAACAAGATTGTTCCAGTCTTTCTTTGTTTCGTACAAACAAACACAAACGAAAATCAAAACAATACCTACCCGAGACCCGAGCTTGAAGCCGTTTTGTTCCTCATAAGCTTATAGATAAGGAGTTGAGATCGTGTGTTTGTAACGTGAGGATGAAATAGATAGATATGTTGTTCGAAAGAACCCAAACATGAATATGTTTTGTTGTGTTACCCGAGACCATTTAAATGATCTTGAAGCCATATTCTTTGAAGCTGTGACGTGTGAGAATCGTGCAAGAAATAGATAGGTTGTAGGCGTGTTTTTTGATATAGGATGATTACTGCAGTATCGTTGCAAGGGATGAAGCAGATGGATATTAATGTCTTCGGTTTAAATGATGATGAGATGCTACCGTGTTGTTTAAGGGAGAAAAGTTACACAGGAGGCGTCTTATTTGTTTGTTTAGGTTAAATGATGATAATTTAGGGTATCACTTCTTTAGACCGGGCAGTTAGGGGATCACACTATTGGACTGGGCTGCAATCCGGAAATGGTGGGCTGGCACACTTAATATTTTGTAGACACATAAGCTGCATGTATGTTTCTATATAAGACGTTACTGCATAGTGCATATATAAACTTGAAATTTCTGTAATGTAATTAATATTGAATTGATGATTAATTGATTATGCAAATTTGGATAAATGTATGTGAACGTTACTAATTCATTGATCATTAGTCATAACTTATGAGATATTTAATTTATTGACATCATAAGCAAAGCACTCAATGTTTAAAGACAAATCATATTTAAATATTGCTTGGGCCAATAATCATTTCAAAAGTTTATACTAACGGAAGTAGAAAATTGTATCTATGGAGTAATAGAAAATTGTATCTAAAATGTGTGATTAGAAACACAATACTAATGAAAAAAGTTGACACGCATGTATATCAACACAAGAATATATTTTTTTGTATTTTGAATTTATATGTACGTTAATTTGTTCTATTGCTGAGCGACATGTAGGTTAAAATAATTGAATAAGTTTATTTCATTAAGGTTTGTAATGTGGTGGTTGAAACTACCACTGGCCGCGATGTGGAAAACATGAAATATCAGGGTTTGGCTACAAACCTTGGAGATAATTGTTAAACATTAAAAGCATCATATCATATCAATCATATGCAAAGGGTAAGATATACAAGTTGTGTTGCTTAACAGTACTTATCATTTGTACTTTTTTCATACCTTTGTTAAAAATGTGGCTACAAGAGATACAGTGAGTAATTTTCATCAAATAAGTTAGAAGATGAATTTTGCACTAAAACCTTTTCAACAGTATCTACGCGATCATTTATCGATTGGTAAGTAAGTAACTTTATATATTCCAATATCATTTATTTGTAAGTTTACTGATTCTTAGATTTTTGTATTCTATAACTAATAGGAAGATTAGCTAACTCCTTTTGTGTTGTCATTTATTTAACAATAACATATTATGAAACTTTAAGCATAAAAAAGAGGAGTTTCAATACGTATTCATAACTACAAACAATTTATGTTGAATATGAGTTACAAAAACTTCTATTAAGTACAGGTATTGGTAAGACATTTAAAAACATGTTATAGATACTACACCCAAGATTCCTACCTATCAATTTTCATCCTCTAAATCAGTTGAATATACCTTTATATTATCAATTCTATAGGGCATAACATATCCTATGTGACAGGCATTGAGCATCAGATGTCAATATTGACAAATTAATAATGATGTGAACTTTTATCACCTCATTTTTCATCTGTCAATATTGACAAACGATGCTCAATGTAGTTGCGTTCCCTCATTATGCGTTAGCCATGCAACATCGGATGACAATATTTACAAACAAAAAATCCAATCCACCGGATCTTTCGTTTGTTTATATTGACATACGATGCTTGACATAAATGCAAATTCTGATCTTCCCCTTGAATTCCTTTTGTTATCTCAATATTCTGACAAAATGTCTTATGCAGGCCTTTATACAAAGCCTGTATAAATAGCAAAAGGAATTTGAGAGAGAGATCAGAGATCCCATCTATGTAAATAGATGTCTGTTACGCCTAACCGAGTAGCTAAACTATGAATGTTTAATCTTAATGTTTAATCTCAGATTATTCTTAAAACTATGTAAGTATTGGGTATGCAGGGTTCTTTAATTTCACAACAAGCATATAAAAATGGATCCATTCACAACAAACATATATTATCAACAGGTAAAATGTAAATTATTGTTTATCTATTATTCTTAAGATCTTACAACCTTTTTGTAACTGCTACAAGCTATAAGGTTTGGTAAGGATTCTAAAACATACGCACGGTCCTACACGTCAGCTATCCATACTAAAATTTTGTGGCATAGAGTAAAGAGATAATCAACCAGTACTTTCACGTGACGATAGTGCAAACTGTAAAAGATATTGGTATTTGTTTAACTGCTCTCAAATATGACTCTAAAGATGTTGGTATTAAGCGATCCAAAAGTATGTGATAGCCCGTGCGTAGCACGGGTTCTGCATGCCTTGTAATACTATAAGATTCAGTCCCTAAATTTAATGTGGAGTTATGATGATAGAGTTTTAGAGTTGGAAATAAGTTGGAGTCGTTTAGTAGTTGCATAGAGTACAAGATAGCTAATGCTCGGAATTCAATACAGCCTCATAATATCTATACAATCATGAAAGGAGGTGAAGTGCAAGGGTTGCCCGAGTTGATCACCATAGCATTTAGTATAGAATTAAAAGTCGGTTAGCTGAAGTGCAAGGGTTGCGAAAAGTTGCAAGAATAATTAATGATTTAACCTAATTCATGCCTATATAAACCGGCCAAAATCACATTTAGTATGTACATTTGAAGATGATTCACACATCTTTTAGATATTTGATTGTTGGTAGCGGTATATAAATTATCTTTTGCAACATTTTGTAGATTGTTCACACATCTTTTAGATCTTTGTAATTAACTTGGTCTTCTTTTTTTCTTAATTTAGTTATCATACCCAGGTACTATGAAAATCACACAAGATCATGCATGCTCAGATAAATGAAACCAAAGATTGGGATACCAACTATTTTCTTTATTTCTTTCATATTTAGGTGATTGTTATAGATAAGCATATATATATATATATATATATATATATATATGTATTATTTTAATGCATTTTCATATACAAGTAATTTATGTGCGTTTTCTATTGATGTAGCTCACATGTGCGAATTGATTCAAGAAAATGTGCACGAGCATGTATGTAAAGCAACATTTAAATGGTTAATGATACTTTTTAGCGTGATTAGTTTATTTAAGTAGTTGCTTTCTAATGCTCTTTGAGAAGTATTAGAATAAATAAATCGCGTGCAATTGAATTATTATTGAAAAGAAGAAGGTCGCACATCGCAAAGTGTTTTCTTTTTTCTATATGTAGAATCATTAGTGAGAAACCAATATTTACGCCAATTAAATGAGTTTGCCATAATAGCAAAATACGACATATTAAAAATATCACATTGAGTAATGAATAGAAAGGAAAAAATGCATAATTTTAACTTAAATCCGTTTTTAAATTATAATATCAAATAAAAAAGTTGAGTTTTAAACATAAGCAAAAGTTCAAACTTTTATCGAAAAACAAAACCGTTGCATTTAATGTGAAGTATATACAACATCGAGATGGAAGTGCAAGACTTGCCGGAATTTATCACATGATATTTAGTAATTAGTATACAATTAAAAGTCGGTTATGAATTGAGATGAAGTTGAAAATGTTGCAAGAATAATTGATGATTTAACCTAATGCAATATATATATATATATATATATATATATATATATATATATATATATATATATATATATATATATATATATATATATATATATTATGTTAATGCATTAAGTAATTTATGTGTGTTTTCTATTGATGTAGCTCACATGTGCGAATTGATTAAAGAAAATGTGCACGAGCATGCATCTAAAGCAACATTTAAATGGTTAAATGATACTTTTAAGCATGATTAGTTTTTTATTTTTATTTATTTTTTATTATTTTTTTTTTGGCAACATGGGTTTCCGACTCGACATTGCGAGCCGACTAATCCCACGGCGACTACCCTTAAGCATGATTGGTTTATGTAAGCATGCAACTTGAATAATGAATATAAAAGAAAAAGTATATAATTTTTGCTCAAACCCATTTGTAAATTAAAAAAAAAAATTAAGTTTAAGACATCTGGAGTCCAAAGGTTTTAGGAATTATTAATTGTGTGTTAATTAATATTCATTTAGTTAGCTATTTAGAATTGAGTTTATTGATAAAATTTATTAATATTAGTTAGAATTCAATGTTAATTTTCAATGAAATTAGTTGTACAATAAAATTAGATGGAGCTAAAAAGGTTTGTAACGATTTTTATACAGTTTATATGCCATTATTATACATACATTATTACACAAACTTAATAACGAAAATATTTAACGCACATTAAACTATGACCAATTAGATAGACCCCGTGCGCTTTATATTACCATGCAAAAATCATCTAATAGACAATTATTGTAGGGCTAAGTAATAGAACAAAAGAAACAAAGCCATCACAACTTAATAGCCAAAAGCCCATATATAGAATACAACACCGCAAAACCAAAACAACATCAAACACTTTTAAATTTTTATACAAGAAAGTTAAAACATTTCATACAACATACTGAACAATAATTAAGTATACACTCGCCAATATACAGAAAAAATACATGATTAACAATTAGATTCTTAGCCCGTGCGTAGCACGGGTTCTGCCTGCCTCGTATAAGATAAGATATACTAAAAGCTTGAGTAGTCTTATAAATGCAAAGTGATTATTACACTATAATAAAGGCTCATAATACACCATGATTACATGAACACCAAACACTTCATCTCCTATGTACTTATCCTTATGCATGACTATTAAATCAATGTACTAATACATGAAGCCTCCACATTTCACTTTTAATTATTGGAACATTTATTATGACCCATTTACATTTATAAGGCTACTTAAGCTTTATATAATATAAGATAAGATATACTAAAAGATTGAGTAGTCTTATAAATGCAAAGTGTTCATAATAAATGGCTCAAGAATTGAAAGTGAAATGTGGAGGCTTCATGTGTTAGTACATTGATTTAATAGTCATGCATAAAGATAAGTACATAGGAGATGAAGTGTTTGGTGTTCATATAATCATGGTGTATTATGAGCCTTTATTATAGTGTAATAATGTGGGTGAAGATGAAGTGTTTGGTGTTCACTAGGCATTCAGACCCGTGCTTGAATCACTAATTTTATGTACTTACCCTTATGCATGACTATTAAATCAATGTACTAACACATAAAGCCTTCACATTTCACTTTTAATTATTGGGACATTTATTATGACCCCTTTATATTTATAAAGTTACTTAAGATTTATATAATATAAGATAAGATGTATTCATGCTCATGCAACTATAAATAAGACACAACAATGAAGCTTTTGGTGCTCCCATTATTTGTGATTGGTTTTGCTAATTTGTTGGTTGTGTGTTTTGTGTATAAGATGTATATGTTTCTTCGGATCTTGATGTATTTTTGATTGCCATTTTTGCTTGACATTGTATTACAGAATTGGGCACAAGAGAGAAAGGTTTCAAGAACTTAATCAGTGCAATCATAGGTAAGTTGAGGTACACGTGTCTATTTTTGAATTTTGACGGATATTTTAGTTTATTTATTTGGATAATTTACCTTTTATTTGATATGATGTGATGAGACAGCTGTTTCAATACTCAAGAAATATGCGTATATGTTTCATTATCATTACAGTTTCATCAATTGTCAAAAGTATAATTTCTTATATGTGTTAGTAGTTTGTAGTTTCTTTAGATTTTAATTAATGATCTTGGTTGATGGATGACTAATATTTGCAGGTATAAGATATACGATGAGGGTTACGCTTGGTCCGTTAGCTTAAAGTATATCCTGGCATGTATTGTTAATATCCAGAGCATCACCAAGAAGACCACGACGGCTCTACCTAATAGCACCAACTCTCAAAATATTTCAAATAACTATAGCAGCAGTAGTAGCGGTACCACTACCAGTACTAGCAACAATAATGCATCTCCAAAAGGTGTGGCACGAACACGGCGATCAGTAGCTGGTCCCCTACTAGGGAAATCCATAGGAGACATGGTGATGGTAAACAAAAGAAAGGGGAGTATTTGGGTTCGAAAGATTTGATGAAGGCTGCAGCCTAGGTGCTAGGAAATGGATATGATTGTGATTTAAGTATGATAGCAAATGTCTTTAACAAGATACATATACGTGACCAATTTTATTCCTATGAAATAACCATGATAGCTATCTAATATAAGTATTGCCAAAACTCTTAGCACTGTTTTTACAAAAGCATTCAGTTATTAAGTTGTAGAATGCCAATTTTTTGTTAAACCTTATTTTGATAGAGGTGTATACCTTTAAGCTTCTTTTAATTCAACTTATTTTATAACTATGTAGCTAAACATTATGCGGCATGTCTCAATTAGATGCATCATATTACTTACACTTCAACAATTTACACAAACATCACACAATGAACAATTAGATACAGCCGGTGTGTATCGTACGGGTATGAATGCCTCGTTATTTTTAATGTTAAGTTAATACCTTTATATTTCGAAACTCGGGCATGAGCTGTCAGCTTCAAGAACTCTTTGTGGTCACCAATAAATCAACACATTTCAGTTATGGTACAGGTTCGTCCATGTAACATGACCAAATACATGCTAATGTTAAAGAATTCATACGAAATGGTAGTAGATAATAAGGGACATACATGCATGACAATATATGTTCTGTAGTTCTAGAATCTTCGTTCCAGTGTCTCCCCACTAAAATTAACATCAAATTGTTGATTCCATGTATCTTAAGCCATATTTATTATTTATACACTTCAAAATGAATAGAATACTCAAATATATGCTTTACATTTTAAGTAAAATGACTATTTTGTTGTATACATACTGATATATCAGACATGTATTTTAGCTAACAAAGCAACTTAATCGAGCTAGAGCTAGTACCAATATGATACATAACTCGATCAAGCACGTCTAAGATATATAAATAAAAAGAAGAACTTAATCTAACATCAGCGAGCCTAGTTGAGGGTTAACATCGGCGTCAAACACCACATGACTTCATTTGCAACATATGAGTCAATTTTTCATTTTTGAAAAGCAACTTTATACGGGAACAAATCAAAAGGGTACAACGGCATGAAAGTTGTCAAACTTATATGTCACTGCATATCACATCCTAAATGGTTTTATTCATATATTTTGATTATTATTGTATGATTATTTCGTTAAAAAAAATGCCAGGCCCATACCAATAATGACCCATTATGAACATTAATCATAAATAGTTAATGTTTCAGGGTTCGAAAGCAAACGCCGCATTTATAATGACAGTAAGTCATGATCCAGGTGGTTCCAAAGAGGTGTGTTGTAAAATCTTATTGACAGCTCTATACATAGCATGTTTGTGGGTTTGCTTATGTAAGTGGTTATTGCATTTTGGACATCGAACAAACTGGGTGTGGTCGTCATCTAAGCCACTAATCAGAATATTTAAGCAAAAAATCAGCTAGCAGATCAACATTTCGGACGACTTTTGAAAGGGCCCTTTTGGCCTTTTGGATGACTAATAAGCAATTAGCAAATAACTAATTTGACATCGGAAAGGGTAAATTGATGAAAACCTGTTTTTCAAGGTGATGCTTTTTTTTACTTCTCCTTAATAAGATGTTCTTGGGAAGCCGCAGCCTTGGTGTACCCTTCCATTAGTTCAGTCAGATGCCTTGCCATAATGGCAGCTTTTTTAGCAAGCACTTGAACACATTCACGATCGTCAGAAGTGCGATCATCTGCGTTCTCATTTGCAGAACTAAAAAAAAAAAAAAAAAAAATATGCGATGTATTCAATTCATAACATATTATTTCCAGTAGTAGACTCTTAATATATAGTTAACAGTTGCAAAATTAATGTAAAAGATTGATGACTTACTTGGTGAGAAATTGAGGTAAAGAATTCAGTGAGTCGGAAAAACCATCAACACGCACGGAAGAAACACAGGCTTTCAAACGTTCGAAGAGACTGTACACTCTTAAAGTGGTCCCTCACAATGTGTTATAATCATATGTTCTTTGATCAACTGCACAATGAGTTTGAGCTTCTACTCGTGTTTCCTGAAGACAATTCTCTAAGTGAGCGCAATTCAACTGAAAAAAAAAGATAGAAGAAATAAGCACCAAGCTATCATGCTTTTAAATATTTGTCTCCAAGTGTTTCAAAAGTAAAATTTCTTCAGTGAAACTCACTGTGGCCTAGTCTTGTTCCTGCCTTGTCACGCCAAAGTGGTGCAACAGTTTCTAACATAATGGCCCTTTGAAGAAGACAATCTTGAGCTAGTACCATAGTCTTCACCTGGTATAGTAAGAAGTCTATCCCCGATTACATCCAAAAAGTAAGTACCTACATCTTGGGTTAACAGATCCGTCCCACGCATGCCAACCTCTAAAATTGGCGGTTATAGATTTCAAATCAGCACCAATACCTAATAACAGACAAATGAACTGGTTCAGAAGTAAGCACAAATGCAAACCAAAATGAGAAGATCTCACCAGTGTCATAAAATCCGGCTTTAATAGCTGCAGCCACATCAGCAACTGCCTGAAGACATGAGGAACACTATCTATTGATAACTCAAACTGGCACCATTTTTGAGAAACAGGTAAAATAGTATATTAGTATATCATGGATGGAAGTTGGTATACATTGTCGAGAAATGCAATCTCTTGACTTTTGGACATACCAGGAAAGCCTGTATAGATATTTGTTTTCTCTATTACTGCCTGATCAAGTGTACGGAAAAAGATATAAAACTTCAAGACTCCTTCAACAATAACATAACCATGCCATTAACAGATTTCAAAAACCATACCTTCAAAAAAAGTGCAAGTATATCATCAGGATAGGTGTCCGTGAGCCCACCCCTCTTTGTTTTGCAAGTACAGTTAAAGGATCATAGAACCCACAAGTTTTTCTTATAAAATTAAAAATTTAAATAATCAATTGTAACATATTATGCCAAGTTAAAAAATTATAGGGAATTGATACTTACACGGTGGTTTTTTATTCATCATACACAGATTTTTTTTTGTGGAGTTACAATCTTACCCACAACATATATTTTTACCCCTTCTTAAGTCAAAACCAGTTTATTCCAAATTTCAACCCAAACGTGCCCACTTCAGCCCCCAAACGCACCAATCTCACCCCCATTTCAGCTCCTAATCCCACACCCATTGCAATCCCTAAACTTACCCATTTTAGCCCCTACTTCCGCCCGCAAACATACCAAATTCAGCCCCGTTTCATCACCCAAACCCACACATTTCAGCCCCAAACCCACCCATTTTCAGCCCCCATTTCATGACCCAAACCCACCCAAACCATATTACCTTATGAAATCTTATTAAACACCCCAAGCGCTATTCAGCCCCGTGTCTGTACAACCAAAAACAACAAACAACAAACATCAAAGTAAGTTTAGAAGTCCGTATCGTAATCATTATAATTAATTAACTATGTACCCAATTAACTAATCATTTTAAAAATTAATTATACCTTCAAGTTCGTCACCAGATTCAGGTGTATCCAACCCATGACCTTCTTTCAATAATTTGACGGCAACGACTACAGTGGCGGTGGCACCAACAAATCTACAAAAAAAAAATAGTAAAATGTTATAACACGAAAAAATATATGGATCTGTACATGAGAATCTTCAAAACATGGGAAAAAAGATATAAGAAACAATATCAAAAACCACCAGTGATGGTGGTGGGCTATGATATGGTGGTGTGAAGGACTGAAGGGAGTGTTTTTGTTTGGCGTCTGTGTGTGGGGAATATAGATAATAATAGCATGGTGGGGAATACGGAATGTGTTTTTTTTTTTTTTTTTTTTTACGGAATGGGTTTTTTTTTTCTTTTTCTTTAAATGAAGGATGTTTTGTATACTCTAAGCGGGGTGGCAACCTTGCGGTTTGCAAGGTTCGGCAAGTGTTGCCGATCGGCAAAGACCATTGCCATTCATGCGGCATCCAAATTTCGGTACCTAATGCGGTAGAATTCACCGAATCGGTGGGGAGAGGTTCAAGAAATATGTTACCGTTTAACATTAAATGGAGGAGCGTGTATTGCTTTGAAAACCAATCTTTATACTTTATACCTGAAATTTCTAGCACGAGCAATTCTCAAGTCAAGCTGTTTGAACTTGGAGACACCGTGCATTGTGTCTTCTGGGGCTTCTGGTGGGTCCATGTCTGAGGGGTTTGGGTAGTTTTTGTTGTTCTTCTTGTCATTTTTGGTGGCGAAAAGGGTGAAGCAGCTGGTGCGGTGGGTGATGGGTGGTTTGTGGTGGTGTTTGGGGATGGAGATAGGGGAGGTGAAAGAGAGGAACATCTATCTATATTTGGTGTTTGAAGGGGTTTAAGTGTTTGTACTTTGTACAAGTGAAGAGATAAGGTTATGTTGGGATACTGAGGTCAACTGAGAATCTAGTGGTAATGAAAAAGTACGAGTAATGGAGATTAGGCAAGATTGCCACTAAAAAATGAAGATTAGGCAAGATTAGGCAAAAAATGAGTTGGAAGGCCATGATTTGTTGTTTGCTTTAAACTATGAGGCAACCTTAGGCAAGGTTGCCACCCCCCTAAAGCAACCGTTTATATTGATTCAGTGCAAATAAATGGGACTCCAACTTTAAAAGCTATCAAAAGCTTTCAAAAGAAGCTCAAAATTAAAGAACTTTGTGAGCTTAATCATCATAATAGAGTTTCTTGGCTTGTGACATTAATGCTCACATTTAATATGGGAACTCAATTTTTATATATAATAGATTAATCACTTGTTAATTTATTGGTGAAAGTAATGTTTTATATAATTTTATTAGTAATGTTAAAAGTTACTAGCTTTTAATTGTTTGTCGTTCTTACTAGTGATTCTACTTGATCAATATTCAATGACAGATTATCTTAGTTAGCCCAAAATAATTGAAAATTGAAGTTTTTCACTATCTACCAATTAGCAAATCAAATATATATATTTATCTCCAAGATATATCACTTTACAATCTACATAAAATGATAAACGAGGCTGAGATAAACTTTTTGAGAAATTTATATATTGGGCATGTTCAAAGTTAAACATCCATTCTTGTATCATAAAATAATTTACATTCGTTCAACCATGTGCGGATCTTTTGACAACCATAAATACAACCGATCTCCATCAAATAATGGAGGAATTGATTAATGGGAGGAGAAAAAGAAGAGAAACACTTATGTGACGTGTATGTTTATGCCATCGTGGGCTTGATTAGTTTGTATAGGCTTTGCACATGGACGCTCGAGTGGGCGGGCTAGCTTCATAAGATTACTTGACGAAGTTTAATTGGACATAAATAAATATTGAATGATAGCAAATATCTTAGACACAAAAATTGGAACACAAAATAAAAGTGTTCATGTATTATATGTAAAAAAGAATGAAAGGTATTAGAACATCTAAATTAGATGGTACTTATTAATAGACGAAATAAAACTTCTTGTACACAATATTTGTTGTATACTTTGTGTATTCGCCGTCTTTGTCAAAATATAGAACCTTCAAACCTACCAATGTAATTGTTAGTAACTACTTTTTTAGTGTAAGTCAAACTTATAGCAAAATAGATAGTAGAATATGATTAATCGATATTAGAATATCCTTAATCTCCTTACTTGATATAATGTTAGTTGTTATCAGTTTATATTAGAACTTCTTGATGAGCCAATATGAGATGAGTTGATATTAGATGATACATTATTCTCACGACAAATATCCCACAAGTCATTGATGATCACGTTGTACATACCAAATAAATGCTCATCAAACAAATCATCATAAATACGAGCTTGCTACGGCTGGTAAAGATGGAAGGGTTGACCTAGAAGAAGCAGATATATGAGCTAGTAAAGAAAGACGCGTAAGTGAATTTGGTACAGTAATTTTTATAAGCCCGGACTCAAGTTTTTAACTTTTTTAATTACGCGGTGTGTACTAATGTAAACCAAAAATAGATTGATGCAGTCCTAAAAATAAACAAATTAAGACTGGAGGTGCAAATCATTAACGAAATAGTGGAGAAAAAAGAATGAACTTAGACGACAACCCAATAACGACACTGTACGTGAAGATGCCTAATCATTAATAATTGAGATCATCTCGGATTTTCTAATTCTTTGTTTTAGCTATTTCTGTTTTTAATTACATTACAGTTCTATCAGTTTTAAAAAATATATTCTCTTCCCAGTAATTAAGGACTGTGAAGGTACTTTAAAACAAATGGCTAAAACGCCTTGTACAAGAAAGCATATAAAGCATCATTCGAAGATTAGTTCTGTCTGCTGCAGTTTGGTTCACGAGAAGGATCGCTTAGCTGTTGTTGACGCCTTTCTGTGGGAATAAACTACCTTTTATCAAGTTTAGTGAGTCATGAAAGATGAGACTAGATCATCTTGGTAATAATTGAGATCATCTCGGTTTGTTCACTACAGTGAAAGGAAACGTGCGTAGTCTTCTAGCTTGTTGTGTTTTCTGTCCTTGGAATGTTTGTGAAAGATGTAATACAAGTGTTTGGTTTTGTATAGTCCTAATGTACTGGTAGGATCAGAATCAAAGTAGTATTAAATTGATTGGGTTTTTTTTTTTTTTTTTTTTTTTTTTTTTGAACGGCAGAATTTTATTAAAACTAGCAAGATGCTAGAAAAATTACAAGGAATAAACCACTAACGGGTTTTGAATCCAGTTGTTCCATGAAATGGAATGCGATTTACTTCTAGAAGAATACCATCTAAAAGAGAAATCAACAATCTTGTCGAATAAAAAGCTGCGTTTCGGAGGTTCTTTACCAAAAATCGTCTCGTTACGAAAGCTCCACAAAGACCAAAGAACAACACCACTGATGACGTCTATAATGGATCTCTTGGTTGTCGACATGCTGATACTATCTATCCAAGAATAGAGATGATTCAGGCTCGATAGAGAGGGAGGCTGAAGATCCAACCAGTTAAAAACACAAGCCCAAACACTAGCGGCTAAAGAGCAGGTCCAAAGAGAGTGGTATAAAGTTTCGGTCCCATTATTACAAACAGGGCAGTTCAAGGAGTTCATCTCCAGGCCTTTCCGGCTCAAGTTCCATCTAGAAGGAAGCCGATCACGAAGAGTCCGCCATATGAAGATATTAATCTTTTTTGGAAGGAGCTTGTTCCATCTTGTTTCAGGTTCAGCTTGAGTATGAAGAGCATTGTCAATGTGACGACGAGCGCTTTTAACCGAGAAGGAGGGAGGGTCAATAGTCCAAACCCACTTATCCTCGGAATCATTTAGAATGATTCCAGCAAGAAAATTCTGAAGGATAGCGAGATGATGTGCATTTGTACCATTTGAAACAGTGCGAACCCAATCAATATGCCAACCGATATTCCAACAATCACGAACCAAACAGTCCTTGTTCATAGCCAATCGATATAAACGAGGGAATTGGAGTTTGAGAGGAGAATTACCATTCCAAGAGTCATGCCAGAATTTCGTGGAAGCCCCATCGTTGACAATCCGCTGCATGGATGAATAAGGAATAATATTTTTCTCATGCATGCTATTAATAGAACCAACAATTCGATACCAAACACCTTTGTTTTTTGTGTTACTAAAGAATGTAGAGGGGTCGTTGTTCTTGCCATGAATAGCAGTAACCAGCCGAGACCATAAGCCTTGAGGATTATTGAGAAACCTCCAACGCCATTTCTGAATGAGGGCTTGATTAAGAGAATAGAGACTCCCAATACCAAGACCGCCTCTATCTTTGGAAGCTAGAGCAACATTCCAAGAAATCCAAGGGATCTTGTTAGAGTTTTCGACACTTCCCCAAAAGAACTTGGATCGAATAGACTCCAGCTTTTTGTTGACCAGGTTAGGCATAGGGAAAAGCGAGAAATAATACGTACCAATCGCGCCTAAGACAGATGAGATAAGGGTAGTTCTACCTCCGACTGAAAGAAGAGAAGCTTTCCAATTTGATAGGCGACTAGAGAACTTCTCAATAATGGGATCCCAGCTTTTCGCGAGCGCCATATTGCAATCAATCGGCAACCCAAGATAATTAAAAGGGGTACCCAAAGCATTGCAGCCAGTATTAGATGCAAACATCGAGACTTCTTCGAACGGAACACCAATACCAAAAAGATTGGATTTTTGGTAATTGATCTTTAGGCCAGAGACTTTATGGAAGCAATCAAGGATGGCAACTAAACTTTTGATATTATTATGTGACCACTCTCCGATGAAGAGGGCATCATCTGCAAAAAATAGATGAGAGAGATTCAAGGTGTTAATTTTGAAACCATTGTAAAGCCCCGCAGCCATAGCGTCTTCCATAGCGACATGAAGGCCTTCCATAGCTATTATAAAGAGAAAAGGGGATAGAGGATCCCCTTGACGAAGGCCACGATGAATTTTGAATTCACGAGTGGGGCTTCCGTTGATCAAAACTGATGAGGTAGCGGAGTGTAGGCAGCCTGATATCAACTTGATCCAATTTTCACTAAACCCCATAAAGTGCATAACCCGGAGCAGAAAGACCCACGAAATAGTGTCAAAGGCTTTCTCAAAATCAATTTTAAACACCATGAGCTTGGACTTTTTACGTTTACACCATTGAATCACTTCATTAACCATCAAAGGACCATCAAGAATCTGTCGGTGTTTAATGAAAGCGGATTGCTCTTGACTAATGATAGAATCAATAACCCGAGCCAAACGATTAGCTAGGACTTTAGCAATGATTTTATATTGAGCCCCAATAAGACTTATGGGGCGAAAATCACTAACCACCATGGGGCTTGGGATTTTAGGAATAAGGGTGATAAATGATGCGTTACAACCTCTTGGGAGCGTGCCAAAGTTGAAAAAATGCTGAACGAAGTTCACGACATCGACTTTAAGCAGATTCCAATATTCCTTGTAAAAAGCAAATGAGAAACCATCTGGCCCCGGGGACTTATCCGAGCCACACTCCCATATGGCATCTTTGATTTCAGAAACAGAAGTCGGGGCATCAAGGAATTTGTTTTGATCGCTACTGAGCTTTTTGTAAAATGGACTTCTATTAACAATATTGACCACCTCACATTTTTGGAACTTCTGTTCGAAGAAGTTGAGAAAAACCTCTTTAATCCCAGGGGGATCTTCAAGCCATTGACCTTCAATTTTGATGCCACTAATAGCTAAGTGCCTACGCTTTTGGTTGACAATAGCGTGGAAAAATTTAGAGTTTTCATCCGCCTCGATACACCACTTTATTTTAGCCTTCTGTGACGAATCCATACTCTCTTTTAGATCGATATTCCGAAGTTTATCAATCCAAGTAGCACGTTGGCCATTAACCATAGAAATAGAACTTCGGGAAGTGGTGTTGGCATCAAAAGCATTAATCTTTTTAATGAGGTCCTCCTTCTCACAGGTTTGAGAGTTTTTTCGAGTTGAAGACCAGCCCTTAATGATGATTTTGAGAGCCTTCATTTTATTCTTGAAAGCAATGATGGGATTCGAATTATTATCTGGAATAAAACTGGTCCAGAATTCGTTAATGCAAGTGTGCATGCTTTGATCCAGAAGCCAAGAATTATAGAACTTGAAAGGCGTTGGCCCAAAATCAACATTCAACGGGGAGAGGAGGATGGGCCTATGATCAGATATGAGACAATTCAGAACATGACCTGAAACTTTATGAAGAGCTGGAACAAGGGTGTCTGAGGCAAGAAAGCGATCGAGCTTGCTAAGTTTATCACCATGCTTGTTAAAGCGGGTGAATAGGTGCCCTCCTAAAGGAATGTCCCAAAGATGTGCCTCATGAATGAATTGGTTAAATGTGTTAGATGAGGAATGATTGAACATCGTGCCAATTCTTTCTGAAGAGTGCCTGACCTCGTTAAAGTCACCAAAGATTAAATGATTACCCCTATTCTTATTCATGAAATCAAGAATTTCGGTCCACAACACTTTTTTCCTACGAGCATCTTGAGGAGCGTAAACATTGATCATAAAACAGTGAGTGTGTGTGGCAATCCAAGTTCCTTCAACGATAAGCAAGTGCTCAAATTGGAATTCGTTAGTTCTAGAAAAATATTTCGGGTCCCATATAGAGACCAATCCTCCTGATCTGCCATTAGAAGGTTGTTCCGCAAACTCGAACTGAAAATTACCCCACATGTTTTTCACCTTGAAATGATCAATTTTGGTGGAGTGCGATTCTTGTATACCGAGAAAAGAGACCTTGTGTTTATTGCAAATCTTTGCAATAGCTTTACACTTATTCGTTCCCAGACCACATGAATTAAAAGACATGATATTCATGATTTACCTTGGCTAGCACCAAGACTATCGATGAATTTCTTGAGGTCATTCTTACTTCCTTCCATGTCATAACCCAGGACCTTTCCCATTTCAATTTGGGAAACGAACGCTTCGATCATAGATCCATGGTTAGGGAGAGGCTTGGATTGTGACTTACTGATACGTGAACTCTTGACAGGTGCAGATGAGCAATGGGAAGTTTGATTGAGATTAAACTTTTCGAAACCAGGGGGTTTTGATATCGAATTTGAGTCACCTCTAAGATTCTCTGAATTCTCCTTAGGTGAATGTTTGTTTTCAGGAAAGGATGTTTCTTGCTTATTTTCGGGGTAATCAAATTCATTTCCGTCGTTCCAGGGGGTATCTTTAACATTTTCTTCCTCTTCATTGACATCAGTATTCGGAATTTCGCCTTCTTCTTTATCATGAAAACCGTTTTCGCTCAATTCTTCATCTTGCTTAATCGATTGTTCTTGATCTGAAGTACTATTAGTTAACGTGTCCAAATCTTTAATGTCGGGGTTCCAATCAGCAAATTCTTTGACAAATACATTATGGGTTTTCCCTAGGATAACCACTTTGCATAAGTCATCAATGTGACCATGTATCTTAGTTTTGATACAAATTCTCCCTAAGGATACTGTTTCATTAGGGTCCTCGTCAACAAAAAGAGGCGTACCCCAGATACCAGCAATTTTCTTGAAAGCTTTAGGGCACCATGCATTTAAGGGAAGGCCACTGATTTCGATCCACACAACTCGTTCATCTAAAACAAAATTTTGTTGTACGTGTTTCAAATGAGTAAAGTACCAAGACATCTCACTATTGGAATGCATTTTAAGACATGCCTCATGAGAGTCGAATTCGATCCATAGCCATAAACCCCCAATATACTTACAGTGAAAATTGTAGAAACCCTCCTTATTGAGAACAATATTGATGTTGGGAATAAGGTGGATGTCTCTAACCTTAGCTAGGATCACATTTGCTGTATCAGATGTGTCAATGAGATCTGATTCATCGAGAGTAACGGATTTGAGAATAGTTTCTTTTTCTTTAAATGAAGGATGTTTTGTATACTCTAAAGCAACCGTTCATATTGATTCAGTGCAAATAAATGTGACTCCAACTTTAAAAGCTATCAAAAGCTTTCAAAAGAAGCTCAAAATTAAAGAACTTTGTGAGCTTAATCATCATAATAGAGTTTCTTGGCTTGTGGCATTAATGCTCACATTCAATATGGGAACTCAATTTTTATATATAATAGATTAATCACTTGTTAATTTATTGGTGAAAGTAATGTTTTATATAATTTTATTAGTAATGTTAAAAGTTACTAGCTTTTAATTGTTTGTCGTTCTTACTAGTGATTCTACTTGATCAATATCCAATGACAGATTATCTTAGTTAGCCCAAAATAATTGAAAATTGAAGTTTTTCACTATCTACCAATTAGCAAATCAAATATATATATTTATCTCCAAGATATATCACTTTACAATCTACATAAAATGATAAACGAGGCTGAGATAAACTTTTTGAGAAATTTATATATTGGGCATGTTCAAAGTTAAACATCCATTCTTGTATCATAAAATAATTTACATTCGTTCAACCATGTGCGGATCTTTTGACAACCATAAATACAACCGATCTCCATCAAATAATGGAGGAATTGATTAATGGGAGGAGAAAAAGAAGAGAAACACTTATGTGACGTGTATGTTTATGCCATCGTGGGCTTGATTAGTTTGTATAGGCTTTGCACATGGACGCTCGAGTGGGCGGGCTAGCTTCATAAGATTACTTGACGAAGTTTAATTGGACATAAATAAATATTGAATGATAGCAAATATCTTAGACACAAAAATTGGAACACAAAATAAAAGTGTTCATGTATTATATGTAAAAAAAGAATGAAAGGTATTAGAACATCTAAATTAGATGGTACTTATTAATAGACGAAATAAAACTTCTTGTACACAATATTTGTTGTATACTTTGTGTATTCGCCGTCTTTGTCAAAATATAGAACCTTCAAACCTACCAATGTAATTGTTAGTAACTACTTTTTTAGTGTAAGTCAAACTTATAGCAAAATAGATAGTAGAATATGATTAATCGATATTAGAATATCCTTAATCTCCTTACTTGATATAATGTTAGTTGTTATCAGTTTATATTAGAACTTCTTGATGAGACAAAATGAGATGAGTTGATATTAGATGATACATTATTCTCACGACAAATATCCCACAAGTCATTGATGATCACGTTGTGCATACCAAATAAATGTTCATCAAACAAATCATCATAAATACGAGCTTGCTACGGCTGGTAAAGATGGAAGGGTTGACCTAGAAGAAGCAGATATATGAGCTAGTAAAGAAAGACGCGTAAGTGAATTTGGTACAGTAATTTTTATAAGCCCGGACTCAAGTTTTTAACTTTTTTAATTACGCGGTGTGTACTAATGTAAACCAAAAATAGATTGATGCAGTCCTAAAAATAAACAAATTAAGACTGGAGGTGCAAATCATTAACGAAATAGTGGAGAAAAAAGAATGAACTTAGACGACAACCCAATAACGACACTGTACGTGAAGATGCCTAATCATTAATAATTGAGATCATCTCGGATTTTCTAATTCTTTGTTTTAGCTATTTCTGTTTTTAATTACATTACAGTTCTTTCAGTTTTAAAAAATATATTCTTTTCCCAGTAATTAAGGACTGTGAAGGTACTTTAAAACAAATGGCTAAAACGCCTTGTACAAGAAAGCATATAAAGCATCATTCGAAGATTAGTTCTGTCTGCTGCAGTTTGGTTCACGAGAAGGATCGCTTAGCTGTTGTTGACGCCTTTCTGTGGGAATGAACTACCTTTTATCAAGTTTAGTGGGTCATGAAAGATGAGACTAGATCATCTTGGTAATAATTGAGATCATCTCGGTTTGTTCACTACAGTGAAAGGAAACGTGCGTAGTCTTCTAGCTTGTTGTGTTTTCTGTCCTTGGAATGTTTGTGAAAGATGTAATACAAGTGTTTGGTTTTGTATAGTCCTAATGTACTGGTAGGATCAGAATCAAAGTAGTATTAAATTGGATGTGGTATGTCTATGTAAGTTTAGCTTCTCGTCAAGTTGTTGCTTTTGGTACGTCCTTGGCTCAAATTTTGATCCTTCACAAACTGTTATGGTGTTTTGGTTTAATATATACTTGACCTTTTCTTAGAAAAAAGAAAATTTGATACCCAACTCAAGGGTATGGTTTTTCTTAATATATGTCATACCGACCCCCTTAATGATAGTTTGTAGATATCGTTTTTCTTAGTTACCAAGTTTTTTTTAAAGCAATTACAACCTTTTTCGGTCAGGATATAATTTCAACCAGGTATGTTTTGTGTATCAACATTTTACAGGCTCATTGAAATGGTTGCTTGGATACCATATATATTTGCACAAGTACTCTCAGAAACAAGGAATTCATATTCAGTGGAATTAATGAACACATCCAAACAAAAGTACTTTCAGAAACAAGAAATTGCACAACTAGGTAATTAAGCAATCGTAAACACCAGGACAAAATCATTAGGCAAATAGCAGTATCCAGTTATCACGATGGACGTTAAAAGCAGGCCTCCACCATGCAACAGCAACATAGCGCAGCACAACTGCAACCAACATTATTATAACACATTCAATTAAAATATAAGGCATGATCAAATAAAAAGCATCTGACGGTAATTTACTTACCATCCTTTCCAGAAGTCATCACCCCTGCTTTGAGTTTTTGCCGGAACATGGTTTTCGGCGACAGCGCTTGTTGGGTACCCAAGTGGCGCAGCTGGAAGTGGTCCTTGTTTCTCCATGGTCATGGAAGGAGGATAGGCAACTGCAACAAAATTCATACCAATGTCAATATAAGATTTTTATCATGCATGCATGTAAATAGTACGCGAGTTGTGGTGAACAAACAAACTCACCAGGAATTTCGTGTTGATCGTTGCGGCTCATGACTTGAACTTGCTACAGCTGCTTAAGAAGGAAGAGTTGATTAGCAAGAAGAAAATAAGGTGTTATGGGCGTTGGTTTGTATGCATGTTTATATAGAAGAAGATTAATAAGATAGGGGCTACAAAAGCAAAACGCGTTGTGCACGCACAGAGTTTTTAAAATTTCGTTTTAATTATGTATTATTATCGATTAAGAAATGAACCACTTAACATGTTTCAAATGATTTTACTTGGTGGACTAAAAATATATGTATATGCTATAACCTACCTATTATTTTAGGAGAATGCTTTGTGATTAAAAACTATATTTTATTATTCAAGTAAAATCACATGATAATACTTGACTTGCATGAGATGTTAATGATATATGCTTTTAGTTTTGCAAACCCGTGCTATCAATTTACGATGTGTTTTGTAATTGTGCTATTTCTTTTACTTATATTTCGTTAAAATATGTAACATATTTAGATAGCTTTGAAGATTGATTCATTTCCTTAATTATGAATAACCATCAAATCATTTTTACTAATGTACCTTTTTGTTTGGAAGGTTGTATTTTCATAAGTTTGTGTTATTTACTTCTCATGTTTGATCATAAAATTACCAAATTAACATAGATGCTTACACTATAGCTTCTTTATTACATAAAGAGGAACTAAAAAATATTTAATGGGTAGAACTCAAATTTAATCTTACGTTTATGTATAATGTATAAGAATAATTTTTCTCTAAGTCCGAACTATATAAGGAAATTATTATTACTTGTATAAGTAAATTATAAATGCATGAAAAAATGACAAAAAGTATATTCGCAAGTCTTTTAGGATTGTTTGAATCCTTACCGACCTTTCACTTTAATCCATCTTTCTTTACAATTGGTCTAAATTATCAAGGTAAAAGACACCCATATTTTAGACCGTTGGTCGACACTTATAGTGTTATCAATGATAGCAAACACCTGCTAAGTTTCATTAACTTATTCAAAAACAAATTACACTCCGAAAAGAATTTCTACCATAAAATTCCCTATATTGGCACTAAAACACATCTTTGGTACATTAAAATACATTCATGTATTATCTAAATCAGCAACTCAACTAAATTATACATTCATAACTTGAGCAGGCGTAGAAAATCATTCCACGACAATCAAGTGTTGATACTTAATCCTCCTCTAGAAAACGCATACAACAAATTGCATTACACTTTAGTTTGTGCGATAAGATAATAAAACTGCAAAAACCACTAATGTGTTGCATTATAGCGAGGATAACAACAAAGTTAGTCATAACATCAAATAAGAAAACTTCATATTAGAACTAAAAGGGTGTTTGGTTATGCTTATTAAAGGTGCTTATTGGCTTATTCAATTACCATAACACAATAAGTGTATGATAAAGCTATAAGCTTTTTTTAGAAGCGGAAAACACCTACGTTTTTTTATTTTTTATTATTTTTTTAGGAGGTGATTGTTATCAAATAAGAATTGTGATGCGTGCATTTTTTTAATATAATTTAAGGAAAACACCTTCTATATTAAACAATGACTATCTAACCTATGTGTTTGTTTGTTTGTTTTTTTTAATAATTAGCATTGTATAACGTTTTTAACTGACAGACATGTTGAGGTTGAGGTTGATTTTGTTGTTTAACTTTAACTATTGATATCATGTTCTATAAAATGTGTGAATTTAGTAGCACATAATAAGCGTTGATGAAGTTAAAATATGCTCCGTAAAGTTTTTAAAATGTTTTTTTGGATATCCATATACAAATTTTAAATAACAATTTCATGAGTCGTTGTTATAAGTAGAATCGTGTATATTTATTTTCATATCACAGTATCGTGCTTACCATTTGATATTTATATTCTCGTTACTAATAATTTAGCCGTATTTCAAACCCGTGTACGTATAAATTAAACTTTTAAATAGTGACATGAGTCTTTATTTTAAAAAAATATTCTAATGGATGAAAATTTAAAACTAACATTAGTTTAAAAAAAATATTTAACGTATATTAAAACTAATTCGCATATTTACCAAATGAGTCCTTATTTAAAAAAATATTCTAATGGATGAAAGTTTAAAACTAACATTAGTTTAAAAAAATATTTTACGTATATTAAAACTAATTCGCATATTTACCAAATTTTGTAATTTTAATGGATGAAAGTCTCATGTAATTTTAAACAAAGTTACTATTATAAAATATAGGGGGTATAAAGTGTAAGGGGTTATTTGTGTTTTTTATAAAGTTATTAAAAAACATAGAAACTTGTAATTTTACACTTTACTCTATATAAATTATTTAAAATTCAATCACTAAAGTTTTATTAATTACTACCTTTTTTTTAAGTTTTTGTTTTCATAAATTTGACACCTATATTTTTAGAGAGGTGATTTGCACACTTTTAAAATTGATTGGGACACTCAACTGTACAAACAAATAAAGAACACTGTAAATATAGTACAACTATATAATGCACAGAGTTGAGTGTCCCAATCATTTTAAAAAGTGTGCAAATCAATTCCCATATTTTTATGCATTTTTTTTTCTTAACTAAATTTCTTCACCAAATTTATTAAGTTTGACCAAAATCAATTTAATTTTGACTTTTTATTGACCAATCACGTTGCTCGATTTCGCCTACGTGGCAAAATTGAGCTCTGCTATTGGTCCAATTTTTTTTTCAATGAGAAGGGATTTTCAAAAACACTCCGAAATGATGTAATTCTTTTATTATATAAAAGATTATGGTATTTTTTATGTCTAGAGAGTCAAGTTTTATCTTTTTACGTGGTTGATTTATCATGAGAATATATGCCTTTAATATGACAGTTGTACGTACGTGTTATTGTTAACCAAAAATAGATATATATAGATGATGCTTTATCTTAAAATAAATAAATCAATATTCCTTTCATATACATAAAACGTAAGTATATTTCAAGCTAAAATAAAAGATACATGTCTATATACTTCCCTTATTCGCACCTCGCGTTGATGAGAAGATAGATATTCACAGGCAGTGTCAACATGAAAACGTTTTAATGGTCTTAAGCATAGAGTCAACCGAGTGCTATCACTTTCTTGTTCTTGAAAGGTTTCATCTCACCTTGGAGAAGTATCTAAAAAACACGGATACAGAGACGTCGAGATACTAAAGTAAGTTTTTTACTATAAGAATCGCCTTTTTTTTTTTTTTTTTTGGTTAAGTTTCCTATAAAATTATTGAATATTCTTTGGTTTTCAGGGGTATTATTAAGGGATTAGAATACCTACATAAGAGGTCGATAGTACATGGAAACCTAACGACAAGCAATGTCTTCTTGAGAGGCAGTGATGATCCAAGTTATATAGCAAAACTTGGTGGCCTGGCGGGGAGTAGCAAACGCCAACGCAAAAGAAATAATAAAGGTATTGTGTTTATTTTGTTGTTAAATATTTATTTACAAGTTACTGATTGTTATTTTGTTTTCTATATGTATATAGGCGACCCAGAAATAAGATCGGACCTATTTGATTTAGCTGTAACGCTTTTGCGTTGTGTGAGTTTTAATCGAAACCAAACCTAGCAAGAGCTAAAGATCAGATTCGGCAATGAAGCAGCTAAACTCCGTGCCACTAATCCAGAAGCGTACTATCTTATTATGAAACTAGTGGGAGAGTCCAGGTAAGACACGTTTATACTTTATGTCATACTACATTCAAATTAAAACATCATTATTCTAATTTATTTATGTGTTTGTACAGCCTAAAAATCTCGGAAGTGTTGCGGGACCCTTTTTTTTGGAAGTGGATGATGCGTATGGACTTTATGGTAGACGTCAGCGCGGTTTTAGAATCCGGAGAACGTAGCATATATAGTGTTTGAGGGGCTCGGGACTAAAGTTTTTGGTCTTCCCTTAGGGAGTTGGAAACAAGGTGTTGATCAAAGGTGGTTAGATAGGATGATGCTTCCCAGTGTTAAACACCATAAAATTAAGCTGTTCAATTACCCTGATACTGAAGCGAATGGTGAATCGAACGAATGATGATGTAATATGAAAGTAACTGTGTGTTGTTGATGAATAATGAATATCTAGTTAAGTTTGTTAAAGTTAGTGTGTACATGGTGTTGCGATGTGAGAATTATGTTAAAATTGAAGTGAATGATGAATGATAACGTAATTTGAGTGATGTGTTACATAATTGTGAGCTTAGAATCCAGATGTACTGTATTTTGTTACTGTATTCGTACTGGTAGGAATATGTTTACGGTGTGTTTTTAGTGTAACTCTATATGTATTGTGTTTGACGAATATCTTGTGGAATATGTGAAAGTTACTGTACATTTAGTAAATTGAATATGTGAGAATTTTGGTAAAACTGAAGGGAATGTAGAATCTGATGATTGTCGTATTAAATTACGAATCACATAGGTTTACGATTTAGGAGATAATTATTGGAATACATGTGACAACTTTGCAGGTTCTGTAATAATTTAAGTGCATGAATAATCTTATTACTCGAGAATACTTCATATATATTTCACTAGGATTCTTGGTTACAAAATGGATGATTACAAATGAGAGTGATCTATTTATACTAAAGGCTAATCAAGTTCTGGAAAATTGTAATACAATTATCTAAACTATTTACTTAGGATAATTTCTAGATAGTCTCTAGATTGTTCCTACTAAGGATATTTTAGACAAAAAAAAAATCTTAGATATTCTTAAATATAAAATTTTAGACTAATCTAGTTATGTTGCCACGTCGAGGTTGGGTTGTTATGATTCGGCTTGTAACATCTAGTTGCCCTAGTTTAGAGAGGACTTTCAGTTAACTTTGTTGTATAGAATTTTTGAGCACCATTTAAGGCTGCAAATGTATGTTTCTTTAGTGTTCTATATACCGTATCATAATATTCAATCATTTTCCACATAAGGATTTATGAATTAAGTTGATACTCGTTTTTTTATTTCATTTTCTTTTATTTCATGAATAACATAATTATCACGCTATTTTCAAACCACTTTAATCTCTGTGTTTTTAAGTTTTTGAAATGCAAGAAAAAAAGAGAAGAGTTAAAAATGGGCAAAAAAAAAAGAGATAAATAAAATTAAATTTTTTATATCATGTTCCTGATCTTTTATTTCATGAATAACATAATTATCACGCTATTTTCAAACCACTTTAATCTCTGTGTTTTCAAGTTTTTGAAATGCAAGAAAAAAGAGAAGAGTTAAAAATGAGGGGTAAAAAAAGGAGTTGAATAAAATTAAATTTTTTATATTATGTTCCCGAGTTAGGAGATAAAAGAAGAGATAACATATGATTTTACAATTATACCCTTAGTTATATATAAAAGTTATGTATTATATTAGGTAATTTAAGTAATTTTATTTATTTAAAGCTTCCTAATATTACTTTTCTTCAAATCATCCCACTTTTGGAAAGAAAGTTTTGGAGAGAAGTTTAGCCAAAATTACTCTTTTCTCTACTAAAAAACTAGAAACACGAATTTATTTTGTTTTTTCTTTCACATTTTTTTCTTTCAAATTAAAACTCGAGAACCTGGCGTATATTACTTTTGATTATTAATGGTTCATGTCTCTCATCCACACCTTTCTTCCAAGTTGTTCACACATATCCCTCATTGATGATCACGTTGCGCGTACCAAATACATGACTTGGAATACAACTCATACACGCACACTCATGTGAGATTGGTTACATCCCATTATGTGAAAAAGACAAATATCACCTTTTTACAAGATATTATAACATATAGTATCCAACTTGGTGCCTAAAAATCATCATAAATACGAGCAAGAAGTAGTCACGTACACATACCAAATTTCATACATGGAGAGTTGTTCATCAAACAAATCTCAGCTAAGATCAACTAGCTTACCTTCTAGATTAACCCCAACATCATCTCAAATCGAAATCAACCTTAATAAGCTGAGAATGCTTGTACCCTTCTATACATCAACAAGTATCGACAGTGGTCTAGTATGCTTATTTGAATTGTATCTTTCTGTCGATGAACTTATCGCTTCATCTCAAGTCCAACAAGTTAATCTTCAATATGGGAACAAAAAAATAGTTGAAGATGCCCTTGTTGGGTCGATTGGGTTGTTGGATTCCTATAACCACCTCATTGAGTTGCTTGTTAAAATGAAAGATGATGCCCGGATCCTTAAATTTGCCTTGCGGAGAAAAGGCGTAGGAATAGATGCAAATCACATAATGGATTACGCGCTATCACGGAAGATTGCAAAGAAGAGCATTGTAGTGTGCCTCAGATCATTACAACAAATTGAAAGTGAAATAGAATCGTGTCCTGTTGTTGGTGAAGATCATTATTTGTCAATAGTGATTGGAATTCTAAGAGAAATCGTCACTGCCACCATCTCCATGTTCCGAGCTATTTTGATTTGTTTGTCAGGCAAAACAAAACCAGATAATGGGTTCTCGTTGATCCAAAACTTGTTGCCAATGGGTAGGCCAAGTTGCGAAAAAGGTCAAGAAATTATTAACGAGGCTGATATCATAGATGGCACACTTCGTTCTTTACTGAAAAATGTTAAAAAGATTGAGGGCAAAACTGTTGATTTACGGATGGTGATAGAGAGATTAGAAAACCTTGATTCTCATATCCAGGGTTATGAGGTCGGCTTAGATTCACTTTTTAGGAAAATGATTCAGACACGAGTTTCTCTTCTTAACATTCTTGCCAACTAGCTTAGATATAACTTTTAATTACACTTCGATTGCATATCACACTTCGGTAAATATGTAGTTTTAGGATGTATTCTTATATTTTCTTGTTTGGTTTTTGCATTCTTCCCTGTGATGTATCAATATTCAATCTAGTTAAGTGATTCTTAGGTTCTTGCAAAATTTAATCTTCATTACATGTCCGGTACAAGGTAGCATTTCTTAATCTATCATATCAGCCACCCAACAGCCACATGTGCATAAACATTGAGACAAAATCATCAGGCAATGGCAGTATCTCGTGATCACGAAGGATGTTAAAATCAGACCTCCAAAATGCAACAATTGCATAGCGCATCAAAACTGCAACCAAAAGTATGACAGATTAAATCGAAATATTAAGCATGACCAAATATGGAATAGGTGGTTATTTACTTACCAACAATTACAATAATTTTCACAGGCCCTTCTATGAGTGTGCATGTGCTTGAACTTGGTTTCGAGGGATGACGGTTGTTGGGCACCTGAGTGAGTGAGTGGTGCAGGTGGCAGTGGTCCTTGTTTCTCCGTGGTCATGGGAGGAGGATATGCAAGTAACCAAATTCTTAACAATATTAATTAATTGAAAATGATCAAACAAATAATTTCTGAATTGGGGTGAACAAACTCATCAGGAATTTCACGTTGATCCTTGTGGATCATGACTTGAACTTGCTACAGCGGGTAAAGATGGAAGCGTTGATTCAGAAGAAACAGATATATGAGCTGGTAAAGCAAGACACGTAAGAGTAAATTTGATAATTTTTATAAGCCCAGACTTATGTTTTTAACTTTTTTTTTTACATGGTGTGTACACGAGACCCTCCTAGTTCCGTCCCTGCAGGCTGCAGCCGACTCATGCCGTCACTGACACAATACGCACTTCAACTTTGAGGGTGTTTGGATTGCCTTTATTTATTTATTTATTTATTTATTTATTTTTTCTGCTTATCTATTTTTTAAGAACGTCGTTGCCTAATAAACACACAGTACTAACTTTCTATGTTTAGGATGTTTCCAACATCATTTGCGTCAACAATCTTATCATTATACCTATACTTTATTGTATTTGGTGTTTCTTTGATGTTTACTTTGTCTATTACTTCTTTGAATCCTTCAATGTTCACTCTCACAAAGAGCCGTTGCGACCCACTTACGTGTAGGATATAGAATAATAACGTGTCCCATGTTTATTGGTTGGGGCTATCGGTCGCAAGGTAGCGAAAAAAACGTGCGATCATTTGGAAAAACATTTTCTTTATGTTTGATGTTTTTTAAGCAAGTATAGTTTCTTTATGGTCGGTTTTACTATCGTTGAGAAAAGCCAGGATACAAGGATAAAAGGTCAACAAACATACGGATAAAGAAAGAAAGTCAGTAACAACACAAAGAACATTTTTTGTCATAGTTACTTGCTCTAAAATCGTTTAATATTAAATTTACTTTTCTATATAAATATTCGATAAATTGTTGTGGCTTAAAAACATTCAAGGCTAAGACAACGATCATTTAGCTTGCTATCATCTAGTGATTTTAAAATTTTAGTGCTACATAAAAACTAAAGATATCTTTATACCCTTGGTCAAATATGCTTTTAACTGATAACATAGCTGACTTGAGCTTGTTTGTTTAAATTTTGTATTAAGTCGTATTTAAATAACAAATGATTTAACGCAGATACCCTCAGTTTTATCACTTTATATATTCAGCAATCTTTTTCTATTAAGTTAATTATGAACAAACAATTTTCATATTACTTTCTAAAATTCAGTTTTTTCATATAAAGTCAATTAATTCAATTAAATCGAATACAAACACCACCTGCTTTTTAAGAAGTTTTTTATTCTAAAATAGTCTTTTGTAGTTTTTATATTTTTATTGTTAACATTGTCATCATATCATTTATACAACTCGTTTGTGGGTTTAGGGTTTCTAGGTTTTCTATCATGTAACCTCTATATATTGTGCTTCAATAAAAATTAAAACCTAAGAGGTTTACATTATTTAATAGTAGTATTTTTTTTTTTTTTTTTTTTTTTTAATTCATATTTTACATTCATTTTTTTAGCAATTTTTACTTCAACCCAAACGGTTAAACTAACAAAGACTTAATTCAAAATGGGTTGAGTAACTAAGTCATTGGTTTTTTAGCCTTGCATGTACTTGGTAAATTGGGGTGGTCTTTTACAAATTATAGGCTTGGACATACGATATGCAGAGCTATTAGGCTTTATATCTGTTATGGCCCATAAGCATCAGTAAGCAATCACAAACACTGCCATGCAAGTTGTAGTTCCACGATTTGCCTATTAGATGACCATATCTACTTATTTTAGTACATTATTACCCACCAAAAAATTTATATATATATATATATATATATATATATATATATATATATATATATATATATATATATTATAAAAAAAAAAAAAAAAAAAAAAAAAAAAAAAAAAAAAAAAGGCACCTTGATATAAAAGGAAACAATATCAGGATTAAAGTTAAGAAAATTCTATGCGAATTTTTGGACTGATTTGGTCTAATCACTATAATTCATTTTTTTTGTTTTTTTTTTTTTTTTTTTTTAAGAAAGGCAACATTTATAAAACAACACAAAAGAAACACGATACAAAACAAAACGTCCTACCTCAATTAACAAGCTACTTAAAAGAGGAAAGGACCCAAAAATAAAAGTACAAAAACAAGAACATAAAGCTACCAAGATTAAACCAAAGCCTCACATGAAAACTAAGCACACTAAAAAGTCAACAAACATCCACTCACAAGTATCCACAATAGAATATATATACTTCCATGTGACATACTGCCATCATGTACACATTGCCAATAGAGGACCAATTTCTCAACCTTTGAAACTTTTGCAACCAAAAGTCCATAATGCATACAATAGGAACCACTTCAGTTAGCGCTGTAAACGAACTGAACATTCAGTGAACATTTCATGAACCGTTCGGTAAAAAGTTCGTTTATGTTCGTTCGTTTATTAAATGAACGAACATGAACAATATTTTACGTTCGTTTAGTTAAATGAACGAACATGAACAAAAGTCTTGTTCGTTCATTTATGTTCGTGAACGTCCGATTAAGCGTTCGTTAAAGTTCGTTTATGTTTATTTATCTATTTATGTTCATATATCATATCTTTTAATTTTATAATTTTAAAAATTGGTTTATTTAAACAAAGCAACACTTATAAAACAATATATTGTGAAGAATTCAATAAAGTTTATGTTTGTTTGTCTATTTTCATTTATGTTCGATCGTTTATGTTCATTTAGCATTCGTTTAGTGTCTTAATGAACGAACATAAACGAACGTGAACAATTTATTTTCTTAATAAACGAACATGAACAAGAAAAATCGTCCGTTTAAGCGTCCGTGTCCGTTTATTTGTCCGGTTAAAATTAAATGAACGAACATGAACAGGGCTCCGTTCGTGTTCGTCCGGTTCGTTTACAGCCCTAACTTCAGTACCATGTGCAGACTTAACCAAACAGAGCCCTTATTACATAGATACTTGCAACTGCCTTGGTAACACTAACTTCACAATTTGGAATCTGACCCATACTAACTTATGATCAGTACCCTTATGCAGACCACTTGACCACTGAAAGTACTTCTCAACATTAACCTTAATATCCAAACACTAGCTGTAGTCGAACCTTTAAACAAACACCCCAAACTCTGAATCAACAGCCTGCTACCACAGAAACTGAACTGAACCTGAAAACGAACCCATCTCTGGACATATGCTGAATCAGACAAACAGCTCCAATGCATACTACTCATCCAAACTGCAGACGTACAAAACTGTTGCATACTCACAGAATCACACAGAGAGTTTGCCGAAATACTGAACACGAAAGTCAACATAAAAGTGTTTACTGAGGTTGACTCTTTGTGGGGTCTCGTAACCACTGTTGCCAATCTATCTCTTTATATTTATTTGACCTTCTCACGATCCACTCGTAGCTTCTTAATTGAATATCGTGAACAATCTTATTAGTACTTGAAATCTTGTTAGCGAACACTCGTGCATTTCTTTCTTTCCAAATGAAGTATCCGGTAGACCAAATAACCGCTTGCCAAACACGAGTAAAATAGGTAGGGACATTAACAATCCCTATAATTCATAATTGATTGCATATAATTTCCATAATTATGTTTACAATCTAGTATAAATACATTACATGTCTCCATTGGTGCTTCATATAATCGTTCAGTTCATCAAGAACCTTAAACACAAAACAAAAAAACACAAAGTAACACAAAGGTTGTTCAACAATGATGAACTTTTTCATACTCGTTATTGCTATCTTAGCAACCTCATGCACAGCAAGAATCGCTTCAACAGCCGTCCCAACAGTCTCACCAACCGCTAGCCCGACATCATCTCCATCTCACATCCCTACTCCCGTCCCCGCTCCAGCCCCTGCTGTCCCTTCTCCATCTCCATTGCCAAAACCCGAGCCATTGTTACCAACACCATCTTCTCATGTTTCTCCTACTTCCTCTCCTCCATCAAAAAGTCCCTCACCTGCTCCATCACCACAACCGGCTGATGTTCCCACAAGTGGCACCTTTGCTGAAGGATGGGTCAATCGGGCTGTGACCTTTGGAACTGCACTCTCTTGTGCTGCGTTTGTTTCGGTCGCTTTGATTTGAAGATCATGGGATTAGATAATGACGAAATTCTTTTTTTTGGTTGTTTCTTCAGTTTTTGGATACTAGCTTTGTTATTTTATGTTATTGTTCTTTGGATTATCGCTTTATTATTATTAATCACTTGTTAATTTATTGTTCTTTGGATTATCGCTTTATTATTATTAATCGCTTGTTAATATATTGGTTAAAGTAATGTTTTATATAATCTTATTAGTAATGTTAAAAGTTACTAGCTTTATTTGTTTGTCGTTCTTACTAGTGATTCTACTTGATCAATATTCAATGACAGATTATCTTAGTTAGCCCAAACTCGATTATCTTAGTTAGCCCAAACTCGATTGTGGACGATAAATAATTGAAAATTCAAGTTTTTCACCATATACCAATTAGCAAATCAAATATATATATATATATATATATATATATATATATATATATATATATATATATATATATATATATATATATATATATATATATATCTCCAAGATATATCACTTTACAATCTACATCTACATAAAAAGATAAACTAGCTAGGTTGAGATGAACTTCATGTGAAATTTATATATGGGGCATGTTCAAAGTTAAACATCCATTCTCGTATCATAAAATAATTTACATTCGTTCAACCATGTGCGGATCTTTTGACAACTGTAAATACAACCGATCTCCATCAAATAATGAAGGAATTGAATAATGGGAGGAGAAAAAGAAGAGAAACACTTATGTGACGTGTATGTTTATGCCATCCTGGGCTTGATTAGTTTGTATAGGTTTTGCACTTGGATGCTCGGGTGGGCGGGCTAGCTTCATAAGATTACCTGACGAAGTTTAATTGGACATAAATAAATATTGAATGATAGCAAATATCTTAGACACAAAAATTGGAACACAAAATAAAAGTGTTCATGTATTATATGTAAAAAAAGAATGAAAGGTATTAGAACATCTGGAATAGATGGTACTTATTAATAGACAAAATAAACTTCTTGTACACAACGTTTGTTGTATACTTTGTGTATTCACCGTCTTTGTCAAAAATATAGAACCTTCAAACCTACCAATGTAATTGTAAGTAACTACTTTTTTAGTGTAAGTCAAACTTATAGCAAAATAGATAGTAGAATATCATTAATCGATATTAGAATATCCTTAATAATCTCCTTACTTGATATAATGTTAGTTGTTATCGATCAGTTTATATTAGAACTTCTTGATGAGACAAAATGAGATGAGTTGAGACAAATATCCCACAAATCATTGATGATCACGTTGTGCATACCAAATAAATGTTCATCATAAATACGAGCTTGCTACCGCTGGTAAGATGGAAGGGTTGACCTAAAAGAAGCAGATATAAGACGCGTAAGTGAATTTGGTACAGTAATTTTTATAAGCCCGGACTCAAGTTTTTAACTTTTTTTACGCGGTGTGTACTAATGTAAACCAAAAATAGATTGATGCAGTCCTAAAAATAAACAAATTAAGAGTGGAGGTGCAAATCATTAACGAAATAGTGGAGAAAAAGAATGAACTTAGACGACAACCCAATAACGACACTGTAGTGGAGATGCCTAATCATTAATAATTGAGATCATCTCGGATTTTCTAATTCTTTGTTTTAGCTATTTCTGTTTTTAATTACATTACAGTTCTAACAGTTTAAAAAAATATAGTCTCTTCCCAGTAATTAAGGACTGTGAAGATACTTTACAACAAATGGCTAAAACGCCTTGTACAAGAAAGCATATATATGAAGCATCATTCGACGATTAGTTCTGTCTGCTGCAGTTTGGTTCACGAGAAGGATCGCTTAGCGTTGACGCCTTTCTGTGGGAATGAACTACCTTTTATCAAGTTTAGTGAGTCATGAAGATGAGACTGCTTCATCTTGGTAATTCGGTTTGTTCACTACAGTGAAAGGAAATGTGCGTAGTCTTCTAGATTGTTGTGTTTTCTGTCCTTGGAATGTTTGTGAAAGATGTAATACGAGTGTTTGGTTTTGTATAGTCCTAATGTACTGGTAGGATCAGAATCAAAGTAGTATTAAATTGGATGTGGTATGTCTATGTAAGTTTGGCTTCTCGTCAAGTTGTTGCTTTTGGTACGTCCTTGGCTCAAATTTTGATCCTTCACAACTGTTATGGTGTTTTGGTTTAATATATACTTGACCTTTTGTTAGAAAAAATAAAATTTGATACCCAACTCAAGGGTATGGTTCTTCTTAATATATGTCATAACGACCCCGTTAATGACAGTTATTAGATATCGTTTTTCTTAGTTACCAAGTTTTTTTTTAAAGCAATTACAACCTTTTTTCTGTCAGGATATAATTTCAATCAGGTATGTTTTGTGTGTCAACATTTTACAGGCTCATTGAAATGGTTGCTTGGATACCACATATATTTGCACAAGTACTCTCAGAAACAAGAAATTGCACAACTAGGTAATTAAGCAATCGTAAACACTAGGACAAAATCATTAGGCAATAGCAGTATCCAGTTATCACGACGGACGTTAAAAGCAGGCCTCTAAGCAACAGCAACATAGATGAGCACAACTGCAACCAACATTATAACACATTCAATCAAAGTATAAGGCATGATCAAATAAAAAGCATCTGGTGGTAATTTAGTACTTACCTTCCGTTCCAGAAGCCAACAGTACCCCTGCTTTGAGTTTTTGCGGGAACTTGGTTTTCGGGGACAGCACTTGTTGGGTACCCGAGTGGCGCAGGTGAAAGTTGTCCTTGTTTCTCCATGGTCATTGAAGGAGGATAGGCAACTGCAATCAAATTCTTAACAATATCAATATAAAAAAACTTATCATGCATGTAAATATATAGTATGCAAGTTGTTGTGAACAAACTCACCAGGAATTTCATGCTGATCGTTGCGGCTCATGACTTGAACTTGCTACAGATGGAAGAGTTGATTAGTAAAAAGAAGATAAGTGGTTATGCATGGGATATTGGTGTGTATGCATGTTTATATAGAAGATGTGGGTTCCTTGTTATCTTTAACGTATGGAAGTCTGGTAGTTGCATTTAATTTATTATTGTACTAGACAAATTGTTCTATAGCGTATAGGAAACTTCCCTTTTATTGAATAATTCAAAAGTTTGAAAATAACACAATAAATAGCCAAACAACAAACATCATGGCACCTTCTCACCAAATTGTCATATACGTAGTATGTTAAGCTGGTTGTTAAAGGCTGCTGCTAGTGGCTAGTTGCAAAAGAATGCAGTATATGATTGGCAGAGAGGCAAGTTTTATCTTTTTACGTGGGTTGATTTATTATGAGAATATATTCCTCTAATATGACAGTTGTACGTTATTTTTAACCAAAATTAGATAAATACAAAACAAGCCTAATGCAACATTTTTCAAGCAACACTTCCAAAATGTGTTGCCTTTTTATTAGAATTTGTAATAAGGCAACAGTTTATAATCAAGTGTTGCATTTAAAGCTCTAAAGCAACACATTTTCTAAAGTGTTGTTAATTTTACAATCTATTGCAACACTTTATTAAGTGTTACATTTGTAAAGACTCAAAGGCAACATTTAATCTAAAGTGATGTAACTTTTTGGTAACTCTACAACATGTTTAAATAAAAAGTACAAGATTCATGAAGAATTTAAGAGCAACAATTTGTTTTTAAGTTATTGTACCATATGCTAGGATAATGTATAGTACAATTACAAAATTTTAAAACGCTATAGATTGGCTCACATACATTACAAGAAATGTTTGCAATACTTTTTATATGAGTTATATCTTATGGCATTCCCTTTATGTGTATTCGGTTCTTTTCTTCAGTATGCCTCTAACTTCCATCTTAATACTTTTACTCCCTCCGTCCAATATTAAGTGTTCACAATAAAATATTTGGATGTCTCAAATTAAATGTTCATATTCTATTTCAACCAATGAGATGAGAGTTTAGTGGGTAAAAATGATATTTGATTAGTGGAGAGTGTAGTTAGTGGAATTTTCTAAAACTTTATGTATAATGTAAGCAGACACTTAATATGAGACGAAGGAATTATCACATTTTTGCAGAATGTAAAATAATTGGTGCCACTTATATTGTACATTTACTCTATTATTCAAATTAATTTACTAACACCCAAATACTCTGCAATACTTGAAAGATTTAGCACCACATGTTTACACATTCCCTCGATTTTTCCCTATTAATTAGAGTAGTGGTCTAATCTTATCTAACCACGTAATCAATGTGACATATTTTGGCGTCACATTTACACATCAAAAACTGAGTTAACCAGGGACGCTTCAAACCCTTAACCCGGTTTAATTTGACACATTTTTTCACTGGAACGATTCAACCGGCACCTAGGTCGAATCGGGTTTCAAAATATTATGTTTAATCCCTAAATCTCAAACTTTTATTATTTTTTATTTATAACCATAAACATTTTTTATCACTAAAACTATCTGCCGCTATAAAATTTCGTTGCTATATATAAGTACTACTAGTAGCAAATAAAAGTATATTAATGAAGAAGTTGACATAAAAAAGTTAAATAACTTTGAAATAAACATTTTACAAACGTAGAATAATCTTATGAGTTGGTTGACCATATCTGAATTAATTCATGTCGCTTGCCGATAGTGAATCGTCGAGTTAATTTTTTTCAATACAAATTTAGTGACTACTCCCTCCGTCCTAAAATAATTGTCAAATTTGACTTTTCAGGATCAAACTGATTCAATTTTTACCTTATATATATATATATATATATAGATAGAGGGAGGTTATCGTAAGATAGTGCTTAATGTAGGAAGAATAGGAAGCAATTTGAACCGTCGGATGTATCAAGGATAATGTCACTTAATAGATATAAAATCAATGGCATTAATGTAATATATTTAAAAACTAGTGGCATTAAGTACTTTATTAAAACACAATTCTCAGTTGCAGTAATTCACATCCAGCATTCCAGGCATGATTTGAGTCAAATCTACTATATTATTTTATAATACTAATTGATTTATTGACGATAGACCACAACTTGCATTGATAAACAACCATGCGAAAGTTGATACATACCCTTGGGACCAAATTATACACGTCTAAAACTTCAACAACCAATAACCATTTGATACATCATACACGTCATAATTTTCAATAGTTGACGGTCAACAACGGTGGCTCAAATCTACTATATTATTTTATAATACTAATTGATTTATTGACGATAGACCACAACTTGCATTGATAAACAACCATGCGAAAGTTGATACATACCCTTGGGACCAAATTATACACGTCTAAAACTTCAACAACCAATAACCATTTGATACATCATACACGTCATAATTTTCAATAGTTGACGGTCAACAACGGTGGCTCAACAAACGTTCACAGTATCATATCCTTATATATACATGCATGGTGTACGATTAATGCTCATTAAAAAATCCTAAAAATTAAACCATCACAAAACATACAAAGTTTTTGACAAAAATTCATTAATATATTAGTTACAAGCATTGATACATGATAAGTGATAAACATTTTCAATTATCGATACATCACACGTCAAAAAAACAATATCACATTGAACCACTTTCTTAGCAATGTTTAGGGTTCGAAGTTTGACCAATAAATAAGGAAAATCCTTGGGTTTTTGAGTTCAGATTCTGACGTACGTTCCAAGTAATAAGGAAAATCGTCGGCTGTATAAGCTTCCTAACACCGACGACGCATATTTGAGAATGATTTTCGGCTGCAACTATGTACTCGCTTTAACGATTTTTGGTAGAGAAGATGAAGGGGTCGTCGGCTTTTAGAGAGGAGAAGGAAGATGGTTTTGATTTTAGAAGAAAGAGAATACAAGATTAATTAACAGATTTTGTGGAGTGCTAAAATGCCTAGATTACCCTTTGTTTATTTGTAATAATTTTTGCTCAATTTAAATATATAATATACACATGGCATGTACCCATTGGCTTCTTATACTTCCTACATTAAGCACTGTATTACATGAACCTCATTCTATATATATATTTGTGTTATACAATACTAGATGAAAAATTATACAAATAAAAAATGCACTTAAAACTCAACGCATTCATATATTTTACATCAAGTATTATATAACGTCCGGAGAAATAGATAAGCTCAAACTCAACGCATTCATATAAGATTTTTATCATGCATGCATGTAAATAGTACGCGAGTTGTGGTGAACAAACAAACTCACGAGGAATTCCGTGTTGATTGTTGCGGCTCATGACTTGAACTTGCTACAGCTGCTTAAGAAGGAAGAGTTGATTAGCAAGAAGAGGGCATTGGTGTGTATGCATGTTTATATAGAAGAAGATTAATAAGATAGGGGCTACAAAAGCAAAACGTATAAGTGCAATTATGGCACTTTTATATGCACGTAGACTCAAGTTTTATCTTTTTACGTGGTTGATTTATGAGAATATGACAGTTGTATGTGTAGTGCTGTTAACCAAAAATAGATAGATGCTTTGTCTTAAAGTAAATAAATCAATATTCCTTCCATAAACATATAAAAGGTAAGTATATTTCAACTGTAAAAGTTGCCAACTAAAAAGACAGTTTTCCGTAGTTAAATATGGATGGAAAAATTGGTAAACTTTGTGCATATGCAACTTGTAGACATCGAATCATTGATCGATAGATCACTGTTTAAAATTCATAATAAATTGATCGTGTCTCATATATTCTAGGAGACCTAGAATGAACTTATATATAAGTGAAGTTATACATAAGCTGACAAGCGAATGACAACGTAGTGGAGGCAGAAAATGCTTAACGACTGAGATCATATTTCGTAATTGAATTTCTAGTTCTTCTTTTAGTTTTTGTTCTCAGTTACATTACAGTTCTAACATGGAAAATATTCATGACTTCATGTGAAACCTTTTTGTGAATCCATCTACTGAGGGTATGTTTGGCAAAATTAGCTGTAAGCTGTATGCTGTAAACTGCAAAGCTGTTAGCATGAGCTACAAGTTGTATTTTTTTTTTTTTTTTTTTTTTAAAGTGTTTAGTAAGTTAGCTGTTAAATGTAGTTATAAGATGTAAAATGACATAAAAGGACATATTTATAATTGTAAATAAATGTTTGGAGCTATTTAAAGTTTTAACAGCTCCAAAATATTTAAAAAGCTTCATGGATCAGCTTTTCATTTAAGAGCTATTTGATTGAAATAAAAGCTTGAAGTTAATGTATCCAAACGAAGCTACTTATTTTAGAAGAGATTATTTTTATAAAAAAAAAAACTAACAGCTCCTCAAAAAGCTCCTGCCAAACAGACCCTGAGAGTGAGAACGATAGTAATAAGAAAGTAATTACAAGATGGATGGGTTACATGAGAGACCACATGTTTGAGAATATTTCAATCTGTCTAATGTTTCTTTCTACTTCATGATGCCCAAGTAAAATTATATTACCTCCATGCACATGTTTGAATTATTAACCTAACAAGTAAAGAACATAATTACATATATCTATATTTAGTCGCTACCAGCTTATGATACGGGAACAACATTTGAAAGTACGTATAATATTTTGATATTTTCGATTTTCACAATATGAAAACGATGTTTTTTCGAAAGTTCGTTCTGCTATCGGATGGACAAAACCTTATAGAAGAAGCAACAAAGAAATTTGGACCAAAAAAATGCTATTGTCATGAACTATGTAGCATATTTTGCATTTCTATGCTATATTGCTATGTATGTTATGACTATTTGGTGGTTTATATATAAGTGAAGTTATAGTTGCAAATTATGTCCATGAACATATACGTTTCTTCAGATACCAAACCCAAGTGGACTGGCGCGAAAGAGTGGCTAACGGTGAAAAAGTGAAACAACCAAAATACTCTCGCGTGAACAATAGTTAACGGCATTTTTTAATGAGCGTTAGAGCTAGTAACATACTGACATTGAGTGTTACAAAGTGTAAACGTTTGTGGGGGTTCCTTATAATTAAAGTTTGGGAGTGGCATAGAGTGCAAAAAACAGAAACTTCAGGGACATTTGTTGTGGTTTACCTAAATATAATAATACGATTTTCATACGAACGATTAAGTTTAGAATAAAAACTTAAGTTTACTCTCTACCTATTAATGAACTAATTAAGCACGATTAAGTTCAGAGGAAAAAAAATCCCTTAAGTTTACTCTCTATCTTTTAATAAACTAATTGAGCAAGTAAACACAAATTTTTTTAGATCATGTGCATTTACGAAAATCCGAAATACTTTAGAAAAGTTAACACTACGAACAAAAATTTTATCAAGATCCCGCTACACAACGAGACTCTCCTAGTTCCGTCCCTGCAGTTGAACCGTGCCTTTATTGATACAATACGCACTTCAATTTGAGGGCGTTTGGATTGTGTATTTTGTTTTTCTGCATATCTATTTTTAACAACTTCATTGCCTAATAAACACACACTCCTAACCTTCTATATAGATGCTTTATCTTCTTAAAATAAATACTTTGTAAATTAATAGTAGTTATAATTACCACGCACGCGCGGGTTTTTTTTTAAATGTTTTTTAATGATATATTTTTTTTATTAAAAAACAAATAATTTAATCTTTATTTTATTTGATTTATGATTTTTAATTATAGTTTTTTATTATTAAAGATAATCATTAAAACAGTTTAATTATATTGTTAGTTGTATTTTATCTATATTTTTTGTATTTATCTTCTACTTGTGTAATATATCAACAAAACAAATTGATAAATTTTTAAATTTAAAAATACTAATAATTAAAATATTACCTAATAAGAAAATAATCTTTTTTCCGAAATACGAAAGCTCCTACTAGAGGTTTTGTTTTATTATATAAAAGATTCATTTCATATACTAAAAACTCTAGTATATTTACAGGTAAAATAAAAGATACATGTCTATATACATCCATTATTCGCACCTCGCATTCCCTTAAGAGTTAAGATTTTCATAATAAATAAAATTTTAAAATATTTTACCTGTAAAAGATAGTTTTTTGTAGTTAAATATGGATGGAAAAATTGATAAACTTCGTGCATATGCAAGCCCTTGATTCAACTTGTAGACTTTAAATCATCGATTGATCAATCACTCTTTAAATTCATATAAATTGATCATGTCTCATATATTCAATAGGCATATATTCAAGAAGACCTAGCTAGAATGAACTTTTCTTTTTTTCGGTGCAAATGGTGAATTAACATTAATCTCCAAAACAGAATTACAAATAAGAGTAGCACAAGCATTGGACAACCCCAATCTTGGCATTCACAACAGAAACAATACAACTCAGACTAACATAAACTCTATGTTATCTGATAACAGATACTACTAATTCTAAACAGACACTTCTCAGTTATAACATAATTTCATATTCTCTTTTTAACACATATTCATCAGTAGCATTCAATCAAATCACCATCCATTCACCATTCATGCACCAACCATCTAGCTACATTTCCCCATATCCTCTCTACTCAACCACTCAACCTGCCACCACAGTAGAAGAGTAGAGATGGACTGAGGCTTAACTAGGCACCCATAACCCATCCAGGGGGGGGGGGGGGGGGGGCTCTTCCAAACAGCCTACATTTCTGTCTCAATGGAAGGCTTCAACTGCTTGGAAACACACACCCTCCATGATGACCACCATTCCTCCTATGATGATGTATTGGGGGACCAAGAAGATTCATCTTTCACACCTCTCTATTCCCCCCATCATACACCATCCACCCAAGCTACTTACCCTTCACAGTAATCACAATCTCTATTATGGTACATCTCACTGAATTAGACCTCCTTCCTTTCCCCATAGCTCAATATTTCCTTTCCCCATAGCTAGAATGAACTTATAAATAGCTGAAAAGTGAGAAAAAACGTATAGTAGTAGAGGCAGAAAATGCTTAACGACTGAGATCATTTTTCGTAATTGAATTTTCTAGTTCTTGATTTAGCTTTTGTAACATGGAAATATTCAAAGAAAATCATGTGAAACTTTTTTATTGAAATTGAGAAAGATAATAAGAAAGTTTACAAGATGGGTTGCATGAGAGTGCACATGTTTGAGCATATATCTCAATCTTATCAAGCTGGCAAATTGGGTACCTGTTAAGGGAAAAAATATACTATGCAATTTTTTTATTTTTTAAAATAATTGTTTTTAGTATTCTAGGGTTCAATATTTAACTTTTTTGATACATAAAACGTATATCTGTCATACTCAAACCACCAAAACCAAGTGTTAAACGAGTCGTTTTCATGTTTGAAACTTATGTTATTCGCGCGCTCAAAACCTGTTAAGACCTGTTAAGACACGATTTGCCAGCATTCTATCTAATGTTTCTTTCTACTTTATGATGCCCAAGTAAAATGAAAAATTTCCTCCATGCACATGTTTGAATTATCAACCTAAAGAGAAAAGAACATAATACATATATCTATATATGAACTAATATTAGTTGCTACTGGCTTATGATATGGGAACAATATTTGAAAGTACATTTCGATTTTCCAATATGAAAACAACGATGTATTTTTGAAAGTTCATTTTATCAGAAGGACAAAACCTTATAGAAACAGTCAGTACTTTTTCTCTTCCATGATAACTACATCTTTTACAAAGTCCTTTCGAACTACCAAAGAAATTTGGCAAATTATGAATGATCCCTTGTTTCTGGATAACTTGAATGATATAGAAGAAGCAACAAAAAGTAGTGTCGTTAAGATTAAACATTTAAACACAATGATTTACCAGCAAATGACCCAAAGTCATGGATCGATATAATTATTTAAGACTTGAGTTTGTCAGTTTGTGGGTACCTTATGGGCTTATTCTATTAAACAAATGGGCTCAAATCCTTTAACCAACCAACGGCCCAATCCCCTCCAATCAAGGACAAGAGATTTGGAGACAAGTATTTATTTCATTAGAAACAGAACAATATAGACTAGAAAGCCTTTACCATAGACTAGGGTGTTTCATTTAACATCGAATAAACTGAAAAATAAATTGCAGAGAAACCAAATAAAAGCGAACTGAAATCTTTAATAGTGTACGGTTTGCTTTTTGGTTTGATTTTATCCGTTCTAAAATTGGTTTAGTTTGGTTTCGCTTTTGACTCTATGAATTTTCAAACCAGTAAACTTGAACCTTACAACCTAGAAACCCGAAAACCAAGCCGATGAACACCCCTATACAACAAAATCAAATACTATATGATTCCTTACTAAAAACAAAGAACTATCTTTACTATCTATAAATGAAAAAGAATCAAAGGTGAAAGTGAAAAAGTCAATAAAAGTGAAAAATTGAAATGTTAAAATGTATATAAGGAAATATTGAAATGCATTTAATATTCTTATTAAAGGGTAAGTCTAAATACACCAAAATGATTCACTAAGAGCATCCACTATGATAAACTTTTTACAAAGGTTTATACATTAATATATCAATAAATTTTAGACCTTTTGATTTATAAACCTACATTCACTATGGTATAAACCTTTGCAAGTTTATAAAATGTCTTTTTTAACAAATGCATTAAATGTATTGACTTTATAAAGAGGTTCAAGAATTATGACCTTTTCATGCCACATAGACATGAAATGAGTGTCCACTATGATTGAAATAAGCATAAACATTTTCATCTTTCTTAGACCTTTTCATAAACTCACCATAGTGGATGCCCTAATTATTGACTTGAGACCCCAAAATGACAATCATTAATTAACTTATTTACACACTTAAATGATTCTACTAATCATTAACTTGCTTTACCAAATTAAAATAATTGACTTGTTTTTTTTTAAACTTTTATCTTTTTGTTATTATTAGTTAATCACTATTTATTTTTAATTTTTTTTCTTGCTTATTTATTTTTTTAGTTATTTTTAATTTTGTCATATACATATGTCATATATGCATATACATGCTTATGTGTAAGTGAACAAATAATACAATTTTTATTTAAAGTAAATAATTAGAAATACAATATAAAGAACGTTACATAATTACATTGTTAAGCCAATATTTTTTGAAATACGATAATAATACTCTCAAAACGCATTTTAACAATTAAAATATGTGTCCTCCCATCCAGTTGCATTTTCATTTTTATATGTAATCTAAAGTGGATGACTTAACGATGATGGGCAAACCGTTCTTTATGGTTTTTTTTGCACGTTATTGAAAGATCTTAATACATACAAGATATATAAAGTGTGCCAACATGCATTATCGTGTAGCAAATTGTATGCAAATCCTTTAATGGCTAGACGTGTCAATATAATCCTGATACTTCTTTTTAGTTATTCTTTAGTGATTGGTTTTTTTTTTTTTTTTTTTTTTTTTTTTTCCTCGTTAAGGCTTATGCATTTATATACAAGCAGGGACGTACTTACATCGATGTCGGGTGTGGCATGGGCCACTCAATTTTGGGTGACATAGCGGTTGGTTTTTTGTTTTTTATTATTATTATTATTATTTTTTTGTTTTGTTTTTTTTTCTTCAAAATTTTGGGTTACAAATTGAAATCGTAATTTAAGGCTTTTCTTATTTTTTTTTTGTTTCTTTATTTATTTATTTTATTTTTTACTTTACAAAGGGCCTTAGGAAAGCAGAAATACTGTAACATTTTCTTAACTTATGTTAAAACAAAACATCGCATCTATCTAGTAGCGGTACATTTTGTAAATTAAAAAAAATGAAAAAAAAATAAAAGAAAAATGATATTTTTAACATCGAGTAAAAGTCGTGAAAGGAAAAAAAAATGAAGTATGCATTAAATATTTTTAAGTTAAATTTGTAAATATATTCATGCGATTATGTTTGAATTTAATTACTTCATTTCACTGTTGCAATTTACGAATAAAATAAAGTAACACAATTATCAACGTTTAAATATTTTTTTGGTGTATTTAGTAGGATCTTATTAAAACACCCCACTAGTTAAAAGTACAATGATTTATTCACATTGTACAACTAATTAAAAACATATCTAACAAATTAAATATAACCAAATAAAACACAAACCGGGTTGACCCGGGACGCTTCAAACACGGCGGGTTGACCCGGTTTAATTTGACCTATTTTCGACCCAACCTAGCAAGTTGATCCGGCTTAAATCGACCCATTTTTTGACCGGAACGATTCAACTGGTTGAACCACCCAGGTCGAACCGGGTTTCAAAACATTATCCATTACTTAAAAGTACAATGATTTATTTACATTGTACAACTAATTAAAAACATATCTATCAAATTAAATACAACCAATTAAAACAAAAACCGGGTTGACCCGGGACGCTTCAAACCCGAACAGGTTAACCCAGTTTAATTTGCCCCGTTTTCGACCCAACCTAGCAAGTTGACCCGATTTAAATCGACCCATTTTTTGACCGGAACGGTTGAACCACCCGGGTCGAACCGGGTTTCAAAACATTATGTTAAATTCTCAAATCTTCAAACTTTTATTATTTTTCGTTTATAACCTATAAACTTTTTTTTATCAATAAACTATCTGTCGCTATAAAATTCCGTTGCTATGCACGGGTACTCGTCTAGTGTAAGTGAATGTATAAGTAGAAAGTAGTTGATGGTGTATCAAATTAAGGAATACGTCATGTTGATGTAGTTTCACGTGCCAATGTAACATGCAAAAGAAAGTGTTTTGTTCACAACTGCTGCTTTAACAAAAAGGTAACTTAATAGGTTCCCCAAAGATACATTCACAGCCTCTTGAATGTTTTACTTTTGTGATCAGAAATGTTGAAGTTTGACATCAGTTAAAAATATTTTAAGTTTGTTTCAACTAACCATCTCACACTTTGTGCATTGTTATGAAAAATTCAAATCCTTGAACTCTGCTTGCAGCTTGTTTTTAGCAGTGGAGCATATTTTTACCCAGTCCTCGATGATCAAGTTGTTGTCTCTGGTCATATACATTATAGTACTCGATTCAGTGACTTGTACTAATGACATAAAGTTACAAGAAAAGGATGGAAGCTATTCAGGTTATTGTTCTTGAAGCTTGCATGAAGAATATTTTCAAGGGTTTGTCTTTAGCAGGTGATGGTGCTAATGCATCTCTTCTTCAATACGCGGATGATGTTATCTTTTTCGGAAAATGGTAGTTCCGTAATGCTTCATCCTTGGTTAAAATCCTTAAATTCTATCAAGACGCTTCTGGTTTTAAGGTTAATCTTGAAAAAGTAAAATCTATGGTATTGGTGTTTCGCATAAGGAAGTGGGAAATCTTGGTCATTTAATTAACTATGGCTTCGATTCTCTCCCTTTTTTATATCTAGGTCTCCCCATTGGCAGAGATATGAGCAAAGCTAGTAGTTGGTTTGAGGTGATCGATTCTTTTACTAGATGCCTCCCATCATGGAAATCTAAATGCCTATCTATTGGGGGTTGTTTAACTCTTACTAAAGCAGTGCTTGGAAGTCTCCCTCTGTATTATCTTTTTATTTTTTGTGCCTCATTAAACGTGTTTAGCAAACTACAAAGTATTAGTAGCCATTTCTGTTGGGGTATAAAAGACAGGAAAACGGGAGTACTTGGGTTAAATGGGGCAAAGTTTGCTCTAGTCTTGATTCCAGTGGATTGGGTATTGGGTCGATTCGAGCAAAAAACCTTGGTTTGATAGGTACATGGAAGTGGCATTTCTTAACGGAGCATAACGCATTATGGAGGCATGTCATTAAAGTTTTACATGGTAACTTAGGTGGTTTTGACACGATTTCATCTCATGGTTTAAAAAAGGCACTTGGCATGGGATCACTTCGAGTATCATGGCGGTCGATAACCTTGGTATCCCATTCAGTAAGTCCTTTTATATCAACGATGGTAATTGTTAGCATTAAGAAGTAATGATCATATATTATGAAGTGATGGTCATTGATATGATAGGAACCTTGTAACATTGTAATAGCTTAGTATAGATTAGTATATGGGTCTTTGGACTTGAATATGTACAAGTAAGCTAGTCCATGTTATGTATAGTCCATGTTGGCTAAACCCCATCAAGCCTAAGAAGGTTTCCATCCATTATACTTATTATTAAATAACACCGTTTTTGGTGTGGGTTTCCCGCCAAAAAATACTGGGCTCCTTTGGCCTGGTGACTTTGGTACATTTTGCTCCCGGGTTTGTTCCAGCCCACTTATTTTATTTATGCATAATAATACTCCGGTCTCCCGAACCTTCCACAGTCATCTTCATACATCCCACAATCATCCATTTAAACATATCTCTCCCTTCTGATGATGCTGATGATGATCGAATGATGTGAAAGGAAAACCAAAAGACGATGATAAAGGGACATCATAAATCGCAGGTTTGATATTTATAAGAATTAGGGTTTTGTATTAATTTTTGGATTTTTTTTATGAAATTAGAGGTGTTTGGGATTGGGATTTCGTACCTGATTATCTAATTATTGGGGGTGTTTGCCTCATCTTATTTATCAGGCTTTTGGCGTTATTGGGTTTTCAGGTGTTGGAAGTTGGACAGCTGATATGCGGGTATGGTTTTCTGAATTTTTTCTAAAAAATAATTATTCTCAACTTTACGGTTTTCATTATGTTTGTGTTTTTTATGAATTTGATATGTTGCAAATTAGGATTAGGGTTAAAAAGTTTTAAACCTTTAAATTCTATCGAAAAGTTCACAACCTTAGCGTGCTGCCCAAATATCAGGATAGCAGGTGTAGAGGATAGGAAACTGAATATTGAGAGAGATATTATATTAAACGGTATTATATTGCATACATGAAATTAGGGAAGAAACTGGCATTCCTTATTTGGTTAGCTTGGTTAGTATAAGTTTTTTTGATTATGAAAATAATCCGTTGAATATTTTTTATGTTTTGCCCTTGATCTACGCTGCCGTATCTGCCTTTATACTCTTTAACCGATTAAGGGTTAGTGTGTTTAAAAAGTATAAAGTTTAGTGTTTTGTATTCTTTGCCTTTTTGGTCATAATAATTTATAATTGCCTTTTTCTAATCTTTATGTACAAGAACTGCTTGATGATATCACTAAACAAAGAGCAAACCTTTTGTTCTTTTGGTATATCGTTATGTCGATAACACATAGATGAAAATTTTCATGCCTTGAAAAGCATTTTAGTAAGATGGAAACCGTGATAAGGAGTCTGAAATAAAGGATTGTAGTAAAGCCTTTTTTTAATCGGTGTCAACATTTACTTATAGTATATATTTATATCGTTTTACTTTTTCTGTTTGAATAATATGGTGTATGTTCATTTTGCAGGCTATCGTCAACAAGAGGTTGCAGACAAATCGTGTTGACGGATAATGGACAGGTTGCTCAGGTGATTTTATAAAATACATGTTATATTTGTCTGCTTCTTTATGAAAAGCTTCCCGACTGGTGAAATCTGTAACTGTTTAATCTTCGTAAGATATTCTTAATTTGGGTTCGTTTATATATAAATTTGATAAGTAACGATGTTTGGCATGATAAATGAGTCTGTGCAAAATTGGTTCGGTTACCCGCTTCAAACCAACAAGCGCTTACAATCATTGGCTACGGGTACCTTGACCAATAGACATGGATACAATTAGGTTCTTTTTCCTGATCAAAATTCAAACAATATATGAGCTGTGGCTAAACCGATACTAATATGCTGATGGTTACTGTTGTTTTAGGTATGAATTAAGGAGCAGCCGCGGGTTGTAGTAGCTCACACAAGAATGATAGATGCCACCATTCTACGCTACAAGGTTGTGTGACCAATTATTTTTGTATATCTTATCGACGGTTCTTTATGTCGTCGTAACCTTTGAAACTATATTATTTTTATAGGTATGACTTACCCATTTCAGAATGTACATCATAACTCACTTGTGGACATCTTGTCATTTGTCCGAAGTCGGCCACCCTATAGATCAGGTAACAACGTAATTCTTTTGAACAATGTAGCTGCCGTGGTTTACTTAATAACACAATAACGGTTGTTGTTTAAGGTGCAAATGAACGGGAAGTGGCAGGATTTAGTGGTCTACATGAAAATCATAGACGCAGCCGTTCAACATCCCATGGTAATTCTGTGGTTTATTTTTTATGTTTTATGGCAACCGTGTTGCAGCCATATATATACATACAATTTACATGTTACTTTTTTTTCGCTTATCAGTCTTTCAATTTTTGGCATGATTAAAACCTGTGGTCATATTATGAAAAGGGGTTTAAACTTTAAAGTTTTTCTAAGCATGCGAAATTGCTGACAGTTGCTGTTACTTGATTTGTAGGGTTTGGATGATTTTCAACTTGCACCTGATGTGAGAAGCAAGAGGATGGATATATTGGATTCCATACAATGATTAAATGGTCTTTGAGGCACAATTAACGGAATTTTTCAAAATGGTATCCAGAAAGATGTTCTTGATTCTGCTATAGCAATGTAACAAAAGGTCATGTGCTCCTCTTTTTATTTTAGATATATAGTTACAGTTTAGTACGGATAAAAATGGGTCTACTAAATATTTTATAAAGGAATTACTTGACATAAGAATAACAAGCTATCAGCAGAGGATTAGAAAAAAAGTAGCTAACATTGTTAACGGCTGAAAATTTCTAAAAGCTAAGAATATCAGATTTTGAAATTTAAGCATCTAGATATAATAGTGATATCTACTTTTGATTATAAAGCCCATAGGCTGTGAATTATTAGGTTTACTTTTCATTTTTCGGATATGAAAATTGCACAAAATTTGTTGTCTTCCATCTTCCTTAGCCTTATATTGTTGTTACTTTTTTTGGGGTAACGCGCACTCCTACAGCCTCCGCACCACTGGCTGTACGAACAGGTTGTGTCACACCCTCGCCGAAGGCGGAAACACGAGGTGTAACGAAATCGATAAACATTACCAAAGAGAAATAAGACAATACCATAATTTACATTAAGGAAAAATATAACATTACAACGTTGTCATTGCCGACTTTGGAAAATAAAAGACATAAGTTTGATTCCCAAAAGATGGTATTTTAGTACATAATGAAAAGAAGTGACATGTGAAAACTTCATTATGCAAGACCTTGATGACAAGCTTACTGACGATCACCTGAAATGCATGAGAGAAAACGGTCAACTATAAAAATAGTTGGTGAGTATAAACGTTTTAAATAATAGGAAAACCATTTGAAAAAGTTCGCCAGGCAAAGGCATTGCAAATCCACTCAGTTCCAAGTCCCGCCATAAGAGACTTGTAACCTGTGTGTTTACAACCCACTGCCTAAAAGTTATGTGTCTAGTAGTCAAGCACAAGTGGTCAATATAGTTCACAATATGGAATCATAGTATATAATAAAGTAAGTGGCAAGGCTCCTAAAATAAATAATATGCGTTCCGTAGACAGGGGAACGAGAGGTTGGCCGACCTCTAATAGCGCTATCCATACTACCTACTGCCCCACACAAGGAGGCCGCACGAACGGTACGTATAAACTGGAGTGCGAACGGCAAACCAGCAGGAGACTAACAATTGCTGATGCACGTACGGTACATCTTTCACAAACTATTATATAGTAATAAATCAAAGTTACTCCGTAGACAGGGGAGATTTTATGTTGCTCCGAACATGGGAGACTTGATAATGCTGCTCCGATCATGGGAGACTTTAGGTTATAACACGTATGGTGCATTAAGTTCAAAAGTTTAAGTCAATTTCAAAGGTCAAGTCAAGTTCAAAAGGTCAAAACATGTTCAATAGTTCCAAACAAGTTATAAGTCAAAAGAGTTTCAATGAGTAACAAACAATTTAGTTCAAGTAATTCATGCATCCACCCCAAATTAGTTGAAATAGTTAGAAAAAGGGGTTCGTGAATACTCACCTGGTATAAGCGATATGATAACAAAGGGTACGAACTGGAGTAAGACGCGCACTCTAACCGCAACCTAAATGAATGATATGATCCGCTTTAGATCATGAAATGATGAAAGGAATGTACATGCACATGTTTTCCTATACCACTCTTAACTTGTAAATACTAGTTATTGTCAAGTAAAATACTTTCCATACTTAGGAAAAATAAGTCCAAATAGAGTTATAAAAACTTGTCGTAATATATCGTATAAAAATGTTAGTGTTATATTCCTTTGTATCAAAACCTTAGAATGACGTCGTTAAGTCGTATAATTATTCTCTCGGGTCGTACGTATTCGTTTGTTAAGGATATAGTCCTTAGTAACGTTTATAGAAAATATACCATTTAGTACGTACGTTATTATTTTTATTTGTAACTATATATATATATAGTTTTGGCGATGTTAAAACGGGTATAACTCGGTCGTTTTAGGCTCGTTTCCTTCGTTCTTTATGTCCACGGATTCGTTTTTGTATATACTAGTATATTTTTGATAACTCGGCTCCTCTAGGTTACGTTTAATACCTCTTTTTACCCATTGAAATCTGCCAAACAGCAAGCAGTTTTTACAAAAATAGTTTTCGTCGTTAAATTTGCAAAAATCATATCTCCTTCGTTATAAGCTCGTTTTAATCCGTTCTTTCGCCTAAAGTTTTGTTTTTAAAAGTATTTTCTAAATCTTTGGTCAAAAATTAGCCATCAACCACTGATTTTCCCACGAAATGAAAATATGGACAGTAGGTATATATATATATTTTCCAAAATCATTTTCCTAGTTTCAAACTTGTTTCAACTTCAACCAAACCACTTTCAATCACCACAAAACTAGTCTAATCCTACCATACACCTTCTTAGGGTGTCATGGGTTCCTAAACACCATAAACCAAGTAGATCTAACAAGGATCTAACCATATACACTTTCTAAGGTTCAAAAGTTAAAAGTTTATAAAATAAAGTGGTATAAATAGCATATGCATGTAGATCTAGTATAAAAACCATATGGATCTTGTATAAACTTGGTAAAATCATAAGTTTGAGTTTCTTATACTTACTTGAAGGATGAAGAGATTTGAGGATGAAAAACCTAAGTAGACCTTGAGTTTATCTTCCAAAACTCAAAAAGGTATACAAACTAAGCTTGATAACCTACTAGATCTTAAAAAAAATATTGTGCCTTGCCTTGTTTCTTGTTGTTTTGCCGAGCCCAAGAGAAAGAGAGAAAGAAAATAGATCTTGCTTGTAGTTTGAGAAAATGAGTAATATATTTAGTTGTTATGTATATATATATATTTATTCACTAGACAATCTATGACACTCATAAGGAGTTAGTAGCAATTTTTCAAGGGTGTAAGATAAGGGCAAGTCAAGGGGGGGAAACTTGGTGTATGACTTTTGTGACTTTGTGTATTATTTTGTATTTATTTTGTAGTTTTAATGTGTACCGGGTACCGGGTTAACTAAAAATAAATTTTAACGGAGTTAACCGGGACATAATAAAGTTATAAAAATTGTAAAAATATGTTGGGTATAAATATTGGGTGTTTAGATAATTATAGTTTAATTTCTACGAAAACCGTCGTAATTAAATTAGACGTACGATACGAAATAAATAAATTTCTAAAATACCGGGTAAATTAATATTATAATTTTTATATATTATAAAGGATATAAAAAAAATATGTCGGGACCATGGTGGGAATATTTAGATATATTCGTCGTATATATATTAGTCGGGCGTTAACGTTTATTTAGAAATCGTTATACGTAAAACGTTAAATATATTAAATATATATATTTGAAAAATCCTAAGAGTGGTATAACATGTAAATGACATAATGATGATATGCCGACTATTTCTAGTCCATATGAGAGGTCCTTACTGATAATGCACGTGAATAGTGGAATTTCTTCCGGGAATAAATAGTGTTTTGATGAATAGTGAATTTCCAAAGTTTGGGAGTAAACGTAGACGTGGAAAATATCGGGTTGTTACAGGTTGACGCAACAGTTATTACTTTTCTATATTGCAGTTTTGTAACCCCATATTAGTCGAGCCAGCATATAATAGTACTAAGTGATCAAATACTGTAAAATATGCATATGGTGTTGAATGGCTTCTTACTAAACATCTAATGTAATTGTCATCGTAGGCATGTCCCGGTCACACACTACCCCTCCAATGACAACAGCTGCATAGACAACAAGAGGGCCACAGTCAGTACCTCCACAAAGACGCGTTGTACGAACATCAAGAACAGCTGCACATGCAGGTACGTAGTATGCAATAACCCGCCAAACTTTTTTTTCGCGTCATTCACTTACCGTTATGAGATGTCAGTTCCTAATGCATAATGTACTTATGTGAAGGCCCTTCAAGAGAGTATAGAGCTTTTGGATCCTGTGATTGTGTGTGCTCAAGTTGTCATGCCCTTTTTTCGTTCGAGGAAAGATTGAGTAGTTCCACTTGGCGTTCACGTCCTTAGTGCATGTTGCTATACAAGTTAGATAAAAAGTCCATTTTCAGTTTGCACCATAACTTTTCTCAAGTCCATCTTTATCATGAAAACATTTCCTTTTAAAAACTTATATGTAGAAAGAAACTCAATTGACACTCAAAAAGTCACATTTGTAACTTTTTACTAACGACGTACAGTAGTAGACTTACCTGGTATTTTTTTCCCATGTAGAGAGTCTTGAAATGCTGAATCATGAAAATCAGAAGGAGTAGCAGTAGGACTTTGAGCATGGAAACATTTTCAATAACCAGATAATAATTTGACATAAGGTAAATCTTTAACCCAAAATTTTGCACAATCAAGTGATCCCGAAAAAGCATCCTCATCCCAAACAGTTGATTTTGATACAGGAACATCCACTTTGTTTCTTTCGTACCAGTATTTAATAGAACCTGCAAATAATGCAGGCAAAATGAATTTATGTAAAAATCTAAATTTCGTTCCCTGAAAGATAATGGAATGTTGTAAAGAATCTAATTTTATCTAACAACTGTATATAGGGGTGTTTGTCTTTTCATTTTACATATATTATTACCATATGAGTTTATGAGCCGCAGATAGTAAGTTTAATTCCTATTGTATAGGTAAAGTGAAACTGATTCTTCTGCAGAAAAGTAAGGCCACAAAATTGAAACCGTGTCTATGCAAGTTCGTAAAGAATTGTTCACACCCACAGACCAAGAAGAGAGACTGGTCGTAATGCTAAAAAGCCAAAACACGAGTAGCAGCATCATGGTCTCCAACGAATTTTGATATCATGTCTATCCGGCATATCACTGGTGTTAGTAAATGACTCGGGTGAATGTGCACTGAAACTAATAATAATAATGGCTAAAAACCCAAAACAGGAAAATTTTATTTGGTTAAGTAAATGTGTAAGTTGAACCCCATGTATGAAGTGGTCATGAGGTACCACATATTGCCATGATTTTGTTTTTTAAATTGTGGTGTATGTCTATACGCAAAGTTTGTTTATCTTAAACTTGTAGACTGGTCTCACCTATGTAGTTTCAAACAATATATGGATTGCTTTTACTTATAAAGCAAAAGATTCATTAATGATGACTTATGGTTTATGACTAATATAAAGACCTTTGTTTATAACTTTGTTTTAGTTGAATGTGATGCAAGTATATAAATAGTTATTGTATGACTACTTGGTATCATGTACTAATTGGTTGGGGGAAAAAACAGGCCCGCCCGCAACGCGGCGGCCGGCGCCATTCTCGTTGTATAAAAATGCCATACTTGTTCATTTTACAAGTGTGAGTGCTAGTTTTTGTGTGTGGAATAAACATTTAACTTACCTTCTCTATCCTCTCCCTTCCACCTTTCTGTCTCTCTCTAAACTTCTAAATCATTATTTGAAAACACTATGTAAGAAATTTTACAAGTGAGATCAAAAGCCTAATGATGGTTTAGATGTGTGTTTGTGTCGAAAAAACTTGTCCTTGTTAAAGATTCAAAACTACCGATTTTAGTTCCAACAAACAAGCTCACTTTTTTTCTCTCTTGTTTTAAGAAATCATTAATCCTCTTATAGAGACCTATAAAGGATTAGTGGTATGTTTTAGATCATTTGTGTGTTAACACTGTGCTTTAAAAGTCCAAAAATGCAAGATATGAAATCATTTTTACATGATTTCCAAAATGTGTCAAAACTGTCAAAAAAGACGCCATTTTCGAGTTTTTTATTTTATTTCTTTTTATATTTTTTTCCCTCCAAACTAAAACATTACTAAAGGAGACCTTTATGATGTTATAAGTTGTTTTAGATCAAACTTATCCAAAAATTTCACGAAAAATGCTCTCTTTTTGATCCTTTTTACATGTTTGTAATAGATTGGTGTTCAAGTCGAAAAACAACAAAAAGTTCTAATTTTAAAGCCTAAATCTTTTGAAGATTACATTTTTTAGAATCTTGACTCATTGTATAAGGGATTTGTGAAAAGATTTCGTGAGTACAACGTGAAAATTTTGAGTTTTTAATCGTTTTTGCGGTCTTTTTGGTTCGAACAGAAAAAGAGAAAAACAATCGATTTGTTGTCCCCAAAATCACCCGACTTTGTGATTTTGTTGAGCCCTAGTTACCCGAATTTGCACAACACTTAGTACCCAAGATTCTAGGCTATATTCTCCCAAGATTCCATTCAACAAAACAAACTATCGTCATTCCACATTGTTTTAGCTGAGATTCACTTAGGGCTTTGTCGTGATTTCATTAGGTTTTCTTTCAAGATTTTAAAAGAATATGCAACGATTTTGGGTTTTATAAAATACCAAGACTAGGTCAAACAAGTTACCGGATTGCACTAAAAATCTAGTTTCCGTGGAACAGGGGGCATATACAGAATTAATGACAAAAATGTAAATGTAATGTTAGGTTTCTTTTCTTTTCTGCAATCTCAAGAACAAACATGAATTGACTTTACTTCTTTTCTTTTCTTTCTTTTCAGTTTAGCTACTTTTCAGTTCTTTTCTTTACTATTTATTTGAAACTCAAGAAAATAGTGTTAGTGTTCTATATAGCGTATCATAATATTCAATATTTTCAAGCTAACGATGGATGAATTAAGTATTTAAGTTGATACTCTTCTTTTTATTTCATTTTCTTTTGTTTCACGAATAACTTAATTATCATGTTGTTTCACTACAAATAAAACCACCTTTCGTGACGCCTAAGTCGTCACCAATTTACATTAGGGGTCGTCACCAACTGTGTTTGTGACGATATGTAGTCACAAATTTCATGTCACCAAACCATTGTCACAAATCAACTTCGTGACGACAAAGTGCAGTGTAATTAGTGACGACAAAAGGGGCCCACAAATATTCAACGCAAAGACTAAACATAGTGGGCCATAGCAAATTTGTGACGACAATATCGTCACTAATATTTACATAAACTAAATTATTTTAGATAAAATTGAAATCTAAAAAAGGGTAATTATTTAGTGACGACAAACTCGTCACCGAATTTATTTATTTAACATTTTTAATCATTTATTAAACAAAAAAGTAATTAATTATATCATTTTTTGTGACGATAAACTCGTCACGAATGTTTTCTATAACAATTATTTACCTTTTTTAATCATTTATAAATTAAATAAAATTAATAATATCATCTTTGTTAGTGACACCAAAGTCGTCGCAATGCATTAAATTATATTTTATTTGTGGCTACCCAAAAATAGTGACGCTTTTTCCCTTTGTATTTAGTGACGCCGATGTCGTCACTAAGTATTGCTGCAAAGAAAAAATACAGCAGCAGCAGCTGCATTTCCAGATTTATTCCGGAATTCTTTCCGGAAAAAATCTACCAAAACAAAACCTGTAAATTACCCAAAACTATGACACAAAACATTCAACTTCATTCGTCCACTTAATCAATTCAAGACAACCAAACGAGCATTAACATTCAACTTCATTCGTCCACTTAATCAATTCAAAACAAGCATTGTTTTCACACAACACAATTAAAGCTAATAGTTTACGAGAATGCAAATTACAAAACAGTCAATACAAATACTATACTACATGACTACTCGTCATCCGGTTCATTATTTTGATTACCATCATCATCATCATCCTCTTGACCAGTCACTTCATCCTCATCATTATTTTGATTACCATCTTCATCATCATCCTCTTGATCAGTCACTTCATCCTCATTTGGATAGTCCGCATCTGTTGGAACGCGGCTACTACCGGGATTCATTTGACGGAAGCATCGGTAAATGTCGGGTGGCAAAATGGGTGGAATGGGAGCAATACCAGAGTCGGGAATTAAGGGAGCAGAATTATGGTATGGAGGGGGAACAGAAGTAGAAGTAGAGGCATTAGCATGAACGGGATTTTGAGAAGTAGAAGCAGAGGCATAAGTAGGAAGGGGAGTGGTAAATGGAACCAAACCTGGTGCATTTTGCGCTTGCGAGTTGAAGTGACTCAAAAACTGCCTAAGAAATGATTGTAGACCTGTAACCTGCTGTTTAGCCAACCAAGCCTCTAGCTGCGCATCCTCAGCTTGTTTCTTCAGATTCTCTTTTTTGCGATGCTCTCTATTCATCAAATGCTGGATTTCATCACGGGTAATAACGTTTCTTTCAAAAGATTCCTCATGGACAACGCGGCGACTAGAGCCGGTTCCCGCTAACCTCCTGCCCCTTCCCGGTAAATTCTCGCGGCTTTTACTCTTAATGACCGCATCTATGATTTCTCCATCGGTCTTGAATTTTTGTAGGCCCGCTTTAACTTGATCCTGGAGAGACTTCATCTTTCTCTGTGTAAGTTCAAAAAAACATGTTAAAAAAGCAACTAACTTGATCTTTATGAGTACACGTGTTAAGAAATAAATTACTTACATAAGAGCTCTCGTTTTGTTTTGTTGTAAAGATGTCATTTTGAGAGTGAGTTCTCCTCGAGGTTTCGATAAGGTCCTCATAATACCCTTCCTCGACCATCTGTACATATATAAAACGGATGGCAATTAAATATATCCCCATCTAAACTTCAATAATTACATATATCCCCAACCAACATCTAGATTCATGAAAATGTCAGTTTTCTTATCTTGCTTTGTGATTATACTTCCTGCTCATGAACACATTTCTAAGCTTCTTGTTTCTTATTAGTTTGAATCCTCATCTTAATCATCATATTTTTAACTATATTGCTTCAGCAGCAGCAGCAGCCTATGTTTTGATTGTTTTAGATGTTTTTTGAAAGGCAATTTATTCCAACCGAACAAACCAAATGCAAACAAAGGAGTCCACTATATTAACAAGGTGGTTAAGTATAGTGGACCAAAGAAAAAAAACAAAGATATAGAAAAAGCTTAATGCTAACTTGAAGGATACTACTTGCGAGATACTACATGAAACACAAAAATAAACCATAAGCAGTTATGCACCATCATCTGCACAAAACTTTGAACTCCAACTATCACAAATTAATTTGGGCCCATGATCACTACTGCCAAACAACCCATTATACCAAACACCCATACAATGATACTAAAGTATAATGAATGGCTGCAGATTTATGTTTTGACACTGATCAGGCAATAGGGAAGGGTACAATCGACTTAAACATAAAATTGGACAAAAATGGAGATATATGTTATTTTAAAGTTTGGTTGGGTAAATATGTAATTAGTGAAGTGATATTGGGGATATATCTATATAAACACCTTTAAGATATTATAAAAATATATAAAGATACTTACAAACTCATGTCGCCCTCGAGTAACCGATTGGCCCTATTGGGTGGATCACCACCCGCATCCCCACCGTGTGATCTCGGAGCTACAGACGCCATCTGTAAAAGTACAAGAACATACAATTTTGTGGACCAATTAATACACATAGAGACATTAATATAATTATACACATTTAAGAATATAATAACGATTTCATTCAAATAAGCGTGACAATTTTGTTGCATTCCAAATAAAATAAGCGTGACAATGGTGGTGCTGCTGCCGGCGATGGTTCACGGTGGTGCCATCCAACACAAATGACAAATACAACACAAAAGAAACCAATTTTATCAAACGAAAATTAAACAAAACAAATTAACAAACAAAAATTAAAAGAAAAAACATACATTCAAACAAACCAAACAAAATTTCGAAGAAGAGAGGAAGAGAGTGGTCTGTTGCTGCAGTGGTGGTGCTGCTGCCGGCGGTGGTTCACGATGGTGCCATCTAACCAACACAAACACAACATACAAACCAAGATTAACAAACCATAATTAAACAAAATAAAAAAAAGCGAAAAAACGAAAAACAAACAAACAAACATACCTTTAAAATCGAAGGTGGTTGTGGTGGTGTTGAATGGTAGTGTTTCGGGTGATGGTGGTGTTGAAGGTGATTGTGGTGGTGTTGAATGGTACTGTTGAAGGTGATTTCGGGTAGTTGTGGTGGTGTTTAATGGTAGTGTTGAAGGTGATTTCGGGTAGTTGTAATGGTGTTATCGAGAGGAGTATGTGATGGGAAAAAAGACTTAGCAAAATAAATGAAGATAGCAGATCTGGTTCTATTTAACCCTTTTAATTGGTGACGACTTTGTCGACGCTATATTTATTATATTTATTTAATTTCTTTTTAATTGGCGGGGTACATAAAAGTGAGGAGGGAAATATAAATTTTTCGTGAAAATTTTGGGTGTGGTCTTCGAGTAAAATTGGTGACGACTATGTTGTCACAAAATTTATTATTATTATTATTAAAAAAAATTTAGATATCTTGTATAAATAATTCTAAATTTGGTGACGAATATGTCGTCACTAATCATATTTTATGTTTTAAAATTCATTATTTATCACTTATAAATAATTTAAATTAATTGAAAACTATACAAAAATGATTTAAATTAATTAAAAATTGTACAAAAATGATTTAAATTAATTGAAATTTGTTAAAAATGTATTTAGATTAATTATTAAAAAATTTTAAATTAGTTATAAATGATTAAAGTAATTATAGAAATGATTTGACCATCGTTACAACACGTTTTTCAATTACGTTTTCACATGGTGCGGAAATTTCCCGGCTAATATAAAGTTAAAGTTTGATTTTTTTACTTGTGTTGTGTCTTTCTTTTTTTATGGATATTCATAACATGTTAAACGATGAGTCGAGTTGTTATGGATATATATATATAACATGCTAAACGGATGAGTTGATATGTTATGGATATACATAACATGTTAAACGGATGAGTCGATATTTTATGAATATGCATAACATGTTAAACGAACGAGTCGAGTTGTTATAGATATGCATAACATGTTAAACGGTTGAGTCGAGTTGTTATGGATATACATAACATAATAAAAGGGATGAGTTGAGTCTGTATGAAAATGCATGTGGTTGAGAACTCTTGCTTGTTTTAAATAAACAATTTGCTTTTGTATTTGTGTGGAAAACTAGAAGGGGGGGGGGGGTTGAATAGTTTTACGTCCTTTTAAAATTTATAAGCACAAGTTTGTTTTAAAAACTTCGATTCTGGTTTATGTGAATTCAATACTTGCACTATATGAACTATTGTAAAATAACTAACTAACAAAACTAATATAGTAAAGGTAAATAAATAAGTAATGAGAAGAGTTAGAAAGATCAAACCACAACACAAGGATTTATAGTGGTTCGGCTACAAGGACACCTTCCTTGTTCCTACTCCACTCCCCGAGTCACCTACTCGAGAGTTTTCTTCACTATGTCAACAAACTCCCTTATGGCGGAGAAAACCTTACACACCAATATACACACCAATTTACAAACCAATCTACACACCAATCTACACACCAATCTTCACACCAATCTACATGCCAATCTTCACACCAATCTACACGCCAATCTTCTTCACACCTTCTACACACCAATCTTCACAACTATCCTACTTCACTACTAATCAACTTCTACTATCTACACAACTTCTATATCTTCTAAACAAATAATAACAAGCACAACACAATATTCACAAATGAATATATATACACTATGCACAACAACTCTTCAACACTTCTTGAACTTGGTTGTAGAGAGTTCTTCTTTTGCACTTAGAATGAGAATGGATGATGAGGGATTGAATCACTTGAAACAAGGATTAATATACAAATGATCAAAGGGTTTTTGATGGGTTTTAGATGATTGTAGATCTGAAAATTTCGTGCAAAAGGTGAGGAAAAATTCCAGAATTAAAGTGGTATTTATAGGGGAAGAAATCTGACAGTTTCTGACAGGGGAGCCTGGCCGGTCCCCTTAAAGCATGGCCGGCCCCCTTAAAATTAAGGGGACCGCCCCTTATAATTAAGGGGGCCGCCCAACTGTAACGGCCAGAAAACTTGTCTTTTAGTGGGGAAAGTTTATTTGGTGAAAAACTAACTGATTTTGGTTAAATATTTGAAATCATATATTTAGTATGATTAAAACATTTTTCCTTATTACCAAAAGTGTTTTTCAAAAATATATAATAAGATTATATAATTAAATAAACTTTGTATTAGTTAATTAAATACCCCTTTGATCATGAGATGTATTAAGCACTTGTTTATCCATACCTTAAGTGATTAAGTTGGATATAATGATATAGACTAGCTTAATACTTGTTTACGTAGTAATCAAACGATTGACGAGTTTACATTTTGTGATCGTCAAAATATAGAGATATCGAAAAATATAAATAACGTTTTCATACATTATTTATGTCAACAATCTCCCCCTTTTTGATGATTACAAAATTTAAACTCATTAGTCGAAAATTAGTCTATATACAAGTATTAGAGTGAGTTTATATCACTTCTCCCCCTTTTTGTGAGCATCAAAAAGGTTATTCCGTGTTAATGGAAGCTCCCCCTTGATGTAAGCTCCCCCTCGTTTTGAGGCCAAAAAGGAATCGAGAAATGGATATCTTGCAAAAATATTTAGTAGCAAGCAACATATATATGTATATAGCATGCAAAAATATAGACTAAACATAACCATATCATTAATCAATTGAAAATAATTCATCAAGCATTACATCAACAAATGAAACAAGTAATGCTACAACCAACAAAAGCCTTTAACGGCTTACAATTATCATAGAAATAATAAACCAAGTCTCAAACATGAGAGTCCTCTCTAGAGCTTGCCATCCAAAAAGGTTTAACATAATTTTATTTGTGAAACACCAAGCATGTTTAATTGGGAGGAATTGATGGTGAACATGGGGATGGTGATGGTGGAGGTGTGTTTGTTGATGGTGGTGGGGGTGTTGTGTTTGTTGTTGGTGGTTGATGCAACATGTTTTCAATATGAGAAAACATGTATTGGATCTCATCTCTTAATCCGAACACAATTGTTCGGTTGTGAATGCAACAAAGGCAAGTGTCTCCATGAGCTTCAAGTAAGCTCCATGTGACGGGGTTATAGGTTGGTGGGTTGATAGGAGATGATGAGAAATGTGCATCAAGAGGTGTTAATGGTGATAATGAGAGAGTGAGTGCAAGAGATGTGTTCTCATTGGTAGGTTGTGATGGTTGATCAATTGTTGGAGGAGATAAGTGGGTGTTTATGTAGACATTAATGGATGAAGTGGATGGTATGGAGGAAGTAGAATGTCCATTTGTTGAGGGTGTTTTGGAGGGTGCATTTGGTGCACTAGGAGATGAACATTGAGGTTGTGGTGATGGGGTGGTGTTGTCTTCATTTGTAAGATCAATGAAGAGTTGTTTGGGTGGTATAATGACAAGTTTTTGTTTCTTGACATTGTTTGAATGGGTGGTTCTTGGTGATGACATGATGATGGTTTATGAGTGATGAGGATGATGAATGATGAATTAAACATGCATGGGGATTATATAGTGGGAAAACATGTTTAGAAGTGGAATTATTTTGAAATTGTAATGTTATATTCCAAAATCAGTTTGGTTTTTAAGAGTAATGATAGCTGGGACTAGCAAAAGGGATCACATGATGCAAAAGAAAACAGTGTAAAAACTGTTTCAGATGGCCGGTCCCCTTAAATGGTGGCCGGTCCCCTTAATTTTAAGGGGGCCGCCCTTTATGATTTAAGGGGGCCGCCCATCTGACGACCCAGAAACCAAAAATTTTCAAAAATTTTCTGGAAAGATGTTATGTTCTGGTTTGAATGTGCAGCAAGCTCAATTTGGACACTTCACATTTGTTTTGGTTTATTAGAAAGCATACATGTCATATAGTTATATAACCATTAACTAATCATGCAAACATATATATAGATCAAGAGAGAAACATGCATAAAAATATCAAAGACAATCAAGTTATCATCCTATGCACATATTCAAATAACAAGTATTTCCGAATAAACGTCGGACAAATAGCACACAAGACATAAAAATAAAACATTGTTAAACAAACATAATCCGACCATATCATTTCTTTTTCTTCCCGAAGATACCCTTCAAAGTCTTCCCAATAGATTTGAAGCCACCTCTAACTTCTTCGTGCAAGCTCTTTTGTCTTCTAAGCATCTCGGTAGTTCGTTCATGAAGCACTTCTTCAGTTTGATCACTTGGAGATGGAGTAGAATAGTTGGGATAGTCAAGATCCTCTAAATTGTCAACGAACTCAGAAAACGAAGGGGTACTAGTATCATCGATGTTTTCCTCCTCATCGTCATCATCTTGCCTTGAGGATGATCCATGAAAGCTATGACGACGAGGTTTACCCTTGTCACTTCGAGTTCGTCGAGCTTGTTTTAGAGCGAGAGTACGTAGAGTGGGGTAGATGGACTCATAAATACTATTGTCAAGATAGGGGTAGTACTCGATAACATGACGATAGATACGAGTAAGGAACATTCCATATGGAAGGTTGGCTTTGGGAGTTTTTCTAGCACACTCAATCCTTTTGATAAAGAAGTAGGCCAAATTGTACGGCTTTTCGATAGCTATACAATACAACATGTGAGCAAGGCTAGCCGGGAGATGGTCCCGGTGACCTCCAGTACCAAACGCATTCTCACGAATGAGTTCTTCCCAACGCTTCATGTGTGGGCTTAATTCTTTGAGGAGAAGTTGGTATGGAGAAATTTGAACGTTTTTGGATTTTATTTTTCGACTTGTGGTGGCACGATCTATACCAAGGATTTGACGAATTTCGTCGGGATGAGGAATTTCGTCGAGATATGGACCGAAGGTTGGTCGATAGCGATTAAGAGATTCGAGGTCCCACTCGTTTGAGAAAACGGCTTGACCTCTAAAAGGAATTTGGAGGATATGACCAAATTGTTCGAGAGTGAGGGTGATAAATTCATTTTGAATCATGAAAGAGATGGTGATGAAACCAAGATCATTGGTTTGGACGGTGACTTGGCTATAGAAATCCATTATGAAACGAGGAATGATAGGTTCATTAATTTCATAAAGACAATTGAAGTTGATGCTTGTAAACACGCGATTTATGTAGTCGGATTGAGCAAAAGCAAGATCTACTACACGTCCCTCATGAATATTTCTATCTTCAATTTGACGATAGATAAGTCCAATGGAAGGAGATGTGGTAGGGAGTTGAGAAACTTTGGGAATGTAGTTTTTAGTGTGAGAAAGATCTTCGGTAATTGCTTTGGGCATTTTCACCTAAACACATCAACAATACAAAAAGACCAAAATAAATATAAAGAAAGATAAAAATATATGTTTATTGTCAAGGCTTATGTTGGAACGTAAACATACTTCGTTACTAATCCTAAGAAGTAGATTACCATGTTCCTTAATATTGTTTTTAACTCGTTCTAGATATACTTTTACGATGTTTAATTAGTAGTTATGGACAAATCCAAACGCCCCTTTAAACATCTTAATATATCATGAAATTTACTAGATTTACATTAGATTGTAAAACTAGCTATTTCTTGCGAGTTTCTTATGCATGTGACTTGTTTTTGAAAAAGATGGTTTGTATTTTTACTTAAAAATGTCATTTTTAGTAATAAACCAAACGCTTCCTTAACTAGTGACTTATAACTCAAGTGCGTCAATATACATATGAATTATATATCTTGACGAGTTCGATAAACAATTTTAAGGTTTATAATTATAATAAAGTTTTATAAAAATTATAATGACTATGTTTTGATATTATTTGGACATAATCCAAACACCCCTATATTGTGAACCAATATAATTTTTCTTAGTCGAAAAATGTAATTTCAAGTTTTACAAGTTACAAAAGTATAATGTGATTAGTTTTAACACGTTTTCAAATCATTATTCAACAATGAGTTTACTAAAATTTTTGAAAAGGAGTGTATGAGATCTTTCAAAAAATTTTCGACATGATAGTTTATAATAACTAGTTTCTAGTGTTGATTAATCATCCTAATCCTAGGGGAAGCATTTGGTTATGGAGTTTTAAGGCTTAATTCGAAAGAAATTATGAATTTTGACGAATTTTATAAAACATGCATAATCATGAGTATGATCAAATAAGATGAAATTAGATGAAATGTGTTATGAAAAACTTACAATAAGTAATGGTGATTGTGTTAGATGAATTTGCCCTTTGCGAATTAACCCGAATTATGTGATTTGGAAGTGATTTGAGAGGTTTTTGGGTTTTGAAATTCGTCACAGCAGAAGCAGGGAAAGAAAGGGATGAAAAAGTGGAGTGTTTGGCAAAAGGAAGAAAGGGAAAAACGGGCTTGAGCAATCAGATGGCCGGTCCCCTTAAACATTAAGGGGGCCGCCCTACATTTGGCTGCCGGTCCCCTTAAACATTAAGGGGGCCGCCCTTCCAAAATTCGATTTTTGTGATTTTGGTTTCTGGAGAGAGCAAAAAAAAATATTTATTCATATGTATGTATTAGATTTATATTTAATCAAAAATACGTTGGAGGGTATTCGCACGAAAGGAATTACTTGACACTTTTAATCGACAATTTGCCAATTAAATTTTCTTGATCATTTCGGATGAAATTTATCAAGTTGTCAAGTACACGAGAACGTTGTGGAAAGTTCATAAGTATATATATATATATATATATATATATATATATATATATATATATATATATATATATATATATATATATATATATATATATATATTTTATTAGTATGGGCTTATAAGATGAGAACATAGGAGGGAGACGTATGCAACGGAAGCCGGGAGTTTGTTTCATCCATAGATTTTTCGACTCATCTCTCTTCATCAGCATGAGTGTTGATTGAACATTAAAGTTCAATAAGGCAAATGGGGAAAAGAAATGTTCGTAAACGAACAATCTCTAGTTCTAGAAAATCAACAAATGAATTTCCTAGGTTATAAGATCCTAAATATAGCTAAGTATATAAATATATATATATATATATATATATATATATATATATATATATATATATATATATATATATATATATATATATATATATATATGTATATTTAGATATAATATATAAAAAAAAATTAATAAGTCAAGTAAAATCACATAAATATAACACACTAAACTAAGCATGCATTTCTAGACAAGGAACTTAAAAGGAAATGTGTACCTTTTGTCTTTAATGCGTTAATCTTCAAGGTCTTCAAGAAGTAAATCGGACAAGAGGTGACAATGAAAAGTTCCATGTTTGGATGGCGAATATTATTTACGTTGGTGCCCATTGTTTCATTTATCCAAAGTTATTTGGTCCGAACATGTTTTGTATTTGACTTGGATGCATATAAGGTGGAAACACTCCCCACGGATTGAAGTTCCACATTTGTTGATTATAGTTAAAGTTTCGTCTATTATGGTTTGTTCTTGGTTGAGGTGTTTTAGGTCGAGGATAAGAATTATTTGGTTTCCTAGGTGGTGGAGTTTTAGATCTTGTTTTAGATTTAGATGATCCAACTTCGTTTTTTAAAGATGGTTTATAAAATGGTTTTATTTCTTCATTACTAGCGATAGGTATTATTTTATTTTTTATGAGTAAATGTTTAGGATTAAGTATTGAAGGTTTTGGTTCATTTTCAAATTTAACGTTTTTAGCTCCACTTGTTGAAGATTCAGTTGAGTTAAATCCTAGTCCGGTTTTATCTCCTGATATTCTTTGAATACTTATAATTTTACTAAGTGAGTTACTACTATTTTCAAATTTATCAAGTTTGCAAATTTCATCCTTAAGTATGTTGTTCTCACTTTTAAGCTCTTGACATGTTTTACATTCTTCAACAATTTCTTTTCCTTTTTCAAGTTGATGTATTTTAATTTTTAGTTTAAGCACTTCATTTTCTAGTTGGTTATTTATGTATTTTAGTGATTTATTTTTAGCCATAACTAGTTGTCATATTTTACATAATCTATTGTATTCACTATCTAAATCTTTTTCATCTAATGATAGATTTTCATCACTAAAGTATTCGGATTCGGAACGTACCTCACTTGATGATTTGGCCATGAGACACTTTTCATCCTTTGTTGTTTCATTCTCATCTTCATCACTATCACTCCAAGCACCTCCAACGAATGCTCTTTGATTTTGATCTCTTGTCATCATTGGACATTTTCCAATGAGGTGATTCGGATCACCACACTTGAAACACTTTCTCTCATTCTTGCTATACTTGTCATCATTATTCTTTTGAGATGTTCTTCTTTCATCGTGTGGTTGTCTAACGAATCTTCCTCGCCTTTTGAAGAATTTCTTGAAGTCTCTTACGGCCATGGCATATTCTTCGTCATCGCTTTCGGAAGATGAGCTATCTTCGTTGTTGAATTCCTTTCTAGCTTTCAAGGCGATTGACTTGCTTTGCTCACGTTTTCCTTTAACCATTTCAGAGTCCTTCTTTATAATTGCTTCGTAGACTTTCAGATTTCCAATTAATTCATCAAGTTGTAGTGTTGACAAATTCTTTGATTCTTCAATAGCCGTCACTTTAGCTCGCCATTTTGGGTGAAGAGCTCTAAGAAATTTCCTAACAAAATTCTTACTAGAGAAATTCTCATCAAGTGCTTTTAAACTTGTGATGATAGTGTTAAATCTAGCAAAAGCATTATCAATTGATTCCTCTTCCGGAATCGTGAATTGCTCATATTGTTGAACAAGTAGATCTATTTTGTTATCTTTGACTTGATTATTACCTTGGTGAGTTATTAATAAAGAGTTCCAAATTTCTTTTGCGGTTTCACACATAAAGATCCTTTCGTACTCTTTACGTGGTAGCGCATTATAAATAACCATTTTTGCTTCATTATTTTTAGCAAGTTTTCTTTTTAAATCATCATTTTGTTTTTCAAAAGGTACGATTTCATCTTTCTTAGTTTCGGGGTTATTTTGAATAGGTAAAAAATCACCATTGGTAATAACATGCCAAAGATCTAGATCTTTTGATTTCACATAAGTTTCGAATCGATTTTTCCAATATAAAAATCCATCACTTTCAAATAGTGGTGGTCTTTGCATAGATTGCCCTTCTAAATATTTTTCAGATTCCATAGATCGTTACAAGTTTTAAAATACAATATATTTTAAAAATCTTGCTAGACGTGGCTCCTGATACCAATTGTGGAAAACTAGAAGGGGGGGGGGGGTTGAATAGTTTTACGTCCTTTTAAAATTTATAAGCACAAGTTTGTTTTAAAAACTTCGATTCTGGTTTATGTGAATTCAATACTTGCACTATATGAACTATTGTAAAATAACTAACTAACAAAACTAATATAGTAAAGGTAAATAAATAAGTAATGAGAAGAGTTAGAAAGATCAAACCACAACACAAGGATTTATAGTGGTTCGGCTACAAGGACACCTTCCTTGTTCCTACTCCACTCCCCGAGTCACCTACTCGAGAGTTTTCTTCACTATGTCAACAAACTCCCTTATGGCGGAGAAAACCTTACACACCAATATACACACCAATTTACACACCAATCTACACACCAATCTACACGCCAATCTTCACACCAATCTTCTTCACACCTTCTACACACCAATCTTCACAACTATCCTACTTCACTACTAATCAACTTCTACTATCTACACAACTTCTATATCTTCTAAACAAATAATAACAAGCACAACACAATATTCACAAATGAATATATATACACTATGCACAACAACTCTTCAACACTTCTTGAACTTGGTTGTAGAGAGTTCTTCTTTTGCACTTAGAATGAGAATGGATGATGAGGGATTGAATCACTTGAAACAAGGATTAATATACAAATGATCAAAGGGTTTTTGATGGGTTTTAGATGATTGTAGATCTGAAAATTTCGTGCAAAAGGTGAGGAAAAATTCCAGAATTAAGGTGGTATTTATAGGGGAAGAAATCTGACAGTTTCTGACAGGGGAGCCTGGCCGGTCCCCTTAAAGCATGGCCGGCCCCCTTAAAATTAAGGGGGCCGCCCCTTATAATTAAGGGGGCCGCCCAACTGTAACGGCCAGAAAACTTGTCTTTTAGTGGGGAAAGTTTATTTGGTGAAAAACTAACTGATTTTGGTTAAATATTTGAAATCATATATTTAGTATGATTAAAACATTTTTCCTTATTACGAAAAGTGTTTTTAAAAAATATATAATAAGATTATATAATTAAATAAACTTTGTATTAGTTAATTAAATACCCCTTTGATCATGAGATGTATTAAGCACTTGTTTATCCATACCTTAAGTGATTAAGTTGGATATAATGATATAGACTAGCTTAATACTTGTTTACGTAGTAATCAAACGATTGACGAGTTTACATTTTGTGATCGTCAAAATATAGAGATATCGAAAAATATAAATAACGTTTTCATACATTATTTATGTCAACAGTTTGATAATTATTGTTCCTTCAGTTCTATTATTTGTGCGTACGAATTTAAAATATAAAGGACGTTCAACATCAGTTACCACAACAACAACAACAACATTTTATTAAACAACAACAATAACATCAACAACAATAGCAAACAACATCAACAACAACAACAATAACAACGATAACAGCAACAACAACGATAACAACAACAACAACAACAACAACAACAACAACAACAACAACAACAACAACAACAACAACAACAGTACTACATATGAAATTTATCCATGTCACCTAAAAGGTCACAGAGTATTGCATCCGACTGACATGCGTGGTCGTGGTTGGGATACGTTGCCATGTCAAGTTTTGCCTCCAGCATCCTTAATTTTGTCTCTAGCACCTGTTTTTGTGCTTCCAGCACCTGTTTTTGTGCCTCCAGCATGTTTATTCTAAGATCATTTTCATGACAGTTTGAGCACCTTGTTGGAGCAGATCCAGAACCGCTTGATGTTGAAGCTCCCAGAGAACCGGTCATTTTGGCGAGTCGTTCCTCCTTCCATAAAAAAAATCACATCCATGGTCTGTTGTCCCAGGCTGTTAAAGAGTAAAAACTATTATTTTTAACAACTAACCAAATTATTTATATAATACACGAAAAAGTATGTAATTGTTCACCTTCGAGAAAGGACACGCATAGTATAGTTTACTACGGGAGTAAGATTTACGCGATTCTCACAGAATCACGTCTCCTCGTCTACAAGGACAAGGAAAAGCTTCAAATTCTGCCATCTTCTTTCATCATGATAATAGTGTGTGTTTGTGGTTGTGAGGTTGAGTAGTTGTGAGTGGTTGAATCGTGACGGGGGTGGCCCGATCTACAAGCTGAGGTGATAAAATGTGGTGGCCAGAAAAAGATTCCGGCGGCCGAAAACTGTTGGTGTCGCCAGAAAACGGAAACTGCTAGAGAGAAATAAAGGGAGAGAGATATAGTGAGATGAGTGTGTGTGAGAGTTTTTATTAGGTAGATGAGTGTGTGTGTGTGTGTGTGTGTGTTTATATTGTGAGGATAAGTTGTTAGGTAGGAAATATTTGGTGGGAAATTCTGGCACCATAGCATCTCATGTATAACCATTGCATCTCGACTCGTTCGTTTAACATCTCGTGTACAACCATAGCATCTCGACTCGTTCGTTTAACATATCATGTATAACCATTGCATCTCGACTCGTTCTTTTAACATCTCATGTATAACATTGCATCTCGATTCGTTCGTTTAACATCTCCTGTATAACCATAGCATCTCGACTCGTTCGTTTAACATCTCATGTATAACCATTGCATCTCGACCCGTTCGTTTAACATCTCCTATATAACCATATCATCTCGAGTCGTTCGTTTAACATATAATGTATAACCATTGCATCTCGACTCGTTCGTTTAACATCTCCTGTATAACCATAGCATCTCGACTCGTTCGTTTAACATCTCATGTATAACCATTGCATCTCGACTCGTTCGTTTAACATCTCATGTATAACCATTGCATCTCGGCTCATTCGTTTAACATCTCGTGTATAACCATAGCATCTCGACTCGTTCGTTTAATATCTATGGTGTCGTCGACTTGTCGACGGTAAGGGAATAAAAATGTCGCCGGAAAAGGCGTCGATTGTACTAGTGACATGACATACATTCGTCTCTTGGTTTATATGTTATCGAACATGACATACACGCTAATCAAAAGTTAATTTCAATATATTTTTTAGTTTATATGTTACCGACGACATGTCGTCGGTAACATTTTGGCGGGGCAAATTCCCGCCCAATTTTTTCGCTATTATTAGAGAAGTCAAATTTGACCAATATGGCCCGACGACATGTCGTCGGGAGTTTAACTTGTTAAAAATTCAATGCAGGCTTTGTTCGGTGAAGCGTTTTTATCGTCGTTTAGTGTAAAATGTCGACGCCATTTTGTCGTCGGGATTTTGCTCGTAGCTAGTTCTCCTTATTCTAGTAGTGATGTCGTCAAAATTTATTTTAACAAAAATACTTGTTTTGAACCTCACCGAAATTTATAATTAATTTTAACATAAAATATCAATTTTAAGAATCATTATTTATACTTTTTAACACCCTTTTATAATAAAAAAAGAAAATAAATTAGTTATAATAAACCGATGGTGACGAATATGTCGTCACAAAATATAATATAAAATTAAATTAGTAAAATATTTATCGACCCAAATTGGATGGCGGGATTTGGCGGGCTATTAAAATTTTACCAAAATAATGTACAAGAGTTTTAAAACCTTCTTATTAAAATGTTGGTGACGACTTTGTCGTCACAAAGGTATTTACCAAGACCCTTTTAACAAAAAGAATAATTGTTCAAAAAATTTAAAGGCTTTTTATTATAAAAAAGAAAGAAATATAGTTATAATAAAGGATTTGTGACGACATTAGCGTCACAATTTATTTGAACAAAAAAACTTGTTTTGAAAAATCATTATTTAAAAATTTAATAACTTTCTATAACGAAAAAGAAAATGATTTAGTTATAATAAAATCTTGGTGTCGACCTAGTCGTCACTAACATGAGTGGACCCCCGATTTTTGTTTGACTATGCCATTGTTGGGTTGAAATGGTTGAAAGTGGTGGGCCCTTTGAATTTCGTGACGACTATGTCGTCACAAATTAAAATGCTGTCACGAAAGGTGGTTTAGTTTGTAGTGTTTTCAAACCACTTTAATATCTACATTACTTCAGGTAATACTTCATGTCACTCATCCACTCCTTTCTTGCAAGTTGTTCACAAATATCCCATAATACTTATAATATGGACAATTATTTACAACTCATACATGCACGCTCGATCCTATGAGTTTCGGTACATGCATCCCATTAATTATGTGAAAAAGACTAATATCACCTTTTTTACAAGATATTTATAAAATATATCCCACTTGGTGCTTAAAATCATCATAAGTACGAGCATGAAGTAGTCACACTTAGCAAATTTCAAACATGGAGAGTTCCTCAAACAAATCTCAGCTAAGATCAATTAGCTTGCCTTCTAGGTTAACCCCAACATCTTCTCAAATCCAAATCAACCTTAATAAGCTCAGAATGCTCGTACCCTTCTATACATCAACAAGTATCGACAGTGGTTTAGCATGCTTATTTGAATTGTATCTTTCTGTCAATGAACTTATTGCTTCATCTCAAGTCCAACAAGTTAATCTTCAATATTGGAACAAAAAACTAGTTGAAGATGCCCTTGTTGGGTCGATTGGGTTGTTGGATTCCTATAACCACCTCATTGAGTTGCTTGTTAAAATGAAAGATGATGCTCGGATCCTTCAATTTGCCTTGCGAAGAAAAGGCGTAGGAATAGATGCAAATCACATAATGGACTACACTCTATCACGGAAGATTGCAAAGAAAAGCATTGTAGTGTGCCTCAGATCATTACAACAAATCCAAAGTCACATAGAATCGTGTCCTGTTGTTTGTGAAGATCATCATTTGTCAACAGTGATTGGAATTCTAAGAGAAATCGTCACTGCCACCATCTCCATGTTCCGAGCTATTTTGATTTGTTTGTCAGGCAAAACAAAACAGGATAATGGGTTCTCGTTGATCCAAAAGTTGTTGCCAATGGGTAGGCCAAGTTGCAGAAAAGGTCAAGAAATTATTAAGGAGGCTGATATCATAGATGGCACACTTCGTTCTTTACTGAAAAATGTTAAAAAGAATGAGGGTAAAACTGTTGATTTGCAGATGGTGATAGAGAGATTAGAAAACCTTGATTCTCATATCCAGGGTTATGAGGTCGGCTTAGATTCACTTTTTAGGAAAATGATTCAGACACGAGTTTCTCTTCTTAACATTCTAGCCAACTAGCTTAGATATAACTTTTAATTACACTTCGATTGCATATCACACTTCGGTAAATATGTAGTTTTAGGATGTATTCTTATATTTTCTTGTTTGGTTTGCATTCTTCCACGTGATGTATCAATATTCAATCTAGTTAATAAACTTACCTTAAGTGATTCTTAGGTTCTTGCAAAATTCAATCTTGATTACAGTCCATCACAAGGTATAGTAGCATTTCTTAATTTATCATATCAGCCACCCAATGGCCACATGTGCATAAACATTGAGACAAAATCATCAGGCAATGGCAGTATCTCGTGATCACAAAGGATGTTAAAAGCAGGCCTCCAAAATGCAACAATCGCATAGCGCATCAAAACTGCAACCAACAGTATGACAGATTAAATCGAAATATTAAGCATGACCAAATATGGAATAGGTGGTTATTTACTTACCAACAATTACAAAAAATTTCACAGGCCCTGCTATGAGTGTGCATGTGCTTGAACTTGGTTTTGAGGGATGACGGTTGTTGGGCACCTGAGTGAGTGAGTGAGTGGTGCAGGTGGCAGTGATCCTTGTTTCTCCATTGTCATGGGAGGAGGATATGCAACTACAACCAAATTCATAACAATATTAATGAATAAAAAATGATCAAATAAATAATATGTGAATTGGGGTGAACAAACTCATTAGGAATTTCATGTTGATCATTGTGAATCATGACTTGAACTTCCTATAGCGGGTAAAGATGGAAGGGTTGATTCAGAAGAAACAGATATATGAGCTGGTAAAGCAAGACGCGTAAGTGTAAATTTGATAATTTTTATAAGCCCGGCCAGACTTATGTTTTTAACTTTTTTTTTACATGGTGTGTACATGATACCGTACCCTCCTAGTTTCGTCCCTGCAGCTGACTCTTGCCTTCACTGATACAATACACACTTCAACTTTTTAAGAATTTTTTTATTCTAAAACGGTCTTTTGTAGTTTCTATAGTTTTATTGTTAACATTGTCATCATATCATTTATACAACTCGTTTGTGTGTTTAGGGTTTCTAGGTTTCCTCTCATGTAATCTCTATATATTGTGCTTCAATAAAAATTATAACCTAAAAGGTTTACATTATTTAACAGTAGTATGTTTTTCTTTTAAATTCATATTGTACATTCATTATTTTAGCAATTTTTACTCCAACCCAAACGGTTAAACTAACAAAGACTTAATTCAAAATGGGTTGAGTAACTAAGTCATTGGTTTTTTAGCCTTGCATGTACTTGGTAAATTGGGGTAGTCTTTTACAAAATTATAGGCTTGGACAGACGGTATGGCTATTAAGCTTTATATCTGTTATGGCCCATAAGCATCAGTAAGCAATCACAAACACTGCCATGCAAGTTGTAGTTCCACGATTTGCCTATTAGATGACCATACCTACTTATTTTAGTACATTGTTACCCACCAAAAAAAAATAATAATAATAAAATAAAAAAACACCAAAACAAAACAAAGCAAAGCAAAAAAACAAAACAAAACAAAAAACAAAAAACAAAAACAAAACAAAACAAAACAAAAAAAAAAAAAAAAAAAAAAAAAAAAAAAAAAAAAAAAAAAAAAAAAAAACTTGATATAAAAGGAAACAATATCAGCATTAAAGTTAAGAAAATTCTATACGTATTTTGGACTGATTTGGTCTAATCCGTATAATTCATAATTGATTGCATATAATTTCCATAATTATGTTTACAATCTAGTATAAATACATTACATGTCTCCATTGGTGCTTCATACAATCGTTCAATTCATCAAGAACCTTAACCACAAAACAAAAAAACACAACGTAACACAAAGGTTGTTCAACAATGATGAAGTTTTTGATACTCCTTATTGCTATCTTAGCAACCGCATGCACAGCAAGAATCGCTCCAACAGCCGTCCCAACGGTCTCACCAACGGCTAGCCCGACATCACCTCCATCTCACATCCCTACTCCTGTCCCCGCTCCAGCCCCTGCTGTCCCTTCTCCGCCTCCATCACCAAAACCTGAGCCATTGTCACCAACACCATCTTCTGATCATGTTTCTCCTACTACCTCTCCTCCATCAAGAAGTCCTTCACCTGGTCCATCACCACAACCGACTGATGTTCCAACAAGTGGCACCTTTGCTGAAGGATGGGTCAATCGGGCTGTGACCTTTGGAACTGCACTCTCTTGTGCTGCGTTTGTTTCGGTCACTTTGATTTGAAGATCATGGGATTAGATAATGACGAAATTCTTTTTTTTTTTTTTTTTTTTTGGTTGTATCTTCAGTTTTTGGATACTAGCTTGTTATTTTATGTTATTGTTCTTTGGAATATCGCTTTATTATTATTAATCACTTGTTTATTTATTGTTCTTTGGATTATCGCTTTATTATTATTAATCACTTGTTAATTTATTGGTTCTTTGGATTATCGCTTTATTATTATATAAATAAATCACTTGTTAATTTATTGGTTACAGTAATGTTCTATATAATCTTATGAGATAAAATGAGATGAGTTGATATTTAGATGATACATTATTCTCACGACAAATATCCCACAAGTCATTGATGATCATGTTGTGCATACCAAATAAATGTTCAGCAAACAAATCATCATAAAAACGAGCTTGCTACGGCTGGTAAAGATGGAAGGGTTTACCTAGAAAAAGCAGATATATGAGCTAGTAAAGAATGACGCGTAAGTGAATTTGGTACAGTAATTTTTATAAGCCCGGACTCAAGTTTTTAACTTTTTTACGCGGTTGTACTAGTGTAAACCAAAAATAGATTGATGCAGTCCTAAAAATAAACAAATTAAGAGTGGAGGTGCAAATCATTAACGAAATAGTGGAGAAAATGAATGAACTTAGACGACAACCCAATAACGACAGTGTACGTGGAGATGCCTAATCATTAATGATTGAGATCATCTTGGATTTTCTAATTCTTTGTTTTAGCTATTTCTGTTTTTAATTACATTACAGTTCTAACAGTTTTAAAAAATATATAGTCTCTTCCCAGTAATTAAGGACTGTGAAGATACTTTAAAACAAATGGCTAAAACGCCTTGTACAAGAAAGCATATGAAGCATCATTCGAAGATTAGTTCTGTTTGCTGCAGTTTGGTTCACGAGAAGGATCGCTTAGCTGTTGTTGACGCCTTTCTGTGGGAATGAACTACCTTTTATCAAGTTTAGTGAGTCATGAAGATGAGACTGCTTCATCTTGGTAATTCGGTTTGTTCACTACAGTGAAAGGAAATGTGCGTAGTCTTCTAGATTGTTGTGTTTTCTGTCCTTGGAATGTTTGTGAAAGATGTAATACGAGTGTTTGGTTTTGTATAGTCCTAATGTACTGGTAGGATCAGAATCAAAGTAGTATTAAATTGGATGCGGTATGTCTATGTAAGTTTTGCTTCTCGTCAAGTTGTTGATTTTGGGTTTGTCCTTGGCTCAAATTTTGATCCTTCACAGTGTTTTGGTTTAATATATACTTGACCTTTTCTACCAAAAAAGAAAATTTGATACCCAACTCAAGGGTATGGTTTTTCTTAATATATGTCATAACGACCCCCTTAATGATAGTTTTTAGATATCGTTTTTCTTAGTTACGAAGTTTTTTTTAAGCAATTACAACCTTTTTCGGTCAGGATATAATTTCAACCAGGTATGTTTTGTGTATCAACATGTTACAGGCTCATTGAAATGGTTGCTTGGATACCACATATATTTGCACAAGTACTCTCAGAAACAAGGAATTCATATTCAGTAGAATTAATGCACATCCAAACAAAAGTACTATCAGAAAAAAGAAATTGAACAACTAGCAGGTAATTAAGCAATCGTAAACACTACGACAAAATCATTAGGCAAATAGCAGTATCCAGTTATCACGATGGACGTTAAAAGCAGGCCTCCACCATGCAACAGCAACATAGCGCAGCACAAATAAAAAGCATCTGGTGGTAATTTACTTACCATCCTTTCCAGAAGTCATCACCCCTGCTTTGAGTTTTTGCCGGAACATGGTTTTCGGCGACAGCGCTTGTTGGGTACCCAAGTGGCGCAGCTGGAAGTGGTCCTTGTCAATATAAGATTTTTATCATGCATGCATGTAAATAGTACGCGAGTTGTGGTGAACAAACAAACTCACCAGGAATTTCGTGTTGATCGTTGCGGCTCATGACTTGAACTTGCTACAGCTGCTTAAGAAGGAAGAGTTGATTAGCAAGAAGAAAATAAGGTGTTCTGGGCATGTTTATATAGAAGAAGATTAATAAGATAGGGGCTACAAAAGCAAAACGCGTAAGTTTAATTATGGTATTTTTTATGTCTAGAGAGTCAAGTTTTATCTTTTTACGTGGTTGATTTATCTCCCCACATATATAATAGAGGAACTTGTCAAGTCACATATGCCACTTGGCATGAAAAAATGCCATGCTGTCAAAAAGAATGCCATGGTGTCACAATTAAATGACATGGAAGCCACACCGGGCACAATACACACGCCTATCTCACTCCTTCTATCATCTTGAATACCTAATCTTTAGCATCCCATATAAATCATTCATATCCCCCAAAAATAAACCTACATAATCGGTAAACAGGAAATATCAATCTTAATTCAAAATTCAAAAGAATGAGATATCACTTGATTATTAAACAACCGATCAGATCTCACATCTTCAAAAATAAAAAAATCAAAAATCAAAACAATCGCATCAAATCAGTTTCATATGAAACTCAAATCAATGAAGATATCAGCTGTAAATCCACCTTAGAAAAATATGCATATGGATGTCTTACAATGAATGGCGGCTTGAAATCCGGTCAAGATTGGAAATTTAAATTAGGGTTTTAATGATAAAATTGAAGCTACAATTCCCAACAAGGTTTTTTCCTTTTTTTATTTAATTCGATTATAATAAATATTTGTGTTAATCGATTTATAAAGTCCTTATTTTCAATATAAACTTCAGGGTTTTATTGATTTTTTATTTGTTAAAATTATTTTTTAAACAAATATGCTATATTTAATTCGTTACGAATTTCGCTAAATTTGGATTGAGGAATTTGAAAGGAACCTGAAATAACAAAGAACATGATTTTGATATAACGTCACTCCATTTAAAGGTATTTATTTGAGCTCTTTTTAGCTCCAAAGTGGTTTTAAATAATAATCCCAAAGACACCCTTAATGCTTAATAGACAAACTTTTAGCAAGGGTACAATTTGATCTTGTGCATAGGTTTTGTAGTTTGTAATATCCACTGCATATTCCTATGTCAAGGATTCTGAAATTTGTTAGGAAGGAGATTCTTAAAAGCAGACATTTGCGTAGTTAATATACAATCAATATTAGCTTTATACTAAGCTCCATTTATGAAACATTTCTATATTCCTGTTGCAGGCTGGTGATATTTTTCCACATTCTTTGAAGATGTCTATAATCAAGATCATTATCCATTCTCTATAGACGCAGTAAAAGCATTTATATCTCAGAGTAAGCTTTGTTGCTCTCAAATTATATTTCGTCTTTTTTTTTTTTTTTCTTTTTTCTGTTTTACCCCATGCATTTTTCCATAAACTGTTTGCCAAATATTTCTATGTGCCGAGGACAACTAAAACCTGTTTTTGGAATTCACTAATCAGATACTAGAGGTGCCAATTTCGAAGAATTTACTTATAAATGGCCTCATGCTGTTATGTTTTAACCTGAACATCACAAGAAAGGTAAAATACCTCAAAAATGGACCATTAAGGAAAATGGTCGAAAGTTATCCAAATATATTCTTTTTCTAATGTGTACAATTCTCAAAAGTATTTCATGTTTTGAAAAAAAAATATCTATTATAATTGTAACAAGGGATTTTATCAAATAATTAGACAATGCTATGGGTCAAACCAACCTGAAACCGTTATGATTCATCTGAGATGATGTGTTGGCCAATATTCTCATATAAAGCGATGTCTGACTAGCCTTGGTTTTCATGCCTGCAGGATGGAAAGAAGCAATATGAGGGGAGCATGTGGAGTTAGTTCTAACTTGGTGCTACCAGGCCAACTTGATTGCAAATAAGCTTAGGGAGGGACAAAGCGAGGTATAGTCGAGTGAAGCCACTTAACACTAATGAGAGTTTATTTGTTTGATTGTTATTGTCACTTTAGATTAATGGTAAAAACAGAACTATGCTAAAAAGGATGTACAACCCAATTGTTAAATAGTCTGAATTAAAGTTTTATAGTTGTATCTTTCTATTCCTGACAAATTCACCACTCATAAATTTAATAACATCAAGCAGAGGACAATTATACTTAAGAGAGGACTTGCTGATCGATCTACAACTGTGACCAAGGAATGTATAAAATTAAGTAAAGATCAATGGCTTATGAAGTCTTGCAACGGAGACCTGATAGAGCTTCTTAAGTACCTCGATGTAGAAACTTACGAGTCAATTGGGTAGAAACTTACTTATATCTTATGCATAGTTTACTATGATCATCCAGACCATTAGTAAATCTAAAATAACAATCAGCTTTCTTGAACACTCAAAAATGATTATTGCAACTGAAAATCCCTATTATCACTTTAAACATGCTTTTAAAAACTTGGCTTGCATGCTATACTCAACTTTTTGTAAATTGATTTAGGATGAATTTGAGGAATTCGAAATGCAAGATGTGAAACACATATGCCTTAGTAATAAGGTTACCAAACATACTTTGATAGAAGTAATAGGCTTATCAACATGTTATTAGACTCATCAGCTAGTGCCATTCTAGACCATTTAAGCATGATAGAAGTAAACCGGGTTGACTTTGATAAAAGTGAAGGAATTCTTGGGAGAACTAATGCCATTCTAGACCATTTAAGCATGACATTTCCTATTACAGATTTGCTTATTATGGACAGAAAAGAAAAGAAGCCGCACAAGATTGAGGGAATTAGACAATCATTATAGTTTTATCATTATCATATTATTATATAGATACACTATAGTTTAAGCTTAATGATTTACTTATTGATTTAAGATAATGTATATTATTAATAGAATTAATGATTTTAAATAGTAATGTATGCATATGAAACTTTATACAGAACTTCTGACACTTTTTATGTATGTATGATATTTTGATTTAGGGGCGTTAAACTAAATGATTTTGATACAGTAAAAAGAGGACGAAATTGCTTGCTAGCAGGCTGTTGTAAAGAGTTACACAGTTGTAAAATGTTATACTTATGCCATTGTAGCTAAATGACGAGTTACACAAAGTTGATGAAAAGCTAGAGAAGTCCGAATTCCTTTTGGAAATTAAGGTATTACTCAACTTCGTATTCATACTCTTCCAAATTTTGTTTTTCATATACATTACTTCAGGTTTTACAACAAATGCTCATTACGTTATTATATGCATTGATATATAATTTAGATCATAAGAAGATAAATGATGAGAAAAAGCAACCTTTGGCTACATATTTTGTTGCATAAGCCACTCTTCTAAGAGTTAATGTAGCCGTGAAAGATGGTGAGATTCCGCCTATTGAGTGATTATTCCTCTAATGGAGGCAGAACTCAAGTTGGTTAGAATGGAGGTATGTACACTTGAGTTTCTTTGATTGCATACTGTGTGATATATACAAAAATCTTACTAACAATATGATAATATTGATTGCATACAGTGTGTTATCTATGAAATTTTATTTATATATTTGTTGTGTAATATATCAGGTCCTCAATTACAATTAATGGATGTCTGAGAACTAAATTTCCATGCAGTTAATGGAGGCAATGTGCTAATCAGGTCTCTATTTCTCTTCCACCAACTACATATGTTTCTTTTCTCACTCAAGTAATGTGCATAATATGAAAATGAATCACATAAATGAATGGATTCAAAAGTTTTACATTGGTACTTAATATTAATGTGCATAATAACAAACGAATTTGGATTCAATTTATAGCTTCGAATCATCAAGACGGGTCAGGAGCTACGTGGTTTATTATACAAAATATGCAGAACTACATCTTCCAATTAGCACATTAGTTTCTAAGCCTTTTTGGATCTTATTAAAAACTACACACTGATTTCTTCTAGATTATTCATTGTGAAGCGAGATACACTTACTCAACTTCATGATAGTAAGGCATAGGTTTTCATAAGTTATGTATGAATGTTTGGAAGAAAAAGGTTAATGTTATGTAAATGGAGAATAAATGTAAAAATGGCATTCCTATACTTTTATCGGCCGAAATGGTTAAAATAGTAATGGGGTTGAAGCAAAACCAGTTAATTTGCTTAAGGAGAATTAGTTATAGAGAACATTGACGACACCATGTACGAAGGGAGATTGATTAGAAAAGGCTTGAAGGCACGCTTATTTTATTGTTGGTAATCTGCACTTTTATCTATGTTCAGATTAATTGATAAATTGGTATAATAAAAATGTACATTGCTAATACGTAATAGTACTCGAAGTGGTGTTTATTTGGTATAGTTCATTAGTAAATGACACAATCTATGCATACCTTCTATTAATGGGTGTTTGTCGTACCAGAAAGTAGCGTTACCAGAATAACCCATATAGACCCATTCCAAAAATACATTAACTTACATATGTTAATTTAACATGTTAAATGAACCAACATGTGCACATGGATATGTGAGATCAACTGGTATATGGCCTTTACATATCTTTATATATTTGTATAGGCATTATCATTACTAACATGATCGTGCATTGCAGCTGATTTAATGCCCGTTCATATATGAATTAATGGCAGGTCTTGACCACGAATGGGAACATATGCCACTGTTAAAAAGAGGCCGAAAAACAACGAAGGGATGCACTTGCTAAAGACCATGCACAACAACTCACTTCGATGCCAAAGCTGAATTTGTTTGATTATCATTCGGACTTTCATGAGTTTGATATTGACATTGACTAAATTGAGAACGTTGACTACGACAATTTGCATCTAGCATCAAAATTTAATTTATAGATTGTTAAGCATGGTTTATTTTTCTTTAATGTTTTAGTTTTAAAAATATTAAGGACTTAATCATTTTATGATATGTTTCAATTATGAATGTCACTTTTTTAAAATCATACTTTGCATTTCTTTTAGGTGAACATTATTAATATTAACTGAAATTATGCCTCTTGATTTAACAACTTTGGATTTTCAAAAAAAAATAAAAATGAACTTCATATGTTATTATTTTGAAAGAATATTGCCGACATAAAATGTAACAACTTTACAAAAATAAGTCAAATATGAATTTCAAACATTTATAACAACACACTACTTGAACATCATAAACATTTTGACACACTTTTTGCAAATTTGTTTTTATACAATTCAACAAAACAATTTAAATCCTAATAACAAATTTTTAAGAAACAAAATTACACTATCTGACAATATATTACATGAGACTCGCCCGACCATCGGCCGGGTCAAGAAAAAAATAAATATGTAACTTTGAACTTAGATGTAACCCGCAAACAAACATCTTTGTTAATATATAGATCACATGATGTGTGAGGCACATTGCTAAACCTTTAACAACTAATAACTATGAATGATAAAGTTATTGTCATGTTAATTAGGGGTGTAAACGAGTCGAGCTTTTAGCGAGCTACTCGAGCTCGAGCTCGAGCTCGTTTAACTCGAGTCGAGATTGATAATTTTCGAGTTCGAGTCGAGCTCAAACAAAATGTCGAGCTCGAATAATTTCACGAGCCGAGCTTTTAAAACTGGTATTTAGCTCGGCTCGTTCGAAAACTCTTTAAGTTATTCGAGCCGAACGAGGTACTCGAGCTAAACGAGCCGAACGAACTAATCGAGCTAAATATGTAGTTACAAAATATTTTAATTATAAATTTTTAATTACTATTAGTATTATAGGTTAAAAACCGGAGTAATATATTAACCTTCAATCACATCAAAGATCTACACTTTAGTTTATATAAAATATAAATTTTAACTAGTAAGCTTGAGCTTTGTTTTTATAGACCCCACATTATTTTTCTTTTGTTTCACTTATCCAATGTGGGATGTGAAATAGAATCTTTTTATTTTATTTTATTTTATTTTATTTTATTTTTTCATTCGAGCTTATAAGTATTACTTTAGATTAAGCATTAGAAGAATTTTTATAATTGTAAACGAGCTTTCGAGCTTGAGCTTGAGTAAATAAATGAGCATATCAAGTTCGATCTTCTATATGAGTATTTTAAACTTGAAAGTTAGTTTATTATAGGATTATCAAAAAAAGTTAAAAATATTAAACGAGCTTCGAGCTCGAGCTCGAACAACAAAAAAATATTCGAGCTCGAGCTCGAGCCAATTCTTAAAAGTTTATTCGAGCTCGAGCCGAGTAGTTAATAAACGAGCCTAGCTCGTTTAGGCCAAAACTCGACTCGGCTCGGATCATTTACACCCCTAATGTTAATACATCATAACTATGGATGCTCATATTAACATTATAACAAACTAGAAACAAACTAAAATTAAAATAATAATAGTATCAAATTAAAATGATGTCGACATGTTCCTATTTCCTTAATACGAATATCAAAATTTTCTTTTATCTTAATTATTTTTCTATTATGATTTTGTCATTACATTTGTTTGTTCAATAAGTAGTACTTTTATAATAAATATAATGTTTGACACTATTATTAGATATGTTTCAACAACAATAGTCGTGTGCTGTCCAATATCGGACAATAGTAACATGGTATCATTGTGTATCTGTTACAACATAATAACTTAATATTGAGCACATTATATGTGAGGCACATTGCTAAACCTTTAACAACTCATAACTATGAATGATAAAGTTATGATCCTTATAAGTATGGACCTCATAAGTAATAACATTATCAAATTTACATGACGCTAGCCCGTTCATCGGACGGGTCATGCGACTAGTTATGAGAATATATGCCTTTAATATGACAGTTGTACGTACGTGTTATTGTTAACCAAAAATAGATATATATAGATGATGCTTTATCTTAAAATAAATAAATCAATATTCCTTTCATATACATAAAACGTAAGTATATTTCAAGCTAAAATAAAAGATACATGTCTATATACTTCCCTTATTCGCACCTCGCGTTGATGAGAAGATAGATATTCACAGGCAGTGTCAACATGAAAACGTTTTAATGGTCTTAAGCGTAGAGTCAACTGAGTGCTATCACTTTCTTGTTCTCGAAAGGTTTCATCTCACCTTGGAGAAGTATCTAAAAAAACACGGATACATAGACGTCGAGATACTAAAGTAAGTTTTTTACTATAAGAATCGCTTTTTTTTTTGGTTATGTTTCCTATAAAATTATTGAATATTCTTTGGTTTTCAGGAGTATTATTAAGGGATTAGAATACCTACATAAGAGGTCGATAGTACATGGAAACCTAACAACAAGCAATGTCTTCTTGAGAGGCAGTGATGATCCAAGTTATATAGCAAAACTTGGTAGCCTGGCGGGGAGTAGCAAACGCCAACGCAAAAGAAATAATAAAGGTATTGTGTTTATTTTGTTGTTAAATATTTATTTACATGTTACTGATTGTTATTTTGTTTTCTATATGTATATAGGCGACCCAGAAATAAGATCGGACCTATTTGATTTAGCTGTAACGCTTTTGTGTTGTGTAAGTTTTAATCGAAACCAAACCTGGCAAGAGCTAAAGATCAGATTCGGCAATGAAGCAGCTAAACTCCGTACCACTAATCCAGAAGCGTACCATCTTATTATGAAACTAGTGGGAGAGTCCAGGTAAGACACGTTTATACTTTATGTCATACTACATTCAAATTAAAACATCATTATTCTAATTTATTCATGTGTTTGTACAGCCTAAAAATCTCGGAAGTGTTGCGGGACCCTTTTTTTTGGAAGTGGATGATGCGTATGGATTTTATGGTAGACGTCAGCGCGGTTTTAGAATCCGGAGAACGTAGCATATATAAAGTGTTTGAGGGGCTCGGGACTAAAGGTTTTGGTCTTCCCTTAGGGAGTTGGAAACAAGGTGTTGATCAAAGGTGGTTAGATAGGATGATGCTTCACAGTGTTAAACACCATAAAATTAAGCTGTTCAATTACCCTGATACTGTGCCTGGTTTTTTGAAGCTGGTCAGAAACACGAATTGCCATATCTTGGAAAACACAAACGACCCGTATGATCGCGAAAAACTGGAGGGATTTGTTCATCAAGAGTATCCTCAATTGTTTCCAGAGCTCTACCATAGTGTAATGGCAATAGATGAATGTCGTAACCACATATTAACGCTTAAGATACATGTTCTGTGTTTGTTTACGTAAGTTTATCATGTTTAAAGTAACCACTGAATGTGTGTGTTTGATTTTAATGGTGGGATATGTTGTTTAAAGTAAGTTTATCATGTTTGTGTGCTTTAATTGATCTCAGTTTCACGGTTGAATGATTTGGAAAAATGTAGGGTTTATGTTCAATTTGGGGAGGGGGTTCTGAAATCACCTGGTATAATTTTTCAATTATTGTATTTTTTTTTTTTATTTTGTGAAATTTACTCTGTGTTACAATGAGAGAATTATATGGAATTTGAAGCGAATGATGGTCTAATTTGATTAATATACTGTGTGTTGTTGATGAATATCTAGTTAAATTGTGATTAGTACTGTATACTATGTGATATTTACCTAATATGTAGTGCTAAAGTATGAGAATTATGTGGAAATAGGTAAATACTGAAGCGAATGGTGAATCGAACGAATGATGATGTAATTTGAAAGTAACTGTGTATTGTTGATGAATAATGAATATCTAGTTAAATTTGTTAAAGTTAGTGTGTACATAGTGTTGTGATGTGAGAATTATGCGAAAATTGAAGTGAATGATGAATGATAACGTAATTTGAGTGATATGTTATGTGATTGTGAGTTTAGAATCCAGATGTACTGTATTTTGTTACTGTATACGTACCGGTAGGAATATGTTTACGGTGTGTTTTTAGTGTAACTCTATGTGTATTGTGTTTGACGAATATCTTATGGAATATGTGAAAGTTATTGTACATTTAGTAAATTGAATATGTGAGAATTTTGGTAAAACTGACGTGAATGTAGAATCAGATGATTGTCGCATTAAATTACGAATCACATAGGTTTACGATTTAGGAGATAATTATTGGTATACATGTGCAAACTTTGCAGGTTCTGTAACAATTTAAGTGCATGAATAATCTTATTACTCGAGAATACTTCATATATATTTCACTAGGATTTTTGGTTACAAAATGGATGATTACAAATGAGAGTGATCTATTTATACTAAAGGCTAATCAAGTTCTAGAAAATTATAATACAAGTATCTAAACTATTTACATAGGATAATGTCTAGATAGTCTCTAGATTGTTCCTACTAAGGATATTTTAAACAAAAAAATCTTAGAAATTTTTAAATATAAAATTTTAGACTAATCCAGTTATGTTGCCACGTCGAGGTTGGGCTGTTATGATTCGGCTTGTAACATCTAGCTGCCCTGGTTTAGAGAGGACTTTCACTTAACTTTGTCGCATAAAATTTTGGAGCAGCATTTTAGGTTGCAAATGTATGTTTCGTTAGTGTTCTATATACCGTATTATAATATTCAATCATTTTTTATCTAAGGATTTATGAATTAAGTTTATACTCTTTTTTTATTTCATTTTCTTTTATTTCACGAATAACATAATTATCACGCTATTTTCAAACAACTTTAATCTCTATCAGTGTGTTTTTAAGTTTTTGAAATGAAAGAAAAAAGAGAAGAGTTAAAAATGGGCAAAAAAGAAAATGAAATGAATGAAATTAAATTTTTTATATCATGTTCTCGAGTTAAGAGATAAAAGAAAAGATAACATATGATTTTACAATTATACTCTTAGTTATATATAAAAGTTATGTTTTATATTAGGTCATTTAAGTAATTTTATTTATATAAAACTTCCTAATATAACTTCTCTTCAAATCATCCCATTTTTTAGAAGAAAGTTTTGGAGAGAAGTTTATCCAAAATTACTCTCCTCTTTTATTCTTTTCTCTCTTAAAAAAACTCATAAACACGAATTTATTTTGTTTTCTTTTATTTTTTTCTTTCAAAATTAAAACTCGCGAACACAACATATTACTTTTGATTGATTATTAATGGTTCATGTCTCATCCACACCTTTCTTCCAAGTTGTTCGTTCACACATATACCTCAAGTCATTGATGATCACGTAATAAATGTTCCACTTGGAATACAACTCATACACGCACACTCATGTGAGATTGGTTACATCCCATTATGTGAAAAAGACAAATATCACCTTTTTACAAGATATTATAACATATATCCAACTTGGTGCTTAAAAATCATCATAAATACGAGCATGAAGTAGTCACGTACACTTACCAAATTTCAAACATGGAGAGTTGTTCATCAAACAAATCTCAGGAGTTAACTACATTTTTGGTCGTTGTTGTTGTATCAAAATCTCACTTTTGGTTCAATTTTCAAAACACGTGCTATTTCAGTCCTTTAGTTTGCGTTTTGTTCCACTTTTGGTCCAATTTTTCAACGGAGTTAGTTTAGTCGGTAAGTCTAATTGTAAAGTGGCAACGTTAACCCTTTAACTTAACGGTCGTTTGCAACGTTCGTCCTTTATACCAAAGATCGTTTTCAATGTTTGCACCGTTAGTCCTTTCAGTTAGTCGTAAAAAAAAATTCTAAAAAATCAAAAAAATTTCTTAAAAAATGACTTTTATTTGGATTTTTTTTCCAAAAAAAATAATTTGAAAATACAAATTTCATATAAAAAATTTTCTTAAAAAATTCGAAAAAAGTTCTAAAAAAAAATTTTTCCGATTTTTTTTTCTCCAAAAAGAATAATTTGAAAAAAAAAATTCTAATAAAAATTTTTCTTAAAAAATTCGAAAAAAAGTTTAAAAAAAAATTTTGACGAAAATTATTTTTTCCAAAAAAAATAATTTGAAAAAAAAAATTCTAATAAAAATTTTTCTTAAAAAATACTAAAAAATATATATTTTTGACGAATTTTTTTTTTTTCAAAAAAAATAATTCGAAAAAAAATTTGTTTAAGAAAAAAAAAAATTCTAAAATTTTTATTTTTTTAATAAAAATTTTCTTAAAAAATTCAAAAACTAACATAAACGTCTAAAAAACACAAATTACATTAACTAGTATACTTAAACACAAATTATATTAAACACGAATTACATTAAACATAAAAAGTATGATGAAATAAAAATACATTAAAAATAATTTTTTTAGAAATGTTTTTTCTTAAACAAAATTTTTTTCGAATTATTTTATGAAAAAAAAATTTCGTCAAAAAAATATTTTTTTTAGAATTCTTGAAGAAAATTTTTTATTAGAAATTTTTTTTTTTCAAATTATTTTTTTCTAGAAAAAAATTTTTCCGTCAAAAAAAATTTTTTTTTTTTGAATTTTTTTCGAATTTATTAACAAAAACTTTTATTATAATTTTTTTTTCAAATTATTTTTTTTGGAAACAAAATTTTTCGTCAAAAAAGATTTTTTTAGAATTTTTTAAGAAAAATTTTTATTAGATTTTTTTTTCAAATTATTTTTTTGTTTTAGAATTTTTTAACAAAAACTTTTATTAGATTTTTTTTTTCAAATTATTTTTTTTGGAAACAAAATTTTTCGTCAAAAAATTTTTTTTTAGAATTTTTTTTGAATTTTGAAAGAAAAATTTTTATTAGAAAATTTTTTTTCAAATTATTTTTTTTTTTGAAGAAAAATTTTTCCAAAAAAAAAATCATTTTTTTTAGAATTTTTTTTTAAAAGACCAACTAATTGAAAAGACTAAAGGTGCAAACATTGAAAATGATTTTTTGTATAAAGGACGAACGTTGCAAACGACAGTTAAGTTAAAGGACTAATGTTGCCACTTTACAATTAGACTTAACAACTAAACTAACTCCGTTTAAAAATTGGACCAAAAGTGGAACAAAACGCAAATTATTGGACTGAAATCGCACGTATTTTAAAAATTGGACCAAAAGTTAGATTTTGATACAAGCACAAGGACCAAAAATGTAGTTAACTAAAATCTCAGCTAAGATCAACTAGCTTACCTTCTAGATTAACCCTAACATCATCCCAAATCGAAATCAACCTTAATAAGCTCAGAATGCTTGTACCCTTCTATACATCAACAAGTATCGACAGTGGTCTAGTATGCTTATTTGAATTGTATCTTTCTGTCGATGAACTTATCGCTTCATCTCAAGTCCAACAAGTTAATCTTCAATATGGGAACAAAAAACTAGTTGAAGATGCCCTTGTTGGGTCGATTGGGTTGTTGGATTCCTATAACCACCTCATTGAGTTGCTTGTTAAAATGAAAGATGATGCCTGGATCCTTAAATTTGCCTTGCGGAGAAAAGGCGTAGGAATAGATGCCAATGGGTAGGCCAAGTTGCGAAAAAGGTCAAGAAATTATTAAGGAGGCTGATATCATAGATGGCACACTTCGTTCTTTACTGAAAAATGTTAAAAAGAATGAGGGCAAAACTGTTGATTTACGGATGGTGATAGAGAGATTAGAAATCCTTGATTCTCATATCCAGGGTTATGAGGTAGGCTTAGATTCACTTTTTAGAAAAATGATTCAGACACGAGTTTCTCTTCTTAACATTCTAGCCAACTAGCTTAGATAAAACCTTTTTTTTTTTTTTTTTTTTTTTTTTTTTTTTTTTTTGAACGGCGAGTTAGTAGTTAGTGATCCGAGCCCACAGTGACATCCAATTGGGCAGTATGCAAGCCTCGAACTTTTCTCCTTAGGGGATAAACCCCACTCATGCTTCTATTTATTTCGGGCCCCTGAAGGTCTTTGATGAGACTCGAACGTGAGACCTCTCCAAAGTAACCTCCCCAAGGTTACCCTTGGTGGCCAACTGAGCTAGCCCAGTTGGTTTAGATATAGCTTTTAATTACACTTCGATTGCATATCACACTTCGGTAAATATGTAGTTTTAGGATGTATTATTATATTTTCTTGTTTGGTTTGCATTCTTCCCTGTGATGTATCAATATTCAATCTAGTTAATAAATTTACCACAAGTGATTCTTAGGTTCTTGCAAAATTCAATCTTGATAACAGTCCGTCACAAGGTAGCATTTCTTAATCTATCATATCAGCCACCCAACGGCCACATGTGCATAAATATTGAGATAAAATCATCAGGCAATGGCAGTATCTCGTGATCACGAAGGGGAGACAAAGGAGGTAGAAACTTTGGGGTGAGCAAGAACCGCACCGGAATACGCAAACCGCAAAATCCGCACCGCAAAAACCGATCCACAACAAAAACCGTGGTGCAGTTTTTGAAATTAGAAAAACTGCATTTTGCGGTGCGGGTTGGGTTTTCACCGAAAAATCACACCAAAATAACCGCACCGCACCACTTCGTCATATTCAAATATATTTTTTTATTTTTTAGAATAACACACTAAAATTTATAATTTTTTATGATAAAATGCTTTTGTTTATGGTTTTGTAATAAATTATTTCAAACACATTTTAATTTTTAATTATCTTAGTTTTTAGGTAATACAACTTTATTTTTCTTTCAATTTATCATCGAAGTTTATTAAAGTCTTCATCTCGTTCGACTTTTACTATTATATAGATTTATAATTTCATATTAATACACATCATTTTGAATATATGTTTCAACACATCATGCGACCTTATGATATATTTGTTCTACAATAAATATATACCAAAAATTATAATTTGAAGAAGAAAAAAAACCGAAACCGCAAAACCGCGTGGATGTGGATTCTCATTTTTTTTTTTTGGTAATCATGGGATTCTATTTTTTTAAAAATGCAATTGTGGATGCGGGTTGGTTTTTACCAAAAACCGCACCAACCCGCATCATGCTCACCCCTAGTAGAAATTACAAAACATTTATACCATGGGTACCAATAGTGGAACCTTTATCAATACAAGTATGTTTTTCTTCAAATTTATATTTCACATTCGTTTTTTTTTAACAATTTTTACTTTAATCCAAACGGTTAAATTGTTAATGACCAAGCCTTAATACAAAATGGGCTGAGTAACTTACTCTTTGGTTTTTTATCCTTGCATGTACTTAGTATATAGGCTTTAAGGCCCGTAAGCAATCACAAACACTGCTATGCAAGTTGTAGTTCCACAATTTGCTTCCATCGCATGGCTGATATTAGATGACCATATCTTTATATCTACTTATTTCAGTACATTATTACCATCCACAAAGATAAACACAAAGAAAACCTTGATATAAAAGGAAACAACATCAGGATTAAAGTTAAGAAAATTCTATCCGAATTTTTGGTCTAGTCCTATAATTCATAATTGATTGCATATTATTTCCCTCAGAGAATTACCTTTCATATCTTTACCATAATTATGTTTACAATTTACTAGTATAAATACATTGCATGTCTCCGTAGTTTCTTCATACAATCGTTCAATTCATCAAGAACCTTAAACACAAAACAAAAAAACACAACCTAACACAAAGGTTGTTCAACAATGATGAACTTTTTCATACTCGTTATTGCTATCTTAGCAACCTCATGCACAGCAAGAATTGCTCCAACAGCCGTCCCAACGGTCTCACCAACTGTTAGCCCGACGTCACCTCCATCTCACACCCCTACTCCCTTCCCCGCTCCAGCCCCTGTTGTCCCTTCTCCATCTCCATCGCCAAAACCCGAGCCATTGTTACCAACACCATCTTCTCATGTTTCTCCTACTTCCTCTCCTCCATCAAAAAGTCCCTCACCTGCTCCATCACCACAACCGGCTGATGTTCCAACAAGTGGCACATTTGCTGAAGGATGGGTCAACCGGGCTGTGACCTTTGGAACCGCACTCTCTTGTGCTGCGTTTGTTTCGGTCACTTTGATTTGAAGGTCATGGGATTAGATAATGCCGATTTTTTTTTTTTTTTTTTTTTTTTTTTTTTTTTTTTTTTTTTTTGTTTCTTCAGTTTTTGGATACTAGCTTGTTAGTTTATGCTATTGTTCTTTGGGTTATTGATTTATTATTATTAATCACTTGTTAATTTATAGTTCTTTGGATTATCGCTTTATTAGTATTAATCACCTGTTAATTTATTGGTTCTTTGGATTATCGCTTTATTATTATTATTAATTAATCACTTGTTAATTTATTGGTGAAAGTAATGTTTTATATAATCTTATTAGTAATGTTAAAAGTTACTAGCTTTTAATTGTTTGTCGTTCTTACTAGTGATTCTACTTGATCAATATTCAATGACAGATTATCTTAGTTAGCCCAAAATAATTGAAAATTGAAGTTTTTCACTATCTACCAATTAGCAAATCAAATATATATATATTTATCTCCAAGATATATCACTTTACAATCTACATAAAATGATAAACGAGGCTGAGATAAACTTTTTGAGAAATTTATATATTGGGCATGCTCAAAGTTAAACATCCATTCTTGTATCATAAAATAATTTACATTCGTTCAACCATGTGTGGATCTTTTGACAACTGTAAATACAACCGATCTCCATCAAATAATGGAGGAATTGAATAATGGGAGGAGAAAAAGAAGAGAAACACTTATGTGACGTGTATGTTTATGACATCGTGGGCTTGATTAGTTTGTATAGGCTTTGCACTTGGATGCTCGGGTGGGCGGGCTAGCTTCATAAGATTACTTGACGAAGTTTAATTGGACATAAATAAATATTGAATGATAGCAAATATCTTAGACACAAAAATTGGAACACAAAATTAAAGTGTTCATGTATTATATGTAAAAAAAGAATGAAAATTAGAACATCTGGAATAGATGGTACTTATTAATAGACGAAATAAACTTCTTGTACACAACGTTTGTTGTATACTTTGTGTATTCACCGTCTTTGTCAAAAATATAGAACCTTCAAACCTACCAATGTAATTGTAAGTAACTACTTTTTTAGTGTAAGTCAAACTTATAGCAAAATAGATAGTAGAATATCATTAATCGATATTAGAATATCCTTAATAATCTCCTTACTTGATATAATGTTAGTTGTTATCGATCAGTTTATATTAGAACTTCTTGATGAGACAAAATGAGATGAGTTGAGACAAATATCCCACAAATCATTGATGATCACGTTGTGCATACCAAATAAATGTTCATCAAACAAATCATCATAAATACGAGCTTGCTACCGCTGGTAAGATGGAAGGGTTGACCTAGAAGAAGCAGATATAAGACGCGTAAGTGAATTTGGTACAGTAATTTTTATAAGCCCGGACTCAAGTTTTTAACTTTTTTTACGCGGTGTGTACTAATGTAAACCAAAAATAGATTGATGCAGTCCTAAAAATAAACAAATTAAGAGTGGAGGTGCAAATCATTAACGAAATAGTGGAGAAAAAGAATGAACTTAGACGACAACCCAATAACGACACTGTACGTGGAGATGCCTAATCATTAATAATTGAGATCATCTCGGATTTTCTAATTCTTTGTTTTAGCTATTTCTGTTTTTAATTACATTACAGTTCTAACAGTTTAAAAAAATATAGTCTCTTCCCAGTAATTAAGGACTGTGAAGATACTTTAAAACAAATGGCTAAAACACCTTGTACAAGAAAGCATATGAAGCATCATTCGACGATTAGTTCTGTCTGCTGCAGTTTGGTTCACGAAGGATCGCTTAGCTGTTGTTGACGCCTTTCTGTGGGAATGAACTACCTTTTATCAAGTTTAGTGAGTCATGAAAGATGAGACTGCTTCATCTTGGTAATTCGGTTTGTTCACTACAGTGAAAGGAAACGTGTGTAGTCTTCTAGATTGTTGTGTTTTCTGTCCTTGGAATGTTTGTGAAAGATGTAACACGAGTGTTTGGTTTGGTATAGTCCTAACTCCTAATGTACTGGTAGGATCAGAATCAAAGTAGTACTATTAAATTGGATGTGGTATGTCTATGTAAGTTTAGCTTCTCGTCAAGTTGTTGCTTTTGGTACGTCCTTGGCTCAAATTTTGATCCTTCACAAACTGTTATGGTGTTTTGGTTTAATATATACTTGACCTTTTCTTAGAAAAAAGAAAATTTGATACCCAACTCAAGGGTATGGTTTTTCTTAATATATGTCATAACGACCCCTTAATGATAGTTTAGAAATTGTTTTTCTTAGTTACCAAGTTTTTTTTTAAAGCAATTACAACCTTTTTCGGTCAGGATATAATTTCAACCAGGTATGTTTTGTGTATCAACATGTTACAGGCTCATTGAAATGGTTGCTTGGATACCATATATATTTTCACAAGTACTCTCAGAAACAAGGAATTCATATTCAGTAGAATTAATGAAGTACTATCAGAAACAAGAAATTGCACAACTAGGTAATTAAGCAATCGTAAACACTAGGACAAAATCATTAGGCAATAGCACTATCCAGTTATCACGATGGACGTTAAAAGCAGGCCTCCACCATGCAACAGCAACATAGCGCAGCACAACTGCAACCAACATTATTATAACACATTCAATTAAAATATTGGGCATTATCAAATAAAAAGCATCTGGTGGTAATTTACTTACCATCCTTTCCAGAAGTCATCACCCCTGCTTTGAGTTTTTAAAGGAACTTGGTTTTCGGGGACAGCGCTTGTTGGGTACCCGAGTGGCGCAGGTGGAAGTGGTCCTTGTTTCTCCATGGTCATGGAAGGAGGATAGGCAACTGCAACAAACTCATAACAATATCAATATAAAAAAACTTATCATGCATGCATGTAAATCGGGAATTGTTGTGAACAAACTCACCAGGAAGTTCGTGTTGATCGTTGCGGCTCATGACTTGAACTTGCTACAGCTGCTTAAGAAGGAAGAGTCGATTAGCAAGAAGAAAATAAGGTGTTATGGGCATTGGTTTGTTTGCATGTTTATATAGAAGAAGATTAATAAGATAGGGGCTACAAAAGCAAAACGCGTAAGTGTAATTATGGTATTTTTTATGTCTAGAGAGTCAAGTTTTATCTTTTTACGTGGTTGATTTATTGTGAGAATATATGCCTTGAATATGACAGTTGTACGTACGTGTTATTGTTAACTATATAGATGATGCTTTATCTTAAAATAAATAAATCAATATTCCTTTCATATACATAAAACGTAAGTATATTTCAAGCTAAATAAAAGATACATGTCTATATATATATTCGCTCGCATTCCCTTAAGAGTTAAGATTTCATAATAAATAAAAAATAAAAATATTTTAACTGTAAATGTAAAAGTTTGCCTAAAAGATAGTTTTCCGAAGTTAAATATGGATGGAAAAATTGATAAACTTTGTGCATACGCAAGCCCTTGATTCAACTTGTAGACATCGAATCATTGATTGATCAATCACTCTTTAAATTCATATAAATTGATCATATATCTCTCATATATTCAAGGAAACCTAGAATAATGAACTTGTACATAGCTGACAAGCGAATAAAACGTAGTGGAGGCAGAAAGTGCTAACGAACTGAGATCATTTTTTGTAATTGAATTTTATAGTTCCTGTTTTAGCTTTTGTTCTTGGTTGATTACATTACAGTTCTAACATGGAAATATTAAAGAAAATCATGTGAAACCTTTTTATTGAAAGTGAGAAAGATGGTATTATGGTAATAAGAAAGTTTACAAGATGGGTTGCATGAGAGGCCACATGTTTGAGCATATCTCAATCTGTCTAATCTACTTTATGATGCCCAAGTAAAATTAATATTTCCTCCATGCACATGTTTGAAATCAACCTAACGAGTAAAGAACATAATACATATATCTATATTTAGTTACTACCGGCTTATTATATCGGAACAATATTTGAAAGTACATATGATATTTTGAAATTTTCGATTATCACAATATGAAAACGATGTATTTTTGAAAGTTCGTTTTATCAGGACAAACCCGTATAGAAACAGCCGTACTTTTTCTGTTCCATGATAACTACTTTTACAAAGCCGTTTTGAACCACCAAAGAAATTTGGCAATTGTAAAAGATCCCTTGTCTCTCGCTAACTTGAATGATATAGAAGAAGTAACAAAAAGTAGTGTCATTAAACATTTAAACACAATGATTTACCGGCAAATGAATCAAAGTGTTGGATGGATATAATTATTTTAGACATGAGTTTGTGGGTAGTTGGGTACCTTATTCTTCTACAAAACAAATGGGCTCAAATCCTCCAACCAAGCAACGGCCCAATCCTCTAACCAAGAACAAGAGATTTGGAAACAAGAATTTAATTTGAAACGGAATAATATAGACTAGAAAGCCTTTACCATAGGCTAGGGTGTTCAACTATTTCGTTTCACATCGAATAAACTGAAAAAATAAATTATAGAGAAACCACATATCCGAACTGAAATCTTTAATTAGTGTATGGTTTAGCTTGACAAAAATATAACCAAACCGAATATCTATATCTGAATAAAAAAAAATATTATACATATAATGTTTAAACTATCATTGTAACTAACAATAATAAAATCTAAAAATATCTTTTAAGTTAAAAAAAAAAATCCTGAAATCAAGCATCGTGACTGTGATGCATATCCAGGTGAGTGAATTAAACTACTTGATCATTATAAATTTCATATGCCAGTCATTTTGAGTAACATTTTGGTTTATTAGATTTGTGTTTTGTTTGATTCACTTATGGATTTATGAGATCTATTACTTTGTTAATTTTTAAAATTTTTAGGTCTTTTTTTTCTTTTCTGTTTTTTAGGTCTTTATTTATGATTTTAAGATTATATTACGAAGTCTACTTGAATTTGTGTTTCTTGGTAAACCAAACCAAATTCTAATTTGGTTTCTGGTTTGTTTTATCTATTCTAAAAATATTTTAGTTTGGTTTTAATTTTGATTATGAATTTTCAAACCGATTAATCTTAGCCTTGCAACCCAGAAACCCAAAAACCAAACTAATGAATAGTACCCCTATACAACATATACTTCAAAGTTGAAATATAAATAACCACAGTGATTTATACTTAAAAATCAAATACTATATGATTCTTTACTAAAAACAAAGAACTATGTAAGTGAATGTATATTTAAGCAGAAAGTAGTTGATGGTGTATCAAATCAAGGAATATATCATGTTGTTGTAGTTTCATGTGCAAATGTAACATGCAAAAGAAGTAGAAGTTGTTGCATTTGCCTACAACCACCATCTTAGATAAATAATGTAGTTGTTTGGCAAGCTGCTTCTGATTTTTCTTAGTTTTTTTCTCTTCTCGGCTTCTGACTGATACACACAGCATAGCGACAGATTAGACGAAGTAGCAGAAGCACCATTATCGGTTAACAAATACTCTATCATCTTCCGTGATGATGGAGTTTTGCCAACCTTTAGATTCCCAGTGCAAAACTGATAGCCGGATCGCATCCTAATCATTGAGCTACTAACAGAATCTAAAACAGCATTCACCTTCCCTCACACATCCCATGACCCCAGGGTAGCAACCAGAAGCTACGATTACACCTCAGACTTTTGTTTTTGGACTTCTTGCGGAAACAGCAAGGAACTTACTTTTGTAACTGTATGGTTTGTCTCCTAAAACAAGCATAAACAATAATAATTAGGATTCTAACATTATAAATAATTTAAATCTGCACATATGAATACAAAAACAGAAAGAGTGTTGAATCAAAATGAATTAGAAGTAAACCATAGAGAAAAAAGACAGGAAAATGCTACAAAAAAATAAACTAATAAATGCCCGCCACGTCTTCAAAATTCAATAATACGATTTTTTTTACTCATTTTCTGCACTAAATATGGGGAATGGATGGAATTAACCAATTATGTGGAAATAGGTGAATACTGAAGCGAATGGTGAATCAAACGAATGATGATGTAATTTGAAAGTAACTGTGTGTTGTTGATGAATAATGAATATCTAGTTAAATTTGTTAAAGTTAGTGTGTACATAGTGTTGCGATGTGAGAATTATGCGAAAATTGAAGTGAATGATGAATGATAACATAATTTGAGTGACATGTTACGTGATTGTGAGTTTAGAATCCAGATGTACTGTATTTTGTTATTGTATACGTGCCAGTAGGAATATGTTTACGGTGTGTTTTTAGAGTACCTCTATATGCAATGTGTTTGACGAATATCTTGTGGAATATGTGAAAGTTACTGTATATTTAGTAAATTGAATATGTGAGAATTTTGGTAAAACTAAAGTGAATGTAGAATCTGATGATTGTCGCAGTAAATTGAGTGATACACTGTATGATTGTGAGTTTAAGCTTGGCTATGTATAATTTGTCTTTTGAGTTAAGCTTAGCTATGTATAATTTACTGGTTATGTTAACAACTTATTTCACTTGAGTTAGTTTTGATTTTTTTTTATAAACTTTACATAGTGTTACGATGTGAGAAGTATGTGAAAAATGAAGTGAATGATGAATCACAAAAACAATATCGTAATTCAAATGATTGTGATTTTAGAATCAGATGTACTGTATTTTTTTTTTACTTTATACATATCGTTAGGAATATATTTATGGTCTTGTTGGGTGGACATTGGTGGTATAGGGTGGTTTATGGTGGTGGTGATTTGGGTTTCTGGAAGGGAAGTAAATTATTGAGGAGAAAATTGTGGATGGCTTTAACTTTTACCTTTCAAAAAATGTTTACAATTTTACAACCACCACTTTTATTTGCAGCGATACACATCTGAAAAGTAAAAAATGTTTAGAGTGGAAATATCTTTTTTGAATGTGATAAGGATTTACTATATCTGCTTTTTGATTAACTTATATGAACGGGCTAATTCTTATTATAAGTTATGTGTTAGTGCATTTTGGTTGTCAAAATAAGGTTTTATAATTTAGAATGTTCTGTGTCTGTTTACGTTTCGCTAAATTTCTGGTGGAATTCAAAGTTTAGTAAAGGGTAACTGTTTACTTTATCTGATTTTGTTATATAAACTCTAGATGTTTGTTATTGAAGTAATATTTGTTTTGAGCAACTTGTCTAGTGACAAAATTTTCGATACCCAAAAATCTGCATTTTTTAAAGCGTTTTATACTAAGTTGCAAATATGTTTTATTCGATATGAAAAATTAGTTTATTTTATTCATGTGGTTTCCTAATTTGCGGTTTATGTTTTCTATATTAGGTTACAGTGGCCTACACCCGCAAAAGTAAAACACATACATCCAATAAGAGTTTGAGCCAAAAAAAAATAAAAAAATAAAAAAAATAAAAAGTTATTCGGAAGAAAAAACAAGTCCGACATGTAGCGACTGAGGAGTTGTTGGAAGCTTCTATAAAACATTGCCATCCTTGCAGGAAGCAGACCATTGTAGAGCTGACATGCGAATTGTGTAAGCTAAGCTTTTGCCACCGACACCTTGTAAATCGTTACGAGCTTGCTCCTCCAGATTCCATCACCAAACAATGGTCGTGCCCCCGGTGTAATGGTATATGTGACTGCCCCAAATGCACCAAATTTCATGAAAAAGAGCCTTAGGTGAGACGATCTCTAGCGTTGAGGTTAGTTCAAACGCAAGTCTTTTACTTTTTTATATGAAATATAAAAACCACCACCATACGGTACATGAACCCGGAAAGACTTCTATGGTCAGGTTTTCTCGGGTCTAGAAAGCTTATCGGGTTAGTTTGACCCAAACCTGGTAACCCGATATTGTTATCGGGCAGTGTTAGGGTTGAATTATTTATCTTATCGGGTTAACCCCGATAAGACCCAAAAATGTGATATAATTAAACCCAGAAACTCATTTGCATGATTTTCTTGAGGGGAAACGTTATTAATGTCATTATAAGCATAAATCAAACATCTAATTAAACCCAGAAACTCATTTGCATGATTCTTGAAGTTTAGGGTTTTAGGTCGATTTGGGGATAACTGATACTGAATGTGTGTGTTTGATTTTAATGGTGGGATATGTTGTTTAAAGTAAGTTTATCATGTTTGTGTGCTTTAATTGATCTCAGTTTCACGGTTGCATGATTTGGAAAATTTTAGGGTTTATGTTCAATTTGGGGAGGGGGTTCTGAGTTCACTTGGTATAATTTTTCAATTATCGTATTTTTTTATTTTGTGAAATTTACTCCGTGCTACAATGAGAGAATTATGTGGAATTTGAAGTGAATGATGGTCTAATTTGAGTAATATATTGTGTGTTATTGATGAATATCTAGTTAAATTGTGATAAGTACTGTATACCATGTGATATTTACCTAATGTAGTGCTAAAGTATGAGAATTATGTGGAAATAGGTGAATACTGAAGCGAATGGTGAATCGAACGAATGATGATGTAATTTGAAAGTAACTGTGTATTGTTGATGAATAATGAATATCTAGTTAAATTTGTTAAAGTTAGTGTGTACATAGTGTTGCGATGTGAGAATTATGCGAAAATTGAAGTGAATGATGAATGATAACGTAATTTAAGTGATATGTTATGTGATTGTGAGTTTAGAATCCAGATGTACTGTATTTTGTTACCGTATACGTACCGGTAAGAATATGTTTACGATGTGTTTTTAGTGTAACTCTATGTGTATTTTGTTTGACGAATATCTTGTGAAATATGTGAAAGTTACTGTACATTTAGTAAATTGAATATGTGAGAATTTTGGTAAAACTGACGTGAATGTAGAATCAGATGATTGTCGCATTAAATTACGAATCACATAGGTTTACGATTTAGGAGATAATTATTGGTATACATGTGCAAACTTTGTAGGTTCTGTAACAATTTAAGTGCACGAATAATCTTATTACTCGAGAACACATCATATATATTTCACTAGGATTTTTGGTTACAAAATGGATGATTACAAATGCGAGTGATCTATTTATACTAAAGGCTAATCAAGTTCTAGAAAATTATAATATAAGTATCTAAACTATTTACATAGGATAATGTCTAGATAGTCTCTAGATTGTTCCTACTAAGGATATTTTAAACAAAAAAATCTTAGATATTCTTAAATATAAAATTTTAGACTAATCTAGTTATATTGCCACGTCGAGGTTGGGCTGTTATGATTCGGCTTGTAACATCTAGCTGCCCTGGTTTAGAGAGGACTTTCACTTAACTTTGTCGCATAAAATTTTGGAGCAGCATTTGAGGTTGCAAATGTATGTTTCGTTAGTGTTCTATATACCGTATTATAATTAAAATATCCAATCATTTTTTATCTAAGGATTTATGAATTAAGTTTATACTCTTTTTTTATTTCATTTTCTTTTATTTCACGAATAACATAATTATCACGCTATTTTCAAACAACTTTAATCTCTATCAGTGTGTTTTTAAGTTTTTGAAATGAAAGAAAAAAAAAAGAAGAGTTAAAAATGGGCAAAAAAGAAAAGGAAATGAATGAAATTAAATTTTTTATATCATGTTCTCGAGTTAAGAGATAAAAGAAAAGATAACATATGATTTTACATTTATACTCTTAGTTATATATAAAAGTTATGTATTATATTAGGCCATTTAAGTAATTTTATTTATATAAAACTTCCTAATATAACTTCTCTTCAAATCATCACATATTTGATAAGAAAGTTTTTGAGAGAAGTTTATCAAAAATTACTCTCCTCTTTTATTCTTTTCTCTCTTAAAAAAACTCATAAACACAAATTTATTTTATTGTCTTTTATTTTTTTCTTTCAAAATTAAAACTCGCGAACACAACATATTACTTTTGATTATTAATGGTTCATGTCTCATCCACACCTTTCTTCCAAGTTGTTCGTTCACACATATACCTCAAGTCATTGATGATCACGTAATAAATGTTCCACTTGGAATACAACTCATACACGCACACTCATGTGAGATTGGTTACATCCCATTATGTGAAAAAGACAAATATCACCTTTTTACAAGATATTATAACATATATCCAGCTTGGTGCTTAAAAATCATCATAAATACGAGCATGAAGTAGTCACGTACACTTACCAAATTTCAAACATGGAGAGTTGTTCATCAAACAAATCTCAGGAGTTAACTACATTTTTTGTCGTTGTGATTGTATCAAAATCTCACTTTTTGTTCAATTTTCAAAACACGTGCGATTTCAGTCTATTAGTTTGCGTTTTGTTCCACTTTTGGTCCAATTTTCCAACGGAGTTAGTTTAGTCGGTAAGTCTAATTGTAAAGTGGCAACGTTAGTCCTTTAACTTAACGGTCGTTTGCAACGTTCGTCCTTTATAACAAAGATCGTTTTCAATGTTTGCACCGTTAGTCCTTTCAGTTAATCTTAGAAAAAAAAATTCTAAAAAAAAATTCTTAAAAAATGACTTTTTATTTGGATTTTTTTTTTTCCAAACAGAATAATTTGGAAAAAAAAAAATTCTATTAAAAATTTTTCTTAAAAAATTCGAAAAAAAGTTTAAAAAAAAATTTTGACGAAATTCTTTTTTTCCAAAAAAAAATCTAATAAAAAATTTTCTTAAAAAATACTAAAAAAATATATATTTTTGACGAAATTTTTTTTCAAAAAAGAATAATTCGAAAAAATTTTGTTTAAGAAAAAAAATCTAAAATATTTATTTTTTAATAAAAATTTTCTTAAAAAAATTCAAAAAGTAACATAAACATCTATAAAACACAAATTACATTAACTAGTATACTTAAACACAAATTATATTAAACACGAATTACATTAAACATAAAAAGTACGATGAAATGAAAATACATTAAAAATAATGTTTTTAGAAATGTTTTTTTCTTAAACAAATTTTTTTTCGAATTATTTTATGAAAAAAAAAAATTCGTCAAAAAAACTTTTTTTTTAGAATTTTTGTAGAAAATTTTTATTTAGAATTTTTTTTTCAAATTATTTTTTTCTGGAAAAAAATTTTTCCGTCAAAAATTTTCTTTTTTGAATTTTTTTCGAATTTTTTAACAAAAAATTTTGTTAGAATTTTTTTTTTAAATTATTTTTTTGGAAACAAAATTTTTCGTCAAAAAAATTTTTTTTAGAATTTTTTAAGAAAAATTTTTATTAAATTTTTTTTTTCAAATTATTTTTTTGTTTTAGAATTTTTTTAACAAAAACTTTTATTAGAATTTTTTTTTTCAAATTATTTTTTTCGGAAACAAAATTTTTCGTTAAAAAATTTTTTTTTAGAATTTTTTTCGAATTTTATAAGAAAAAATTTTATTAGAAATTTTTTTTTCAAATTATTTTTTTTGGAAGAAAAATTTTTCCAAAAAAAAATCATTTTTTTTAGAATTTTTTTTTTAAAGACTAACTAATTGAAAAGACTAAAGGTGCAAACATTGAAAACGATCTTTAGTATAAAGGACGAACGTTGCAAACGAGAGTTAAGTTAAAGGACTAATGTCGCCAGTTTACAATTAGACTTAACAGCTAAACTAACTCCGTTAGAAAATTGGACCAAAAGTGGAACAAAACGCAAACTATTGGACTGAAATCACACGTATTTTGAAAATTGGACCAAAAGTTAGATTTTGATACAAGCACAAGGACAAAAAATGTAGTTAACTCAAATCTCAGCTAAGATCAACTAGCTTACCTTCTAGATTAACCCCAACATCATCTCAAATCGAAATCAACCTTAATAAGCTCAGAATGCTTGTACCCTTCTATACATTCTAGCCAACTAGCTTAGATATAACCTTTTTTTTTTTGAACGGCGAGTTAGTAGTTAGTGATCCGAGCCCATAGTGACATCCAATTGGGCAGTATGCAAGCCTCGAACTTTTCACCTTAGGGGATAAACTCCACTCCTGCTTCTATTTATTTCGGGCCCCTGAAGGTCTTTGATGAGACTAGAACATGAGACCTCTCCAAAGTAACCTCCCCAAGGTTACCCTTGGTGGCCAACTGAGCTAGCCCAATTGGTTTAGATATAACTTTTAATTACACTTCGATTGCATATCACACTTTGGTAAATATGTAGTTTTAGGATGTATTATTATATTTTCTTGTTTGGTTTGCATTCTTCCCTGTGATGTATCAATATTCAATCTAGTTAATAAATTTACCACAAGTGATTCTTAGGTTCTTGCAAAATTCAATCTTGATAACAGTCCGTCACAAGGTAGCATTTCTTAATCTATCATATCAGCCACCCAACGGCCACATGTGCATAAATATTGAGATAAAATCATCAGGCAATGGCAGTATCTCGTGATCACGAAGGGGAGACAAAGGAGGTAGAAACTTTGGGGTGAGCAGGAACCGCACCGGAATCCGCAAACCGCAAAATCCGCACCGCAAAAACCGATCCACAACAAAAACCGATGGTGCGGTTCTTGAAATTAGAAAAACCGCATTTTGCGGGGCGGGTTGGGTTTTCACCGAAAAATCGCACCAAAATAACCGCACCGCACCACTTCGTCATATTCAAATATATATTTTTTTATTTTTTAGAATAACACACTAAAATTTATAACTTTTTGTGATAAAATGCTTTTGTTTATGGTTTTGTAATAAATTATTTCAAACACATTTTAATTTTTAATTATCTTAGTTTTTAGGTAATACAACTTTATTTTTCTTTCAATTTATCATCGAAGTTTATTAAAGTCTTCATCTCGTTCGACTTTTACTATTGTATAGATTTATAATTTCATATTAATACACATCATTTTGAATATATGTTTCAACACATCATGCGACCTTATGATATATTTGTTCTACAATAAATATATACCAAAAATTATAATTTGAAGAAGAAAAAAAACCGAAACCGCAAAACCGCGTGGATGTGGATTCTCATTTTTATTTTTTTTTGGTAATCATGGGATTCTCATTTTTTTAAAAATGCAATTGTGGATTGATGAGTGTCTAAATACTCATCATTTTATACCAATCTGAACTGCCAAAACATACACAAACACTCAAATGTGCATCAAAGTACTGAAAATATCTTAGAAGTGTGTTTTATATGTTTCAGATGCAGAATAATCAAAAACAGATGAAAAACGTACAAAGTTTGCATAATTGGTAGTTTCAGTCCCTCAAGTTTCAAAAGTTGTCAAAATTAGTCCCTGGTAAATCAAAACATGAAAAATATCATCAAGGTCCTTAGGGATTCTTAAGTTGTCAAGTTTAGTCCTTTAAAGTTAAAAATTACAAAATGACAACTTTAGTCCCTCAAGTTTCAAAAATGTCAAAATTAGTCCTTAAAGTTTTAAAAATTGGAAATTAATAAAATAAACCTTGAACTATTCTTAAATGACAAAATTGGTCCTTATGATAAACATTTTGAGAAATTACATCTTTAGTCCCTTAAAAATCTAAAGTTACATAAATGGTCCCTGGAGTTTCATAAATTACAGAAAAGGTCCTTGGAAATTCAAAATGAAAAAAAGTTACATTTATGATCCTTGGTTTATCATATTTGGCAAGTTAAGTCCTTGAATATACTTTGGGAGAATTACAATACCAGCCCCTTAACTTTGCTCAAATTACAACTTTGGTCCTTATGTAAAAATAAAACCAACCGGACCCTTTTATTACAAATCCAAAACCAAGCCTAGTCCAAAACGCACCTCAGCCCACCCTTCCTTTCCCTAAGCCCAAACAACCCTCGGCCCACACCCTTAATAAATATAAACGGGGGTTTGACCCCGTTTGACTTCCCAAAACCGCCAAACCACACACCACTATTCACCCTCCTCCCTCACCACTGTAAACCAGAAACCATGGTGGTTTTCCACCACCTCACCACCCTTCCACCTCATCCCCTACTCCCCCTAACCACCTTTCCACCTCACAACCAAACCACATCACCAATTAATGCAATTCATACCAATTTTCACTCCAAACCATACCTGCTCCCTGTTTTTCTTCCATATCACCTCAACTTGTCCTGAAAACATCTCTTTTGTCCCCTGACACCTCCACATCCTTCCAATAATCTTTAATTGCTCAGCTTTGGCCCCAAGTTAACTTGGAGACTTTTTGGCGCCAAAATGGTTTAAACGGATAGGATTGATTCAGAGCATTGGATGGTCAAGATCTAAAGTGGGAATGATTCAGAGACTCACAAGGAACCCTAATTGAGCTTATAAAAGGAAGAGAAGTGCAGAAGACCAACATATAATATATTTTAGCTTAATTAATCTCGTTAAAATTGTAATCTGTTATTTCAGTTAATTCTCAAGCTTTTAAGCTTTGTGTTAGTCAATTCAGGTGTAATCTCAACTTTTATGATAATCAATCTCAAGTTTTAATTCAGTTCTCAGTTTATGCAAGATCAAGTTTATTTCAAATTTCTCAATAAGCTATATTGTTGTTATTGTTAGATTATATGGATTCATAAGCTCATATAAGCTCCTCAGAAAGCTTATGAAAGCTTTTAGAAACCTTTAAAGCAGTTATAATAGAGAAACTCATAAAGCATAAAAAATAAAGAAAAATAAAGAAAAAAATTAAAAATCATGGTTATGGTGATCATCAAGTAGGAGCAAGGTAAATTCTGGAAGGCCTTGGGTTAGTGAATCAGTGGAGATTCCATAGGATTGTTCTTGGTTCATTGGTTTAAGCAGGAAAGCATATTGTAAGTCATCAAAAATCTCATATCTGTCTTTTTACTGTAGCTTTGCTTAATTACTGCTTATTCAGCTTTTCTGTGTTTACTTAGTGGTATTTAATAATATTATTGCTTAAAATACATAGCTTGTTCAATAGAAATTGTAGTTTCTTTGAATTCCATTTTGACTGTTAAAATTAGTATACTTGTTAACTTTGGTTAATTGATGTTAAGTTCTGTGTTTCAGTGCTCATTTTAGCTTAATACACAATAATAAGTTGATCTGAATCAGTTGCATAAGCTCTTTAAGCCATTTATATCTTAAATCATAAAACAATCTAGGTATAAGGTGTGTTTGGATCAAGATAATCCTAGGTGATCCAGTGCTTTATTGTTGTTGTTTCTAGTTTATACAAGTCATCTAGGGTAATATTAACTCAGAACAAGCAATAACTCAGACCTAGTTAACCAATAAAGTCAAAATCACTTTGAATCACTCACAGTGATTCACTGTGTGGAAATTAGAGAGTCATAAGCTTCAAATCATTTCACTAGTAGTTGTTCTAGCTTATTTTAGTCTCATTCTAGCTTATTATAACCTAATCAGTGTTTAAATCTAGGTAGAATCTCACAAAAGTCAAACTAGTAGTTAAATTCAACAAAGTCAAAACTGCAATCTCAGTTTTTCTCAAAAATGGTAGGAATTTTCATGATTTGTGTATTTGGTTCTAGGGTTTGAAATTAATTGGGTAATTAATCTATCAGTAGAACTTGTGATTTCCATACTTTTCACATTTTTGTGAATTTTTCTTATTGACCTTTTTGCCCCTCAAAGTGGGCTGCAGGGCAACCATCTCCCCTGCACACAGCTTTTGACCCTTTTTCTTTGAACCATAGTGTTCTCTCCTGTGGACCCCACACCCCAATCTTTAGCTTAATTAGTAGCTTATCACCTCAGTTTCTCATATCTAGGTTTAGTTTGGCCATTAGCTTATTGTAGCATAGCTGATTTGACCTAGCTTGTGGCCTGCGTCCACAAACCCTACACTGACCACTCAGTGTGTGATCCCTTTTACCAAGCCCCACCCAGAGTTCCCTAATAAGCCATAAGCCATGCTTATTGGCTTATTTGAAAGCTTGACAAGTGTACTTGAAGGTTCAGGGTTCATTTTGAACCTCCCCTCACTTCTGTGGACCCCACAGAGGTCCATAATACCACCCTCAGGCCTGTTTGGTTGTCAGGATTGTGATAAGTGCTTATTTGGATTCCATGGCTTATCCAGAGTGCTTATTTGTGCTTTTAGTCTTATTTCAAGTTGGTATACATGTGTGAGAGCTTATTTAATCATTTAAACAACTTTTCACCAAGTCACAAGTCCTAATAAGTTACCTTGTGCATCAGCAGACCATCAGGCCATACCTACCACTTTGGTGGTTGTTTGTGGCTACCCCAGTGGGTCCCACACTTCCTAATTGGTTTTTCCCAACCCCCCTCCTACCAGGGATCATAGACTGGCCCTTTGTTTGACCTAGTGATCAGTGGACCCCACCTATAATCAACCCTAAACTTTGTCCCATTTCTGTCTCAGAAACCAAGTTTGGAATTGCTTATTGTGGTCTTGTAGCTTAATCTTAGTGCTTATTTGACTAAAACTTGCTCAAACATATCCAAGTAACTTGTATGTATCTGATTTAGTCAGTGTGGACCCCACATAACTCCAATTTAGCTTATTTCTTTGTGTGGTCAAACTTAGTCAACTGTCTAGGGTAATTAGCACTCTCAGTGCTTATTCTGAGTTTCCAAAGTAGTTTTCTTTACAAAAGTTTCTTATTTTAAGTATTTTGTTAGTTTTATAAAAGAAAAACCAGAAAAAGCCAAACTTAATTATAGTGATAGCTTCTATTTAATATAAATTATCTATTTAATTTTCGTTTCAGCTTATTAGTAAGCAGTTTTCCATTTTTATCATTTTCTTAATTTCTTATTACCTTTAAGTAGTTAAAATAATTTTCTTATATTTTTCCTAAGCTGTTTACTATTTATTAGAATTAAAAGTAGTTTAAATAATTAAATAGGTAATATTAGTAATTAAATAGTTTTCTTTAATTTTAATTAACAACAGTAGAATTTTATATTTTTCCTAAGTTTTATAAAGTAGTTAAGACTTTTAGAAAATAGTTTCATAATTTCCACTGTCCATTTTCTAATTTTCCTATTTAACTTAATTAAATTAGATTTAAAATAATTAATAGATAATTAATTAGTGAAATAGCCTAAAATATAATTTTTAGAAGTTTTTATAATTTTGTAGGATTCTTGTGATGGTTAAATAGTTTTATAAATTTTCTCATAATTTTATAAGTTAATTTAGTATTAATAGTAATTTAAAATCGTTTAATTAAGTTAAATAGTTTTTAATTAATATAAAACTCATAAAAAGACAAAAATATTTATTTTCATTTTTTATACTTTCTTCAAGTTCCTTTTAAGGTTTAGAAAATATTTTTGCTAATTTTTAGTTTAATTTGTAATCCTTGTTATTTTTAGATAATTTTAATTAAGTTTTAAATTAGATTTTAATTAGTTTTATTAATTAAATAATATTTAAATAGTAAAATAATCATTTTCATAATTTCATTTTCATTTTCAATTTTCTTTTAAATTTAAGTTTTAAAAAGTTTCACTTGTACCACCTGTAGTTTGTAACTTGTTAAAACCCACTTGTCTCTGTCTGTTATCTGATTTTCTTGTTTGTGCTTTTGTGTGTATCTCTGTTATTGTTTATATCATTTCTTATTATCCAAATACCAAGTAATCAGTAGTATAATCATTCCCCAATCATTTTTGTTACTGTTCTCAGTACCACTCATTCCTCTACTCGTTCAAAATACAATTTCAATCTCGTTGGGATTTAACGACCCGAGGATTTCCCTACATTTCCACGGTCAGTAATAACTTGCACTTTCTCCTAGGTGGGCCTATCAACTGCACCCGGTTGACTGGTTGGTTTAGGAGGAGTCATGGATACGGGTTGTTTTTACCAAAAACCGCAACAACCCGCACCATACTCACCCCTAGTAGAAAGTACAAAACATTTATACCATGGGTACCAATAGTGGAACCTTTATCAATACAAGTATGTTTTTCTTCAAATTTATATTTCACATTCGTTTTTTTTAACAATTTTTACTTTAATCCAAACGGTTAAATTGTTAATGACAATGCCTTAATACAAAATGGGCTGAGTAACTTACTCTTTGGTTTTTTATCCTTGCATGTACTTAGTAGAGGAAAATTCAATTGAATACCTTTATTTTGGTGCATACCAATGGACAAATCTCCACCATTCATATAGTTTGATCTAATGGTAGGGGATTAACCTAATATTTAATATGGAAACATAAGTCCATGTTTTTTTTCTCATTTTTCTTTATCTTTTTTCTTTCTTATTTTTTATTTAATTTTTTTTGTCTATTTTTCTTTTTTTTTTTTTGTAATTCTATTTTGTTTAAATTTTTTTCCTTTTTTTCTTTTTTTTCTTTTCTTTTCCAAAAATTCAAGGTTTTTTTAATCTTTTTTTTTTTTTTTTTTTTTTTTTTTTTTTTTTTTTTTTTTTCTAATTCATTCTTTTTTAATAATTAACATTTTTTTCCTTCCGATTTTAAACGTTTTCGTTCGTTTTTTACGCTTTCGTCTACTTTCAAACGTTTTCATCCATTTTCATCCGTTTTCAAACTTTTTTGTTCGTTTTTATACGTTTTCGTCCGTTTTCATATGTTTTTGTCCGTTTTCATACGTTTATATAAGTTTTCGTCCGTTTTTGTCCGTCTTCATACGTTTTCGTCTGTTTTCAAACATTTCCGTTCATTTTTTTTCATTTTCGTCTCTTTTCAAAGGTTTTCGTCTGTTTTCGTCCGTTTTTATACGTTTTCATCCGTTTTCGTTCGTTTATATACGTTTTCGTCCGTTTTCATATGTTTTTATCCGTTTTCATACGTTTTTGTCCGTTTACATATATTTTCGTCTGTTTTTTATGTTTTCGTCTATTTTTTACGTTTTCGTCCATTTTTTGACGTTTTTGTCTCTTTTCATACGTTTTCGTCCGTTTTTATACGTTTTCGTCCGTTTTCTTACGTTTTTGCCCGTCTACGTCCGTTTTCATTCGTTTTAAGACGTTTTCGTCTGTTTTTAGACGTGTTTTTACGCTTTCATGCATTTTCATCTGTTTTCGTACGTTTTCATCTGTTTTCTTGTATTTTCGCCCATTTTCATATGCATTCGTCCGATTTCGTTCGTTTTAGTTCTTTTTCATACGTTTTTGTCCATTTTCATCCACTTTTGACTTTTCATATGTTTTTGTCCGTTTTCATACGTTTTTGTCCGTTTTCATACGTATTCGTCCATTTTCTTACGTTTTCATCTGTTTCTTACATTTCTGAATATTACAAGTGATATTCATAATATCACTTGTGATTTTTTGAATATTACTTGTGATATTCAGAATATCACTTGCGATTTTCTGAATATCACTTGTGATTTTCTTCTGTTTTCATCCATTTTCTTACGTTTTCCAAATGTTTTTGAATGTCACAATTGATATTCAGAGTATCACTTGTGATTTTCTGAATATCACTTGAGATTTGAATATCTATCACTTGTGGTTTCCTGAATATCACTTGTGATTTTCATGTTACAAAACGTTAATTGAAAATCACTTGTGATATTCAGAATATCAATTGTGATATTCTGAATATCACTTATGATATTCAGAATAAAGTTTGTAGTACTCAAAATATCACTTGTGATATTCAAAAAATTAAAGAATATCACATGTGATATTCAAAAACTCACTTGTGATATTTAGAATATCACGGAATATCACTTGTGATATTATGAATATCACAGAATATCTCTTATGATATTCAGAAACGTATGAAAATGTCTGAAAATGGCCAAAAGCATTTAAAAATGGACGAAAATGAACAAAAACGGATGAAAACATATAAAATCGTAAAAACACATATGGAAAATGACGAAAATGTATGAAAAATGGATGAAAACGAAAGAAAGCTGATGAAAACAGTCAAAACGTATGAAAACGAACGAAAACATAAGAAAACGAACGAAAACATAAGAAAATGGATGAAAACGTATGAAAGCGTGAAAAAACGGATGTAAATGCAAGAAAACAGACGAATATGTATGAAAGCGAACAAAAACGTATGAAAGCATAAAAGCACGTCTCAAAACGGACGAAAATGTATGAAAAATGGACGAAAACAAAAGAAAATGGATGAAAACGTATTAAAACGAATGAAAATGGACGAAAACATATGAAAACGGATGAAAACAGACGAATATCACTTGTGATTTTCTTATGTTTTCATCCATTTTCTTACGTTTTCCATACGTTTTTTAATATCACAATTGATATTCAGAGTATCACTTGTGATTTTCTGAATATCACTTGTGATATTCTGAATATCACTTGTGATTTTCTGAATATCTATCACTTGTGGTTTTTGAATATCACTTGTGATTTTCATGTTACAAAACATTAGTTGAAAATCACTTATGGTATTCAGAAAATCACTTGTGATATTCGTGGTACTCTTATCACTTGTGATATTCAAAAAATCAAAGAATATCACATGTGATATTCAAAAAAACACTTGTGATATTCAGCATATCACAGAATATCACTTGTGATATTCTGAATATCACATAATATCTCTTATCATATTCAGAAACATATGAAAATGTCTGAAAAACGCCAAAAGCATTTAAAAACGGACGAAAATGAATGAAAACGGATGAAACGTATGAAAACGTAAAGACACATATGAAAAGGACGAAAATGTATGAAAAATGGACGAAAACGAAAGAAAACATAAGAAAACGAATGAAAACGTAAGAAAACGGACGAAAACGTATGAAAACGAATGAAAGTGTAGTAATCAAAATATCACTTGTGATATTCTGAATATCACATAATATCACTTGTGATATTCAGAAAATCAAAGAATATCGCATGTGATATTCAAAAAATCACTTGTTATATTCAAAATATCACGGAATATCACAGAATATATCTTGTGATATTCAAAAACGTATGAAAACGTCTGAAAACGGCCAAAAGCATTTAAAAAGAGAGTAAAATGAATGAAAACGGATGAAAATATATGAAAGCGTAAAAACATATATGAAAAAGGATGAAAATGTATCTACAATGAACGAAATTGAAAGAAAACGGATGAAAACGGACGAAAATGTAAGAAAACGAACGAAAGCGAAAAAAAAAATGTATGAAAACACAAGAAAACGGACGAATATGTATGCAAACGGACAAAAACATATGAAAGCGTTAAATCACGTCTGAAAACGGACGAAAACTTATGAAAAATGGACGAAAACGAAAGAAAATGGATGAAAACGTATTAAAACGAACGAAAACAGACAAAAATGTTTGAAAACGGACAAAAACGTATGAAAACAGACGAAAACGGGCGAAAACGTATGAAAACAGACGAAAACGGGCGAAAACGTATGAAAGAGACAAAAACGTTTGAAAACAGACCAAAACGGGCGAAAACGTATGAAAACGGGCGATAACAGAAAAAAACGTAAAAAAAAGCTGATGAAAATAGACAAAAACGTATGAAAACGGACGAAAACGTATAAAAGCAGGAAAAAAAGAAAAAATAAGTGACCTAAAAAAAGTGAATTATTGAAAAAAAAAGAAATTAGAAAAAAAAAAAAAAAAAAAAAAAAAAAAAAAAAAAAGAACGTGATAAAAGTGTTAAAAAAAAGAGAGAAAAAAAAAAAGAAACAAACTTTAATTTGAAGAAAATAGAAAAAATAAATAAATAAAAAATAATTAGAAAGAAAAAAAGACAAAGAAAAACGGAGAAAAAAAACATGGACTTAGGTTGTCCTATTTAATCTTAGGTTAATCCTCACCATTAGATCAAACTAGATGGATGGTGAGAATTTATACCAAAATATAAGTATGCAAAATAAAGTGTTTAGTATATAGGCTTTAAGGCCCGTAAGCAATCACAAACACTGCTATGCAAGTTGTAGTTCCACAATTTGCTTCCATCGCATGGCTGATATTAGATGACCATATCTTTATATCTACTTATTTCAGTACATTATTACCATCCACAAAGATAAACACAAAGAAAACCTTGATATAAAAGGAAACAACATCAGGATTAAAGTTAAGAAAATTCTATCCGAATTTTTGGTCTAGTCCTATAATTCATAATTGATTGCATATTATTTCCATCAGAGGATTACCTTTCATATCTTTACCATAATTTACATCCATTCTCGTATCACAAAATACTTTACATTTGTTCAACAATGTTCGGATCTTTTGACAACTGTAAATACGACCGATCTCCATCAAATAATGGAGAAAAAGAAGAGAAACACTTATGTGACGTGTACGTTTATGCCATCATGAGCTTGATTAGTTTGTATAGGCTTGGCACATGGACGCTCGGGTGGGCGGGCTAGCTTCATAAGATTTACTTGACGAAGTTTAATTGGACATAAATAAATATTGAATGATAGCAAACATCGTAGACACAAAAATTGGAACACAAAATTAAAGTGTTCATGTATTATTATGTAAAAAAAAGAATGAAAGGTATTAGAACATCTAAATTAGATGGTACTTATTAATAGACGAAATAAAACTTCTTGTACACAACGTTTGTTGTATACTTTGTGTATTCGCCGTCTTTGTCAAAATATAGAACCTTCAAACCTACCAATGTAATTGTAAGTAACTACTTTTTTAGTGTAAGTCAAACTTATAGCAAAATAGATAGTAGAATATCATTAATCGATATTAGAATATCCTTAATCTCCTTACTTGATATAATGTTAGTTGATATCGGTTTATATTAGAACGTACTTCTTGATATGAGATCAGTTGATATTAGATGATACATTATTCTCACGACAAACATCCCACAAGTCATTGATGATCACGTTGTGCATACCAAATAAATGTTCATCAAACAAATCATCATAAATACGAGCTTGCTACGGCTGGTAAAGATGGAAGGGTTGACCTAGAAGAAGCAGATCGGCTGGTAAAGATGGAAGGGTTGACCTAGAAGAAGCAGATATATGAGCTAGTAAAGAAAGACGCGTAAGTGAATTTGGTACAGTAATTTTTATAAGCCCCGAACTCAAGTTTTTAACTTCTTTTACGCGGTGTGTACTAATGTGAACCAAAAATAGATTGATGCAGTCCTAAAATTAAACAAATTAAGAGTGGAGGTGCAAATCATTAACGAAATAGTGGAGAAAAAGAATGAACTTAGACGACAACCCAATAACGACAGTGTACATGGAGATGCCTAATCATTAATAATTGAGATCATCTCGAATTTTCTAATTCTTTGTTTTAGCTATTTCTGTTTTTAATTACATTACAGTTCTAACAGTTTTAAAAAATATAGTCTCTTCCTGTGAAGATACTTTAAAACAAATGGCTAAAACGCCTTGTACAAGAAAGCATATGAAGCATCATTCGAAGATTAGTTCTGTCTGCAGTTTGGTTCACGAGAAGGATCGCTTAGCTGTTGTTGACGCCTTTCTGTGGGAATGAACTACCTTTTATCAAGTTTAGTGAGTCATGAAAGATGAGACTACGTCATCATGGTAATTCGGTTTGTTCACTACAGTAAAAGCAATTACAACCTTTTTCGGTCAGGATATAATTTCAACCAGGTATGTTTTGTGTATCAACATGTTACAGGCTCATTGAAATGGTTGCTTGGATACCATATATATTTGCACAAGTACTCTCAGAAACAAGGAATTCATATTCAGTAGAATTAATGAACACATCCAAACAAAAGTACTATCAGAAACAAGAAATTGCACAACTAGGTAATTAAGCAATCGTAAACACTAGGACAAAATCATTAGGCGCGCAATAGCAGAATCCAGTTATCAAGATGGACGTTAAAAGCAGGCCTCCACCATGCAACAGCAGCATAGCGCAGCACAACTGCAACCAACATTATTATAACACATTCAATCAAAATATAAGGCATGATATATCAAATAAAAAGCATCTGGTGGTAATTTACTTACCATCCTTTCCAGAATCCATCACCCCTGCTTTGAGTTTTTGCCGGAACATGGTTTTCGGCGACAGCGCTTGTTGGGTACCCAAGTGGCGCAGCTGGAAGTGGTCCTTGTTTCTCCATGGTCATGGAAGGAGGATAGGCAACTGCAACAAAATTCATACCAATGTCAATATAAGATTTTTATCATGCATGCATGTAAATAGTACGCGAGTTGTGGTGAACAAACAAACTCACCAGGAATTCCGTGTTGATCGTTGCGGCTCATGACTTGAACTTTTGATACAGCTGCTTAAGAAGGAAGAGTTGATTAGCAAGAAGAAAATAAGGTGTTATGGGCATTGGTGTGTGTGCGCATGTTTATATAGAAGAAGATTAGTAAGATAGGGGCTACAAAAGCAAAACGTATAAGTGCAGTTATGGTATTTTTATATGTCTAGCTCGTAGACCCAAGTTTTATCTTTTTACGTGGTTGATTTATGAGGGAAAAATTTAAATGCATACCCTTATTTTGGTGCATACCAATGGACAAATCCCCATCATCCATCTAGTTTGATCTAGTGGTGGGGATTAACCTAAGATTAAACCCTAAAAACCTAAGTCCATGTTTTTTGTTTTGTTTTTTTTTCCTATTTCTTTTTCTTTTTGTATTTCTTATTTTTTTTTTTTCTTTTTTCTTTTGCTTTTTTTCTAATTATCATGAGAAAATTCAATCATGTTCTTTTTTTTGCTCCTTTTGCAATCTACGTTTTTTTTTTTTTTTTTTTTTTTTTTTTTCTTTTCTTTTTTCTCTTTTTGCAAGTTACGTTTTTTTCTTCTTTTCTTTTTCTTTTCTTTTGATTCTTTTACAACTCCGTTGTTTTTTTTTTTTTTTTCCTCGTCTTTTCATCTATTTTCTTTCGTTTTCAACCATTTTTCATACGCTTTCGTCCGTTTTCAGACGTGTTTTTACGCTTTCATACGTTTTTGTCCGTCTTTTTACGTTTCGTCCGTTTCTTTCGTTTTCATACGTTTTCGTCCGTTTCTTTTGTTTTTGTCCATTTTTCATTCATTTTCGTCTATTTTTTGACGTGTTTTTATGCTTTCATACATTTTCGTCTATTTTCGTCCGTTTTTATACGTTTTCATCTATTTTCTTAAGCTTTTTTTTACTCATTTTCATACGTTTTCATCTGATTTCTTACATTTTCGTTCGTTTTCATATGATTTCGTCCTTGTTCATCCGTTTTCTTTTGTCTTCGTCCATTTTTCATATGGTTTTATCCATTTTCATACGTGTTTCTACGCTTCCATACATTTTTTGTCCGTTTTCATACGTATTTGTTTGTTTTCTTATGTTTTCGTCCATTTTCTTACGTTTCTAAATATAACAAGTGATATTCAAAATATCACATTGTGATTTTCTTATGTTTTCGTCTATTTTCATACGTATTCATCCATTTTCTTACGTTTTTGTCCATTATCACATGCTTTTGAATATCACAATTGATATTCAGAATATCACTTGTGATTTTCTAAATATCACTTGTGATTTTTGAATATCTATCACTCGTGATATTCTAAATATCACTTATGATTTTCATGTTACAAAATATTAGTCGAAAATCACTTGTGATATTTAGAAAATAACCGGTGATATTCAGAATATCACTTATGATTTTTATAATATCATTTGTGGTACTAAGAATATCATTTGTGGTACTCAGAATATCACTTGTGATACTCAGAAAATCACAGAATATCACATGTGATATTCAGAAAATCACTTGTGATATTCAGAATATTACTTGTGATACTCAGAATATCACGTGTGATATTTTGAATATCATAAGTAATATTCTGAATATCATAGAATATCACTTGTGATACTCAAAAATCACGAAATATCACATGTGATATTCAAAAAATAACTTGTGATATTTAGAATATCACTTGTGATATTCTGAATATCATAAGTAATATTCTGAATATCATAGAATATCACTTGTGATATTAAGAGTATCATTTATGATATTCATAATATCAATTGTGATATTCTGGATATCATAGGATATCACTTGTGATATTCAGAAACGTATAAAAATAGCTAAAAACATTTAGAAATGGATGAAAACGTATGAAATCATAAAAACACGTATGAAAAAGGACGAAAACGTATGAAAAATAGATGAAAACGAAAGAAAACGGATGAAAATTGACTAAAACATATGAAAACGAATGAAAACGTAAGAAAACGAATGAAAACGTATAAAAACGAACGAAAGCATAAGAAAATGAGTGAAATGAAAAAAAAAACGTATGAAACGTACACAGAATATCAATTGTGGTACTCAGAATATCACTTGTGATATTCCGAATATCACAGAATATCACTTGTGATACTCAGAATATCACATGTGATATTCAGAAAATCACTTGTGATATTCAGAATATTACTTGTGATACTCAGAAAATCACTTGTGATATTCTGAATATCATAAGTAATCAGAATATTACTTGTGATACTTAGAAAATCACTTGTGATATTCTGAATATCATAAGTAATATTCTAAATATCATAGAATATAACTTGTGATATTAAGAATATCATTTATGATATTCAAAATATCAATTGTGATATTCTGGATATCACTTGTGATATTCAGAAACATATAAAAACGGCTAAAAACATTTAAAAACGGCTGAAATCATATGAAATCATAAAAACACGTATGAAAAAGGACGAAAACGTATGAAAAATGGACGAAAACATATGAAAGCGAATGAAAACGTAAGAAAACGGATGAAAACGTATGAAAAAGAACGAAAGCATAAGAAAATGGATAAAAACAGACAAAAACGAATGAAACGTATTCAGAATATCATTTGTGTACTCAGAATATCACTTGTGATATTCCGAATATCACAGAATATCACTTGTGATACTCATAAAATCATAGAATATCACATGTGATATTTAGAAAATCACTTGTGATATTCAGAATATTATTTGTGATACTCAGAATATCACTTGTGATATTCTGAATATCATAAGTAATATTCTGAATATCAGAGAATATCACTTGTGATATTAAGAATATCATTTATGATATTCAGAATATCAATTGTGATATTCTGGATATCACATGATTTCACTTGTGATATTTAGAAACGTATAAAAACGGCTAAAAACATTTAAAAGCGGATGAAAACGTATGAAATCATAAAAACACGTAGAAAAAGGATGAAAACGTATGAAAAATGGACGAAAACGAAAGAAAACAGATGAAAATGGACGAAAACATATGAAAACGAATGAAAACATACGAAAACGGTTGAAAACGTATGAAAATGGACAAAAACGTATGAAAGCGTAAAAATACGTCTGAAAACAGACGAAAACGTATGAAAAATGGACGAAAACGAAAGAAAACAGATGAAAACGGACGAAAACGTATGAAAACGAACGAAAACGTATGAAAACAGACGAAAGCATAAGAAAACGGACAAAAACGTATGAAAGCGTAAAAACACGTCTGAAAACGAACGAAAACGAATGAAAATAGACGAAAACCAAAGAAATTGGATGAAAACGTATTAAAACGAACGAAAACGTAAGAAAACGGATGAAATCGGACGAAAACGTATTAAAACGGGCGAAAACGGAGAGAAACGTATAAAAACAGACGAAAACGAAAAAAAAATAATAAAGAATAAAAAAAAAATAATAATAAAGAATAAATAAAAATAAAAAAAAAAAAAAAAAAAAAAAAAAAAAAAAAAAAAAAAACGTGAACTAAAATGATAATTAGTAGAAATAGAGAAAAAAAGGAAAAAAAAATGAGCTAAAAAAATGAATTGTAAAAAAAAATAAAATAAAAAATAAAAAATAACGTGAATAATAAAAAGTTCAAAAAAAAAAAAAGAATAATAAAAGAAAAGGACAAAAAGACAAAGAAAAGAGTAAAAAAAAAACATGGACTTAGGTTTCCCAACTAAATCTTAGATTAATCCCCACCATTAGATAAAACTAGATGAATGGTGGGAATTTGTCCATTGGTATGCACCAAAATTAGAGTATGCAAAATAAAGTGACTCTGATTTATAAGAATATGACGACAGTTGTATGTGTAGTGTTGTTAACCAAAAATAGATAGATGCTTTGTCGTAATGTAAATAAATCAATATTCCTTCCATAAACATATAAAAGGTTAGTATATTTCAACTGTAAAAGTTGGCCAATTAAAAAGATAGTTTTCCGTAGTTAAATATGGATGGAATAATTGGTAAACTTTGTGCATATGCAAATTGTAGACATCGAATCATCGATCGATAGATCACTGTTTAAAATTCATAATAAATTGATCGTGTCTCATATATTCTAGGAGACCTAGAATGAACTTATATATAAGTGAAGTTATATATAAGCTGACAAGCGAATGTCAACGTAGTGGAGGCAGAAAATGCTTAACGACTGAGATCATTTTTCGTAATTGAATTTCTATTTCTTATTTTAGTTTTTGTTCTCAGTTACATTACAGTTCTAACATGGAAATATTCATGACTTCATGTGAAACCTTTTTGTGAATCCATCTACTGAGAGTGAGAAAGACAGTAATAAGAAAGTAATTACAAGATGGATATATGGGTTACATGAGAGACCACATGTTTGAGAATATTTCAATCTGTCTAATGTTTCTTTCTACTTTATGATGCCAAGTAAAATTATATTCCCTCCATGCACATGTTTGAATTATTAACCTAACAAGTAAAGAACATAATTACATATATCTATATTTAGTTGCTACCAGCTTATGATACCGGAACAACATTTGAAAGTACGTATAATATTTTGATATTTTCGATTTTCACAATATGAAAACGATGTTTTTCGAAAGTTCGTTCTATCGGATGGACAAAACCTTATAGAAGAAGCAACAAAGAAATTTGGTACCAAAAAATGCTTTTGTCATGAACTATGTAGCATATTTTGCATTTCTATGCTATATTGCTATGTATGTTATGACTATTTGGTAGTTTATATATAAGTGAAGTTATAGTTGCAAATTATGTCCCTGAACATATAAGTTTATTGAGATACCAAATCCAAGTGGACTGGCGCGAAACAGTGGCTAACAGTGAAAAAGTGAAATAACCAAAATATTCTCGCATGAACAATAGTTAACGGCACTTTTTAACGAGCGTTAGAGCTAGTGACATTGAGTGTTACAAAGTATGAACGTTGGTGGGGTTCCTTATTAAAGTTTATGAGTGACATAGAGTGCAAAAAACAGAAACCTCAGGGACATTTGTTGTGGTATACCCTAAATATAATAACACGATTTTAATACAAACGATTAAGTTTAGAATAAAAACTTAAGTTTACTCTCTACCTATTAATGAACTAATTAAGCATGATTAATGAACTAATCCCTTAAGTTTACTCTCTACCTTTTAATAAACTAATTGAGCAAGTAAACACAAATTTTTTTAGACCAGGTGCATTTACGAAAATCTAAAATATTTTAGAAAAGTTAATACTGCGAACTAAAATTGCATCAAGATCCCGCTACACAACGAGACTCTCCTAGTTCCGTCCCTATAGTTGAACCGTGCTTTTACTGATGCAATATACACTTCAACTTTGAGGGCATTTGGACTTTTTTTTTTCTTTTTCTTCTACATATCTATTTTTAAAAACTTTGATGAGGTGAAAAATGAACCACTTTTAGGGGGTCATTTAAGCCCGGAATTGAATTTATTTGATCAAATATTGCCCTAAATCGTTCCTTTTGTAATTTTAGGTACTTTGGGAGTGAAATCTGGAAAAGGAAGCAATTCGGATGTTTTTGGAGCATAAAAGTGAAGAAAACGCCAAAGTCTTAATTTTCCTTGCTGGGAACAGTAGGTGACGGCGTCAAGAGCAACACCCTGACGGCGTCAAGAGCAATTTTCCATGACGACCCAGTACAGATTTGACGGTGTCACAAGAAAGGGCGTCAAGAGTAAAAGTCATGACGGCCTGGAAATACATAACACATGACGGCGTCAGAAATAGATCAAGGCAGTCCGAGAAGAGTTTTGGCGGCGAGGTGACGGCGTCACAAGTTTGGTCTTGACGCCGTCAGACCCCTTTTCCTATATATAGTTTTCTAATTTTTCACATTAAAAGAGAGAAGTTTTGGAGAAACCCTAAGTACGAACTTGGTGCGAATTTTACAGGTTTTTCAAGGGTTCTAAGCCCTTGATACCTCTCATGTGTAATTGAGATAAGTATTCTTTTAATTCAATCAATATGTCTATGTGTTGGTTATCTATATCTTGTTCTTGTCTTAATTCCATCATGCTAGGCTAGATCTATCTTGTGTTTGCTTGGATCTAATGAAACCTAGATGTTAATTATGTGTTGATTACTTGTTTATAATTGTCTTGGATGAATGAATTTATATGTTAGGCTTAAGAAAACTGGCAGATCTCCAAATGGTAACATGCTTGAATGTCTTAGGAAACATGAACCTATTGCACTAAGGTCTTTGTTGGTTGTATTTAATGCATGAGCCACTGTTTATAATCCCTATGGTTGTGCTGGGCATGGTATAGGAGGAGATAGGAGCTCATAGAATTGGGGAGTTATGTGCGATACCCCATGAATGGTATTAAGGAATACAATCCGTCATCCATGCAACTATAACAAGTAATTAACATGTAAAAGGTGTTTAGGGAGTAGTGAAATCTAAGTAAACATATTTTCTCCACTTATTGCTCACAACATTAGTATAATTTAGTTTAATTTCATTTCTAGTATTTTATTTTGATTGCATCTTTAGTATTTGGTTAGTTGACTAGCAACTAATTCCGCCCAAATCCTTCAAACCCGAGATTTTTATTTGCTTTCTAAAAAATATAAAAACACAAAAAGAATCATCTCTCACCTTTAGAACTAGTATTTAGGTTTTCTAATCCTAGCGACACTATTCCTAACTGAACGATCAATCCCCCGGTACTTGTCACTATACTATACTACAACGATCAGGTACACTGCCTGGTGGGGGTTGTAAGCTTCTCAGGATCCCTTGAGAGGTAAAGCCTGGTGCGATTCCCACGTATCAAGTTTTTGGCGCCGCAGCCTGGGGAATAGTTATTGTCAAGGTTAAAATCTCTTTTTATTAGGTCTACTTGCTAGATTCCGTTCTAGTAAGATTTTATTTTTATTTTTTAGGTTTCTTTAGTCTATCTTATTTCTTTGTGTCTTTGTTCGTAACTTTTCACCACCCGTCATCCCGCCACAACAAAATCCACCACTAGAACCTCTTAGGCCCCGAACCTTAGGAGAATATTCCCGACCTAGCCACCAAGGCTACCGAAACACCATTGAGCTCACCGGAGCCAATGTGACCCCCTTGCGATCCGACACCATCCGGTTGGTGCAAAGCGGATGTGCATTCCATGGACTTCGTTCCAAAGATCCAAGCCAACATCTTAAGGACTTCCTCAAAATCGTAGATTCCATAGACCTAGATGTTGCAACTAGAGAGACAACCCGACTACGCCTATTCCAATTCTCTCTACGGGATCAAGCTAGTCAATGGCTTGAGCGTTTACCCGCGGGATCCATCACCACATGGGATGATCTCACCACTCGTTTCCTTGCTCAATTTTTCCCACCGGGGAGAACTACTAAGCTTAGAAATGACATCTTGATGTTCCAACAATGTCAAAATGAATCTCTTTATGAAGCATGGACTCGTTTCAAGGACTTACTCCAAAAAGTCCCTCATCATGGCATAGATCTTTGGCTCCAAGTCCAAATTTTTTATGACCATATCGATCTCTCCACGAGGCGAGCCATTGACCAATCGGCCAGTGGTAAGCTACGTGATCTAAGTGCGGAACAATCATGGGAACTCATAGAAGATCTTGCTCTCTATGACAATGAAAGTTGGAATGATCCCCGTGATTTGAACAAAACGGTCAAGGCAATATCTTTGCCTTCGAACAACTCTAGCACTCCCGACCGTAGGATCATGGAACTTGAGGACCAAGTCAAGTTTCTCATGAAATCTTACGAAGCTCCTAAACCTTCAAGCCAAGTGAACAAAATCACTTCTTCATGCGAATTATGTAGTGGTCCCCACGACACTCGTGATTGTGTGGAACTCCCCGGAACAGCTTTTGCGGACTACGCATCCACGCGTACCGACGAAGCGGGAGACAAGTGGTACACTTTCAAGCCCGAGTCGAACCCTTACGGTGATTCATACAACCCCTCTTGGAAAAATCACCCAAACCTTAGGTGGAAACAAAATCAACCTAATTCTTCCAATCCGCCTAATCGTTACCAACCAAACGGTCCACCATCCAACCGTACTTTCAACAACAATCCTTCTAACAACTATGGTAGTACCAACAATCTTGAAGGATTGATGTCAAAGTTTATGGCATCTCAAGAGGCTCGCATAGCTAGGTTTGAAACCGAATTCAACCAACAACAAACGGAGATGACCAACAAGATTGACAACTTGTTGAAAGCCCTCAACAACCAAGCGTTATTCACACCTAGGAAGGACACTAGGGACACCAATAACGGAATCCAAATTAAGGATCCCTCATCATCTAAACATGTCCACTTTGTCAATGTTGTCACCATTAAGCCAATAGATAAGGAGATAGAAGAGAGTGACAAGGATGAAGTTAGAGTAGAAGCCGAGACTGAGGATGAGAGTAGGGAAGTTGAGGTTAATAGGAGAGAGGAATTAGAGGAGGTAGAGCCTATAGAAAAATACTTTGATAAGTTGCCCACCAAGGAAGAACGGGAATACCATAAGGATTTATTCGATAGTCCCGAGAGACCATATATCCTTGGCACCCCCCTTATTAAAATGGGAGACCCCCCTAACATTAACATACCATGCAATATCGGGCACATGCATATATGGAAAGCTTACATCGACCCTAGATCCCCCGTGAACATCATGACTAGGACTTATTACAATTGGGTAATGAAGAAGCAACTTAATTTTAGGATGATGCCTAATAAGAATCTGATAAGTAATTTTGCAGGAAGAGTGAAGGGATTGCATGTGATTATAGGGAATCTCACCTATGAGATCGATTTTATGATAGTTGAAGACACTCGTCCGGTGATAGATGCTTGCCTAAGCCAAATAATATTTGGAAAACCATTTGTTGAGGCCACTAGGATGAGTTATGATCCAACTTTAGGGATAGTTAGATTCAAGGAAGAGAATGATGAGGTTGCTTATCAAATGCCCTACAAGATTGAGCAATACCGCCTTCTCTCGAATTTCAAAAAGGAACACAAGCAAGCGGCTTATTATAGGAATGAGAAGGATAGACGTAGAGGAGTAGAGTATGTAAAGAGTAGGATGCTTGGTTTCTACAAAGAATGCTTGCAACTAGGTCCGGAATACAAAACTGGTTTAGAAGACGACCTAGAGAGTGGAACCAATGATGAGGTCACGTAGTAACCCATGACCTTAAGTCTAGCTACAAGACTCGTAAATAAAGAAAAGCGCTTCTTGGGAGGCAACCCATGCTTTGTGTGATTTTATTTTTGTTTGTTTGTTATTTGCTTCCGTATGCATGCTTTATTTTTATTGTTGGTTGATCATGTTTCTAAATTAAATAGTCGAAATACTTTACTTTGTTGTTTTGGCCTAGTCTTAACTCCATCTAAAAGTATTTTTGCAAAAGATAAGTGTAAGGGGAAACCCCAAATATGTTTTTAAGAAACAAACCGATCATGATTCTCCACAGTATTAAAGGAACATGTGTATTCATATTTGTTAGAGTCAAATGCTTGTATTGAGTCATAATAAAGTTTTGCAGGATTTTCCAGGAAGTAGGACCAAGTTTTTCCAGAAATTTTCCGGAAACTTAACATAAGAATTTCTGCAGGTCACTTCTGACGGCGTCACAAGTTTACTCTTGACGGCGTCACGTGTAAAAATCTGGAAATTTTACCGGTTTTGTTTTTCTAGCGGAGTCTTATGGTTTTTGTGAATTATTAAGTTTTATAATCTCCAGGAGATCTGCAAACTTCATTCCACAAGCATTATATTTTATCTTGTTTTCTAGGATTTAGTAACTTATATAGGATGCCGCCGATTTTACGTGAGGTTGTTTTGTCTACTTTCTCAGGATTTACAGGTTATGTATGACAAGAAGATGATTTATATTCTGGAAGGGAAGCTTTGATTGTTCATTTTCCTGGAGGAAGATTTAACCTGGCCACCTTATTATCCATACCGAGCGAATCAGGGGAGTATTTGATTTCATTCTTTTTACTTTTTAACTTTTACATTCTTTACTTGAACATTGGGGACAATGTTCATCTTAAGTGTAAGGGGAGGGTAAAAAGATGATACCTTACATATGTACTTTCGCTTGAGTTTGTTTTGTTTAATGGTAGATGTGTAATAAAACTATGAGAAATACTTGTTAGTGCAATTTTAGCGCCAAATTTAAAATTTTTTACAACATTTAGGAGTGAAACTTTAGCCATAGCAAGCGTCTCATGGATAGGAGATTGTATGACTAGCACATAACCGTATATTCAGAAAAATTTTCCACCCAAATATGTGAGGTTCGCCTTTAGATTTGATAGGAAAAGCATTTATTATTAGTGCTTATGAGTGTACCGGTAGCATTTAGATTCTAGAACTTGCGTTAGTGATGCATCCCGAGACCGCTAGTGAGACTACATTCATGTAGTAGGATTTACTACATGATAAGAGGCATTAGGATCACCCTTGTGTTAAACCCGTATCATAATTACTTGACCATTTAAGTCATATTACTTGGCTAGTTAAGTCAACTAATTTTTCCCACACCCTTAGCGTTGTACTCATTTTTAGTACACGAAACCCCTAGTACACCCCTCCGAGCCTATCTTTTCGTTTCTAACTTTAAGCATCCTACTTAAAGGAAGAATTTGTTACACCCCACTTAAATGTACACCCAAATCGCCTTAGCCTTCCGTGTATGCGCTCATCTTTAGTGGATTATTGTTATTTGTTAAACCCTAAGTTAACTATCTAATTGATTACATGGTTGCTAAGTCGAGTCATATCTTTGTACATATTGTTTTGGGACTATTGGGACTCATGGGTAAGTACTTATTTTATGGAGTAATGGGGAAGAACATCATTTATTACCCCCATATGTACGTTAATCTTAAAAGTGCTCCAAGTGTTTTGATTTTCTTAATTCGAGTCATTAGATTAGTTTAATGTAAAGTATGTAAAGATTCAAGTGTAAGGGGAATATTTATTCCCTATGATGTATTATTTTGGATGGTAGGGTAAGAGTTTATGCAAAAAAAAAAAAAAAAAAAAAAAAATCGAAAAATCAAGAAAAAAAATAGAAAAAGGAAAAAGAGAAAAAACATACGGACTACCATCCCTTTTTATTCTATGCTTATTTTATATTTTTGTTATTTTTCAATTATTATCTTAAGTCGAGTCTAGTCTTGGCTTAGCAACGCCATATTGTACATGTAATTAACCAAGATTGTTAACTCGCCACCAGTAAAACTTCTTTTATCCAACAAAACCGTGTATTTCATATCCCTACACCTAACGTTACAACCCTTTAAAAGACCTCTTTGATAGTTTATCCTAGGTGCTTACGCCATGTGGTGGAGGTTTTATCCTTTCCCAAGCCTATGGTAATCTATTTTGCTATGACAGGTAGTGAGAGATATCTTCCGTTTCCATATTGTAATTTATACTTTATTACACCCGAGAGATGTGAGTATCTAAACACTATTTGTGAGGTGCTAGTGTATGACCTCCGTGCTTGTCTTTGGTCTTTAGTGGAACGATTATTTGTTGTAATTACTTTTATATTAGTGTTAAATGACCTCTAACTTGTATTTTGACTAGAATAAAAGCGCATTTGCTTGAGGACAAGCAAATCTCAAGTGTAAGGGTATATGATGAGGCGAAAAATGAACCACTTTTAGGGGGTCATTTAAGCCCGGAATTGAATTTATTTGATCAAATATTGCCCTAAATCGTTCCTTTTGTGATTTTAGGTACTTTGGGAGTGAAATCTGGAAAAGGAAGCAATTCGGACGTTTTTGGAGCATAAAAGTGATGAAAATGCCAAAGTCTTAATTTTCCTTGCTGGGAACAGTAGGTGACGGCGTCAAGAGCAACACCCTGACGGCGTCAAGAGCAATTTTCCATGACGACCCAGTACAGATTTGACGGCGTCACAAGAAAGGGCGTCAAGAGTAAAAGTCATGACTGCCTGGAAATACATAACACATGACGGCGTCAGAAATAGATCAAGGCAGTCCGAGAAGAGTTTTGGCGGCGTGGTGATGGCGTCACAAGTTTGGTCTTGATGCCGTCAGACCCCTTTTCCTATATATAGTTTTCTAATTTTTCACATTAAAAGAGAGAAGTTTTGGAGAAGCCCTAAGTACGAACTTGGTGCGAATTTTACAGGTTTTTCAAGGGTTCTAAGCCCTTGATACCTCTCATGTGTAATTGAGATAAGTATTCTTTTAATTCAATCAATATGTCTATGTGTTGGTTGTCTATATCTTGTTCTTGTCTTAATTCCATCATGCTAGGCTAGATCTATCTTGTGTTTGCTTGGATCTAATGAAACCTAGATGTTAATTATGTGTTGATTACTTGTTTATAATTGTCTTGGATGAATGAATTTATATGTTAGGCTTAAGAAAACTGGCAGATCTCCAAATGGTAACATGCTTGAACGTCTTAGGAAACATGAACCTATTGCACTAAGGTCTTTATTGGTTGTATTTAATGCATGAGCCACTGTTTATAATCCCTATGGTTGTGCTGGGCATGGTATAGGAGGAGATAAGAGCTCATAGAATTGGGGAGTTATGTGCGATACCCCATGAATGGTATTAAGGAATACAATCCGTCATCCATGCAACTATAACAAGTAATTAACATGTAAAAGGTGTCTAGGGAGTAGTGAAATCTAAGTAAACACATTTTCTCCACTTATTGCTCACAACATTAGTATAATTTAGTTTACTTTCATTTCTAGTATTTTATTTTGATTGCATCTTTAGTATTGGGTTAGTTGACTAGCAACTAATTCCGCCCAAATCCTTCTAACCCGAGATTTTTATTTGCTTTCTAAAAAATATAAAAACATAAAAAGAATCATCTCTCACCTTTAGAACTAGTATTTAGGTTTTCTAATCCTAGCGACACTATTCCTAGCTGAACGATCAATCCCCCGGTACTTGTCACTATACTATACTACAACGATCAGGTACACCGCATGGTGGGGGTTGTAAGCTTCTCAGGATCTCTTGAGAGGTAAAGCCTGGTGCGATTCCCATGTATCAAACTTCATTGCCTAATAAACACACACTCCTAACCTTCTATGTTTAGGATATTCCGATGGGGTGGGGTGGGGTGGGGTGGGGGGTGTCTCGGAGAGGTGTGCACCAAGTGCTATCGCGCAGGGCTTCCACTTAAAAGGAGCCACATTTTTATTAGTTTTGCATATAAATATGTATAATATTAAACATATATAAGTCATATAATTCAATTTTATATGTAATTTCTCTTTAATTTACAAGTGTAATAAGGCCTCTTTGTTGTTATTGCCTAGGCCCTAGGGACACCGAAAACCACGAGACGGCCCTGGATGTTTCCAACATCATTTGCGTGAACATTTTTATCATTATAACTATACTTTGTTGTATTTGGTGTTTCCTTGATGTTTCCGTTAGCTTTGTTATTTTGTGAAGATAGCATCTTACACGTGAATTAGACTAGATACGTAATATAGTTGTGCCCGCATAGACTAAGTATGTACATGAGGCAATCTATTAGTGTAATGAGCCTATAAATACCCTTCATGTCTCTCCATGAGGGGTGTGGGAAAATAGTGTAAGCATTTTCATTCATTCATTTTAATAAAACACTTTTTTTTTTCACTTTTCTATCTCTACTTTCTCACTCTAGAATTCATCATGTTTCACATCTATTTTGATGAACCTAGACCTCACCAAAGGTGTCACTCGATGCTTACAAGTGGTATCAGAATGATGAGTGTGTCGTGTTTGTGTTTCAAAAAACGAATCAAAATGAGTTTTTTTAAGAGTTTCAAAAGTTTTTATGGGTTTTAAGTCTCTTTGATTCAATTTGTTGGTGTTGTGATGTTATAAAGTTATGTGGGCATAGTGACAATGGGTGGTGCCGGTGGGAAATGTATCTTTTCTATTTCCTCCAAGGTAAAATATATTAGAACCAAAAAATAGGTACAGAAAAAGCACAAAGTATAAAACTATTTAGGACACGTCCCTAAATAGCTAAACTTTGCCTGAAGTTCAAATGGCATTGGACATTTCCCAAGCTCATACAATCAAAAGGCACATTCTAATACTGAAGGCTTGATACAAAAAGAAAATCTTAGCAACATACACTAACTGAACTTCAATATTAAGAGTAGCCCAAAAAGACCATACAGCAGCTAAAGTCACCACAACCACAATCCAAGAAGCATTCACTGAATCAAACCATTCATAGCAGCATGTCATAATAGCAGAGAAGGACCATATCCTTAGAATAGAAGTATCCATAAGAAAAGTTATACCTCATGCAAATTACCAAGTCAGCTTGTTGGATATAAGAAAAGTTCAGTTAACCAAGAGCAGGAACCACAACCCATAAGAACTACAAACGTTAACTGAATAGAAAAAACGAAATCCATAGAGAAGTAGACCCATCTTTCATGCACTCACTAATCATGGATAAGGAAATTCAATATAGGGAGGCCTTCATTCAAATGTTTGTTAGCCATCTACTCAATAACCCAAACACACCCACACTAAACTTTCTAAGATAATATCCAACAGAAAACATCGAGTTAAGGGATTTAATGCCAAAAGACAAACTAACATATGAAACATAGATTTTGGCAGATCCCTTTTCATGACATTCACCAAGCCTGCCAAAAATCTACACTTTACTAGACTAGAAAGGAAGACTATGCATTAAGGCTTCAGTTGTATTTCCTTAGCCATCTATCTAAAACCACTTATCCAAACGCTCCTTTATCAATGATGAAAATTTTATAGCAGCACCAAAAACCAGTACCATATTATTACTTTTGTCAATCATCAAACACCAATATTTGCAATCAATGAAGAAAGATTTCCCACTAATGAAGCAATTGGTAATCATCACCTCCTCTTTATTCCAAACACCTCATATACTCATCCAAGATATGCAGTCTTATCATAAGACTGTGTAACCATAAGATGATATTATTCGTTATCGTTTGACTGCATATCCTCCTTAACATTATCCTTAAATGTGAGTGCGTTGTAAGGATTTTTGTCACTGAATGAGCATGCCATGATTACATAAAGGACCATTTGAGCGTCATTTACAAACCACATATTACACCTTTCCCATTTCCAATCCTGAATTCTATAAAAAAAAAACCTTGTAATATTATCTCTTAGCCCCAAAACCAAGATGAATTTACATAGTTTAGCCAATGAAACCCATATAGAAGCCTTTGAAGAGTTTTTCAATAGCATCACAAACATTGATGGATAAGATAAATGTGGAGGCCCAATAAACTTAACTATGATGGGTAAGCCTTTTTCCTGCCTTTATTGATTTTGTCATTTGTTTTTCATAATTCAGTATGTTGTTTTGGGGATGTTCTCACATCCACAGTAGATGTCCTAAAGTACCACTAGAGTGACTTTTGATGGGCTTCTAAACAGTTAAAATGGTTTTAGGTTAACCTGTAAATACGAGTCAGGTTGGAAGACTCAAAACACATTCTATACAAAAGTCAGGTTAGATTTATATGAATATTTAATATCTTATGATTGAATTAGAAACTATACTTTGAGCATTTTTGTTTAGCTGAAACTGTTAAAGCATAGATATAAAAATAGGTACATGATATAAGTAGCAAAATCAACACATTTAACACACCATTAATCTTTCATTTCAAGGTAAAAGAACGTAGTGATTTCAAAGTTTTCGACATACATCATCAGTTCAGTTGAAAAATATTAACAATTCAGCACCTACTCATACTTCTCGTAACATCTATTTTCTATTTCATCATTGATGAAAGCCTTCTAGTCCTCACACCTAGCGAGGTTACTCTTCTTTCCCAACACTTGCATTAAATATTTTGCTACATGTGTTAGTAACAAGTAATAAACTAATATGTTATATGAGTAAAACCAAATAGATTTAATATGAGTGGCATACCCAAAGTGCTATTTTGGACCGAGTCAAAGCTACATTCATCCTTCTCTTGTCATCAAAAAACCCGATCCCATTTGTTTTCACACATGTGAGGATACTCACGTCTAGCTCTTGTCCTTGGAACGCGACGATTGTATCAATAGAAAGTTTTTGGAATTCTTCATACAATAGCTTTCACCGGAAAAGTTCACGAAGGCGTTTTACTGGACTCCTGTAGGGTGTAATTATCCCTACACATATCTCATCTCCCCTCGTACTAACTTCATCTTTTCTTTAAGATTTTCATAAAGCCTAAAACACGTTAAACATTCTTCTTCATTATAAGGAGAGATATAACCGGATGCATGTTGCTCTTCCCCGTTAACAACATTATAAAATATATACGATTTTTAGCACTTGTAGTAAGGTTTTTCCCCTAGCTTCCTTATAGCCTCGCTATTGTAGAGACGGCCCATGTAAAAATGTTTAGCAGGAAAGAGACTTATATGGCTATGCATCCGATGTTGAGTTTCAAGCAAATGGGATGGGTACCCCCAATTGTAATCTCTCGAACAAGCTACGATCATAACCTAATTGTTTATGTTTTTGGCATATATTAATGTTTCTAGTAAATGTTTAGGGTCCCTTACTAGAACAGATTGAGTAGCTTCAACACTTAGTGCCCGAAGCCGTGACAACCCGCAAAATTTCCCAATATGTTCTATCCGGAGAATCGATCAATAATTCTGAGTTTGGAATCGTTTTGAGAAACGAGGCATATTTATAGTCAGTTTTATTGGAAATAATATTATGGACACAATGGTGTAATCCTCGTGTCTTGTGTTTACCGTTTATTTGTCTAAACGAACTCCGAACCTCTCTCGTGAAAGATTAGATAAATTACAGTTTTGGTCCCTGCTTGCTATTTAAACCACCGCCCCTAACTTTAATGTAATGACCGAATGGTCCTTGTGAATTGCAAACACTAAACCACCCCTATATAAACCCACTTATACACTTCCTCCTCCCATTTTTAGGTTTTGGTCTCTCATCCTTTCTCTCTCTTTACCGGTGCCGCTCTACTATTCCGGCCTATTTCCAGCCACACCGCCGGTCACACAAGTACACCGCTGCCACCACCTTAAACCCTATCATCTCCTCTCCATCTCCTGTGTTTCACGCGCCCCAAACCGAGACCAAACACCTTCTTGTTCGCGTTTCAGTTGCGAATCAACACCCACCATCATCATCATCGTGACTCTCTTGTCACCATAACCTACCACACGCGCCGTCATGCCACCATCATCAGTCATCGATCAAGAAGAAGAAGGCCAAGGGCTTGTTTACTCGTGTATTCGTTTAGTGGTTCGGGTTGTACTAGAGAAGACACCACAACCGTTGCCTCCTTTCTCTTCTTTTCATCGTTCTTATGGGTATGACAAGCTCACAAAACCTTTTTCATCTTATTTTGTTTTATAACCGATTTATATATGATGTGCTAAGTTTTCGTGGATATTTAAAATACGGATAAAATGGATTAAACCTCTTTTGGAATTACTAGTAGGGTACCCGCGCGTTGCAGCGGCGAGTACCATAAAATAAATATTAGCGACACCAAATATCTAGTGGCGTGTCTCCTTGGCGTGTCTGCATGTCCGTCACAGACAAATAATCAGTATATCAAATGATTAACGATATTTTATAAAGTGCAATAATTGAATAACATACATTTATTGATGAGACTACAAATTCATATGATAAAGTCTTTTCAAATATACGTATATACACCATATTGAAAATCCTACACACATTTATATTTTACTCTACATGAAGAACTTTTCGATACACAACGTTTGACATGTACACACCATCTTGATCAAATTTTTTGGAAGCATAATGTTTTGGAAGCATGATTAGATTGTATATTGTGGTTAAATATTTGTATATTTTAATGAAGGGGTGTTTTAATAGTGTATTAATTGTATGGGTTAAATAGTGTATTTTTAGTTTTATTTGTGCTTTAAATACTTGTAAATTATTCTTATTTACTTGCAATGTTCTGAAAGGCTCAAGGCGCACTAAGGCGCAAAGGGGGTCAAAGAGCCTCAAGTCGAGGCGCAAACCAAGGCGCGGGATTCATAAATATGAGGCGCACTATACATTTAGGTTTTTTTTATAACATATGTTACAACTTATGCAGCTTAAATAACATAAAAATATCAATATTCAATGCATAATGCCACTTAATAGTTATTACATCTAACAAAGCTTGCATTTAAACCCAAAATATCAAGCAAGCAACATATCAGAATTCATGAACTACCCTAAATCCCTGAAAATACATTACAATATATGAGTTTATGACTTATAAAATTTAACAAATTACCATGTATCTATATCAACTATCAACAGCAAAAAATCTATAGTTGTTTGGTAACATTTAACACTAAAGAAACAACATTTGTATCTGTTAATAAGCTACTATTCTTAGACATTAGATTACAAAAATATATATATTTCTTTGTTAATTGTGTGTTTTAGTTATTTTCAAAAATATTAGGGCTATTAGATACTTTATAACTTAAAGGCCCAATGTATATAACATATAAGCCCAAAATGTATCTTACTATTAAGAAAAAAAGGCCAAAACCCCGTTACATCTTCTAGGCGCAAAAATCCCCAAGGCGCAAAAGCGCAAAAATCCCTAAGGCGCAAAGATTTTTACGGGATTCATGCATGTCGTGAGCCTCGATCTGAAAAATCCCAAAGGCTAGAGCCTCGTGGGATTTAGGGAGTAGGCGCACCTTAGGCGCGCTTTTTAAAACATTGTTTACTTGTATTTACTTAAAAATCTATTTTTAGTAATCTTAAATAATTAATATGAGAGAAGGTAAAAGATGTATTATAAGTAGTATAGATTTTCGTGTGGTAAGAATATGATTATGGTGTTCGATTGAGTATTCTGGTTCTTGGTTGCGTGTTTAAATCGCAAAGGTGTTTGTTTGTGTTTGACTTGATGCGTCTGGTTCAACAAGGACACCACAAATGTGGTGTTGACTGTTTGGTTGGATATACGAGGCACCAAATGGTGTCGAGTTGGTGTTATCAGTTGGACTTGGATCGAATATTTGTTAGTTTTGGGTCTCGGTTTGGATAAGACTTGGCTATCTCGTTTTATTGTTTAGTTTGGTTAAGGATGAACTTGCTGGTTCATTTAAGTTAAGAATAAACTTGTTGTTGGTCCGGTTTAGCCAGCCACCCACGTAGGGTTTTTGCTCGTTCCTTATTTTGCGTACAAGGGTGTCGATGACTCCCTTTGGTCTCGGTTTGGCAGCAAACACACATGGGTGTTTGTTTAGTTGGGCCTCTAGCCCAACGGTTAAATTGAGAGTGTGTTTAGTTATTCGTTGGGCCGTACAGCCCATAAAACAATTAAAGTGTGTTTGGTTAAACCATTTAAAGTGTGATTTATTTTTGTACATGAACTAGTAAATATTACGGGTATTGGATAATCGAACTAACGTGAAATATCTACTTGGACTAATATAGTTTCATCATTTCAGATATTATGGGATTGGTAAATGATGTTGGTCAATAAGAATACTTAACGGATTAAATACTTGGGTTGTGATTATGATATTTGGACATATTGGACATTTTGAGACTTAACGATGTAATATATTAAAATTGAAAAGACTTTAATATGTTAGACTCGGGTTGGACACAAAATATTCAATAAACCAAAGTTAGTATATACGCGAATGATGACGAAACACAAAGCTTATAGAATATCGTTTTGAGAAAATTGATTTAATTAAAGTCATAATGACTTATATTGTATAAACGGATGCGTCATGCTGAAGTTTATAAAACGTTTTAAACTTATACTTTTGTTCAAACTCGTTTATTTCTATAAAAATATGACAATGATTAAAACTTATAATTTTATTAACTTAAAAAGTTTTGTAAAGTGACATAATAAATTGAGTTTCGTTACCTACCTTTTTAAACTTTATTAATTATTTTCCAAACTAGCTGAGATTATGGGGTACATACCGAAACTACCAATCCTATTTTATATTACATAATTTGTTGTCGTCATCTTTCTAGGATTTTCTTAGTTGAGTTCTTGTTAGCTTTTTCACGACTATGTCGATGTTTGTACCTCTTTGGCGTGAGTTGTTTGTCGATATCTTTTCCACTTTGGCGTGAGTAACATTTGGAGTCCGTACTTTCTTACCACTACACGAAACATAAAGCTTTCTTACGAAACATTGATACCAAACTTTTTATAAGTAACGATACGAATAATCCACGAAAACTATGACACCTTGTCTTTTATAGACTTTATTATTGCGCGAGCTATTTTCTAAGATAATCGTATGCGTATTAGGTTACGCCATCTCTATACCATTGTATTTGTGATACCTATCTTCTGGGATTATCGTTGTGATTAGCTCTAGATGCCAGTCGTGTTAGTCGTGATCTTTGCATTGCTGTGGCTAAGGTGAGTTCATACCCCTTACTTTTTAAACAGTTTTCATAACTATTTTGGGGGAGGATACATGCTCGTTTTAACTAAATTCAATGATTGTTTATCTGAATACGTGAACTATTTGATTGAGACTTGATTGATTGATTGATATATTTGAAATGGTTATTTTCGAACCTGCCACTATTTTTAGCTTTGCTATATTGTGTTGGCTAGTTAAGGTTAGATTTGCGGTTGTTGGTGACTTTCTAGGGCTGATCTAGTTAAGAATAGACTCCTACCTACGGCCCAGACCCAGGGCAGTAACAGGTGGTTCCTTGCCGTATCGATGACCTTGCTAGTGACCGCTGAGGGATCCGCTCAGTATGACCACTTATCTTTCTTAAGATAAGAAATTTATCATTGTGAATTGTTATGATGTTGGAATGCTTATCTATGCCTGCCTCTAGTCACACATAGCGCTTAATTCTTTAGGTCTACAACTGTTTTATTTTTTACTTAAAATTATGAACTCACCAGCGTAAGCTGACCTTTAGCATGTATTCTCAGGTATAAGGCGATAACTCACTATTTGAAGACGTTTGGCAAGAGGGAATTGGTCATAGGTGACTCTGATAAATATTTGGGACCGTTTTATTTGTTTTCTGGGCCTATTTCTGCACTTCTTTTGTAAAATGTAAACTTAATGTTTTTGTTAATGCATCTTATTCTCAATGAAAATAAAAACCATTCTTTGTACTTATGTTATGATGCCATTGTAGTAGCACCCTAATGACATGTATGCTTCCGCTGGACCCGATTTTTGGGGGTGTTACAGAAGCACTCCCGCCTCATTGACTTGGGCAACTTCATCCACAACTAGTAGATCAAATTCCTTGTAATTTAGCTTTTGTAGTATACTTTCTCTACATCGATTGACTGTGGTGAATATGAGTGTTGGCTCATTCAAGCAACTCAACTCAAAACTTATGAAAAATGTATTTTTAGGTGAGACTTTGGTAAACTACAAGTCAGGTTTCAATTTTTCATAAGTTTGGAGGTGAGTTGCTTGAATGAGGCAAAACTCTATTCGCCACAGTCTTTGGATGTAGAGAAAGTATACTACCAAAGTTAAATTAGTAGGCATTTGATTTTCTAGTTATAGACGAAGCTGCCCAAGTCAATGAGGCAGGAGTGCTTCTAACACCAAGTGTCGAAGCTACTCGATATGTTCTAGTATGGGACCTTAAACAATTACCAGCAACACTAATGTGCCAAAAAGCTAAACAATTAGGTTATGATTGTAGCTTGTTCGAGAGATTGCAATTGGGGGTACCCATCCCATTTGCTTGAAACTCAACATTGGATGCATAGCCATATAAGTTGGTTTCCTGCTAAACATTTTTACATGATTCGTCTCTACGATAGCGAGTTCATAAGGAAGCTAGGGGACGAACCTTACTACAAGTGCTTAAAACCATATACATTTTATAATGTTAGTTAATGGGGCAAGAGCGGCATGCGTCCGGTTCTACGTCTCCTTATAATGAAGGAGAATGTTTAGCGTGTTTTGAGCTTTATGATAATCTTAAAGAGAAGATAAAGTTAGTACGACGGAGAATGAGACACATGTAGGGATAATTACACCCTACACGAGTCAAGTAAAACACCTTTATGAACTTTTCCTGGAAAGCTGTCATATAAAAACTTTCTATTGATACAATCGAGGCTTTCCAAGGACCAGACTCACATGTGTGAAAACAAGTTGGATTAGGTTTGTTAGTGACAAGAGAAGGATGAATGTAGTTTTGACTCGCGCCAAAAGGGCATTTTGGGTATCCCACCCATATTAAATTAGTTTGGTTTTTCTCATATAACATTTCAGTTTAGTACTTGTTACTAATAGATGTAGCAAAATGTTTAATGCATATGTTGGGAGGAGAGTAACCTCGCTCGGTGTGGGATTGAAAGGCTCTCATCAATGATGCATTATAAAATAGATGTTACAAGAAGTATGAGTAGCTGCTGCATTGTTAATATTTGTCCACCGAATTGTTGATGTAAGTCGAAAACTTTGAAATCACTACGTTCTTTTACATTAAAATGAAAGATTAACGGTGTGTTAAATGCGTTGATTTTGCTACTTATACCATGTGTCTATTTCTATCTTTATGCTTTAATGGTTTCAACTAACAAACATGCTCAAAGTAAAGTTTCTAATTCAATCATAAAACACTAAATATTCATATAAATTTAACATTTTGGATAGAATGTGTTTTGGGTCTACCGGTCTACCCAACCTGACTCGTTAACCAAATCACTTTTTGACGATTTAGAAGCCCATGAAAAGTCACTCTAGTGGTACATGGATGTGAGAACATCCCCAAAACAACATACTGATTTATGAAAAACAAAATGACAAAAAAATTAATAAAGCAGAAAAAAATGTGTATAGGTTTTTGCATATAGATTTACCATATTCGTGCTTGGATCTCAAGATCACTTATGTTATAAAATGAAGTTGGTTCAATCTTTGCTCCTAGAATATCATCGTAGCTTGGTCTCTTATTCGTAGTAGATTGTGATAACTGCAAATATCACATACAATTCACAAATGTAATGCAACTAGACATATGTTTAAATAAAGTAAGAATAAAATGTTGAGACTGGAATATGTAAAGTTATAGAAATTACTTGAAATTTCATAGAATTGCGTCCAGCTAGACATCCAACAATATGCCATGAACGAATTGCGTTCAAATAGAATATGTTAGATACTCTTTTTTTAATGTAAATGGAAAGTTACATCGCAAACCATCTTAATGTCTTTGTCGAATGAAACAATTCACTTGAAGCTATTAGATACTACAAGGGCAAATTACAAAGCATAAAAAAGTATCCCTTTGTGTCTATAGAACAATATATAAAGCACTAATTGTAGTCGACACAATGTTTCATAATTGTTTACTGAGCTTACCTTGTGTAGCTCTATATGAGCTTCACTGGGTGACACACTTATCTCTTTTACAACGTTATGTGAGTTGCTCCTAAGGTGGTCATCACTGTTGCTAATCAAGTTTGGAGTATCCATTTTTACATCATCGATCTACAAAATAAATTTTCCAATAACATAGGGAAGTTGAAAAAACAAATATGAGCCTAGCTTCTGAGAATTACAAACTAGTTGGAACTTATAACTTATGTAAAGAAGTTGTAAATTCTTTGGGGGTGTTTAGATTAGCTAATTTTTCCATTATGAGGTTATTTGATTTTGAAAAAGCTCATAAGCTTACTTTTTTCGGATTATGAGGTTCCTAAGTTGAGCTTATGGCTTATTAATAGGCCATAAGTTGAAGATGATAAGCTCAAAAGCCAAAAAATGAGCTAATGAGCTATTTCAAAATCAAATAAGCCATTAAGTCGGAAAACTAAGCTAATCCAAACATCCCATAAAGTTTTGTAAGCTTTTGAGTTATCAAATTTTAATATAACCACAAACAACATATTGCTTAATATATATAGGATACCTAAACAAGTTTATGATGCAAGTTAACACTACTACAAATCTGAAGATAGAGCCCCCCTAATAGATCCCTCTTCATAAGAAAAACGGGCTTTATAAGGGTGCCCGTAAAAAAGAAAGGCATAAAGCCCGACTATGAAATGAAAAACCGAGGTCTATTTGGCCACAAAATAGAGCCCTGTTTTATAAATGGAACCCGGCTTTATTTGTTTCATATTTTCCTTTTGAGCGGGATTCCCCCCCCCCCCCCCCCCCCCCCCCACCCACTTTGCTTTTTTCTTTCAATTTTTCACTTCTCTTTTGAGCGGGATTTCTCCCCCTTCTTTCTTTTCACCCAGACCACATAAACATAAATCCTAAATCACTTTTACATGTTTCCAGTGGCTTGACTTCAAAATCATCAACAACCAAGTATGCAATCTATCCCTAACATTCAATTTAATCATAAAATCCCCGGTATTAATGGTTATTGGTCCAATTTTTAACAGATCTAATGCCAATTATGTCACCGTTGATGATGGTTAAAGCTCGATTGCATACAAAATCCATGTTGGCCTTGTTCATATGATCTCACACTGGTAATGCTTTTTGTATATATGTATACTTTTTTATACTGGTTCAAGTCTGCATTTCTTTTTGAGATTAGGTTTATTAGTTGTATGTATGTATGGTTATTTTGAAATTTATGTGATCAAATTTGTATGTATGTTAGGGATCTAACTAAAAGTTAGGATTTTTAATTTTTAATTTTATACTTTTATTTACAAGTTATGGTTTATGTATATGTGTATCTATCAGGTTTAGATCATTTAGTCGTATAATTTGTGAGTTTAAGTGTGCGACTGTACATGGTGGGCTTGGACCATTTGGTCTCATAACCTGTTTCACAAAAGCTTGAAAGTACACCCATGTCTGCTTTTGAGTTCTCAAGACCAATGATAACAAACACAAAGTTCTCTTGTGTTCTGATGCAACTTCATAAGCTCTTTTCCTATCTCCGTGTGTTCTATTAGGTGAAAGTTATAGTGATAAATATGTAGACGATACATGTGAACTTATGTAGGTTTTAACCAAAAAATGCAGTTCCTCTTTGAACCTACAGAGTACAAACCATCATTTGGAGAATTTGTAGATGTCAACTTAACAGAAAATAAGCTTTCGCTTAGGAGTTTGATAGTTCATTCAGTTGTGGAAGCTTTGCTGAGGTCACGGGCTACTGATTATGTGGGAATATCTATAGTGTACGGTGTTCGAGGTTAAAGTCGTGGAAGGCCTTGGAACAACCGTCGATGTGGCACTTGTTAACGGTATGATTCATGAAGGAGATGAGATAGTCGTTTTTGTTTTCAGGTAAGTTTATGTACTTTGTTGCTAGCTTGAAGTAAATACCATGGTAGCTTTTGTTTGACATATGATGCATGTGCAGGGGATGAGTCATACCACAATCCAGTCATTATTGACGCCTCATACTATAAAGGAACTCAGAGTAAAGGTGAGTCTCTCATATTCTGTTCTAGCCTCTTTTTTTTTAGTTTTACGAGTTCCCTTTTTACAATCATATTCATTATAAGTATCATACAAGTGTAGTTGATCTAGTGCCTTAGGAAATAAGCAAATTTGGAAAATTCGTTCCATTCAGTTCATAAATGGATTGTCATGGTTTAGTTTCAGAAAATATTAAGTTATGAATATTGTCAAAGTAATTTACGTATATAACTTCTTTTGACTGAATTGACACTCAAAGTGCAGATTCTTTCTTTTGGTTTACTATGTAGGGGGCTTTTTTGGGTGTCATGTTTTGCTTTGATTTTAGATTAGCCAATGGGTATATTTGGGTTATTGGGAAAGTCTTGGTGGTCTTGCAAGTTCAAGTCTTGTGATTTGGTTCCATCTGTCGTTTCCAAATGCTATTATTGTGTATTTCTATGGTGTGTCTTATATGGTAATAAAAACAACATTTCAATTCTTTTTGGACTCTGCTAGCCTTCCTAGTATTATATATATAGGGACTGTTTGGGATCGACTGTAGATTGTCGTATGAGGCAGTTTGTCTTAAGTAGTGGTCCCAAAGCTGATAATTTTTGCCTAATCTATCTGATTTTTGTGGTACAGATTGAACATCAGCAAAGTTGCAGCTTGAGAACATTGTTGACATTGCTAAAGTGCAGGTAGTTATACTACTGCTGCTATGCTACAGTTGCTCCGAAGTTATACTTTAGTCAATTATCGTAGCTTGTAACTTTTTGAATTGTTTCGTTTGCAAGAATGTATCAATAGAAACTAAGTTGTAATCAGTGAATCTTTTCTTATCTTAATCAATACAGTATTCACTAGGCCAATAAGAATTGAATATCATGGCTTTCTTTTCTTTTTTAATTTTATTTTGTTCACATAGAGCCATGTTCTTCGATAGAAAACCGGGCTCTATAACATGTAATAGAGCCCGTTTTCAAAACCGGGCTCTATTTGCTTTTCACATAGAGTCCATCCCCCTTTGGTGAAAAAAATTTCATTATTACAAGAAAATTTTTATATGAAAAGTGTTTAGAATATGTCTAACTCTACTTGAGTTGCTTGTTTGTACAGTTTATTTCTTGGAGTAATATATATTCACCCTTTCATAAAACAGAAAAGATCACATCAGTCGCACAAAAAACATCATCGTGCCACATAAACACTTGTCAACATTGATATGGAGTCGCACAGTTGTATGATAGGATAAAAATAAATTTGAAATTTTAGATCAAGCAATTCATAGTGGACATATAACTTTTTTTTTTTTTTTAATTAGGTCTATATCTCATCAACAAACATACACCTTTTTATGTGAAGAGAAAGCTTATTTCGATGGTGGAAAATGATGCCATGTTGTAGCTAATAACAGGGCCACGCACGAGGGACATAACTCACATAAGTCTATAGCAATTTGGACATAAGTCTATTATTCTATATTTGATGTTAAATATTGTACAATATACTCCTATACTTTCTTGACCTAACGTAGAAGAATAAATAATACTATTACAACAACAATAATAAAATATTACACATAAGATAATGAAGTTGCTTAGATTTTGTGTACATTATAACCTTCCTCAGCTAATGTCAAGTTTGGACTCAAGTTTTTTTTTTTTTTTTTTTTTTTTTTTTTTTTTAAACGGCGGAATATTATTAAAAAGAGCTAGCAAGAAGTTAAATTAAGAAGAAGTTACATCAAGATAGCGTTTAGCAAGTCATTAACCCACGCAACCCGAATAACATTAAAACTCCTACACCTATTGTTTACCCAAAAGAAAGTATGAGAAACAATATTGTCGAAAATCATCCCTTTGAGAGGCTTCTTCGAAGGAAACAACATATGGCCTTTCTTAATATTAAATTGAATTACGATAAACAAATGACCAAAAATCAATATAGCGGGAAAAAATCATGGGTATAGGCTTTTGCATATAGATATACCATATCGGTTTCTTGAATTTCAAGATCACTGATGTTATAAAATTTCGTAGGTTCAATGTTAGCTCCTATAATATCATCGTAGCTTGGTCTCTTATCCGTAGTAGATTGTGATAACTGCAAAAATCACATACATTTAATAAATGTAATGCAACTAGACATTTTAAAGATCAAATTGAAAAAATATGTAAAGTTTTTAGAAACTTACTTGCATATTCATAGAATTGCATCCACCAATACTTAGGAGGCGTTTGGTATGGGGTTTTGGGTTAAAGGAATGGGATTAAAAAAATGTTTGTATGCGTGGGTTTTAATATCAAGACTCACACCCCGGGGGGTGGGAGAATTGCAGAAATCCGAGTGGGTAGAGCGGTAGGCTATGTTTTACTTGATTCCATTTGATATTTATTTTCTCATCTTTTAGGCTAGGTTTTACTTTATTCTATTTGTCATTTATTTACCTACCTTTTAATTTCTTCTTTTCTCTCCTTTTTTTTGTCTTCATGTAAATGTTAATTCTTTTATTTTGTCTATTTGTAAGATATAATCAATTTAACATCAAATTCTTTAATAAAACAATAATTTATTTAACTTAGAGTAAACTCTAAAATACATCCCTGTGGTTTATCCAATTTCGCACCATACATCGCTCTCGAAAAAGTTGCAACAAATACATCATTCCGTTAGTAAAAGTGAACCAATATACATCCACGAGGATGAACGATGCAAATTTTGTGTCGTTAACTTGGACACGTGGCAGTTAAGTAAGGGTATACATGACATTTTATGTTTCCCTATCTACTTCACCGCTCTTTTAATACCTTTTTTAGTCAAAACACAAATCAAAATCTCAAACACAAATCAAAACCCAACATTAGAAGTCAAACACATATCTACCACACAACCAAAACCCAGATCCCTTATCCACATACAAAAAATTCATCAAGAGATGAAAACCCATATCGCCATCTTCATCAACAATAACCACATAAAAACACCCAAAAAAATTAATCGATCTGTCCATTTATTAAAAAAAAATAAAAAACACTTCTCATCCATCTCTCTCGATCTATCACACACAAACCCAGATCATATCCAATTGAAAATGACTTAAACTAAGAATTATTTGATCTGCGATTCCGAAGAGTCAAGGTGAGATCCGGCAACTTAAGAGTTATTAGACCTCGATCAAGGGTTTCATTTGTCATCTCGTTTTTTTGGTTTTCAGATCTCGAGTTAATGGTTTTTACATCATGTTTTTAAAAAGTGTGTTCTTGTAGTTTTGTGTGGTGATGAATGATAGAAAAATGAATGTGGGATTGATTTTTTAATGTTGAAGATTTGTTAGTTTGACTTTTATATTTTGTTTATTGGTTTAATAAATGATAACGAGGATGCTCAAATTTAATAGATGAAGGTTCTGGGTTTGATTATTGAACATGTGGACTTAAGATCGGCTAGTGTGTTTTAATATTAAAAGATTAGAGTGATGGCTATAGTTTTGGGTGGAGGTAGTGGTTGATTTGGGTTTTTGATTTATGTTTGAGATTTTGATTTGTGTTTATGATTTGGGTTAGACTTAAACAGGTATTGAAATTGAAAAGAGTGGTGACGTAGATAGGGAAACATAAAATGACGGATGTACCCTTACTTAATTGCCACGTGTCCAAGTTAACGACACAAAATTTGCATCGTTCGTTCTCGTGGATGTATATTGGTTCACTTTTACTAATGGATAGATGTATTTGTTGCAACTTTTTCGAGAGTGATGTATGGTGCGAAATTGGATAAACTGCAAAGATGTATTTTGGAGTTTCCTCTTTAACTTATAAAATATTTTCTTTATCTTACATTAAGTCCAAATTTAAATCATAACCCACATTTAAATTTAAATTTAAATTTAAATCATAATTATAAACCTATCTACAAACCAAACAGTCTCTTAGTAAATTGGGGCTATTTTTTTGCAATTTATAGGCTTGGACATACGTTATGCAGAGCTATTGGGCTTTATATCAGTTAAGCAATCATTAAGCAATCACAAACACTTCCATGCAAGTTGTAGTTCCACGACTTGCTTCCTTGCATGGCTAATACTAGACGACCATCTACTTATTTTAGTACATTATTACCAACCATAAAAAAACACTAAGAAAACTTTGATATAAAAGGAAACAACATCAGGATTAAAGTTAAGAAAATTATATACGAATTTTTGGACTGTATACAGGTTGTGGTCTAATCCCTATAATTCACAATTGATTGCATATAATTTCCAGAAGACTTCATATCTTTACCATAATAATGTCTACAATCTAGTATAAATACATTACATGTCTCCATAGGTTCTCTACAATCCTCAATTCATCAGGAACACAAAACACAAAAACACAACGTAACACAAAGGTTTTTCAACAATGATGAAGTTTTTGATACTCCTTATTGCTATCTTAGCAACCTCATGCACAGCAAGAATCGCTCCAACAGCTGTCCCAACGGTCTCACCAACCGCTAGCCCGACATCACCTCCATATCACATCCCAACTCCCGTCCCCGCTCCAGCCCCTGCTGTCCCTTCTCCGTCTCCATCGCCAAAACCCGAGCCGTTGTCACCAACACCATCATCTCATGTTTCTCCTACTTCCTCTCCTCCATCAAAAAGTCCCTCACCTGCTCCGTCACCACAACCGGCTGATGTTCCAACAAGTGGCACCTTTGCTGAAGGATGGGTCAATCGGGCTGTGACCTTTGGAACTGCACTCTCTTGTGCTGCATTTGTTTCGGTCGCTTTGATTTGAAGATCCTGGGATTAGATAAGGATGAAATTCTTTTTTTTATTTGTTTTTCTTCAGTTTTTGGTTACTAGCTTGTTATTTTCTTTTATTGTTCTTTGGATTATCGGTTTAATTTATTGGTTACTGTAATGTTTTATATAATCTTATTAGCTTTTAATTGTTTGTCGTTTTTATTAGTGATTCTACGTGATCTATATTCAATGACAGATTAATAGCTTAGTTTTGTGGATGCTAAATAATTGAGAATTCAAGTTTTTCTCTATTTAACAAATCAAATATACTTATATATTTATCTCCAAGATATATCACTTTACAATCTAGATAAAAGGATAAACGAGGTTGATATAAACTTTTTGTGAAATTTATGTATTGGGCATGTTCAAAGTTCAACAACACCCATGTTTTAAAGACACCTTTTATAACGACCAGAAAATACAAAACGACATTTGAACTTTTTAATACGAATTTAACCTAAAGAAATACGTTATGGTTTAAAATTTTCACTACACTAATCCTAAAAAGAAACTACATGATTTAAGTAATGACATAACCTATATATCCTAGATATACATATCACACGATTTTATGTTAAATTGGACCTAGTCTATGCCTTTTAAACATTTTCACACATTATGAAATAAGTTGGGAAGATAGTACAGAAATATTTGAAAGTAATTGAAGGAATGAGTCTCCAAGACTACTCGGCCAACTTCCAGCCCATATTCCCATCCATTTCACATATATCTAACAACCGTATACCATTTCAAAAAACTCACACATAAAACTCTAAAACTCATCTAAAGTCGGCTGCTTCCATTTCCTCCCAAGAAAAGAAGGTACGTAGGGGTAGTAGGTTAGTGAGCAGCTGGGAGTATTGTTAAGGTGGTGATCGTGGGTTATATTCGAAGAATGGTCTTATTTTTGGGTTCGAGAAGGTTTTGTTCTTTGTGTTCTTTGATCCGTACTAATAATCAGCTAAAGGTCAAGAGCAGCAGATTCAATCTTCAAATTCACTTGGGCATTGATCTTGTTTAAGTTCCGTTCGTGAACGTGAGTACTCCAAAGTTTGGTTTTCGTTTGTTCTTGTTCGAGCTTGGTTCAGGTTGCGATTCGTGATCGGGTTTAAGGTATGGGTTCGCTCGTGCGTTATAGCTCGTTGTGAAGCTGATCCTTTTGGCTCATCCATTCGTATATGCGTCGACTCGAGTGTTGATAGTGGTCGAGTTTATTTATGTGCTTTTGCTCATTTCCTTGTAGTCTCGAACAGCCTTTCAGTTAAGTAGAAGGTATACATCTTTTACTAGCATCTCATACGCCACATGTGATCATAGAATCACAACAGTTAATATATGTTTCTTTTAAGGCATGCATGACGAAATACACTATAACATTATGAGTCTAGTTAACACGAATCTATAACATGAATATATGTAACTTATATAGGTCGATCTTTGTTTCAGTTTTTACTTTTCGAATCATGCACACTTATTTTTAGTCATCTAAACACTAATATGACCTCATAAATATACGACTATAAAACTGGAATAAACCTAAAGAAAAATAAGATGGGACATGCACAATTATAGACGTGAATAAAGGGTGTTTCGCGTGACGATTTGTACTCATTAAGTTGCGTTTGTGAGTTGATCGTGTAAGACTAAGGAGCATGTGTTTCGTATGTGAAGTAAACCATAACAAGGAGGGTCATTAAACAGGTTATGAAACTAAAGTAAAAAGGGACTAGAGGCGTATTAAGTGATTGGAAAATGTTGGTCATTGTTTTGCTTGGTCTCGGTTTTGTCATGGGATTGAGAAGGGTGCATGTGTGTGCATATCCGAGTGTGTCAGATGAGTATGTATGTAATCGAAAGTGTAAATGTGAATGACACTATTAACGAGTATTAAAAACAAAGACCTAGGCATGTGTTTATGTAACGAGGATGAGGAATTGGTGAAATAGTGTATGTGCGTGTGTTGACCTAAATATATTGCATGGAGTCTTTTAGTTTTGTGTTTGACTCATGTTATGGTATGAGTATCACGTGGGTAAATCTTTGGGCTGTATTACATACATGTATGTAGTGAGGTGAAATAAACAAAGGTAGAATGGGTGAGTGTTTGGGAGTAATCGAATAAGGTGTGCATGCATGTGTGTGTCGAGAGTGTGTTAAATGTGTGCATGATGGTTGTATTGAATTTGAAGGTTTGGCGTCCCGAGTTTGTTTTGGTAGTCCGAATTTGTTAAGAATGATAGAAATAATACTCATATATGTCTTCCTAATAATAAGTCCTAATACTCATTTAACACAGTTAACCTTAAACTTTGAATATTATTATGATTAGACCCCAAACTCTGCTAAAATGACATATTAAACCCTAAACTACGATGTTGGTCATTTTAAGCCTTTAAGTTTACCTAATTATCAATAGAAACCTTAAATTATCAAAGTTCCTAATTATAGAAAGTTACTAATTCTGGAAAGTTACTAAAAACGGAAAGCTACTAAAAATAGAAAGAAACCACAAATGTGTAATCTGATTAACTATAAGTATTAAGTATTAAGACGATTATTAATTCATGTAGATTCGCTGAAGAATGAGTAACTTCCTATCCTTGTGTTTCTGATATGGTTTCATTTGTGGTTTAAGGTACAGATATTCTTCCCTTTTCAGTAGGGACTTCTCATGACTTTCTTTCGATCCTTGACACTGCTAAGATTCCCTTCAGTTATGCCATTGCTATGTTCCCCATTTGATATGATTGATATGATCCATTTGATATGATTCGTTGATATGATCTATTTGATATGAGCTTTGCTATGATACCTCTGATTTGATTCTGATTTGCTATCTACTTTGATTATGATTATGTGATTGCGAGATTCTGTTATATTATGCTCTGGGAGCATTCTTTTCTGTCATGCTCTGGGAGCATTTTGTTATGGATAGTCTTGCTTTGTTTGTTCTGATATGTTCTGTTCTGATGCCCGGGTTTTTAGTCTACTCATGGAGGTACCATGGGCGTGTCATTGAGGCACCAATGGCATGACACTATCTGGAGCGGTGTGATTAGTCCCCGGCGTCCCCGTCTGTTTATGATATGATATGTGATCACTTGGCCACTTTGTATATGATTTGTTTGTGGGGGGGGGGGGGGGGGGGGGCGTATGGATGCATCCTAGGATATGTTTGATATGATATGATATGATTTGATTTTGTGACTGGCTGTACGTGCCTTGTACCCCTTTCACGTCTGGTACATTGGAGCTAGCTACTCTATGTACACCCTATGAATTGACGGATATGTGATTATGTGATTTGAGACCTATTCGAGTATCTCGTTAGGTCGGCTCGTGGCTTTCTTATGTTTTGTATGTCTATTCGAGTATCTCATTAGACAAGCCTTTGTTGATACGTGCTCTATGATTCTGATTATTATGTGATTATGCTTCCATTTGATATCATTATGATGCTTCATTCATTTGACTCATGATATTTGTTCAGTTGATCATTGATCTCTTATGCATTTGACAGATGACATTCACTTCAGCATGAGCTTATTATTTCTTTCGTTATACTTTTATTCATTCCATTTATCTGTTTTGTTATATATCTGTTCACTGGGCTTTAAGCTCAGCCGCATTTCTTTTCTCCGCGGCAGGTTTTAGGTTGGAAGCTGGGTTTTGGGTAAAGAGAGCATAGGAGCGTTAGTGGACTACCCGATGTTTAGAAGCCCATTTACATCTGGATTAGACTTGGTTTTGGATTCGATTAGATTTTTTGGTTAGCTTTGTATCCTCATTTTTATATAGAGTTTAGTATTTCTTTTGTAACCTTTAGAATATCCTTTGTAACTTTATGCTTATAAGTCTTCCGCTTGCGTTGTATGTTCTGATTTGGCACCATAATGTGACATTGTGACCCTTGTTGGGTTGGGGTGTTACACCTTTCGTGTTGATTCTAAACAAATATGATTTGTTTGAAGAAAAACTTAAGAAAACACCTCTAAGTGCGTGTGAGTGGTTCACTGACTTCAGCCCGGTTCGACCCTACACCAACAACCAAAACCTAGCCCACCAAGCCTATTACTATGTGGCAATGAGATTTAAGGACCTTTATGCTTCTCTCACTGCCCGAAAGCTTTTTGTGTGGCAAGCCCATGCTAGAGACAGAGTGACGGTTGATGAAGCTTTTAAGTACATAAGAGAGATTGTGAAATGGGATGATGAGAAGGAAGAGACCTATTACGGTGGGGCCGAGGACTCGTTTTATAGTACTACTCATGTGAGCTCGCCACCCTTTGTTAGGCAAGAATGAAGTAAGTTGAACTATCTTTGACTTGTGTTTATCTTTGTAGATAAAGATGGTTGAAATTGTTGGTGAATAAGTTATCTTTTTATTCGGATTTTAAAAGTTAGTCAATGTGTATGCACTTATAGGTTGAGTTGACATGAGAAGGGTTAAGATCCGATTTTTAAATGTAACGAAGTCCATAACGTTTTTGTATGTTCATTGATGCAATATGACAATGGTTCTTGTATGCTGCCCGAGTAAATTGAAGCCGTTATTATATCATAGAAGTTTGTTTGTCCGAGGCTTGTGTAAATGCCGCGGCTGTGTGTATATATTCTTTTTGACCATCTTCAAAATTTTCTAGGTTTTGAGTGTCTTAGCTGCTGTAAAAGCAATGTACTTTTACATATACATCTTGACTATTTTTCTCATGCATTAGTATTTAAACCGAGCTTCATGCAACATTATTCTAACCTGCAGTACCTTTTGGTGCAATACATCATTGCTAGACGAATGTGCTTCCTGGAACATAGCATTCATCGACAAACCCATATTAGGCCTTGCCGAAGAGGCTAATGGTAGAAACAATTGTGCCACGTTGAGTAGCCTCGAACTCTTAACCTGTCATTAAATTCTTTCCTTGATCCGAGACATTACTAATCCTTGATCGTCTTGCAAATCTTGAACCCGAAACAAAATTAACCTAAACTTACGGAAACATTTCACACGGTTTTAACTCGTTAGAGGTAAAACATACTCCAAGTTGATCCATTCAAAATAAATTTATGGTAATTGGCATCTGCAAAGTTTTACAAACAAAACGAGAACAACGGTTAACATACACCATTTAACTTGCAAATGCTAGGTTTCGTAAGTCATAAAAATCGATGCAAAACCAATTATTATTAGACACATTCATTTAATAACTGACTCCATTTCTAGTGATTAGTGAATAAAGATCTCGTTAATTTAGAGGCATAAACAAGTCCATTTTAATATGAAGGTTACATTAAAAAAAAAAAAAAAAAAAAAAAAAAAAAAAAAAAAAAAAAAAACATTTCGTTAATTCCGTTGAGTGATATGCTTCCCTTGACTGTCAGTGTCAATGTTGATATATTTTTGCAAAATAACTAATTAAATTCGTGGTTGTCCAGGTTTTTATGTTTAAATTATTGCCTATTTTTAACAAGGTACCCAATTTCGTCTCATTGTTTATTAGTAATGGGTCAAAATGGGTCAAATGGGTGATTTATGTTAATAGTACCCTTAATTGGTCTCATTGTTTATCTACAGTCTCGTCTAAGTTATTGTAGGATATACATGATGTACTCGAATTTGCTCGGTCTATATCGATATATGGTTGAAATACTAAATACGTTTCAATCTCAGTTTTGTTGTCGAGTATCAGCTTTTCATGTGATAATTTTGAATTAATATAGCAGATTAAAATGTATGTGTATATATAGGCTATAGTGACACATGTATGTGTCAGAAATAGTCTCAACCAATCCTGACACTATTAAGTGTCAGAAAACTGTGTCACGGTATACTTTTACCGTCTGGACTTTTAATGACACTTTTTGTGAGTGAAGGTGAAGAATAAAATTATTTAGTGACACTTTTTTGGACATTTTCTGACACTTTTTGTGTGTCACTATTTGACTTTTTTCTTGTAGTGGTAATATTGTACTATTTCAGTGGCCATTAGCCCTTACGAGACCAGCTAATTTTGTTTCGCGGAATGTTTTTGATTAAATTGGAATCTGTCTATCGAATTGGAATGTGAATGAATGGAATATTAAGGAATTGAAATGTGAAAGATTTGAAATCTGAAAGAATTAGGATTTTCAAAAACTAACGCGTGTTTGTTTGAATGAAAATGACATGAGAAAAAATAAAGTACATTAAAATATTTAAATTTTATATTAAACTAAAATTGATAATAATAATAATAATAATAATAATAATAATAATAATAATAATAATAATAATAATAAAGCGTATTCGACGATTTTTTATGACTCAAGACATTGGAGCACGTGCTGCTCCGCATATTTTTAATAGGATTAGCTTTGCTATAGCTAGAGGTGTGGGGGTCCAGTTAGTTTCTCGGCTCCCCACTAATTTCTTGTAAATCCTATTTGATTTTAATAAAGTGATGTTATAATAAAAAAATAAAAAAAAAATTAATAATAATAATAATAATAATAATAATAATAATAATAATAATAATAATAATAATAATAATAATAATAATAATAATTGATTTTTTATGATAAAAATAATGAATTCCATAGAATTGTAAACATTCCTCCCATTTTGTTATAGAATGTTGAATTCCGCAAAATTGAGATTTTAAAGGATTTCCATTCCATTTCATTTGCAACCAAACACATTAAGGAATGGAATTCAGATTCTGAATTTTTTGAATCTGCCAAACAAACACGTTATGGAATGGAATTCGATTCCAATTCCATCAGAATCCTAAAGATTTCGTGAACCAAACGGGGATGTCTATAATTGTTAGAGTCGAGTTATTCTACAAACCAAACATTCCTCACATACAAAGGGACTCATCCCCACCATCCATCTAAAAAGGAAATCAATGGTTGAGATTAAAAGTATTTTATTATTTCACCTATTTTTTATAATTTAAATATCTCTTAAACCGTTAATCGTTAAGCGAAAATAATTACACCATCGCGACGGGCATTTAATTATATTTTTATAGACGGGCACTTTGATATACTTTCGGAAAAAAAAAATCGTTTTTTTCACTTTTTTTTTCCTGGCCGAAAAAAAAATCATATATGATATTACATATCATATATGATATTACATATCATATATGATATGTAATATCATATATGATATGATATGTAATATCATATATGATTTTTTCGGCCACGAAAAAAAAAAACGTGAAAAAAACGAAAAAAAAATTGTCAAAAATATATTAATTAGTCTATCTATAGAAAGATAATTAAATGCTCGTCGTAACGGTATATTTTTTTTTCGCTTAACGATTAACGGTTTGAAAAATATTAACATTTGAAAAAAAATGATGAAAGTGGGTTTTTTAAATTTTTGGGATTAATCTCATCCATTAGATCAAATAAAGATGGAAGGAAGATGGAGGGTGGAGATTAGTCTCTTGGTATGTAAAAAAAGTTTGATCCTCAAATGATCTTTACTCTAATTGTTATCATTAATTTGTAAACATTTTTGTTCTATAAACCTAATTCCATTATGTTGAAAACCCCTTACAACTTTATAAGCATCCCACATAACACAAACATTAAATTATGAAAAAATTCAAAATCTTAAACCTATTCATGCCACATAAATTTTTAAAATGGATACTCACTATGATTTACAAGTTTTTAAACCTTTTTATTTTTTTATAAACTTTTTGGTAAACCAACCATAGTGGAGTAAAACTTTATCTTCAAATCTTTTTCTCTAGTCGTAACTCGTAACATAAAAAGTTTAAAATTAAAAAGTTTTAAAGTCAAACACTCCGTTCTTGTATTTTCTCCACATGTCAGATTTACTAATAAAAATCATCGTGGAAAACTAAAATATTAATAACGTTTAAAAGATCATTTTTCTTCTTGTTATGCCTTGATAGATTCCTGCGGCACACCTCGTTAAAAAAGAAACATGTACATGAATGAGAAGTTGCAAGATATTAAGCTCATGATCTAAAGCAATACGAATGTATACTCCACCGTTCTACTTATTTTGAAGCAGAAGCAATGATGGTTATTTTATTAAACAGTAACATGGGTAAGGTTAGGTGAGAAATAAAAAAATGTTGTGTATCACATATATTTGGGTTAAATTAACACGCACCAGTTTTGTTAAATTTTTAGAGCACAAGGTGCAGTCGAAGAGGAAGGTTTCGCCGTCCGACTTGGAGCCGTCAACGGCGAGCCGTTCCTCTTCACTACACCAAGAGCGGTTCGCCGTTCCTCCCTATTGCCAAACTCCCCGTTGTGACGACGAGATCAAGCGTCTGACATACATGTACTTTTGTTTCTTTTTTCTTTTTTTTTTTTTCTTTTTTTTTTTTTTTTTTTTGACTTTGAATATTGAGGTTTGTAAAATGTATATGTATATGTATGTTTTTATTTGTAAAATGTATATGTATATGTATGTTTTAAGAATGTATATGATGGGAGGTTGTGGTGGTTTACAAGTTGTATTGGGGAAGGAGGAAAAAGAGGATTAGGGTGTGTTTGACCTGTTGTTGTGGTCAAGAGGATAAAAACGTGGGTTTTATTACTACGTATTTGTGTTTGGGTTTGGGCTTGAGTTAAAATAGGTGGTGTAGGAGTTGGGCTGTGGATGATGATGGGCTAGGATTAATGGATTGGGTTGGGTTTATGTATTTAGGATTAGATAATATTAGGAGTTTAGTAAAACTGATATATATTTTTTGTAAAATCGTTTTTTTTTTTTTTTTTTTTTTTTTAGTAAAGATAATAATAATAATAATAATAATAATAATAATAATAATAATAATAATAATAATAATAAAGGTTTTAATAAAATAAAAAGGTTTCGACAAAAAAAATGATTTTGTAATTTTATTTTTGAAAATGTTTTAATGAAATGAACAAAAAAATAAATGTGTAAAAGGTGAGGCCCTAATGAGGAAGTTGAGGTTTGTTGTTTAGTGAGGGGTGATTTGTTATGGTTAGTTGAAGTTGAGGTGTTTGGTGATGTAGCAGGGGTGGGGCCCGAATGAAGAGGCTTAGCCTCTTCACTACACCTAGAGCTCTTACTATGGTACTTGTAAAACTTATCCTCTCAGAATGCAAGTACTTTTTAATTTTAATATACAGTTGATACAGTTTTACACTTTTACTATTGTGTGTAATTAATCGTAAAATCAAAAACTTGATGCAATAAGACATTTATTTTGGGACAAGATAGAATACAACAGTAAGCTTATTTTGGCTTATTGTGCGACAGAGGGAGTGATAATATGGTATTAAGTGATTTAGTATATTCCCCATACATGGATCATAGAAAATTGTTATAATCAATAAATGATCCCCAGAACACACAAACTCAAGATTATGCCTTAAAAGAAAGTTCCAAGTTACTCCTTTGTGATTTAGATAGTAGGTCATGAAAACAGCTTGGTTGCAAAGGAAATTTTGAACCGAGGACCTTCTTGCATCAGCGTTTCCATATATTTTTTATCAATGAATTCTGTGAATCAAAATACAAAGAAACAGGATGTTAAACACAACGGTAAGATAAAAGTGAATATCTGGCTATACATAATAATAGTGTAAAATAATCATAAAGGGTAAGGAAAGAAATTGGGTACCTCTTTGAAGCCTTCAACCAGAACTCGAGCCATTATCAAGCCATTGATACGATTTAATACCCATGATGTTACGTAACTTTAAGCAAGTGCAGGTACCATGTTCAGGATCTTCAAAATGAATGTGTAGATGAATGCATCCTCTTGAAGCTTCTCAAATCTGAAGTTAATAGAACAAAAGCATAAATTACGACAATTTAGTGAAAGATGGGACTCTTCTTAAATAATTGGGTAGCAGTTCAAATACTGACACGATACAATTTATAAACCATGGAGGTGGCAAGATGGGCGGAACAGGTGAAAATGAGTTTGTGTTCAAACAAGTCACTATTTATATGGGCTCATTCATCAAAGGCCAGTCCGAGTCAGATAGACCTAGAAACATTTTTTTGTCCATTGTAAAATTTTTGGACCAATAAAAGCAGCAACTAAACCTACAAAAAGGCTGCACACAACCTGAGCCAAGCTCAGGCACGACTAGGCTACCTAGTCGTAAGCTCGAACATAATATTAATGCTCAATAAGCTTGTATGATGCAAGCTCGAGCTCGGAAATTTAGATAAGAAACCTTGCCCAATAAAGCAAGCTCGATACACCTCGATAAAGCATGAATTGTTAGCAATTCCAACAAAAATATGTAACTTAAACACATAATAGTACTTACAAAAAGGAATCAAAAAGCTCTGTATGAATTCGGGTTTTTCTTATGAGCTGGTATTTGACTCATCATAATGGAAATAACACTTCCTTTAGCTGAGATTTGAAACTATGTACAGTTTCTCGAGTGTTGATACCTGATTCTTAAACACAACCAACTAGGGTATGCAGCATGGTAGTATTTTAGTTCTAAAATCCTCAGGAAACCTAGTATTAAAAGAAAATATTTTTACCACACTCGTTTCAATTTGTACTAAAAACAATAGCTGATTTGGATTGTGTTTTGTCACTAATGCTACAATCTCTAGGTTTCTAGGACATTCCATTCTATATTTACATTCTATTGATTACCACGGCAGGGTATAACTTTCAACTAAATTGTGTCTGCACTTGGTTTTTATAGATAAACAATCGCAGAAATAGATTAATTATCTTATAGTTCAGTGTCTCGGCTTGTCCAATCCAGTGTCATTTCAATTCCTTAAAGTCATACGTAACATACAGAAAACTCATGGTTGATGGTCTGATCAAGAAATCAATAAGAATGCCATTAACCATAATAAGCTCATAACATTACTACTGTCAAAACATAATAAAGCATTACCTTCCTGACTTTGAGAAGTGACCTGCTGCCATTTCACATTTGAACAGCAACAAATTGTCATCTGTTTTCAACTCTCTCAACTTGGCAACAAACTTAGCAGGTTCAGAATAAAGCACACGTGGATCTGTAGAAACAAATCACAGCTTCAATCAAATGATGACAGATATATGCTGCATAAATGCATTATTCACTTTTAAATTGGGTAATATGGCATTTTGAAGTTTTATATTGGGTAAACATGGAATTCTCCCTAAAATAAAAGCATAAAGACCACATCTCCATCAATTGCTTTTCATCAGAGTGCTTGTTACTTGCTGTTTTTACCTTCATATCGTAATGTCATATTCTCTCACATACAACAATAAAGAATTTCATCGAATAGTGTGAGTGTTTAAGAAGATCAAAATGGAACAAATAGCAAATATAAGAGGTCTTCAATATGCCATTCAGGCCAACTTCTTGCCAAGACAGTATATACCTATTTCTTTTCAGGCATTGTTACTTATAAGAGAAAAGAATACGTATAGCGTGCCAGTGATCTAAATCTATTAAACTAAAGATAACATATAAACATGCATTAATATGTAGAACTGAAATGTAGCAGCTTCAAAGTCTAGAAACCCAGCATACCATTTAATCCAGCGGTAACAAGTATGGCAGGATATTTCTGAGCCTTTACCTGTGTGAACAATAAAACCATTAGTAAGTAAATCTAACATTTCATAATCGATAATATGGTTATCATCATAGACTTTCAAATTTTAAACTCACATTATCAACCGGTGAGTATGATTTCATGTAGAAGTAATACTCTTCTTTACGAGGATCACCCCATTCCTGCAATAAAAGAAGTTTAGCTGAGCTACAAAATATCGTCTTTGAAGAAATATATAAAACCACTATCTTCACATGGTTGGTTGTGATTAACAGAGATAAAGTTTTGGTGATTATATACGTTTTAGCATCACTCAACGGGTAAGATCTTCCAAATGAAAGGCTCATAGTCAGCCAACAGGTAAATGTTAAGAGGTAGAAGGTGGAAAACCAAATAATTGAGATTGTATTTGAATATTATCAGTCAAACGGGTAAAATATAAAGTTTTAGCTAAAATGCAATGGCTCAAATGGGTCAAACAGGTCGAAGTGTTGTAATCATACTTGTTATGTTAACTATACACATAATAATATGGTTGCACTTCTATTCAATATATTAGTTATTTAAAATAGTTTTTCCAAATGTCCATATGGGTCCGAAATTCTTTTATGTAAAAAAAATATACAAGTATTTTAGAATATAGTTGTTAGCAAGTTCAATGCATTATTTGTTCAGGAAAAAGAAAAAACAAAACCCCTAAAAATTGCTGGTATGCGGCCCAATCCGTTTGACTCGCACATAAAAGTACCCGTTTTAACTTGTCATTCAACTCGACATTTTGCCACTTCTAGTAAAAAGCATGATACGATTTAGTGTTGTACTTTCAAAAAAGGGAGCATGAAATACCTCCCATTCTGCTGTTGTTAGAGGAATTGTTGGATCAAGCATTGTAGTCACAACATCTACAAATGGTACTCTAGTTACAGCTGCCTTAAATAAATCAGGCCTCATGTTTAGAACAGCACCGATAAGTAACCCTCCTGCACTTCCTCCATTGATGCACAGTTTATCTTTTGTACAATATTTCTTCTCTATCAGATACTCAGCACAGTCAATAAAATCTGTGAAAGTATTCTTTTTTTGGAGATATTTCCCATTTTCATACCACTTCCTTCCCATTTCTCCACCACCACGAATGTGGGCAATTGCAAATGTAAATCCACGATCTAACAAAGACAACCTCGATGATTTGAACCTAGGATCCACACATGCCTGCGGAACAGATATAAGTTGCATCACTCACGAGTAAACATTCAAGCATGCATATCTGATAGCTATTAGAGTCTTGCAGACAATAATTTAAAAGATCATATATTAACTTATTAACAGTCCTGAAGTTAAATACTGTCCGGTGTTATCATGCATAGCATCACATTCAAAAATTGGTTTGGCATTTATGAGCCTCTTATTGTAACTCTTATTTAAAATTTCAGCCGGCATGGAAGTCCTAATAAAATCATGCACCCCACCACTATTTCTGGGCACGAAACAAGAAGAGGTCCAAAACAACAGAAGCATGTAAGTTTAATATTTGCATTTAACACGAGAGAAATGATAAAGATAGAATTGAAATAAGGAATTCATCGGCAAATAAGAAGCATGTTTACTCGAGAAATAATAATTAGTTAATATTTTTTAATGAAAAAAAAATAGCATAGCACATAGAGATAGATTAATACATCCATGTGTGCAAATGAAAAAAAATAATACGTAGTAATAATAATAAAATAATATAGGTGAAATCCAGCACGTGTATTACCTCATATGATCCATAGCCATACAGCAACATTGGATCAGATCCATCAAGCTTGACCAGATCCTTTCGATAGACAATTGATATTGGAACTTGAGTGCCATCTTGAGCGATAGCCCACTCCCTTTTGGTTACATAATTTGAGGCATCAAAACCACCGAGTACCTGATTCCATCAAGAGGTGGTCTGTTAGACATAATAATTTAGATATTTATGCCTAAACGGAAAAGAATAATGAGAATCATAAAGCATTTACAAATGTTATTAGTACTCACACACGAGGCAACTAGTAACCTTGTAATATAATTCGATCAACTAAAATTGTCTATTTTCATTATTGCATTTGTTATTCATTTGGTTGTATTATATGCAGCCTACTGTTCGCAATGGATCACATCATCGACCGCCGGGTTCCGACACGTCATCTGATGATGATGATGATGATGGACAGCAACAACAACAACAATAGGAGGAGGAAGATGATGACTGAAGAAGCGGAGTTTGTTTCTTCATCTATCTTTGTAATAAGACATATGTTGTATCAGTAAAAATGAAATGAATGGCTTGCATTCAGGGGCGGAGCCAGGATTTGTAGTTAAGGGGGGCTGAAGTTCATTATATAAACCGGAAATATAGAAGTTTAAAAATGGTTTCCAACTTTAGTTTATACAAATAAACCATCACAAAAATTTATGAATGCATTACTAAACCTATTTTTTTCTAACATATTTAGTGGATAAAAAGTATAGTAAACTCAAAATAAGGTCATTTTCTTTTATCTATTTTGATGCTTTTGAGTATATAACTAGATGAGAGCAACAAAGCCGAAACTTTTTAAGATTTCTTGATTTAGGTTTCGGGTGTTCAAAAAATATATGTATTCGGATATCCGAAAACTTGATCATAATTTACTAAAATGTTTTTATGAAATGACAGTTTTGGAAGTCATATAAAAGTTTTCCAAAAATTATAGATATCTGGATATTCAGATACATAAAAGTGTAATCTGAAATTTCGAATATCCGAATTACAAAAAACTTAGATAAAATATAATGTTTAACAAAAAACCATCATCGAAAATTTCGGATATCCAAAATTTGTGATATAACTAGTTGTTGACAAGTCCATTAAATTTTTTAGATTAACAACAAAAAAATATTGTCAAAAATGTCTCATTTCATATTAACCACAAATAATCAACTTGGGCATAAACTTCACCGCCTTCTCTTCCATTTTCTCATAATCAATAAACCCAGTCCTCGAATTCAGCGTATACGGAAAACTCTCAAAACCACTGGCGGAATACCCATGTGAAAAATGCCCACCTGACGGCACGTCCAACCCCATGATCCTGTCTTTCGGGTTCAACAAAGCTTTATACGCTGCGAAATTGGCTGGACACCCGGAGTAAGGCTGCACATATTGGGTTAATCCCACTCTTACCCGCTTTCTACCCATTTAGAGGGTCAAACCCGAAGTCAAAGTCAGCCATATTAAAAAGTCAACTCTCAGAAATAACTACCATTTAGCAGTTACAAAGGAAGCGACACATCTGTTGATTCTAGCGAACCAACAAAACCATTCAAACGCACCTTTTCATTTATTATATATAGATTAGAATCTGTAATTTTTACACTTGATGACTTATTATTATTTCAATTAATTCAAAAGCAATTCTTTGAACGTATCGTGTATTTGGTATATTGTGACCACGTTAGACCAACAAAGATCCAACGTTGAGGCCAACAATTGGTATCAGAGCGGTTTGGATTCATCTAACCAAATCATCATATACCAAGGGTTTTTATTTTGCCCTGAATCGAGGAAGAACAAATTCCCAGAAATCGGTAAAAATAAAAATAAAAATGAAAATGAAAGCAAGAAACTATGGTTGAATAATATTAACTACCATGTAACTTACTGTTTCAATTTTCTTCAGAACTGAAACTCCTGTAGTCATATCATAATCATATGTAGAAGGGGGTGTCCTCAGAGAGCTATAATAAAACCGCAATATACTTGAAGAAAACTGTGACTCTGCGGGATCCACTGAATAAACGGGATCAACAAACTCAACAGCTTGGCCACCTTGGAGACTTTGTAACGGTTCATCAATAGCTGGAAGAGAGTAAAAAGTTACCCGAGGTAGACCCTTTTCACGCTCATATACCACAAGGTGGTCACTAAAAAGTATTATGTCCTGTATTTTTACACTGAAACAAAGACAAAAAGCACATACAAAGAAATGGATGAGAATATGAAAATTTTAAAATAACAATCTATTAACTAATGGTACATATAGAAAGCTAACTTTGAACAAATATATATCGCATACAAAATATATTTGCTGACTTATGACAGAAATCAATACTTAGACTCGAAAAACATGGACAGAATTGGTCGTGCTAAAAACATTGTTTGCCTCGGATTAAATCTTAAAAACTAGTACCACTTGGACAGTACTGGGATGTGCAAAACTAAATGGATCTATAGAGCGGATTTTGGCTTTACTTGTATCTTTTCTTTTTCTCCGTCAGTGTTTGATGTACCGACAATTTGGCTGTTCTTGTTTACAATGTCAAGTTAAAAATGTCGGATGACTGTTGCCCAAACTGTTGAGGATCACGATAGAGGATTAGATGGTCTGGTTAGGTATTCGTATGTTTGCACATTTAGGTCCATGAGCCTATCTTGTCTACTACATATATTTGGGGTTTTCCCCGGTAATTGTTATAGCGTATTTAGTCTGAATAAATTAGAAAGTACAGAAAAAAACAGAAGTTTTCATATAACAGATTAAGATGGTCCATGACACGATTTAAAAAAAAATAATAATAATAATAAAAAAAATAAAATACAATGTTGAGTTGAAAGACTCTTAGGCTACAACTCCCACTAAAATTTGGATGACTAATTTGCTAAGAATGACTAACAAACTCTGCATACTTGCAGAGTTATTTGCATTTGTAGAAAACCTCCAAAATAATTTCAAATTTTTTCTTGTACTTGCAATAGCTACTCTTTTGCACCATCGAGTATCTGAGCCATCCTTGGTACACCAATCTACTCTTTTAGAAGTGTTCCATCATTTGTGATGGATAAAGTGCATGATATGAAAAAATATAAAGTCAAGTAAAAGGAATAATCATATGTACCGAAGCAGAAAATTAGAGGTGAAACATAGGCTACGGATCATTTATCAACATGTTGAAAGTAGCTATACCGGATTGAGTTGACCTAGATGCTTATGCCCAACTTTTTATTATATATGATGTATAGTAAATATGGCTACAATAAGTATTATTACATATTTAGTCTAATTTTAGAATAAAGTGATTTACAAGGTTGCAGAGCATGAATAAAAAGTAAACTTTGGATGAATTTCAACCCAATTGAACCAGTTATTTGTTAACCTATCCGCAAAAATATAACGTGAGTCAGGCGGTAGAATTTCGGATGTAGCAAATATCAATAGTGCGCCCTTTATATGATATAAACATGAACGTTTAGAGTTACCTATCTCTGTGAGGAATTAGAGTCGTAATAGCATTCACATCGTCCAGTGGACACGCTAGTAGTTCTGAATTATAGGTCTCGTCACTCCTCCTTTTAATGAAAAAATGATTTCCACGGTGGCTGACCGATGTGTCAATGCCCTCTAACCGAGGTGTCAAAACGATAAGACCATTCTCAGGCTTGGAAATATCCAAATAGAAAATAGACCTTGTAGTTTTACTTTCTGATCCAACAAACAGATACTTTTTGCTTTCAGAAGTTTCAAGATCCCACAAAGAAAACATATCATCTTTTTCATGATAAAGACATGAATCAGCTGACTGATTTGTACCCAACTTATGAAACCAAACCTGTAAACACCAAATTATAAATGTTAGAAGAATGCAAGATTAGCAACATTTAAGCTAAAACTGAAACTGATGTCTCCCTTTGTAGTTTATAAGACTTCCATTTCATAAGGTGACAAGTCATTCAGAACATGCATTTTACATGTGTAGTGATTTACTTAAAACTACTTTATCAATAATAATATAGCACTTTGCGGCGAAAAACATTCAGCACTCAGTAGACAAAATGTGTTGCTTCTTTACTCGCTTATCGCCTACCAACATGCATATACACTCACAGTTTCACTGAGAACTGGAGATATAACATATACATATATACAATTATACAAATTGATATGTGAGGGGTGAAGTCAAGAAGATGGCAAAGTCAACAAACCACATTGATCCATAATGTCATATCGAAATCAAGACCACTTTTGTGTCATCTTCTCTTCTACATTACGACTATGGTTTTCTTTCTTTGGTATAGTGAAAATGTCTATTGGATGTGATTTATTCTATATGGCTAGGGCATTACCAAGCATTCCCCGAAGGCCATTCACCCTAGACATATGTATTTAGCGCAAAATAAGACAGGCCAGTCTCATGGCATTGCCAGAATGACAAATAGGAGTCCAGGTACAGAGCTAACAAGAGTCATGGTAAATAATAGTCAATTACATGCAAGATATTAAGGTGCCTGCCTTAGCATCCATGAGTTGGTAAGTCGAAAACAGCACATGACTCACATATATGTCTATTACTGATATGGATAAATATATGCAATTCGTAAAGTGTTAGAAATATAAGTTGATTGGATTTGATTCAGTTTCCTAGTTTAGGTTTATCTAGATTGTGTTTGGAAATCTTGTATTTTGTACAAAAAGGCATCAACAATTCAAGGGAAACACATGCATAATTTTTTTCAATAACTTTAATAGAAAGCAACGTACAAAAAAAAAATGATTACCTTATACGGCCTGAGAATTTCATCCATGGTGATGTATACTAAAGCCTCATCACCTACCCATTCAAAATTAACTGTTACACCAACCAAGGGTTCACCCACAGGTGAACGAGTCTCAGCATCCATGACGTGGATGGTATAGATCTCATTTCCTTTAGTATCTTGTGCATATGCTACCAACTTATGATTTGGACTGACCTAAATATGGATCAAAAGAAATGAGTTTTGGTCTCAAGGAAAAGATGAGCTGACGACATATACAACGAAAACTCAATCTTACTTTAAAAGCACCAATACTATAGTAGACATGGTCTTTAGCCTTTTCATTTTCATCCAAAAGCACATGCTCCCCTGTTGGCATTACATCGAGACCATTTTGTACAAGGCGCCGACAATGTTGCTTATACTCCTTCCCCTCCAAAGTGCGCTCGTAATAGTAGTAAGGCCCCTTGCGTAATGGTGCAGATATATCAGCCTCTTTAATTCGGCCTCTTATCTCGGCATATATTTCATCTTCAAAATCTTTGGTTCCTATAAGTATTTTTTTAAACTAGTCATATATATAATTTCGAAATACTTATATATGATAAATTCCAATCATGTAAAAAAAAATATATAGTTTTTTATATAATGGGTTTATTACCAGACATGATATAATCAGTGTAAGCATTCTCTTGTTTCAAATAGTGAAGCATATCAGGATCAGATCGAGAATCATCACGAAGCCAATAGTAATTATCAACTCTAACATCATCAAACATTTTCATTTCGTGTTTCACTTTCTTAGCAACTGGTGGTTTATTATCACTAACAGCAGCAGAAGAAGCCATCACTACTAGTGATTCTTGTTTTATGTCTTGTTGTGTTGGATATTAGTACAAGAGGTGATTGAGAGAAAAAAAGGGGTGGATATTATTGATTTGGAATAATATCATTTTCTTTTTAACTTTGGGGGTACGCAAACTCTACATATGTCACTATGCGATTATCTTGTTTTCTTCTACTTTTTTTTCCTTAGCTAAGGTCATGTGGGTCTTACGTTCTATATGAGTCTCTTAATGGGGAGAGATCATATTTATATGCCTTGGTTATATAGAGATATTAGTGGAAAAATGTGGGCTCCACATAAAAAAAAAAAAAAAATCATTACTAAATATTTGTGTGGACCCATCCTCTTAACTAAAGGAAAAAGAAACATCCCCTTAAAATGGACCAAGTGAATTCAAAATTTAAAGAGATATCACAAAAACTTTACAAAATGTTTTCTCTTTCATCACGAAAGAATTATCAGCTTTGCAAGGATTATGTTTATTTAGGGTGCGTTTGGTTTGTAAGTGGGATTGGATTTGGATTTGGATTTGGGAAAGGTTTGAAAGATTTGGGAAAGGTTTGAGAAAAAAATAGGAGAGAGAAAATATATTATTAGGAGAAATAAATTATTATTTTATAAATAATAGGAAAAAGAAAATATATAAATTTTTATTATTTTATAAATAATAGTACACTATTTGTGAGGAGAAAACAAAAAAGCATAACATGAAAATTTTGACTAACGAATTAAATTTGATACGTGGGCCCATGTCAGTGGTATTAAACGAGAAACCCACCTTTCTTATGTGGAATCACTTTTTTTAAATAATCTACTGTGATGAATCCATTAATTTGACTAATTTTGTACCAAACAAGTGAATCAACCACTGAATCCATTACTTTAAATCCACACCCCCACACCAAACAGGCCCTTAGTTGCTATGCTTAGTTTTGATTGAGGATACTCAACTGAATAAATGAAGTTCATTTAACTATCTTTTTTTAAATATAATTGTTTGAAGAAAAAGGTATAAAACACATGAGCGACTTTCAAACATATAGTTGATACTACACATAACTTATGTGGTTTTCTTTTGTCAATCGATGTTCGAGTCCTAAAAAAGTGTAACCAAGTATTAAAAAGCTTGTATATTTATTTTGAGAGTGTTGTGGGCTTTGGGTCTTTCCAAAGCATTATATCTTTTTGGTGATTGAGATTGTTTTGGGCTTTAGGCCTTTCGCTTTTGGTAGAACAAAACGCAAAGATCGGTGATATCTTAAATCCCGGAATTGATTTTGGTACATTCAAAAAATAATTTAGTTACTGGTGGGGCACTGTTAATTTTTACACAACACCAATAGATCAAGACGTCACAAACTACACTAATCTATCATAATTTCACCCAAAAATCTCACACAAAAAATAATATATAAATTAACATCTACACCAATAAAAAATGACGACTATTTGATCCTAGAATGAACAGCAGCAGAGACCAGGGTAGAACTGAAAGGCCTGCAACATTTTCTTCAACATGTGGAATGTATTTGTGATCCAAGTGCTAAACGAACATAGGCTGGCAGCTATTGTGGTCATGAGCACAAATGTTGTATTACATGCCTCAAGTCCTGAAAGAATAAATAATTAACGCTAATTATGATTCATTAAGATATGTAAGAAAGCAATATAACTTTCAAGTTCAATATAACTTTCTAGTGAGATAATAACTTTCAAGTTAAAAAGTAAAGAAAAAGAAAGCAATGTAACTTTCAAGTTCACTGATATGCAACATGTAGATGTTATTGTATTAAAGGATGAAAAGGAATTTTTTTTCAATCAATTTGCACCTAAATAAAACCAACTATGATCAGGAATATAATAAAAACCACTGCTAACTATATGTTTTACCTCATCTTTCTCACCTTCTTTTTTGTGGTGATGCTTTTGCGGTCATTCATTTCTGCACTTCAGTAATCAGCCTCTGCCTGGCAGATGCGCCTCTTTTCTTTGTTGTTGTTGTTGATGCCTTAGTTGCAGCTGGTTTCCTACCACCCTTCTTTTTTTTTGGTCAGGTTTAAAGTCACTCTGCTACAAATACTCATGAATTCTTTGAGATTCTAGCTTTGCAAGAATCGCATCTTCAGGTTCTTTCGTCACCCAACCCCTGCAAAAAGTCAAATCAACACTACTGAGTTCCATAATTTCACTCCAACGTTCTCTAAATTAGTAACTCACTTCCAGCCTAAATCCTAATGCAAAAGCTATATATCATATATGATCCATAGGTATCTTTTTTCTTTAAGCTTAAAGTAAGGGCATGAGTCTTTAACAACACGAACCAAAGCACATATTTTATATTGATCCCTTTTGACCCACTAACCAACCTGCCCATCTTACCACGTATATTAATTCAACATAAAAGGATAGTACTCTCGTAAACAAAGACCCTGGTTGGTGACATATTTTTAGTAGCTTTCCGCTTATAAGAAGAACGTAAGGTTTAAGGTTTATGTTCATGTATACGCAAGGGAAATCATAGTCGATAATGAATACACGATTTAGTCAACTTACCATACTCAGTTAAACCTCCTAAATCATTTTTAAAAATATACGATTTAATTACCGAAATGATTAATTTTGTTACCATGGTAGCATGCTACTTTTCTATTTTAATTATGGACATGATGTCCTCTGGGTCAAGCTGACCCGACATAATCTGCCATGTATTGAAGTATCAGTTTTGACACGCTTACGTGACCCGCCCAATTTTGTCGCTATCAAAGCTAACGTTTGTTATCACTTATCCAAATTCTTTAATTTAATTAAGTACTTAAACCTGCTACCAATTGATGCGAAAATGCAAGTCCGGAGCTTAATTGTTGGTGTGGATATCATGATCCCAGATGAAAAATAAGCAGTATCAAAAGAGAAAGCAATTAGCGCCTGCATAAGTTTCATGGAAGTTTTAGCATCCAGATTGTGAAACATGTTATTCCAAATAAGGAGTCCACTTTAGTGGCCAAAACAATCTAGAACTTGATGCCTCCCTTCCATTTTTTTATGAAACCTATTTTGACAGATTTATTATGCTATGTTATTTAACCTAGCTGTGTAGTTCACCCGCCCACGTTACCACTTTAAAGATACCTAGTTTGACAGAATTATCTTGCTATCTTATTTAACCAATACAAAGCGACTTTTACCTTATATAACTTATTATGACAGACTTATTTTGCTATGTTATTTAACCTATTTTGACACACTTATTCTACCTTAATCCCCCTCTAAACTGATGCATGAGCCATATATCCAATGTAATTGGGATATTGTTACCTTAATTAGAAAACTCAGTGTACGTACCGGAATGTCAATATCGATTCTCTTTCAGATTCCAGCCACAACAGCTCACGCCTTCTTACTTCCTGCACATATATGGGAGAATAAATGGACGAACACCGGGGCTGCAGGCCTGATGAAACTTAGAGTGAATTAGAACAATGCCAAAAATAGTTAAAATTTTCTTAAACTACTTAGGAGTGAGTCAAATTTTAGTTATGTCTTAACTCCTAAATAACTAATTTGGAAATGGCCAGAGGTTGTGAAAAATGTTTATAGGTAATAGTATATGATTGGTTTTTATGCAAAATGTACAACCCAACTTAACCGATTATTACATAAATGTAAAAACGCCACATGCTTACCGCTGGAATCTCTTAATCAATTAAATGCATTGGTGGAATCTCTTAGAGTTACTTAGCTTATTTATCAGGCTTATGGGCTTATTTTGATTTTGTAAAAGTCAACAAAGCCACTCTTTTATTGGCCTAAGCCAATAAGCTACTGCTAATAAAGTGATAAGCTTGAAAGAGTCAGCTTTCCAAATAAGCCTATAAACCTCATAAATAAGCTACAAGCATACACCCCCAATAATCAAATAGTCACTTCCGAAATCCCAATCCCAATTCTTAATGAACTCTTATATTCCAATATTTCCAATTTGAGTAAACATGGTCAAACGATACCTTAATCCAGTTTGCATTTATATGGCAATTTTTTTGTTTCTAAAAGATGTTAAATGATCCTGTAATGAAGCTTTATACATTCCAGATTTGGTGTTTTATTTTGGTTTCTAAAAGCTCATTAAAGCTTTAAAAGGAATGTTTAAAAAATGAAGCTTTAGAGGGTGGGCATGTTTCGGTTGATATAGCTTATGCCATTAATTAATAACTTATGCCATTAAAACCTCATTCACCTACATTGCTTCTACAAACCATATATACTTGTCACCATTATCTGTGCCATTGACATATGTCAGTAATATGCAGAGCCCATCATATCAAAACAAAAGCAGATCCTTTAAAAGAAATTAAAAAAAAAAAAAAAAAAAAAAAAAAAAAAAAAAAAGGTTCATGAACCGAGCCGCTGGGAAAAAAAATCGAAACCTGTTTTTCTAGAAAACCGGTTTTTGGAAAACCGATTTTTGGAAAACCGGTTTTTGGAAAACCGATTTTTGGAAAACCGATTTAGGGAAAACCGAACCTCCGGTTTAGAAACCGGTTTGCATTATTTGTTACCGGTTTAAATCGAACCGGTTCTGGGTGAAACCGATTTAAAACCGAACCTGTTTTTGGTTTGAACCGGACATTTTCTCTCCTAAAATCGGTTTCAAACCGAACCGAATTTACGAAAAATCAGTTTTTGACTATTTGACTAAAATCGAAACTGGTTTAAAAAAAACCGAAATGTGCACCTCTAAGAACATGCGGTGTGGGTTCAGTTGTGTTTCACCACTCCAACATGGTAGCTTCGCCACAGCTCGCCACCAAACCGGCCGAGCTTGTTGTCCTTCGCCACCAAGCAACTCGTTGAGTAGACAACGAGCACAAATTGACTGCAAATGTATATGTTTATGAGCCCAACTTAATTATAAACGACTATATTATTGTTTCACTTTTTTTATTTAAAAAATAAATAAATAACTAGTCGCACTTTTTTTGAACTCTGTAAATAACACACCAAAACACATTATTTTTCACATACTTCTAAACCAAAAAACACAATACTCTGTATATCTCAACATACACACACATACAAAAAAAATAATAATAATAATAAATACATAAATAAATAAATAAAAAAGTCTCAAAGTCCACATGAGGGAGGGTATTTTACGTCACTTCTCAGTTCTCACCTCAAACCCACAACAATACGGGAGTTCTTCAAACCCGTCTACCCCATCGTCACAAAACTCTAACTCTTCCTCGCAATCGATTCCTCCATATGGTATGCAAATGACACCCGAGGCAATTTACCAAAATCAACAATATGCGTTTCAAGGATACGCAAATTTCCAACATCACAACCATCACAGTTTCTTCAATCTCAACCACAACAACACTTTGAATCACAACCATCAGATTCACAATTCAAAGTACCACAACCCCGTGCACCAGCCAAATCTCGCGGAAAAAAAGGTTGCAAAAAAGTCAAGAAAAAGTCGTGGATTTGGATGCAGACGACGATGATGACATGGAAGAACTGACGCGTGTGAATACTCGTTGGTCAAAGGAAGAAGAAAAGTTGCTAGCGGAAATGTTTACTCTACAGAAATGTTACTCTGGAGAAATGTTTACGTAGATGATTTACTTTGTAATTTCATTTACTCTTTTGTAATCTTTCAGTAGTTATAATAAAATCTCAGTTTAGTTTTCATAAATTCTTGTTCTCTTATTCACTTTAAGTAGTTTTTAGTGTAATCAATAGTTTCAAAAGCTTTATTTATGTTTCATTTAGCTTCACAGAAGCTTGTTTTTAGCTTTCCTAAAGCAATTTTACTCTCATTTGTTCTCAAAGTTATAAAAATAAAAAAAATAGAAAAAAAAATGTTTTTAAATACTTAAATCAGCTTGCAACCAAGCTATTTTTAGTGTAATTAAGCTCATGTTAGCTTGTTAGCTTCTGTGAATCTATTGTGTAGCCTAAACACATCATTCACTCAAGCTTTATCTCTGGTCAACGAAAGTCAAAGGGTGATATAATAATGGAGATGGGGTTAATTCTGATAGCTCATTGGTGCCTGGAGTGTATTGAGCCTATCTAAAGATAGGTTGTGTTCAAGTAAAACCTCTGTTGAGCTGAGGTGGCAATTGTAAGAACCTATTTTCATTTTTAAGCTCTTAATTGCATTTTATAGACTGATTAGCTTAGTTCTGTGGTAATTGTTATTTTACTGTTGCAACACCCCCAAATTTCATACAGCGGAAGACTTACAAACATTCGAGGTGTTACGGGGATTGGTATACACAACACAAGTATAGCTAAATAGAAGAACAATTTTCATTACATAAAACATCACAAAATTTAGTTTAAATGTTTACAATTAGTACAAATATAAAAGATAATGCCCAAAAGAATTTGAAAAGCTTGGTCCCAATTATAATATCAGAGTTTTTGTCGATCCATCACCCATGCCAATTCACCAAGCCTCCAACAGCTATCATCTATAAGCATCATCGTATTCGCCTGAGAAAACATGCTAAAAAGTCAGCTACGCTGGTGAGTTCATAGGTTTAAATCTTAAAATAGTGATGGACCTGAAAGGATAAGCGCTATGTGTGACTAGAGGCAGGCATAGATAAGCATTCCAACATCATAACAATTCCCAACGATAAATTTCTTATCTACAAAAGATAAGTGGTCATACTTAGTGGATTGGTATGTGTTAATTCACATCCCATTTTATGGCCAAATACCGACCCAAATTGACTAATTGAGCTAATAAATGCCAAAGAAATGTATGTTTTATGTTTGTGATTATGCAGGCACGGATTTGTCACTAAAAGACGAAAAACCAAGCAAATACCAGAAAAACGGGCACGAGAGTGGAAGACGGTCAAAAAGTCAAAGCTGGGATCTAAAAGTCAACATCAGTCCTTCATTTATTCAAGATTTGCAAGATTAGTCCTTGGAAGTTATTTTGAGAAAATAACAAAATCAGCCTTGAAGTTTCAGCTAATTACACAATTAGTCCTTGGATCATTTAAGCTAAAAATGTTATAAGCTTAGTCCATTTTTATTACCAAGTCCAAATAATATCCAAGAGCCCACATGTTATAAATCTTAAGCCCAAGCCCAACTATGGTCAAAATCTATTATCCAGGGTCAAAGGTCAAATAATTTGGTCAATGGTATAACAAATAAACAAACGCACCTTTTTTCCCATTCTTCCCCAAATACCAGAATCCCCAAAATAACCATGAACCCTAGATTCACTACATGGCTCAATTGGTTCACACCACCTTAACTGATTAATCATTTACTAATCATTAGGCTTCTAGAAGCCCACCTCACGTGTCTATGCACATGTCAGAGAGTAATATTGAGCAAAGAAGGACACTTGGCAGAATGATATTGGACAAGTCGCATCACACATTCTCCTTGGATTCTGCTGACAAGACAGAGAATATAGCACAAGAGAAGGGGACAGATGGAGGCGTATGATTGGACAAGCCATGTATCAATTAATCATCCAAGGGCTGTTATGAGATCAAAGAAACACAATAATGATCAGAGGGCTGTGAATGATTAGAAGAAACACAATGAGTTGTGGATTGCCAGCTTGGCATTTGAAGACCCAACCTCTCACCCTTGGTTATAAATAGACTCTTATTTTCTCATTTCTGAGTGTAGTTAGTTCTTAGTGTAATGTTACTCTGCTAGTTTGTAGTTTCAATTTCGTAATATTGTAATCATTTTAGTTTTAATAAAATTCACATTTCCTTTATTTCAGTTTGTTATTTTTTCATACTATTAGTTTTTAGATTTTATACACTGTTTCTATAGTTTAAAATGCTTATTCAGTGTCTTAAAAGCTTATTAACCTTACTAGTTTACCTTTACTTTTGAGTTTATTTTGAAAAAGAAATAATAAAAAAATAAAAAAAATAATATAAAAATTCAAAAAAATAATAAAAAAATGTTTTCCTTTACTTAGTTAAGCTTGCAGTCAAGTTTGTTTACCTATTGTACAATCCAAATAAGCTTTCTAGCTTAAGTTGGATTTGATTACAGTCAATTCTCATAAACTACCAAATTCAGTCAAACAAAGTCCATTGTAGCTTGAAGTTAATGAACAATTGGGAGATTTGATAGATCAAGTGAGTCAGGGAAGCACTTGGCCTGTCTAAAGACAGGCAAGCACAGTGAATCATCTCTGTTCAAGCTGAGATGAAGGATTTGTAAGTCTGATTAATGAATTCAAGCTTCTGAGTTTGCCTAAGAGTTTATGATCTTGCATTGTGATTGAATTGCTTAGTATTGTTCCATTGCACTTATTTGATTTTATTCAGTTAGATTAGTTGTATTCTGAGTTTGTGTAGATCTTAGTTTAGCTTAGATTTGTAGTGAATACTGTTTCATTGATTATATTTGCTGATACAGTAGTTGTTATAGTAGAGTTAGATTTTGTTTGATTACTTGATTGCATATGTCTGATGATTCTGAGTTAGCATAGCTGATTTGAGTATCTGTTTGTGGATCTGTATTGTCTCATAACTGTTGGATCTTAGTGTTGATTATTGTTAGTTTGCTGTTTCATTAGTGATATAGGACAGTTCTTGGTTGTTGTAGTGGTAATTAGTGGTTAATTTCAGATAGGTGTAGTGTAATCAATAGTTAAGGGAGTGTTTGGATTTAACTAGTTTGCTGAGATTTATGTTGTTTCAGAAGGTTGAATATGTGTAGATACTTCACTTAGGTTGCATAAAAGGTTATACAAGCATAAAATCAGTAGATTACTGTGCAAAAAGTCAAGATAAGCTTTCAATCAAATTTTAGTATTGAAAACGGTAAACTAATCATCAGGATTTTGAGCATTGTTAGATTTAGTGTAAGTTTAAGTGAATCAAGTGTTTTAACATCTTAATATTGCAAGTACGATCAGGTTTAATCAATTGATTTTAGGTTTAGTCAAGCTTTTAGTGTACATCATAAGGTCAACTGTTCCATTGTTTTGAATTTCATTAGATGCTGATCTAGGCTAAACTCAGGGTAGTTAATAGTAGTTCATGGTTAATTGATTGGTAGTTTTGAATATTCAGTAGTGTAGTTGAGTAATTGCCCCACTAATATTCTAGTTTTGAGCTTTTTAGATTGCTTATTTTAGGCCTGCAATAAGTAGTTCTAGACTTGATTTCTGAATTGAGCAATAGGCCTGCTGTTATGTTCTGAGCTTATAATTGTGTAATATTGATTGTTTCTGAGTACTTAGAGGTTGATTAAGTGTAGTGCATTTTATTATAGCTTCTGGATCAACCTGTTTCATAACTGCTTAATACTTTTGCTGATTTTATTGCTTATTGAGCTTAATTGTGGCATTCTTGAGATTTCTGTGTTAAGACTGATCATATTTTAGCATTTCTGAGTCAAATTAAGCCTATAATTTCTGTGTTGAAAGTTTCAATAAGATTTGACACAAGTGCTTAATAATAAGCACTTGTGTTAAGCTGAATTTACCTAAATAACCACTTAAACTGTTTAGTTTCTTTTCAAAAAATTTCTTCAAGTTCTTTTTAATATTTTTGATTTTCTGGAATTTTTCCAGATTTTTCTAAATAGATTTAGTGTTTTTCTTAATTTCTTTTTTATTTTAATCAATTTTAAATAGAATTTAAATACAAAAAATCCATAAAAATTCAGAAAAGGTTGTGAAAAATAAAAAAATATTTTTAGAAATTCTTTTATAATATTTTAGAATTTTTAGAATTAAATCTTCATTTTTCCACTTTATTTTTCTATTTTTCTTTATTTTTAATTCATTTAAAATTCTAAAAATCAATTTTTATTCATAGAAAATAAAAGAAAAGTCAAAAAAAAAAAATTCTTTTTCTGAAAATTCATCTTAATAGTTTAAGATTTTTAGAAAATATTTTCAAGTTTGTAGGATCATTTTTCAATAAACGTTACGTTTTAAATAACACGGTTGCATTTCCGTTTTTACATTTTAGATTTTGGTGCATTATTAGCTTGTACTCTTTACATATTTAATCTTTGTTTGTGATTACTTGAATATATTGATTGATACTTTCACTTTTTCACTTCTCAATTCACGGTTTCACGAATCAATATTCTTGATTCCATTCGCCTTCACTTGGATACGACTCGGGTGATCCGTATTTTACGCGGATTACTTCGATATACTATTATATAAATTGTGGAAAACTAGAAGGGGGGTTGAATAGTTTACCGATTAAAATCTTTTTAACTTGTTAAGTTAGCTTTGAAACTTTTCGTTTGATCAAAGATATATGCACAAACACAATATATAACATGAAAGTAAATGAAAGAAACGATCAAACCACAACACGAGTATTTATCGTGGTTCGGCTACAAGGACTCTTTTTCCTTGCCCTACGTCCACGCCCCGAGTATCCAACTCAAGAGTTTCTTTCACTAGTCAACAAGCTCCTTTCACCGGCGGAGAAAACCTTACACGTCGCTTATACTTTTACCGACACAAAGCTAAATGTCGAGTTCTTTTACAAGGGCACAACCACTCCCGTTATTTCTTTTACTAGGGTACAACAACTCCCAACACTCTTTGTATTTTGAGGACTAAAATACTAACCACTCACTACAGAATATACACAAACAAATGAAGTGTAAACAACACGATTTTACACAATACTAAGCTACCAAGTCTTGCAACGTTGTGTTGGAAACTTGTAACTTTTCACGACCTTGTGAGCTTCTTTGCTACAAAATGAAACTTCACATTTACAATGTTAAGAGGTTAGAAGAAAGGATGAGTGTGTGTGTAAAATATGATCTCAAGAGGTTGGCCAAAAATCAAGTTATGGCTTGGTATTTATAGCACATCATACTGCAGGCTTGGCGGATCAGGTGAAACCCTCAGATGGGTTCCGCCCGTGTACCCCCAGGGTTCCGTCAGTGCTGCAGTAGGTTTTTGCAATAACTCTTCAAACCAAACAAGGTCTTGTCTCATAACTCCTAGCAACCAAACAATGTCACATCTCATAATAACAAGTCAAATACAAAGCTTGCAAGCAACAACAAAGTTAGTCAAACACATTTCTTTCCATAAATGCATAATGACAAAACTTGCCATAAATGTGATGTGACAATTTCTAATTTAAGAAAAACTTGTGTTGTGTTTTATGAAATGTAAAATGTAGCAAAAGTCTAGTTTATGCAAGTCTTTAAAACTAAGATTATGTTTTACTTAGAAGCTAAAGTTTACATTTGTCATTAACAAAACTTAGCGAAGATCGTAAAATATAAATAACGTTTTTAGGCGATATTTGTATTAACAATCTCCCCCTTTTTGTTGATGACAAAACATAAACATTGTTTTTAAGTAACTCACAAAATCTTGGTTTTTAAGACTTAAAAAATTAATATTAAACTTGTTTTTCTTAAGTTATGAAAATCATATTAAGTTTTGAAAGTTTAATATATTTCTCCCACTTTTTGTCGAAACAAAAAGTATAGTGGCGAAGCGGAATAATACCAATGCTCCCCCTTGGTCGATACTCCCCCTCAATGGAGTGCCAAGATGGGAAACATGGATTTTGGACACTACAAAAAAAATTGTTAGTTGGTGATATATATAGTCAAGGATGTAGTTACCACACGCATTGCAACCACAACACAAACATGATCAACCAACAATGTACTAAAGTGAGTAGAAAAAAATTTCATTCCAAGTGAAATTTTGACTCTTAAAAGTCAAAAGACAAGAAATGAGAACTATTCTTCTACTTCTAAACAAAAAACTTTAAAAAAATAACCAAGAAAGAAAAATAAAATCCTACTTTCCTAAATTGGGGCAAACTCCAAGGATTGTCTAGGATTTGTTGGGGTGGGAAAGAGCATCAAAACGTTCTATGACGTGTTGGAATGCAAAGCGGGTTTCATTTTGGAATTGGTTAAGCAATGTTTTGATGGTTTCACCCATTTGGTCACAATTTGAGCAAGCATGGGGATGAGTGGGTTGAAATGGGTTGGTTTTGGTTTCTTGGTTTGAGGGTTGGTTGGTTTTTGGTTCTTGGGTGGAGGATGGATTTGGTATTGAGTCAAGCAAGGTGGTTTGAAATTCCATTGCTTGATGAAGGTGGTTCTCAACCATGCTTTGGATTTCCTCATATGAGGGGAAGAAAGTCTCAAAGGTTTGGGCTTGAGAATGTGGTGGATTTGGGTGATCATTGTTTTCAAAGTTTGGTTCTCCATATAGAGGACCATGGATGTCATGGTAGATGGGGTGAAACAATAATGGTTTAGATGGATGGTACACTTGTTGTGGTGGTTGAATGTGGTTAAAAAGGTTATCTTGGTCAAGAATTGACCTTGGTGATTCATTTGCAAAAGGTGGTGGTTGTGTAGGTCTTGGTGGAAGATCATTAAGATCTTGGACAAATGGGTGTGGTGATGTGGGAGGAGACCCAAATAGTTCCATTGGCTCAATTTTGGGTAATGGTGATGGTGATGAGGTTTTGGATGGTTGAGTTGGAGCACTTGGTGGAGTTGGGTCAATAGGTGATTTAGTTGGTGGTGGAGTGAGCTCATTTGGTTCATTGGGTGATGGTGATGGAGATGCAAGGTTCAAAAAGTGTTCATTTTTGATGGGTGATGTGAATTCATCCGAGGATGAGGAGCTTAGGTTGATGGGTTGATTGGACCATAGTGGTTTAACACTAATCCGGGCGGTTTTCCGGATGGGTCTTGATGGTTGAGAGGTGTTTGTTGACTTAGTCATGGTGAAAAATGGTTTATAAGGTTTAGAAATTGTGTTGAGGAAGGTGTGATTTGATGGTGTTGAGGATGGCTTAATTTATAGTGTTGATGAATTATGGAAATGAGTGTTTGGATTTGATGTTAGTCCATATAAAAATTGAGGTTTCCAATGATTTGGAAAACTAATTGTGGGTTGTCATATCATGGAAGTCAATCCAATGAAAATGGTGAAGTGAGAAGACAAGTTTTGCACTAAATGCTTAGTGGTTTTGGTGGATTTGTGGTAGTATAAATCTCAGGGATTTCAAGGATCCCTTAAAAGGGTTCCTTCCTTTATGTTTGAGGGGTCCTTGAGGTTGTTATGGTTAAATTTGAATTTTGGCGGGAATTGGTTTTGGTTAAGTTTATGGAAGGAGGAGTATCCTATTATGCTAAACACATTGCAAATAATGGGTTTCTACCTAAAAGGATTGGATTTTGGTGTTTGGATGTTGAATTGGTGAAAATGAAAACAAAAATTCTGCATGTGGCTGACGGCACCCTCAGAAGACACAGGCGGAACCCATTTGAGGGTGCCGCCTGGTCCGTTGGGCCAATTCTGGAATTCCCAGAATTTACACTGGCGGAACCCAATATTGGGTACCGCCAGATCCGCCAGACCCAAAAAAGTTGGCAGTCCGCGTTTTTGACCCGCGAGACGATTTTCAAAATTTTCGAAAACTCCTAAAATCAAAGAGATAAGGCATTTCTGGTTGGGCAATGCAAAAAATAGACACGTAAACATCTATTTCATAGGACTTTGACCTTGAGGTCGAGAATTTCACTATACTTAGTGAAAATATCATAAACTTGAAAATTTGACAACTTGCCAAGAGTTGTCTTACCTGCATCAAAGTTAGATATTACATGTTCCAAATTGTATCAAACATTGTACTGACACACAAATTCATCACAAATATTGTTTAAACGACCAAATTTGTTCAAATAGCACCTAGTGCCAAACACTCCTACACACCCGCACTCATTGACGATCGATCTTGTTCTTGAGCTTTCCAAGGAACCTTCCAAGATTCTTAAACATCCCCTTTGTTTGCCTGAACTCCTCCGACTTATTAGGAATATCCGGAAGTTGAGAAAGGTATTCGAGAGGAGGGAGCCTAGAGTTTGGCAAATTGTCATCTTCACTCATTGAGGAAGACGAAGATGAGGTAGGAGGATGTGGACGTTTTCCTTGGGCTTTGTACACTCTCTTATCACTTAGTCGGACAAAGGTGTGTGGGATGAGAGAGTAGTTAAGGCGAAGACCGTTTGGAGTTGGTGGAATGGGTGAGATGAACCTAAAGAGACGGGTCAAGAGCATTCCATATGGCATAGCCGTTGTGCCATGCACGGGAATGTCGGCCATTCTCTTGGCCATGTAGTAGGCAAGGTTGAAAGGTTGCCTAACGGACAAGGAGTAGAGCATGTAGCAAAGGCAAAGGTTGATATGGTCACGGTTCCCTATTGTGCTAATGACATTGGCTCTAAGGACTTCCTCCCATTTCTTGAATTGGGGTTTGAGTTCGTTCATTTCCATTCCATATGGGTCCTTATCGACCTCATTCCCCGAACGGGTTCTCCTAGTGGTGGTGGTCCTAACAAAGAGGTGGTCACGGAGAACGTCTTTTGAGACAAGAGGTGTGTCATAAGGGTGGATACGGTCTTGAAGGTTGTCAAGAGTTGAGAGGGAGTGCAAGTCGAAATAGAGGCAAGTACCACGGTTTGGAACACCTAGGATTTGAGCAAACTCCTAACCCTAAAGTTGATAGACATATGACCATAATCATCCGTGGAGAGGACGCATGATGCATAGAACTCTAGAATGAACCTAGGACAAATAGGCTCGTCGATATTCAAAAGACACTCAAAGTTGATTGTGGCAAAATTGGCGTAAAGGTTTGTGCCTTCTAGGAAAGATGGGTCAATGGTTCTACCCTCATGGACATAGTGTTTTTCTAGGGCTTTAAGAACATTTACTTGATTTGCGGGAAGGCCTTTGGTTTTGTGGTGTTTTGGTAGGTACTTAATGGTGTCCTTATGGTCGTAGTGGGTTAGAGGAGGCATGATGATTCCTAGAACAACAAAATTTCACATTTTAGTTTACGTAAACCACTATAATAATGTGGAAGTTCTAGTGTGTGCCTATATGAAAACAATGTGGAGGTGCGGTTATCTTGACTCATTTTGATGCTTCAAAATCGTTTTATGCAAGTTTTGTTATAAAACAAAAGATAACCCAAACGCTCCTAGTTCAATGTAGCTTCGTTTGAATGTACCCGAAAATACATATTGGTTATGTATTCCCTTTCGCATTCAAGAGACATTATGCAAGTGATGTTTTAAACATAACGTTTTGATTTTGTATTCTCAATGTGAGACGAAAAAATATTTGTCCTACTTGTGAGAAATTTTTTGAAAGGATTTGACATGGGGTGTTTTAGTAAACATGTTTATACTAATTAAAGATGCAATTCCTAACTATGGGAAACATGATTAGTTTTATTAAACACCTAATCTAATGCATGAGTTTTTCAAGTTAGTGCATAACCCCAAGTTTTTGTTTTTGTGCAAGAAATAGAATTCCTAGACTCAGATCAGGATTGTAATCATGTTTAGAATACTTACAATGATGATGTAGTTGCAATGTAAAGGAATGGAAGACCAAGAATTCGTAGGTATGGATGGATGGTAAAGTGAATAGTAGCAGTTTGGAAGTGGTGGTATGAGATAATGGGTGTTTGGTTTAATATAAACAAAGAAAATGATTCTGCAGGTCGACGGACACGGCGGAACCCTGAGTAGGGTTCCGTCCGTTATGGCTGAGGGTTCCGCCGACCCTGCTGAGAAAAATGGTTTTGGATTTGTTTTGATTTTTGTGATTTTTGTCTAATGTCCAGAACTACAATGTAGGTTCCATGAGTCCTAAGCCTAGCCTAAGAAGATTAAAAGGTTCACGTTTAAGAGGTTTAGTGAGTATGTCGGCTATGTTGTCTTCGGAAGAAACTTTCTCAATTGAGATATTTCCTTTTTGAACGTTGTCACGAAGGAAATGATGACGGATTTCAATATGTTTGGTACGAGCATGTTGAACCGGGTTTTTGCTAAGATCAATGGCACCTTTGTTGTCACAAAGAATTGTGATGTCGTTGAGTTGAATTCCGTAGTCGACAAGAGCTTGCTTCATCCAAAGAGCTTGTTGACATGCCTTTCCGGCCGAAACGTACTCGGCTTCCGTTGTTGAGATAGCAAGAGCCGTTTACTTCTTAGAGCACCATGAGGTGAGACAATGTCCAACAAAAGTACAAATACCACTTGTGCTTTTTCTATCGACATAGTCACCGGCATGATCCGAGTCGGCATACACTATGGTGTCTATTCCCGTTCCTTTGGGATACCATAAACCTAAATGTGTAGTGCCCTTAATATACCTAAAAATCCTTTTAACGGCTTCGAGATGGGTAGTTTTAGGATCTTCTTGAAAACGAGCACATAGACAAACACTAAACATAATGTCGGGTCTACTAGCCGTTAGGTAAAGTAGACTACCAATCATACCTCTATATTTAGTACTATCTACGGATTCACTTTCTTCATTTTTGGTGAGTTTAGTTTCCGTGGACATGGGAGTTTTGATAGGTTTCGAATCTTCTAGTCCAAATTTCTTAAGCATGTCCTTAATATATTTAGATTGGTTAAAGAAGATACCATCTTCTAGTTGTTTGATTTGGAGTCCTAAGAAAAAGTTGAGTTCTCCCATCATACTCATTTCAAACTCGTCATGCATGATTTTTGAGAAATCCACACATAATTCTTGACAAGTTGATCCGAATATAATGTCATCAACATAGATTTGGACTATGATAATATGTGAGTCTTTCTTCTTAGTGAAGAGAGTATTATCAACTAAGCCCATGGTATACTTATGGTCAACTAGGAATGTTTTAAGTCGATCATACCATGCTTTTGGAGCTTGCTTAAGTCCGTAAAGAGCCTTTTTAAGTTTGTAAACATGATTTGGTTTTTCAAAATCGATGAAGCCCGGTGGTTGAGCAACATACACTTCTTCATTAATGACTCCGTTTAGAAATGCACTTTTGACATCCATTTGAAAGAGTTTAAAATTGTGTACACATGCATATGCAAGTAAGATTCTAATTGACTCGAGCCTAGCAACCGGAGCAAAAGTTTCATCGTAGTCAATGCCTTCTTGTTGGTTATATCCTTGTGCAACTAGCCTAGCTTTGTTTCTAGACACAATTCCATTTTCATCCATTTTATTTCGAAATACCCATTTTGTTCCAATTATAGTTTGACTCTTTGGTTGAGGAACTAATGTCCATACATCATTCCTAACAAATTGGTTTAACTCTTCTTGCATTGCAATTACCCAAGACTCATCTTTAATGGCTTCATTAATATTTTTAGGTTCAATGGTTGACACGAAACAAAAATAGTTGCTTTCATTTTGAACTTTTGACCTTAGTGTTCTTTCGTTAATGTTGCCAATGACACCATCTAATGGATGACTTTTAGATTCTTTGACATTGACAAGTTCTTTGTTAAATAGTTCATCTTCTTTGTCATCACTTAAAATTTCTTGATTTTCTATTGCTTGGTTTTCAACTAAGTCATCATCTACCAAAGGTGATGTCTTAGAGGGAGGTGGACTCTCGTCAAATGTTACGTTCGACAATTCCTCGACTCTTAAGGTTTCTTTGTTCAAAACAATGTATGCTTTACTATTTTGTGAATATCCAAGAAATACACCTTCATAAGACTTTGGGTCAAATTTGGTGAGATAATCCTTGGTGTTAAGAATGAAACATTTACTCCCAAACACTCTAAAGTATCCTAATGTAGGCTTTTTACCTTTATATAGTTCATAAGGGGTTTTATTTAAAAATGGTCTAATTAGGACTCGATTTAAAATGTACGTTGAAGTGTCGACGGCATTACACCAAAACTTTTGTGGAATGTTTTGTTCATTAAGCATTGTTCTACTCATCTCTTGCAATGTCCGGTTTTTACGTTCTACTACACCATTAGATTGAGGAGTACGTGGAGCCGAAAAGTTATGACTTATTCCATTATTATCACAAAAGTTTCCAAATTGAAATTCATTATCAAATTCACGACCGTGATCCGTTCTAATAGACACAATATTAGACCCTACTTGATTTTGAATTTTCTTACTTAGAATCTCAAATTTATCAAAAGCTTCATTTTTACTTTTCAAAAATTTTGTCCAAGTATATCTTGAGTAATCATCAACTATGACCAAAGTGTAGAAGTTGCCTCCATAACTTTGTATAGCGGATGGACCAAATAAATCCATATGCAAAAGTTCTAGACACCTAGATGTAGAAACCAAGTTTTTAGCCTTATGGCTATTATGGACTTGTTTACCGACTTTGCAAGCATCACAAAAGTGTTGGTCATATTTCAACTTAGGTAGGTTTCGAACTAAGTCTTTGGAGGAGAGGTTTTGTATTAGTCTCATGTTAGCGTGTCCTAAACGTCTATGCCATAAAGTTGAAGATTCATCTAATGAGGTAAGACAAAGTTTGTCTCTAGATGTTGGATCCATCTTCATGACATATACGTTGTTCTTAAGGACACCTTTGGCTATGGTTATACCATCTTTAAGTATTTTACTTCCGTTTTCACTAAAAAGAACATTATACTTATTACGACAAAGTTGACTAATACTAAGGAGATTAAAACCTAATTTATCAACATGAGCTACATCATCAATAAAAAGGGAGTCATGAGAGATTGTACCTTTTCCGATGATTTTGCTCTTAGCATTACTACCAAACGTAACATTACCTCCGTCACATTTGTGATAAGAAGTGAAGAGGCTTTTGTTACCCGTCATGTGCCTTGAACAACCGCTATCTTTAATCCATTCATCTGGTTCCAAACAAACTTTGAGGCACACCTATTTTATGAAAAACACTCAAACATTTGGTCCCCAATTTCTCATGGGTCAATTTTGGTTAAGCATGCCATTAATTTGTTCCAAGTATGAAAATAGAGCATAAGGATTCCATGGCATGTGGTTTTGAGTTTGGTAATGTCTAGGAGTGTTTTGGTTCCAAACATGTTGGTAGTTTGGTCGAGCGTTGAAGTTGCTCTTTGGAAAGGGGCGTTTGGGAATTGGAGTCTTAGGTCTTGGTTGAGTAGTTTTAGCTCTAAATTCATTTTTATTAAATCCTACTCCAGTTTTAAACACAGGTTTTGTTCCACTTTTGTATGTAACTTTAACAAATTTTGAACGATCCGATGTGGATGGAGTTACTGCTGCAGCAGACCTGGCGGAACCCTCGGGGCCAACGGGCGGAACCCTATTTTGGGTTCCGTCTGATCCGCGGGTTGCTGTAACAGTTTTGTTTGTTTCATGTGCATTCTTTTCTTGTTTCGTTTGACCCTTAACGGTTTCTACTTTCCTGAACCCTAGACCTGTTTTATCAAAGGGTGACTTTTGAAGTTTCATAATTTCATACGCACACGAAATGCTCTTATCGAACTTTTTGAACTTTGTGGTTTGTTTGATTAGATCATTTTGAGTAATTTTAAGTTTCTCAACTTCAAGTTTAAGTTCTTCACATGATTTGCATGATGTGTCAATACCTTTACCCTTTTCTAATCTCTTAGCTTTTTCTTTTAACTCATAAACTTCATTTTCTAAAAACTCCTTTTTAGTTTTCAAAAATTTATTTTTGTTTATGATTTTTAAGCTTAACTCACAAAGTTTGTTATATTCATTTTGTAAAGTATCATCATCAATAGAGGAGTAAGATGAGTCGGAGAGTACCTCATTTGAGTTGTGAGCCATGAGAGCAATATCATCATTCTTTGGCTCATCATCATCTCCTTCATAGTCACTCCAAGCACCACCCACAAAAGCTTGTTGAGGTTTGCTCTTGGGTGGTTTTGGACATTCTCCTACAAGATGACTTGTGTCTCCACACCTATAACATTTTCTTTCAACTTTTCCTTTTCGATCATCACGATCTTTCCGGAAGGTTTTCTTGTCATCTTTAGGTTGCCTTACAAACTTCCCTCACCTACGAAAGAACTTCTTGAAGTCTCTCACGGCCATAGCATATTCCTCATCATCACTATCCGAAGTAGATTCTTCATCATCACTTGATTGGACTCTAGCTTTCAAGGCAATGGACTTAACTTTTTCTTTCTTGCCTCTAACTAGTTCCGAATCTTTTTCCATTACCATTTCGTGAACTTTGAGGTTTCCAATTAGCTCATCAAGTGACATGCTTGAAAGATCTTTGGATTCTTCAATTGCCGTCACTTTTGCTCTCTACTTCGGATGGAGTGCTCTAAGAAATTTCCTGACAAAGTTCTTACTACAAAAAGATTCGTCAAGTGCTTTAAGTGAAGTAATAATAGTATTAAATCTAGCAAAAGCATTATCAATAATCTCATCTTCGGAAATAACAAATTGTTCATATTGTTGAACAAGAAGATCAATTTTGTTATCTTTAACTTGTGAGTTTCCTTGATGAGTGATAATTAAAGATTGCCAAATATCTTTGGCGGTTTTACTCAAAAAGACTCTTTCATATTCTTTCTTAGGCAAAGCATTATAAAGCATCATTTTAGCTTCATTATTTTTACCTATTAATTTCTTTTGATCATCATCTTTGATGTTAGTAACTACGTTATCACCATCAATAATTATATACCACAAATCTATATCTTTAGATTTCACGTAAGTTTCAAAACGGTTTTTCCAATATATAAAACCATTTGCTTCAAAGAGTGGTGGTCTTTGCATAGATTGCCCTTCTTTGTAATTTTCAAAATCCATGTATCGTTTCAAGTTTTAAAACTCAATATATTTTAAAAGCTTGAGTAACGTAGCTCTTGATGCCAATTGTGGAAAACTAGAAGGGGGGTTGAATAGTTTACCGATTAAAATCTTTTTAACTTGTTAAGTTAGCTTTGAAACTTTCCGTTTGATCAAAGATATATGCACAAACACAATATATAACATGAAAGTAAATGAAAGAAACGATCAAACCACAACACGAGTATTTATCGTGGTTCGGCTACAAGGACTCTTTTTCCTTGCCCTACGTCCACGCCCCGAGTATCCAACTCGAGAGTTTCTTTCACTAGTCAACAAGCTCTTTTCACCGGCGGAGAAAACCTTACACGTCGCTTATACTTTTACCGACATAAAGCTAAATGTCGAGTTCTTTTACAAGGGCACAACCACTCCCGTTAGTTCTTTTACTAGGGTACAACAACTCCCAACATTCTTTGTATTTTGAGGACTAAAATACTAACCACTCACTACAGAATATACACAAACAAATGAAGTGTAAACAACACGATTTTACACAATACTAAGCTACCAAGTCTTGCAACGTTGTGTTGGAAACTTGTAACTTTTCACGACCTTGTGAGCTTCTTTGCTATAAAAAGAAACTTCACATTTACAATGTTAAGAGGTTAGAAGAAAGGATGAGTGTGTGTGTAAAATATGATCTCAAGAGGTTGGCCAAAAATCAAGTTATGGCTTGGTATTTATAGCACACCATACTGCAGGCTTGGCGGATCAGGCGGAACCCTCAGATGGGTTCCGCCCGTGTACCCCCAGGGTTCCGTCAGTGCTGCAGTAGGTTTTTGCAATAACTCTTCAAACCAAACAAGGTCTTGTCTCATAACTCCTAGCAACCAAACAATGTCACATCTCATAATAACAAGTCAAATACAAAGCTTGCAAGCAACAACAAAGTTAGTCAAACACATTTCTTTCCATAAATGCATAATGACAAAACTTGCCATAAATGTGATGTGACAATTTCTAATTTAAGAAATAAACTTGTGTTGTGTTTTATGAAATGTAAAATGTAGCAAAAGTCTAGTTTATGCAAGTCTTTAAAACTAAGATTATGTTTTACTTAGAAGCTAAAGTTTACATTTGTCATTAACAAAATTTAGCGAAGATCGTAAAATATAAATAACGTTTTTAGGCGATATTTGTATTAACATAAAATATAAGTTGGTTTTCACACGAATCATGGATCCGTCGGCGGTCACTAGCCAGGTCATCGATACAGCAAGGAACCACCTGTTACTGCCTTGGGTCTAGGCTGTAGGTAGAAGTCTATTCTTAACTAGGTCAGCCCTAGAAAGGCACCAACTATCGAAAATCTAACCTTAACTAGCCAACACAATATAGCAAAACTAAAAAAAATAGTGGCAGGTCCGAAAATAATTTGCATGCATTCTCCCCCAAATTTAGAAAACAATAAAATACGAGTAAAAGCGGGGCTATGAAACTCACCTCGATTCCAGCAAAGCACAACCACGATTATCACAAATCAGACAATAAGCCAATCAAACAATAAGCAGCTAGAAGTTTTATTCAATTAAGTTATCTCGGCACAAAAAATCAACGGTAGTAGAGTAGTATAGCAGCTAACAAGTGACGGCAACTACGGACTCAGCACAACCTAACCATGTAAAATTTAACTTAATACCGTTTCTCAAAAGTTTAACGTATCCCAAAATTTCCCATATATCATCCGTTTTGCTTTCCAAAATATCCATTTGAAAATTGTTAGTTATCGTTTGGTATTGTTTGGTATCGTTGTGTGTATGTGTGTGTGTGTGTGTGTGTGTGTGTGTTAGGGACAAAGTCTCGACTCGAGTGAACTCACGCCAAACAAGCATATCAAGCATATCAACATACGTCCAAGTCAAGTAGCAAGTATGATGAGGCGAAAAGTGAACCACTTTTAAGGGGTTATTTAAGCCCGAATTCAAATTTATTTGATCAAATATTGCCTTAAATCATTTCTTTTGTCATTTTAGGTACTTTTGGAGAGAAATCTGGAAAAGGAAGCATTTTGGACGTTTTTGGAGCATAAAAGTGAAGAAAACGGCAAAGTCTCAATTTTTCTTGCTGGAACAGTACCTGACGGCGTCACAACTTCCTTATTGACGGCGTCAAGTGTCACAAAGGGGGTGGATGTGGAAGATATCCGTGACGGTCTAGTGTGTTTTTGGGCATAGGAGATGACGGCGTCACCCAAGGCCGTCATGGTCCAAGTATTGGTGACGGCCCAGAACAATTTTACACATGACGGCGTCACAAGCAGATCTAGGCAATACGATTCCATTATGGCGTCGAGTTGACGGCGTCACAAATTTCTTCTTGACTCCGTCACCCTGTAAAATCTATATATAGTTTTCCAAATTTTATTCATTACTGTGCAACTTTGAGGGAAAAACCCTAGGCCGATTTTTACAGCTTTTTCAAGGGTTCCAACCCTTTGAATCTTTCATGTTTTATTTGAGATAAGTACTCTTTCAATTCATTCAATATGTCTATGTGTTGTTTGAATATATCTTACGCTTGTTTTCAATTTAACATGCTCGGCTAGATTTCTTTTGTGTTTGCTTAGATGTAGTGAAACCTAGATGTTAATTATGGGTTGATTGTTTGTTTATAGTTGTTACGGATGATTGTATTCGATGTTAGGCTTAAGAAAACTGGCTGACTTCCATTGGTAACTTGCTTGAACGTCTTAAGAAACATGATCGGAGGTGTACTACGATTTATGGTTAATGCGTAGGAGAATTCAAATGATCCCATGTTAGGAGCTTCTAACGGCTCGACATAGGAGTGAAGTAGGATCCTATAGAGTTAGGGAATATTGTACACGGCCCTACGACTAGTATTAAGGAATATGACCCGTCATCCACGCAATTGTAACAAGCGATTAACCTGTAAAAGATATCTAGGGAGTAATGAAATCTAAGTAAACACAACTTTTCCTATCATTGTTTACACCAAATTAGTATAATTAGTTTTATTTTCATTTCTGTTATTTTATTTTAATTGCATTAGTAGTTATTTGGGTTAGTTGGCTAGCAACTAATTCCGCCCACTCCAACAAAACCCGAGATTTTACTTGCTTTTATAAAAATATAAAAATACAAAAAGAATCATCCCTCACCCCTAGACCTAGTTTAGTAGGCTTACTAATCCTAGCGACACTATTCCTGAGTTGAACGATCAATCCCCTGGTACTTGTCACTATACTATACTACAACGATCAGGTACACTGCCTGGTGGGGGTTGTAAGCTTCTCAAGATCCCTTGAGAGGTAAAACCTTTTGTGAGGGTGCAATTCCCACGCATCAAGTTTTTGACGCCGCAGCCCGGGGAATAGTTATTGTCTAGGTTAGGATTTCTTTTTATTAAGTCTACTTGCTAGATTCCTTTCTAGCAAGATTTTATTTTTATTTTTTAGATCTTCTTTAGTCTATCTTATTTCTTCGTGTCTTTGTTCGTAACCTTTACCATCCGACATCATGGAAGGTGGTAACATTTTTGAACCCATCAACCCACCAATTCAAAATCACCCACAAAACCCACCACTACCAAACCAACCTCCTAGGGAACACTACATAGCTACAAACATCACGAATAACTACAATAACAAATAATAATTAGACATTTTAGACATAAAATACATGAACCCTAAATATAAGCTACAAACATTTATATCCATCAACATTATACATAACTGGAGCACATATATTAAGAAAGCCCTTACTAAAATCGTGTAAAGTTACGATTAGCTACAAATATAAGCGATAATAATTAGATTACCCATGAATATAATATTAGTACCCTCCAACCACTATGTGTTAAGAACCCTCCAACCGAAGGGTGTGCTAAAATAATTATTTTACTTCAGTTGGTCAAGATGAGATGGAGCATGAACTCTTTCTCATGTGCTGTTTGTGATTTTAGATTCCTACAGGTCTTAGGTTCCTTCAGTTTCTAGTATTTTAGTTTTAGTAACTGTTGTGGTATGTCATTTGATTAATATAATTTTGTATTTTGTGTGTTTTAGGCTCATCCTTTTTAATTGTCTTATTAAGAAGATGAGTTGCCATTTCTTTGTATTTTGCTGTTTGGGTTGATCCGTTTTATATATGTTGTCTTTCTAAAAAAATAAAAATAAAAATAAAGAAGAAACACTTATGTGTTAGACGTCCCGCGCTTGATTAGTTTGTGGGCAAATCGTGTTTAAATGTTTAATGACACTACTTTTTGTTGCTTCATCATTCAAGTTAGCCAGAGACATCCATACTTTAACAAGATCCTCCAAACAAGCAACGGCCCAATACTCTAATCAAGAACAAGAGATTTGGAGAAGTATTTATTTCATTAGAAAGAGAGCAATATAGACTAGAAAACCTTTACCATAGTTCAGTGTTTCGTTTGACATCGAATAAACTGAAAATTAAACTACAGAGAAACCGAATAAAACATAATTGAAATCTTTAATTGGTGTATAGTTTGGTTTAACAAAAATATAACCAAATCGAACTGGAAAAACCGAACATATATCTAAATTAAAAAAAAAAAAAAAAAAAAAAAAAAAAAAATACTATACATATGATGTTTCACGTATCATTCTATCTAACAATCTTAAAATCTCAAAATATCTTTTAAATTAATAATAATAATAATAATAATAATAATAATTTTTATAATAATAATAATAATAATAATAATAATAATAATAATAATAATAATAATAATAAATAAATAAATAAATAAATAAATCTTAAAATCATATGTTTGTCAGTTGAGTAACATTTTGGTTTATTAGACTTGTGTTTTGTTTAATTTACTTCTGGATTTATGAGAATTTTTTTTTTTTTTTTTTTTTTTTTTTTTTTTTTTTTTTTTTAATGATTTTTAAATTATAATATGGAGTCTACTTGAATTTGTGTTTCTTGGTTTTAACACAAACCAAAATGAATTTTAATTTGGTGTTTGGTTTGGTTTTATCCATTCTAAAATTGGTTTACTTTGGTTTTGGTTTTAGTTTTGATTTTATGAATTTTCAAACTGATAAACCTGAACCCTACAAAATAAAAACACAAAAACCGAACCGATGATCACCCCTATGTATACTTCAAAGTTAAATATAAATAACCATATTGGTTTATTGTTAAAATCAAATACTATATGATTTTTAACAACTATGTAAGTGAATGTATAAATACAAAGTGGTTGATGGTGTATCAAATCAATGAATATGTCAGGTACGTTTGCTGTAGTTTCATGTGCGAATGTAAGGAGAAGTTGTTGCATTTGCCACCATCTTAGATAAATAATGCATGCACTTGTATGGATTTATGTTATAAGGTAGAACTGGGACCCTTTAAATAGAACTTGACATCTAATTGTCTTAGATATATAATTATAAAATTTTGTTTTGTGGACTCTTGGAAGTGCCTGACCCAAAGGGTTATATTGATTGTGACATGGCGTTCTGATTTTGAATCCCATCATTATAGAGTGATTATATAGTTAACAAAGGAACAAGTTTACGTCAATTCAGATTTGAATTGAACCAAACAAACAAATTAAAATGATGGATCGCTATCTCTATCACTTGTTGTGGAGTCACGTACAATGCTGCCTAACTCTTGTCCATATGCACATTTCAAACTCAATCGATCGATCACCTTTAGAAAGATACACCAAACCAACTTTGTTAACCTTTACTCAAGGAAAGTAAATAGAAAATGATCTTAATCAATAACATGTGACTGCGATCCAGAAAAAGATACGCACACTGATTGTCCGATCACTATGAATCAAATCTTTGTAGAAAAGCAAACTTTTCTTTAGATGACGATTAGCTCAAAAAGCAAGGTCGTTCCAACTTTTTCGAAGCCGTCATAGCCAATAAGTTAGAGTTTTTTGCATGACTTCAACCACATCTTTATATATTGTCTTAAAGGCTAAAGTTTCTTGATTCATATAATTAGAGATGGTTTTCTATTCAAGTTTAGCCTTATGTATCTAGTTTAATCACCCTTGATTATATGATTACGCGGTTTATTTTTCTTAAACAAGCGTTTGGTATGTCAATGAGTATGTATCCATGTAACGCTAGCTTCTTGCTAGGCTTTAATGTCGTTCTAAAAATAAAGTGAATGAGTATATATGCAAAGTTGTTCAAAAGAAAAAAGTATATATGCAAAGCACCTATATGCTAGTTTGATTGAATTCTAATATGAAATGCCGAAAGGAAGCCCATACTATGTCTCCAATTATCAAGTATCTATGAAGATGAGATGATAATGGAGCAATATTGAAAAGAAAAGCAAATGAAGTTTCATTGAATATATTGGTGTATGATGTGTAACACAAATTTATTAATGATGATGGATATCGTTGTGTTATAGTGACAGATAGCCGCCTTGCGACCCTACACATGTTGCACACATTATATATAGTTGTTATCTAGATCTCAAGTATCACTTTAAAGCTTTTATTATATCAAACTTCACTTCAACTTTTCAATTTTGGTACCACTTGTTGTATCTGCTATCCTTTAAAGGGAAAATGGCTTTATCCGTTTAAGCTGTTTTAGGGGGGTTCGGGTAAGCTCAATTGTAAGCTCAAATATCAACAACATAACAAATACACATGCATGCATGCCCCCATCATTATAAAACAGTATAGATAATCTTTTGATTAATTAGTTACGTAGAAACAAGGACAAACATTTAGATATATATGCAACTCTTATAGGCCCCCCTCAATGCCGTATGTTTTGGTTTTATATCTAGACATTGAAACACATTTAGGGGAGGTCCATTACGATTTCTCTACTTTTGTCGTCTTTCGTTCACCATTTTCGCCAAACTTTGGAATGAGAAAGCAAGACCAATTTGATATGTGTTTTCTACTACTTATGGTTCTAAATTTCTAATAAGCTCGTATGTTTGTGTATAGTAACTAAGCTTGGAACAATGCAAAGACAACTAGACAAGACACAAACAACAAAAAACAAATTTCTAGACCTTAAGTTAAGGAAACGTAATGTGAATCCAAAGTAGACTTGAAAGCTTGTTTTCGAATTACTATGTTTTAGAAACAATAAATAACTTATGTAGTTAAACCGAGGTTTGACCATGAAATTGGAAAAAGTAAAAAAGATGAAACGGGTGTTGGAAGAAATTTGGTTAAATATTTTTCTTCAACTTTACCATGGGAGTTGTGATTTATGACCCAACCACTTTTTTTTTATAATTATTTCGATACATGCTTTTCTCAATTACTCCACCGTTTTATCTTTATTTTTTTGGTGGTGGTTGACCAAAAGTCAGCTAGTGGCTTAAGCATAATAATGCTTAATAGTTAATTTATACTTATGCCATCTTGACTAATTAAATAACACGAGGAAATAAATAGCCTATAGTGATAAGTCATAAATAGTGTATTGAAGACATTGAATGGTTACTCATAGTTTTGATAGTAATCTTGTTAAGTAAGTACAATAATTCAGTTGAGTTAAATTTGGATAATATTAAGTGGATGGTAATATTTGTTCAAAAAAAAGATAATAAAATAGAATAATAATTAAAAAAAATAAATATATAAAAAAAAATAAAAATAAAAAAATCTATAGACCATATGGCGTCTTCACGTGCTAGAGTGTCTGTAATAAGTTATGTTGTATTGGCCTTACAACAACGATTAAAGCATATACTAGCTTGTATCACTTTTTAATTAAGGAAGAAGCCAACAACTTTTATCCCACGTCGGTACATGAGAAGAGAATGAATTACTTTATATAGTGAGGTATGCAATAATTATTCAAGTTGAATTTCTTGTATTATGTTCTTCATCGATTATAGTGGAATATATATGCATATGTATATATGAATATATATATTTTCTATGTATAATCCACGGAAAATTTATACACATTATTAACTTTTGTCAACTAGATGACAAACCAACTGTGAATAGCGACGGAATTTTACTAGATGACAAACCAACCGTGAATAGCGACGAAATTTTATAACGACAGATAGTTTTAGTGATAAGAAAAAGTTTATGAGTTATAAACGAAAAATAATGATTGAGAGGTGATGGTGATCGGAACAGTGATCGTAATTGATATCTTAGGAGTTTATTTGGGAAGCAGTTCATAGAAAACACACGAAGTGTGTGTTCAAAAATGAGCCAAATGGAAAATAAAGAAATAATAAAATTTTATATAGTTGGAAAAATAGGTTTAAAACAAATAAATCTTAGATTAATTTTCATCATTATATTAAATTAAATAGATGATGGAGATTAGTTAATACAATTCCAAGTTAATCATAACATAAAAATAGGTAATTTAAGATGTAAGAAATTTTGTAAAAGAAATTAGTTGTGTAAGAAACAAATCAAATATAATAAAAGTCTAGGATAGATAGAGTATATGTTTTGATAGTAATCTCGACTAAGTAATCAATCTTTGGTAGGTTAAAATTCAATTCACTTGAGTTAAATTTGGATAATATTCAATGGATGGTAAATATAATAAAAGTCTAGGATAGATCATAGATATATGTTTGGTTGGTAAGTGAGAGACACGTTTTGAGATATGGCGTATCAAATGGGTGTTACATACTAGACCCAATCCTATGGTCCCACCTGGCTTTTCCAACGTGGCACACATATGACACATTCATTCATCTTCCTAGCTTTTATATATAAACACAAACACAAGATATACACATAGTCAAATTCATTTGATTCGAAACAATAAAACAAAAAGTTTCAATTCCTCCTTATATATTTGCTTGTATTACGTTGCTTCGGTCGGTCATATAATTCATTCATTGGTATAAATACAAGTCACATATTTGTAGCCTTACCCAACCACTTTCACCTCTTCTCATTTGCATGTTTTTGCTCTATAAAAAAACTTACCACATCTAACTTCATTCAAAGAAAAAAAAATGTTAATGATGAATCAAGGCAATGGTACTACTACCTTTGAGGATCTTTTTCAGCCTGGTTACTACGTAACCAAACCTATGTACGGTTCCGGAATGACTGGTTTCATTCCGGAACAGGCTTTCAAAGCTGAAAGCGGAGTTACGTATAACAATAACCTTCCGGTTTCGAGGAAACGTTCGCGTGACTCCATTCCAAATGAAGATGTTGCATCGATGATGTATCAACAACAATTGGAGATCGATCACTTTGTCGCACAACATGTAAGAATTGTTTTAGTTATGTTTATTTTAGTCCGTCCCAAAATAACTGTCCAGTTTCAATATACTAAATTGTGTTGTGAATAACAGGCTGAGAAAATGAGAAGTGAGATCAACGAAATGCGAAAGAGAAGCACTCGAAGAATGATAATCTTAGCGAACGAAGGGATAACAAAAAGACTAAAAGCAAAAGAAGACGAAGTAACGAGACTAAATGAGCTAAACTGGTCCTTAGAAGAAAAGCTAAAATCGTTACTTGTGGAAAATCAGATATGGAGAGAGTTAGCACAAACAAATGAAGCAACAGCGAATAATCTACAACAGTTGCTAGCACAAGCTCAACTACAACATCAACAACAACAACAACAAGAACAAACATGGGTTAATGATAATAATGATGATGCTGAGTCATGTTGTGGAAGCAATTACGAGGAAGATGGTAAGAAGAAGTGCCTGAAATGTGGGAAGAAGGCATCATGCGTGTTGGTGTTGCCATGCAGGCATTTGTGTCTTTGTAATGTCTGTGAATCTGCTACCACCATTTGCCCTGTCTGCAGCTCTACTAAATCTGCTGGTCTGCTTATTAACATGGACACATGATTCATTCATTAGTCCTCTTTTTAGTACTTTTAGGCTTTTAGCAATAGACCTCTAGACTAGACATTTGTAATTATTGACCTTTTTTTTTTTTTTTTTTTTTTTTTTTTACTTGAAGGAAAAAACAATTTTTAGTTTGTTTGATAGTAGTAGTGTAAAATGTAAATGACCCAAACCATGTGTTCAACTTGTTTAGCTTAGAACTTTAAAGGGTATTAGTTATTTAACTGTACTCGCGTGATGCGGCGACGGTTATTCTGTAATTTAATTTTTTCGGCCACTAATTTGTTTCATTTATACGTTTTTTTATGTACCAAGGTTGTATCATTATTATATGGTTGAACGTGTCACAAGTTATGTATGGTTTATGGACAAAGTTAGATTACATGAATTAGGCCTTGATTCATTTTGTAGCTATGTATGATATTATTGATAAGCTTGTTATGTGCATTGGATTTTCAAAAAGTGTGATGGTCACGAGAGAGAGAGATATAGGCGGCTTTTTGAAAAAGAAATAAGGCATTGAAATAAGCAAACTGAGTGTCTGTAAAGAGCGTATTTGGTGGCATCATTGCGTATCTCCCACGAAGTCTAAACTGTCGGTCTCTTTATTAGTATTCAATCACAACATTTTAGTGTTTTGTCATTGGATGTACTGTAACAATAAAACAAACAAACAAACAATGACATAGTGTTAAACAATGAGGGACCCTTTGTATGCAATGCATTTTCAAAGAAAGATCAATTCACTATGGAAAAAGCAATACTTTATAACCATTGACGTGGTTCAGTTCAATGCATCATGTGATCAAAGTATTTGGTTTTATGTGGTCAATAGGAAGCATGCTTGACAAGGATTCTTCATGAAGAGGAAGATTTGGATTTGGGTTGTTTTTACTTGTTGATTGATATTAACTTTCTTGGAAATTGCTACATAGTACTATGATTGGCTTTATAAAAAACAGGTTTTATGTTTTCCAAAACGTAAATGACGGTGTAAGATAATCATGGTCAAATATATAGATGTGAAAAGAAGAATCATCTCTCTTTGTTTAACAACCTAAGTAACTAGCTACTTTGTCCAATACATGATATTGATTGAAACCTAACCACAAAAGTATCAAATTTCTACATCAACTCTTAAAATTGATAACCCAATTATTTGGATAATTGCTCAAAATTTGTCTAGTTTTTTTTGGCTTGTTTGTATGAATACCTTGAAAAACTAGCATCTATCACGACTTTATGGGTATCATCGGCAAAAATAAATGTTGCTGGTGCTGACGCAGAAAAAATAAAAATTGTAGCTTATTTTTTTGTAGTGGTGCTGATGATGTTGTTAAAAAAGATTTAAAATTAGTTAATTTTAAAAAAATAAACTTCATAATCTTTTAAAAGCTGATTTTGAGAACTTATTTTTTTAAAATAATTCACAATCTTAGTTTGTCAAACAAAAATTAAACCTCAATAATCTCTCGTGCCATGGTATATTCTCCTCTTCACTACAAGTATTACGAGTATTAATCTTAAAACGTATGACAACATCACAAATAATCACATTTCACCACCACAAAGTTCAATCTTTTGAATAATCAAGTCCTTTAACATGATCAAACTACATAAACAAAAAAGTTTCACATTTCAATTATTGATATCTCCTTGTTAGCATAACCATCCGAAATTCGGTAATTCACAACCGATCACACACCATATATCATATCAGTTGTATTATACGGCTAAACGTTTTTGTGTCCTATAATTAATCATCAATTTGGGTTGATGATTTGTAATTTGTATACTACATATGATGTGTGAATTATTTTGATAGTTACAATAGGAGCGTAAAAGAAACGAAATTTATTGCAAAATAATCTGAAAGCATTGAATATAGTATTGAATTGTGTAGTCATGAGATGATCGAGCACTTTGAAAATTTTAATCAAAGTTAATAAGTGTCTTTCATATTGGTTGGGTTGGGACGACTCAGAATCAATTAAATTGTTGGCACATCTCTTTTTTTAATTGATTTGTTCATTTAATGCAAGTCTTCAAAATTGGTCACTTAACTTATAACAATGTGAAATGGTGGGTTTGGTTTGATAATGCAAAGCCCAATAGATTATGCATTATTCCAAAACCATGCTTGAAATTTGGATGATCCACCTATATTTAACTCCTAAACATGTACCTACCTATATGTATTCAGTATCGTGTGATATGATGCTAACATTTCTTTGTTCAACAACTATGTAAATTGAAAGCTCATTATAACTTGATAATGGTATCTTAAAACAAAAGGGAATTCATCTATCTTTTTGGACCATTAAAAAGAAACATCATTAACATCTTGTCTAAATTGTTGCTTGGTTTTTCGACTTTGTTTGAGTTTCTTTTAGTTGATGATCTCTTAAGAGCTTTTTAAGTCCCTGGTGTTAACATAAATGGAAATTGTAATGTTTGATCTAGAGATGTGGTCATTCGGGACTTTAATGGCCTTGTTGCCAGCGTTTTAAAAACCGAGTTCTATAGTTTGTTCTATACTCCGCCGGCTTAATATGGAGGAACACTTTGTATGAACTCCGTGTGGATTAACAATGACAATTTTCAAACGCGAAATTTATAGTACTTCATCCATCTCAAAAATGTATTCACTGTTGATCTTTGCGTGCTTTAAACTTCAAATTATTTTACATATTTATATTTAATCAGACCATAAATAAGTTTCAAATTTCAAAACACAGTATGTTTTTGTATCACCAATTTTTAATACAATAATTCCGAGGAAAAATAATCATTGATTAAAATCAAACCGAACCAATAGGAGCACTTCATTTTGCCACGTCAAAAAATTAAGCATATTGAAGTTCTTTGGAATATAATGATGAAATATGATAGCACAAAAAATATTGCAAATAAAAGACTATAACTACAGGTATAACACAAAAGATTGGCGTCTTCGTGTGCTAGACCATCTTTAATAAGTTTGGTTGTGTTAGCCTTACAACAACGATTAAAAGCATATACTAGCTTGCATCACTTTTTTATTAAGGTCGAAGCCAACAACTTTTATCCCACATCGATAGTTTAGAAGAAAATGTGTTACTTTATAAAGTAAGGTATGCACTAATTATTGGAAATGAGTTTGTGTATTATGTTTCTTGTGGAATTTATGATACGGTGATACATATATCCACCATAATCATATAAATCACAAAAAATTGGTACACTTTCTTAACTTTTTTATAGTCATGAGATATGAGTGTTTATTTTTATTTAGCAATTTCAAAATAATGTCTTTATGCTTATCAAAATAAAAGATGCTTTTAAGTATTAGATTTAGACATGTTTTGCATGAAATTTGGAATATCAACATGCTATTACTCCACTCATCGAGTTTCCGAATCAAAAGTTACTTCATTATATCAACAAGCTTCCTTATTGGCGGAGAAAACCGTACAACGTCAGTTATACTTTTACTGAGACAAAGCTAGATATCGAGGTTTAATCGAGGTATAACCAACCTTTCTCTCTATGTGTTTTAAGGCCTAAAACATTAACCTAACTCTCTCTATTTTGGTGCATGAAAGTATTTATAAACTTTGGAATATAATGGTGAAATATAATAGCACAAGATTGCAAATAGAAGACTATAAGACTATCTTTATCAACAACCCATCACAACCTAATCTCTTAATAAAATATTATTTTCTCTTTCCTCCACATACACAACCAATACATACAATTTATAATTTTTTACCATTTGTCAACAACCTAACCAATCTATAATTTTCTACCATGTGGAAGACTACAACCAATCTTTTGTTGACAAGTGGAAGATTGGGTTCCCAACTTGAGAATCACTCAACGACCAGATTGGTTTAATAGTTTGCTTCTTATTGATATAATATCATTATTTCTGTCTTTCTTATACTCCCTCCGTCCCACATTAAGTGTCCACTTACATCATGCACAAAGTTTTAGGAAATTCCACTAACTACACTCTCCACCAATCAAATATAATTTTTACCCACTAAAGTCTCATTTCATTGGTTGAAATAGAATCTGGACACTTAATTTGGGACAATTCAAGATTCCATTGTGGACACTTAAAATGGGACGGAGGTAGTACTTCATTATGTTGCCAACCCACACCAATAAACCTAGTCTAACTAACCCCCTCAATAACAATTAATCTCAACTTACTTATTTGAAGACCACCACTTACAACTTTAGTTTTTTTATTGAAATTTCCAAATAAACTAAATTTATTTCATTCAAATAATATACAAATAACATTTTTTTTAAGTTACAAAATAATTATTAAAAAAAATAAAAGTAAAAATAAAATAAAATAAAATAAAAAAACTTTGAATTAGTAAGCCCAGTTGTTGTACACACACCACTCCAGCCCACTTGACGTTAAAAGAAAGAAAAAAACTAATAATAATAATAATAATAATAATAATAATAATAATAATAATAAATAAATAAATAAAAAATCATCACACCACACACATTTGAAAAATCAAATTTACAAATTTATAAACTTTACAAATTTATAAACATTACAAACTTATACAAACTTTTATTTACACAAAAAACACACACATAATTTTATTTACACAAAAAACACAAATTGATTATAGATCCCAAAAATAAAAATGACAAGGATGTCAGTAAATAAGCTCGTCGTGCAGACGAGGAAGTGTTAATTGGCGAAAAATGATAAGGGGGGTCGGTGTGGTGGTGAGGCACGGCGGAGGTGTCACCGTGGCACGGCGAGGGACGGCGAGCACTGCACCCAGTGCTCTAAGAGCTTTTACGTCCCTGGTGTTAACATAAGTGAAAAGTGTAATGTTTGATCTACAGATATGTTCATTGAGGACTTTAATGGCCTTGTTGCCATCGTTTTAAAAACCGGGTTCTTTGTTCTGCTTTTTCTAGCTATAGTTTGATCTATACTTCGCCCGCTTAATATGGAAGGACACTTTGTATAAGCTCCGCATGGATAAACAATGCCAATTTTCAAATGCTAAGTTTATAGAAAGTACTGACTAACAAAAAATGAAGTTAATATACAAATATGTTAATAAACTTTTCAAAAAAGTTCGTCTAAGTTACTTAACTTTTATTTTGTTCACTTAATATTTTGTTCACTTAAGTTACTGAACTTATAAAACATGACATTTGCGGTCATTGAACTTCAAAATAATATTCATAAACAACACTGAACTTGTAAAATACGACATTTATGTTGCTTAACATCTCCAAAAATATACAGTTAAGTCACTCCTACAAACAGTAAAAAAATGCAGCCTATAAGTTCAGTAACCTAAGTGAATAAAATGAAAGTTCGGTAACTTAGACGAACTTCTTTTGAAAGTTTAGTAACATATTTGTATATTAACATTTTTTTCATATAATCATCGTTTTTTCTTACTTCATCCATCCCAAAATATGTATTCACTGTAGAAATGAAGAAGGTTTAAGAAAATGTAATTGTTACATTGTTGACCTTTGCGTGCTTTAAAGTTTAAACTTCAAATTATTGGACTCATTTATATTTAATCAGACCATAAATAAGTTTCAAATTTCAAAACATTGTATGTTTTGTATCACCAATTTTTAATACGATAATTCCAAGTAAAAATAATCCTTTGATTAAATCAAAACCGAACCAGTAAGAGAGCTTTGTTTTGCCACATCAAAAAATTAAGCATATTGAAGTCTTTGGGATATAATGGTGAAATATTATAGCGCAAAAAAGATTGCAAATTAAAGTAACACAAAAGACTATATTATAGTGTCTTCATGTGTTAGACCATCTTTAATAAGTTTGGTTGTATACAACGATTAAACAATATACTAGCTTGTACCACTTTTTAATTAAGGAAGAAGTCAATAACTTTTATCCCACATCGATAATTTAGAAGAAAATGGGTTACTTTATAAAGTGAGGTATGCACTAGTTATTCAAGATGAGTTTGTGTATTATGATTCTTGTGGATTTTATGATAGGTTGATACATATATCCACCATGTCATCGAATTCGCAAAAAATTGGTACACTTTGTTAACTTTTTTATAGTCAATAATGAGATGAGATATGAGTGTTTATTTTTATTTAGCAATTTCAAAATAATGTCTTTATGCTTATCAAAATAAAAGATGCTTTTAAGTATTAGATCTAGACATGTTTAGCAATTTCAAAATAATGTCTTTATGCTTATCAAAATAAAAGATGCTTTTAAGTATTAGATCTAGACATGTTTTGCATGAAATTTGGAATATCAACAAGCTATTACTCCACTCATCGAGTTTCCAACTCGAAAGTTACTTATCTCAATTCACGTAAGGACCTGCGTATCACTTATATATCCATGGGCGGTTTCGGGCCGGCGCACCATCAGCAACCGAGCCGGGCCCAACCCATTAAGGGGCACTAGAATTTTTTATACTCATTATATGTACTAGGCCCAACCCACTTAAACATAAACCCTATTAATCATTTAATCCAAAAAGTCAAAAACGATTGTGAAGAGACAAAAGGGTGAATGCCCAACCCACTTAAATATATTTTATTTTGTAGAAGTAATACTTTTGTTGCAGGAATGATTTTTGTTCGTATTTTTGGTTTTTCATACTTGATTATGGTCTATGTATATTATAATATAGGGGCATTTTTTTTTCGTGTCAGGCCTAATATTTTTTTGACGTTCTCAGCACCGCCCCTGTATATATCTTTTCAGACCTGATGAAATTCTTACTATGATAGTTGACATATTTCCTGATTTAAAGCTGTGTTTTTGTGTTTTTTCTATCGTTTTTTATCGTGCTCTCTATCCTTGTCCTAAGTTCTAACAGCTTTCAAGAATGCATGTTCTATTAGACTAATCTAATAGAATTATACAATTTATACTCCTATAATCTACAACAAAACATTGTTTCGAACATTAAGTAACTAGTCCAACTATACATTGGATAAAAAAATGGTTGATAAAGATTATCGGGCTATACAAACACGTATTTTGATCAACATAGTCCTGATAAGGAACACCCCGAAAGCTGCAGGTTCCCCGTTCCCCTTCCGTGGTTGATGACCTTTGGTTAGTCGCCTAAACGAGCTTTACATAAATGATAATAGATATATACTACGAACAACACAACTACGTAATAAAAGATATATACACGTTTATGTACGTAAATGTAGAGTCTCTAAATATATCCAACGTTTTGAGATTTTCATCATTGAATCAAATGTCATTTGACTTTGCTCGATTGACAGTCGTACACTCCACTTGTCTTTTAATCAAAGTTAAAGTGTCTTTCATATTAGTTGGGAGTCAAAATTAATTAATTGTTGGCACATCCACTTTTTTCTATTGGTTTTGTATCACCAATTTTTAATACGATAATTCCAAGTAAAAATAATCCTTTGATTAAATCAAACCGAACCAATAAGAGATCTTTGTTTTGCCACGTCAAAAAAATTAAGCATATTAAAGTTCTTTGGGATATAATGGTGAAATATTATAGCGCAAAAAAGATTGCAAATAAAAGACTATAACTATAAGTATAACACAAAAGACTATTATAGTGTCTTCATGTGTTAGATCATCTTTAAGAAGATTGGTTGTATACAACGATTAAAGCATATACTAGCTTGTAGCTTGTATCACTTTTTTATTTAGGAAGAAGCCAACAACTTTTATCCCACATCATAATATAGAAAAAAATGCGTTACTTTATATAGTGAGGTATGCACTAATTGTTCAAGTTGAGGTTGATGTATTATGTTTCTTGTGGAATACAATGATATGTTGGTAGATATATCAACAAATTGTGTATCTCCGCAAGAAATTTGCACATTTTACAGTTAATAATGAGATACGAGTGTTTATTTTTATTTTGCAATTTCAAAATAATATCTTTATGCTTATCAACAAAAAATTTGTACACTTAACTTTTTTCAACCTTTTATAGTCAATAATGAGATATGAGTGTTTATTTTTATTTAGCAATTTCAAAATAATATCTTTATGCTTATCAACAAAAAATTTGTACACTTTGTTAACTTTTTTCAACTTTTAATAGTCAATAATGAGATATGAGTGTTTATTAGCGGTTTTTTTTTTTTTCATTGTACTTGGTTTATAATGTTATTTACAAAGGAATACATTGATAATAATGTACATATGTAGATATGTAGTATGTCACCTAAAGACTAAATTAACGATTTAAGTTTTTTTGTAAGTAGAATAGACGTTGGTTTGTGAATGCACATGGTATTAAAAATTTTGAGGTGGAATAGACGTTGCGGCCTGGCATTTTCTCATTGGATAATGGTATCTTAAAACAAAAGGGAATTAATCTATCTTTTTGGATCATTAAAAAGAAACATCATTAACATCTTGTCTAAATTGTTGCTTGGTTTTTCGACTTTGTTTGAGTTTCTTTTAGTTGATCTCTTAAGAAAATTGTAATGTTTGATCTAGAGATATGGCAATTCGGGACTTCAATGGCCTTGTTGCAAGCGTTTTAAAAACCGAGTTCTAGCTAAAGTTTGGTCTATAGTTTGTATAAGCTCCGAGTGGATAAACAATGACAATTTTCAAATGCTAAACTAACATCTTTTTACACGTTTATTTTCAGTCAGACAATAAATAAGTTTCAAATTTCTAAACACTGTATGTTTTGGATTAGGGGTGTTCGGTATTTGGTTTGATACCGAACAAACCGAAATATAAACCGGACCGAAACCGAATAAAACCGGACTGCAAATTTTAATTGGTTTATGGTTTGGTTTAAAACCAAACCGAAGTATTTAATTGGTGTTTGGTTTAGTTTTGGGTTTAACAAATACATAACCAAACCAAACCGAAAAAACCGAATATATATCTATCCACACAAAAAAGATTAAATTATAAATATATATATTTTATATGTTTATCTCACTAACAAAAAATCTTAAAAATTTAAAGTATCTTATAAACTAACCAATCCTCAAATCAAGGATGCTTGAAGATGGAATATTTAAGCATAAGACTTCTGTAGACCTTTGTCGAAGAACTTTTTATCTTATTTCGCTTTCATTTATTTCCGTTAAGTTATGAAACATTTTGGTTTCTTAAGCTTTTGTTTTGTTGATGACTCTTTGTGCGAGCCGTATGTGGTGAGACTCACACGTACGGTAACGAGGGGGTTTGCATCGATACGTGTAGTGTGGTGGTTGGGCCTACCTACCCTATTTGTTCCATGATCTATGGGTATGCTGGAGCTACCCACTTTGATCAATTAGCCAAGATTTTGACCGGATACGAAATCACTGGTGCTCGATCTAGTGGTATTTTTATGGGGATTTTACTTAAACACTTTGTGAGACCTTTTGATTTGGTAATTTTATTTGAACTTTTAGGGTGTTATTTGTGACTTTTAGATTATATTTAGAAGTTTACTAGAATTTAGTTTTCTTGGTTTTAACCGAAACCAAACCGAATTCTAAAATGATGTACGGTTTGGTTTTATTCGTTCTATAACTGGTTTGATTTGGTTTTGGTTTTGGTTTTAACTTTTAAAATTTTCAAACCGATTAACCCGAACCATACAACTCATGAAACCGAAAACCAAACCGATGAACACCCCTATTTTGTATCACCAATTTTTAATACAATAATTCATTCCGAGGAAAAATAATCTTTGATTAAAATCAAACCGAACCAATAGGAGCAATTTATTAGTTCATTTTGCCACGTCAAAAAATTAAGCATATTGAAGTTCTTTGGGATATAATGGTGAAATATGATAGCACAAAAAAGATTGCGAATAAAAGACTATAACGCAAAAGAGTATATTATAGCGTCTTCGTGTGATATACCATCTTTAATAAGTTTGGTTGTGTTGGCCTTACAACAACGATAAAAAGCATATACTAGCTTGCATCACTTTTTTATTAAGGTAGAAGCCAACAACCTTTATCCCACATCGATAATTTAGAAGAAAATGCGTTACTTTATATAGTGAGGTATGCACTAATTGTTCAAGTTGAGTTTCATGTATTTTGTTTCTTGTGGAATACAATGATTGGTTGATACATATATCAACTTCTTATGTATCTCGCAAGAAATTTGTAGACTTTCTTAACTTTTTTCAACCTTTTATAGTTAATAATGAGATATGAACAAAAAATTTGTACACTTGTTAACTTTTTTCAACCTTTTATAGTCAATAATGAGATATGAGTGTTTATTTTTATAGATATGTAGTATGTCACCTAAAGACTAAAATAATGATTTAAGTTTTTTTGTAAGTAGAATAGACGTTGGTTTGTAAACGCACATGGTATTAAAAATTTTGAGGAGGAACAGACATTGCGGCTTGGCGGTTTTTTTTTTTTTTTTTTTTTGGCCGTTGTGTTTGTCGTGTAGTCTATGGTAGCATCGCTCTTATATAAGGCCATAAGTTTCTAAATAAGATGGAAAAATTGGAGATAAGCTCATAAGCCAAAAAGAGAAGCTTAAACAAACACCCCCTAAATAACAGGTATGCGACATATTTGAAAGTGTTATTTCAAAACTACCCCCTAAATGGATTTTATTGTTACAAAATAAGCAAATCCAAATACCATATGCTAAACTGCTTGTTTCTTAAACATCTTATAACTTCCTATGTATAGACAAAGGCATTAAGGGGGGTGTTTGTTTAAGTTCTTTACATGGCTTATTAACTTATTTGTTTTTCGTCATATATTTCATAAGCCTCGATATTCCGGCTTATTTTGAAACTTGCGGGCTTATATGAGTTTATTATTGTATGATAAACTTCTATAAGCCCATAAGCCTCAAAATAAGCCCAAAAATTAGGGCTTGTGAAATATAAACAGAAATCAAATAAGCTCACATACAAGCTTAAACAAACACCTCATAAAGCAATTCCAAACACCCCTCTTTGGAAAAGCGAATGAAATTGCAGGTTAGTAATTTGCTAAACGCACTTGACGGCTTGTTAACCTGTATATATGGGTGAACAGGTTAGTAACAGCATTCAGATTTACTAATTCTTTATGCCGTCAACTAGTTGCAAATCTACTTGACGTAGCTTTGTCACCCCATGGACTATTTAACCTTCAAACTGACTAATGCACGTACCACACAAAACTTCTACTCCTTTAAAACTGCCTTGAACTGCCATTACATAAGTATGTTTTGGTATACAATGAGTACCACACCACATTATCTCAATTCACTTAAGGATAAAGCTGCGTTTTTTCTATCGTTTTTAATGTGCTCTCTATCCTAGTCCTAAGTAGTGTCTAAAAGCTTTCAAGAATGCATGTTCTATTTGACTAATCTAATAGAATAATACAATTTATACTCCTATCATCTACAACAAAACATCGTTTCGAACATTAAGTAACTAGTCCAAGTTTACATTGGATAAAAAAAAAATGGTTGATAAATTAAGATGGCTATACAAATACATCCCGAAAGCTGCAGGTTCCCCTTCCGTGGTTGATGACCTTTGGTTAGTCCTTGATAACAATAACTGAATTTCTTTCTTATTAATTAAACTTCTTGATTACTTCTAAAACATTAGTAAAATGTTTCTAAGCATCGTTATATTTTTGTTAGGGCGTGTAGGCGAGTGTATTGCTCATGAGCTATTCAAAATGGGCTCGGTAAAAGCTTGAAATGAAACGAGCCTAAGCTTGAGATATCGAGCTCGATTAGGCTCCCGAGCTTAAACGAGCTTTACATAAATCATGAAAGATATATACTACGAACAACACAACTACGTAATAAAAGATATTTACACGTTTATGAACACGTAAATGTAGACTCTCTAAATATATATATCCAACGTTTCGAGATTTTCATCATTGAATCAAATGTTATTTGACTTAGCTCGATTGACAGTCCTACACTCCACTTGTCTTTTAATCAAAGTTAAAGTGTCTTTCATATTGGTTGGGAGTCAAAATTAATTAATTAATTGTTGGCACATCCACTTTTTTCTATTGGTTTTCATCATTTAATACAAATATTCAAAATTACACTGTGATGGTGGGTTTGGTTTGATAATGCAAAAATGCTTAAAAATTTGGATGATCAACCTAACTGTTTAACTCCTAACCGTATATATGTATCACTTACAAGCAACATGTACCCGTCTGTATTTAGTATCGTGTGATATAATGTTAACATTTCTTTGTTCAACAACTATGTGGATTGAGAAGGCAAATGCACAATGGTTTCGTCAAAAATCTAAAATGTAGTTAGTTTATATTTCACACTACTTGTTCTTTACAATGTATTCTTCAATACACCGAAATAATAGCAAAATATTTGGTATGCTATCATGCTATGTTACCTAGAACGATGACATACCAACAATTGGTAGTGATATATTGTTAGTAACCTTTTAAGCAATATGAACCATTTTGCAAGCCTTCAAAGTTCATATCTCCAATAATGACCTTTCCTATCAATGTAGAAATTCATATTCGATATGTACTTTCCATTTGTAATGAAAAGTGATATTGCTCCAACGTTGCCAAATAAGATACGATACTAATTAATTACTTTATGCATGCATGTACGTGATCCCTACCGATTTGAGGGTAGACACAAGCGAGTCGCCCTCTCTTTGGTCATTGCCGTCGCTGTACGAGTAACTTAGTAACTAAATGATAGTGTCAAGTATTTGGTTCGGCTAAGGGATCATGCTAAGGTTTTTTTTTTGGGTCGACATTGCTTTCTAAGAGATAACATTTGTGATGCTAGTCTATAAAGTGCCAATATAATGGAAATCCCAATGAGAAGAGATCGGCAATGATTGTTCAGTGAACAATGTACACAGGTAATGAATGGAAGGCAATGGAGCTACATGATAATAATTGAAGAGACTCTTTTGTCTGCATTAGTTAGTAAAAAGCCATATATTATCATGTCAAAAGTGAAATGTATAGTATTAAGATAAGATGATGAAGTAGTAGTGTGGATGGGCATGATAGGGATGCATGCATACGAGGTACAATCGTAGACGGAACTTGAACATTTTTGTTGGAGGGGCCAACTTGTAAAAAATTTATTTTAGAAGGCCGATATACACAACGATGAAATTTTTGTATTAAAAATGACTAAAACTAAAAATAAAAAAGTGTAAAATGTACATAGCGTCAAAAATTTTGGAGGGGCCACAACCCCCCTCGGCCCCTTATATGTTCATCATCAATAGAATATGATCACTACTCTTGTTTATGTTGTGTCAACTCATCCATCCACCATTGCTCTCATTTCAATTCCAATTCTGCTTCCACTTTCATCTATATATTATTTGGCCAATGCTCTTCTTTTTCCAGCCAATCAAATTTATGGCATCCAACCCCTCTCATTCATTATTCAATACAAAAAAACTCATATGCTATATGCCACTATATATGGTACCAATAGTCTCTTCTAAAGATTACTAGTGATCAACTACATATTGTTCTTGAATAATTTTTTTATGGGTCTAGAACACCTTTATGAATAAACATATTTGCTATCAAATCTTGACTAGTATTTATTCATTTTATCTTTCTTTTATTTTATTAAAAAAAGTATCATGAATAAAATATTTGGATTTCACATAAAGCCCAAGTGTAGGGAATAATTTTGGCCTTTTGCGAATGGGTGGGTCTAGTGTGATTATTATGTGACATGTAATGTTTGGAAGACTCCTAGTTGCAAATGAGACCGTTTTATGATTGTTTAATCTTAACGATAAAAACAAAGAAACGATATTATTACCATTCCCATGTGCACATTATTAAGCCCTGCCTTTTCATGTTTCATCATTTATATACCTTTTACTACATCTTAGACACGTCTTTGCACAATTAATAATACCCGTAATTTATTAATTATAGTACTATCGGTTTATTGAATTTGTGTGACAGACGAACTCAATCTTTTTTCTTTATTAAATTCGCCGTTCAAAAAGAAAAAGACGAATTCAATTTTGTTTGAAGGCGACTTTTAATTTTTTAGTTTAGAGTCGCACCCGTCACATTGACAGGCACTCATCCACCACTTACCAAGACTATGTTGTCTGAAGCGGGTCCACGCTGGCATAGTGGGGATTATAAACGGCTTCCGACCGGAAACCGTACCTCCTCCACACTAGTTTTCTCGCTGGAGTAACGGTCGGATGAAAACCGGGGCCGGCTCGGATTCGAACCTCCGCAACTAATGGCTCAAAGACTCTCCTCTTCATTGCCTAATATCATTAGAGCTTGTAGTCCCCAATTGAGAACTTCTCGGTCGGTCACCCAAACCGGTTATATATAAACTAGTTAGCCAAAGATTCTGATTCTATAGTTAGTCATAAAAAAAATTAAAACTCATATTATAATTTTTTTGTTTGAGTCAATTATTTGAATTTTATTCGCCTTTAGTTGCTAACATGTGATATTTAAAAAAAGAAAAAAAAAATATAGTGGTAGGAAAAATAGGATTGATGCATGCATGGGATGCATATATGAGTGAGATAGAGACACACATATATAAATATAAAAGAGAGGCGTATATATATTAACTTGGTAAGTAGCATATCTTTCTTTGTAACATTTCCACACACACAAAAACTCTCATAATTTCTCCATTATTCATTACTCTCTTTTTCCTCAACTTCTTCTTAACAACAAGAAGCTAGCAATTGATGATGATGAACATGGAATCCATTGATTACTACAAACAGCCTAATAACTCTCAGTTTGGATATCCTCTTCTCCATGGAAATGGTGGTGGTTTCAGTGAATCACTCAATAACAATTATAATCCAGATGATCTTATTCCTGTCGTCGTTTCTAGAAAAAGATCAAGAGATAATTATTATTCATACTCCAACAACAACTCTCAAATGACGTTTCTTGGCCAAGATATGCTCTTTTCTCAGATTCATCAACAACACTTTGAGATCGATCAATTTGTCAAACATCATGTACGTAATTATCTCATCTCTTATCTTTTTCTAGTATATGGATTTTTACGCGTAGTGTTAATTTTTCTAAAACAACTTGGTTTTTCTTGGACGCACCCGGTCCAAGGAAAACCGTGTTTCTAATGTTGTTTAGTCGGCTAGAATATAATTTTAGTTTTTCAAACGTTTAGCTATTACGTCATTTTACATTTTATTATTACAGCTACAACTATGTTAACAAATGTTTTAATTGCTAGATTTACAAAATATAACATACTAGCTAGCTTGTGATATTGTTTAGTTACTAAATTTGATTGTGATTTTGATTAATGCAGAGCGAAAACATGAGACTTGAAATCGAAGCGAAACGAAGGAAAACTTCACGGACATTAATAGCGGCATTAGAGGAAGGCTTACAACATCAATTACGAGCAAAAGAAGACGAAATAACAAAAATGATGAAGCTAAACCACGCACTAGAAGAAAAAGTGAAAACAATGTGCCTAGAAAATCAAATATGGCGAGAACTAGCACAAACAAACGAAGCAACAGCTAATGCGTTACGCAACAACTTGAAATACGTATTGGATTACAAGTTAGGTGTTGACGTAGCTGCTGCTGAGGATGCTGAGTCGTGTTGTGAAAGTAGTAATGATATTTCGCAACACGACTCAGCGTGTAAAACAACAATACCCAATCTCGCCGGAACAGACGACTCATTGGGTAGAATAATGTGTAAAAGTTGTAGGAAAGAAGAGAGCAGTGTGTTGGTGTTGCCATGCAGACATCTCTGTCTTTGTTCAGGATGTGCTCCCTCTTTCGATATCTGTCCAGTCTGTAAATCTACCAAAGACATCACTCTACATGTGAATTTGTCATGACCTAAATTTTTATACAAAAATTCGACCCAAATTTGTGCTTCAATGAGTTGTATATATTGTTGATTAATTACATTTGTAGTTTAGTATTCGTTGATTCGTTTTTTATTGTATATTGTTTAGTACTAGTAGTACTTTAAAAATGTATGGTATCTTCCGTACAAGCTAGTTGCTCATATTATACTAGCTAGTATTCTAGTTATCTTTAAATACAACATGTTGTAACTTTTGGAGCTTTTAAGCAAAGGACCACTTATTAAAAAAGTGTCTTAAATCCTTGGCATATAATTTTAGAGAATAGCTTAATATCATCAATCTCCAATGGAAAAAAGGTGCATGCTTTATGGAGTAAAAGTAAACGCTAAGGAAACGTAACTACTTGGAGTAGTGCTGATCACGGTTTGAAAACCGGACCGGATCAATCAAGATCAGATCTGACCGAAAATCGATTTATTCCAAAACACTGGATTGAGGACCGAATTTCAGTCTTTGTTCGGATTGGTCCGGTCTTGTTCTGTTTGTCGATCTGGTCCCGTCCAACGAAGCATATTGGCTGGTTTTGCGTAAAATCAAACCGGACCTGACCGAACTGAAGATCGAATATGAAGAAAAGGCTGGACCAAAGACAGGGCTGAAATATGTTCGATCCGATTCAGTCTGATTTCTAGTTCAGCTTCGTTCCGCGATCTATTATGCTCGGCCTTAACTTAGGAGTTTCAAATAACCAAATTTTCAAGTGAAAAATAAGAAATAAAGGTTGGTCAAAGGTGGATTTTATGAGTATATAATTGTCAAACAAAAGAAGAAAGTGACACGTACATAGAGGAAAGGTACACGTAGGAGGATGGGGTTTGTGGGGCCCACTTGGTTAATTATGTGCACGTAGATGTAGGACCTAGCCATGCAAGAGCGTTTAGGAGCCGTGAATTGTGGAAACAAATTGCGTATAAATAAGGGCAGAAAAATCGTATTTAGCAAAAAAACAAACAAGAGACGTGAAAAAACATCGACTAAGCTACTTTTAGACATAGATAGATGTTAACTGCAAACCAACTTCCATTTCAATCTTAATCAAACATTTAATATATAAATATCGTTATCTTCATTATTACGTACTATTCGAGTTAATGGTTATTTATTACTAGTAGTTAAACTCTATATCTTTCGATTATAAGTCTGTCAGGAAGTGCCTAAAACATTATGGCCCTTGATAGGCCATCGGTCTAATATCTATCTATTCATTTAATTGTCTTTATGCATGGTTGGTCCATGCATGTATACAGCCTAAATTTGTGGTCCACAAGTACGTGCATATCTAGAAATAAATATAGTTTGCTATAGCGGTGAGCCATCCCGACCGTATCCTGAAATATCGAAAAAATCGTCCCGAAACCGAGCTACTCGAGGCAGGACTCAGTTTTGGTTTTTCAGCTAATTGGTTTTTGGGACTGTCGGGACGGGTCGGGAAGGGACAAAAACCGAAAAAACAAACCAATATACCGACTAAACCGACCGAACCGACCCTAACCGAACGGTTTTCGAGACTGTCGGGACTAGTCGGGTCAGGACTCGATTTAGGTTTTCCAGTTAATTGGTTTCGGGCTATGTCGGTTTCGAGTCGGTTCCCGTCCAATACTAACCCCTAGTTTGCTTAGATTGGAATTGAAAAACCATAACAATTAATATGACAATGCAAGTTCTTAAAAACTAGAGATATATAGTATATGTCTAATGGTTAAGTGCATGTGTAACGTTCATTTCTTTGTCAAAGCTGCTTTAATTAATGATTTGTTTATACAGAGCATCTTTTACACGAGTATGTATAAATTAAGGTGAATTATTAAGAAGGAAATGCATGCATGTGTATTATGTAAAACTAATTACTAGGTAATAATGGTGGCCCATGCATGAAATGAAAATGAAGAGTGAGGACCATTTTCATTTGTCGCAATTAAAAACTCTCCTACACGTAACAAATGTGATTCACTGCCCCCACCTAGGGGTGGAAATGAGCCGAGCCGCTCGTGAAAAGCTCGGGATCGGATCGGTAAAAAGCTCGAACGAGCCAAGCTTAAACGAGCTCGAGCCCGAGCTCGAGCCTAAGTTGCAGCTCGTTTATTAATCGAGCTCGAGCTCGAGCTTTACATAAAAAGCTCGTTTGGGCTCGCGAGCCTAAACGAGCCTAAACAAAAATATGATATTTTAACTTATATACGAGCCGAGCTCGAGCTTATTAACGAGCTCAATAAAGATATATTACGAGCCGAGCTCGAGCTCGAGCCAAGCTTTAACTTTTCATGGCCAAATCGAATAAACGAGCCGAGCTCGAGCCGAGCCCGAGCCTATATAATATTCCACGAGCCGAGCTCGAGCTTAAAGTTTAAGGCTCGAAACGAGCCGAGCTCGAGCTCGAGCCTTTTAAAACTTAAACGAGCCGAGCTCGAGCTCTGGCAGGCTCGGGCTCGGCTCGGCTCGTTTCCACCCCTACCCCCACCTATTATTTATTACACATTTCTTTCAAAGTTTTTGTATTTTTTGATCAATCTTGAAATTTTATAGAAAGCTTCAAGCCATCGTAAAGATTACGATGAACAAAAACAAATTTTCAAATTGATGGTTTGATAACGATATATATGTTTTAGCCACAATTTTCTAATGCTGTCGTTTGCAAAACTCTAAATATATATATGTGGTCAAATACAGAGGGTTTCAAATCTTCAATTTCTTCTTCTCAACAACACATGCGGCTCAATAATTAATTTTGGTTGGACCAAACAATCTATATTTATTTATGAAGCTTCAATTTAATTATTAGTAGGTTACGTTTGTTAATAAGATAATATCGTTAACTTTTTCCAAACTTTTTTTCTTTTTTAAACAATAATTTCTGACTTTTTGACTGACTAATTCACAAAGTTTGATCGCACCGGCCGCTACACATTTTCAAACCAGGTAAAGCTTACTTTAGATAGAAAGAAACACACTTATTGTATCCGTTATAGTGGAACATTATTCATAAAGAGACAATGTAGTTATCTCATCGTCTTCCTAGCTTTTCAAATAAATAGTTTTTTTACTATAAAGATATAATAATACTAGATGGTTATAAAATGTGATACGTATGAGACTTATTAATTGTTAATGCAGGGATGATAAAGTTGACCCACACGTATTAACAAGGGGATTAGTTGAGCTTAATCGCTTTCGTGATTTGACTACACACACAAACCCACGTTACAAACATTTTATTTTAATACAAAAGATGAATAATTAGATTATTCGTGGATCCACCCTCCAACCAATTAATTGAATTATTTTCAAGGCCACCATTGATGTGCAAACATTTCTTATTTTAAATCTATCATCATCATATGATAATGACAAAACATTGAATGATAAAAAGTCGAAGTGACAACCATGGCCTCTTTTGTTTTAATCCATTTTACTATTATTTGTGCTTTTAATTTAAAAATCAATGGTGTAAGATTTTGTCTCCAACTCCATCTTTTCCTTTACAAGAAATTAAATATATGGCATAACTACTTGACATTAAAACAATTAAAAAAAATTGTACTATGCTTTCAAGAGATAATAACATGGCGCATGATGAGGAGTTAGGCTTTATACACACACCAAAAAGAAGCTATCCAATTTTATTTAAGCATCATTGCCGTAGCTGGGCTAACAGAGACCATTTGCAAAAAATGTATATAATATCTGAACATGACGATAAAGATTGTGTTGTAATGATCTCGTTTTTTAGTTTTGTTGTATTTTTTTCATGGCTCTCGCTGACTTGATATAGAATTTTTGTGAGTTTTTGGAATAAAATTTAACATATTATTGACATTTTAGTGTTTAAAATGAATTTTGTGGCTCAAAATATATAAAAGAATATATTAAGGCTCTTAAAATTTGAAAGCTCCTTGCAATTACACATCCCACACACCTTCGTATATGGCTATGTTAAGAACACAAGGGTAAGTTTATTATTTTGTCCCTTTAATATTTAATCCTTACAATTGATTTTAAAAATAATTTGAGGTTTCCTTACAATGGAAAATTCTACCTACATCTTTAGCTAGACGAGTTTTCTTTATTGGTGTATTGTCATTACACATGAAATATGTTACGAATAACTATTATTATACAAGTCACGAATGCATGATATATGTTACGGGTCCGTTTGGGTTTTGGGTACTAATTTTCAAACATTAACGTCATTGTATTTATGGAGTAGGCCATTACATCATGTACGTGTTTGCATCTATCTATACATCTATACAATCTTGTCTTGTCTCTAATGGTAAAATAATTGTTTGTTTTGTTTTCTTTAGATACAGAAATTTGCATAGAGTGTCGGTATTTTTAGACATATGTGAAAAGGCCAAGTACATTTAGAAATCTGCTCGAAGTTAGAACGAAGAAATTAATGAGATTAATCTCGATTTCTAACTAAACGTTATTGGATCGTTTGTTTATTTTCTGGAGCTAGGTTCTTATGAAGTGTAAGTCGGCACCCAAAAATGATGCACGAGGTCAAGGTTTCTTCTCGAATATAATCATCTAAACTTTCTCAAAAATTTGTTACGAGTGTTTAAAGTGTAAAAAACATTAAGCTTTTGCAAAACATAGCCTTAGTAGCTATGTTTGAGAAACAAAAATATATATAATTTGTGGTACATAAGGTCAGTTGAGAGAGGATAAATGCAGAGAGTAAGTATATATTATTGAAAATACAAGCAATTAAGCCGTGTCTGAATATTTAAACGCAACACTTAATGGCTACATTTTACAAAATTCAAAACATCATAATATGGATTTGGAAAGTAAACTAAAGATGGTAAAAAAGGGAAAGCAATGTGAAAACACACAGGTATAGTGGGGAAGGATGTCGTTATGGGACAAAACTCTAGTGAAGTCGTAATTGGAATTATGAATTAAGTGGTCCTAGTACTTTTAACTTGTATCAAATCTCTTAACACCTTTTTCTTTATCGAGTATTTTATGAAAAGCAGAATTGATTTATGGTGTAAGAAAAGACTCACACAACATGACGAGGAAGAAGATAGTGACCCAATGGACCCAATGACATATATGTGACCACCTTGCCTTATTTTGGTGTCCACTTTTTTTGTTTTTTTTTGGATGTGTCTTTACTGTTTTCAAAGCATATCTTATTTTGTTTTCATCTTTGCTTTAAACTTTAGTCACTTGTACACACTCAAAGAAATTATTAGTTTGTTGGATCTAATCTAAGCATGAAATAATGAACCAACTTTAATGGTTTTTACTTTTAAGATAACCAATAAGCAACGGCATTAAGTTTTTATGCAACAAATAATGCTGATATGGAGTTTTCTTTTCTATTGACAAACTCATCCACATTTCTTGTACACAATTGCCAACACTTTGGTTTTAACGGGCACGGGTTATGCAACAAATAATGCTGAGCGGGTCAGGCCAGCTCGCATTACGGGCCAAACAAGCTCTGGTTTTAACGGGCACAGGTTAAACGGGAAAAGTTGAAATATGAGTGAAATAGGCACGGGCCAAACGGTCATGAGAAAAGATAGACGGCCTTAAAAATTGAGTGTCGTTTAAAAAAGAATGATCTCATATTCATTTATTAACTATAACTAATAAACTAAACTTTATTGCTAAATTTACATAAAAAGAAAAATAATAAGTTAAAAAAAAAAAAAAAAAAAAAAAAAAAAAAAAAAAACTAGTAAAAATGTTCTATGTCTATATATATACACTTTACAAAGTTTAAAAACATTGATTTTATACAATGGAAAACTAAAACAAACTAAAAACATAAACTATATCAGAGAAAAAAAGAAGAGGAAACCACTACGGGAATTTTAACGCACAAGTGAACTAGCTAGACTCTACCGCCCATTAAGTCCGTTGTTAATAAAGTCTATTATAGAATTATTTTTGTACATTTAGACCCATTAAAAAAGTCCATGTCGTCCAAAGAAGCCTTAAACTTTTTGCATATAACCAGATTTTGTCACCTCTAGCTAAGACTTATTGTTGACAAAACATGTTAGATAACAATGTAATGGAGCATCCTTGTCTTTGAACCGGACGTTGGTGTTTTCACGCGTGAAGGGTTTACCTCCGTTAACTTTTCAATTAACAATCTCACAATATACACCACATATATTATCTCACATGTCCTAAGCACACACCATCTTCACATGTGTCCATGCCAAGGTGGTCGTCACTACCCGTAACTTTAAAAGTTTTGTGTGTGAATGTTTTATGCAATGTTTTGAAACTCGGATCGACCTGGCCGGTTAACCGGTTCTGGTAAAATAACGGGTTAACTGGTTAGACCCACCAGGTTTTAAGTGACCCGGGTCAACCCGGTTCTCGAAACCCGTCCGGGTTTTATTTTTTTTCATTTTTTTGCATAGAAAACCGGGTTGACCCGGTGGTCGAACCAGTTGACCCAGTTGAAAAAAGTAGTTTTTTAATAGAAAATTGGGTTGAGCTGACGGTTGAACCCGGTGACTTGACCGGCTCGATTAAAAACCCGGTTTTCAAAACGTTGGTTTTATGTATGTTTAATTGTTATTGGGTAAGATAGCTAAGAAGGTAAAAGAGATAATGGATAATGTGCACTATAATGGTGACCAACCAGATTTGGGTCTTATGAAACTCTCATTATATAACCCACTAACTTGAATCACAACACATGATAACTTTTTATTCAATCTTTTGATATAGTGGACATCAAGCAACACTTATTGCACCACCAACATATACGGAAAAGGTCACCACATTTATATACTATTATTCGTCAAAATAAAGTAGTAAAACCTTTAACCAATCTTTAATCAGTCTAGCTATATAGTTATAATAATAATTTAAATAGTTGCAAAAGCTAAGGAATTGATGGATAATGACATTACAGGGATGGTGTTTTGATTTGATACACAATAAGCTAGGTGGCTGCAGGGTCCAATGTTATTAAATCTTTAGTTGCATGATTGTGATTTGTGACCACTTTCTTTTTCTTGTATAAAATAAATTATTGTTCTTCATTTGATGTTGATATGCCATATACCCGATTTAGACAACCATGTTGGAATTGTTAAATGTTAAAGGTTGGTGGTTGTTACTATTTCCTTGCTCCATTCAACCAACTACTCCAACACAAAGGACAAAGTCTTTTCTAGATTGTAAAAGTCATTAGTGGACAATTAGTTTGATGATGCATGATAATGATGCAAATAGTGAAGAAGCTAAACATCATTATCATACAATTTGAAAATAATCAGTAAACAAATATGGTTCAGCTAATCAATCAACATGTGCAATATCAGCATTAGATTTGTGTTATGTTCACTGTTGCAAAGTGTATCAGCTCAAGTGGTATTTAAATGTCACTACATATTGTGAAGAAGTTTGGTGTTATGCCGAAGGTTTTCTACAAACTCGACGGTTAATTATATGATCACAGTACGTATGGTTAATGCCGTTTTTAATAGTGACATCGAGGCTGCATATATGATTTAACCGTCACTTATCTCAGCCACTTGTGTCTATCTTCTAAACATGGCATGTATAATTCAAAAAGACCAGTAATGCAGAAGCTCTCAAACTGTTCATGGAGTATTAGTTGTTGCCTGTTGTATTTCAAAAACATCAAGGCAATATACCATACTCATGTAATTCTAATTTTACACATAGGACAACATCTTGCATTGCAAAATAACTCTTTAGAACTCAAACTCACACCTAACATGTTTCGGGTCGGTTTTGTTGATTTGAGCAGACCCATATTTCATTTCCTATCACACAGAAAGATCTTTCAGCCAATATCACATCAACAGAATGACAACCATTCATAACGACTCACAAAGCTAATCAGGTAACAAAATAATTTACAAAACTATGGTCAAGATGGTATGTTCAAAGCGTCGATTGTATCGTTAGTACTTTTGAATACTACGCACATTCTTACTATGAATACCAGCTCAAGTAATCCATAAGCAAGCTGCTTCAAACATACACTAGATTAGCCAACTAAAAGAACTATACCTGCTACAATGCTATATATATTTTCCAGAAAGCATGAATAAGATCTATAAAAGAGCCTGCAGATGCAGAATATCAACTACCATTTGCCATTACAGCAACATGACAATATGCAGGTAAAAGATAAAAGATGCAAGGCCACAACATAAAGAAAACCAAATTACGACAATCTCTAATAGATTCACAGCTCATATTATCAGATATTCTGATAAACCGACATCTAACAAAATAGAACATAACCAAGTTTCAAATCAAGTAACATTATCAGAATATAGTAAAACCATGAAAAAGATAGATCGTGTTCCCTCACTGACTAACCAACTGACTAAAGCTTGTCTTCAAAGTCTGAAAGTGGTGTCATCTGTTCCTTGAGACCTTTCCTCTTACGGATGTTGGCGACAAGTGCACCAGCCTGAGAACCAGCATCCAGTGGATCAGCCGTCATCATGTCCCAGTGATCAAACACACATTGAGGAAAAGCTTGACCAGAAGTAGACGCCCTCAATGCACTAGAAAATCCAAAAGATTCAACAACAGGTAGATAAGCTTTGATGTTGTACAATGGGGTACCAGGCCTCTGCATCTCCTCAAACACATGCCCACGCCTCTGATTCAGCACACTGTAGATCCCACCAAGAGCACTTTCAGGTGACTGAATCTCAACCAGGTAGACTGGCTCGAGAAGTCGGGGTTTGGCTGTGAGCTGTGAAGCGTAGATAACTCTCCTTGCTGTTGGAATAACTTGACCACCACCACGGTGAATGGCATCAGCATGAAGGACGACGTCACAAACCTCAAAGCATATACCTCTCATGTTCTCTTCAGCCAACGCACCTTCCTTTGAAGCCCATTGAAAACCAGCAACAACTGAATCCTTAATTTCACTCAAGTACTGGACTCCCTTACACATATCGACAACCATATTCGGCCCAGTGGTTTCAGGCCCAAAACACCAAATTTTCTTAGCAAGATCCTTATCCCATCCAAACTCTTCAGCTAAAACTTTACTACGAACCTTTGGGTCATCACGTGGACCAATTCGCCCCTCATCAATAGCCTCTGCGAGTCCATCCTCCATTGGCCTAGCTTCCATGTACAAACGGTTGTGCTTGTTTGGGGACTTGCTCATCACTGTGCGACAAGATTTTTCGAGCACAGTTTCACGGAAGGAGACAACAGGATCTGATTTAACAATTGGAGCACCACCCATGAAATCCTCTTCAAGATCTTTCAAACAGATTTCAAGATGAAGCTCACCCGCACCAGCAATGATATGTTCACCAGACTCCTCAATGGTACAAACAACCATAGGGTCGGATTTAGCTAGTCGTTTCAGACCTTCAACGAGCTTAGGAAGGTCGGATGCAATCTTACACTGAACCGCAACACGGACAACCGGCGAAACTGAGAACTTCATGGCACGAATTGGATGTGCATCAACTTCTTTCTCGTTAGTTAAAGTGGCGTTTTTGGTGATGAACTGATCCAAACCAACCATTGCAACAGTGTTCCCGCAAGGAACATCCTCAACAGTCTCTTGCTTCTTTCCCATCCAGATAACAGTTCTTTGAACACTCTTCACATAGAGATCTTTCTTTTCACCAGGAACATAGTTTGGACCCATTATCCTAACCTTCATACCAGTTGAAACCTTACCAGCAAACACTCGTCCAAAAGCGAAAAATCTTCCTTTATCAGAAGCAGGAATCATTTTCGATACATATAGCATAAGGGGACCATTGGGATCACAATTTCTGATAGCATTGGCATAAGCATCATCCAATGGACCTTCGTATAAGTTCTCAACACGGTATCTCTGAGCAGTATGAGGCGAAGGCAGATGAAAGATCATCATTTCAAGTAAAGCCTTAGAAGCAGGAAGCCAATTCTGCATGACACGCTTCATCAATGGTTTGCCCATCAACTCTTTTTCTTCAGACTTCATAGTCACGCCAACTTTTGCCAACAAGGGCCATAAGATGTCTTTCTCGTCATTCATGCAAGTGTTGATAATCTTCTTGATGGGCTCATAACAAAACTGAACAAACCCACGTTTGCAAGTAGCAGCTCCGGTGTTATGTTTGGTCCACTTTTTGGTTTTCGGGTCAAAGAAGTTCTCGCCCCAGAGCCGTTCCATCATCTTAGACTCGTCAACACCAAACTTGCCAGAATACATTTTTGCGAAATTGGTCAAAGTAAAGGCCCAACCGTGCAACCCAGCCGAAAAGGCAACAGTACCTTTCTCGGGGTAAACCATGACATCACCAAGAAGCGGGTCCTCATAAGTAGCCATAATGACATTAGCATTTTCAATAACCCTTTGGAATGTTTGATAAGCTTCTTCACCGCCAACTTGAAGTTCAAGGAAACACCTGTCCATTTTGTTGACAGTCAAGACAGGTCGAATCCTTTCACCAAGTGCTTGACGAAGAACAGTTTCTGTCTGCACACAGACACCCTCAATACAATCAACGACGACCAGTGCACCATCAGTAATACGAAGAGCGGCAGTAACCTCAGAAGAAAAGTCAACATGCCCAGGTGAATCGATGAGATTGATAAGGTACTCGTTTCCATTACGTTCTCCCTTGAAACTCTTGAGATCTTCATCAGACATCTGGTAGTATAGGGATATACCAGTTGACTTAATGGTGATACCACGCTCTGCTTCATCAGCACGAGTGTCAGTCATTCGCACATCACCAGCAGTTTCTTGTGCAATAATACCGGCAGCAGCAACAAGAGAGTCAGTCAAAGTTGATTTTCCTGTTATCAAAAGGTATCAATTAGAAGTAGCAATTGAAATAGATAAAACTTAATGGTAATGTAAGAAGACAACAGATGTACATGTAAGTAATAAACGATGGACAAATAACAGCAGGCAATGTTGTTGATCTAAGACCCAAACATTCAATCACAAATTAGAGAAATAGCCGATTTAGAGAAATAGCACAACATTTCAGTTAGATCTTGAAGACACCAAAAATTCTTGTTACATACTAGAGAACGAAAGCACGACCTGCTAGTCTAGGGATAACCAGTATATATGATATATCTACGAGTGAACAGCTCAAAATCAAGCAAGTAGATAACATCAACTTTCATACTTGTTCCTTATAGAACCCTAATAGTATCTAACCTTAAGATGACCAAATTACAACATCACATAGATATAGTACAGAGGAAATGCATCATGTATAACATCAACAAGTCAAAATAAGAGTTAATATTTGGTGTTCTCAAAATATAATTAGAGCCCTGAGGTTCTCAGTCCACCTTTTTCACAAGAAAACCATATTAAGTTACCATGACATTGTCTCTTTAAGAAGCACACATGAAATAAGTACACAACTTTTATGTCTATGATACACCACAAACATACAACACATAGATCAAAACCATCATGTAGGTATTCAAAATTACGACATACTTAGAATTAAAATCTCTTCTGCGTTACAATTGCTTATGCCTTAATCACTTAATGCAAGACAGAATGGTAAATGAACAGATTAAAGAGAACCTTAATGCAGTACAAAGGCTGTTTACATACCGTGATCAACATGAGCAATAACAGACATGTTACGGATGTTATGCTTGAAATCCATGATCTTACGAAGCTCCTCAGCTGTAAACTTCACCTGTTGGTACAGACAATAAGGAAAATAAGATACCGTTATATATAAGAACAAAATATAATGCAGTGACTATAAAAACAGAAAACAGCTTTCATCGTTGGAACATAGTTACCATTTTTCCTGTTTCGTGTGTCACAAACAAAAAGCAGTGGAATAATCGGACAAAGATCCTGCAAAAAAATAGAACACTGCGTATTAGCTAGAAGAACATCATAATAAGTAGTATAAACAAATTAATAACGAAGTCTGCAACAACACCACATATTCGAGTCACTTGGAGTACCAACTTAACATGTATTTTGTTTTAAAACACTGACATGCATAAATAAACAGCTATAGCAGAATAAGTTTCAAAGAATGGAGTAATAGCTTCTTAACAACAACCGCACTAACATCAAATATTAAGGACTTCAGCTGCGCAAAATCAGTTATAAGTCCTTAATAAACAAATAAGTTCTAATACAACACTAACACCCATAAACTACATCAAAACGATACAACCACATACAAAATCAGTCACCTATGACCACAAAGCGTAAAATCAAATTACTATAAGTGATTAAGAGTATGTTTGATGCACAATATTTTAGAGCGTTTTTGAGAAACCAGCAAATAGTGTTGAAAATTATAAATCTACTTTGATACTTGTTGAGTTTTGTTCAAAATCTAGCAAAAACTACTTTTCCAAACTCTACGCAGCGCAAAACGATATAACCACATACAAAATCAGTCACCTATAGCATAAAATCAAATTACTACTAATTACTAGAAGTGATTAAGAGTATATTTGACACACAATATTTTAGAGCGTTTTTGAGAAACTAGCAACTAGCGTTGAAAATATAAATCTACTTTGATACTTGTTGAATTTTGTTCAAAATCTAGCAAAAACTACTTTTCGAAACGTTACGCAGCACAAAACGCCGAAACGCGCGTTTAGACACCGAAACGCGCGTTAAGCCGCCGAAACGAGCGTTAAGCCGCCGAAACGCGCGTTAAGCCGCCGAAACGCGCGTTTAGCCGCCGAAACGCGCGTTTAGACGCCGAAACGACCGTTTAGACGCCGAAACGATCGTTTAGGTGCCGAAACGCGCGTTTAGACGCCGAAACGATCGTTTAGGTGCCGAAACGCGCGTTTAGGCGCCGTAAAAACGCTCGTTACAACGCAAAACGCTCGTTAAGCCGCAAAAGCACTTTAAGACGCAAACGCTCGTTACAACACAAAAGCTCGTTACGCTTCTACTGCTAGTTTTACCAAAAACAAGCCCTATATAATAAGCTACCACCACAAGTTTTACTAAACAAGCCCTAAAAAATAAGCTACCGTTAGTTTTAACAAAAATAAGCCCTAAATAATAAGCTACTAGTGCTAGTTTTACCAAAAACAAGCCCTAACTAAGCAATATTCAATAAAATAAGCTTCAAGTCACAAAACACAATATTTTATGCATGCATCATACAATATAAGGTGATACAACTATACATAACAACAAAACCCTCAATATATACTTATTATCAACCACAGAAACACGATTTCAACAACAACAAGAAGATGTAAATAAATAACAAGACATGCATTATTTATGAAGCTGCGGTAAAAAAAAAGTTACCGATTGGAACAAGGGGAGAAAAGTGTGTGGTGCGGCAGTAAATGCCTGATAAACAATTGAGCAAGTGGTTGGTGATCCCAATATATACCCGCTCCACGGAACCTAGGGCTTCGGTTTTAGTGAGGCTGTTTGATGGGCTTTTTATGGGCTTGGGTGGTTTTTTATTTGGCCTGTTAAAGGTTCGCTAAGCCCGTGAGTTATTTAATGAGTTATAAGTATAAAAAATAGAAGTGTAGATTGAAAATTTATTAATCTTAATATCAAAACCAATTATTGACTGATTTTCGTCTAAACTAGTGTTTGTTTTTTTAAAAGAAACACTTGTTTTTTATTTTTGTTTGCATTCGGGAAGAGGAAATAAAAAAAAAAAATGTGTTTGTTTTTTTCCTTTTATATCTGCAAACGATAAGAGGAACTGAAAAAAATGGTATTTGGCTTTTTAGAAATAAGAGGCAAAAGTGACTTTTTTTGCTCTTCAATTTTGTAGATTGACTTTTTTTTTGTCTGATTATTATTTCTTGTATCTTAAAGACTTCAGATCCACCTCTTCTCTCGCAAACATGGTTTTGGAAATCAAACATAAAACATGGTTTTCGAGAAAGAAAACGCAACCTACACGGAGTTTTGAACTAAGATATGGTTTTAAATTTTTTCTTAAGTTATAGATTTATATTGTTCGTGAAATAATAAAGGTACGTATATTAAAAGTTATAGATGTTCGACATACTTATTCTGATAATTCATTGTAAATAATGGATTCAATAATAGCTTTATTGTGAAAAGCTAGCTAGGTTCTAAAGCTTAAGGTTAGAATGCTTTCAAACCACAATGTGTAGTGGTCTAAACCACCGAATGCACAACAAAAAGGGGACAACCGGCGGTAATGAAAGGGTGGTGTAACTTGTGATCACGGGGAGGATGTGTGAAAGTGTACCCATTTTGGCCAAATGACTCAACTTGACAAGTGGTTGGAAATGAATTTGAGAAGTGACACCATCTTCACTAGCAAGTGACATCTAAAAAGCTACCTCTTACACAAAATTAACTGTCCATGACAATTAAACATTATGCAGCTCTCTTGCATTTAACCTTTGTGCATTGATAACAAGTATAGTTTTATCGATGGCGAAATGTGATTCTCTACCCCTCAGTATATATAAACGTGCAAATTCTATTTCAGTACTACGTTGATGAAAAAAAAAAAAAAAAAAAAAAAAAAAAAAAAAAAGGCACAATACTAATAAGTTTCTACTCGATGAATCATTAATCATTAGTTACGGTTGATTATGAAATACCAACATAATATTTAACTAGATATACACATTTGTCATTACCATTAAGAGTAAATAACGTGAACTAGTTTGTTTCACCAAGAAAACAAGAAAGAGTTTAACTTTGGAAAATAAGTAAACCCCAACTATTAATGCTTGAGATATTTTTATTTATTTATTTATTTATTTTTAACTAGATATACAGATGAAATATCAAATTGATATTTGACCAACTATTTTGTAATAGTTCTACAATGTTTGGCTTATAAGAGACGGCTATATTAGATTGAAAAATGTACCGGTGACTACAAATATTTACAAGCTGTTAAAAGTTATTTATACATCCAACAAAAAACGTGTGTGTGTATTTATTTAACCTTCACTACCTTTATAATTGGACAATGATTCAAACTATTTACGTATATAGACGGGGTGTGGACCTTCATTCGATAAGATGTCCCGTATGTGATGGAACCAAAGAAACCTCCCAACACCTCTTTGTTGAATGTCCTATTGTTGTTCGGCTATGTAATTTGATTACGATTTGGTGGGGTCTAACAGATTATCCTGAAGAAATAAAAAATCTTTGCGGAGTGACTCGGCTATTACTGATAACAAGTTTAAAACTTGTTTTGATGCGGTGATCCAAACAACGACTTGGGTTATATGGAGATATAGAAATCGCGTTTGTTTTGATTTGAAGCCTCCAAGGAAAGACACCTTAGCCGAAGAAATTAAGGTCCTATCTCACTCTTTGATAACCCATCGGAACAAAGACCTGAAGCTTGATTGGTATGTTTGGATTTTAGATCCAACAAATTTGTAACTTGTATTTTAACTAGTAAGCGCTTGGCTAATTTTTTCTTTTAATAAAAATTGTCGAGGGTGGTTATTCAATGAATACCAACACTGTATAGTAGTCGAGTACATTGAACTTTATGTTTATTTGGCCTTTTCCTCAAATTAATACTACTATAATACTCCGCCAAACCCGTCTCACTTTTTTTTCTTAGTCGCGTACGTGACATGAACGTTCACCATAAAAACTTACAAGTTACAATCAAATTGCTTTTGAGCATTGATAGTGAAACGAAATTGTTTTGTGGGCAGTGTTTTGAAACCCGGGTCGACCCGGTCAGGTTAACCGGTTCGACCGGTTCCGGCAAAAAAAAGGGGCCAAAAAACCCGGGTTTCTAAAACCGGATTAATCGGTTAGACCCGCCGGGTTTTGAGTGACCCAACCGGGTTCCATTTTTTCAAAAAAATTTAATAAAAACCCGGATTGACCCGGCGGTCAAACCGATTAATCCGGCAAACATAAGGAAAAACTTGTTAGTGCTACCCATTTTCCATTGAGAGGATCTCTTATTTCACAATACAAATCAAAAGGACGAACCGAAGGTTTGTCACTAGCTAACAAGCTCCACGTCATTCTGAAAAGGTCGTCATAACCATTGGGCTGTACGGACAACCCCATCGATCCCGTGCTTAATTATCGGAACATGTGAGTAGTATAAATAGCCTCAACTATTGACAGCTAAGAGGCATCATATCCTCAGGAGGAATTACTCTGAACGAACAAGCACTTATATTGACATACTTACTTTGTACTTCATTCTTCATTAATATCACCCATATTTATCCTCACATCAGAGTTTGGTCTCAAACTAAACACCCGAGGCGAAGTTAACGTGTGTAGCTCGTCTCATTGCATCTCAAGACTTAGTAGGGAGTACGAAGTTTCTCGAGGTTCTGAGCAGGCCAATCGATCCGAACATCCTTAAAAACCTAAATTTCTTTTCCATATCACGAATGTAAATTATTGCACCTACAATCAACTATATTAGTCATCGAACACTATGGACTTTATTTGGCTTATTCCTTAAAAAAAAATAATAAATAAAAAAAAAAAAATTGCAAAATGAGTTGTCATGATTTGATTGGTGTATTTTGCTATAGTTTTTCTCACTTCTCTTTGATTAAGTCAATCAAACCATGACAACTCATTTTGTGGATATGTTTTTGTGGTTGTAGCTAGGGCTGGCAATTTTGACACGAAACCTGTTAACACAACACGACACGACCTGTTCTTAACAGGTTTCGTGTTTAACCTTAACAGGTTTCGTGTCTTAACAGGTCAGACCTGTTAAGACCTGTTAATTTTCGTGTCTTAACAGGTCAGACCTGTTAAACCTGTTAGCGACCTGTTAATTTTATACTATATATATAAAGTATTTTTAGGTCATACATTCACAAACCCTAATCACACACACATAAACTCTCCGCCCCCATCCTCCTTTTATCTCTTCAGGGAAAAAAAAAAAATAAAAAATAATCTCATCTCAATATCATCATCAACATCTATTCGATCCATCATCAATCCATCTAATCAAAACCCATAAACGCAAACACAACCATACGCACCTTATCACCATGGGTGTATTGTGATACTTGTGGTTGACTCTTGATCCTTTCTTGATGTTATGGTTGTGTTTGGACTTTAGGTGCAAGTTTGATGCATCTTGGGTGCGTTTGGATGCATAGCCGAGACCCACTAGGCCTAGGGCCGTGGGTTTGGTTCAAATAGAGGTAAGCCATGGGCTAGACCCACGAATCTGATGGGTTTTGATACTTGTGGTTGACTCTCGTTGTTGTTATTGTGTTGTTGTTCTATATTAGTTTAGATTTTGTGTTTTATGAAGATTTGTAACATTAGTTTAGATTTTGTAATAGCAGATTTGTAATAGTTAACATTAAGATTAGAAGACTTTTAATAGCTTTTGTTAAGATTTTTAAGATTTGTAATAGCAGATTTAGATTTGGATTTGGTTGTGACTGGATTTGGATTTGTTCGATTTGGATTTGGTTGTGACTGGATTTGGATTTGTTCTTGATGTTGTTCTTGACTGGATTTCGATAGCAGATTTGTAATAGCAGATTTGGATTTGTTCTTTGCAAAAAAAAAAAAAAAAAAAAAAAAAAAAAAAAAAAAAAAAAAATCCAAATATATATGTTAATAACAGGTTATTTGTTTTTTGCAAAAAAAAAATAAAAAATAAAAAAAAAAAAAAAAAATCCGAATATATATGTTAACAGGTTCTTAACAGGTTAACCTGTTTATTTTCGTGTCGTGTTCGTGTTTGAGAAAAATGACACGATAAGCTAACAGGTCGTGTTCGTGTTTGACCTTAACAGGTTCGTGTCTTAACAGGTTCGTGTGACCTGTTATGCCAGCCCTAGTTGTAGCATTGCTTTTCCTCAAATGTCCCGTCGAAACTCCGCTCAACCCCTCTCAACTTTTTTGTTATTATTATTATTATTATTTTTTTATTATACTTAAATGAACATCCTCAACCATAAAAACTTAATAATTATAAAGCTAAAACATGTATTCAATGATAAACAGTTGTGCCTGTTGCATGAACCCAAACCACTAGAATGAACCAGGACCACTACTAATGTAGAGCCAATGAAAAGAAATGCAATGTCGGAAAGGAAACTGAACTAATTGCAAGAGGTTAACACTTTGAAAACTAAATTTGAGGAGTTGATATATGACAACGAAGCAAATTAATACAGAATCATGCATGTTAATTTAGGCTCTAAATTCATAAGTTAGTTCACGGTCGACATTTTTATTAAATGCATTCACTGGAAAATTTGGCTTGATAGAAAATTGCTAAACCTAACTCGATCATGGATGGAAATGAAGTTGATCGATCGAGAGGTGAAAGGTGACCCTGTTCACTTCCAAGTCACGTCTAAGAAGCTATGTACAACATACACGAAATTAAGTAGATAACGATTATCATTAATAATTTAATATTTGTAGCTTAAATTTGCCTTTGAGTATTGATCAGAATTAAGTACAACTTCATTGATAGGCAAACGTAATTTTCAACCCGTCTTGCTTGTGGCACCATACTCATGCATGTGGATGAAATAAAAGTCTCACAATCGTGATATTTTATTTTCGATGAATCATTAATCTTTAATTAAAGATAATTAAGAATTAATACTATAATTTTGCAATTAACATTATGAGTACGTAACCGTGCATTTATTTATATATTTATAGTTTATATATTTTGATAAAAATAATTAAGGTCAAAGTTGAAAAGTAATTACTGAAAAAGTCAATAGAGGACAATAATTTTGAAACGGAGGTAGTAAGTAATAGCAACACTATATATGAACTACATTAGTTGAAATTCGAGTACTTAGAGTACTTTTAGATAAAAAAAAATCCAAGTCCATACATACGTTGGAACAAGTAATAACTAATTTTCATTCACAACATCTTTTTGGTAAGAAAAGAAAACATTTTTTCAGTTATATAAATTTTTTTCAAAAATGAAATTCAATGTACGTACGTATACATAAACTCAATCATTTGTTTGCAAGGTAACGAGTTAGAGCTAGCAAAGGCTGCCGGCCCTATGTCCTTTCCATTATTAGCTATCAAAGCAAAAATACAAAGCCTTCTCACATGCGTTTATCAATCGATCTTGTACTATTTATAGAAGTTTGTCTTCAACCTAGTTCGATAATTTTCTCTCAATAATCACATGGCTTCAGTCTACTACTCGGATACCCTTCTCCTTTTCATTCTCTTGTTGATATCCGGTGTCGTGTTTTTTTACCGGAGGTGCCTCCCTGTTACCAATTGGCCCGTTCTTGGCATGACACCGGATATCCTCCTAAATTGTCACCGTATCCACGATTTCGTGACGGATATTGTCAAACTTAGTAATGCTACTTTCTTGCTTAAAGGTCCTTGGTTTGCAAATATAGACATGCTCCTAACTTCTGACCCTTCCAATATTCACTATATGTTAAGCAAAAACTTTCCAAACTATCCTAAAGGTCCTGAGTTTCGTAACATGTTTGATCTCCTTGGAGATGGCATCTTTAACTCGGACCACGAGTTATGGGAAATCCACAGGAGAACAACCATGTCTCTACTTAAACACCCTGACTTTCAATCTCTTTTAGAAACAACTATTGTAAACAAAGTCGAGAATGGGCTTCTTCCTATCCTTGAGTTTGTGTCCACGTGTAATCAAGAAATAGACTTGCAAGAGATATTTCAAAGGTTTACATTTGATGTGATATCTCTATTGCTTCTAGATTATGATCCTGAAAGCCTATCTATAGATTTACCATTCATTCCATGCGAAAAGGCATTCACAGACGCTGAAGAAGCTCTTTTATGGAGACATGTCTTGCCAGAGAAAGTTTGGAAGTTGCAAAAGAGATTTAGACTAGGAAAAGAGAAGAAGATGAATGAAGCGACAAAGGCTTTCGATGAGTTTATATATGACTGTATGTCTCGAATACAAGACAGGGTCGGAATGGTGCATGATAAAGAGACTGGTTTGTTAACATCCTTAGTTAGAGGTTTTGAAGGAAAGAGTGGGATGCCAAGGGACGTTAGAAAGTTTTCAAGGGACACAATACTTAATCTAATGATTGCGGGGAGAGACACCACGAGCACGGCTCTTTCGTGGTTCTTTTATCTCCTTGCCCAAAACCCGATTGTAGAATCAAAGATCCGAGCTGAGATTGGTGAGAAATGGGGTGTAAAAGAGCTATATAGACTCAAATATCTTCATGGAGGTATATGTGAAGCACTAAGGTTATATCCACCGGTTGCTTTAGAGCATAAGGCTCCATTGAAGGCAGACGTGCTTCCAAGCGGTCATGTTATTGATGAGAACACAAGGATTATTCTGTGTTTTTATTCAATGGGACGAATGGAAGATATATGGGGCGAGGATTGTATGGAGTTTAAGCCCGAAAGATGGTTTACAAAAGATGGAGGGATAAAACATGAACCGTCGTATAAATTTACGGCGTTTCATGCAGGGCCAAGGACATGTTTGGGTAAAGAAATGGGTTTGATTCAGATCAAAATGGTGGCGGCTTCGATCATTTCTCGTTACCATGTGGAATTGGTGGAGGGACATAAGGTTTGTCCAAGTGATTCAGTCATACTACAAATGAAATATGGTTTGAAAGTCAAGCTTTTACCAATCAACGGCGTTTAGATCCTATAAATTAAGTGTTAATACATGTTTCATTAAATAAAACTAAGGGATTTAGCTTGTTATAGATTGTTTCCCTTGCAAACTAATGCTTGAATACTTCTGGTTTCAAACCAATATCTAGAATTAAAAAACTTTTTTTCTTTTTTTTTTTTCACGTGAGATGTATATCTATCATGGTGCAGCATGTATAATTTTAGTATTGAGATAAATGATAGATACATTTCTTTCCATACCAAAGATATGAGAATTGTTGGAATTTTGTGATGAGGTTGCAAGTTTGAGGCAAAATGTACAACTAGTCTATGTGGTGACTTAATAGTACAACTTATGAAACTTGTGATATAAGCTTATGAAGTAGAAACTACCCAATTGTTTATTTGTATAGGCTAATGATTTGCACACTCCCAATTTTGATTTGCACACTCAAAGCTGTGCTTTACACAGTTGTATATTTATCACATGCTGCTTTTAAAGGTTGTACATTTGAGTGTGCGGATCAAAAATATGAGTGTGCCAATCAATACTCATTTGTATATGGCTGACCAAGTCAAACAAGAAAATAGGAGAGGTTTTTTTTTTTTTTTTTTTTTTTTTTTTTTTTTTTTTTTTTTTAACATAAGAAAATAGGATAGTGGTGGTGGATTTGGATGGCATTCGTCTAAATACACATTTTTAATTTTCTTCTTAAACTAGTTGGAAAATCGCGCGTTGCCGCGGAGTGTTTTCCGAATAGGGAAAGTGTAATAACGGTCGGTAGCTACTTAACGTCAATTTAGTAACTAAAGACTGACTTTGCAATGGACGTATAACATGAAGGACCAATTATGTAAATTATGAGAGGACTAAATATGCAACGGACTTCTGAGATGAAGGACCAATTTCGTATGAATTTTTAAAGAAAATGTTAAAGATAACGATCGTTAGCTAACAGCCGTTAAATATCTAACGGTCGTTAGTTATAACGCTATAGGGACTAACGGTCGTTAGTCCCGCCCCGCCCCGCCCAAACCCGACCCGTCCTAAATGGTTTCTACAGTGGGGGCATGTTAGGTTTGGCAAAATAGCCCAATAAATGTATATCTATACTACATATAATAGACAAATGACTCTCTCTCAAAAAATTCAAATTATGCAATGTTTACAACACTTAAAAGCAAAGATTTTTCAGAATTACAACAAGCAAAACATTGTGTACAATGAAAACAAGCATAACTCGAAATTCAGACCAAAATCTTACAATTATACATTAAATAGCATTTAAAACACCCCTGGACCTATTATTACAATTACTAAAACATAATGTACAACCCTCCATAATCAACTTTACTTTTCATCTTCATATAACAAATTATGTAATCAAAAAAAAATTAACAATAAATCCTTCAAATTTTCCCAAACCTTCCAGTAAATCGTAACTACAAACCACAAGCCTAACAAAGACAAAAACATACTACCCTCACCATCACCATTCACCAACTTAATCCGACTCCACCACCATCGAAGTATTCATAACCACAGGTCATAGTCATATATATAAGAAAAAAAGCAAAAAGTCAATCGAAGTAAAAAAGTATTCATAACCACATGCCTACTACATCTTAACCCATGTAAAACAAAAACAAAAACAAGAACAAGAAAAGAAAAGGCAAAGAAGAAGAACAGCCCATCTCAGTGTTTATCTTTCGTATTTCATAATAGATTGTAAGACCTCTGAAGATCTTAACGCCTCGAAAGCAAACTCATCATCGATCTATAAACGAAAAACAACAACACCTACCCGAGACCTTGTTAAAAGATCTTGAAGCCGAGACTTTGTTGGAAATGTTGGAAATGTTTGATGGTCCGGTTTTTTACTTTTTAATTTTTTTTTCAAATTGTGTAACGTTAAAAGATCTTGAACCCGAGTGTATTCTTGATTGTTTCGACTGAATTAGAGAAGACAAAAAGGTGTTTGTCGTTAGATTTAAGATAAGAAGTACATGGGTGAATTTGTGTTTATGACTGCCGCATATTTTGTTTGAAAGATAAGCTTGGCTGAGATGTGGTAGGCGTGAAATTAGGGTAGAACAAGTGAGAAGCTTTAGGGTATAATGACTTTATCTATGCTAATTTTTAACTTGGGCCTCTATCCGAATTTTGAGGCTCTTACCAATGACATTTGGATGATTAATTTGGGTTGTAAAATTCTTTTGATAACTTGAGCCTCTATCTAAAATTTTGTGTTATGAAAGGGTATAAGAATTTGATTGGAAAGTGGACTACGATCGAAACGAGAGGTCACGAATAAGTGAGAAGCTTTAGGGTATAATGACTTTATCTATGCTAATTTTTAACTTGGGCCTCTATCCGAATTTTTAGGCTCTTACCAATGACATTTGGATGATTAATTTGGGTTGTAAATTTCTTTTGATAACTTGGGCCTCTATCTAAAATTTTGTGTTGTGAAAGGGTATAAGAATTTGATTGGAAAGTGGATTACGATCGAAACGAGAGGTCACGAAGTTTAACTCGCTTGTCAAACAAACTGCGAGGCTTAGCGGCGAAAATGATGAAGATTTAATGACCCGGGTTCACATTTTGTATAAAGATGTACTTTTTTTATTGTATTTTTCACAAATATGTTTCATGAAATAAATTGAACAAAATAGTTAAATTCTTATAACAAATACGTATATAAAGTTGTATAAGTGTAACAAGAGGCACATATAATCAAAATAAAAAACAATGGTCGAGTATAATACTATCCGCATTTGTCACGAAAAACATGTAATCAACAAATATTAGTCGCCGCAAATTTTAAAATACATTATTCATCGAAAAAATTTATTTCAGGGTACCCGCCACTGCAACGCGCGGATACCCTGCTAGTATGTTATAATATAATTATAGATTTACATTGTTGGTGAAGTAAATATGGTAAAAGCTAAATATGTTATACGTACTTATCTTGATAATTCATTGTGAACAATGGATTTAATAAATCATTAGCATCAAGTGGTTCTAAAGCTTAAGTTATACATGAAATGTTTGTTTTCTTAACTATGAAGAGTTTTTGCACTATATGTATTATTTAATGGGGGATCTAGAAATTTTGGCCGGGTGTAGCACTATATAAATCGCAGGTTTTTCACAGCGTCATTCAATATTTGGATTCATTCTATATTTAGTTTTTTCGGTTACTGTAACCTATAAATGACTTTTACATAAGAGATTGCAGCATCCAAAAAACCAGTTTTTCATTTTTTTTTCTTTTTCTTTCTTAGGATAAATCAAATGGGGCTTATCCGCTAACGGTGTATCGGGTCCTTGAAGGCCTGTACCATTATCAAAATAAAATGAGATTCATTGACGAACCAAAGTAAGATCCATTGACGAGAAAAACTCACAATTCATAAGGACGATATCAATTCACGAACCGAAGGTTCGTCACTAGCTGACAAGCTTCATGTCATTCTGTAAAGATCGCGCGTCCTAACCATTGGACTTTACGTACAAGCCCATCGATCCTATGCTTAATTATCGGAACAAGTGAGTAGTATATATTGCCCCAACTATTATCAGTTAAGAGGCATCATATTATCTAGAGGAATTACTCTGATGCGTGGGATTGCACCCTCACAAAAGGTTTTACCTCTCAAGGGATCTCGAGAAGCTTACAACCCCCACCAGGCAGTGTACCTGATCGTTGTAGTATAGTATAATGACAAGTACCGGGGGATTGATCGTTCAACTCAGGAATAGTATCGCTAGGATTAGAAAGCCTATAAAACTAGGTCTAGAAGTGAGGGATGATTCATTTTGTATTTTTATATTTTTATGAAAAGTAAGTAAAAATCTCGGTTTTGGAAGAGTGGGCGGAATTAGTTGCTAGCCAACTAACCCAATAAACTAAGATGCAATCAAAATAAAATAACAGAAATGAAAATAAAACTATTAAACTAATGTGGTGGTAACAATAATGAGGAAAACTGTGTTTACTTAGATTTCATTACTCCCTAGATATCTTTTATAGGTTGATAGCTTGTTACAATTGCGTGGATAACGGGTCATATTCCTTAATACTAGTCGTAGGGCCGTGTACAATATTCCCTAAATCTATAGGATCCTACTTCACTCCTATGTCGAGCCGACATGGGATCATTAGAATTCTCCTACGCATTAAATACAACCAAAAATCGTAGTACACCTCCGATCATGTTTCTTAAGAAGTTCAAGCATTATACCAATGGAAGTCTGCTAGTTTTCTTAAGCCTAACATCAAATACAATCATCCGTAACAATTATAAACAAACAATCAACCCATAATCAACATCTAAGTTTCACTACATCTAAGCAAACACAAAGAAATCCAGCCTAACATGTTAAATAGAAGACAAGCGTAAGATATAATCAAACAACACATAGACATATTGATTGATTTGAAAGAGTACTTATCTCCAATTGAACATGAAAGATTCAAAGGGTTGAAACCCTTAAAAAAGCTGGAAAATTCGACCTAGGGTTTTTCCCTCAAAGTTGCACACTTAATGAATGAAATTTGGAAAACTATATATAGATTTTTGATGAGGCGAAAAATGATCCATTTTTAGGGGGTCATTTAAGCCCGAATCCGAATTTATTTGATCAAATATTGCCCTAAATCGTTCCTTTTGTGATTTTAGGTGTTTGGAGAGTGAATTCTGGAAAAGAAGCCATGTTGGACGTTTTTTAAGCATAAAAGTGAAGAAAACGGCTAAGTACTAAATTTCCATGCTGAAGATACAAGGTGACGGCGTCAAGACTACCATCTTGACGGCGTCAGACATGAAGAATTAAACACCGTAGGTGGTGACGGCGTCAGAAGGCTTCATGACGGCATCAAAGTGGCAAGAATAAAATACCGTGGGTGGTGACGGCGTCACATAGGCCGTCATAAGTGGATCAAGGCCGTCCGAGGAAGTATATGGCGGCTAGGTGACGGCGTCACATGCAACTCTTGACGCCGTCAGCCTACTTTTCCTATATATAGTTTTCTAGTTTTTTCATTAAAAGAGAGAAGTTTTGGTGAAACCCTAAAGACGATTTTAGTGCCTCTTTTACAGGTTTTTCAAGGGTTCCAAACCCTTGAGACCTTGCATTGTAATTGAGATAAGTGTACTTTCAATTCAATCAATATGTCTATGTGTTGGTTGTTTATCTCTTGTTCTTGTCTCAATTCTACTATGCTAGGCTAGATCTCTTTTGTGTTTGCTTAGATCTAATGAAACCTAGATGTTGATTATGTGTTGATTACTTGTCTATTCTTGTTTTGGATGAATGATATTATATGTTAGGCTTAAGAAAACTGGCAGATCTCCAAATGGTAACATGCTTGAACGTCTTAAGAAACATGAACCGAGGCGTACTAGGTCTTTATTGGTTGTATTTAATGCATGAGCCACTGTTTACAATCCCTATAGTTGTGCTGGGTCATGGTGTAGGAGGAGATAAGAGCTCATAGAGTTGGGGAGTTATGTATGCCACCCCACGAATGGTATTAAGGAATACAATCCGTCATCCATACAAGTGTAACAAGTAATTAACGTGTAAAAGATATCTAGGGAGTAATGAAGTCTAAGTAAACACAATTTCTCCAACCACTGCTCACAACCTTAGTATAATTAGTTTATTTTCATTTTTATTATTTTATTTTGATTGCATCTTAGTTTTGGGTTAGTTGAATAGCAACTATTTCCGCCCACTCTTCCAAAATCCGAGATTTTACTTGTTTTTATAAAAATATAAAAATACAAAAATAATCATCTCTCACCTTTAGAACTATTAATTAGGTTTTATAATCCTAGCGACACTATTCCTAAGCTGAACGATCAATCCCCCGGTACTTGTCACTATACTGTACTACAACGATCAGGTACACTGCCTGGTGGGGGTTGTAAGCTTCTTGAGATCCCTCGAGAGGTAAAGCAAGGTGCGATTCCCACGCATCAAGTTTTTGGGCCGCAGCCCGGGGAATAGTTATTGTTTAGGTTGAATTTGATTTTTATTAGGTCTACTCATTAGATTCCTATCAAGTGAGATTTTTTCTTTTGTAGCTTTCTCGTAGTCTATCTTTTCTTTGTGATTTTGTTTGTAATTTGCTTCAAATGGACTTTACACTTAGACTTCTAAGATTACAAGATAGGGTTGAGCGGCTAACACACCAAAGAGTTCAAAATACCTCATTTAGAGACACCTATGAATCATATGAGCCTTCACCTAGGATAGATTCTTATGAACAACCTCCATGTTTAAGATCTAGTTTTAGTGAGGCCAATAGAAAATGCGACCTAGTTTGCCAAGGAATTATGGAGAGAGCCATTGCAACAAATCATAAGTTGGATGAAGCACTAGGTTTGCTATTATCACTACCTAAGAAACCAATTGAGGAGGATTTAGCCGAGCATGATCACATTGATCAAAAAGACCTAGGTTTTATGATCGATGATGATGAATCTCAAGAAACAGATGATGAATCTCTTAGGCAATTTGTATATAGCAGTCAGAAAATTGAAGATGATCCTTATGATTCGGACATAGAAGTTGAGATGCCTAGAGAAGCACGTGAGATACTTGGGAGAATGTTAGGGCTAGATCCTGACACATGGAATGATGAGGTGAACAACATAAGCCCACAAAATACTCAACCATCATTTGAGGCACACGCACCGCCCGTGACTTACCCGGAAGAAGTAGAAGAAACTTTAGGAATTCCAATGGAGGTAGAACCCTTGGACCAGGCACCACTTGAGGATATAGGTTTGAACACTTGTAGTGATAACCTTACTCCTAGTTCTAGGGAATTTCCTAGTGTTGATGAACCGGAACCTCAATCTTTACACACTTTTCCATCCTTAGATATATTTCTAGGAGACAAAAGAGGAACCGACCCACCCATCAACCAATATTATCCGGGTAGTTTTAGGATGAAGGAAGCCATTCACTCACCCCCTTCACCTCACGTGGCATATTCGCACCCTAAGGGTGTGTATCGTTACTTTCACCCACACTTGATCCTAAGTGTAGGGAGAACCTCCGCTATTTCCATTAAATAAGGGTAGAGTCAGGCTCGTGACTCGAACAAAAACAAGTGCTTCTTGGGAGGCAACCCATGTTTTGTGTGTTTTTATTTGTTTGTTTGTTTGTTTGATTTTATTTGTTTCCGTATGCATGTTTTATTTTTATTGTTTGTGGCTCATGTTTCAAAGTAAATTGTGAAAATGCTTTATTTTGTTTTTAACTTCGTCTTAATTGCATATAAAGGTATTTTGCAAAAGATAAGTGTAAGGGGGATCCAAATTTGTTTATAAGAACGAAATTGAGCATGAACCACAACAATATTAAATGGACATGTGTATTAGTACTTGTTAGAGTCAAATGCTTGTATCGAGTCGTAATGATGTTTTGCAGGATTTTCCAGGAAGTAGGATGAAGTTTTTCCAGAAATTTTCCGGAAACTTAACATAAGAATTTCTGCAGGTCACTTCTGACGGCGTCACGAGTTTACTCTTGACGGCGTCATGTGTAAAATTCCGGAAATTTTGCTAGTTTTGTTTATACCGGAGTTTTAAAGTTTTTGTTGATTCTTTAGTTTTATAAACTCCAGGAAATCTGCAAACATTCATTCCACAAGCGTTATATCTTTAATTGTTTTGTTTCTATTCCTAAGTCTAGAATTACATCTAGTTGTGAGTTATTTTTGTTCGGGTTGATGCTTTGGGTTTTAGTTTGTTTTCTCAGGATTTACAGGTTATGTATGACAAGAAGATGATTTATATTCTGGAAGGGAAGCTTTGATTGTTCATTTTCTTGGAGGAAGATTTAACCTGGCCACCTTATTATCCATACCGAGCGAATCAGGGGAGTATTTGATTTCATTCTCTTTACTTTTTCACTTTTACATTCTTTACTTGAACATTGGGGACAATGTTCATCCTAAGTGTAAGGGGAGGGTAAAAAGATGATACCTTACATATGCACTTTCGCTTGAGTTTGTTTTGTTTGATAGTAGATGTGTAATAAAACTACGAGAAATACTTGTTAGTGTAATTTTAGCGCCACATTTAAAATTTTTTACAACATTTAGGAGTGAAACTTTAGCCATAGCAAGCGTCTCATGGATAGGAGATTGCATAACTAGCACATAACCGTATATTCAGAAAAAATTTTCACCCAAAAATGTGAGGTTCGCCTTTAGATTTGATAGGAAAAACATTTATTATTAGTGCTTATGAGTGTACCGGTAGCATTTAGATTCTAGAACTTGCGTTAGTGATGCATCCCGAGACCGCTAGTGAGACTACATTCGTGTAGTAGGATTTACTACATGATAAGAGGCATTAGGATCACCCTTGTGTTAAACCCGTATTACAATTGCTTGACCATTTAAGTCATATTACTTGGCTAGTTAAGTCAACTAATTTTTCCCACACCCTTAGCGTTGTACTCATTTTTAGTACACGATACCCCTAGTACACCCCTCCGAGCCTATCTTTTCGTTTCTAACTTTAAGCATTTTACTTAAAGGAAGAATTTGTTACACCCCACTTAAATGTACACCCAAATCGCCTTAGCCTTCCGTGTATGCGCTCATCTTTAGTGCATTATTGTTATTTGTTAAACCCTAAGTTAACTTTCTAATTGATTACATGGTTGCTAAGTCGAGTCATATCATTGTACATATTGTTTTGGGACGATTGGGACTCATGGGTAAGTACTTATTTTATGGAGTAATGGGGAAGAACATCATATTATTACCCCCATATGTACGTTAATCTTAAAAGATCTCCAAGTGTTTTGATTTTCCTAATTCGAGTCATTAGAATAGTTTAATGTAAAGTATGTAAAGATTCAAGTGTAAGGGGAATGCTCAAACCCCTATGATGTATTATTTTGGATGGTAGGGTAAGAGTGTATGCAAAAAAAAAAAAAAAAAAAAAAAAAAAATCAAGAAAAAGAAAAAAAATAGAAACAGAAAAAGAAAAAAAAAACATACGGACTACCATCCCGTTTTCATTTTATGTTTTTGTTATTTTTCATTTATTAGCTTAAGACGAGTCTAGTCTTGGCTTAGCAACGCCATCTTGTACATGTAATTAACCAAGATTGTTAACTCGCCACCAGTAAAATTTCCTTTATCCAACAAAACCGTGTAATTCATATCCCTACACCTAACGTTATAACCCTTTAAAAGACCTCTTTGATAGTTTATCCTAGGTGCTTACGCCATGTGGTGGAGGTTTGATCCTTTCCCAAGCCTATGGTAATCTATTTTGCTATGACAGGTAGTGAGAGATATCTTCCATTTCCATAATGTTATATTACTTTATTACACCCGAGAGATGTGAGTCTCTAAACACTATTTGTGAGGTGCTTGTGTATGACCTCCGTGCTTGTCTATTGGTCTTTAGTGGAACGATTATTTGTTGTAATTACCTTTATATTAGTGTTAAATGACCCCTAACTTGTCTTTCGAGTAGAATAAAAGCGCATTTGCTTGAGGACAAGCAAATCTCAAGTGTAAGGGTATATGATGAGGCGAAAAATGATCCGTTTTTAGGGGGTCATTTAAGCCCGAATCCGAATTTATTTGATCAAATATTGCCTTAAATCGTTCCTTTTGTGATTTTAGGTGTTTGGAGAGTGAATTCTGGAAAAGAAGCCATTTTGGACGTTTTTGGAGCATAAAAGTGAAGAAAACGGCTAAGTACCAAATTTCCATGCTGAAGATACAAGGTGACGGCGTCAAGACTACCATCTTGACGGCGTCAGACATGAAGAATTAAACACCGTAGGTGGTGACGGCGTCAGAAGGCTTCATGACGGCGTCAAAGTGGCAAGAATAAAATACCGTGGGTGGTGACGGCGTCACATAGGCCGTCATAAGTGGATCAAGGCCGTCCGAGGAAGTATATGGCGGCGAGGTGACGGCGTCACATGCAACTCTTGACGCCGTCAGCCTACTTTTCCTATATATAGTTTTCTAGTTTTTTCATTAAAAGAGAGAAGTTTTGGTGAAACCCTAAAGACGATTTTGGTGCCTCTTTTACAGGTTTTTCAAGGGTTCCAAACCCTTGAGACCTTGCATTGTAATTGAGATAAGTGTACTTTCAATTCAATCAATATGTCTATGTGTTGGTTGTTTATCTCTTGTTCTTGTCTCAATTCTACTATGCTAGGCTAGATCTCTTTTGTGTTTGCTTAGATCTAATGAAACCTAGATGTTGATTATGTGTTGATTACTTGTCTATTCTTGTTTTGGATGAATGATATTATATGTTAGGCTTAAGAAAACTGGCAGATCTCCAAATGGTAACATGCTTGAACGTCTTAAGAAACATGAACCGAGGCGTACTAGGTCTTTATTGGTTGTATTTAATGCATGAGCCACTGTTTACAATCCCTATAGTTGTGCTGGGTCATGGTGTAGGAGGAGATAAGAGCTCATAGAGTTGGGGAGTTATGTATGCCACCCCACGAATGGTATTAAGGAATACAATCCGTCATCCATACAAGTGTAACAAGTAATTAACGTGTAAAAGATATCTAGGGAGTAATGAAGTCTAAGTAAACACAATTTCTCCAACCACTGCTCACAACCTTAGTATAATTAGTTTATTTTCATTTTTATTATTTTATTTTGATTGCATCTTAGTTTTGGGTTAGTTGAATAGCAACTAATTCCGCCCACTCTTCCAAAACCCGAGATTTTACTTGCTTTTATAAAAATATAAAAATACAAAAATAATCATCTCTCACCTTTAGAACTATTAATTAGGTTTTCTAATCCTAGCGACACTATTCCTAAGCTGAACGATCAATCCCCCGGTACTTGTCACTATACTGTACTACAACGATTAGGTACACTGCCTGGTGGGGGTTGTAAGCTTCTTGAGATCCCTCGAGAGGTAAAGCAAGGTGCGATTCCCACGCATCAATTTTACAGGGTAACGGCGTCATGTATTAAGTCGTGACGCCTTCAACTCGCCGCCATAATAGAAATCGTATTTCCTAGATCTAATTTTGACGCCGTTATGTGTGATTTTCTTCTGGGCCGTCACGTACATGACGCCGTCAGATCCTATGCTTGAAAACACTCTGGACCGTCACGTGTATTTTCCACATCCACCTCTTTTGTAACTCTTGACGCCATCATTAAGGAAGTTGTGACGCCGTCAGGTACTGTTCTCAGCAAGGAAAATTAAGACTTTGCCGTTTTTTCACTTTTATGCTCCAAAAACGTACAAAATGCTTCCTTTTCCAGATTTCTCTCCAAAAGTACCTAAAATGACAAAAGAAACAATTTATGGCAATAATTGATCAAATAATCTTGAATTCGGGCTTAAATGACCCCTTAAAAGTGGTTCACTTTTCGCCTCATCATAGTCCAAACCAAACGAGCGCTTATATTGCCATACTTACTTTATACTTCATACTCCATTCGTATCACTCTACTCATTCTTACACTGGAGTTAAGTATCAGACTAAACACCCGAGGCGAAGCTAACATGTGTTGCTTGTCTTATCGCAGCTCAAGACTTAGAAGGAGGTACGAAGTTCCTCAAGGTTCGGAACACGTCAATCGATCCAAACATCCTTAAAAACTTGAATTTCTCCTCAATATCACGGGTGCAAATTGTTGCACGTACAATCAACTATATTAGTCGTCGAATACTTTGGACTTTATGTTTATTTGCCTTTTTCCTCAAATCACCCCGTCTTAACCTTTTTTTTTTTACTTAAATGAACGTCGTCCACCATAAAAACTTACTAATATTAAAAAGTTACAACATGTATATCTATACTATTATATAATGCATTTTGGCAATGGGTCCCATCCAAAATTATGATAAGTAACACCAATCAGGTATTGGCACGTGTCAATTTTTTTTCTTCCTGCTTCATATTTCCAACATATATAAACCCCAAAAACACATAGTATACAACACACCTCTCATCTCTTCCACAATCCAGTCTCCTCCGCCACAACAACCGTCGTTTTCGCCGCTAATCACCGCCATCTGCCAAAAACAATCACAACCAACAACCTCTACTGCCTCCATTACCACCACCGCCTCCGCTGCCATAACCACCGCAAATGAAACCGCGGGAAACTGTTAGAACCAAAAACCGCGGTGAATTTGTTGAATTCCGTTGAGTTTGTTAACTTTCAGTCGAGTTTGTTGTTTTTTCGGCGAGTTTGTTAGTTTTCCGGTGGGTTATTGTGTAGTGAACTGTTCAGATTGCAATCAATGGTGAATACACTTGGTGTTAATGGTAGATATTATTGCAAGATCAATTCGAAGTTTGGATAGAATTGAAAGGGTTAGATTGCAGCAAACATCTATGGTCGCTGAGGTTCAGAGAATTAATGGCGGTTTGGCAGGTAACAATTACAGACAACCACAATTACAATATGCACGTTTATCAAAAGTTGAATTTCCACAGTTTAATGGTGATAGTGAAGCAATTTCTGGAAAAAGAAATGTGAAAAATGAAACAAAAATTGATGATAAAAGTCATGTATATGTGGTGTTTGATGAAATGCCAAAGATAAAAAAAAACCTAAACAAGAGGGTTTGGTTAAAGAATATTATGAACTGTTTAAGTATTTGACATTAGTTATAGAATTTGTAGAATTTTTAAGTAGAAATGTAGCTATATGATGATGATTATTATTTTCATTGTAGTAATTCGTAGCTGTATGATGAGTATTTGACATTAGTTATAGAATTTGTAACTAGATGAACTATGTTAAGTACTTAAGTAGTTCTACTGTATTCAGGTGTAGTATTGGTTTGACTAACGCAAGGGACTTATTTGTGTAGGACTAATAAGGAGGTAATAATCAGTTGTTTTCTTATTTCACCCGTATATGTGTTTTATAAAACGATGGTCGGTAAAATATCTTTTGCACTTGGGATGGTGAGTTATTGATCACTTTTGTTCAGTAGTAGTACTCTACAGGTGTAATTTAGGAGAAGAGACAAGCATAGGAATTTCAAGTATTAAGTTAATGACACTATTTATTTATCCACACAAAGGACAAAATATTTTAGAAATTGACTGCAAAGTCATTGGTATACCATTGGCTACAGCTCTTTGGGATCAAAGTGCTAAGAAAATGGGTATCATTTGGAAGAACAAGATTGTGCTGCTATATTTTTATTGGCTAATAAGGTGACGTTTTAGAGCTTACTAACTTTAGAGGTTACAAACTTTAGTTTTTGTCTTCGCTATCGCTGACATTTTAGAAACGTTATTAGAGCGAAGCGACGTTTTAGAGCTTACTAACTTTAGCTTATTGGTTTAAGTAGTGTTTAGGTCTGCACTTTCTATGATGAATGACGCCGAAGAGAAAGGGCTGATCACACCCGGAAAGGTACTTTGTCCATTGAGATTTGTGGTATACATACTATCAACATTTGACAAACATGTGTACTTAAATTATAAATTGATGATTGTACCAGACGGTGTTGATTGAGCCCACATCAGGGAACATGGGAATCAGTATGGCGTTCATGGCCGCTTTGAAAGGGTATACAATATGGTGTTGACAATGCCTTCATACACGAGTTTAGAAAGGAGGGTAACAATGCTGTCATTTGAAGCTGATTTGATCCTCACTGACCCGACCAAAGCGATGGGAGGTATCTCTCGGCTCACCCAGCACACACATACAAAGGTATCATATAACTCTGTATACCTTTATTTTAATAACAACTCGACACTCTATACTGAATCTCATTGGCCAATTGCAATGTGTTGCAATAGAGAGGCTCTTTGAATTAGCTCAATTTGTTGGCTTACGAACTTGTTTTACTTTAGAAAAATTCATAAGCTCCCATCAGGCTTAAGTGCTTATCAACCTGCACTTATTTGATCTGATTCGAGCGTGTTTAGGATTGTTTAGATCTAATGTTCGTGGTGTTTGAGTTTCTTAGAACTGGCCAGCGGGTGTTTGGGAGTTCGTTTTGGGACTGTTTGGATTGCTTAGATAACATTTTGGGGCTGTTTGTGTTGCTTAGAATAGATGTGCGAGTGTTTAGGGATTTGATTTTTGTGGGTGTTGGGGTTTTTTGAAAACTGCTATTTGAGGGAAAGAAATGACCACAAGATGTAAACTTTTCTATGCCATATACCAACTTTTTTTATCGCACCGGTGTCCAATACTTCAGTTTAGCCTTTACATGAAGGCCGATGAAACGTGTGCTGAAACTGATCATATACAACTATCCATTACCTAAGGATATCGCTCTGGTATGTATAGTGTAACAAGTAGTGCAAATGGAAAGGATGTGATGATGAATAGATGTTTTCCCTCCTATTGTTAGTTACACGGGTTATTGCATTCTTTTTTTTGGTTAGTCATGGATGAGCTTATGCAGTACTTTTTTTTTTTTTTTTTTAATTGATGTTAATCATTGTGCTTGACACAAATCATAGCATGTTGATTAATGAGACTACACAAAGTGTTTATTCTAAATTATATCTCACTGGCATATGTGATCTGCATATGTTGCTTATTAATTTCGCTTTCAGTTTGGTTTATTCACGTTTCACATCTCTCATGATTTTCCATGTTTCATTTTGAAGGTGGTTATGATCTACCAACTATGATATAATGTTGGACCAGTAACTTGTAAGAGAACATTACCGGGTCGGGTTCATCCTCGTCATATTCATCATCAAGTTCAGGTTCTCCTGCAAGGTCTTTATCATTAAGCATTGCTCCGCCAGTTAGTTTAAGTCCAAGAACTTCGAGAATACACTCGAGATTTTTTAAATAAAAGAGGACAGCCCAAAACTGAAGTTAAAGCAGCTTCATTGGGATAAAGTAACAGGGATTTCAGATCGTGATAGGATGTGGGATCATCTCAAATCAAGCTCTTCAAGTAAGTCTGTGAACAGGTCTTAAAAGCCTTGTATGTAGTAGTGTTTCTTTGTTTAAGTTGACTTTAATGTTGTGTCGATTCTTGAGTTTTTTCGAGCTATTTCAGTTCTTAAAAAAAATGTAGTGATTAGTTTAGATTATATATAAAGGATCTGATTTTAATATATGCAAATGTTGACTACTTTTCGGCGTCTTTTTTTATGTACGATATGACGTGTTTTTTTTAGTTATTTCAGTATATTCTTATTAAAAGCCGCTTCTCTTTTATCGATTATTGTGTATGCAGATTTAGGACATACTCCTCATTCAATACCTTCTTCTTATGGTTATGGAAACCCAAGCAAAACAATTGAGATACCAAATCATTGTTATGATTTTCTCGACAAACAAATCATTGTTTATATGGACTTTGTGCACAAAAACTATGTATAGTACTTGATTTTACAGCTTATACCATAGCAAACGGGTCACCACAACTACCTCATCTTCGTCACCGACGTTACACCACGTGGATTGGCAAGGGTCTTCTTCAGCTAATGAGACCTCGTGGTAAAAGTTAGCGTCTTTATGTTGTAATCATGATGTTATTTCGCATATCATATTTTAAAATCTTAAGCACTAGCAATTGTTATCGGTTTTATGAACATATTGACAAATGAAAAAAAAATGTCATTCTCTGCCGCTGTGCGCGGGTATCCTACTAGTAATGATAAACAGTTGTGCCTGTTGCATGAACCCAAACCACTAGAATGAACCAGGACCACTATTAATGTAGAGCCAAAAATAGAAAAGCAAAGTCGGAAAGGAAACAGATAACTAATTGCATGCAAGAGGTTAACACTTTGAAAACTAAAATTGAGGAGTTGGTATATGATAACGAAGTAAATACAGAATCATGCATGCTAATTTAGGCTCTAAATTCATTAGTCAGTTCACGGTCGACATTTTTATTAAATGCATTCAAGGGAAAATTTTGCTAGATAGAGAATAGCTAAACCTAACTCAATCATGGATGGAAATGAAGTTGATCGATCGAGAGCTGAAAGGTGACCATGATAGTTCCAAGTCACGTCAAAGAAGCTATGTACGTACAACATACAAAAAATTAAGTAGATAACGATCATCATTATTATATGTAGCTTCAATTTGCCTTTGAGTATTGATCAGAATTAAGTACAACTTCATTGGTGCATGGTGAAACGTAATTTTCAATCCCTCTTGCTTGTGGCACTACATTCATGCATGTGGATGAAATAAAAGTCTCACAATCGTGATAATCTTCTTTCGGATGAATCATTTAGGGATAATTATTAATTAAGAATTAATAATTTGCAATTAACATTATGAGTACGTGACAGTGTATTTGTTTATATGTTTACAGTTTATACCTTTTGATAAAACAATGGCTTTGCTACGTACACTTAAATAATAGCTAGCAACACTATATATGAACTACATTAGTTAAATTTCGAGTACTTTTAGATAAAAACAATCCAAGTCCATATATCTATAGGAACAAGCAGTAATAACAAATAATGACATGCATAGTTTTACATTCACAACGTACGTTCCTTTGGTACCAAGAAAAGAAAACATATATAGTACAGTATAGTTGATATTTATATTTGTTTGTTTGGAAGGTAATGAGTTAAAGCTAGCGGCCGGTGTGGGAGCTGCGGGGCTTTATATATGTCACTTCTATTATTAGCTATCAAAACAAAAATACAAAACCTTATCTCATTTATTTATCAAATCGATCTTGTACTATCTATAGAAGTTTATCTTCCACCTAGCTAGCTAGATAATTTCTCTCAATAATCACATGGCTTCAATGAATTCAAAAACAAACTCTTTCTCTCTCTAATAATACATTCTCCTACCTCTCTCTACAAAACAAAAATCCGACCATACTTTCTTTTCCGGCGGCCGGTTTTGGCCGGCCGTCCGGATCTTTCTTTTGTTCTTTCCTTTTCCGCAATAAAGCTTTACTGCAGATCTGTCATATCCTTTTATGTAGCTGCTGCTGTTGTTGCTGCCGCCGTGGTTCTCTGCACAGATCCGTTACCAGTTGGTCTCTTCTGCTCAGGGCTGTTGTGGTCGGTCATCGACGGCTTGTTGCTGCACTGGGATCTGTCTTTAGATCTGTTAGGTTTTGGTCTAGCTCCTGTTAGGATGCTTGCTTTTTTCTTCTTTGTATGTTGTATGTACCTTGTGTACTTTTGTCAAGCTACACCTTTAAATGGTTGTGCCTACAAAAAGCTCACTTTGGTGATTCCCCCCACCTCTGTATGGTGTTGCTATAGTGTGTCACAGCTATTTTGGTGTATGTCTTGTTGTAGCTTAACTTGTTATGTTCGATGTAACTTGTTATGTTCTATTTTCCTCCTTTTGTGAGGTGTGATAATGAAATCTCTGTTCAAAAAAAAAATCACATGGCTTCAGTCTACTATTCGGATACGATTCTCCTTTTCATTCTCTTGTTGATATCCGGTGTCGTGTTTGTGTACCGGAGGCGCCACCCTATTACTAATTGGCCCGTTCTTGGCATGACACCCGATATCCTCTTAAATAGTCATCGTATCCATGATTTTGCGACTGATGTTGTCAAACTTAGTAATGCTACTTTCATGGTTAAAGGTCCTTGGTTTGCTAATATAAACATGCTCTTAACTTCTGACCCTTCCAATATTCACTACATGTTAAGCAAAAACTTTCCAAACTATCCTAAAGGTCCTGAGTTTCGTAGCATGTTTGATCTCCTTGGAGATGGCATCTTTAACTCAGACCAAGAGTTATGGGAAATCCACAGGAGAACAACCATGTCTCTACTTAAACACCCCAACTTTCAATCTCTTTTAGAAACAAATATTGTAAACAAAGTCGAGAATGGGCTTCTTCCTATCCTTGAGTTCGTGTCCACGCGTAATCAAGAAATAGACTTGCAAGAGATATTTCAAAGGTTTACTTTTGATGTGATATGTCTATTTCTTCTAGATTATGATCCTGAAAGCCTATCTATAGATTTACCATTCATTCCATGCGAAAAGGCATTCACCGACGCTGAAGAAGCTCTTTTATGGAGGCATGTCTTGCCTGAGAAAGTTTGGAAGTTGCAAAAGAGATTTGGACTAGGGAAAGAAAAGAAGATGAATGAAGCAACAAAGGCTTTCGATGAGTTTATATACGACTGTCTGTCTCGAATACAAGACAGGGTTGGAATGGTGCATGATAAAGAGACTGGTTTGTTAACATCCTTAGTTAGAGGTTTTGATGGAAAGAGCGGGATGCCAAGAGACGTTAGAAGGTTTTCAAGGGACACAATACTTAGTTTAATGATAGCGGGGAGAGACACCACAAGCACGGCTCTTTCGTGGTTCTTTTATCTCCTTGCCCAAAACCCGAATGTAGAATCAAAGATCCGTGCTGAGATTGGTGAGAAATGGGGTGTAAAAGAGCTAGATAGACTCATTTATCTTCATGGAGGTATATGTGAAGCATTAAGGTTATATCCACCCGTTGCTTTTGAGCATAAGGCTCCAATGAAGGCAGACGTGCTTCCAAGTGGTCATGTTATTGATGCGAACACGAGGATTATTCTGTGTTTTTATTCAATGGGACGAATGGAAGATATATGGGGCGAGGATTGTTTGGAGTTTAAACCCGAAAGATGGTTTACAAAAGATGGAGGGATAAAACATGAACCGTCGTATAAATTTACAGCATTTCATGCGGGGCCGAGGACATGTTTGGGTAAAGAAATGGGTTTGATTCAGATCAAAATGGTGGCGGCTTCGATCATTTCTCGTTACCACGTGGAATTGGTGGAGGGACATAAGGTTTGTCCAAGTGATTTTTTTTTTTTTTTTTTTTTTGGGTAAAAGGTCAAAAGACCCGGTAAATATATTACTCCAAAAAACATTTAAGTACAACGGATATGAGTGAATCCCATATCTCAGCCCGTTACATAGGCAAAAGCTTACATAACAAGATACTTCCTATTTTCTAGACAAGAAAACAAAACCACTACCACATCATATAGAAAGACTCAAACAAAAATATAAACTACTTCCTACGACCTTGGAGATTAAAGCCATAAATGGCATTAATAGCATCCAATTCCCCTGGAAGATCATAAATTTGCTTCGGGTAATCATCATAGTCATCAAACTCATCTTCACGCTCATGACCACCACCAAAAAGATTTGCAGATTCGTCGAACGTGTTAAGAACCTCCTCCTCGTCACTATCAGAAACCACAACATTACCCACCTTGGAAAATGGGTTAGCCCTCTTAGTGACAGAGGCAGACGGAACAGGATGACCATCATCATCCACAAGAGTACCTTTTCCATCGATAAGAAGGTTTTCAAACTTACTAATTTTCTCAACTAAAGGAGTAGAAACATCCTTAGTTCCCATTGAATCACTCACAAGCGGTTCTTGTGATGTAGCACCAGTTTTAACCGAGTCATCCACATTAACTTCCATTGAACTGCCAGTATCCACATCCATGCAGGTGTCATAAGTATGAATACCAAACGTATCCGTATCATCCATATTAAGCGCATCAAATTGGTTAGATGTAGAGATCGTAGTTCCACTCGTACTAGCGACAGCAGAAGTCTTCTTCTTACCATCATTAACTTTCTTGGGCACAGTAGGAGTCTTCTTTGGTTGATATTCAAAATGCTTACCCACAACAGGTTTAGTAAAACCTCCGCGACCCGTATTCGAGACAGCTTGCTTACCCTTCTTCTTATTGTTAACAGTCTTAAAACCATCATTAACATTCTTAGAAGGTTGAGCAGTCGGTATCACACCCTTAGGACAATCCACCAAAACATGTCCAAACACCCTGCATTTATCACATCGAGGCGGTTTCCACTCATATTCCACACGGATCTTCTCAATAGTCGTACCCGAACCGTCAAGTAAAGGAATCTCAACAGTAAGGCTGTCCCTAAGAACCTCATCCGACTTCACTTCAATCATACATCTAGCAAAACTACTCCTACCCCAAGATTCTTTGCACATCTGACTAGTAAAGGCATCCAATCTCTTGGGAGTCCCAATCAAAGTAGCAAGCAAACTAAGACCATCATCAGAAAACATCGCTAAAGGAACATCATGAAATTTAACCCACACCGGAATATGAGTTAAATCCTCTTTCAACAAATTGGTATTCAAAGTCCAAGGTTTAAGAATAATAGGAACATTACGGATCAACCATGGACCATTATCAAGCACATCATCAACACCTTTCTTCGAAGTAAACTTGAAGAAGAAGAACCCCTTAGCGTTCATCATTACCTTTTGTAACCCATACTTAGCCCACGCATTGCGAACAAAATAATCCACAACAGGAAAAGCAAGACGATGACCAAGAAAATATCCATAAAGTGTATGCTCAAACCTCATGTTCACCTCTTCCACTACTTTCATTGGGACTGAAAGGTCAATATTATCCTTCTTATAGCTGCATTCTAATCTCCTAAAATTAGACACGTTCTTATGAGATTCGTTAGAAGCAACACCCGCATAAGAAACCGACTTCACTCCATTACCACTAGTAGAATCAACCTTGGGTGCATTAGGAGGAGGCCGACTACCACTCGAATTGTTCAACTCAGAAGATGAAGCCATATTGGCAATATCACTGTCAATTTTAGACATAGCTTCATCAAACTTCTTATTCGCATTAGCAATTAATAGCTCCACATTAGGTTGTATTGAACTATGAGAGGACTGCTCCAAATCATCCAAAACAACCTTATCGTTACCCTTGTTCACATTAACATCCACCACATCAACATCAACCATTGGAACACTAGCATCCTTCTTATCAAGCTTAGGACTCAAAAAACCCCTCTCCATCACCCACCACCACGTACACAACGCAACTAATAATCAACCAGCAGCAATCATGCAATACGAAAAAATAAAAGAAAACCCTAATCTTAGCGATTAGGGTTTAAAGCAATAGAAACCAAATCACTAACCTCCCACCATAAGAAGATCGATTAGTACAAGATTAGAGTTATAAGATATTAATCGATCAAATAATAAACCAAATCAAACCCAATCGAAACCCTAAAAAACCCTAAGTAATGATCCAAGCAATCGAATGAAGATTGAAAGGTGTGATAAGAATGATTAAGGGTTGTAAACCGATCGATTGTAAACCTATCCAGGAAGGAGAGGCTTAGGATCGAGCAGAATCAATAGGATCGATTTAGGGTTGTTTGGGAGTCGAGAATCGCCAAGATCGCCAAAGGGTTAGAAAGAGGCCATATCTTCTATTTTGTCCAAGTGATTCAATCTTACTACAAATGAAATATGGTTTGAAAGTCAAGCAGCTACCGATCAACAACGTTTAGAACCTATAAATTAAGTGTTAATACATCTTTCATTGAATAATACAAGGGATTTGGCTTGTTATGGATTGTTTCCCTTGGAAACTAATGCTTGTATACATCTGGTTTCAAACCAATATCTAGAATTAAAAAACGTTTTTCACATGTGAGATGTATATATCTATCATGGTGTAGCATGTATAATTTTAGTAGTGTGATAATTGATGATACATTTCTTTCCATACCAAAGATATGAGAATTGTTGGAATTTTATGATGAGGTTGAAAGTTTTTGCAAGGTTGAGGCAAAATGTACAACTAGTCGGTGTAATGACTTAATAGTACAACTTATGAAACTTGTGATATAAGCTTATGAAGCAGAGACAATGAATACCATTAGACGAACAAACTAACACCATTAAAATCATTAGACGAGACCCCCAATTATTAGGCTGCCACAGAGAGTTATTTTGGGATGTAGGAACACGACAAGTCGAATCATGGGCAAAACAACGACCATCACCAAACCTACAAAAACCACGAGTAAAGTTGAAACTGTCGGTTATAAGTCTCTCCCCGAACCCGAACCCGAACCCACACCCGTAAACACCAATCAAAACAACAAAGAGAATTGATAGACGGTTTTGGTTACTGATGTTTATCAATCGATCTTGTATAAACTAATTACAGACTAACACGGAGTTCTAAACTAACATACATTTTTAATTTTCATCTTAAATTATAGATTTACATTGTTGGTGAAGTAAATATGGTAAAAGCTAAATATGTTATACGTACTTATCGTGATAATTCGTTGTGAACAATGGATTTAATAAACCATTAGCATCAAGTGGTTCTAAAGTTTAAGTTATACATGAAAGGTTTGTTTTCTTGAGCGCTAATTGCATAGAAATGTATCTAACTTGTCATTTTTTGTAGTTGTGTGTACTCTACTATTTTTTTTTTTTTTTTTTTTTTTTTTTGTAATTCCATGTAGCCAACTTTTAAATTCGGTCAGTTCCAAGTACCGGGTGTCACACCCCGCCACGGCGAAAACGCGAGGGTGTAACTTCATGGATATCATCACAACATATGGTGTCTATATAGAGAATCACTACATGCAATAAAAATAGCAAAGTATAGACACAAAGTGTCATAACAATACCCAAAAGATAACAACATGATAAACTCCAAAAGTACAGATAAACCACTTCCAATGCAACTAAGGTCTCGTCTAACCACATCCTTCTATCTTATCCTTAGAAAGCTCACCTGAAAATGATGCTTAAAACGTCAACATAATGTTGGTGAGATTCATAGGTTTAAGACTCATACACGCTAGGCAACCAAAATCACTGTGATTATAAAATATAGCTGGACAAATAATTACAGTTATCATATAAGCTACTGATGCGTAGGGATTGCACCAAGCTTTACCTCTCGAGGGATCTCGAGAAGCTTACAACCCCCACCAGGCAGTGTACCTGATCGATGTAGTATAGTATAATGACAAGTACCGGGGGATTGATCGTTCAGCTAGGAATAGTGTCGCTAGGATTAGAAAACCTAAATACTAGTATGGTGGAATTAAGACAAGATAAAGCACAAGATATAGACAACCAACACATAGACATATTGATTGAATTAAAAAAAGACTTATCTTATTAACACATGTAAGGATTCAAGGGTTGAAAACCCTTGAAAAACTGTGAAATTCGTATATGGTTCGGCCTTAGGGTTTCTCCAAACTTGTTCCTCTTTAATGAATGAAAATTAGAAAACTATATATAGATATTAGAAGCTGACGGCGTCAAGAACAAATGGGTGACGCCGTCATCTCGCCGCCAAAATAATCCTCGGACTGCCTTGATCTACATTTGACGCCGTCATGTTGTCCACTTTTGCAGGCCGTCACACTTTTAACTCTTGACGCTCTACTTTGTGGCGCCTTCATTTCTGTACTGGGTAGTCATGGTCTTTACTCTTGACACCGTCAAATTCTTCCTCTTGACGCCGTCACACACTGTTCCTAGCTTGGAAAATTAAGTCTTTGGCGTTTTCTTCACTTTTATGCTCCAAAAACGTCCGAATTGCTTCCTTTTTCCAGATTTCACTCCCAAAGTACCTAAAATCACAAAATGAACGATTAGGGCAATATTTGATCAAATAAATTCAATTCCGGGCTTAAATGACCCCCTAAAAAGGGATCATTTTTCGCCTCATCATATACCCTTACACTTGAGATTTGCTTGTCCTCAAGCAAATGCGCTTTTATTCTAATCAAAATACAAGTTAGGGGTCATTTAACACTAATATAAAAGTAATTACAACAAATAATCGTTCCACTAAAGACCAAAGACAAGCACGGAGGTCATATACTAGCACCTCACAAATAGTGTTTAGATACCCACATCTCTCGGGTGTAATAAAATATAAATTACAATATGGAAACGGAAGATATCTCTCACTACCTGTCATAGCAAAATAGATTACCATAGGCTTGGGAAATGATCAAACCTCCACCACACGACGTAAGCACCTAGGATAAACTATCAAAGAGGTCTTTTAAAGGGTTGTAACGTTAGGTGTAGGGATATGAAATACACGGTTTTGTTGGATATAGGCAGTCTTTACTAGTGGTGAGTTAACAATCTTGGTTAATTACATGTACAATGTGGCGTTGCTAAGCCAAGACTAGACTCGACTTAAGCTAAAAAATGAAAAATAACAAAAAATAAAATGAACATAGAATGAAAAGGGATGGTAGTCCATATGTTTTTTTTTTTCTCTTTTCTTTTTCTATTTATTTCGATTTTTTTTTTTTTTTTTTTTTTTTTTTTTTTTTTTTTTTTTTTTTTTACATACACTTTTACCCTACCATCCAAAATAATACATCATAGGGAATGTAAATTCCCCTTACACTTGAATCTTTACATACTTTACAATTAACTAATCTAATGACTCGAATTAAGATAATCAAAACACTTGGAGTACTTTTAAGATTAACGTACATATGGGGGTAATATATGATGTTCTTCCCCATTACTCTATAAAATAAGTACTTTACCCATGAGTCCCAATCGTCCCAAAACAATATGTACAAGGATATGACTCGACTTAGCAACCATGTAATCAATTAGATAATTAACTTAGGGTTTAACAAATAACAATAATGCACTAAAAAATGAGTGCATACACGGAAGGCTAAGGCAATTTGGGTGTACATTTAAGTGGGGTGTAACAAATTCTTCCTTTAAGTAAGATGCTTAAAGTTAGAAACGAAAAGATAGGCTCGGAGGGGTGTACTAGGGGTTTCGTGTACTAAAAATGAGTACAACGCTAAGGGTGTGGGAAAAATTAGTTGACTTAACTAGCCAAGTAATATGACTTAAATGGTCAAGTAATTATGATACGGGTTTAACACAAGGGTGATCCTAATGCCTCTTATCATGTAGTAAATCCTACTACACGAATGTAGTCTCACTAGCGGTCTCGGGATGCATCACTAACGCAAGTTCTAGAATCTAAATGCTACCGGTACACTCATAAGCACTAATAGTAAATGCTTTTCCTATCAAATCTAAAGGCGAACCTCACATATTTGGGTGGAAAATTTTTCTGAATGATACGGTTATGTGCTAGTCATACAATCTCCTATCCATGAGATGCTTGCTATGGCTAAAGTTTCACTCCTAAATGTTGTAAAAAATTTTAAATTTGGCGCTAAAATTGCACTAACAAGTATTTATCATAGTTTTATTACACACCTACTATTAAACAGACAAACTCAAGCGAAAGTGTATTTGTAAGGTATCATCATTTTACCCTCCCCTTACACTTAGGATGAACATTGTCCCCAATGTTCAAGTAAAGAATATAAAAGTGAAATAAGTAAAACGAATGAAATCAAATACTCCCCTGATTCGCTCGGTATGAATAATAAGGTGGCCAGGTTAAATCTTCCTCCAAGAAAATGAACAATCAAAGCTTCCCTTCCAGAATATAAATCATCTTCTTGTCATACATAACCTGTAAATCCTGAGAAAACAGACAAAGCAACCACGCATAAAATTGGCGGCAATCTACATAAGTTACTAAATCCTATAAAGCAAAGTTAGATATAATGCTTGTGGAATAAAGTTTGCAGATTTCCTGGAGATTATAAAACTTAATAATTCAGCAAAAACTTTAAAACTCCGTTAGAATAAGAAAACCGGTAAAATTTCCAGATTTTTACCCGTGACGCTGTCAAGAGCAAGCTCATGACGCCGTCAGAAGTGACCTACAGAAATTCTTATGTTAAGTTTCCGGAAAATTTCTGGAAAAACTTGGTCCTACTTCCTGGAAAATCCTGCAAAACTTCATTATGACTCGATACAAGCATTTGACTCTAACAAATACGAATATACATGTTCACTTAATATTATGGAGAATCATGATCGGTTTGTTTCTTAAAAACATATTTGGGGTTTCCCTTTACACTTATCTTTTGCAAAAATACCTTTTGGTGAAGTTAAGACTAGGCCAAAACAACAAAGTAAAGTATTTCCACTATTTAGTTTAGAAACATGATTTACCAACAATAAAAATAAAGCATGCATACGGAAGCAAATAACAAACAAACAAACAAATAAAAACATACAAAACATGGGTTGCCTCCCAAGAAGCGCTTTTCTTTATTTACGAGTCTTGTAGCTAGACTCAAGGTCATGGGTTACCGTGTATCGCTTATGCTCACATAACCAAGCGTGAGCCATCTAATAGTCGCCTCATCTTTTTTATAATCTTCTCCTAGCTCTAAACATCCGCGATAGTATCTATGGGCGGGTACCTACTACACTTCTCCATGGAAAAATCCTTGAACCTAGGGTGTGTGCGGGGCATTCGGTAGACAAAATCTTCATCCCCATCCGAGAATGTAATTAACCCTTCTATAAGTTTTTCATCAAGGTTGGTCAACCTTTTGAAAGGTCTTCCAAACACAACTTGGGTCAACTTACTATCAACAAATTCTCCTAGACTCTCCATAACCATGAACTCAACAAGATAAACCAAACTTCCTACAAACACATGCAATGGTATTGCCCTAGCAATAATATTTTCCCCTTTGCATTCTAACTCATCTACCATGATTTTATTATATTCATTACGCGAGATTATGTTTATTGGGAGAGATGAGTTAAGATAGGCGTTAAAGCTCCTAAATCCGATCTTACAAGGAAATTGCATGTTGAATGAACTATCACACTCAATCCTTGTTCTAGGGTCGACATACCTAAGAGGGTTCACTTCCTCTTCTATCCTGTTCTCATTAATCACATCACCATCATCAAGATCCTCGTCGGAGTCTGAATAGTAAAAAGGACTAGCCCTACGGTCATCATCATGGTCAGACTCATCTAACTCAGAATTATTGTCAAAGTGGTGGTTAGGCGAGAGGTTAGGTGGGTTTTTATTTTCCACTAAAGGGATTGGGGCGGGCATTTGGAAAATCTTACGACGAAAAACACGAATAACAGGAATCAAACGATCAATGTTATTGTTATCCATCGAAATAGTTTACGAACAAAGGAAACAAAGAAATAAGATAGACTAAAGAGAACCTAAAAACAAAAATAAAATCTTACTAGAAAGGAATCTAGCAAGTAGACCTAATAAAAAGAGATTCTAACCTAGACAATAACTATTCCCCGGGCTGCGGCGCCAAAAACTTGATGCGTAGGGATTGTACCAGACTTTACCTCTCGAGGGATCTCGAGAAGCTTACAACCCCCACCAGGCAGTGTACCTGATCGATGTAGTATAGTATATTGACAAGTACCGGGGGATTGATCGTTCAGCTAGGAATAGTGTCGCTAGAATTAGAAAACCTAAATACTAGTTCTAGAGATGAGGGATGATTCTTTTTGTACTTTTATATTTTTAAGAAAGCAAATTAAAATCTCGGGTTTGAAGGATTTGGGCGGAATTAGTTGCTAGTCAACTAACCCAACACTAAGATGCAATCAAAATAAAATACTAAAATGAAATAAAACTAATTATACTAAAGTTGTGAGCAATAAGTGGAGAAATGTGTTTACTTAGATTTCACTACTCCCTAGATATCTTTTACACATTAATTACTTGTTATAGTTGCGTGGATGACGGATTGTATTCCTTAATACCATTCATGCGGTGGCGTACTTACTTCCCCAATCCTATGAGTGCCTACTTCACTCCTATGTCGAGCCTGCAAGAAGCTCCTAACATGGGATCATTAGAATTTACTCATGCATTAAATACAACCAATAAAACCTAGTACACATCGGTTCATGTTTCCTAAGACGTTCAAGCATGTTACCATTTGGAGATCTGCCAGTTTTCTTAAGCCTAACATTGAAATCATTCATCCATTACAACCATAAACAAGTAATCAACACATAATCAACATCTAGGTTTCATTAGATCTAAGCAAACACAAGATAAATCTAGCCTAGCATGGTGGAATTAAGACAAGCACAAGATATAGACAACCAACACATAGACATATTGATTGAATTAAGAAAAGACTTATCTCAATAACACATGTAAGGATTCAAGGGTTGAAAACCCTTGAAAAGCTGTAAAATTCGTATATGGTTCGGCCTTAGGGTTTCTCCAAACTTGTTCCTCTTTAATGAATGAAAATTAGAAAACTATATATAGATATTTGAAGCTGACGGCGTCAAGAACAAATGGGTGACGCTGTCATCTCGCCGCCAAAATAATCCTCGGACTGCCTTGATCTACATTTGACGCCGTCATGTTGTCCACTTTTTCAGGCTGTCACACTTTTAACTCTTGACGCTCTACTTTGTGACGCCTTCATTTCTGTACTGGGTCGTCATGGTCTTTACTCTTGACGCCGTCAAATTCTTCCTCTTGACGCCGTCACACACTGTTCCCAGCTTGGAAAATTAAGTCTTTGGCGTTTTCTTCACTTTTATGCTCCAAAAACGTCCGAATTGCTTCCTTTTCCATATTTCACTCCCAAAGTACCTAAAATCACAAAATGAACGATTTAGGGCAATATTTGATTAAATAAATTCAATTCCGGGCTTAAATGACCCCTTAAAAATGGATCATTTTTCGCCTCATCAGCTACATGTATTCGCAAGGCAACAACACACATAAGGCAACATCAGGACGGCTCGTGTCCTCCGATCCCACAATGATTTCAACAGGACGGCTCGTGTCCTCCGACCCCAATAATTACAACAGGACGGCTCATGTCCTCCGACCCCAATAAACCACAATTAGGTCGCATGCGCGAGCAACAAGATAAGCATCCTCCTAATTGGAACACATAAACTAGTAACTAGTAGGAGTATTACTCTCCAATTGGATACTCCCCCCCCCCCCCCCCCAATTGGACCACACAACATTATCATTACATTATCCAATCCACATAATCTGGTACGAGTAGGAGTATTACTCTCCAATTGGATACTCCCCCCCCCCCCCCAATTGGACCACACAAGCAAATAGTCACACATGGCATGCATACGATAACTTTATAAGTCCAAGCTCTTTTGACACACACATAATCACAGTAACTCAAATATTTAAGACAAGCATCATTCCCATCCCAAGTTTAAAACAAAGTAAAAATATGGGACTATGAACTCACCTCAAACCTTGCAGCTTTCACAACACAAATCACAATCTATAACACACAAAATAAATCCACATTACACAAGGTCAAGCTAAAAGCTACAACCCATGTAATACACATATGATGGATGTCTAAGACTCATATGACCCACCATGGATATCCTAGACACCATACTAACCATTACCATAACCTAACACTCACTAAATCCCTTACACTTATAAAACCAGAAAACGCAGAATTTTTGGGTACATTCGCCCACATGAAATCACGACAAATAAAGCTCAACAACTCACACCAAAAATTTACCATGGTCTCTCATAAGCATAAAAGCTAATCCCAGAAGGCCATGGACCAATAACACACACAAGTACTCAAAAGAAAATCAAACTTGTCCACTACTCAAATTCGGATCTGAACGCACACCAAAAAGTTTCAATTAACATAAAATACAAGTTTTTATCGCGAATCCTTTTCGTGGTAGTCTAATATAACCTAATACTTAACTACTACATAAGGCCTAATCAAAATACCACTTTACAACCACAAACACCCTCAAACTTTTACCCAAAATCTGTCCCGGTTTGACAGCTTTGACACCTTATCAAAGAAAAATCAAAAGACCAACTTCCCAACCTTGAAATCAATCATGGCTGGACTTTTTGGAAAGCTCCTTCATTAAACTTCAATTTAGATCTAAAACTCGTGACTTAACTCCTCACCATCTATTAATTACACTCACATCTTTACAGCACTACTTTTCTGTGCAAACCCTAACTCAATAACTAACATGTTTTACGCTCAATTCTCTTAACGAATCATCATACTATTATCATTAACTGATCCCAACATTTTTAATAACATTAATTTACATAAGTTAACACAAACCCTAATCCATCGTACTTTATATTACGTGAATTAGATCAATAACTAATTAATTGAATAAAAACTAGTATCGAAAATATACCTTGATCTTGATTTTAGCTCCAATAATAAAAACCCTAATTTTTTCTCTTCCCCTCTAGCTTTGGTTGATCATAATTTTCAGGAAAACAGAGTTATGGTTCGTTTGTATTGCTTATATGGGTTGGAGGTTGGGCTTGTTTGTGCTGGACTAAGATTCCTTTCAATTAGATGTTATAATTGGACTCATATTCTGTTTCCTTTTTCCCTTTTTAAACCCTTTGGCCGATATTATGCATACATATACATTTTTTATATTTTTTTTATTAAATTTACTTATTACACTCAAAACCTCATACTTTTCATATTTTATAAACTCCCAACACAAAACCTAACGTCTTTCGCGATAAACCTTAACTTTTACGACAACCGGAAAAATTATCATTTTCAAAACAAAGTTTCCAAAAATAGATTTTCACCATTTATAAATGTATAACACATAAAAACAAACTCCTCATAACTTGCTAACGCTCAAATACATGAACGAAGACTCGTTACACAAAAACACAAAAACACCAAAACTTCACAAGTCATTTCTACACCACAAGGGTGATCAAAATGAACTTTCCCAAATAATCAACATTACTCACTCACGCTAAGGGATTTAGTGCTAAAACTCACCTATATCACACTTATATCACTTCAATCACCTAAGACACACCAAACAAACGTCAACCGAGTCAAGACTATCAGTCAAACTGACCTGCCGAAACCACGGTTGTTACACTGGGTGACCTCATTTTCAAGTTACAAGTTAATTTATACATTTTGCATTATTTTTTATATGCCATGTCATTAAATATATCCACCTCACTGATACGTGGGAATCGCACCAGGCTTTACCTCTCAAGGGATCTTGAAAAGCTTACAACCCCCACCAGGCAGTGTACCTGATCGTTGTAGTATAGTATAGTGACAAGTACCGGGGGATTGATCGTTCAGCTAGGAATAGTGTCGCTAGGATTAGAAAACCTAAATACTAGTTCTAAAGGTGAGGGAAGATTATTTTTGTATTTTTATATTTTTTTAGAAAGCAATTTAAAATCTCGGGTTTGAAGGATTTGGGCGGAATTAGTTGCTATTCAACTAACCCAATACTAAGATGCAATCAAAATAAAATACTAAAAATGAAAATAAACTAATTTATACTAAAGTTGTAAGCAGTAATTGGAGAAAATATGTTTACTTAGATTTCACTACTCCCCAGACATCTTTTACACGTTAATTACTTGTTATAATTGCATGGATGACGGATCGTATTCCTTAATACCATTCATGTGGTGGCACACTTAACTCCCCAATTCTATGAGCTCTTATCTCCTCCTACACCATGCCCAGCACAACTATAGGGATTGTAAACAGTGGCTCATGCATTAAATACAACCAATAAAGACCTAGTGCGCGTCAGTTCATGTTTCTTAAGACGTTCAAGCATGTTACCAATTGGAGATCAGCCAGTTTTCTTAAGCCTAACATATAAATCATTCATCCAAGACAAGAATAAATAAGTAATCAACACATAATCAACATCTAGGTTTCATTAGATCTAAGCAAACACAAGATAGATCTAGCCTTGCATGATGGAATTAAGATAAGAACAAGATATAGACAACCAACACATAGACATATTGATTGAATTAAAGGAACACTTATCTTGATTACACATGCAAGGTATCAAGGGGTTGGAACCCTTGAAAAACCTGTAAAGTTACACCAAAATCGTACTTAGGGTTTCTCCCAAAACTTCTCTCTCTAAATGTGAAAAATTAGAAAACTATATATAGGAAAAGGGGTCTGACGGCGTCAAGACAAAGCTTGTGACGCCGTCACCTCGCCGCCAAAACTATTCTCGGACTGCCTTGATCTACATTTGACGCCGTCAAGACTTAATTATTTCCAGGCCGTCATGACTTTTACTCTTGACGCCCTACCTTCATGACGCCGTCAAATCTCTACTGGACCGTCATGGAATTTTGCTCTTGACGCCGTCAGGGAGTTACTCTTGACGCCGTCACCTACTGTTCCCAGCATGGAAAATTAAGACTTTGGCGTTTTCTTCACTTTTATGCTCCAAAAACGTCCGAATTGCTTCCTTTTCCAGATTTCACTCCCAAAGTACCTAAAATCACAAAAGGAACGATTTAGGACAATATTTGATCAAATAAATTCGAATTCGGGCTTAAATAACCCCCTAAAAACGGATCATTTTTCGCCTCATCATATACCCTTACACTTGAGATTTGCTTGTCCTCAAGCAAATGCGCTTTTATTCTACTCAAAATACAAGTTAGGGGTCATTTAACACTAATATAAAAGTAATTACAACAAATAATCGTTCCACTAAAGACCAATAGACAAGCACGGAGGTCATACACAAGCACCTCACAAATAGTGTTTAGATACTCACATCTCTCGGGTGTAATAAAGTGTAAATTACAAAATGGAAACGGAAGATATCTCTCACTACTTGTCATAGAAAAATAGATTACCATAGGCTTGGGAAAGGATCAAACCTCCACCACATGGCGTAAGCACCTAGGATAAACTATCAAAGAGGTCTTTTAAAGGGTTGTAACGTTAGGTGTAGGGATATGAAATACACGGTTTTGTTGGATAAAGGAAGTTTTACTGGTGGCAAGTTAACAATCTTGGTTAATTACATGTACAATATGGCGTTGCTAAGCCAAGACTAGACTCGACTTAAGCTAATAAATGAAAAATAACAAAAACATAAAATGAACATAGAATGAAAAGGGATGGTAGTCCGTATGTTTTTCTCTTTTTTTATTTTTTATTTATTTTTTATTTTTTTTCTTGGTTTTTTTTTTTCGATTTTTTTTATTTTATATTTTTTTTTTATATTTTTTTTTTGCATACACTCTTACCCTACCATCCAAAATAATACATCATAGGGAATGAACGTTCCCCTTACACTTGAATTTTTACATACTTTACAATTAACTAATCTAATGACTTGAATTAAGAAAATTAAAACACTTTGAGCACTTTTAAATATTAATGTACATATGGGGGTAATATATGATGTTCTTCCCATTACTCCATAAACAAGTACTTTACCCATGAGTCCCAATCGTCCCAAAACAATATGTACAAGGATATGACTCGACTTAGCAACTATGTAATCAATTAGAAAGTTAACTTAGGGTTTAACAAATAACAATAATGCACTAAAGATGAGCGCATACACGGAAGGCTAAGGCGATTTGGTTGTACATTTAAGTGGGATGTAACAAATTCTTCCTTTAAGTAAAATGCTTAAAGTTAGAAACGAAAAGATAGGCTCGGAGGGGTGTACTAGGGGTTTCGTGTACTAAAAATGAGTACAACGCTAAGGGTGTGGGAAAAATTAGTTGACTTAACTAGCCAAGTAATATGACTTAAATGGTCAAGTAATTATAATACGGGTTTAACACAAGGGTGATCCTAATGCCTCTTATCATGTAGTAAATCCTACCACATGAATGTAGTCTCACTAGCGGTCTCGGGATGCATTACTAACGCAAGTTCTAGAATCTAAATGCTACCAGTACACTCATAAGCACTAATAGTAAATGCTTTTCCTATCAAATCTAAAGGCGAACCTCACATATTTGGGTGGAAAATTTTTCTGAATATACGGTTATGTGCTAGTCATATAATCTCCTATCCATGAGACGCTTGCTATGGCTAAAGTTTCACTCCTAAATGTTGTAAAAAAATTTAAATTTGGCGCTAAAATTACACTAACAAGTGTTTATCATAGTTTTATTACACATCTACTATTAAACAAAACAAACTCAAGCGAAAGTGCATATGTAAGGTATCATCTTTTTACCCTCCCCTTACACTTAAGATGAACATTGTCCCCAATATTCAAGTAAAGAATGTAAAAATGAAAAAGTAAAGAGAATGAAATCAAATACTCCCCTGATTCGCTCGGTATGGATAATAGGGTGGCCAGGTTAAATCTTCCTCCGAGAAAATGAACAATCAAAGCTTCCCTTCCAGAATATAAATCATCTTCTTGTCATACGTAACCTGTAAAACCTGACAAAATAGACAAGACAACCTCGCGTAAAATCGGCGGCATCCTATATAAGTTACTAAATACTAGAAAACAAGATAAGATATAATGCTTGTGGAATGAAGTTTGCAGATCTCCTGGAGATTATAAAACTTAATAATTCACAAAAACCATAAGACTCCATTAGAAAAACAAAACTGGTAAAATTTCCAAATTTTTACACCTGACGCCGTCAAGAGTAAACTCCTGACGCCGTCAGAATTGACCTGCAGAAATTCTTATGTTAAGTTTCCGGAAAATTTCTGGAAAAACTTGGTCCTACTTCCTGGAAAATCCTGCAAAACTTCATTATGACTCAATACAAGCATTTGACTCTAACAAGTACGAATATACATGTTCATTTAATATTGTGGAGAATCATGATCGGTTTGTTTCTTGAAAACATATTTGGGGTTCCCCTTACACTTATCTTTTGCAAAAATACTTTTAGGTGGAGTTAAGACTAGGCCAAAACAACAAAGTAAAGTATTTCCACTATTTAGTTTAGAAACATGATCTACCAACAATAAAAATAAAGCATGCATACGGAAACAAATAACAAACAAACAAAATAAAATCACACAAAACATGGGTTGCCTCCCAAGAAGCGCTTTTCTTTATTTACGAGTCTTGTAGCTAGACTCAAGGTCATGGGTTACTACGTGACACCATCATTGGTTTCACTCTCTAGGTCGTCTTCTAAACCAGTTTTGTATTCCGGACCTAGTTGTAAGCATTCTTTAAAGAAACCAAGCATCATATTCTTTACATATTCTACTCCTCTACGTCTATCCTCCTCATTCCTATAATAAGCCGCTTGCTTGTGTTCTTTTTCGAAATTAGAGAGAAGGCGGTATTGCTCAATCTTGTAGGGCATTTGATAGGCAACCTCATCATTCTCTTCCTTAAATCTAACTATCCCTAAAGTCGGATCATAACTCATCCCAGTGGCTTCAACAAATGGTTTTCCAAATATTATTTGGCTTAGGCAAGCATCAATCACCGGACGAATTTCTTCCACTATCATAAAATCGATCTCATAGGTGAGATTCCCTATAATCTGTTGGGAACGTAGTTTTACTATTTATCAAGTCTCGGTCATTTACTTGTAATAGGTTGCTAAGGCTTGTATGTTTATTACAACTTAAGGCTTATGTAGCAAGCCCATGGGCCTTAAGCCCATTTCATTTTCAAGATAGGGAGGAAGGGAGTGTTGCCCTAGTCCTCACTTATAAATACTATGTAACCTCTCCTTTGAGAGGGGTTGGTTCTCTTGGTAATTTCATTTTCTTTCATTCCATTCTTAAGAGTTCCTTCCACTCTCTCTCTCTACTCTCTTTCTCTCTCTAGATCTATTAGTGATTATGTTATTAAAATCATGACCTAACAAGTGGTATCATTCGCCAAGGGATAATATAGGTTGATTTAGGTTTGATTTGGTAGAAAAACTAGGTATTAAAATTGATTTTAAGCTAAACTGGTACTGTTCATCACCTTATTTTCAAGTTAGGTGTTTCAATACTATCGAGTTAGGGGTTTATTGTAAGTTCTATCGAGTTAGGTGTTTACAACTATCGAGTTAGGTGTTTCATACTATCGAGTTAGGTTTCTTAAGAGTGTTATCGAGTTTGGAGTTTTGGATTTTGGCGAGTTAGCCTTGTTTACCTAATCGTTTATCGAGTTAGGATCATTGAGACTCTAACTAAGGGGAAACTCTGCCCAAATCAAGTCCATCTATCGAGTTAGTAACCTCAGTAAGATTATCGAGTTAGAAACCCTACCTTAACTTATCGAGTTAGAAACCCTAAAGTGAACTTATCGAGTTTGAACCTTAAGAGAACCTATCGAGTTAGTAACCTCAGTAAGATTATCGAGTTTGAAAACCCTACCTTAACATATCGAGTTAGAAACCCTAAGAACTTATCGAGTTAGAACCCTACCTAACTTATCGAGTTTGAACCCTAAGAACTTATCGAGTTTGAACCCTAAGAACTTATCGAGTTAGAACCAAACTTTTCAAGTTTACCTAAATCTAAAACCTTTATTTATCTTTTAAGATCCATTTTAACATAATCACATCATCTCATCTTTTCAAAGTTTTTTCTTTCTTATCTTTCTCTTCTTAATTTCAAAAAAAAAAAAAAAAAAAAAAAAAAAAAAAAAAAAATATATATATATATATATATATATATATATATATATATATATATATATATATATATTGGCGGGAAATTTTGAGTAAAATTTATTTTCTACAGTCAATGTTGCAAAAATCGGCCGAATCGGCCGATTAATCGCTAATCGGTGATGCACCTTGTCGATTTTCGAAAATCGGTGAAAAAATCAGCCTAGGCAAAAAAATTAGAAAAAATTGGTCAAAAATCGGCCGAATAGGTCAAAAATCGGCCGAATCGGCCAAAAATCGGTCGAATCGGCAAAAAATCGGCCGAATCAGTCAATTTAAAAAAAATATAAATTTAGGCATTTTACTTAATTTGGGGATCGTTTATTTCATTTATAACGTACAATGGGCCTCATAATCAGAATTGAAGCCTTTTATTGAGGTTTGTAAACATAGAAGGCTTGGAATCAGTTAAGATCTTTAGTTTGCTCTCCAGAAATTCTCAAAATATGCAGGAAATGCCAAACCGATTAATCACTGCCTTGACCGATTACAGGCTGCAGGGTGGTCGACCGCCCGACTACCGATTCACGATTTTTGCAACATTGTCTACAGTAGACTAAACGTTCAATTTTTACGCGAAATTTAAATTTTGGTATAACGTTGAAAATTTTGGCCCAAAATTCAAATTTTTAGGCCAAAATTCAAATTTTTTCGGTAAAATTTGGCGGCAAAATTTTTGAAACTCAAATTTTTCTTGCAACCTTATAATTGCATTTCATAGTGATTTTCAAATTTTGGGAAAGAAAATTTTTTCAAATAATTTTTGGAGGGAAAATCTGAATTCACTATTTCGACCTCGCGTGTGACATTTTGCTTGATTTTTTCGATTACATCGCAACAATCAAGGGGGAGAGCAATGTCATCTACAACGTCTCAATCAACTTCTTCCAACTACCTTCCTCACCAATATTCTCATCAGCAACAGGACCTTCTTCCAACTACCTTCCTCACCAATATTATCATCAGCAACAGTCATCAGCAACAGGACCTTCTTCCAACTACCTTACTCACCAATATTCTCATCAGCAACAATATCATCAACAACAAAGTCACAGCTCCCTCATTCGCCATGTTCTGCTCTTTGGCAATGAATCAAGGCCTCCAATGTTGCTACCAGGAACGTATACTGTTTGGAAACGGAGATTTCTACAATGGCTCACAGATCATCCTGCTGCAGATCTCTTGCTTAAATCCATTCAAGATGGTCCATACAAAATGATATTTCTTGCTGACTCAACAGGAATTATGAGGTTACAAACTACTGCAGATTTGAATGCTTCAGAACTTGCTCAGTATGATGCTGACCAACAGGCTGTATGGTTCATGACATTAGCCCTTCCCAATTCAATTTACATGAATATGGACTTTCAAGCCAGTGCTTATGAAATGTGGAAATATCTTGAAGCTATGCATCGTACAGAAGAACTTCATCACATCAGAATGATGCAAATTCTTGAATCCTGTTTAAGCATGAATCCTCTGAAGACCATTCTCCCTGCTCCAGCTTTTGACCCTGGATCCTTAATTTACACTCCAAATGGTCTCTTCTTCAATCCTCCGAATACACCTGAGCCTTTCTTCATTCCACAGTACCATCCTGCAACACTACATAATAATGTGCAATCTCTTCTGCAAAATCTAGTGAAGATTAGTCAAGTATCTTCCAAGAAAGGCAATGGCGATATAACTTCAACTTCTGAATGCTTAAACACAATGAAAGATACTGATGATGAAGAAGATCTTATCGAACCAAGCTTGACATTCTTGGCATATACAGAAAATATTGCAGATGAGGAAGCTCAGGATTATGATTCAACTCCAGTCTTTGACGATAATGTTGAATACAATGCCACACTTAGTCAAATGGAAGTTGAAGGGGGTAATCTCAATACAGTTTTGCAAAGTGTCATGGGAGATATTACATCTGATGATGAATATGCTGATTTGGAATCCAATACTGCAGATTTGGAAATCGATACTGCAGATGTGATGTTAATGACAAACATGCAGGAATTTCACATGATTAATACTGGCTCAGAGTATGAGTCTGATAATTCTGTAGATCCAGTTGTAAGATTAAACAAAGAGAAAATGTATCAATCAAGGTCTCAAATGCATGAACTAAGTCACAACAGAATCATCTCAGACTTCATACAATTTACGAGTCAGGCTTTATCAAATTCTCGAAATTCCCGAAATCGAGCTGTCAAGCAAGGTGAAAGAGTTGTGATACAAGGAAGTATTACTCAAAGGATGGTTGGGAATGGTGAGAATACTGCAAATGTAGTTAATGTAGGCAATGAGGTTAAAATATTGGAAGATAATTCGGGTGTCATGGATTATAATGAACCAGTATACGACACAAATGCTTCTGATGACTCTAAAGACCCATTTGAGAGAAAGATGACTGAAGCTGAGAAAAGAGCCATCAACTCTACAGAAAATTGCTTAGCTCATTTTGAATCAGTTAAGACTCAATGCAAGATTCACTCAGATGCATGGTTTCCTACGGGGGGTACCTTTAATGCATTCTTCGGAACTGGAATGGATCGTCTAACCTTCCAAAGGAAACTCCGAGAAAACATTGTTCAAATTGAAAAACAAATTGAATAGGGAAGCGATTGCATGGCAGGATTTAGAGCGCTCAAGGCTCAGTTCAAAGTGTTCATGGCATTGCATTTTAAATCTCTCATACACTATAAATATGAAAGCAATGTATAGAGAGAGAACATCACAAGTATGGAGGTTGAAGATTTTAGAGATCAACTTGTTTCACGCCTAAACCGCTTAGAATTTATGCTTAATGAAAGATCACTTCATCTGAGTGCTATCAAAGAACAGAAGTTGCAGATTCAAGAAGAGCAAGTTCATAAAGCTGATACATTGGAAGATAATTTGGTTGCCATGAAATGCAAAGGGATAGAATCAGAAGTGCAGGATGACAACAACAGATTGGGGAATGATAAAGATGCAGATTGTGCAGAGATCAGACCCTTCTGTGACTCAGAGCCCAACTTTGACAAAGGACAGATGGATGAGGGAGATGTCATACCCATCTATGACAAAGAACCGAACTTTGACAAAGAGCAAATGGCTGAGGTACAATCTACTGTTGATCATATTATGCCTGCATATGAGAAACAACAATCTGAGCAACCTAACTTCAGTAATGAAGGAGAGGTTGACCAGGATGTTGTTCAATGTCTAGTAATACATTCTGAGTCTGAGTCCTTACCTGATAATCCAATTACTGAAACATCATACCAAACTCTTGAGTCTGAAAACCTTCTTCTCAAAAAGACCATTGCCCAGTGTCATAAAGATTTTTCAAAACTAGAGGCACATTGCATCTCACTTGAACTTCAAATGCAAAACGAATCTATAAATTCGGGCAACAATGGTCAATTTTTGAATGAACAAAGAAAACGTGTGGATACATTAGTTAAAGAAAATGAGCTTGTAAAAGGTCAAATTCAAGAAAAGGTGTTTGCACATGCTGCATTACAAAACAAATTAAGAAGACTGACTGGCCAGAGTGTGGATACTAAGTTTTCAAAACCATCAATCTTGGGGAAACAACCTTCTCAAACAAACATAAAACAATCAGTGGTTCGACAACCAACTGCATTTAAATCTGAACGACCTAAATTTTCAAAACCTCGGTTTGCCTCCCAAGTTATTGAGAATAACAATTTGACAAAACCAGTCACTCCACATTCTTGGCCTAAGGAAAATGTATCTGTGTCAGCTAAATCTCAACACGTGATTATACCTGGCTCATCTAGGATCAGTTCAAAAACAATGTCTAAAACGAGCATTAAAAATAAAGAGTTTTATGGAAAATATGACATGTACAAGAATTATGATCTAGAAAAGGCTAAGAAAAAGGCGCTACTTCAAAAGGATGGAATTCTAGGTTCAAAACCTCATGTGAAGCCTTCCAATGTAGTGCAAAACACTGCTAGTAGTAGCAAACCAAAACCTAGGAGTTCTCAACAAACTAATAGGAATTGGCTAGCATCTAAGAGTAGTTGCATAAATAATCATGTTGTCTGTGCGTTAAAATATCTTCAAAAGGGAAATTCACTTGAAAAGGCTCAATCGACTAAGACAAACAAACCCGTTGAACCAAAAGTCATAAGTCAGAAACCTAAGAAGTGGATCAACATAGGACGTAGGTTTTCTCAAAGAAGTGATGCTCCCACATTTCATTCAACTGCATCTAAAAGGAAAACATCTCCTAGATCTAACATTAGGTGGGTACCCATGGGTAGAATTTTCAAATCAATTGGTCTTAAGTGGATTCCTACAGGAAAGATTTTAGACATTTGCACCAAAACTAATGTGATCTCCACAACTTCTACCTCTGAGACTAGAATGAAAACCATCGGAATTGTGTGTTCGAGTGTCTAGAAGATAATTGACACTACATCTTTATGCTTCTAACACCTGGAACCCAGTTACTCTTGGGGATTCGTGTTCTCTGTTTTTCTTGTCTCTTCTTTCTTTCTTTGCAGATATAACAGGAATGGCTTCGGAACAAATCAGTTTTGGACCCGCGCTTAATGTCAATGGCTTCTGAGCACAAGAGCTTAGGACCCGCATTCAACCGTCTGAACTTTCCGGATTCTTCGGCTGAACCATTGTCTCTCACCCGTAAAGAAGTGGAAACCTTGTTTGCTCCATTGTTTGATGATACGATTGAAAACCGTCTTTCTGAGGTCTCACCAATTTCCGCTGCACATCTTGATCACAATCAAGTACCTGATTCACCTCACAAACAACAACAACTGTTTGGAGAGACGGTCCTCCAATTGCATCTCCAACAACCACAGAACAAACCGGGACCTACTCACGACAATCAGCTGAAGACTCCATACCTAAATCAGTTCCACAAACCGCAGAGCATGACCCAGAGGCGTTCTTTAATCCGTTTGCACTGGCACAACTCATTCCTAACATTACTGAGTCGTCTACACGCAATTTGGATCCTGCTCACATTCGAGATAATTACCTCCATCAAGGTTCGTTGATTTAGTTCACTATATTGGTTTCTGGTGTTTGACTCCAGGTGATTTGCACAATTTTCTTTAAAACTAAGTGAGTCAAACATCTAACTTTTTTCTTTAAATATTAAAAAAAAAAAATCTTCTCTCTCTGTGTACAAACTTCGTAACTTCAAAACTATATTCCTTCATTAAAACAAATTTTGCTTTACTCTGTCAATATGGAACATGTTTTGAGGGGGAGAAAACTTTTCACATTATCATGAAGTTTGCACACCTCATCATAATTCTTCAAGGATAAAATATTTCTTCATTATTCGGATTAAAATCTCATTTTATAAAACTTTTAGCATCTCTCGAATTAAAATGTACAAAAAGGTTTCACAAAATATATGCTAATTCGAGGGGGAGAAAAGGAATTTTTTTCTGCAACGATCCCAAATTAATCTAGTTTGGACTTCAAATGGAAATGTAATTAACCTTTAATGAGTAAAGTTCACAAAAGTCTTAAACTTAGGTAAAAGGATCTTGCATGGAAAATAAAACGGGCTCTAATAAATGTTTCTTCAAATATTCTCAAAAGTATCACACATAATCGATAAACCTCATCGATTCAGACTAACGATTTTTTTCCTCAAATGTTCCCGATTGTGAGTTTCTAATTTCTTCATGGTTGTTGTCTAATCGTTCCCTAAATGTTTCAAGTGTTTTCAACGGTAAAAAAGGCATAATCAGAAACTAGGGTTTATGTAATTATCGATCTGGGCTTTCAATTTTTATGTGTTTAGTCTAATTAACTAGTTTATATAGCTTTAGAGAACACTAAAGAATGCTCGATGGGTGTAGTTGCTCGATTAGGAACAACATAGGTTTAGAATCATGTGATTTAGGGTTTAAGATGTCGATGTCTTTGCTGCTATTACTAGGATGTTTGTTTGTTTAATATTCAGGCATTATGATGCTAACTAGTGTGCATAGACTCAAATCATAACCCCAAACCATTTTCATAATTGGAAAATCTCGAGTGATAGGATGAGTTAATCTGTGATCTTGTGTGTTAATTAGAGAATTCTGAGCATTTTGGTTGATTTAGAATGAGTTTCTTGATTAATCTGTATACTTGTTTGTGCCTGATGCATTTTCTCTGTGTGCAAGTACATGTCATCCCATTGAAAGTCAAAATTTCAACATTTGACAAAATGTTTCTTATGGAACATATTTTGAGGACGAAGGACAAAATGTGTTTAAAGGCTAAACTGGTAAATGGATTCAAAATGGTGAGAAACAAATTTTTCCAAACTCTACACTCTTGTTTTACACCGGTAAAGCAAGTGTGGAGACCAAAGCAAAGTCATTCAAAACCTTTCATATTTTCAAAATCTGGAATGCTTTGGCTTCAATAAAAGAATGTCTCTGATCAGAACATCCCAAATACCGGAAGTTTTCCATTCATCACAAAAACAAATCTTCAAAAAGAACCCATGAGGTTCAACTTTAGATGGAATTTTTTTTTTCAGATTTCTAAAACTCAAAAGAGAGACTCCGGGTCTCAAACAACTTTCAACAGTAAAAGAGTTTTGAGTTTCAAGCATTCTTTGTTGTATAATACTTGATTGTGTTTTCTAAAACCTTGAGCAGAATCATCTCACGAATTTTCAAAAAGTATTTCTTAAATACGATTCTAAATTCTGCTCAAGAAGACTATCTCTCGAATAATGTTCATTATTTGAGGGGGAGTGTTTTGTTTAATAGAAAACTAATTTTGTATAAAAACAACGACTTGTGCACTCATTTCAGTGTACAACTCGGGTTTCAGAGAAAGGAGAGTGCCTTGCTAAACCATTCATTAAAACAAAACGTGCACTTATCCTTGAAAACAAGAAGAAGTTCTCATGCAAAGCTTATCTAAAACTCTCTTAATCTTGAGCAAAATTTATTCAAAATTTTTCAAATGGTTTTTTCAAAACTTTTCAAAATTTTGCTCAAGATTTTTCAAATCTTTACTCCCCTATTCGATCCACAGTTTAAAAAATGTCAAAACACATGCTCGTTTTGAAGGGGAGTATTTTGAAATCAAAATGCTTTGTCAAAATCATGTTTTATGGTTTGTGCACACATAACAGTGTACAACCCGTGCTTGTAATTAAAGAACCCTGAGGTACGCTTTAGTGCCTCAATCCTTATATAAGGAGCGAAGGCTTCTTACTTTTGAGTAGAATTAATCAAACATTTTCTGATTTTCATAATTCTGCTCAAAAGACAAGTATTTCACCTCAATGAGTATTCACTTGTTGAGGGGGAGCACTTGAAAACTCATCATTTTGGAAAACAAAAGTTCTTGTTGATATCTCCCCATAAGACTCAAAAAGCATATTTTAATCAAATGTTTCTCAAAAACAACATCTTATATGCTATTTTTGAGGGGGAGAAAAGGAAAGTGATTAAAATATGAAAGTTAAAAGTTGCAGAAATGTCAAATCTCATGCGAGCTAGACTCAGATTTACCCAGGAATTGACGAAACATAAAAGTTAGTAAATTCAAAAAGACTTTTCCTCGACGGTAATAACATCAAGTTAGTTACTAGAGCTAGTTGTCACCTAAAAACTGACAATGGAACTCTTTAACTAGCCACGTAAGCGTGTCTCGAAAAGGATTTGTCTGAGTAGAAATGTACCGTTTCGAGAAACTTTCTGTGGACTTGACCAGGCCGGGTAATAACTTCAAGCTAGTCTAACTAGTGATGTAAGCGTGTCTCGAATCGGTCTTGTTCACTGAAAGTGGATCAATTCAAAAAGTGCTCGCTCCTCCCGCATGTGCAAATTTATTAAATACATATGAGCATATGTGAAGGGGGAGCCCTTCATAAGTTTACAACAAAACTCTCAAAGTGTTAAACAAAATGTTTGATAAACACAAACACTTTGAGAGATTTTCAAAGGTTTCAATGGCAATTATAGGATAGTCATGGAGTTATAAGGTGACTAAGGTTAGGAAATAACCGTCTTATGATCCACCTAAGCCGGAGGGATCTACCCAAGGACATCACCAATAGTTAGAACTAGAAGTCGTTAGGTATGATACGAAAAAAAAGGAGTAAAGAATGAAAGGAGAAAGAAGGGGTTGAAGAATTAAAAAGAAAAGTAAAGAAAAGGGTGAAAAGAAATAGCCCTCCATATGTTCAACCTTAGGGCAGACACCGGGTTTAATTCATATGCTACTGGTTGTTGCAAAGACAACACCGGTATTGAAGATTAAGTCGTCATGGACCCAGTGACGCAATGCACTAAACCTTCTTAACCACTCAAGTTCTCTTAAAAGAGCTTGTTTCATTCTCACGGGGAACCCGTGTAATCTATCGACTTATCTCATAGAGATAGTTGATATTGAAGCAGGAGACCCCTCCCTAGTCTCCGTATAGGAAACCTAAGTGAGCACTTATCGAGTCTAGAGCCATGAGATACATCAAAGATCTCTTAGGAACACTTAGTATTTTCTACAACTGGTGTTCTGCATCAATGGGCACCAGCTGTAAATTATCGAGTCCTTCGCAGATCTTAGCAATCTGCCTAGAACGTTTATGAGAGAATTGCATAAGTATTTCTCAATGATTGAACGGAAACTCCTGTCAGGGTCATCATCTAACAGCCTTGACAGGTCACTTCGGTAACTCCTCGTGAGTTACGCTTAGTGTTTGCGGTGGTTTCTAACGGTCTACAGTCGTGGAGTGATCCCCAGCGACTCACCCAGTCATTGAGCTACCTAGTAGGTCTCGTAAACTCCTTCGGGAGTATCTGATATGGGAACGGCCTTGATAAGGGTTAGAAGGAGTCTTCACACTATGCTGTTGACGATCTCTAATTTCTTATCTATAAGTACCGGTTGTTTATTGCTAACTGTTTACTTTCAGGGACATATCATCTCCATGGAGACTGATTCCGCATGCTCATATATACATCTTGAAGTCAACAAAAGCTCCCTCAAAGATCTAAGCAACACAATGTTCAAAATTAGATTCTACGCCAAAAAGAAGAATCTACAAAGTTTAAGGACTAAAGATCTATGTGAATGAAAGGGAACTACGTGCATGTGAATGTCTAAGTTCAAAGGTATATGAGCATGTTGGAATGGACGACGACCACCACAGACGCAGAAGTGACGCATGGCAGATAACTTCATAAGATGATCACTACCACATCTATTACGAACAATGAACAATGAAGCAAAAGAACACCCACTCTCTTTTGAAGACGTCTTAAGTTATACGAGTCAAAAGTCAAAGACAAAGAAGAATACGTCAAGCAACCGTGATGACCGACCCTTAGGGGGAGATTGTTGGGAACGTACTTTTATATCTATTCAAGTCTCGGTCATTACATTTAGTAATAAGGTGATCACAACTACATCAACTAAGAACAAAGAACGATGAATGATTTAGAAGACGTCTAAAGCATTGAAAGTCAAAGATTAAGACGAAGACGTCAAGCAACCTTGATGACCGACCCTTAGGGGGAGATTGTTGGGAACGTAGTTTTACTATTTATCAAGTCTCGGTCATTTACTTGTAATAGGTTGCTAAGGCTTGTATGTTTATTACAACTTAAGGCTTATGTAGCAAGCCCATGGGCCTTAAGCCCATTTCATTTTCAAGATAGGGAGGAAGGGAGTGTTGCCCTAGTCCTCACTTATAAATACTATGTAACCTCTCCTTTGAGAGGGGTTGGTTCTCTTGGTAATTTCATTTTCTTTCATTCCATTCTTAAGAGTTCCTTCCACTCTCTCTCTCTCTACTCTCTTTCTCTCTCTAGATCTATTAGTGATTATGTTATTAAAATCATGACCTAACATAATCACATGCAATCCCTTCACTCTTCCTGCAAAATTACTTATTAGATTCTTATTGGGCATCATCCTAAAATTAAGTTGCTTCTTCATCACCCAATTGCAATAAGTCCTAGTCATGATGTTAACGGGGGATCTAGGGTCGATGTAAGCTTTCCATATATGCATGTGCCCGATATTGCATGGGATGTTAATGTTAGAGGGGTCTCCCATTTTGATAAGGGGTATGCCGAAGATATATGGTCTCTCGTGACTATCGAATAAATCCTTATGGTACTCCTGTTCTTCCTCGGTGGGCAACTTATCAAAGTATTTTTCTATAGGCTCTACCTTCTCTAATTCCTCATCCTTATTAACCTCAACTTCCCTACTCTCATCCTTAGTCTTGGCTTCTACTCTAACTTCAGCCTTGTCACTCTCTTCTATCTCCTTATCTATCGGCTTAATGGTGACAACATTGACAAAGTGGACATGTTTGGATGATGAGGGATCCTTAATTTGGATTCCACTATTGGTATCCCTAGTGTCTTTCCTAGGTGTGATTAACGCTTGGTTGTTAAGGGCTTTCAACAAGTTGTCAATTTTGTTGGTCATCTCCGTTTGTTGTTGGTTTAATTCGGTTTCAAACCTAGCTATGCGAGCCTCTTGAGATGCCATGAACTTTGACATCAATCCTTCAAGATTGTTGGTACTACCATAGTTGTTAGAAGGATTGTTGTTGAAAGTACGGTTGGATGGTGGACCGTTTGGTTGGTAACGATTAGGCGGATTGGAAGAATTGGGTTGATTTTGTTTCCACCTAAGGTTTGGGTGATTTTTCCAAGAGGGGTTGTATGAATCACCGTAAGTGTTTGGCTCGGGCTTGAAAGTGTACCACTTATCTCCCGCTTCGTCAGTACGCGTGGATGCGTAGTCCACAAAAGTTGTTCCGGGGAGTTCCACACAATCACGAGTGTCATGGGGACCACTACATAATTCGCATGAAGAAGTGATTTTGTTCACTTGGCTTGAAGGCCTAGGAGCTTCGTAAGATTTCATGAGATACTTGACTTGGTCCTCAAGTTCCATGATCCTACGGTCGGGAGTGCTAGAATTGTTCGAAGGCAAAGATATTGCCTTGACCGTTTTGATCAAATCACGGGGATCATTCCAACTTTCGTTGTCATAGAGAGCAAGATCTTCTATGAGTTCCCATGATTGTTTCGCACTATGATTACGTAGCTTACCACCGGTCGATTGGTCAATGGCTCGCCTCGTGGACATGTCGATATGGTCATAAAAAATTTGGACTTGGAGCCAAAGATCTATGCCATGATGAGGGACTTTTTGGAGTAAGTCCTTGAAACGAGTCCATGCTTCATAAAGAGATTTATTTTGACGTTGTTGGAACATCAAGATGTCATTTCTAAGCTTAGTAGTTCTCCCCGGTGGGAAAAATTGAGCAAGGAAACGAGTGGTGAGATCATCTCATGTGGTGATGGATCCCGCGGGTAAACGCTCAAGCCATTGACTAGCTTGATCCCGTAGAGAGAATTGGAATAGGCGTAAACGGGTAGTCTCTCTAGTTTCAACACCTAGGTCTATGGAATCTACGATTTTGAGAAAGTCCTTTAGATGTTGGTTTGGATCTTTGGAACGAAGTCCATGGAATGCACATCCGCTTTGCACCAACCGGATGGTGTCGCATCGCAAGGGGGTCACATTGGCTCCGGTGAGCTCAATGGTGTTTCGGTAGCTTTGGTGGCTAGGTCGGGAATACTCTCCTAAGGTTCGGGGCCTAAGGGGTTCTAGTGGTGGGTTTTGTTGTGGTGGGATGATGGGTTCAAAGATGTTCCCGTTGTCCATGATGTTGGGTGGTTACGAACAAAGGCACAAAGAAATAAGATAGACTAAAGAAAACCAAAAAATAAAAATAAAATCTTACTAGAAAGGAATCTAGCAAGTAGACCTAATAAAAAGAAATTCTAACATAGACAATAACTATTCCCCAGGCTGCGGCGCCAAAAACTTGATAGCGCCGCACTCTTTTGCGAAAGTTTAGGAATAAATGAAAATATAGACAATCCCCGGCAGCGGCGCCAAAAACTTGATGAGTGGGAATCGCACCAGGCTTTACCTCTCAAGGGATCTTGAGAAGCTTACAACCCCCATCAGGAAGTGTACCTGATCGTTGTTGTATAGTATAGTGACAAGTACCGGAGGATTGATCGTTCAGCTAGGAATAGTGTCGCTAGGATTAGAAAACCTAAATACTAGTTCTAAAGGTGAGGGAAGATTATTTTTGTATTTTTATATTTTTTTAGAAAGCAATTTAAAATCTCGGGTTTGAAGGATTTGGGCGGAATTAGTTGCTATTCAACTAACCCAGTACTAAGATGCAATCAAAATAAAATACTAAAAATGAAAATAAACTAATTTATACTAAAGTTGTGAGCAGTAATTGGAGAAAATGTGTTTACTTAGATTTCACTACTCCCTAGACATCTTTTACACGTTAATTACTTGTTATAATTGCATGGATGACGGATCGTATTCCTTAATACCATTCATGGGTGGCACACTTAACTCCCCAATTCTATGAGCTCTTATCTCCTCCTACACCATGCCCAGCACAACTATAGGGATTGTAAACAGTGGCTCATGCATTAAATACAACCAATAAAGACCTAGTGCGCGTCGGTTCATGTTTCTTAAGACGTTCAAGCATGTTACCAATTGGAGATCTGCCAGTTTTATTAAGCCTAACATATAAATCATTCATCCAAGACAAGAATAAACAAGTAATCAACACATAATCAACATCTAGGTTTCATTAGATCTAAGCAAACACAAGATAGATCTAGCCTAGCATGATGGAATTAAGACAAGAACAAGATATAGACAACCAACTCATAGACATATTGATTGAATTAAAGGAACACTTATCTTGATTACACATGCAAGGTATCACGGGGTTGGAACCCTTGAAAAACCTGTAAAGTTACACCAAAATCGTACTTAGGGTTTCTCCCAAAACTTCTCTCTCTAAATGTGAAAAATTAGAAAACTATATATAGGAAAAGGGGTCTGACGGCGTCAAGACAAAGCTTGTGACGCCGTCACCTCGCCGCCAAAACTATTCTCGGACTGCCTTGATCTACATTTGACGCCGTCAAGACTTAATTATTTCCAGGCCGTCATGACTTTTACTCTTGACGCCCTACCTTCATGACGCCGTCAAATCTCTACTGGACCGTCATGGAATTTTGCTCTTGACGCCGTCAGGGAGTTACTCTTGACGCCGTCACCTACTGTTCCCAGCATGGAAAATTAAGACTTTGGCGTTTTCTTCACTTTTATGCTCCAAAAACGTCCGAATTGCTTCCTTTTCCTGATTTCACTCCCAAAGTACCTAAAATCACAAAAGGAACGATTTAGGGCAATATTTGATCAAATAAATTCGAATTCGGGCTTAAATGACCACCTAAAAACGGATCATTTTTCGCCTCATCACTCACTTTTTAAAACCCATTTCCAAACACACCCTTTACCTCTTTACCCTTCACCTTCACCTTCACCCCTTCACCACTGTAACAGCCACCACCACCACTTAAACATGCTTCCACCTTGGCAGAATTAAATTACAATGCTCCATTCAAACCAACATTTTATTAAGAGGTATATTTAAACCATCAAACAAGATCCTCTCAACAGTTGCATAAACTGCAACCTTGATATTACTACCCTAGCCAAATTCAACAAATTCATAGCACTAACACCAGACTCCAACAAACCATCCCTTCACGACGATTGCCACGTCAGCAACCCCGGTTGAAACATTATCGCCTTCTTAATCCACTGATAACTCCTCTGAATCAAGTCATAATCATAACTAATCCTAGATCTCTCATTAAACTCATCATCCGCATGAGCATAAAACCCCGCATTAATCACACTACTCCCCCTAATATCCTCCCCGCGCATTCGACACACCTTCCTTAAAGTACTAACAAACCCTTTTTGCCTCATCACAGTCGGGTCATCAAACTGAACACCGCCTCGCTCCAAAACCAACACGCACTGATTGTATTGTTATGCAAAGAGTGTTTTTTATCAGAATTGATGTATTAAGTTAGGTTTTGATTTGTTGATGATTTTTATTAATAATTGTTATTGTTTTGATAAAAGATTGTTATTAAGGAATGTTGAAGAAGAAGTGACATGTATTGGGGAAGAAAAGGAAAAGACACATAAGAAAAGGAAAATACACGTGGAGAGTATGTGTATGATATCTTGCTCCACGTAGACGTCAACGGGTTTGCAGGTCACTCAGTACATGGAACCGACTGAATTCAAAAGTTGGGTACATGGATTTACAAAAAAAATACTAGGATACACACAACTACAAAAGGTGACAAGTTTGATACATTTTTATGCAATTAGCTCTTTTCTTAACTATGAAGAGTTTTTGTACTAAATTATTTAATGGGGGATCTAGAAATTTTGGCCGGGTGTAGCACTATATAAATCGCAGGTTTTTCGCAGCGTCATTCAATATTTGGATTCATTCTATATTTAGTTTTTTCGGTTACTGTAACCTATAAATAACTTTTACATAAGAGATACTAGTTAATACCCGCGCACGCGCGAGTTTTTTTTTTAATTTTTTGAATCATATATTTTTATTTATTAAAAAACAAATAATTTAATCTTTGTTTTGTTTGATTTATGATGTTTAATTATAATTTATTATTATTAAATATAATTATTTAAAAATTTTAATACTAATAATAATTGCATCTTATCTATATTTTTTGTATTTATCTTCTACTTGTCTTAATTGCATATTATCTATATTTTTTGTATTTATCTTCTACTTGTGTTATGGATAAATATAAAATATTACCTAATAAGAAAATAATTTTTTTTTAAATAAAATTATTACTAAATAAAGTATGAATGCATTTTTTGAAATGAAAAATTCCCAATAAGAGTTTTATTGTATTATATAAAAGATTGAGTTAGTTGCAGCATCCAAAAAATCAGTTTTTCATTTTTTTTCTTTCTTAGGATAAATCAAATGGGGTCCTTGAAGGCCTATACCATTATCGAAACAAAATGAGATTCACTGACGAACCAAAGTAAGATCCATTGACGAGCAAAACTCACAATTCAAAAGGACGATGTCAATTCACGAACCGAAGGTTCATCACTAGCTGACAAGCTCCATGTCCTTCTGAAAAGGTCGCGCGTCCTAACTATTTGGCATTACGGATAAGCCCATCGATCCTATGCTTAATTATCAAAACAAGTGAGTAGTATATATAGCCCCAACTATTGTCAGTTAAGAGGCATCATATCCTCGGGAGGAATTACTCCAAACCAAAGGAGCACTTATATTGCCATACTTTATACTTCATACTCCATTCATATCACTCAACTCATTCTCACACCGGAGTTGAGTCTCAGACTAAACGCCTAAGGCGAAGCTAACGTGTGTTGCTTGTCTTATCGCAGCTCAAGACTTAGCAGGAGGTACAGAGTTCCTCAAGGTTCGAAACACGTCAATCGATCCAAACATCCTTAAAACCCTGAATTTCTCCTCTATATCACGGGTGCAAATTGTTGCACCTACAATCAACTATATTAGTCGTCGAATACTTTGAATGTTTATTTGCCTTTTTTCTCAAGTGTCCCAAAGATATACTCCGCTCAACCCCTCTCAACTTTTTTTTTTTTTTTCCCTTAAATGAACGTCGTCCACCATAAAAACTTAATATTAAAAAGTTACAACATGTATGTAATGACAAACAGTTGTGCCTGTTGCATGAACCCATACCACTAAAATGAACCAGGACCACTATTAATGTAGAGCCAAAAATAGAAAAGCAAAGTCGGAAAGGAAACAGATAACTAATTGCATGCAAGAGGTTAACACTTTGAAAACTAAAATTGATGAGTTGGTATATGATAACGAAGCAAATACAGAATCATGCATGCTATTTTAGGCTCTAAATTCATTAGTTAGTTCACGGTCGACATTTTAAATTAATGCATTCAATTAGGGAAAATTTTGCTTGATAGAGAATAGATAAACCTAACTCAATCATGGATGGAAATGAAGTTGATCGATCGAGAGCTGAAAGGTGACCCCGTTCAGTTCCAAGTCACGTCAAAGAAGCGATGTACAATATACACAAAATTATATGTAGCTTCAATTTGTCTCTGAGCATTGATCAGAATCAAGTACAACTTCATTGATGCATGGTGAATCGTAATTTTCAATCCCTCTGGCTTGTGGCACTAGCTACATTCATGCATGTGGCTGAAAAAACAAACATCACAATCGTGATAATCTTCTTTCGGATGAATCATTTACGGATAACTAAGATTTAATAATGTGCAATTAACATTATGAGTACGTAACCGTGTATATTTGTTTATAAATGTTTACAGTTTATACCTTTTAATAAAACAATGGCTTTGCTACGTACACTTAAATAATAGCTAGCAACACTATATATGAACTAAATTAGTTAAATTTCGAGTACTTAACTATATAGGAACAAGCAGTAATAACAAATAATGACATGCATAGTTTTACATTCACAACGTACGTTCCTTTGGTACCAAGAAAAGAAAACACATATAGTACGTAGTTGATATTTATATTTGTTTGTTTGGAAGGTAATGAGTTAGAGCTAGCGGCGTGGGAGCTGCGGGGCCTTATATATGTCACTTCTATTATTAGCTATCAAAACAAAAATACAAAACCTTATCACATTTATTTATCAAATCAATCTTGTACTATCTATAGAAGTTTATCTTCCACCTAGCTAGCCAGATAATTTCTCTGAACAATCACATGGCTTCAGTCTACTATTCGGATACGCTTCTCCTTTTCATTCTCTTGTTGATATCCGGTGTCGTGTTTGTTTACCGGAGGCGCCTCCCTATTACTAATTGGCCCGTTCTTGGCATGACACCCGATATCCTCTTAAATAGTCATCGTATCCATGATTTTGCGACTGATGTTGTCAAACTTAGTAATGCTACTTTCATGGTTAAAGGTCCTTGGTTTGCTAATATAAACATGCTCTTAACTTCTGACCCTTCCAATATTCACTACATGTTAAGCAAAAACTTTCCAAATTATCCTAAAGGTCCTGAGTTTCGTAGCATGTTTGATCTCCTTGGAGATGGCATCTTTAACTCGGACCACGAGTTATGGGAAATCCACAGGAGAACAACCATGTCTCTACTTAAACACCCCAACTTTCAATCTCTTTTAGAAACAACTATTGTAAACAAAGTCGAGAATGGGCTTCTTCCTATACTTGAGTTCGTGTCCACGCGTAATCAAGAAATAGACTTGCAAGAGATATTTCAAAGGTTTACTTTTGATGTGATATGTCTATTGCTTCTAGATTATGATCCTGAAAGCCTATCTATAGATTTACCATTCATTCCATGCGAAAAGGCATTCACCGACGCTGAAGAAGCTCTTTTATGGAGACATGTCTTGCCTGAGAAAGTTTGGAAGTTGCAAAAGAGATTTGGACTAGGGAAAGAAAAGAAGATGAATGAAGCGACAAAGGCTTTCGATGAGTTTATATACGACTGTCTGTCTCGAATACAAGACAGGGTTGGAATGGTGCATGATAAAGAGACTGGTTTGTTAACATCCTTAGTTAGAGGTTTTGATGGAAAGAGCGGGATGCCAAGAGACGTTAGAAAGTTTTCAAGGGACACAATACTTAGTTTAATGATAGCGGGGAGAGACACCACGAGCACGGCTCTTTCGTGGTTCTTTTATCTCCTTACCCAAAACCCGAGTGTAGAATCAAAGATCCGTGCTGAGATTGGTGAGAAATGGGGTGTAAAAGAGCTAGATAAACTCATTTATCTTCATGGAGGTATATGTGAAGCATTAAGGTTATATCCACCCGTTGCTTTAGAGCATAAGGCTCCATTGAAGGCATACGTGCTTCCAAGCGGTCACGTTATTGATGCAAACACAAGGATTATTTTATGTTTTTATTCAATGGGACGGATGGAAGATATATGGGGCGAGGATTGTAAAGAGTTTAAGCCTGAAAGATGGTTTACAAAAGATGGAGGGATAAAACATGAACCGTCGTATAAATTTACGGCATTTCATGCGGGGCCGAGGACATGTTTGGGTAAAGATATGGGTTTGATTCAGATAAAAATGGTAGCGGCTTATATCATTTCTCGTTACCATGTGGAATTGGTTGAGGGTCACAAGGTTTGTCCAAGTGATTCAATCATACTACAAATGAAATATGGTTTGAAAGTCAAGCTTTTGCCGATCAACAACGTTTAGATCCTATAAATTAAGTGTTAATACATGTTTCATTAAATAAGACAATGTATTTGGCTTGTTATGGATTGTTTCCCATGCAAACTAATGCTTGTATATTTCTAGTTTCAAACCTATATCTTGAATTAAAAAACGTTTTCACGTGAGATGTATAATTTTAGTAAAAACTTGTTAGATATGAGAATTGGGTGCAAAACCGGGTGAGCCTGAGGAGTTGTTGACTCATAGTCTCAATGATTTTCTGTTGGGCCTGAAGCATGGTTAAAGATTGAGCCTGTCCCATAGAATTCCCATGCAAAAGTGTTATACGAACTACCAGTACCATCATGAATACCATGCAAATTATATTAGACAACCAAACCAACACCAGTAAAACCATTAGACGAGACCTCCCAATTATTAGGTGCCACATAGTGTTATTTTGGGACGTAGGAACACGACAAGTCAAATCATGGGCAAAACAACAACCATTACCAAACCTACAAAAATCATAAATAAAGTTGAAACAAATCTTAGGTTCGGATGAACGGTTATAAGATTATCACATGTGTCACAAGTCCAAGCGTACCTTGAGTTACTATTCTCTGCTAGAAGCACTGTAGGAGCCTAGCAGGTCGTGTCACTTGGTAAAATTTGTTGCTTGAAGTTGAGGCGTTTCTCTTCCGTCGTAACCATGAAACGAATCGTAGCTAAATCGGGAAAGGGATCATGATGAGCAATTATACCGACAACATGAGCAAATTTATCACTCGAGCTATTAGTTGCATATGTAACAACATCATCATTACTCAACGGAGAACCAACACTACAACATTCGACCCTTTTAACGGGGACATTATGAGCTTTTCGGCGGGGACAACTCCATGCTAAAAATTTCGGCGGAGACATGTGATGAGACGAAAAATGATCCGTTTTTAGGGGGTCATTTAAGCCCGAATCCGAATTTATTTGATCAAATATTGCCCTAAATCGTTCCTTTTGTGATTTTAGGTACTTGGAGAGTGAATTCTGGAAAAGAAGCCATTTTGGACGTTTTTGGAGCATAAAAGTGAAGAAAACGGCAAAGTCTCAATTTTCCATGCTGGGAACAGTAGGTGACGGCGTCAAGAGTAATTCCCTGACGGCGTCAAACCTCAAGAATTAAAATCTGTAGTTCATGAAGGCGTCAAGAGTTGTCCTGATGGCATCAAAACCCCAAGAATAAAAATCCGTAGTTGATGACGGCGTCACATACAGGGCGTCAAGAGTAATTTGTGTGACGGCCTAGGCCTTGACGGCGTCAGAAGTAGATCAAGGCCGTCCGAGGAAGTATTTGGCGGCGAGGTGACGGCGTCACATTTTTTGTCTTGACGCCGTCATCCCTAGTTTCCTATATATAGTTTTCTAGTTTTTCACATTAAAGGAGAGAAGTTTTGGGAGAAACCCTAAAGACGATTTTGGTGTAATTTTACAGGTTTTTCAAGGGTTCCAACCCCTTGATACCTTGCATGATTAATCAAGATAAGTGTTCTTCTAATTCAATCAATATGTCTATGTGTTGGTTGTCTATATCTTGTTCTTGTCTTAATTCTATCATGCTAGGCTAGATCTCCTTTGTGTTTGCTTAGATCTAATGAAACCTAGATATTGATTATGTGTTGATTACTTGTTTATTCTTGTTTTGGATGAATGATTTATATGTTAGGCTTAAGAAAACTGACAGATCTCCAAATGGTAACATGCTTGAACGTCTTAAGAAACATGAACCGAGGCGTACTAGGTCTTTATTGGTTGTATTTAATGCATGAGCCACTGTTTACAATCCCTATAGTTGTGCTGGGCATGGTGTAGGAGGAGATAAGAGCTCATAGAATTGGGGAGTTATGTATGCCACCCCATGAATGGTATTAAGGAATACAATCCGTCATCCATGCAATTATAACAAGTAATTAACGTGTAAAAGATATCTAGGGAGTAGTGAAATCTAAGTAAACACATTTTCTCCAATTACTGCTCACAACTTTAGTATAATTAGTTTATTTTCATTTTTAATATTTTATTTTGATTGCATCTTAGTCTTGGGTTAGTTGAATAGCAACTAATTCCGCCCTAATCCTTCAAAACCCGAGATTTTAATTGCTTTCATAAAAATATAAAAACACAAAAAATGATCATCCCTCACCTTTAGAACTAGTAATTTAGGCTTTCTAATCCTAGCGACACTATTCCTAAGCTGAACGATCAATCCCCCGGTACTTGTCACTATACTATACTACAACGATCAGGTACACTGCCTGGTGGGGGTTGTAAGCTTCTCGAGATCTCTTGAGAGGTAAGCCTGTTGCGATTCCCACGCATCAAGTTTTTGGCGCCGCAGCCCGGGGAATAGTTATTGTCTAGGTTAGGATTTCTTTTTATTAGGTCTACTTGCTAGATTCCTTTCTAGTAAGATTTTATTTTTATTTTTAGGTTTTCTTTAGTCTATCTTATTTCTTTGTGCCTTTGTTCGTAACTCTTTACCATCCGACATCATGGAAGGTGGTAACATCTTTGAACCTGTCATCCCACCACAACAAAACCCACCATTAGAACCCCTTAGGCCCCGAACCTTAGGAGAGTATTCCCGACCTAGCCACCAAGGCTACCGAAACACCATTGAGCTCACCGGAGCCAATGTGACCCCCTTGCGATCCGACACCATCCGGTTGGTGCAAAGCGGATGTGCATTCCATGGACTTCGTTCCGAAGATCCAAACCAACATCTTAAGGACTTTCTCAAAATCGTAGATTCCATAGACCTAGGTGTTGAAACTAGAGAGACTACCCGTTTACGCCTATTCCAATTCTCTCTACGGGATCAAGCTAGTCAATGGCTTGAGCGTTTACCCGCGGGATCCATCACCACATGGGATGATCTCACCACTCGTTTCCTTGCTCAATTTTTCCCACCGGGGAGAACTACTAAGTTTAGAAATGACATCTTGATGTTCCAACAACATCAAAATGAATCTCTCTATGAAGTATGGACTCGTTTCAAGGACTTACTCCAAAAAGTCCCTCATCATGGCATAGATCTTTGGCTCCAAGTCCAAATTTTTTATGACCATATCGATATCTCCACGAGGCGAGCCATTGACCAATCGGCCGGTGGTAAGCTACGTGATCTTAGTGCGGAACAATCATGAGAACTCATAGAAGATCTTGCTCTCTATGACAACGAAAGTTGGAACGATCCCCGTGACTTGAACAAAACGGTCAAGGCAATATCTTTGCCTTCGAACAACTCTAGCACTCCCGACCGTAGGATCATGGAACTTGAGGACCAAGTCAAGTTTCTCATGAAATCTTACGATGCTCCTAAGCCTTCAAGCCAAGTGAACAAAATCACTTCTTCATGCGAATTATGTAGTGGTCCCCATGACACTCGTGATTGTGTGGAACTCCCCGGAACAGCTTTTGCGGACTACGCATCCACGCGTACCGACGAAGCGGGAGATAAGTGGTACACTTTCAAGCCCGAGCCAAACCCTTACGGTGATTCATACAACCCCTCATGGAAAAATCACCCAAACCTTAGGTGGAAACAAAATCAACCCAATTCTTCCAATCCGCCTAATCGTTACCAACCAAACGGTCCACCATCCAACCGTACTCTCAACAACAATCCTTCTAACAACTATGGTAGTACCAACAATCTTGAAGGATTGATGTCAAAGTTCATGGCATCTCAAGAAGCTCGCATATCCAAGTTTGAAGCCGATTTCAAACAAAAGCAAAGCGAGATGACCACTAGAATCGATGCATTGTTGAAAGTCCTCAATGACCGAGAAATGGGAGCACTCCCGAGCGACACGGTCAAGAATCCGAAACTAACCGTTAATTCCATATCCTCAGTTTCGTCACCCACTTCGTGTCCACAATACTACTCGGTTAAATCAACGAGCACGTATTTCAAACAAAACCAAGTTCCCCAAAAGGACCAATCAAATAAAACACCCACTATAGAGCCGGTCAAAAGCATAGTTGAAACACCTCTTACGCAAGACCTTGACGATGAATTCAAAGAACTTCACCTTGAACGACCCGTCATTGATGTCTTAGCGCGTGCTCCTTACTATAGTGCCCTCCTAGAAAAATATGAGAAGTGTAAGCTAGGTAAAAATGGGACCGTCTTCGTTCAAAGCAAGTTGCCTAAAAAGCTTGATGATCCGGGTATATTTGTTTTGCCTTGTAAGATAGGAAGATCCGAAGCTTTCGACACACTAGCCGATTTAGGGTCAAGCCTCAACTTGATTCCCTTGTCCTTATTCACCGCTCTTAAGCTAGGAAAGTTAGAGGAAATGGAGGTATTGATAGGGCTAGCGGATGGGAGTATTGCCCACCCGGTTGGAATGATTAAGGATGTAGTTGTTCACGTAGGAAAGTTAACTATATTAGCGGATTTTCACGTCCTAGACATGGTTAGTGATACTACATGCCCATTATTGGTAGGAAGAGGATTTTTAGCAACCGCTAGCGCCATGATAGATTGTAAGGAGTCTAAGATAGCGGTAGGTGAAGGTGATACTTGGTCGGTGTACGATGTAAAGAAGCATAGTTATGATTGTCATGATGAACCGACACCGCATTGGGTAGAGATGAATAGGAGACCGTCTAGATATGGACCTTGGATAGAAAGGAACTTTATAGGACCTCAATGCCCATTCTATCTAGAAAAAGATTTTGTTGAAAAGACACATTCGGTAGAACAACTCATAGCTAGAGATGAAGAGCTAGACCCCTTTGAGAACCCCTTAGTCTTTAGGAAGATGATTGAGTTATTAAGCGTAATGCCCATCAACATAGAGAGGAATAAATGGAAAAGAGAGGGAGACAAGTGTAAATGGAGGTGGGACAAGCCACCTAAAGAAGGTGACGGGTCATGGCATATTAGAATGACTTTGTATGATCCGGATGGAGAAAAGTTTGAAACGTCATACCATACTAAGGAAACCGATAGGAAGTTGAAACCTAAGTTTGATCCTAAAGATGTCCTCAATGAGGAACTCACCCGTATCACGTAGTAACCCTTGACCTTGAGTCTAGCTACAAGACTCGTAAATAAAGAAAAGCGCTTCTTGGGAGGCAACCCATGTTTTGTGTGATTTTATTTGTTTGATTGTTATTTGCTTCCGTATGCATGCTTTATTTTTATTGTTGGTTGATCATGTTTCTCAATTAAAATGTGGAAATACTTTACTTTGTTGTTTAGCCTAGTCTTAACTCCACCTAGAAGTATTTTTGCAAAAGATAAGTGTAAGGGGAAACCCCAAATATGTTTTTAAGAAACAAACCGATCATGATTCTCCACGATATTAAATGAGCATGTATATTCGTATTTGTTAGAGTCAAATGCTTGTATTGAGTCATAATGAAGTTTTGCAGGATTTTCCAGGAAGTAGGACCAAGTTTTTCCAGAAATTTTCCGGAAACTTAACATAAGAATTTCTGCAGGTCCATTCTGACGGCGTCAGAGGTTTACTCTTGACGGCGTCAGGAGTTAAAAATCTGGAAATTTTACCGGTTTTGTTTTTTCTAACGGAGTCTTACGGTTTTTGTGAATTATTAAGTTTTATAATCTCCAGGAGATCTGCAAACTTCATTCCACAAGCATTATATCTTACTTTGTTTTCTAGGATTTAGTAACTTATATAGGATGCCGCCGATTTTACGCGAGGTTGTCTTGTCTATTTTGTCAGGATTTACAGGTTATGTATGACAAGGAGATGATTTATATTCTGGAAGGGAAGCTTTGATTGTTCATTTTCTTGGAGGAAGATTTAACCTGGCCAACCTTTAATCCATACCGAGCGAATCAGGGGAGTATTTGATTTCATTCTCTTTACTTTTTCACTTTTACATACTTTACTTGAACATTGGGGAAAATGTTCATCTTAAGTGTAAGGGGAGGGTAAAAAGATGATACCTTACATATGCACTTTCGCTTGAGTTTGTTTTGTTTAATGGTAGATGTGTAATAAAACTATGAGAAATACTTGTTAGTGCAATTTTAGCGCCAAATTTAAAATTTTTTACAACATTTAGGAGTGAAACTTTAGCCATAGCAAGCGTCTCATGGATAGGAGATTGTATGACTAGCACATAACCGTATATTCAGAAAAATTTTCCACCCAAATATGTGAGGTTCGCCTTTAGATTTAATAGGAAAAACATTCATTATTAGTGCTTATGAGTGTACCGGTAGCATTTAGATTCTAGAACTTGCGTTAGTGATGCATCCCGAGACCGCTAGTGAGACTACATTCGTGTGGTAGGATTTACTACATGATAAGAGGCATTAGGATCACCCTTGTGTTAAACCCGTATCATAATTACTTGACCATTTATGTCATATTATTTGGCTAGTTAAGTCAACTAATTTTTCCTACACCCTTAGCGTTGTACTCATTTTTAGTACACGAAACCCCTAGTACACCCCTCCGAGCCTATCTTTTCGTTTCTAACTTTAAGCATCTTACTTAAAGGAAGAATTTGTTACACCCCACTTAAATATACAACCAAATCGCCTTAGCCTTCCGTGTATGCGCTCATTTTTAGTGCATTATTGTTATTTGTTAAACCCTAAGTTAACTTTCTAATTGATTACATGGTTGCTAAGTCGAGTCATATCCTTGTACATATTGTTTTAGGACGATTGGGACTCATGGGTAAGTACTTATTTTATGGAGTAATGGGGAAGAACATCACTTATTACCCCCATATGTGCGTTAATCTTAAAAGTGCTCCAAGTGTTTTGATTTTCTTAATTCGAGTCATTAGATTAGTTAAATGTAAAGTATGTAAAGATTCAAGTGTAAGGGAAATGTTCATTCCCTATGATGTATTATTTTGGATGGTAGGGTAAGAGTGTATGCACAAGAAAAAAAAATCGAAAAAATCAAGAAAAAAAGAAAAAAAAAAGAAGAAAAAGAGAAAAAACATACGGACTACCATCCCGTTTCATTCTATGTTCATTTTATGTTTTCGTTATTTTTCATTTATTAGCTTAAGTCGAGTCTAGTCTTGGCTTAGCAACGCCATATTGTACATGTAATTGACCAAGATTGTTAACTCGCCACTAGTAAAACTTCCTTTATCCAACAAAATCGTGTAATTCATATCCCTATACCTAACGTTACAACCCTTTAAAAGACCTCTTTGATAGTTTATCCTAGGTGCTTACGCCATGTGGTGGAGGTTTGATCCTTTCCCAAGCCTATGGTAATCTATTTTGCTATGACAGGTAGTGAGAGATATCTTCCATTTCCATAATGTTATATTAGTTTATTACACCCGAGAGATGTGAGTATCTAAACACTATTTGTGAGGTGCTAGTGTATGACCTCCGTGCTTGTCTATTGGTCTTTAGTGGAACGATTATTTGTTGTAATTACTTTTATATTAGTGTTAAATGACCCCTAACTTGTCTTTTGAGTAGAATAAAAGCGCATTTGCTTGAGGACAAGCAAATCTCAAGTGTAAGGGTATATGATGAGGCGAAAAATGATCCGTTTTTAGGGGGTCATTTAAGCCCGAATCCGAATTTATTTGATCAAATATTGCCCTAAATCGTTCCTTTTGTGATTTTAGGTACTTGGAGAGTGAATTCTGGAAAAGAAGCCATTTTGAACGTTTTTGGAGCATAAAAGTGAAGAAAACGGCAAAGTCTCAATTTTTCATGCTGGGAACAGTAGGTGACGGCGTCAAAAGTAATTCCCTGACGGCGTCAAACCTCAAGAATTAAAATCCGTAGTTCATGAAGGCGTCAAGAGTTGTCCTGACGGCGTCAAAACCCCAAGAATAAAAATCCGTAGTTGATGACGGCGTCACATACAGGGCGTCAAGAGTAATTTGTGTGACGGCCTAGGCCTTGACGGCGTCAGAAGTAGATCAAGGCCGTCCGAGGAAGTATTTGGCGGCGAGGTGACGGCGTCACATTTTTTGTCTTGACGCCGTCATCCCTAGTTTCCTATATATAGTTTTCTAGTTTTTCACATTAAAGGAGAGAAGTTTTGGGAGAAACCCTAAAGACGATTTTGGTGTAATTTTACAGGTTTTTCAAGGGTTCCAACCCCTTGATACCTTGCATGATTAATCAAGATAAGTGTTCTTCTAATTCAATCAATATGTCTATGTGTTGGTTGTCTATATCTTGTTCTTGTCTTAATTCTATCATGCTAGGCTAGATCTCCTTTGTGTTTGCTTAGATCTAATGAAACCTAGATATTGATTATGTGTTGATTACTTGTTTATTCTTGTTTTGGATGAATGATTTATATGTTAGGCTTAAGAAAACTGACAGATCTCCAAATGGTAACATGCTTGAACGTCTTAAGAAACATGAACCGAGGCGTACTAGGTCTTTATTGGTTGTATTTAATGCATGAGCCACTGTTTACAATCCCTATAGTTGTGCTGGGCATGGAGTAGGAGGAGATAAGAGCTCATAGAATTGGGGAGTTATGTATGCCACCCCATGAATGGTATTAAGGAATACAATCCGTCATCCATGCAATTATAACAAGTAATTAACGTGTAAAAGATATCTAGGGAGTAGTGAAATCTAAGTAAACACATTTTCTCCAATTACTGCTCACAACTTTAGTATAATTAGTTTATTTTCATTTTTAGTATTTTATTTTGATTGCATCTTAGTCTTGGGTTAGTTGAATAGCAACTAATTCCGCCCTAATCCTTCAAAACCCGAGATTTTAATTGCTTTCATAAAAATGTAAAAACACAAAAAATGATCATCCCTCACCTTTAGAACTAGTAATTTAGGCTTTCTAATCCTAGCGACACTATTCCTAAGCTGAACGATCAATCCCCCGGTACTTGTCACTATACTATACTACAACGATCAGGTACACTGCCTGGTGGGGGTTGTAAGCTTCTCGAGATCTCTTGAGAGGTAAAGCCTGTTGCGATTCCCACGCATCAACATGTCCCCGCCGAAAGTGTATCGCCAAATCCCCTTCGCTGATAACTTTTGGCGGGGACAGATTCACTTTTTGGCGGGGACACGTGGGACCCACACTGCCAGCGTGGGCATTTTGGTCTTGCCAAACACCGCCAGCGTGGCAAAACTTTCAGCGGGGACACGTCTGATTTGTGTTTTTTGCCGAATTTACGCTAGTTAATATGTGTTATGTGTATGTTATAATATATATTAAAAGTTTGGCCAATAAAGTTGCAGTTTTTTATGGGGGAAAATTGGCGCCTTAACTTTTAGCGGGGACTTGTCCCCGCCAAAAGGTACTATTGGAGGCGAAGTTTGGGCGGGATAATGTTAATAATGAGATGGAAAATTGAAAAAAGTTTTCGGCGGGGACATGTCTCCGCGGAAAGTAAGGGCGGGAACAATTAAGAGCCTTAATTTTGGTCAAACTTAACCAAATTTATAAAATACTTTCGGCAGGGACATATCCTCGCCGAAAGTCTGCGTTGAAGATTTGGTTTCCGGTCAGCGAATTGGTGTGCCAGCTCAGCGTGCTTTTTGTCGTGTAGCGACTTTCGACGGGAACATCGTGTCCCCGCCGAAAGTCTCCTCGCCCATCCTACGATTTGTTGTAGTAAAGAGCATTCAATAACGTAAAAATATTGATTTTATCTTTTGAAAGTAAGCATCGATAGTTCAATCACCAAGTTGGATAACCCGTAGTTTACCTTTTAAAGCAATAGCATGTACGAGTGCATTTATTGTCAAGAAAAATGGCTTCAATAATATCCCAAACATCTTTAGCAAACTTGGGATTAGCTATAACGAGCTTACCTTGAAGATTTTCACTAGAAGATGTACCCGTGTTGTGTTTTAACTCATCAAAATTTTCACAATGTTTAAAGAAATAACACCACGCAACATTGGTTGCTTTGTCTATATCAAATTTAATGGGAATTTGGTTTGTAATAAAGTTAACGGCATAGAGTGTATCGATGTGTGATAGGGTAGGATGTGGAGGAGTAATTGAGTATTGTTCGTCATTATGAGCGAGGGTTAAGATAACTAATAAAACTAGCAGTCGACTTGTATAATAGTCGACCAAGAATAAACAAAAAAACCGACAATCGACTTTGAAAATCAGTCGACTTGTGAGAAAGGTTCGTGGCAGTGGACAAAAAAAGGAATCTAAAAAGTAATCTTGTGCTTTTGGATCAATGTAACGTGTTAAAGTTGAATAATGGACTAAAACAGTGATTGACTAAAAAGCAATCGAGTGTGTTAAAGTTGATAAATAGAGAACCGAAAAAAGATATATATATTAGGATTTAAGATCTTAAGCTCGATATCATGTTAGATGTAATTGATAAATTGATAATGTGAAATTATATATGTCCCAATATATATACTCTAGCACTTAGGTTTGTGCTAAAACTATACTGGTACTAATCTAATACAAATAAGTCTGCTAACGAGTACAACTTGACAACTTCATTGATAGGCAAACGTGATTTTCAACCTGTCTTGCTTGTGGCACCACATTCATGCATGTGGATGAAACAAAAGAGATTCACAATCGTGATATTTTGTTTTCGATGAATCATTAATCTTTAGTTAAAGATAATTAAGAATTAATAAAGATAATTAATCATTATGTGTACGTAACCGGTGTGACCCGGCGGGTTTTGAGTGACCCGGGTCAACCCGGTTCTCGAAACCCGGCCGGGTTTCATTTTTTCAAAAATTTTTAATAAAAACCCGGGTTGACCCGGCGGTCGAACCGGTTGACCCGGTGGTCGAACCGGTTGACCCGGTAAAAAAATAGTAAAAAAATAATAAATTCAAAACCGGGTTGACCCAACGGTCCAACCGGTCGAACCGGTTGACCCGGTCCCCAATGACTCGACCGGGTCGATTTTGAATTCGGTTTTCAAAACATTGAATAAAACAATGGCTTAGCTAATAGCTACACTTAATTAACTAATACTCCGTAGCAACACTATATATGAACTACATTAATTAGTTGAATTTCGAATACGCACTTAGGAACAAGTAGATAAAAACAGTCCATGTCCATATCCATGTATATCTATAGGACCAAAAGTTTAGTTAACTCTCACATTCATTTACCAAATCTATCTTGTACTCCCTCCTCCGTCTCATATTAATTGTTCATATTTTTTTTATAGATGTCTCAAATTAATTGTCCACATTCCATTTTAAGTAAAAATATGAAAACTTAGTGAAAGAATATTCCATTTGCTTGGTTGAAAATTATAAGGGAGCGACTTTTATTAAACTTTGTGAGTTATGTCTCCTGACAATAATTTTAAGACGGATGGAGTACTATTTATAGAAGTTTGTCTTCAACCTAGTTAGATAATTTCCCTCGACAATCCAAGTCTATACATATGTTGGAACAAGTAATAACTAATAATGGCATGCATAGTTTTCATTTACAACATCTTTTTGGTAAGAAAAGAAAACATTTTTTCAGTTATATAAATTTTTTTCAAAAATGAAACTGAAATGTGCTCAATCATTTGTTTGCAAGGTAACGAATTAGAGCCAGTGTTTTGAAACCTGGGTCGACCTGGCCAATTTAACCGGTTTGACCGGTTCCGGCAAAAAAAGCGGGTAAAAAAAACCCGAGTTTCAAAAACCGGGTTAACCGGTTAGACCCGCCGGGTTTTGAGTGGCCCGGGTCAACCCGGTTCTCGAAACCCGGCCGGGTTTTGTTTTTTCAAAAAATTTTCATAAAAACCCGGGTTGATTCAGTGGTCGAACCGGTTGACCTGGTAAAAAAAATAAAAAAAATAAAAAGTTAAAAACTTGGTTGACCCGGCGGTCCAACCGGTCGAACCAGTTGACCCGATACCCGATGACTCGGCCGGGTCGATTTCGAACCCCCTTTTCAAAACATTAGTTAGAGCTATGTCCTTTCCATTATTGGCTATCAAAGCAAAAATACAAAGCTTTCTCACATGCGTTTATCAATCCATCTTGTACTATTTATAGAAGTTTGTCTTCAACCTAATTAGATAATTACTCTCAATAATCACATGGCTTCAATTTACTACTCGGATATGCTAATCCTTTTCATTCTCTTGTTGATATCCGGTGTCGTGTTTGTTTACCGGAGGCGCCTCCCTGTTACGAATTGGCCCGTTCTTGGCACAATACCCGATGTCCTTTTAAATAGTCATCGTATCCATGATTTCACGACTGATGTCATCAAACTTAGTAATGCTACTTTCATGGTGAAAGGTCCTGGGTTTGCTAATATGAACATGCTCTTTACTTCTGACCCTTCCAATATTCACTACATGTTAAGCAAAAACTTCCCAAACTATCCTAAAGGTCCTGAGTTTCGTAACATGTTTGATCTCCTTGGAGATGGCATCTTTAACTCGGACCACGAGTTATGGGAAATCCACAGGAGAACAACCATGTCTCTACTTAAACACCCCGACTTTCAATCTCTTTTAGAAAAAACTATTGTAAACAAAGTCGAGAATGGGCTTCTTCCAATCCTTGAGTTCGCGTCCGCGCATAATCAAGAAATAGACTTGCAAGAGATATTTCAAAGGTTTACATTTGATGTGGTATGTCTATTGCTTCTAGATTATGATCCTGAAAGCCTATCTATAGATTTACCATTCATTCCATGCGAAAAGGCATTCACCGACGCTGAAGAAGCTCTTTTTTGGAGACATGTCTTGCCAGAAAAAGTTTGGAAGTTGCAAAAGAGATTTGGTCTCGGGAAAGAGAAGAAGATGAATGAAGCGACAAAGGCTTTTGATGAATTCATATACAAGTGCATGTCTAATAAACACGACGAGGCTGTTGGAATGGTGCATGATAAAGAGACCGGGTTATTAACATCTTTAATTAGAGGGTTTGAAGGAAAGAGTGGGATGCCAGGGGACGTGAGAAAGTTTTCAAGGGACACAATACTTAGTCTAATGATTGCGGGGAGAGACACCACGAGCACTGCTCTTTCGTGGTTCTTTTATCTCCTTGCCCAAAACCCGATCATAGAATCAAAGACCCGAGCTGAGATTGGTGAGAAATGGGGTGTAAAAGAGCTAGATAGACTCAAATATCTTCATGGAGGTATATGTGAAGCATTAAGATTATATCCACCGGTTGCTTTAGAGCATAAGGCTCCAACGAAGGCAGACGTGCTTCCAAGCGGTCATGTTATTGATGCAAACACGAGGATTATTCTGTGTTTTTATTCAATGGGACGAATGGAAGATATATGGGGCGAGGATTGTATGGAGTTTAAGCCCGAAAGATGGTTTTCAAAAGTTGGAGGGATAAAACATGAACCGTCGTATAAATTTACTGCGTTTCATGCGGGGCCGAGGACATGTTTGGGTAAAGATATGGGTTTGACTCAGATAAAAATGGTAGCGGCTTCGATCATTTCTCATTACCATGTGGAATTGGTCGAGGGTCACAAGGTTTGTCCAAGTGATTCAATCATACTACAAATGAAATATGGTTTGAAAGTCAAGCTTTTACCGATCAACAACGTTTAGAACCTATATAAATTAGGTGTTAATATATGTTTCATTAAATAATACTAAGGGATTTAGCTTGTTATGGATTGTTTCCCTTGCTTGTATACTAGTAGATTCAAACTAATATCTGGAATTAAAGTCCGAGTGAGATGTATATCTATCATGGTGTTGCACGTATACTTTTAGTACTAGTACTAATATACTTCTACTTTTAGTAACAAACGTTTGTTATGTTGTTCAAGGAAAACTTCCTAGTACTGATCTATACGTTATTATATAGTAACAAGATAGCAACATGGTTACAATGTAGCATTTCATCAATAAGTTGAAGCTCCTCAATGGAAATCTTTTTCAACCATGTTGAGTACAAGATCAAGTTAGAGAACCAGCTAAGCTAAGCTCGAGGAACTAGTGACTCGTATCAGTAACTTAAGTTTTACTTTGTTATCAATGACTTGAAGATAGCTAAAAACAAACAAAACACCATATGAAATAGAACTAATGCAAGTATATTTGATCTAAGAATGTACTGTAATTTGTAGTTAGATAAATTCAAAATATATACCTTAACAAGTTTCTTAAGTTATATTGTAAAAAGAGCCCAAAATTTTAATATTCTTTTCGTGTTTGTACTCTTTTAAGTTTAAACAATAAAGAATACTATTAAATATCCTAAGAGCACAAGGTAAGGTCACCAAGGTTAAAGTTTAACCAAATGTCACGTCAGCGCCACATTAGCTACCAAACTTTAATAAAAAACACTCGTTATCATCACCAAACTTTAACCAAACAACAATTTATAAAAACACCCCTTCAATTAGGGGGCAAAAGTGAAAATTTGAGTGGATGTAGTGATTTTTTTATTCATCAAAGGCTTTCACCTCTCGTTAACCCCTTCACCTTACTCGTTAACCATCCTTTCACCTCCATCCCGGCTGGTATGTTAACTTGGCTTTAACGCCAGGTTGGTTAAGCTTTCACCATGGAATTTTTGTTAACATACCCCATGCTCTAACTACATTATTGGTTATGTTATTTATAAATGGGCAGTATAAACTTTAAAACAGTTGTTTACGAGATATTGAAAACAAACGATCCTTAAAACAAGACATCGTGGTCCACATTTCACTATCCAATTATTTATCAGTATATAAACTTCTTAAAATATAATCATCAAAATTTTCACTATTTTTCAAGGACAACTATTATCTATTTATTCATTTCCATTACTTAATTACTATAATTTGTGACTTTGTCACGTGCTAGAGCAAGTTGGGCGATTAAGTTTCAACTAGCATGGGCATAAAGATAAAGATGTAAGCGTGAACTCAAAAGAATAAACGTCTCATAAACATAATATATGTTTGAAAGCCAACGGTTCTTCAGTTCCTGAACCGATGCCCACGGTTTTGGACCGAACCAAACCGAGAACCGAACCGCGATTCTAAAATTTGGTTCCGAACTTCCAATTGGGTCTGAGATTCCAAACTTTTAGCACTAAAGTGGTTAACTTGGTTAAATTACTTGGCGAAGCTAAAATTCGCTTTAGAGCGCTCCTTGTGAGACAAGGTATACCAAATATATTCATTATGGCTTTCAACCCATTTGACGTGTTTCGATTTTATTTAAATATCCTTCATATCCCAAATCAATCCCTTAATAGGTTAATGGATCGATTTAAATTGACTACACAGGCATTTTTTTATCAGGTATGGTATACCTGATGAGTGGACTGCTGAAGAGCTTGAGCATGCTGCTGAAGCACTTGGATATGGTGCTGTTAAGTAAGACTCTCATGCTTTATCATAAATATATTCCGACTATTGTACTTGGATAAACAAGCTTCACAAATTTATTAATATCGTATTAAGCAATGCTTACGGGCTATTTCCTTTGTTTTATAAGGTAGGAGGGTGTGGGGCGGCAAAACTTGAAGGAAATGTCTTTTCCAGCGGGAAACAACCAAAAATTCATACCCCACTTTGAAGGAAACACACTTTTATTTCATTTGGGGCATTCGAGTCCCGCAATTGTTTAAAGAGAGATAATATTACTTTTTAATTGTGTGTGTGAGTAGAAGAGAGAGAAAGATTTAAAAGAGAGAGAAACAAATATTTTATTTGTTGTGAGTATGTATTTGTATTTTGAGTGTATTTTTAAATGATAAAAAATAGAAAATAAAATTAATATAAGAGAGAGAAGGTGCTGCAATAGTTGAGGGAAAGTTGAAGGAAAATGTTTAGGAGAGAGAAAAAGCTGACGTGGAGCTAATGTGGCGAGGGAAAACCCACGACCACACCCTTCACCCTAACACAAGATACGTTACTTTTTGGTCAATGTTTGTACTTATGCATGTTTTCTTAACATGTATGCAGACTTGAAGAACAACAGATTGATTAATTACACATTCAATTTTGATAAGATTCTTAATGAAGAGGTGTGTTTATCGATTACTAGTCATGTTTTGCAATTGTTTATTAATTTGAAATCTTTACATGGATCTTGTTTCTTATTTGCTCACATATATTGATAAACAGGGAAATACTGATGTATATCTACAGTTTACACATGTGCGATTTTGTTCAATTATCAGGGATTATAGTAAAGACATCAAAAGGTTAAAGGTGAGAAATTCTTTTCGTTTCAATGTTATTTCATGTGAGAACTATATATCTCGTGAGAACGTGATAACCTTTTATTCCCGGGTCAAAAAAATCTGAAAAAATTCCGCATGGTAGAAGACTTTGGTGAATGAAAAATCCCTAAAATAATTACAGGTGACTATTACTGTGGTACATTGAAAAAAGCTCACAGTTAATTTTAGCTATTGCATGCGTGTCAGCCTGTGTAAGACAAAGGTAAAAAAACCGGTTTTATATATTAAGGAGATATTTTAATTGTGTGCGACAGGCTGAAGAGTTAATATTGAAGAACGATGATGAACGTGAGTTGGGGTTACATTTACTCCGGTTTACAAAGGTAATCAAATAATACGAGTGATCTTAACTATCACCAGGGTTTACAACCTTGAATCACAAAGTAACATGAAAGAGTTAAGGTCCAATTTTTTTTTCCCGGTAAGATAATGATTGCTTAAATTTCCCGTAAGCTCGCTCAAAACTAAATTATTAATACAAATGAAATCTTTACATTCTAACTCAACAGTTGTTACAAAGACGTCAAACTGTTTAAATGGCATTTAAATGCTAATCAACACAATATCAAAGTTTGCAAAATCAAGTTTCAGATAATCGACAAAACATGTCTTTCTAGATTATATTGTTCCATTTATAATCTAACTTTTCTTTTTTAGGTTCTCGGAGAGGCTTGCACAATTCTCGCGCCATATATCCTGTGTGAATACTTTTATGATTTATGCGTGAAGTTTAACATTTTAGACTCTTACGCGTGTCAGGTAAATTTACTTACGTGTACGCTTTTTCTCATACAATATTGAATTTAATCCCCGTTAATCTTGAACCAAAGTTAAGTTACAGTTTATTCGATTTGGTAGGTTGTCGGGTCTAGTGAGGAGACGAGCAAATTATTGTTGTGTGAGGCAACTGAAGTGGTTATGAGGAAATGCTTTGATCTTTTGGGGATCACTCCTATCTGTAAAATCTGATAGTTTTTTTTTTTTTTTTTTTTTTTTTTTTTTTTTTTTTTTTTTTTTTTTTTTTTTTTTTTTGTGCGCAAAGGGTGAATTATATTATAAACATCAACAATTTACAATTATCCTCATTCTACTGATATGGACATTCCCATTCAGTTACATAACAACTGACATACATGCTATGTGATTACAGACTATCACACATAACACTAACATCATTGACACCTTGTGAATAAGCAAGAAACACTTATCACTTAACTGATAAGCTATCAGTCATCCGATGCTTACTACCTCATAGAATTCACCCATTTTGCAATTGCACTCAGACCATACCTTCTCAACTACAATCCACATCCAAATGCTCACCAAGCCCAGTCATCCTACCACCACACTGAGACAAGGGATACAGATTTGGAGGGCATCATTAAGAATGGTATAGCCACCCATCATTCCAGTCAAGGGCTCTTCCAAAGCCCCTACATTTCCCTCTTTACAAAAGGCTTCAAGACTTTGGAAACACTCACCTTGAGGGAGAATCTCCTAACCCCCTTAGCAGTGTATAGATAGGACCAAGTAGGCTCATCTTACACACCTCACTATTCCTATCTCCATACACTGCCCCACCAAACTCACTTGCCCTTCACTCATTGGAAACCTACTTTATGTAACTTAATAAACTCTTGTCTAGAAAACTTGTCAAAACACTTCACAATTACCTAACAAAGGCCTATTATGAAGATGTTATTGAGGCTAACTAGAAAAACAGTTTATCAAGCTCCAAGATACAAGGCCATCAATGAGTAGTGAGTTTAAAACATAAACTCAGAATATGTAGAAACTGAGTTTACACTGGTTCAAAACCATTGAATGCAGATTACTAGAATTCATCTCTGCTGATACTTTAATCAGATCAGTAAGTATCCATGTTATTTTTGTAAGCTGGAGCCTGAGTACTTGAAGAGTAATCATTCATTTAACCATAGCGTGATGCTCCATCTACATCCAGTGATTAACACACTGGTTTATACTCTGCAGGAAACTACTTTATGTTAACGGTTAATAATCACTTTAGACAATCTTAAACTTTCTCTGCTACCCCTCCATGGAACACAAAAGTAACTTCAATCATGTCTAAAAGATATGACTGTCCCAAGACACTAGCCATCTGCATGAAATACCTTATCCCAAACACCCTGTCAAGAATAATTCTCATCACATCAGACCACATAGTTAGTTTTACCTTTTTCTTGATTATTGAGTGATTGTTTGGGAATTAGAAAGTGGACTGGAAGTTGCCATTTGGATCTTAATCATGGCAGCATGAGTCTGTAAATGTACAGCTTGCTTTTAAAGATGATGTCGGATTTGAAGAAATTTGCTCATGAGTCTGTAAATGAACTTGAGGAGAGTACACTCACTGACAAGTGTGGTTGGGATCATCTGGCTGTAGTGACTCCACCCATTGTGGCAGTCACAAGCGAGCTATCAAGTGGGTCGGGCAATGTATTTAGATGGGCAAGATATGAAGATTAACATCAATAGGTTTAGGCTACAATTGTTGATGCATTAGGATTCATTGCATCACAAAAAATGCAGATTTTTTGCTATTATTAGAGGCAATAGATGTACAAGTTTAGTCCTGATTTTTGCCCTTCTAAGTTCTAATAAACAGTTTTAATTATGTACAAGTTTGACATTCAAATAGATGGAACAAAAGACTGAAACCCTAAAAGCGATATCTCTCTCTGGCGACTCAAGCGACTTCACACCTTACAAAATAACAATCGATCCTAACCCTTTTAATTATTACTCCCTCTCTATCGTGGGTCGGTGGTAGTCTTTAATTGGTTTGGATCGTTCTATTTTTATATCCGCTTTGAGTTTCCTTCCCTACGATTGGTACCTGTAATACTCATCTTACAAGGGTCGGTGGGGCTGACGATCTATACTTCTACTATTTTAATCAGTTGGGTGCTTCGTTGATGATGGGAGCAGGTTAGTGTTTTTGCGCTTTAATGTTTAAACCCTAATCTTGCGATTAGGGTTTTCTTTTGTTACTTGGTTTTGCATGATTGCTGGGAACTAAGTGTATTGGTGTTCTGATTTTGGAAGTGGGTTTTTGAGAGATGGAAAAGGGGTTCTTGACTAGTAAGACAGCGTGTAAGGGTAATAATGATTCTGGTTCTAACGATGCGAACATGGGTACTACTGCTGAATTGGCTGCTTGTTTGAGTAGGCTTAAGGGACAAGAGGGTAACTTGGGTGTGCAACAGGTACATTTGGAGAACCTTAGTCCTGAATCTGGTATGATTGATACTAGCTTGGTTGGGAGCGAACATGACCTGGTGGAGCCGGTTTCACTTGGTAATATTCAATCGGCCACTACTAGCTTTGGTGAGTTGAGTACACCCTCAATGATGAACCCTAGTAGTGTTAGTTTGAATGTGGATGATGCTCCTGATTGTTCTATGGATCTCAGAAAGTGGAGCCGATTACACTTACGAATGATACATCACATGGTGACGACTTGGAGCCGGTTACAAGTGCTGATGTGAAGCACTTGCTATCTAATGCGCATAAGAATTTCGATGAAGCCATGACTAACATTCATCGGGAGATTGTTGCTAATAAGGCTTCCTCTTCAAGTGGTATTGGGCATAATTCTAATTCAAATCCTAGTGCTTCTAAAGATGACACTACTAGTGGAGTGAAGTCGGTTTCTTACGCGGTTGCTACTTCTAATGAACCTCAGAAACATGTGTCTACTTTTCGGAGGTTGGAATGTAGCAAAAAGAAGGATGATGTTGACCTTTCAGTTCCTTTGAAAGTTGTGGAAGAGGTAAACACGAGGTTTGAGAATACTCTCTACGGTTATTTCCTTGGCCAATGCCTTGCTTTTCCTGTTGTGGATTACTATGTACGCAATGCATGGGCTAAGTTTGGTGTGCAAAAGGTTATGATGAATGCAAAGGGATTCTTTTTCTTTAAGTTCAATTCGAAGAAAGGTGTTGATGATGTGCTTGAAAACGGTCATTGGTTGATCAGAAATGTTCCTATTATTCTTAAACCATGGTCTTTGAACACTAATCTACTTAAAGAGGATTTTACTAACATCCCGGTGTGGGTTAAATTCCATGATGTTCCCCTTGCAATGTTTTTTGATGATGGCCTCAGTCTTCTTGCCACACTGATCGGTACGCCCAAAAGGTTAGATGCTTTTACAAGCCAAATATGCAAGGAATCGTGGGGCCGTAGTAGTTTTGCAAGATGCATGATAGAAGTGAGATCGGATGAGGTGCTTCGGGACAGCCTCACTGTTGAGATACCATTACTTGATGGTACAGGTTCGACTATTGAGAAGATACGGGTTGAATACGAGTGGCAACCACCCCGTTGTGACAATTGTAAAATATTTGGTCATACTCTAACTAATTGTCCTATAGTTGTTATACCTCCTGTTCAGCCTACTAAGCCTGTTAATGATAGTTTCAAGACCGTCAATCACAAGAAGAAAGGAAAGCAAGGTGGTCCTACAATTCCGGGTCAAGGGGGTTTAATAAACCTGTTGTGGGTAAGCAGTTTCAGTATCAACCCAAAAAGACTCCTCCTGAACCTAAGAAAGATGGTGGCACTAAGAAGAAGACTTCTGATGTAGCTAGTTCTAGTGGTACTAAGATTCCTACATCTAACCAATTTGATGCTCTTAATATGGATGATACGGATACGTTTAGTATTCCTACTTATGACACCAACAAGGATGTGGATGCTGGCCGTACAATGGAAGTTAATGAGGATGAGTCGGTTAAGACTGGTACTACATCACAAGAACCGCTTGTGAGTGATTCAATGGGAACTAAGGAAGTAGGTTCTACTCCTATAGTTGAGAAAATTAGTAAGCTTGAAAAGCTTTTTATCGATGGGAAAGCTACTCTTGTGGATGATGAAGGTCATCCTATTCCGTCTGCCTCTGTCACTAAGAGGGTTAACCCATTTTCCAAGGTGGGTGAGGTTGTGGTTTCTGATAGTGAGGAGGAGGAGGTTCTTAACACGTTCGACGAATCAGCAAATCTTTTTGGTGGAGGTCATGAGCGTGAAGATGAGCTTGATGACTATGATGATTACTCCAAGCAAATTTACGATCTTCCAGGGGAATTGGATTCTCTTAATGCCATTTATGGCTTTAATCTCTAAGGTTGTAGGAAGTAGTTTATATGTTTGTTCGAGTCTTTCAATATTATGTGATAGTGGGTTTGTCTTCTTGTCTAGAAAATAGGAACTATCTTGTTATGTAAGTTTTTCGCCTATGTAACGGGCAGAGATATGGGATTCACTCATATCCGTTGTACTTAAATGTTTTTTGAAGTAATATATTTACCAGGTCGTGGACCTTTTACCCAAAAAAAAAAAAGTTTGACATTCAAAGTCAAACAAATACGACCTGAGACCAAACATATGCACAAATTGTATTGCACCTTCTGAACAGTTGCAAAACTTACAGCTTTTTTAGGCTTTCATATGCATAATCTCTAAATATCGCTGGCTTGCAAAGTTCATATTTTCAAAATTCTGGTTAATTTGTAAACTCGAGCACTTCTACTCGGTATGCATACAAATACCATCAACTCTGCAATGCAACAAATTTTAACAATTTTAGTTAGACTCGACATAGTGCTTCTAATAGGTACAATATTAAACTTACAAAAATGCTTACCACTGTACTTCTTTACAAACAATCGATATCAAGGGTGTAACACTCTTTCGAGTAACGGTTCTTGTATATCATATGGACATATATTAACATTCAATGCATGGTTGACATCAAGGACGAAACTTGAACACTCTTGGTGGAGGGGGGCCAACTTGAAAAGTATTTATTTTAGGGGGCCGATATATACTACGATGAAATTTTTGTATTAAAAATGACTAGAACCATATACAAAAAGGTATAAAATGTACATAGGATCAAAAATTTTAGGAGGGCCGCAGCCCCCCTCGGTCCCTTCTAAGTTCCGTCCATGGTTGACATATCTATCTTAAGCCGGGTTCGGGCACTATCCTAGAACTATATTATTAAATAAAAGCTGTTTATTATATGAATTATGCGGCAACGCGGATTGGTATAAGTTTGATTAGTAATGAAGGTGGTCGGTAGCAAATGATGAGTTGCTATATTTGACACAAGAAATTATACTGTAATAAAAACTTGGATTTAGTGATAGGGATGCCACTCCATTTAAGTATTTAACCATTGGATGTACCAAAGGCTAGTCAAATCAGGATCCTGCTGCTGAATGTTGATCACACCATGACTCACCTCCATCCCACCTTTAATCTACTTTATTAATGTGTTTACACATTATATATCAGTTCCTTAATAATACGATAGAGTTTAGAGTGTCGTGGCGAAGCTAATCGACGAGGGAGTTAGCATGCTTACACGCCCTTTCCTGTCATTTTTCGTAGCATATGTATCGTAAAGCAGAAACTATACCCGTTAACCATTTCTAATTAGCACAATAGATATATACGGAGTAATTCGTTATTGACATTGGTTTTGGAAGACGAAATAATTGTATAGTAAGCAACTCACATACATTAATGCATATCATACACTTCGGGTACAGTTAAGCAGTGAAATGCGAGTGTGCATGGAAATGTATTCTTCTGGATGATAAAGAAAATTTTAGTCATTATATTTTTATGCCATGTGAACTTATATAAATCACTAGTTATAATTCCCGCTCACGCGCGGGTTTTTTTAAATTTTTTTGAAATAATTAATTAAAAATTTTAATCCTATTGTTAATTGCATCTTATCTATATTTTTTGTATTTATCTTCTACTTGTGTTGTGGATAAATATAAAACAAATAATCTTTTTTCGAAATATCTTATCTATATTTTTTGTATTTATCTTCTACTTGTGTTATGATAAATATAAAATATTCTTTTTTTAATAAAATTATTACTAAATATGGTATGAATTGATTTTTTTGAAATGCAAAATTTCCAATAGAGGTTTTATTTTATTATATAAAAGATTTATGTTTTGGATGAGTTATCTCAAAGGAGGATAATTCTTGGTTTGATTTGGGTTGACTAGGGGCGGCAATTTCTGACCCGATACGAAACCCGACCTGAAACCGACACGAAAATTAACAGGTTCGGGTTGAGCTAAATAGATTTTGGGTTAGGTTTGGGTCGACATGTCTAACCCGTTTATTAAATAGGTCAGGTTCGGGTTGGGAATAAAATAAACGGGTCGACCCGCCAACCCGTTTAAGGTTTTTTTTTCTTAATTAAAAATTATTTATATTTAATTATACGGGTTAAATAGGTTAAACGGGTTGACCCGCTAACCCGTTTAACCCATTTAACTAGTGTAATGTGCTAACTTTTGTATATAAAACGGATTAAATGGTTCAGTCTGAAACCCGTTTAACATATTCAACCCGTGGAACCTATTTAACCTGTCAACCTAAGTATATATACGGGTTAAATGGGTGAGGTTCGGGTTATGTGTAAACAGGTTAGGGTTGACATAGCTGACCCGATGATTTAAATGGGTCAGGTTCGGGTTGGGGTTTTCTGACCCGCCAACCTGATAACCCGAACCCACCAACCCGAACCCGACCCGAATTGCCACCCCTAGGGTTGACTTCACGCTCCTAAAAATGCGAACATATAGATGTTAAGTTATTCACACTTTCAAACGTGTATAAAATTCTTACGTTCATAAGTGTGAAAGTATATTAACTATCATCATATTTTTTGCACATAATTTGCAAGGAAAAAAGTTTCATACTTATAACTATGCACAAATGTAAAAGAAATCACACTCAAAAGTGTATTTACGATTTTGTTATACACTATTTCTTAACACTTCCTATTCCGTGAAGAGCCTACGACATATACAAATTGATCACTACAATATTAAGCGTAGATACAATTTAATATTAAGCCTAGATACAATTTATATTCCTACACGCTAATATTTTTGACAATTTTTGAACAATTACAGTTGTGAAAAATCTTATAATTCTCAAAATTCTCCATACTTATATATAAATGTAAAAGAGTTATACATATTTGAAACTATCAAGAAATTGAAATGGTTTTACACACTTTGAAAAGAGGTGTAAGATTGTCATATTTATTGTAGTGTACCCTCTTCTAGTGAGATAAATCTGCTTAAATTATATGTATCTATATTCATTAGATGCTCCCAATCAGTTTCGAAAGTGAAATTGAAGTGAAAATCATGCAAAGTAGTACTAGCAACACATTTGACGCGCAGATAACGAAAAATACACAAGATTCCCTTTGATGAAATACATCTAATATATATGTTGTAACACCCCTTGAACGACATGACCAAAAACGTGAATTTTTTTCACAAAAAGTATGTCAAAAAAAACTGACCCATTGATACTTTTTTACAATTTGACAGAAATCTACAAACATTTAGACCTTCAGACTATTTTTAAATGAAACTAAACTCAATTACCTTCGAAACACCGGGTGGCACGACCCGTGACAAGTTACGGATAAAAAGATATGATTTTTCGAAAACCGACAAAATTTGTCCATAGTTAACCAAAATTTCACACCGAATTTTTTTTTGGTGCAACAAGGTGAACATATATTATTAATAACCAACAATTCATACATCATATAAAGGACTATAGACATGCCTATAGACCTTGTAATACAACATTCTTTTTCAAATACTATAGTTATCACATACTATTCAAAATAGATGTAGCAGTACAGCAACCCACTGTCATAGATAGTCTTTATGAATTCATACAAGTCTGCAGCCATTCTAACATATACTGCAGCAATATCACCTTTAAGTGCACCATTGACCATCTAGCTACCTTTTCACCTTATCTACCCATCATGATCATTCAACCTGCCACCACAACAACCATGATGAGATAGATTAGTGGCTTCACTAGGAACCCATAACCTCTCCACAGCGAGTGTTATACCATCTATGCTACATTTTCATCTACAACAATGGCTTCACATAAATGGGAACACAACCTCGCAGTGAGTACCAACCCTTACCTCCTTAGCAGTGCATATCTAGGACCATGTAGTTTCATCTTTCACTCCTCACAATTCCTAGAAACATACACCACCACACCTATTTACTTTACCCTTCACAGATGGAAACTCACTTTATGGTTTTCAGAATATCCCATGAGTTATCTTTGACCCAAACACCCCTTTATTACCTAACAAAGGCCTATATAGAGAAAATTTGACTCAGAAAACAACTATGTTCAATCTGCACCCCAAGATACAGAGCCATCATCTTAAGTGAACATAATTCAATCATTCCAAATATCAAATGTACTGATGAATAAAGGATAAACCTTATTATCTGCAGAGATACATTAATCAATACCTCTGCACATCCAAAAACACATTCCACTGGATGATAAAAGACTGTTGATATAAATAATGCTTAAAAACGTTATTAATATTTTTTAATAACTTTACGTTTTGATAATCACAAAATGTAAACTAGATTAAATCAAGATTATGACGTAAACAAGTATTTAGTGGTAAATATTTGCTTCTACAACTAATATCACTTAAGGTATGTATAAACAAAGTATCTTATACATTACATGATCAAAGGAGCATTTTCTTTAACACAAAACATTTTATAAAATGATATTAACATTTTATATTTTTAGTAAATCATTCTTGGTATTGTTTTATTAAACCACAAAGATATGATTTCAAATTTCCAACCAAAAAAGGCAAAGTTTCTCCAGAAAAACCTTCCCCACAAAAGGACAATTAAGTCCAACGTTCTGGAGGGGGCGGCCCCCGTAATTATACTACGCGGCCCCTTAATTATTAAGGGGACCGCCCCCTAATTAAGGGGACCGGCATGCTCCAGAACAATATTTTTTAGCCCTATAAATACTGGTTCATTTCACAGATTTTTCTCACCTTTTTGCACTAAAAACTTTCTGATCTCATCTCTATTTCTTTTCTAAAAACCTTTGATCATATAATTCATAAGACTTTGTTTCCAAGTGATCCAAAGCTTCATCCACATAAGTGCAAAAAGAAGAACACTACTTCAACATCCATACATTGTAGTAGTGTTGTGATTAGTTAGTATCATCTTGTAGTAGTGCTAGATATTTGTAAAGTGTTGTGTGATTTAGTTGATTATAGATATTAGGTGTGTTGTTAAGTAGTGAAGAAGTTGTGAATTAGTTGTGCATAGAAGAAGGTGTGAAGTAGAAGAGAAGAAGAAGTTGTGAAGCCATCGTGACGAAGTTGTGAAGTTGTGAAGAAGTTGTGTGATTAGTTCTTGCTAGGATTAGAACTCGACATTTAGCTTAGTGTCGTTAATCGGTGTAAGCCAAGGTGTGTAAGGTTTCTGCTCCATAAGGAGTTTGTTGACATAGTGAAGAAAACTCTCGAGTGTGGTACTCGGAGAGTGGAGTAGGGCAAGGAAGGTATCCTTGTAGCCGAACCACTATAAATTCGCTTGTTGTGGTTTGATCTTTCTATCTCTATCTTTCATTTCATTTCATTACAATACTTACATTATTACATTATACTTGTTTAGACTTGCTTACAATTGTTGACATTTGAATTCACATAAGATCGAATCAAAGTTTATATAAACTGTAAAAGTTTTTCAAAACTAACACAAAAAGAACGTAAAACTATTCAACCCCCTTCTAGTTTTCCACAATTGGCACCAGAGCTACGTTAAGCGAGATCTTTAAAATATATTGTATTTTAAAACTTGCAACGATCTATGGAATCTAAAAAATATTTAGAAGGGAAATCTATGCAAAGACCCCCACTATTTGAAAGTGATGGATTTTTATATTAGAAAAATCGATTTGAAACTTATGTGAAATCAAAAGATCTAGATCTTTGGCATGTTATTACTTATGGTGATTTCTTACCTATTCAAAATAATCCCGAAACAAAGAAAGATGAAATTGTACCTTTTGAAAAACAAAACGATGATTTAAAAAGAAAACCTGCTAAAAATGATGAAGCAAAAATGGTTATTTACAATGCGCTACCACGTAAAGAATACGAAAGAATCTTTATGTGTGAAACCGCAAAAGAAATTTGGAACTCTTTACTAATAACTCACCAAGGTAATAGTCAAGTCAAAGATAACAAAATAGATCTACTTGTTCAACAATATGAGCAATTCACGATTCCGGAAGATGAGTCAATTGATAATGCTTTTGCTAGGTTTAACACTATCATCACAAGTTTAAAAGAACTTGATGAGAATTTTTCTAGTAAGAATTTTGTTAGGAAGTTTCTTAGGGCCCTTCACCCAAATGGCGAGCTAAAGTGACGGCTATTGAAGAATTAAAGATTTTGTCAACTTTACAACTTGATGAATTAATTGTGAACTTGAAAGTCTACGAAGTAATAATAAAGAAAGACTCAGAAATGGTCAAAGGAAAACGAGAGCAAAGCAAGTCAATCGCCTTAAAAGCTAGAAAGGAATTCAATAACGAAGATAGCTCATCTTCCGAAAGTGATGACGAAGAATATGCCATGGCCGTAAGAGATTTCAAGAAATTCTTCATAAGGCGAGGAAGATTCGTGAGACAACCACATGATGAAAGGAAAGCATTTCAAAAGAGTAAAGATGACAAGAATAACAAGAACGAAAGGAAGTGTTTCAAGTGTGGTGATCCAAATCATCTCATCGGAAAATGTCCAATGATATCAAGAGATCAAAATCAAATAGCATTCATTGGAGGAGCTTGGAGTGATAGCGATGAAGATGAGAAAGAAACGACAAAGGAGGAGAAGTGTCTTATGGCAAAAGCATCAAGCGAGGTACGTTCCAAAACCGAATACTTTAGTAATGAAAATTTATCATTAGATGAAAATGATTTAGAAAATGAGTATAATAGACTATGCAAATTAGGACAACAAATAATGATTAAAAACAAATCACTAAAACACATAAACAACCAATTAGAAAATGAAATACTAGAACTAAAAATTAAAATACATAAATTAGAAAAAGGTAAAGAAATTGTTGAAGAATGTAAACTATGTCAAGAGCTTAAAAATGAAAATGAAATTCTTAGAGAAGAAATTTGTAAACTTGACAAATTTGAAAATAATAGTAACTCTCTTAAGAAATTAATAAGCATTCAAAGAATGTCCGGAGACAAAACCGGCCTAGGATTTGACCCAATCGAAGCTTCAACTAGTGAAGCAAAAAATGTTAAGTTTGAAAGCGAACCTAGTAAACTAAAACCTTTAGAATCACATCCCAAATACATACTCATAAATGATAAGAAAATACATCTTGCTAGTGATAAAGTAATAAAAACCTTTTATAAACCATCCTTAAAAAATGAAGTAGGATCCTCTAAACCAAAAACAAGATCTAAAACTCCACCACCTAGGAAGCCAAACAACTCTCATCCTAGGTCTAAAATACCTCAACCAAGAAGAAACCAAAATAGGCAAAACTACAATAACACTAGTAATCAAATGTGGAACTACCAACAAAGCTACTATCCTTGAGGAATACTACCACCTTTCATGCATCCTAGCCAAATGTTAAACATGTTTACACCAAAGAGGGAATGGGGACCAAATAGCTAGATCAACATTCCTCATGACTACCTTGAAGATTTCTCACCATAGACTTTTGCAAAGTCTATATATCATCTTGAAGATTTAGAAGTTTTTTTGTTGAAGACCGCCGGGTACGCCATTCTTTCTCAACTCATTGCCATGCTTAGATAAATCCGTTTTGTTTAGTTGCTTTGTTTGCATAGATATAGTTTATTTTCTCCCTTCCTTTGTTTGATCATATATATATATATATATATATATATATATATATATATATATATATATATATATATATATATATATATATATATATATATATATATATATATATATATATATATATATATATATAGGGTAGGGATCCAGTAAGAAGTAAATTAAAATAAGAAGTGGTAAGAAGTGACCAAAACCACGCATTTGAGATGCAACGACTTGCATACGATGCATTTCTATTCGTATAGATGCAACATCTTGCGTTTCGAAAGTTAATTTGATGTATAGGTGGTGCAAATTGATTTTCATGATTTCGGCACGTGTAGAGGAACAAAAAATAAGAGAAATCATGAAATGCATCTAATATACGTATATGCATCTGATTAAAAGCTAGAAAACACACTATAGTGCGTTATAATGCATCTAAGATTATAGGGATGCATCTAATTTAGGTCGGTGTATCTCGAATTTGTGGTTATAGTTCTTCTTATTCCTTCTTATTTTAAGTAATCTTCTTATTTGATCCTAACTCTATATATATATATATATATATATATATATATATATATAGTGTAACTTTCAAACGAGAACCATTTTAACTGCAAGAATTGCGAAAACCACTTTTTTACAACTAATAGTACATGATGTACATCATTTAAATGCACCATGGCATTCTGGTAAATAAATGAAAGTTATTTTCCTGGAAACTTTGATGTAGGGGTAAACATGGTATTTAACTTTTCCATAAAAAAAGGGATTGAATATTAAAACCGTTTCATACTCCTAATATTTCTTTCACTTTCTCAGATCTATCTTCTCCCCATCAACCCTAGCCGCTCCCTCCTCTCTCAATCACTTTCTCAAATCGATATTGGTCTACACATCAAAAGGGTATAAGATGATTATTCGGTTGTTAACAAATATACAGATCCGGGAATGAAGCTTTATAAAACTGGAGGAGGCTAAAGGGGAGGAATTAGCTATTATGTATACAGATCGGGTGAGATTTTTATTCGTTCTATTTTTTTCCAATCCGTTTTTGGAATTCGATTCTCAATTATTTTTCCTCTCCATGTTTTCAAGATCGGAGAGTGGCCTTTTTTTTCTTCATCATCCACGGCCATAGATATGATGGATCTTCCATCTCTTTGGCGTATAAAAAGCAACAGGTAATGATTAGTTTGTGTTTTTTAATCCAAGAGGTAAAATAAAATGATTTATATAGCCCATGAAAAATATAAACCAATAAAAAAATTCCAAGAGAGAAATAATTGTCTTTGTTTCACGTTTGAACTTAGGAACAATCGTGACAACTGGCAAAATAGGGAGCCGTTTTATAAAACCCGCATTACATTGAAATTATAAATTTAGAATTTTTGAAAGTTTGTTGTGACAAGATATTTTACGAACGTGATACTTGATTTTGATCGTATGTTAATTATGAGAATTGATTATTTATGTATGGTTTGGTTTGATTCGTTCGTGATGATTTATTGTGAGATCTTTATTTTGGCACTACATTGACTCCGGCACTAGGTTAACCTAACAATTTTAAATTTTATTTTATATGGGTTCGGATATTATTATTATTTTTGGAACGGGTTCGGTTGGAGAAAGTGATTTGATTATTTAAGGTTTCGGGTTTGGCCCGTGTGTTTACTTTGGGCTACTTAGCCCACTACACTCTCACTATTATTATTACTAATAATAAAAATAATTTTTTTTTAAATTACTATGAATCGTCCTTGTGTGAACCGAATCCCACAAACACCCTCACATTTCACTCTCTTCTCTCTCTCTTAAGTCACTCACCACCCAAAACCCTAACACCCTTAGCCGCCGCCCCCTATAATCGGCTGCCACCACTTCACCGCCGCTCCACCACCATCAACACCACCCTAAAACGATTCCCCATTCCATTTTCTACTCGATCTACTATAACACGCGCTCTAAATCTTTCTTTTTCATTCGATTTCACCTCAAATTCGTCACTTCTTGTTGTGGTATTGAAGATCCGTTCGAGTTAGTTTTGTGGATTAAAGGTAGGACGAGCTTGGCTCGTATTTTTGGTTAAAACCGTGACCTAGGGTCACGGGTTTGGTCCTTGGTTAATAACGAAAGGAATTAATGGGTTTTGATGAAAATGGTTTAAAGAAAACTTGTTTGGTATCCGGGTTGGATTGATTTGGGTTCGAATTTGTGGAAGGATTGATGATTCTTGGTGGGTTGATGCTCGGATTGAGCATAACCGAGACCCTCGAGGTCTCGGGGTCGGTTTTGTGGCTCGTTTTATCAAGCCGAGACCCAAAGGGGTCCTCCCCGTTTCATGTTGTTGTGGTTGTCGTGACACCAAAGACCCAAGAGGTCCCTCGTTGACCTTGTTGTTGTTGTTGTTGTTTGAGTTTGGCCGACGACCACTATGGTCCGTTTGGTTGGGTTGGCTCGTTTAGAGCAAGCCGAGACCCTAGAGGTCTCGGGTGGACCCACGATCTTTGTTTTGAGGATAACATTGACCCGGGTTGACTTGGTAAATCAACCCGTAAGTATGTTGCGTATTTGGTAGTCATTTATACTTGTTGGATTATTTTGTCGTGATTATTATTATTTGATCATAATTATTTGTTTAAGTTTGAAGTGGTACTTGGACTTGTGATATTATTTTTGGAGATGTGTTGACGAAAAGGATATGGGGACCGATTGTGAGACGGTCATTAGATGACGGAGATAGGTTAGTCGGGTGCCGTAGTCGGACCCTCATGTTGTAGCACGTGATATGGGATTGTTTGGACGAAGTTGGTTTATTATTGTGATTTGATTATATTGTTTGGACTTGGACTATGAGCCGAGGGTCATGACTCGGACATGTGACCAAATTCTATGACTCGATAAATATTTGAAAGTCGATATTAAAATTAATACTCGTTATAATATTATTAAGAATATAATCGTTTATAAATATATATATAGACGTGTTAAACGTATATATATATATATATATATATATATATATATATATATATATATATATATATATATATATATATATATATATATATATATATATATATATATGCGTATATTAATAATAAAACGATCACGAGTGAATGTATAATAATAAAACGATAGTTACTATACTATGAAAATAGTGTAATAAATGTCGGGATATTATTATAAATAATAACTATGTAAATAATGGCGAAATATACGCCGGATAACTAAAAATTAAAAATGTGGTTTTGTTTATAAAACTAGAAACTTATCGAGTTATACGAATTTTGGGTCTTTGAAGTCCAAGTGGGCTTTATATTGTGACTTCGTGTTGTCACGGATATATGACGGTTAATATAAACATTTTATACTGAAGAAAACTACAATCTGGCTTATCTCTTTGTTCATCAAATCATGTCTGCCAGAAACACTCCAAATGCCAACCTTCCTTACGGTATGTTCCTCACTCGACTTTATCGTCATATCATGGAACACTACCTAGATCTTCGGAGTGATATCTACGTGCTTGTTCCTCCCACTTTGAATAAACTCACTCTTGTCCGTACTCGTCGATCTCGAAGTGACAAAGGAAAATCTCGTGGTCCATTATTTTCTATGCCTCGTGATTCGACATCTCATCGAGGCAATGATGATGATGAGGAGGAAGACACCTCACGTGTTAGTACTCCATCCCCCACGACCTTTGTTGATGATCTTTCTGATCTTGATTATACCGAATATCAAATACCTCTTCCTCATGAGCGTACCGATGAGCTCCTCTTCACCCGTCAAACGTCCTTAATTAACCAAACTCAGCAAATGCATGAAAAAATGCGTGGAGGATTCAAGTCCATTGGAAAGATGTTCAGAAAACTAACCGGGAAGAAGAAATAGAACTGTGGATGTAGTTTTATTTTTCTAGACATTATGGGTTGTTTATTAGACTTTTATGTGTTTTGTTATTTGTCCGATATATTCGGAAATACTTATGTGTGTTACTTGAATGATGTTTAGCTTTTAACTATGGTTGTGCTTGAATATTAACTAATTAATGTTACAAGTATGCTTGTTTACATCTTGTTTACTATATATTAATTTGCATGCATAGCTTATTATTATATATAATTATACCTCATCATTCTAAGAGTATATGTTCCAAATAGAGCTTGCTGGAAACACAAACTTGAAAACCAACCCATTTCTGCAAAAAATTTATTTCTGGTCGCCTGGGAAAATACCAGATGGGCGGCCCCCTTAATGTTCCTAGGCGGTCCCCTTAATTATTAAGGGGGTCGCCCTACAATTAAGGGGACCGGCCATCTGGAACTAGGTTTACTGTTTTCTTTTGCATCTTGTGACCCCTTTCCAGCATATGATAAACATTTATTCTTCCAATTTAGGACTCTGTTCCTCACTTTGTCAATCAAACACTTGGCACTCTTTTACACCAATCCTCTTAGTAATCAATGGAACACCAAGATATCTCACTGGAAAACTTTCAACTTTAAAAGGCACAATTCCAAGAATATCATTCTTAGTATCCTCACTAAAACTACCAAAAATGATAGTACTTTTGTTGTAATTAGGCTTCAACCCTGATATGGACCCAAATTCTTCAATAGCCTCCTTAATAACACTCACTGAGTCTTTATCTCCATGACAGAACATGATCAAATCATCAGCAAAACATACATGGGTCAATTTCAATTTCTTACATCCAAAATGATATTGAAATTTACTATCAGTTTCAGCCTTTTTAATCATAATGAGATTCAAAATTTCCATGAAAAGTGTGAAAAGATAAGGAGACATGGGGTCTCCTTGTCTGAGTCCTCTCCCCCCTTTGTAATAACCAAAACTCTCCCCATTAACACTTAAAGAGAAAGATGTAGAAGTCACACATTTTATGATCCATTGCACCATCTTATTATGAAATCCAAACCCATGCAAAATATCTTCTAAGAACTTCCAATTTACTGTGTCATAAGCTTTTTGTAGATCAATCTTCAAAGCAACTCTACTAGGCCCTTACTTCCTTCCATACCCTTTTAACAGCTCTTGAGATACCAAAATGTTGTCCTGAATCTGCCTATTTGGAGTGAATGCACTTTGATTACTGCTTACAAGCTTCCCAAGACTCTTTTTCATTCTATCAGTGATGATCTTACTCACACACTTATATATAACATTACAGCATGCAATTGGCCTGTAATTAGATACTTTGCAAGGAATTCGTATCTTAGGAACAAGTGCAATTAGGGTAGAGTTTATCTCAGATAAGAACTTCCCATTATTAAAGAATTCTTTTATAGCCTTGCACACATCCCCACCAACAATATGCCAAGCCTTCTTGAAAAAATGAGAAGAGTACCCATCAGGACCAGGGGCTTTATTGCTATCAATCTGAAACATAGCTTGCTTGATCTCATTGTTAGATATATCTCTGACCATAAAACCATCTTCTTCACTACTTAGTCTAGTTGTGAATTGAATATCAGCACCATGAAAATCAGCCACAGGAACACTGTTACCCAAGAAGTTCTCAAAATGTTTAATGCATTGTTGAGCAACTTGAACTCCTTCATATCTATTACCCTGCTCATCATGAATAGCATTGATTTTATTCCTATGATTCCTTCCTTTCAACACCTTGTGGAAAAAAGCATTATTCCTATCCCCTAAGCTCAACCATTTCACTTTTGCTTTTTGATACAAAAGCTTTTCCTCTTCTTTTAAAGCAATATTATATTGACTTAAGATCCTGCTTTCATCATCTCTAAGCTTTTTATTATCAGGATCATTATCAATTTTGCCCTGTACATTCTTCAAATCATCTCTAATACTTTTCACATTCTCAAATATATCCCCATTTTGCCAAGCCAGCTTTTTCATATGTTTCTTCAGCAGTCTAAGGTTCTTTACAACTCTAAACATATAACATCCATCACTAGTTGATCCCCAATACTTATTAACCACCTCACAAAATTCCTCTTTATCAGTGACAAAATTAGCAAATCTAGAAGCCTTCTTCTTTTGTTGAACAATATTAGGAATAACCAAAACTGTAGGCCAATGGTCAGAAATTATATAAGGAAGGAAGATAGCATGAGCATTAGTGAACTTACTTATGAAATCTTCACTCCCCATAACTCTGTCAAGCTTTTTGAGAACACCAGTCGTTTTAGTTTTAAACAAAGTTTTAGTCCAAGTATAGTGTAATCCAGAACAAGTGATATCCTCTACCTCAATGGTTAACACAATCCTTGAATTCAATCATATCTCTACTCATACTTGAACCACCAGCAGAATGTTCCCTTGGATCCATAGTGACATTCATGTCACCCATAATAACCCATGGATATTTGCCCACCACACTTTTATACTGACCCAACTCATAGCATAGCACCCTTCTCTCATTACCACTATAGCAACATAAATGATTGTACAAAACATGGCCATATTCCCAGTTATAGTTTCAATCTTGCACAACATAGACTACTTGCTGTAATGAATGACATTTACATTGACAATATCACTATTCCATCCTAACATGATTCTGCAACCCTTATCACACATCCTCATATTATGAACCCAAGACCAATTTTTGAAAATATTATCTCCAATTTTTTGTAACTTTTTAGTTTTTAACTGAGTTTCTATAATACCACACATATGCAACCTTTCATCAGCAATATACTTTCTAACCTCATTTTGTTTATCAGTGGTACTTAAACCCCTGATGTTCCAACATCCAATTTTAAGATCCATTGAACACTCATTGTTTCCCAAACACCCCTTTATCAATTCCTTCAATAATTTCCTCTTCCATTCCTTGTGCAATACCATTCTTATCAGGATAGACATCATTCTCCTCAATACCATTACCATTCATTCTTTTATCATTGCTCTGCCCATTCCCATCTTCCACTACATCATCAGGTACCTCCAATCCAGCAAACTTATTAGCAGACCTCTTTAATTCTTCCAGAATCTCACCCTGAACTTTCCAAGCCTTCCTACTATTAGGAGTACATGGGCTATTACTATTATTTAGAGGTGCTACCACTGGAGATTTCATAGGAGACTTTGTTGTTGTTTTATTATTATTACTAGATTCACCTTATTCCTTATTAACCTTCTTCTGATATACAAACTGACTTTGTTTCACATTCTGATTACCATCAAACTTCCTCTGCCCATTATTATTGAAATTGCTGATAGGCCCTTTTCCTTTATTACCACCATTGTTCTTTTTATATCTTACCTCCTTAAAACCATCATTCTTCTTCCCATCATTCTCTTTTCCTTCCTTTGACTTATTCTCTTTATCTATAGACAATTCTACTTTATTATTAGCATCTTTTGGAACCTCATTACTCACACAAAACTTGCACATCTTATCACTATGACCAAATACACAACAATGTGAGCATCTAGGAGGAGTCCAATCATACACCACATTCACTGTTTTCCTACATATCTCACCTCCATTCTTATTCCTGTAAATCATTTCTATAATATCAGGCAAACATTTCTTTGCTGATACTTCAACCATCACCCTTGCATAACCCACTCTACCAACTCCCAACCTGCACATATCAGCTGTAACATTGTCCATTACCAATGGCTTGCCTACTCTACTTGCTAGAGCACTTATACCATGTGTAGTCCAGGCTTCCAAAGGCAAATTACACATTTTGATCCAAACAGGTAATTGCTCAGGTTCCCTCTTATCTAAGCATACATGTATATCCCATTTTTGAACAAAGAAAGGCTTATTGTTAATCATCCAAGGCCCACTATTCACCACAGAATCTAAACCTTCAACATTATGAAACTTCATGAAGTACACTCCATTATTCACATCAATAATATCCGTGAATCCTTTTTTACTCCACATTCTTCTCAAATTGTACCTTAATTCATTGATTGTCATATTATGCCCCACAAAATAACGACATAGTGTCAAATCCCATTTTTTGCTTCCTTCATCAATCATTATTTCATCAAACACTACATACTCATATCCATTCTCATCCACCTCAGTAGGAACTTCAAACAACTTCCTAGACATATCAAGCTTATTATCATAAGTAGCACTAGCATAAGTCTTCCTATCATCCTTCTTAATCTCATCAAGTATACTCTTATTAGTAGTACTATGTTCATCAACTAATTCACACTTCTCCATATTACCTTGCTCCTTGTTCTTATCAGTAACCTTATTCACAACTGAACCAATATCTAGACCTTTATCCACCTTACCATTAGTACCATTCACAATATCCTTTTTATTTCCATCATTACTCACAATATGAACCTCCATTCCATCCTTACCCCCCACACTTAGACTGTTATCCTTCTCTAATTCACAAGTATTCAACACCTTATTACTATCATTCTTCTTCTTCCTAGCCTGTTCTTCCATGCTTACATTAACCTCCCTCTCTAATTCACACACTTTCTCAACCACATTAGCTTTCCCTGTACTATTCACATTCACCTTTGTACTAACATCAACCTCCTTCCCATTTCTCTTATGCCCCAAACTACTAACAACATGATCATCTAACCAAATCGGAGCCCTAGGGTTTCGCTTTGATCTTTGATTTTGGCTTTTTTTTATTCGTCATAACAACTAATAGCTAAATTTAAGTACTCTAGAAGCAAATCGCAGTGTAGTAGAATGAAATCCAAGGCAAAACTAACTCATAAATAAGAAAATGAATTTTACCGCCAAATTATTGAATTTGGGGGTTTCTTCAAATATAACTAAAAATCAAATTCGAACTCACCATTATGTGCAGAATGACAAGAGGAATTCAATGGTGTTATCAGATTTGAAATTCAATGAGTAATCATGGAGAAATTGATGAAACAGTGGTGTTTATTTGTGTGTGTGTGTGTGTAAATAGGTAAAGAAGTTGTTTTAGCTTCTATCTCATTTTTTTTTTCACACCGAAATTTGGTGTATACCAAACCGAAATTTCACCCATTTTTGTAATAAACAACCCATACTACCTTATTTCTACACCAAACTTGCTCAAAGCCATTAACATTTCATACTAAATCGTTTGCATAATCAATCAACCTGTTTGCTACCCAAAATTGGTAAAAACACACTTAACCTAAACACCCCTTTAATTGCATAACCCTTTTATGCATCTTTTTGACCCATTTTCTGGAAAGAAAACTTCTATGACCCGATAACTAATGAAACTTTCCAGATTTACTTCTTAAATCGTTTGGCTCATTTTCATATAAAAACATTTACCGTTTGACCCTCGAAATAGTGCTTTACAACTTGACGGGTTTTGTGCCCAAAACCCGTTTTGACCCATTTACACAACAAATCACTTTTACCACTTCATTTGTCCACCAAACTTAACCAACATCATTAATTTAACATACTAAACTTGTTCCATAGACACATGACCCGTTTATAACCCATAATGGGTATGATTACATTTAATCCAAGCGCCCCTTTAACTTTGCCAATGAACACTTAAAACATACTTTGACATATCAATTGACCACCAAATTACTATGACCAACTTGACATATACTTTGACACTTGGCTACACTTTATCAACCAGTAAAAGACCAACGGGGTACAAACTTTACACTTGAGCTCGGTATTCTACCTAAGCTCCTAAAATGCATACTACCTTTATTCTTGCATATCCAAATCCTTAATCCATATATCCAAGCCATCCATAAAAACATGCCAACCTATAAAACGGTTAGATAACTAAACCGTAAGCACAAAGGCTTAGTAAGTATAACAATCATAATAAAACATCATAACGCATTCACACATTAAGCATCATAATCCACTTATTTCATCGCAATACTAACATAACACATACTTTGGCCACTTCAAGCCTTATCATTACATCTCAATCTTTCCTACACACTTACACTAGTCCAACTAAACACTCAATCTCTTTTTCTAGTTATGCCAAACTAGCCTTACATCTACTTTTCATCACATCATCATTCAAACACTATCAATCATCTCATCATAACAATCATATAACACAAAATGTAAGAAATTATTATAATATCAAATCATAACCGGTTTACTTACCTTGAATTCAAGCTAAGCTAACAATCATTATTTCACCACCATCATCATCATCATCATCAACAAACCTAATAATACATATAATTCAATACTATCAACAAGGGTTTATATAACCCACCATAACTTACTCATAATCCTTTCTATATCATATCTTGATCATATGATGATTACCCACTTCAATCATAAACCTTAACCTCATAAAGGATAACTTACTTGTATATGGACATGGCAAGGGATTCATTACTTAAATCCAAACACTAATCTTTTTTCAATTGATCATTAGTTGAGCTTTCCCTCTCTTCTCTCTTGCTCTATGTCGACACATAAGAACACCAGACTTTCCTAGGAATTTTTTCCCATATAAGATTGCTACTACTTTGGCCTTTTGGCAAGAATGGTCCCTTAAGTACTATAACAATTTAGCCAAGGTACTAGAACAAGTTGGTTCTAGTGCCATTTTGAGGTTTTGGCAAGAATAGTCCCTACAGACTAGAACAAGTTTGTAATTGGGATTCTGACAACTTAGGTCCCTCAAATTCTTTTCTCTTATATTTGTGACTCATAATACTTTCTAAAACCATTTACATAATATCTTGACTTATAGTTTGACTAACGGGTTTGACTTTCAATTTACCACAATTTGACTAACCAATCATATTAGACCTTCAAACATATAGAGTCTTGGTCAAACTATTTCAAGGCACTTTATCATTATTTAGTACTTAAAAACCCGGTTTTGGGGTGTAATATATGTGCATTTAATTTTAAGCTAGAATATGTGTAATGATTATTAGAGAATAAATTGGCCCAAGCCCAGTTTGTGGCAAAGTAGTTTCATAACCCGCAGGACCCGGTTGACCAGTTTGACCATTCTGAACCTATTGACCAACTTGAACCGTATGTGGCTGAACTCCTTGAACCGTATGTGGCTGAACCCCCTACTGAACTGTAGGTCCAAATTAACCTGTCTGAATTAGATAACCTGGCAGACCCCCTTGCTGAACCTGGTAATGAGTCTGAGGTCCAAATAGGGATGGCAACGGGGGCGGGGAATATCGGGGATTGTATTTACCATCCTCATCCCCGTTTCTCACTCCCATCCCCATCCCCATCGGGGAATCATTTTGCATCCCCATCCCCGTCCCCAACGGGGATCGGCGATTCGGGGATTTTCAACCCATATGAATTAAACATAAAAATTACATAACTAATCGAAAATATAAAGAATTAGTCTATAAAATGTCTTAAAACCCGTACATTATACATAGTTGGATTATTTAAAATGTCATTCAACTTTAAATTGAAACATCACATATAATATAAAATTAGTGTGCATCAAATGAGTGCATTCGGACAAAATATTATTTGGATAATACATAGTTAGTGATAAACATTTTAAAATACTTGATGATTTTTATCCATTAAATGTCACATATACATAAAAATATACTTCAAGTATAATACTTGTCAATACTTAGTAACATATATATATACAAGTACATTTAGTATTAATGTACATAAAATTTATACATATTTGTATGTTAAAATTTTCGGGTTTGGGTTTGGGGTCGGGGTCGGGGATTTATGCTATCCCCGTACCCGCCCCATCCTCGGTTTCATAATTTGGGTATTCCCCATCCCCCGGTCAACTCGGGGATTCCCCAGTCAAATTGGGTTTGGGGATCGGGTCCCCGTCGGGTATGGGTTTTTTTGCCACCCCTAGGTCCAGATGTAGGTGCTAGACTATTTAACAGGCCATTGGTATGAGATTGAAGTCACGAGTACAAACGGCATACATAGATTCTACTTCCTCAACACCCATGGTTTTGTTGGCTAACTCGGGTTCTAATGTGAGGCGTTCTCCTACAGACAAGGTAAATAAACCATGTTTCAATTTTAGCAAGGGTTTTTGTTGCTTTGGTGTTTCGTGTAAGTTCCTTCATAATGGTGTTCATGGTTCTAATAATTCGAATCATGGTCACACATCTACTGTTGCATCGACAAATAATTTAACTTCTAATGACGTTGTCACATTGCAAAGTTTGTTGCCCAAACTTGGTTTGCATGCTACAAGTAATACTTCTACACAAAAAATTAGTCAAACAACACATGCTACAAGTTCAAACCCAGCCTATTCGTGAAATATGATGAGTGTAGGAAGACAATGTTGGGCAAAAGCTTTGACCATCACTCATGAATGGGTTGATTTATAGCAAGTGCGCCAAAAAAAATGAGAAAGGGGGAAAAGTCAAAGACTTGTCACTATGCCTGCAGCTATAAGTTTTCCTGCATCAAAATGACAAAATCCATTATTCTAAGTGATGGTTTGTTTCCCTCTATTTATGGGGAAGAGATTCATAGATAAAAGTTAAAATTATGTATTGTATAAAGAAATTTTGACCGCGTCTAACCTTGCTTGCACATAACAAATCTGCCAAGCTTCTTAAAATCTTCAAACTTTTCAATACAGATTTCTTTGTCTACCTAGAAAGGATGATATAAAAGAGAACATTGATTACTTAAAGCATTGATTACTTATATATACAGATAACAGAAACTATCTCATGAAACTATATCATGTGACTTTAAGCATCAAAAAATAACCTGAAAATTCATATATGTCAAAAAGACAAACCATTTTCATTATTGTAACTAACCATTATGCGGCACTCTACCAAATCACCTTTCTTCACAGATTCTACGACCTTTTTCGGGTTGTTTGGATCTTTATCAATTTTTTCAATTGCTCCAGTAATTTGATAATTCACAGCAAGTGAATGGATATGCAACCTCGATACGTGACCCGTAGTGAAGGTGTCCTATAATACCAAAGAATGAGATATGCGGAGCAACATCAATAGAACATAAAAGATAGATGAAACAGCATACGTGATCGGGTACTTCCACAATTTGCAAGCGAGCATTGAACTCAAGAACTTTAGTTATTGCTCTGCCTGCATAATAAAAAGAAAATTAACCCCATATAAACAATATTATACATCTCTAGAATAGAAACGAGCAATGAACTCATGATTGGGTTATGGCGCAATTTAGTGAAACAAATAGCCATTCGTCACCGGTTCAAATACTAGTTGTAATTAAAATATAGAGAAATTTAAGAATCTGTTGGCCGAGTGGAAAGCTAAAACGATGTCTTTCGGGGGTCAGTTAACATTGGTTAAATCGATACTTGGTTGCTAGCCTTTGTATAATTTTTCTATGTTCCGCGTGCCTTTTTATGAGAAACCTACGTTTTAAACGGGTCAAATGATTATGGAAACATTTTATTATGTTATATTAATGATGTTGGTTAAGTTTAAAATTAGTTTGGCCAGTGCAATATAAGTTTAAAATTGGTCCTTTGGTTTGTTTCTTTGCTTTTTCCTTTGGTTCCCTTTCTCATTTAATTAGCTTGTTTAAGTGAGAAGGGATGTCATGTATTGTATTTTTGGCCTATTTGTGGGGTTCTATAAAAGTTATTGCCATTCTTAAAAAAAATGCATACCTTTAGTGCACACTAAAGATCCACGTGATATTTTGTGTTTCCTATATAATTGGACTTCTATCACTTGATGAGGGACTGCCCTTTCCACTCTTTTGCCATTAACAGAAATAGTTCTGATTTGAGCTTCGACCTGCAAACATATATTCTATGTAAGTGCTAATATTAGAAATTAGCATTCAACGAAAATAGAAGTAAAAGAAAAAAAAAAAAAAAAAAAATGGGCCTAAGTAATAAAATATATCATACATCACTTGGCATTATCATGACGGGTTGTCCCTCTTTAACACTCCCATATTCAACTATTCCAGAAACCGCTCCTCCTTTGTAACTAAACTTTGGAATAGTCATTCTGAAAATCAAACAACAGGAGAGACGATAATAAGTAACTTGACTATTTACTTTCATGGATTAGTCCTAAAAGAACCAAACCATAACATAATTGAATTATGTGCAGCACAACATAACATTATCATATTTCAGTAGGGCGTGTCCAGAATTGATTTTGAAACAGGTTTAAGTTTCAAGTGACTGTCTATCGCTTGGCAGGTTGACACCCAAATAATCTAATAAATCTGAATTACTATTTCCAAAATTAAAAGACTAACCATATTATGAAGGTCGTCTAAGCCACATGATGACATCATATATCTGCAATCATTGGATTCGTAACAACATGTGGGATTGCATCCATGAGACAAAAATGGGAAAATGCAAGTACTCAAATAGTTCTGCAAAAGTAAAACCCATAATTACACAACAAGAGGATGGTAAAACGGTAAAAGTAAAACTGTCGAGAAATGAAGAAGATATGGTTTATTTCTAGTTTCACATTTGAAAAGTATCATTCAAAACCTTTTAGGCTTTTACAAAAACTGATTTATTTGTACAAACAAGAGATCAAAACTAATCATTGTAGTTACTAGACTACGCATAAGTCAAAGTTATAAGACTTTGAAAAGTTGGTCAAATTGCGTAATGTTTGGTAAAATATTAAGTTAACCCCTTTTAAACCAACAATTTTAATTGACTTTTCTAAAAAGAAACATTATTAAACAAGCTTCATAACAAAGAAAAAACATTAATAAACTCAATTTTATATAACAAACACATTCATATTTCTAATAGAAACAACAACCAAAGTCTAACACTTAAGCTACAACTTGTATAACCCAAACAAAACATTTTTAACTACATGTTTTATAACAAACATCTCTGACAAAACATGAAACACAAAACGTAAAACACATTGTCTAGAAAAATTACCTCACAACCAAAAACTAACATGTACTATTGATAAACAACATTAAATGAGATAAAAAGATTTTACACTTTTGATCCGTTTTCCAGCAAGTAAGCATAAGCAGAAGTATCAAGTTCCCCAAAGCCTTAGAATCAAAATGCAACAAACGAACTTATATTCTAAGATTTAAGGAAGTAAACTTAAACTAAAAGATAACCTTTGGGTAGATGAGCTAGTGGTGGTTGTGAGAGTCAAAGAAATTCATTAGTAGTACAGTAATTTATAAAGAGTATAACGTATGTAAAAAACTTTTTGCATCATAAATTTATGTCATAAAGTTTGTGTGTTTTCATAACTTGGGGTCACAGAGTCAAAGATTCGTAAATAAATAAAAAAGTTAGGAAAGAAAGTGACATGATACATATACTCATTGTACTTCTTCTTTTTTTGATAATGGTGATAGAGTGAGATGGGGTGAAATATGCATGCATTCAATCTAGAAAAAAATGGTGAAAACAAAAGAAAGATGGAAAGGTGAAAGAAACTGACATTGAAATGCTTAGAGCCTCGCGTTTTCCCTTTCTATTTTGGCCTTTTTTTTTTTTTTAGTTTGTATTAATTTTTGTTGTTGTGGTTGAGAGGATTACAGTTTATGAGATGAGATAAAAGAAAAGGATGAATTTGTTTGTTGTGTATTTTTCGAAACCAAAGATAGTGAAGATGTGTATTTTTGGAATTTGTTTGTTGTGTATTTTTCGAAATCAAATAGAGGATTTACAGCTTTCAAGAAGGTAGGCGAGGACTGATGATTTTTTTTTTTAGCAAAGATGAGTAGATGACTGATGACACTACAAGAAAATTTATATATACTGGTATGTAACATATAATATATTTTGTTCCCAGTCGTATCATCATTAACGCACCAATGGAACAGGGTATGGTGCACAAAAGACATACACATTATTATAAGTATTGATGCTTTTATTCTTGACACAAATGGATCTCATCTAAATGTTGCTACAGTTTTCATGTTTAAAGTCCAATATTAGTTATAATATCATTTCATTAACATATGGAACTCTTCCAAGTATCAGAGACTGAACTATTTTATCAAATAAAGCTATGGCTCAATAGAACTAGATGAGTACTAATATATTTGTGAATGGCATCTCCATTAGCTAGACAATTAATTACAACTAGAACCAAGTGTGTAATTAAACTAGAGTACATAACTACATACACACTTATTGCTATGAATTCCAGTTAGTAAATTGGAAAAAAGCAGGATTGCAGTCTGTGGCAACTGAGAACCGATTTATTAATTATTACTCTGCATACCATAAACTTATACCCTTATCTGACGTCAAAACACTATACATGATAAAATGTATGTTTGGTACTTATCAGCCTACTACAGAAAAGCTTAAGCATTTTCAGTTAGTTGAAACAACTTAAACAATCGTAAGTTATTTGGTTCTATCCAAGAAATTAAATGTGTTTATTCGCGGTATCAAACCTAAGTAAGTTGTTTTGAGGGGTTGTTAGGTAATTAGTATTACTTCAAACAGTTCTAATTAAGTGCGTATTCCTTACAAAATCCAGAATAAGAAGATAAGCAGTTTTCAATAGAGTGCTTATCTCTTAAAAACAACACAACAAGCACACAAGTACTTAGGAGGTGTTTTCTTATTTTCTGGCTTATAGGCTTATTAAATTTGGTAAAAGCCCATGAGCTCACTGAATCGATGTATGAGCTTATTAATTTCAACTTTTATAGGCTTATAAAAATGACATAAGCTGAAGTTAATAAACTCGTACACCAAAGAAAATTAGCTTATATGCTTCTCCAAAGTACACTAACCCCGTAAGCCCAGATTATAAGCTAAACCAAACACCCCCAAACTCATCCTCCCATCAGTAAAACACAATTGCATACTTTCTGATGTATAAACAAAATCTCAAACATAAACAAAATCTCAAAAATAAAAGATAAAACATAAACAAAATCACAAACCTTATCAGTGGTGGTGGTGGTTGCTTCGGATGGTGGTAGGGTCCTTTTGGTTTGTGAGAGGCGATTGTGAGAGAGGAGTGATGAGAGTTGGATGGAAAGTGAGATCTATATATCTCAGATGTAGCTTGATGTTTGGCAAAGTAAGCGGCAAATGAAAGTTAAAAATGAAAGTGAAAATTGTAAGCCGGAAAACAAATGTGGGTGCCAAATGTAAGCGGGAAATGGAAAGATACATGTTTTTTTTCATTAGATTTCACAATTGCCAAGTATTTACAAGTTTACAACCATAAATTTTCTTTACAAATTTTATAAGTGAGTTTTCATATATTTTTATTTTTTGTAGGAAATAATAGATCTCGAGATCGGATCGGTAAAAAGCTCGAACGAGTCGAGACTAAACGAGCTCGAGCCTAAATTTGGGCTCGTTTAATAATCGATCTCGACCCGAGCTTTATATATAAAGCTCGATTAGGCTCGCGAGCCTAAACGAGCCCTAAAAACGTATTTGTATATATATATATTTCTATACATGTAAGAGCTTAAAAAAACGAGCTCGAGCCTAGTGTGATTAACGAGCTTTCAAGCTTTATTTCATTCAACATGCTATATAAGTTAATCGAGTCTGAGCCGAGCTCGAGCTCAAAATATGAGGCTCGAAACGAGCTCGAGCCCGATCTCAAGCTTTATATATATAAACGAGTCGAGCTCGAGCCTGGCAGGCTCGGGCTCTGCTCGACTCGTTTCCACCCCTAAATGCTAATATATCTAGCAAAAAGCTATAAATTTCATCGACATCAAAAGATTATATATATATTTTTTAAAAGTTTTCCCAGTAAATTTATTACTCCAAAAAATAATTAACTTCAACGAATGTTGGTTAATCTCACATCTAAGCCAAAACTAACAAAAACAAACACACCAACTGTACTTCAAAATTAAATTGTCATAAAAATGACAAGCCACACTTATGATACCTACTACAAATGTTATCTAAGTTGATCACGAAGACTAATATAAACCATAACAACGTTCATTCAAAATATACGTTGTTACACTTTTTCGTATTTAGCTTAAGATTTTGTATTAGCGAACAATGTTATATTCAATACGAACGTTGTTAGCGCTTTTCTATTTAAAAAATTTAAATCATATGCAAAACGACATGTCATGTTAAACGGACGAGTCGAGATGGTATTAATATACATGATGTGTTAAACGGATGAGTCGAGATGATATGGATATACAAGATATGTTAAACGGATGAGTCGAGATGGTATTGATATACATGAGATGTTAAACGTATGAGTTGAGATGATATGAATATACAAGAGATGTATAACGGATGAGTCGAAATGATATGGGTACATAAGATATGTTAAACAGATGAGTCAAGATGATAGGGTACACAAGATATGTTAAACAGACGAGTCGAGATGATATGGATATGCAAGAGATGTATAACGGATTAGTCGAGATAATATTGATATACAATATATGTTAAACGGATGAGTCGAGATGGTATTAATATACATGAGATGTTAAACGGATGAGTCGAGATAATATTGATATACAAGAGATGTATAATGGATGAGTCGAGATGATATGGATACATAAGATATGTTAAAAGGATTAGTAGATATGATATTGATATACATGATATGTTAGACGGATGAGTCGATATGGTACTGATATACATGAGATATTAAATGGATGAGTCGAGATGATATGGATATACAAGATATGTTAAACCGATGAATCAAGATGATACTGATATACAAGATATGTTAAACGGATGAGTCGAGATGTTATTGATATACAAGATATGTTAAACGGATGAGTCGAGATGATATTTGATTGTACAATAAATTGCACGACCAGGCCTACGATGATGATCGAAGGGTATAGGGGATGTTGTGGTTGCGCCAAGCTTATGTTTAACCTGAAATAAGAAATACGAAGACACTACGTTAAGTGATTGCGCAGGGGTTGGGCCCTGCGAACCACCTCTAGCGTGCGAATAAGTGTTTGGTATGAAAAGTTTAATGAGAATATAGTAAAGTGAAGTAGTGAAGATTGCATACCAGACTTGTGGCTCATCCAAGACTATTTATAGGTGAAGAAACAGCCTTGGAGAGTGTTTGCACGTTTTTAGGAGATCATGGGGGAGTCCCATGATTTGTGGTAACTGCTACGGCTTAGTGTCCCACTCTTCCTGGTTTAGCGGGGGAGCTAAGGAGAAAGATGAGACGTGGGTAAGACTTGGTCTTAGCATTGTTTGGACTTGACATTGTTCCGTCCTAATAACTTATCGAAGGATACCCCGAAGGGCTTAATTCTTCTACTGGCGAATTCCTACTGGGTAACTAGATCATAGGTGATTAGTTTTACGCCATTGAAAGTTTTAGGAGGCTAGCCATAGCCTTCGATTATGTAGGTTACGAGCAGGACCGAAGGGGTGTCCTTCGACCTAGTCGGAGGGTACATTATCAATATTGATATACATAAGATGTTAAATGAATGAGTCGAGATGATAAATATATATATATATATATATATATATATATATATATATATATATATATATATATATATATATATATATATATATATATATATATATATATATATATATATATATATATAAGATATGTTAAATAGATGAGTCGAGATGATATGGATATGCAAGAGATGTATAACGAATTAGTCGAGTTGATATTGATATACAATATATGTTAAACGGATAAGTCGAGATGATATTGATATACATTATATGTTAAAAGGATGATTCGAGATGATATTGATATACATGATATGTTAAATGGATGAGTCAAATGATATGGATATACAAAAGATGCATAATGGATGAGTTGATATGATATTGATATACAAGATACGTTAAACGAATGACTCGAGAGGATATGGATACATAAGAGATGTTAAACGGATGTGTCGAAATGCTATGGATAAACAAGAGATGTATAACGGACGAGTCGAGATGATATGGATATACACGAGATGTATAACGGATGAGTCGAGATAATATTGATACACAATAGATGTATAACGGATGTGTCAAGATGATATTGATATATGAGATGTATAACGGATGAGTCGAGATGATATTGATATACAAGATATGTTAAACGGATGACTCGCGATGAGATTTATATACATGATATGTAAAACAGATGAGTCGACATGGTATTTATTGATTGATAAATATGAGATGTATAACGGATGAGTCGAGTTGATATGGTATTGAACTATTCATACACTGGTTAATTTCTTCGCGTCTTCAAACAATTGTTCTAAATCTTCTGGATCAATATCACCATCATTAGTCTCCAAATCATGCAACATCTCTTTTAAATTTTCATGTCTATCATTATCAACTAGTGATTCCCCATGTACCAATAAGTATATTTATGGACAATAATTAAAATGAGTAACAATAAATAAAAATATATTTGGTGTTTGCTACTATTTGCTACAGTTATTAGAAACCATGGTAGAAAATAAATAATTTAGTGCGGTTTAAAAAACAACCGTACCAAAAGCTCGCTATTAGCTACGGTTTTGAAAATAGCCGTATCAAGTCATAAAAAAAATGAGAAAATTTAATGTATATCCTTGAAAATTACAAAAATTTTCATATATATCATTTTTACTAGTTTTTAATGCATAAAATACAATGCATTTAATGCATTCAAAGAATATATATGAAATTTTTGAATTTTGCAAGGATATGAATGAAATTGCCCTCAAAAAAATTAATGTTTAGTACGGTTTCCTTTTAAACGGTATCAAATGACATTTTTTTTTGTTTTTTGGTACGGTTTTTTGTACAACCGTATCAATACACCGTCTCAAAGAATACTTTGTGTAGTAGTGTATGGCCGGCTTATATTTATTAGCTTAATTATTTTTCATCTTTAAATTTGTTTAAGCTTATTTAGCCAGCTTATAAGTTATTAAACATTTATAAAACTTATAGGCTCAACTTTTCGGCGTATGAGCTTTTCAAAAGTTCAATAAGCCAACCAAGTACGCTTAAAGAAACGCCCCCTAAGCTCATAAGCTAGGGTTTGTCTAAGTTTAATTGATGCGCTTATCAAACAAATAAGCTTAGACAAACACTAGCTTATCATATTTTCAAAAAGCTAATAAGCTTATGAGCTTTTCAAAAGATCAATAGGCCGACAAAATAAGCTCAAACAAACACCCCCAATAAGCTCAAAATTGTAGGCTAATGAACCGCCCACAAAAACAAGGTTATTAAATTTTCAATATGCACATAAGCCCATAAAATAAGGGGGTGTTTTTTAAGCTTAGTTTTTTTAGGTTTTGACTTATGTTTTATAAACTCAGCTTATTTTGAAAAAATAAAGTTAAATAAAATCACAAGTTTCAAAATAAACCTAAAAATCAGAAGAAGAAAAAAAATAAGCTTAACCAAACACCCTCTTAGCTTAGACAAACACTCAATAAAAGCCGAAATGATATAAACCTACACCAACTCCCCCGTTAATAAATGTAACCAGAGCCAACATTCGATAATAAACATACATTATTATATTGATGAAACAAAAAAACTAGAGGTGACAATTTGTGCCTAAAACCAAAAAAATGAGCTAAATGGGCAAATTTTTAAAATATTTGGCACATTTGGGCCTCCTTTTTTTTAAATGAGCATATATTGCTCATTTAGAAGTTAAATGGGCATAATGGACATATGTTTTTCTCTCAATTAGAGAACATTAAATTGTTTTTAATAAAAAACTTATGGATATAGTATATTTAGTTACTTAAATATAAATGAGGTGTTACGTTTGAAGAATATTTTTTGTTGTTTTAGGTTTTTTCTAAAGCGATTCGTATAACATACGCTCGTTTGACCCGCGCCCATTTAGCCCATACCCGTTTAGCCCGTAGCCCGTGCCCGCCCGACCCTCCCATTTTGCCACCTCTAAAAATACACAACAAATCACACTTTTTAACAAACTAAATCAAACAAATTACATCAAAACCCAATTTTTAACCAAAACATACTTTATACAAAATGTTAAAAGACCCAATTTTTTTGTCACTTAGTCATGGATGCTCAGGCCACACCCGATTTTAATAAACTTAAACGATATTAAAATCAAGACGGTAACATAGGGCTGAGCAAACGACCCGAACGGACCGGACCGGACGGACCACATTCGGTCCGGTCCTCGGTGTTGGCTTTTTGCCTAATTCGGTCCTCGGTCTTGTCGGTCCGGTCCGTTCCGGTCCGGTCCTGGACCGATGCTCACTCCTACCGTAACACACAATTTATCTAATTAAATAGAAAAAGCACGAACCTCATCTTCATCATCACCATTCTCATCGTCAGAATCAACCGTTTTGGCAACAAATGTACATAACCGTTTTGAGTTTGATGAATCTTCTGCTTTTGATTTTCGCGCCATGGTCAATTGATTGAATTAGGGTTTTGAATTTGAATTTGGGGGAAATGAAAGAGTGTGTGTGAAGAGAGAGTGCGGGACAAGTTCCCGCTTTGTTAAATTGTTTCCCGCTTTCAATTGTAGATATTTTTACTTTTTAGAATAAAAGAAAAAACTTATTAGTCGAGCTGCTTGTGAGCTACTAGAGATCGGTTTTGTACAAGTTCGAAGTTAATCGAGCCTTAATGACCTCAGACGGCTTCGTATGTAAAGATCATCTTTAACATGTTTGTGAAAAGTTTTAAAAGCATAAGAAAGCTACAATACATGAGTCAAGTTCAAGTTTTGTGAATACCTATCGAGCACGAGCTCAGACTTTCAAACTATAGCTCTAGGTTTGGCGTGGTTAGAGTGAGAGGAAAGTGATTGGTTCCTGTTCGGTTTGATTATCGGTCCATTTGGTGATCTCTAGTGTCGTGTATAAAATTTAGTTTAGAGTAAACTGCAAAATATATCCTTGCGGTTTGTCAATTTTCACACTAAACATTGATGTCAGAAACTTTTGGCTAGGGATGAGCACGGTACCGGTACCGTACCGATCCCGTACCGAATTAGTGGTACCGAATTTTTCCCGAGCATAAATTAGTGGTACCGGTACCGTACCGAACGGGATTCAGATATCGGTACCGGTACCGGAAAATCGGGTTTTTCCCCTTTTTTTTGGGGAATTTCTCGATTTGGTACCGGTCCCGTACCGAATTAGTGGTCCCGATTTTTTTTTCCTCCTTATTTCGTAGTACCGATACCGTACCGTATATCGGGAACGGTACCGTTTCGATACGGTAACGGTACGATTCCGGGATTCGGTTCGAAATGCTCATCCCTACTTTTGGCACTAATCACCAATCAGTTATTAAAAGTTAAACATAATACACATCTAGGCGTTGTTATATTCGTTATCTACTAAAATCCAAACAAGCATCTTGGTTTTTAAGAATAGGGGTGAGAATGACATAAGCCGGAAACCACAAGGGTGAAAAATGTAGTTTAAGTCTTACTCTTTATATAAATAAAGTTGAGAAAGAAACCCCAAATCAAAAAATTTAAAAAGATCATAAGCTTATAAATGATGACAATCGATGAAGATGATGAAGATATGTGGTATTAATTTTATTTAGATTTATGAATTGTTTTAGGGTTTATGTTTAACTAATTCTTTTATGTTTAAGCTTATAAACGAACTAGCTAGTAGGAATTTGCTTATTTGGCCTGCTTATTTGATTTTGGACAACCCCTATTTAGAGCTTATTAACTTTAGCTTATTTGATTTTGGAAAAGCCCTTTTTAGAGCTTATTAACTTTAGCTTATTTGGCCTGCTTATTTGATTTTGGAAAAGCCTTTTTTAGAGCTTATAAACTTTAGCTTATTGGCTTAAGCCAATAAGGTCATAAGCTTCAATAAGTGAGCTTATCGGCTTTTACAAAGTCAAATATGCCCATAAGCCAACACAGATATGCGTTTACCATTCATTTATTTGTTTCTGTTCATATATCGTACGTGCCCTTCAAAATATCCACAGAATTGTTGTCAAACAAGTCAGCCGGGAGAATTTGGCTGGTACAGCCAACACAGATCGCATCAGGCAAAGACTTTGGTCCTTTTGATCATTACCGTGTAGTGCTCTTTGAATCCTCTCATATTCAGCCAGGCAAACTAAACCTGATGCTATCTGTGTTGGCTGTATGAGGCTAACTTTTGTAACTCTTTTTTATATCTAATTTTATCAATTTTCTTACAAATATTATTCCCTGCAGTTGTAAAAAATATCGACGGCAATCACAAACAACATCGGCTGCTAGAGTACCTGATAAGAAAAAGTATTCATTCCAAGTCAATAGTTTCTTTTTGATATGTTTATTATTTATCTTCCAACCATTATTCACTTTGACTCTAGCAGATTAAATGTGCGATGGAGCCTTGAAGAAGAAATCGCAAAATTATTTCAACCCGCACTGGAATATGCTCTTGTTAGATGGGAAGGAGTGTCTTGTACTATTTCTCCTTGCCCCACACAGGAGGATGCTGATTACCTATGGTATATATATACATTCTTTTACTTTCTTCTTCTGAATATGAGCGATACGAGTACTAATTGATTACTACAATTGGTACGTAATAGCACGAGTATCATGGACACATGGTCTGACTTCAGAAAGGCTCGTTATTTTAAAGGACCAACAGATGCTGGAGTGGTAATTAATATTTGTTCCTCACTAATTTATTTATTATGGATTTTCAATATATTTATTTGCTCTTTTTTTTAGATCTTCAGAAAAAATATCATGCTTTTGGATACTTCTACTGGCATGATCGAAAGATGCGTCGTATCTGGTCCTGGTTTTCTAATCTTCAAGTTATCTATGAAATGGATTGCCAAGGTATTTTCTTTTCCAACTGCCTTAAACTATTGTCTACTCTTATATCGTCACTATTTTTTTTTTTTTTTTTTGTTACAGAGTATTCATAGGATGATCAAAGGTGGTATAGGCACATTTGCGCTAAAACGTCCTGTGGAAAGAGCAATTCTCTACTTTTTGTCAGGAAATATAGCCGAGAAAATGCATACGGGTCATTTACGATCCGCTGTTATTGGAGAAACGTTGGCGCGTATCCTTGAGTATTCTGGAGTTGAGGTGATCCGAAGATTTCATGTAGAGGATGATCTCGAGGTACATGCAGTTGGTCTTGCTGTTTGAATGTTTGTTCAATTAGATTATACCTGCCTGCAACTACGTGTGATATGAAGTTATATTTTAGCCAGATCTTACTCTAGTGTCTAAACTCGCCTCATTGGTTTATCGAGTGTATTTATTTGATGCACACACAGTGATGTACATGCTCTTGTTTGCAGTTAAAAATGATGACGGAGTTCCTAATTGAAAGGTTCCCTAATGGGATTGTTAATGATCTATCTCCTCTCGAACTTGAGGTGAGCACACATACTTTGAAGTTAAAGTTACATGTGGTGCTGCTATTGTTCTATATTTCAAAGAGTTTTGTTCTTTTTCATGGGGTGTTCTATATTTTACTAAAACTGTCTTTTTTTGGTAAAATTTGAAACAATGTTAGTAATTTTTGTTAGGAATTTATAATTTTTGATTTTGTTTTGGTCCAAATATATCCCTTTTATATGCTAAGTATTCGACTAGATGTCAAACACTGTTCTTGAAACATTGGTTTGAAATTGCGTTTTGCAATCCGATGAGCTCAAGGTCTCAAAAGCCATGTTGTGTGTTGCAAATGCAAGCTTATTTTGGATGCGATGCGTTTAGTCTTAAAAAATTTGAAATTTTTTCATACATAGGATATTGTACCAAGTACCGAGTAAGTGCAACTGTGCAAACAAGTCACTAAAATATTTAAATGAGGCCAATATTACGTTTCAGAAAGAAAAACGTCAAGAGCAAAGCAAGAAGCAGAATACTTAGCAAAATTCTAGTTATTGTCGATATTTTGTATCTTTGATTGTCTTGTAAAAAAATTTAATCTTGGATATGGCCTCGCATTAGGCATCATAATGCCAAGTTCTAAATGCAATGCAAGGATGCGCGCATTTTTAAAACCAAGCTTAGAAACAGTGGAAGTAATGCACATGTTCTTGCTATTCCTTTCATTTTGATGTTGATATATCGTTTTATGTCAACATCTAACTTCTTTCTGATTTGCAAGTGCTAATGTATTGTACATAATACCTGATGTACTCTGATCAGGCTTTAGTTATTTCTAATTATCTGTCATTCTCTCCTAATTGGTACATCGATAGGTGTTGTATATGGAATCGAAGGAGAGGTTTGATGAAGATGCTGAATTCAGAGAGAAGGCCCAGCAGCTGCAGTCACAAGTCGGTCTATGATTTAAAAGTTATTTTTTTTAGTTGTTTGGTCTTTCTGATTTGTCTTGTATATTTAAAGTAATGACTTTTGAATTAGGGTTGCGATGAAAGGCACAGAACTGCATGGGCGCAAATATCTAAGATAAGCCGAAAACGTAACCAAAAATTATATGAGCGTCTGGGGATCCACGTGAAAGAAGAGGTGTCTTGTTTTGACCCATTTGATTCCAAAAATATCAAGACTCCATATATTCCGAGGGGAATTGAAAGTGAACGAGATGAGGCGATCCGACGAAAGTTTTCCGTGGATCTTGCAGCTTTAAGGTTAGTTTACTTGCTATGAAGGCAGATTTTATCAAAAATATATATTATTTGACTACTTACTGTTTGATCACATCAGACGTTAAAAAAGCACAGTTTTTTTTTTTCTTCTTTTTCGGGGTGTTGCTTGTAAACTCGTTTCCAAAATTGTTTTGAATCTTCATTTTTGTAATATTTATTTAATATGTCACAGCATGTCCTTTTTTAAATGATTTTAGATCCAAATGGATTCAGATTCAGACTTCCGTACCACTTGTTCAAATGTGGCCTGCAGATTCAGACTTCATTTTTTATAAAAGCCAACACCTAAGAACTTTTTCCATTCATCGCCTGTTGCACGTGTATGCCAAATACACTAAAATCAACTGTCATATTTACTATAAAATCAAAGCCGTGGATTTGTATTATTCATAATCTTGTGTCTGCATATGTAGGCATGCACTTAAAGTGGTAAAAGCAGACTGGATATTGCATGTGACTGATGTAAGGCAACGAGACCGTTTTGAAATGTTCATCAGCGTAAGTAACTTTGTTCATCAGCGTAAGTAACTTTTATACACGATAACTGATAATATCTTAAAAAAAGCTGAGAAATTGAATTGGAAACTTATTGATTTGAACAATTTTTTCCTAGGCTGCTAAACGTGTAGGGTGGATCGTAAATGAGGGTTGTCCGTACCCATTAAGTCATGTAGGATTTGGTGTTGTTCAAGTTGATGATTGTGAGAGACTCCGAACTCTTAGTACTACAGTGGTTTACTTCGTTAATTTGCTTGACGAAGCTAAAATTCGAGCTAAAGCTGTCCTTGTGGGACAAGGTTTGGTCATTCCGGCTTTCAAACCATTTGTCCTGTTTTGATTTAGTTAAATATTTTTCATATATCCCAAATCAATCTATTGATAGTTTAATGACCGCATTTGCAATTTTTTAGCAGGCAAGGCTGATGAATGGACTGCTGAGGAGCTTGAGCATACTGCTGAAGCACTTGGATACGGTGCTGTCAAGTAAGATTCTCAGGCTTTTATCATACTTATTATAACTGTTGTACTTACCATAAGCTCACTTGGTGGTTGTCAATTTCCCAAGTAACAAAAATTTTATTTCCAAAAAACAAATTTTAATTCCGGAACAAGTTTCTTGTAGAATTTTAGTTTTTGACCTTCTGGCCGTGGCTTTATTTATATCAAATGTTTAGCGCTATTACCTTTGTTTCATAACACATGATACCTTACTTTTTTGGTCATGTAAATTCATATTCTATGCTTGTGTTCTAAATAGGTATGAAGTCTTGAAAAACGACAGATTGACAAAGTGTAGAATCAATTTTGATGAAATGCTTAATGAAAAGGTTTTCCTCTTCCATTGCAAGCAATTGTATATTGTATATTCTCAATTTCTCATTGAATTTGAAATCTTTGCATTGATTTTGTTCTTATTTGCTCACATTCATTGATAAACAGGGAAATACTGTTGTATATCTACACTATACACATGCTCAAGTTTGCTCAATTACCACGAATCACAGTAGAGCCATCAAGGGATTAAAGAAATTAAAGGTAATAATTTATTTTCAAGACATTTTTATTCGATCCACTCAATTCAATATAGCTTTTTCTCATTTTGGTTGTTAAACTATTAGATAAATTTAGATAAGATACAAATGTGTTGAAAGCACGAACATTTTAACATCTAAGATGCTTCACTTTGAGGCATGGATACACGGAAAGGGTGGAGCTCAAGCTTCTACGTTCCGTCCATAGCTCAGCTAATGGAAACACTGCAAAACATCAACAACACATAAAACCTAATAAAGACTGCATACAAAACAAAGTTCACAAACAACCCCATACTTGAAAATTAAACATACTGGTTGTTATTGCAGTTTCGACCACTCGTCTGACCTCTGTAAATGATTTCAATGTTTCCATCCGTTACCTGACCACCTTATTAAGTCACCTAGTCCAGGGCATGACTTGAATAAAAAAAAAGTGGTATTCATCAAGTATTACATGGTTTTAGAATGTGTGGGTGATCAATGATGGCTTTTTTGCAAGCAGAACCAAACATTTAACAAATGAATATCATGACATTAATACACACTGACGATCACCAAGAATATCAAAACAACAGCAGGAACGTCAATTTCAACAAAAAATATGAAAGGTATTGCTGATGGGTGTGTATTATAATTGTTTGTGACAGGAGGTAAATGTAGAAGAGTTAACATTGAAGAACTATGAAGAACGTGAGCTGGGGTTACATTTACTTAGGTTTACTGAGGTAATATTTTACCAACTCAGCAACTGTCTCATAATGTCTCAATTAATTGAATATAAAATCAAGTTTTAAATAAATTGAGACTTTTCTTTCTTGATACCTCTGGGACTTGTTGGACTTGAATACTTAGATTAATAATTAAAACACATATGAAGATGTTTTTGAAAATAATTATTTTATATATAACCCTGATAGCTGAATATGCTTATGTAAAATATAATAATACTCGTATTCTATTAATAATCTAACTTTCTTTCTAGGTTCTTGGAGAGGTTTGCACGGTTCTTATGCCACATATCCTTTGTGAATACCTTTATGATTTATGCAACAAGTTTGACAGTTTTTACTCTTGCATGTGCCAGGTATATACGCTTTTTCTCATACAATATTGAATTTAATCCCTGCTTAATATCTGTTTATAGAAAGGCAAATCTGATGATTGTTTTCAGGATTTAACGCAACTTTGAAACTTTTGGCAGGTTGTTGGGTATGGTGATGAGGAAAGCAAATTATTATTGTGTGAGGCAACTGCAATGGTCATGAGAAAGTGCTTTCATCTTTTGGGGATCACTCCTATTCATAAGAAAATGTATGTATTCGTTCTATATCAATAGTTTCTTTTTTATATGTAATTCATAATTAATTTTCTTCCAAACATTATTATTCACTTGCAGATTAAAGTTGCGACCGGCTTCCGAACGAATCTACTTTTCAGATCTAACCGAGCAACAACTGTGAGTTTACTTTAAAACCCAATTTAGTCGATTGGAACCATATACTACATGATAACCATTTGCTTATAGCTGGTTGGTTTATGTTCATGATAGGATGGAATTATTTTGTGAAGGTCCCTGCTTCGGGTTTGATTTGTGTGAGGTTGCTCTTAGGCATAACATTGATGCTGGTGTTAAGATTCGTAGTAGCTATGACAAGCTTCTTCTGTTTGGGATTATTCAGGCAGAAACTCATATCTCAGATCCGTCTCATAGTGATTCTTTCATTATATTAAACCGTAACATTGATGATCCCTTGGTCATCACCAAACCTGGTTCTGGTTCTTTATTATCTCCACACGATATCTGTTATTGTTCACTTTCAGTTTCTACCTTTGTTAAGATCACAGCGAAGCTCTATGGTACCACTTACTTGGGGGGTGGAATGGAGAGTTATATTGATTATCAAAAATGTTATCCTGTTATAACCGATGAACTCCATACTAAGGACGATTGGAAGGTATACCTTAATGATGATGCATTTGATGTTTGCAATGGCAATGTGCTTATAAACTTCTCAGAATATTTTGCCACTAGACCCAATGGCGGCTCCGGTTCTTGTAAATTAAAAGGTAAAGATGGCTATCTAGATCTGTATTATGTTGCATTAAAGTATGCGGTAGAAGCAGCTCTGGAAGTAGGCTTTGTTGCAACTTGTAAGGAAACCACCAAAGTTTTCGGAAGCGTAATGGCTTATTATGGCAAAAACTTTGGTTATGACTGTTGTGCTTCTGAAAGATCTCTTTACAATGCAACTCTCTTTGAAATCAAACAACCTAGTCATATTGAGCCTGGCTGCAAAATCAATCTTACGCGATCTACGTTGGGTGTACCAGCCCAATACTCTCTCATAATTGATGCAAAGTTGCATGATTTCACCTCTGGCGATATGATTTTGTCGGGCATTTGCGAGTTCTTTGTACCCGTTGATGGTAGCTCCAGCGTTGGTTTTATTAATGGGAATGGTTGCTCTTTAAAGGTTAAAGTGGACTGGAAGCTGCCAATCCATGATTAGCTAAGAAGATATGTCTTAAGGGTTAATTTGTTTAATATTTTTAGTGTGTATTATTATTATGATACTAGTGATGCTGATGGTTTATGATGCATGGAAATTTATGCAAGTGATGTAACCTCTTTTTCCAGTTGGTAGGCTTTTGTGTCTTTTACAGATTTATTGATGGCATATCCCAATGTTCAACAACTAGTATTTGGTTAAATATATTATGCTATTGAGGTGAACTTATAATAATTCAGATATGAGTAAAATGTTGAAAGCCATCTAATTAGATCTAATCTCCCAAAATGTGGGCATGTCGACTATATTTGATGATGTGCTCTCTAACCAAAAATCCCATTGTATTTAGGCCATCGAATTGGTCACCTGATATAAGTATGGTCATTATTTCGTTTCTGGATTTTCCAAAAGTATTGATTGGGTCTCTAAGAAAGTGAATAATTCTTTACATGTATTTAACAACAATTTTGTATTTATTGATTGTAAGAGAAAATAGATACATTCTAGTAAATAGCCTTGCATGAGAAAAGTCTAATGGTTACGACTTTCTGCAATATGTTGTCGGGTTATTTTATTTATTTATTATTAATTTTTGTTTCAACGAAAAATGTTGTGTTATTTATGGTGAAACTGCAAATGAATGGTTGTTGTTATGAGCTAGCTAGAGTCCAGTCCACCTCAAGACCTTAGCCCATTAAATTACTTTAATGGTTGATATATTACATGTAAGAATTTCACATGAGTATCACAAAATCCGCTCATCTATATATAAAAGTTAACATTAAATAACTATTAACCATGTATCGACTAAAAGATTTTTAAGAATCAAGATTATAAGAATCTACGTTCAATCGAAGACTAGTAAATCATACTTTCTCTCGTCCAAAGCATGAGTGAACGGTCGCTTCTCTAACAGAGAACTTGTTCATTGTCGAATCTGTTCAAATGGATGGAAGATTATCACTTATAAGTTTAGGGATACCAAAGTGGCTCATCAGCCGATAAATCGCGTGACCAAACCGAATTTGGACAAAATTGAGTACTTGTCGATAAAGCGTGCTATGTGTTGTTGATTGGATCAAATGGCCAAGGAATGATAGTTTAAAAGGAGATCAATATCACGTTGATATTCATTTTCGTATACGAATGATCCTAAATTGACTGATTGGATATGTGATCCTATTTATTATTATTTCTTTTTTATTTTATTTTTTCAAATGAATTTTCTGTAATTTTGTTCATATGCTAGTTCATCATGAAGTGTCGTAGAAAAGAAAAGTATTAATTATATTTTTATTTTTTTGAATGGCCTGTTGCATATTACTAGCAATGAGTTAGTAAAGAAGATTACAAAGAGAAATAGCCAGTGGGTATATAGACATATGTATATCTTTTAGAGATCCAAATGTAAGAATTGAGTTTTACGTCATTTAGGACGAGCTCATATTAAGGTTTTTTTTTTTTTTTTTTTTTTTTTTTTTTTTTTTTTTTTTTTTTTAACACGTAGTCTATAGAAAATGGTGTCTAAATTTTGTTTCTATAGCCATGGCTTTTAATCTTTTGCCCAACTAATTTATGGAGTTTGAACCCTTTGAAACACATAATCAAATCAAGTGAAACATTCTTTTTTTTAGAAAGTTAGCATGATCACTTAAAAATTATTTGCATTGAAACTTTAAAAATTCCAATGTGATAATAGCAAACTTTTTGAGCATTAAGCCACCCTAAAATGGCTATGAACTTATGATGGCTAAGTTTTTAAATGGATGCTATGAAAATATACACAGTATATTGACAAACAAAAACCAATAATGTTACAAGTGACGAGTGATCGACAAGCTCTGGTTTGAATAAGCTAGCATCATCGATCAACCACAAGCTTTAAAGGACAATTAAGCTAGTCCCCTACCTCGAAGTTTCTGATGAGTACGATTTGGAAACCGTACCACAGGCCTAATTTATTAACCGTTTTAATTTTAATTGACCAACGCAATTAATTATAGCCACAAGCATCTCCAAATTTCTAAACCACATTTACATGCGCATGTGTCACAAAATTCTAAAACCCGTAGGTCACCACCTTACGACTTTCCACGTCCTTCTTCATAACAAATTAAACTTCTATGCTCGTACTTTATAGTTTTTTGACTACACGAGGCTATTCACATTGGTAACCCGGGTCATCCCCTGCCACAGTAGCTTTCACTCTCCGATGACAAGAAACGATCAAATTTTCATAGTCGGTGACCAAGTTAAAAAAAAAAAAAAAAAAAGTGTAGTAATCGGTCGGGATTTTGACCGACTTCTCCAAAACTTGCACCTCGACCCATCCATGACCAAATGCCCACAATGGCCATGACCCATTTAAGTATCGGTCGACTCACAATTTTGACCCATTTTTTGCGGTCCACTGCTACCAGCCTAACGAATCATGCATGAATCCTTTACGGGTTCTCGCTTAGTTCATAGAGTGACTGACTCGTAGTCTCCTTTCAACTAATGTCTTTCGTCATCTTAAGCATTTGTAAGTTTACAAGAATTTTCACATTTTTATTAGAAGTTTTCTATTAAAAGAAAGAAGGTTTTCTAAATTTAGACGTAAGAGCAAATAAGTTGAACATATATGTCGAGTAATCCTAATATATATAACGTGAGGTAGCTTTATTTCATTCTTTGTTTTTTGGCTTATCATTGCTCCCATTCAAGCACCCTTCAAATATATTTCCGTTGTATAGTTTAAACGACAACTCTTTCGACAATATGGCGTTATCAGATATGCTTCGGCCCAAAGCCCTCATGGAAAGATACTTTACTTGAGGATATCAAAATTGTTGTTGCATTCGTGATCAATAATGCATAGAAGTAGGAAGTTATATATATGTACGTCCCAAATGAACCGAATGGACTAAAAATTAAATGTTGATTCTAAATGTCGATCTCTAAATACTTGCTAGAGGCACTAATTAATAAATTCATCGTTACCGACTTCGATCAGCTCAAGTCGGAGCATATAATGTGTAGGGTTGAATCCAACTACTCTTTCTATGTCTACTTAACTTCTTCGCAAGCATTTAACTCACTGAGTCACTTCTGCCATGCATGCACATGCTACCCAAGCCATTCCATACTATTTCCCCGCATATATATAACGCGTTTTTAAAGTCAAATGACGCAACAGCAAACATGAATTTTCCATACAAAATAAATACTATGCTAGAAAAATGAATAAAAGGATATGCATGGGTTATTGTACTATTTACACAAATGATCGAGGATAGAGTAACAAAGACACGTGAAGAACCAAATGATACCAAAAAAACATAATTTGGGTCGTCCTTGTCTTGGTGTCTTTCTTTGTAGCTATTTGTCGTTATTGTTTATGAATGATATATTGATTGATGTCGTCTTTAACAAGGAAAAGTGAAAAGGACATACGTATAACTTTGCATTTTGTTTACGGAAATCGAAAAGATAACATAAGAAAATGAAAATTGTGGGGTAGGTTGAGACTTGAAAGAGGCAAACTAACAAAACAAAATAAAATAGTATTCTGAAAGGAAACTAGTCGGAAAGTTGGGTGAAGACAAGATGATGTGGTGGTGAATAGTGAGTGGTATTGGTAGGGGTCCATATAATAAATATTTAAAATTTAATACTGTAGTACTTAATTACGGAGTAGGATATAATAATACATGCAATGCAAGTGGGTATGAAAAGGTGGACGTGGACAGGTCACGTCTTCTAGTATACGGCATGGACCGTACGGCAAATTACGGACATGATACGGACGTACTCAATCCATCTTCAATTCTTTCTTTATGCTCTATAGTCATACCTACTTGTACTGCCTCCACCCAATCTTCCATTTCTTAATTTACACTTCACTATTCACCTCATTATCCAAGTAAATGAGGAGGTAAGGCTGAACGCAATGGTGTTGGTTCTCATCGGTCTACCGACCGGTCATGCAAGGTCGATCCATTGTGGGTTTTTTGTCGCTTTCAGTTGTGGTTGGGTTTTTGTACGAACTAGGTCGTTTACTCGACCGACTTTTACACAAGAGTTTGTGTGTTTATTTTTAGTTTTTTGTTTTAATTTTGAATTGCAAATTAATAATAATAAAAAAAAAAAAAGATACTTTAAACATTTTTGTTTTCATTTTTAATTTTTTTTTTTAAATTACTTGGTCGCAACTATGGCAATTTGGTCGTCGTCAAGTAGTCGGAGAGAGAAAATAGATGTGACAAGGTCGCCCCAGGTCACCACTGTGCTCAGCCTAATACAACGATTTTCTTTTCTTGTAAAATTTTTTTCCTGATGAAAATAACTTTTTTTAAAAAGTCAAGAATATATTAAAAGCAAAATAACATATGAACTATGTTTTCTTTTTGGCAAACATTTTCTTACACATGACTTTTAGCTTTTTATCTTGTGTGTTTGATTTGAGACTAATCAATATGAAGGGTGGCAGTGGGGGCGGCATCACCTATCGGCATGGTGATGCCGGCGGTGAACACCGCCGCCACCCCACCGGCATCCCCATCGGCAACCGTTGAGCGGCATATATTGCCTCCGAGGCATTCTTGTTTCATGTGCCATTTTCGAACGTTGCATTAATTTTACTAGCCGTTGGAGTGGAGCTGGAGTGGAGCGTGCATTGGGCCAAAAAAAAAATCCTATATATATTACACATTATACATTTCTTTTTCAAACACAATTCATTTTCAAACACAAACACAAACATAAACACAAACACTTTTTACACATATAGTTTTTGAAGCATGGAAAGTGGGAAATCAAGAGGTGGTTCAACACAAAGAGGTCGTGGACGTGGCTACCGTCCTCGTGTTCGTCCGCAAGGTCCACCACCGGCGTATTCACAATACCCTCAATCGGGATATTATCCCCAACCTCCACAACCGATGCATCAACATTACCCTCAATCTTTTAACTATCCCCAAGCTCCACCCGCAATTATTATATATACTTGTGTTAATTTTTATATACTTGTGTTAATTTATATACTTGTAGAATCGCATTCGTGAGAGTGGGTGTGACGATGTCAACGTCTTGGAAAATGCCATGTCTAATTATAATAAGAGGAATAAGGGTGCTTCGTTTAATCATATTGAAGCGTGGAGGGTTGTTAAGGATGAATCGAAATGGTTGGAGCAACCATGTTTTGAAAAAGTATCTTCAACATCTCATTCCGACAAACGAAGAAAGTCGTCGGAATCTAGCTTCTATAGGTCCAGAAGCAATGACAATGTTGATCCTGTTATTCCGGATCTAAATGACGACACAACTCCTGTTTCAAAAAGAAAAGGAAAAAAGACCGCTAGTGAGGCGTCGACAAAGAATAGTGCTGCTGAGTTTATTGGGCAATATACGTCAAAGAAAGCACTATCGTTGGATGAGGCCATGGCAGATAAACATGCAAAGGATCAATTGTCCCACCAGTTGCTGCAGACACAAATCGAAAATGCTAAAGAAAAGGCTATGATTCGGGCACTGAAATTCTACAACGAGCCGCACGAACACATAACCAATCAGGTTATGCGAGATTTCATTATCAACAAAAAACGTGGGTACGCGGAGACATATGGATGGCCTACGGATTTTTAGATTTAATAATGTATTTTTTTTCCAAGTATTATGTAATGTTATTTTAATTATTAATGAAATATTTATGTTTTATTTAAATTGTTTAATTTAATTTATTATTAAAATAAAATAAAATTGAGATGTATGAAAAAGGCATGGTTGCCACTAAAATGGGATTGGGAGGTATGGAAAAAGTATGAATGAGGTGAAATGAGGTGGAATGATATTATTGGTGAATTTCGGAGGTATGGATGTTTTCGGAATCATGACTGCCAGTGTCCTAAGGTCCCATCCAAAATTCAAGGATTTCATTGGTTGGCAATTAAGGTGTATTTCAGTTAAAGAAGTTCTTAAATAACTATTACATATATTTCATTGGTTGGCAATTAACTTTTGTTGAAATGGTTATTTATTTAATTTCAGTTTTTTGCGGAAAAAAAAAAAAATTGAGCTAACATTAAATAACTATTACATATATTGAAGGTCAATCAAACAATTACTTACACATGTCTTTTAACTTTATTAGACAAATATCCGCGCAACAATTTATAGCGACAAATAATTATGTTTGAAAAATCATTATTCTGGTTAAACCCTTGATGCAAAATTTACGGGTTTAATTTGTAATCATTACGATAAAATGTTCATGAGTTAGAAAAAATATTTCAATGTTAAGGATGAAACAATTTTTAAAATACTAATTTAGTTCTAGACGGTGTTTTTTAAATTAGGGTATAATAGGTACTAATATTACTTGGTATTTAAGCATTTAAAATATAAAAATGCATATATATACATTGTAAGTAGCAGAGATATACGACACGAAGTCATCATTTCTTTAGATCGAGACAAACAAGATGGAAAATAGGTCACCATGCATGTGGCCTATAGTGTTTTTATATGAAAGTGGAGAAAACATAATAGCATTAGTAGAATCCCTTGAATAGATCAAACTGTATTTATATGTCTTTATTATTCATAGACTTATTAAGATGTATAGTCAGCCTCAGCCTTTCAAAAAAAAAGATGTATAGTCAGCCTTTATTTATAGTTTAATAAATGCTGTTTCTTCAATTTCTCTAGCGCATTAACTTGACTCATTCAATAGTCAACAACCGGTGGTGAGTACGTACTAATGAAACTGTTGTTATTCCAATAGAGACAAACACGGTATTCTTCCTGACGATGGTGTCTCACAAAATCATACCAAATGGGCCATAACACAACATATATCATATCTTATCATATAGATATATACAAGGATGTGACTATATATGACAAGTCTATTATCTGTTATCATGTTTATAAAATACCGTTCAACTTGAGCATGTTTATAGTAAGATATTATCTTTAAAAAGTCACGAAAAAAAAATAGAAATGAAAATTGGAACATATAGGGTCTATTATAGAAAAAGTAAAACACGATTTACACACCATCATTATATGTGTAAAGGTAAAGAAGAAGATAAGATTTTGCTTTGTTTGGCTGTCGAAAAGTTCGGATTGAGTCCAAACCATGTTTTTCATCAAATTCCCACTTTATTCACAAATTGAAAACGGATAACGTACTCCTTGTATTTAGTAATCTATTTTTATAATGTACAGTAATTAATTTAAGCATAGTTTGATGCATGTAAACTACGTTGACAATAAGTATGTTACATGCAATGTAAAAGCACAAAGAACGTTAATTATATATGACTAAAACAAATTTAAATGTATTTCTTGGTTAGCTAAGTAAATGCATTATTATTTTATTTGAGTCTTGTTACATTTCTACTTACTGAAATATTCACTATGGTAGCCACAATTTCTTGGGAGAAGATAAATTAAGCAAGTGGGCACTTAATTTAGTCTTTTCGGTGTTATTATCTTCTTTTTTAGCCAGTGCTATTATATGTATCCTTCTGTGCGTGGGAGAGAGGGGATTAATGGTACACAGATAGAGTCGGCATAAACCGTGTGCATGCCGCATGCATATAAATTTAATATGACAGGCAAAAATATGGGAAAATAACAAATAATCTAAACTTAGGAAAACAATGTTACATTTAATTTGCTTTGAAAGATATGACGTTCGATCTTTTTTTCAAACGACAATTATTATTAGAGGATTCTAGCAAGATACCAGAACCAAGGCATCCATACATGTTGTTTGTCCAACTTTGTGGACAACTAATACTATTGCTTTGTGTAACTTTCCTTTGTTTAAACTAGTATATTTGAATTACTGGGAAAAGCGACTCTTTGTCTTAGATGTACGTAGCTTAATTGAGGTATCTCATGTTCGTTTCCGACCTTATCCTCAACCACCTCAAAATGCGTACCTAGCTACCCAAGACAGTTTATGAAGAGGTTAGATGCGTTACCATAATATTAGGCCATTAATTGGTAGCTAGTGGTTAATTTTTCAATGCGGCTAAATATTGTATCACTAGCTACAACTTTTTGGTGATGGATTCACTTCTCTTTGAATTCATTTTTTTCCCTTGGTAACTTTTTGGTGATGGACTCACTTCTCTTTGTTATAGCTAATATTTGTTTTTTGACATTGACAAAAGTGATCTAACACACGAGTAGTGAGAGCAAGAAAGTGGGTCGTCACTCGTCAAAGATATTATCATAAGTGATATGATTGAATATAAATAATTTGTTTTTGAATTTAGGTGGGTGCAGTGTGTATTAATTTTCCACCATCATCATGTACAAGTAGATGCCAACTGAAAGCTAAGGCCAAGTTGATGATCGATCGAGTTAGGTAGCTTTTGATCATTTATAATAAGTTGCTTTTGACATAGGGAGTGTGGCATTCTTCGTCATATCCACCAATGAAACCTACACTTTAATAATATATATATAAATGTATGACACGGATTCATATAGCACTCCTCGTCTGTTAACACTGCTTTAGTCGTTACCAATCATATATATTATTCTTATACAACATTCTATTCTATTGATGATTGATTGCCATCAACATAGCTGTTACATAACTGTCCAAACATATAAAAACTAAAGAATTGGTTATAGATAAACTAATCAAAGATCATCATCATGTGATGACGCCTAGAAAGAAACTTTAGCAATTAAATATAGTATAAAAACGAGGTGGAAAAGATGAAAAACTAACGACCACAATATCTCTAATTTGCTTTTGCTTTAGTTTCTTTCCACGCCCTGACATGGCATTGGAATAATACATGTAGGATATGATAAGATGCTTCTTCAACACAACTCATTTTCGCTCATAACCACCTTTCTCTAATATCCCTTTACAAATATATATTCACAAAACACGTTTTCATTTGAACTCAAAATCAATCAACATGTAGATTCAAGTTAAACAGTTAAGTTCAATACAACTAAACGTGTAAGCACTAGTTTATCAAACGTTCTGGCTTTAGAATCATGCATTAAGTTATATCTCATACGTAAGATGAGCTTTTGATTTATATATGCTTGGTCAACTTGGAACCATAAATATTCGTCGTTTTTCCTTAGTTCGATCTTGCACTTAATATATATATTCATAGCTTTTTAATGTTAAGCACATTTGGTTTTAAGTTGATGAACATCTTAAACCGTCGGAGATATACAATGATCACACTCATTTTTTAAAAGCTTAATTAGTAAATATCCCAGTCAGCTTAAAAAAGCCAAGCTAATATATACAAGCTAGATGGCTTGTTTTTATCGCCATTATATATATATACAATGTGCTTAAACCAACAGAACAAAACTCACATGACATGTGTCTTACTTAATTACTGTATATACGAATTAATCAAATTATTAAGGTATAAAATGAATGTTTAAGCACATGAGCATGTGCATACGAAATAGCGGTTTATTGTATAAGACAAGAATCAAGTTAAGAAAGGAATATAAGTCCAAACAGCGTCAAATGAGGATGGCAACTGGCAACGGTGAGTTTATTATGAAGGAATAAAAATTGTAAACCCATGAATTAATAAATTAAAAAGGAAAGAACCAAAGAAAAAGGGTAGTCGGTAATGAGTCACAAGACCCATATTGTTTTACTCATTTATTTTATTGGTTTTGCTTATAATATAGGTGAGTGTTGTACGTCTATGAATAAAGAGGAATGTTATTAATAACTCTTTTTTCGTGGGTCTCATCAAGTCATAGTACTTTTAGTGTGCTTAAATTTTATCCTAAAGCACAAGTTAGAAAACATCTGTTTTTATTAGACAAGGAATCATGGTACATTATTATATGGAATTCTTTTTAAATCTTTTGTAAACATAACATTCTTTTTAAATAAATGTTCCTAATACTGTTTTATGTATTTTTAAAATAAATGTTCAAATTCATATAAATCTAACTAAATTATTTGATGTGTTTCAAAATAATTGTCAGTTTTTTAAATGCACAGAGTTTTAAAAAATCTTACTACGTAATTTTCAACCAGTTAAATATCCCGCCCACCAAAATCTATATCTATTGATTGAAATATAAAGTGAATAATTACTTTAAAACAACCTAAAATGTCAATGTGTAGAATGGATATAATATATTTTAGTGGATAGTGATTAAGTACATTAATACAAAATATAATTTTCACATTTTTTTAATAATGTACTCACTTTGTAGTTTGTAGATATAATGCGTTTCGTATGTGAATATATTGTGAGGTATAATTTATGTCTAAGTATAACATTTTGAATAAAAAACTGATGCATCACTAAGTTTGTTCGTTATGCTGATCTTTGCAAGGGTCAGTCTACCCACGTAGGAGACCTTAGAGGACCCCCCACCCCCTCTCAATTTTTTTGTGTGATTCGATTGCCTAGGCTACCCCACTTGTGCCTTCAGTTTTTTTTAAGGTATCTAGTGTCTTTATAGTCGTCTTGTTACAAGCTTAGAATCATGTGTTTGATCTAGAAGACAAATCTGATATGAAGCTATGACATGAAGCTAAGATAGGATGGTGTTTTGATGTCCCAATAGGATCACCATAACTACTAATGTTAGTTGGGTTTTTCTAATTTGTGTCATAGGGGCACAAGTTAAGTACATTAAAAGTACACAAGAGCTTACGTAAAAGTACACAAAGATTCACATAAAAATACAAACAAATATACATTACTGTATTAATCTGGGTTCTTTTTTATATATATACTTTTTATGTATTTAACTTGTGCTCTATAAAAACCCATGTTAATTAAGCGCGTTTAATTCTACAAATAGTCTACACAGTATACACACTCATATTATTTTAGTAATTATTTTAGTCAATAAAAAATAAAAATAGTGAATAATTGTATGTACCTTGCAAGTACACCTACCTGTACCCTCTCTCCCAACTTCCTTTTTATACTCTCCCCATTTCATTTCTCACACACAAACACAAGACACAAAACAACAACAACCTTATTATCATCAATATCATCAAAAACCTAAGACTCCCAAAAAAAAACCTTAACAATGAAGAAACTCATCCGCCGCCTGTCCCGCGTCGCCGACTCCTCATCCTCACCTCACTACTCCCTCCTCCGCTCCGAGTCACGCCTCTCCTCACGCCGCTCACGCGCCTCCAAGACCACCACCACCACCACGCGCCGAGGAGTACCAGTACCTGCAGGACATCTCCCAGTCTACGTTGGGGACGAGATGGAGCGTTTTGTCGTTAGTGCAGAGCTGCTAAACCATCCTATCTTTATAAACCTTCTGAATAAATCTGCTCAAGAGTATGGCTATGAGCAACAAGGTGTCCTACGTATCCCTTGCCACGTCATCCTTTTTGAGCAAGTGCTTGAGGCTGTTAGACTAGGTTGTGAGTACGATGAGCTCCAGCTTCAGCTGCTTTTGTCAGCTGATGAATTTGTTTGTTAATTAGAATATATGATGATGATGATATATAACAGATCTGTTTTTTTTTATGTGGTCTGTATATACATATATATAACTACGTACTCGACCTAGAGCTGGATTACTATTAATATATCGATCTAGTGTTTTTATATATCTTGCCTGCTTCATTTCATTAGTACATAACTGTTTTTTTATTAACCAATGCTAGACTCACTCACAAAATTCAGATAAAAAATCAACTCGCTATTTGTCAGCGGTCGATTGGTGCATTTTCTGACTGTTTTTCTCTCTTCTCTTTTATTAAACCAATTATCCGCTGACATATCAAGGAGCCGATTTTTTGTGTTAATTTTATGAGTGTGTCTGGCATTTGGTTTTTATATTTGGTATTGAGTATTGTTTACATCTTGTATGGAAATGTTTTGGAAATCTTGTTGGTATGGTGTTGTGACGTAACTAATGATGTTTTTGGGAAATAATTATGATTAAATTTAAAATTGTGGTGTGCAATCGCTTTCTTAATTACTTAGAAATAAAAAGATTAGCCGGTGGCAATTAAAGGAGTGTATTGTTTAAGCAAAACATAAATCACCCATGAAATGAAACATAAATAAATTTTGCTTATAAAAAAGCATGTGGGTTGTGAGCTCATTAACTAGGAGGGTCGCTAGGACTAAAACCGTACGCCAAGTATACCTATCTTTTATACGGACTTGGCTAAACAATGTTGTCAAATTTGGAAATATCATTATTTTTGTTGTTTTTGTTTTGTTAATAATAGATTGAATAGTTGCACCATGTGCTAGTTTTAATGTTTTACCTAAATTTGCGCTTACATGTACAGTAATTCTTACCCAAGCTAGCTGATGGAAGTGTGTGCAACTTTTTTCATATTTTTTGATAAGATTTTTTAACTTTTAAGTTAATGGGCTAGTCTATTTGTTGTGGTTTAAAGCTAATGGGCTAGTCTATTTGTTAGACTTTAAGGGTGACCGTAGAGAGCAATGAAGTACAAACCATAAAATAAACGGAAACTTAACTTATTGAGACTGCCATGAGTGGTAGGCATTAAGTTACGAATCTCATGTTTGATTTGTTTTCCAGGGTTACAAAACAAATCAAGTGTTCGGATAATTATATTTTTTATGTACGTTATTTAATAAAATGAAATAATTGTGTATACGAAATGAAACTTTATTTATTACTTCACATCATTGTTAACCTTTTTTAGACATCATTGTTAACTGAGTTGTTTATGCATGTTATGAAGTTATTAAGATAACAATGCCGATAAATAGAAACAAAACCAGCTAACACGCCCAACTCTAATAACAATACGTGAAAAATAACGTTTTGATTGACTCGACGCGATGGTTCACTTATACGAGTGTCTGCCAACATAAAGGAAACATGAATATTTGGTAAGTGGCCTAGAATTACAGCATTGTTGGGCACCTTAGATGATGAATCCATATATCTTAGTTTTCCTCTAGGAGCATGAACATAATGGATTTGAAAAAGGTCAAATGTTAGAGCTTAGGTTAGCAACACTATAGAAATAAACTTACCTCTTATTATTGATATTTGTTGTTAGTGAAATAAAGGTTATTTTTAAGATAAAAATGTAATAATAAAATAAAATAAGAGCCTAAATTGAGTAAACTAAAAACAGCAAAAAGGAAACAAAAGAAGGCAAAGGTTTTAGTGAAGAGATATGAACATAATAAGCATAAACAACATGTGCTATATATTTCAAGGAGATGAGTTAGGTATATACAAATAAATGTTCCAATAAAGTTGATACCTAATTGGTGTAACTTTTTGTTGAGTTAAATTGCATATTAGATATCGTACATTTGCGCCTCACACCTAAATCACATAACCATAGAATCCAAAACTTTAAGTACGAAAGAATTAACTATATATGCAGGGGCAACTGATCAACCGTCACCGAAGCCTAAAGCAAACTTCAAAACGGGGCATTTTTTCGAAGTTATTTTCTGAAAAACCGTTTTACATAATTAACTTGTCTAGCTTTTTCTAACGTGAAATCTTTGATTAAGTTTTTTGAATTAATATGATAAATTGTTTCATTTCAATCGATAAATGAGTTAGTCCATTTAATTTTTTTGTGACTTCGATCATAAATAATTTTTATTTAACTTTAATTTTGAAACTTTTTTTCGCGCGAAGCAACTGTGACTGTTAACATTGTTCTACAGGCAATATAAGCTTTAACAAAAAGATTTAGATTTTTAATATATCTAAGTATATCAATTGGTGTATCAGATTTTACACGTATAAATTCTCGCAAATTTTTCATTCTAAAATAAATTTATTCCGTTAATTCTGAGCAATAATTGTTATGGCATAAAAAACTTTTAAGGTCAAGACAACTGTTTTTTTAGCTTATTATCAACAAGTGACTTTAGATTTTAAATGCTAAATAGAAAACTAAAGATATATTCGTACACTCTAGATTTGACAAACTTACTTTTAAGTGATGAAAGCTTGATCTACAATGTATAAGAAGTAATATAACTATAGTTTATTTATTTATTTATTTATTTATTTATTATTATTTTTTCTCTTAAATTTTGGTCTTACATTCATTTCTTTAGCAATTTAATTTGGCAGAAATTAAGGTATCCCCAAATCCATTATCTCCATATTTTAAAGAAGAAAGCAAGTCCTTCAAAATATTTAATAGCATCATCAATACAAATATCTTTTTAATGTAAATTCTTTTTACTAACGGAATTGATTGCAGGTAACTTGTCATTCCAAATAACCATTTATAACGAAAGCTCAAAATCACTAGTTCATGTTTAGCTAGATCATTTGAATCACGTTTTACTTTAGGTTTGGAGCAAACTTTTTTCAATGCATACACGACATCTTTTACTTGTGAGGCTTGATATTTTGGGCGTAATTTTCTACAAGTTGTTGGCTTAAAAAGTACAATTATAATAGGCCAAAAATTTTGGATTATTTATCGGCTGATTTGGGGCCATACATAATCGGGATTTTTAAAGATAACGCCCAAAAAACATATATATATATGTGTGTGTGTGACCTTTAGAAATCAAAGGCTTAATTAAAGCATTATCTTTAGTTTTCTTACCCTTTAGTCATCACTGATGTATATACATGCAATAAATACAAACAAGTTAATGATGAATACAAAAGAAAAAGACCAAAATATGTTTGATTTTGAAAGTTGAAAACAAATAAACGAGGCACAAAACCATATTTATTGTCCTTGTGATGCTAGCGTTATTTACCCATTTCAGTTCTCATTACACGGGTCAAAAATTCATTGGCTCACGTAACAATGAATAAATGTTGGCAACATTATTTGTCATTTATTTATCAAAGGACCACGCTAACTATCATGACTTGATACTCCAAATTTACGAGTCATACAGAATAATATGGCTAAGTTTGGCACACAAGATTGTTGGAAGATTGTGCTTATTTTTTCAAAAAATAAGCTACTTAAAAAATAATCTTTGTTTGTCAGACATAACTTATAAGAGATTATAAAAAAAATAATCCTTCATAATCTCTTAAAACCAAAGGTTACTTCATGTAGCTTATAAAAATAATCTCTTTTTATAATTTCCAGCACCAGCACCATCTCCAGCAACAGTAACTTTCGCCAAACATACCCATATATGTGTAGTGTACGTACAAACAGAAACAAATGATAAACATGCAAATGATAGTCGCAACTTGTTTTATGTTATATATGTCGGTTGTTAGAACTACACTAAAGAGGTGTTTCTTTTTTATTGTTAGCTAACAAGCGCCTAAGGCTATGTTTGGTGCAGAGCTTTTTGGAGCTTTTTGAGGTGATAAGCGTTGAACAATGAGCTTTTTGATTTTTAGTGTTCGTTTGGCAAAAAAACGGTGAGCTTTCTTATTTTTTAAGAATGCTCATTTTTCAATGCTTCTTTAAGAAGCTGTGAGCGGTGAGCAGTGAGCTGTGGCTACTGCTCACAGCTACTTTTGACAAACATAGCATAAGATTATCTTTATCAACAATTTATTACAATCCAATCTCTTAATAAAATATTTTTTTTTTCTTTTTCTTCAATCTAAACAACCAATACATACAAGTAATCTATATATATATATTTTTTTTTTACCATTTATCAACAACCCAACATTACATTCTCTTTTCTCTACTTACACAACCAAAGCGAAAAATAAATGCAAATTGGGTTGGGGATCGTGGGTTGCCAAGTGATCTAGGTTGGGGATCTTAATTGTATACAACATTATAAAAATAATATATTTGTATTTATTTTTATAAGGTTGGGTTGTCAACCCAACCAATAAACATAGTCTAAGATAATGGATTAACAAACCATTTAATATTTTTTTTCTTAGTGAAACCTACTATTTCTCTTATTTGGTCTATATCAATAAGACATGAATTGTAATGACCTCTCTAATAAGTGACTCATATAAATTTGAACCCCAACAAAAAAAAAATGAAACACCCCTGATTTTATGGTCATTATTTTTTCGTCATTATCTAGATGAAAATAGTGACGACAAAATTTATGGTCATTATTTTTTGTCATTATTAAAGGTATTTTTGTGGGGTATGTATTTTTAATCTAAATTGTCCTTATTATGGCACTCAATCGCTGTAGAGAGAAAGTTAACGTGACAGAGAAAATGGGAAAATTGGCAACCCTTACTGTGACCAGTTAGTTAATTGACTAAAAAGTACAATTATAATATGTAAGATGTGTTTTAATATATGTATTAATTGTATCTATTAACAAGTTAATTAATTGACTAGGGGCATCCCAACTTGTTATTTCTTTTTCATGGGCTAAACATGAATGTAATTTAGTGGCAAATCATGTTGCTAAAATAGCCTTGAGATCTCTTGATAACTTTTTATGGGATGTCAATATTCCGGATGAAATTACCTCGGCTGCGAGGAGTGATATTATTTAATAAATTTTGTGGGGCTTTTGCCCTTCTTTCGTTCAATAAAAAAAAAAAAAAAAAAAAAAAAAAAAAAAAAAAAAAAAAAAAAAACTAGCATTAATGTGGTTTTTTTTTTTTTTTTAATTTGTGCATTAAAGTGGTGTACAATATGCTTCTTGTCCTGTAAGTTTAAAAATTATGTGCATTAAAGTGGTGTACACTATGCTTCTTTTTTTGTAAGTCTTAAAAGATTATAAATATTGAAAGCTATACTTGTAACAACCGAGACTTTTTAATAACACTTAAATTTATAGGCTTTCAATTATATGTGTATGCATCTTTCCTATTAAAAATTTATCTTTGGTCTTAAACATTTTAAAACTTTTAAATATAAATGTCCTAAATACATTATAAGGTAGTATAGATATATCCATCTAGTGTTTTCTTTTTCATCTACCTATATATCTTACTACCTTCATTTTATTAGTACATAAATTATGTTTATGGAGATTATATTTTTATAAGATTTTTTATTTATTTATTTATTTATTTATATATATAGTAGTATTGATTATTGATTACATCTTGTATGGAAAACAAATCTTATGTTTGGAAATAGGGTTGTAAACGAACCGGACGAACACGAACGGAGCCCTGTTCATGTTCGTTCATTTTATTTTAACCGGACAAATAAACGGACACGAACGCTTATACGGACGAATTTTCTTGTTCATGTTCGTTTATTAAGAAAATGAATTGTTCATGTTCGTTCATTAAGACACTAAACAAACGCTAAACGAACATAAACGATTGAACATAAATGAAAATAACGAACAAACATAAACTTTATTCAATTCTTCACAATATATTGTTTTATAAGTGTTGCTTTGTTTAAACAAATCAATTTTTAAAATTATAAAATAAAAATATGTGATATATGAACATAAATATATAAATAAACCTAAACGAACTTTAACGAACGTCTAATCGGACGTTCACGAACATAAATGAACGAACGAGACTTTTGTACATTTTTGTTCACTTAACTAAACGAACGTAAAATATTGTTCATGTTCGTTTATTTAATAAACGAACGAACCTAAACGAACTTTTTACCGAACGGTTCCTATTTGGAAATCTTGTTGGTATGGTGTGGTGACGTAAATTTAATGTTTTTGGGAAATGATTACTTTGAATTGATAGGGAAATGGAAAAAAAGAAAGATAGTCACTCCTTTTAGGAACATGGCTCGTTCATTCAATTGCTCATGAACTCGCAGCTTCGTCAGAAGCTACGTGGGGAGGGGGTCGGCCCAGGAAGGGAGAGCGGCTGAGAGTGGTCAAAAGCGACATACTGTATAATTATATTGAAAATATATTGTCGTGTGCCATCGCTTTCTTGATTACTCAGAAATAAAAAGATTAGCCGGTGGCAATTAGAGGATATATGTACCTAACTAAATAGGCCAAAGGATCTAACCAAAAATGACTTGTACATCATTAAATGTATAAGTCATTAATGCGTTAGGTCCCTTTTTAGTCTCTTTTTATGCCTATTTAGTTAGGTCAATCTTTCATTTTCCATAAAAAAAACATGTGGGTTGTGAGGTCATTAACTAGGATCACTAGGACTAAAACCATACAACAAGTATGCCTATCTTGTATACGGACTTAGCTAAACAATGTTGGTGAATTAGGAAAGATCATTAATTTTTTGTTGTTTTTGTTTTTGTTCACAGATTGAATAGTTGCACCCAACCTTGTGCTTGTTTTAATGTTTTATCTAAGTTTTTAAAATCAATATGATAAAGTATTTCACTTCAGTCGATAAATGAGTTAGTCCATTTAATTTTTTTTGTGACTTCAATCATAAATAATTTTTATTTAACTTTAATTTTGAAACTTTTTCTCGCGTGAAGCAACTGTGACTGTTAACATTGTTCTACACGTAATATAAGCTTTAACAAAAGGATTTAGATTTTTAATATATCTAAGTATATCAATTGGTGTATCAGATTTTACACGTATAAACTCTCGCAAAGTTTTCGTTCTGAAATAAATTTATTCCGTTAATTCTGAGCAATAATTGTTATGGCATAAAAAACTTTTAAGGTCAAGACAACTGTTTTTTTATCTTATTATCAACAAGTGATTTTAGATTTTAAATGCTAACTAGAAAACTAAAGATATATTCGTACACTCTAGATTTGACAAACTTACTTTTAAGTGATGAAAGCTTGATCTACAATGTATAAGAAATAATATCACTATAGTTTATTTATTTATTTATTTATTATTTTTTCTCTTAAATTTTGGTCTTACATTCATTTCTTTAGCAATTTAATTTGGCAGAAATTAAGGTATCCCCAAATCCATTATCTCCATATTTTAAAGAAGAAAGCAAGTCCTTTAAAATAGTTAATAGCATCATCAATACAAATATTTTTTAATGTAATTCTTTTTACTAACGGAATTGATTGCAGGTAACTTGTCATTCCAAATAACCATTTATAACGAAAGCTCAAAATCACTAGTTCATGTTTAGCTAGATCATTTGAATCACGTTTTACTTTAGGTTTGGAGCAAACTTCATTCAATGCATACACGACAACTTTTACTCGTGGGGCTTGATATATTGGGCGTAATTTTCTACAAGTTGTTGGCTTAAAAAGTACAATTATAATAGGCCCAAAATTTTGGGTTATTTATCTGCTAATTTGGGGCCATACATAATCGGGATTTCTAAAGATAACGCCCAAAAAACATGTGACTAATCATTAGTATATTATAAAGCATGAAGGCCTATTGTTAATAGAAATATTTAAAATTAAGCAATATAACTTTTAAAGCTATAAGTACAACAACTAATTTTACTTATAGAAATTCTCATCATATTTAATTTTAACATAAAATTAATACTAACATTAAATACAACAAATAAATTATTATATACATTAAATACAATTAATTAACTGATCAATAAATAATTAATGCACTTATTAAAACACCACTTACATAAGAAATACAAATTATCAAGCATATTGTACAACCAACTTAAACACAATTCATGCATTAAATGTCACTAATACAAATAATAAAGCATATTATGCAAATATTCAAGCCAGCACGGGTCAAACGGGCTTGAGCTCGAACGGATACGAGCTAAACGAAATTTTTGATATCCGTAAATTTATTGTCAAAAAGAACATAATAAACTAAAATATGATCACATATTGTACAAACCAAGCAAACTACTAAACAATAAATAAAATAAAATAATAATAAATAAAATAATACAAAATAAGCAAAATTTCATCAAACTTTTGCTATAAAAAACTAATTAGTAAAGCTATTGCCAAAAAAAGTACAAATAAAATATATTATTAGCCGTAAAAATTAAATTACATAATGCCCGCAGCTGTATCGCGCGGAGACCCTGCTAGTTTTATATATATGTGTGACTTTCAGAAATCAAAGGCTTAATTAAAGGGAAATGATTTGCACACTCCATTTTTTGATTGGGACACTCAATTATGTGCATTAAACTGTTGTACTGTGGATGTACACTGCTTTAACCGGTTGTACATATAAGTGTCCCAATCAAAAAATAAAGTGTGCAAATTATCTCCCTTAATTAAAGCCTTATCTTTAGTTTTCTTACCCTTTAGTCATCACTTATGTATATACATGCAATAAATACAAACAAGTTAATGATGAATACAAAAGAAAAGACCAAAATATATTTGATTTTGAAAGATGAAAACAAATAAACGAGGCACAAAACCATATTTATTGTCCTTGTGATGCTAGCGTTATTTACCCATTTCAGTTCTCATTACACGTGTCTAAAATTCATTGGCTCACGTAACAATGAATAAAATGTTGGCAACATTATTTGTCATTTATTTATCAAAGGACCACGCTAACTATCATAACTTGATACTCCAAATTTACGAGTCATACAGTATAATATGTGTAGTGTACGCACAAACAGAAACAAATGATAAACATGCAAATGATAGTCGCAACTTGTTTTATATTATATATGTCGGTTGTTAGGAACTACAGTAAAGAGGTGTTTGTTTTTTTTTAGCTAAGAGGCGCTTAAGCCTATGTTTGGTGCACAGCTTTTTGGGTTGATGAGCGGTGAAAAATGAGCTTTTTGATTTTTAGTGTTCGTTTGACCAAAGAGCGGTGAGCTTTTTTATTTTTTAGGAATGCTCATTTTTTCAATGCTTCTTTAATAAGCTGTGAGCTGTGAGCGGTGAGCAGTGAGCTATAACTACTGCTCACAGCTCATTACTATTGCTAATTGCTACTGCTCACAGCTACTTTTGCCAAACATAGCCTAAGATTATCTTTATCAACAATTCATTACAACCCAATCTCTTAATAATTTTTTTTTTCTACTTCCTCCACCTAAACAACTAATACATACAACTAATGTATATTTTTTTACCATTTATCAACAACCCAATAATACATTCTCTTTTCTCCACTTACACAACCAAAGAAAAAAAGAAAAATAGCCACAAAGGCAAATTGGGTTGGGGATCTTGGGTTGCCAAGTGATTTAAGTTGAAGATCTTGATTGTATACAACATTATAAAAATAATATATTTGTATTTATTTTCATAAGGTTAGGTTGTCAACTCACTCAATAAACATAGTCTAAGAGAATGGGTTCACAAACCATTAAATATTATTTATTTTCTTAGTGAAACCCACTATTTCTCTTAGTTGGTCTATATGTACAAGACATGAATTGTAATGACTTCCCCAATAAATGACTCATATAGATTTGGATCTCACACTCTCTTAGCTAACAAAAAAAAAAAAGAAAAAAAAAAATGAAACACCCCCTGATTTTATGGTCATTATTTTTTAGTCATTATCTAGATGAAAATAGTGACGACAAAATTTATGGTCATTATTTTTTGTCATTAGTAAAGGTATTTTTGTGGGATATGTTTTTTAGTGTATGTCGCTCTTACTGGGACACCCAATCGCTGGAGAGAGAAAGTTGACGTGACAGGAAAAATGGGAGGATTGGCAACCCTTACTATGACCAGTTAATTAATTGACTAAAAAGTACAATTATAATATATAAGATGTGTTTTAATATCTGTATTTATTGATCAGTTAATTAATTGATTACATTAATTAGCATTAATGTGGTGTTTTATTTTTTTTAATATTTGCATTAAAGTGGTGTACAATATGCTTCTTGTCTTGTAAGTCTCAAAATTATGTGCATTAAAGTGGTGTACACTATGCTTCTTTTTTTATAAGTCTTAAAAGATTACAAGTATTGAAAGTTATACTTGTAACAACCGAGACTTTTTAAAGACACTTAAATTTATAGGCTTTCGATTATATGTGTATGCATCTTTGGTATTAAAGAAATATTTTTGGTCTTAAACATTTTAAAACTTCAAAACATAGATGTTCTAAATACATTATAAGGTAGTATGGATATATCCATCTAGTATTTTCTTTTTCATCTACCTATATATCTTGCTACATTCATTTTATTAGTACATAAATTATGTTTATGGAGATTATATTTTTATAAGATTTTTTTTTTTTTTTTTTTTTTTTTTTTTTTTTTTTTTAATATTGATTATTGATTACATCTTGTATGGAAAAAAAAATCTAATGTTTGGAAATCTTGTTGGTATGGTGTTGTGACGTAAATATAATGTTTTTGGGAAATAATTACTTTGAATTGATAGGGAAAGGGAAGAAAAGAAAGATGGTCACTCCTTTTAGGAACATGGCTCGTTCATTCACTTGCTCATGAACTCGCAGCTTCGTCAGAAGCTACGTGGGGGGGGGGGGGGGGGGGGGGGCTTGGCCCGGGAAGGGGAGAGCGGCCGAGTGGTCAAAAGCGATATACTGTATAATTGTATTAAAAATATATTGTGGTGTGCAATCGCTTTCTTGATTACTCAAAAATAAAAAGATTAGCCGGTGGCAATTAAAGGATATGATAGTTGGGAGTGTATTGTATGGTTGACTCATAGAAAGATTAACCGGTGGCAATTAAAGGATATGATAGTGGGGAGTGTATTGTACGGTTGACTTATAGAGAGAGTTTTTATAATATAACCCTGAAATAAATTTTGTTATAAGAAGAGATGTGATATATGGACCTAACTAAATAGGCCTAAAAGGGGACCTAACCAATAATGACTTGTATATTATGAAATGTATAAGTCATTAATGCGGTAGGTCCCTTTATAGGCCTAGTTAGTTAGGTCCATATTTCATTTTCCATAAAAAAAAACATGTGGGTTGCAAGCTCATTAACCTGGATCACTTGGTCTAAAACCGTACACCAAGTATGCCTATCTTGTATACGGACTTAGCTATAAACAATGTTGTTAAATTTGGAAAGATCATTATTTTTGTTGTTTTTGTTTTGTTCACAGATTGAATAGTTGCACCCAACCTTGTGCTTGTTTTAATGTTTTACCTAAATTTGCGCTTACATGTACAATAGTTCTTACGTAAGACTATAGGGAGTGGTGCATAAGCTGGGGACAGTCGATCCGTCATGCCCATCAGTCATGCAGGGACTGTGGTTGTTTGGTCATGATCGGTCTAGCAAGAACCCAATCCCCAACTCGGACGAAATTTTGACCGATTTCTTTCACAGTTATGTATTTGAAAGTCAGCGTTTCTTCGGTTCCAGAACGATACCCGCGTTTCCAGACCAAAGCGAACCGAAAGCCAAATTTTTCAATATTGAAGAACTGAAAACCAAACAACGGTTTTAAAATTCGGTTCGGGTTGGATCGTGTTCGGTTCGGTTCTCGGTCCATTTGCTCACCCCTAGACTATCATGTATTAAATTTATTTTAAACTGCAAAATACATCTATGTGATTAGTCAGTTTTCATACTAAACATCTATGTGATAATACATTCCAAAGGACTAATTTGGGAATTATTTATCTGATACTGATAATAGGGATATATTCTGCATTTTACTCTATGTGATTAGTCAGTTTTCTGGCTTATTTTGAGACTTATGTCGTAATAAACTTATATAAGCCCACAAGTCTCAAAATAAGCCGGAAATTTGGGGCTTATGAAATATAAGCTAAAAATCAAATAAGCTCATAAGCCACATATAAGCTTAAACAAAAACCTCCTTAGTTTTTATCAATGTATATATCTTCCAACTCTACTAATTAAGGGGGTGTTTGTAATTGTTTATTGAAAATAGATTATGGTCTCAAATATAGTTTTTGGATTTGATTTTGCTTTAATTAATGGGTAAAATTACTTAATATATATAGGAAGGAAGAGACAGAAGCCGCACACTTTTCAGATCTAATCGAGGAGCAACTGCGAGTTTCCTACTCTAAAAAACGTGCCAAGTATTTATGTTTTTTTGTTGCTTATATTTATTTAACTGCTTGCTTGGTTTTTCTTCAGGACTACATATTTCTCTGGTTCGAGTTTCGTAGGGGTCTTCTTATCTATGAAAATATGCTTGATGACCTTCAGCTCTTGGGGATTATTCAGGCAGCAGCTGGTGACTTCTCACCGGATCCCCTGTTACAACAATATGGTTTTTCCTATTTATTCAACCGTGAATTCGATAATCCTCTGCACGTCTCATCCTGCGGTTATCATTTACTACACCATTTACTTCATTGCTCACTCCTCCCTCGTTCAGATCCTTGCCAAACTCTATGTCACCACTGACAAGATCAAAGTGTTGATGATCTTAAATGTAAAGTTTACCATCTTCGTGAACTATCACAACAATTTCAAGTTGTGTGTATGCTTTGGGATGAGGACAAGGACGAGGAATACAATGATAATGAGGCGTTTCAAGTTTATGATGATCGTGCATTTATAAACTTGTCAGACGAGCAAATTATTGCTGTGTGAGGCAACTGAAGTAGTTATGAAGAAATGCTTTGATCTTTTGGTGATCACTCCTATCTGTAAAATCTGATAGTTTTACCTTTTTTTTGATTATTGAGTGATTGTTTGGGAATCTGAAAGTGGACCGGAAGCTGCCATTTGGAGCTTAATCATGGTTTTTCGGACGTATTGATCGTGCTCTTTGGATCCTTGACCATTGCACTTCTTTACAAACAATTGATATCAAGGGTGTAATACTCATTAAAGTAACGGTTCTTGTATATCATATGGACGTATATTAACATTCGATGCATGGTTGACATATTTGTCTTAAGTCGGGCTCGGGCAGGTCTAGCGGTTATTCCTATATATACTTACAAATTCTAGACCCACAAATGATACATCGGAAGAAAGTGAATAAATCGCGGTACGTTAATTAGGGGTGTTCATGGTTCGGGTAATAAAACCGAAAACCGAACCGAACTTATAACTGAACCGAATTTATCAAAACCGAACCGAACCGAATTAAAAATTCGGTTGTCGGTTTGAATATGAGTTTGGCTATATGAACCGAAAACCTAACCGAAAACCGAATTTATATAAATATAAATATATATATATATATATATATATATATATATATATATATATATATATATATATATATATATATATATATAAACACTTTTTATGCTTGAAATATTTTATTTTTCAAAAAAATATATAATTAAATTAAAAAAAATTTATATAAAAAGTGTAATTCAAGTATAAAATTCGGTTTTCGGTTTTGACCCTTAACCTAACCGAACTTCGGTTCGGTTCTCAGTTCGGTTCGGTTCGGTTTACGGTTATGACCCAAATTTTTTTTAACTGAACAATCCGAACCAAATAAACCGATTAAACGAGAACCGAACCGATGAACACCCCTAACGTTAATGGTTACAAATTACAATATTCACTTGCATAAACAATTTGGTATGAGTAGGGGTGTTCATTGGTTCGATTCTCGGTTAATTGGTTTATTCTGTTCGGGTTGTTCGGTTAAAAATTTTTTTTGGGTCGTAACCGAAAACTAAACCGAACCGAAAATATCTATAACCTAACCGAACCGAAGTTCGGTTCGGTTATGGGTCAAAACCGAAAACCGAATTTTGTATTTGAATTACACTATTTATATTTTTTAAAATTTAATTATATATATTTTTGGCAAAAAAAATATATTTCAAGCATAAAAAGTGTTTTTTATATGAGTATAAAATTTTATCGGACATTTTATATATATAAAATAATATAAATATATATATTTATGTAAATTCGGTTTTCGGTTCAGATAGCCAAACCTATATCCAAACCGAAAACCGAATTTTTAATTCGGTTCGGTTCGGTTTGGTTTTAACAAATTCAGTTCGGTTATAAGTTCGGTTCGGTTTTTTTCGGTTCGGTTCGATTTATTCGGTTTGTTACCCGAACCATGAACACTCCTAGGTATGAGTAATTTAATGGGCTAAGGTCTTGTGGTGGGCTGGACTCTAGCTAGCTAACAGCAACCATTCATTTGCAGTTTCACCATAAAGCACACGACATCATTTTTCGTTGAAACAAAAATTAATAAAACAAGGTTGGCTGCGGGCCGCTGCGTTGCGGCGGGCAGCGATCGTTCGACTATATGTGCACATGATATGGCAAATGATAAAGTTGCAGTATACCTGCGGCCATGAGTTTTTTTAGTTGCTTTTGTTTTGCACCAGGTTGTTGCTGCACATACGATTAATGCTAGTGCAACATATGGTTTTCGGCTTACACGTGAAAACTTTTTACATACACCATCATATTATATGTAGCTGTACATAAGAATAGTTGATAGGAAAGTTAAACTAAGACTAATACTAATGCTACATATGGTTTTTAGCTTACATACGATAACTGTTTACCTTCGCTGTCATACCAATTGTCATTGACCAGCTTTGCATTTGGACACATGGCATGACATAATTTTACTTGTTGGTTAAGTAACATAAAAGAAAGTGTTGGCTGCCTGGCTCCTCTAGTGGCTGTAACGGTCCACTTACGACCCATTTCCCTCTCAACTTTCGCTTCAAATGCACAAAGAAAGCCCTTGTAACTCATCATCTTTTTCTGTTACAAAATACCGTAACAGAATGATGATAAGATAATTGAAAAACACAATTAAATGTAAAACTGAAACCTTGATATGTATTTCCGGTCACTTACCAACCTCACTACATACCTTTCCTGTAAGAAGAATGCTTTTATGTTCATCAATAGCCCATTGCTATATTATACATCTATAAAGTAAATGACCGCATTTTGGGGTGAAACAAAACACGTCAACACGACCGGTCACATCAATACACCGGTGATCGTCAAATACCAGCAACGGCTGCAACATCACAGATCCACCAAAAAAAAGGAACAAATAATAGATTAGCTAAAATTGCGCAATACGAATAAAGACTGCCAAACACAATGAGGCGAGTCACTCCATGACACAAAAGCTATACCCGACTTCTAAGCCCCTCAAATACACAATCCCAAACACCCACTAATCACAAAATACAATAATTTGATCCAAAAGAAATCAGATAATCAGAATACTTAACTGTTTGTTTAGTTTCAAATATGCCTATAAACAACCCAAATACCAAACACAAATCCAAATACTTTCAGCTCCTACGCCTAAAATATTACTACCATTAATACTAATGCCAACATGAATTGATTAACACAAAATCTAATAGTAAACAAACTGAGCTAAAGAACTATAACCAAAAGCATATACATACCTTTAATTGAACACGGGTAAAGCATAAACTAAAACAATCCTCCAGCACCAAAATCTCCCAAAATAGAAATCCCAAACGTTATATTTTCAAAAACAGAAGACAACGCAGCAGTTCCACAAAACAGAGAGTCGCAGTTCCAGAAAAGGCGTACGAAGAAGATAACTATGCAGACTCGGCGGTGCCAACTTTAATACGCAACACAACCACCATAACCTGTCACACCCTCGCCGAAGGCGGAAACACGAGGTGTAACGAAATCGATATACATCACCAAAGAGAAATAAGACAATACCATAATTTACATTAAGGAAAAATATAACATTACAACGTTGTTATTGCCGACTTTGGCAAATAAAAGACATAAGTTTGATTCCCAAAAGATGGTATTTTAATACATAATGAAAAGAAGTGACATGTGAAAACTTCATTATGCAAGACCTTGATGACAAGCTTACTGACGATCACCTGAAATGCATGAGAGAAAACGGTCAACTATAAAAATAGTTGGTGAGTATAAACGTTTTAAATAATAAGAAAACCATTTGAGAAAGTTCGCCAGGCAAAGTATTACGTTTGATTTTCAAGTACATATGGTCAATATAGTTCACAGTAAGGGCACAAAGTATATAATAAGTCAAGGCCGCTCCGAACAATGGAGACTTTATAATGTTGCTCCGAACATGGGAGACTTGAAGTCACTCCACCACCTAGGCGAGATTTATTAGTCACTTTACCGACTTGGCAAAGATTTATTAGTCACTCCACCATGGCGAGATTTATTAAGGATGCTCTGAACATGAGAGACTTTATAACGTTGCTCCGAACAAGGGAGACTTTAAGTCTTAGAACGTACGACACATTAAGTCTAAAAGTTCAAGTCAAACGGTTCAAGAGTGCAAACAAGTTATAATGTCAAGACAAGTCAAAAAGTTCAGATAATAGTGTTCGTAAATAGTAAACAAGTTTGTTTAAGTACGTTTTGCTTACGAGCATAAATAGTGAAACAAGAGTCTTTTAAGTTCATATAAGAGTACACAGTATTATTCATGCATCCACCCCAAAACGATTAAAATAGTTAGAAAAGGGGGTTCGTGAATACTCACCTGATATAAGCGATATGATAACAAAAAGGTATGAACTAAAGTAAGGCGCGCACTCTATCCGCAACCTAAATGAATGATATGATCTACTTTAGATCATGAAATGATGAAAGGAATGTACATGCACATGTTCCCTATACCACTCTACTCTTTGTAAAAACACTTGTGTTATCAAAATATATAATCCAAGAATTTGGAAAAATATTGCTATTAGAAAATATAATAAGCTAGTTGTAATATATATATACTTATATATATATATATATATATATATATATATATATCGTATGTTTCCATGTTAGTGTTGAAATACTTGGATTGTAATCTTTGAAATGATGAAAACATACTCGTGATAACTAATACTACATTAGTTATAAAGCTTGGTACTTAATATTACTTCTAGCTTGAAAATGTACTTCGTAGTTTTTGCGCCAAAATTTAATAAAAGCTGTCAAATATAAAGTGGTTTTAGCCGATATTCAAACGTGTATATCTTTGTCGTTACTTGTCCGTTTTACTTGTTCTTTATGTCCACGGTTACGTCTTAGTATGTAGTAATATATTTTGGAAAGCTCGGCTCCTCCGGGTTACGTCTAAAGCCTCTTTTTGACCGACGAAAAACGTCCAACAGCAACTAATTTCCAGAAAATACTTTTCGTCAACAATCTTGCAAAAATCATAACTCCTTCGTTATAGACTCTTTTTAATCCGTTCTTTCGCCTACGGATTCGTTTTTGAAAGTATTTTCTAAAAATTTTGCCAAAGTTTCCTTGGTGTTTACTGATTTTCCAGATTTTTACAAAACGGGACAGCATGTCTAAAATAGGTTCCAAATCAAGTTTTCAAGGTTAAAAACTAATTTCTACCATCACCAAACCTCTTGTAATCACCACATGACTAATCTAATCTTACCATACACCTTCTTAGGGTGCCATGGGATCCTAACCAAGTTATTATAGCAAGGGGATTCATAAATAAAAAGTTAGGGTTTGTATGTTCCATTTTTGACAAAATAAATGGTGGTATAGCTAGTTGTACATGGTTTTTAGCATGGAAATCATGTAATACAAGTAAATATAAGATGTTTCATGTAAAAATAAATTTGATAACTTACTTGATAAAATGAGATGATTAGATGATGATTATGCTTGGATTTCTTGTGTTTTTCTTGATTGATTCTTGATTAGGCAAGTAAAAGGAACAAGTTTGGTGTTATAACTTATGAAAAATGATCACTTGATCTTATTATGGTGGTTTGGTCGTGGGTTTGAAGATAGGGAAGGAGATGAGCAAGTTTTTCTTCTTATCTAAAAATGAGATTATGATTTTAGGTTTTTGGTAAAGTAATGTTATTAGGAGTTTATTAGTATAATATTAGGAATTCAAGGCACATGGTTAAAGGGGTGTTTCATGGCTGGTTTTGGGTGTGAAAAGGAGTAGCCAAAACGGTTTTGATCACTTAGAAAATATAGTGTAGCGTTAAGTGTTATTACGCGTTATTCGTTAAAATCGGGTACCGGTTTTAATAGCAATAAACGTTCACGAAGTTAACCGGGATGAAATAAAGTTATAATAATGTTAAAAACATATTAAAAATATGTTTGGTACATTTACTGAGTGATCGGGTGATTATTGTTTAGTTTTCACGAAAACCGTCGTTATATTCGTACGCGTACGTTATTAATAAAATAAATTTCCAAAATACTGGGTAACTGAATGTTATAACTTTTATGATGTTAAAATGGATATAAAAATATGTCGGGACCATTGTGGGAATATTTAGATATATTCGTCGTGTATAAACCGGGTGTTAACGTTTAATTATAAATACTTACACGTAAAACGTTAAATATACTAAATATATTAATTTGAGAATCCTAAGAGTGGTATAGCATGTAAATGACATTATGATGATATGCAGACTATTCTAGTCCGTATGAGAGGTCCTTACTGATAATGCACGTGAGTAGTGGAATTTCTTCCGGAATGAATAGTGTTCTGTGAATAGTAAAATTTTCAAATGTTTCTCAGAATATCAAACGGACATCAAAAACGATGAATAGTAAAATAATGAATAGTGTTTTGATGAATAGTAATCGATGAATAGTGAATTTCCAAAGTTGGAAAAAAAAAAAAATAAAAAAAAATAAATAAACGTAGACGTGGAAAATATCGGGTTGTTACATTCTACCAACCTTAAAAGGAATCTCGTCCTCGAGATTCAATTCATCCATTCTATAGGTGTATGTGCTCGCTGTTAAATTTGATGAAGCAACTAAGGTCGAAAACGCTAGGTCTCGGATTAGTCGGTGTTGTGTATAAGTTCTATACTAAGACTTAAGTGCTAGGAAAATAATATAGTTGTTCAAGAGAATGTACCCGTTATGCTATCGTGGACATGTTGGGTGATAGGATTTCCTAGGAAGTAAGCTCTGCCACGCGCGGGTGGAATCTCAACGGCCTCATCTTGTGGCCCTTCAATTGCCGCCGCCAGGTTTGGACGATTCGGTCCTTGGTTGGGAGTCCTTTTCAACTTTGGACAGGTATTCCTGAGATGATCCAAGCTTCCACACTCGTAACATGCTGACCTTCGTACTTGATTTCCTTTGCAATATCGAACAAGATGGCCTGTCTTTCCGCAGCTGCTGCACCTTGGGCAATCTCCTGAGTGGTGTAGGTTACATCGGGTACATTTAGGATGTGTGCCTGCATATCCTCCGGGCCCCTGAGTTATTGCTCCGTAGTTTCCAGCTACTCGCTGTCTCTTGTCCTGTTGATTTTGATGACGGCTTCCTTGCTGATCTTCCTGTCTCTTTCGCCCTTCATTATTTCCTTTTGTTAGTTCACCAGATCTGATCACATCATTTGTCAAGCGGTATGCCATGCCCACAGCGGCTTGTAGAGTGGTTGGGTTTGATGAAGTGACATCCCTCCTGATTTCAGGAATCAACCCCCAAACATATCGATCAATCAGCTTCTCCACAGTGGAGACCATATGAGGAACCATCTTAGTTAGCTCATGGAAACGGGCCGTGTACTTGTCAACTTCTACTCCTACCATCAAGTGGTTCCAAAATTCCACTTCCAGCTTCTCCACTTCATCTTTTCTGCAGTACTCGTCAGTTAGTAGTTTCTTAAATGCTTTCCAAGATAATCCATTTGCAGCCTCTCTTCCTTGAGTCTGTAGCTGGTTGTTCCACCAAGTCAATGCTCGACCTTGAAGCAGACCCGCAGAGAACTCAACCTTATCTCCTTCAGCACATTTAGTGATGCTGAGTTTCGACTCAACATTCTCAAACCATGATAGCAGTCCAATGGCACCCTCAGTGCCATAAAATTCCATTGGTTTGCACGTCATGAAAGTCTTATAGTTGCATCCCTGACCGTTGTTCGAGGCACCTGCTCCATTATTAGTCCGTCCAGCATCAATGTGCGCAACAATCTGAGTGAGGAGGTCTGCTAATCCAGCAGCAGTGTCATTCGGAGGGTTTATTGCGGCCATGTCTCTGCGATAGACAAAAATAGTTGGTTGAGTGAGCGACACATGAAAGATGACGGAGGATGTACGGTACAATAACAGTCGTGACATGAAGATCGCAAAATGATGGAAACAAAGGCATGCTGAATCTAACGGGGCGTAAGGTAGCAAGGAGAAAGTATATACATGAAGGCATATATAAGGTACGGTAACAGAAACTGAAACATATAAACAGGTTATGCATACTTGAGGATTAATAATGCAATGCTAAGACTAGTCGACTCGTATCATTTTTGGTATTTAAGAAAAATGTTACTTTGGTTATAGTTGCGATTTTTATTTTAGAAAAATCGGCATTCTCTATAACCTCTGGCTCTGATGCCAATCTGTCACACCCTCGCCGAAGGCGGAAACACGAGGTGTAACGAAATCGATATACATCACCAAAGAGAAATAAGACAATACCATAATTTACATTAAGGAAAAATATAACATTACAACGTTGTTATTGCCGACTTTGGCAAATAAAAGACATAAGTTTGATTCCCAAAAGATGGTATTTTAATACATAATGAAAAGAAGTGACATGTGAAAACTTCATTATGCAAGACCTTGATGACAAGCTTACTGACGATCACCTGAAATGCATGAGAGAAAACGGTCAACTATAAAAATAGTTGGTGAGTATAAACGTTTTAAATAATAAGAAAACCATTTGAGAAAGTTCGCCAGGCAAAGTATTACGTTTGATTTTCAAGTACATATGGTCAATATAGTTCACAGTAAGGGCACAAAGTATATAATAAGTCAAGGCCGCTCCGAACAATGGAGACTTTATAATGTTGCTCCGAACATGGGAGACTTGAAGTCACTCCACCACCTAGGCGAGATTTATTAGTCACTTTACCGACTTGGCAAAGATTTATTAGTCACTCCACCATGGCGAGATTTATTAAGGATGCTCTGAACATGAGAGACTTTATAACGTTGCTCCGAACAAGGGAGACTTTAAGTCTTAGAACGTACGACACATTAAGTCTAAAAGTTCAAGTCAAACGGTTCAAGAGTGCAAACAAGTTATAATGTCAAGACAAGTCAAAAAGTTCAGATAATAGTGTTCGTAAATAGTAAACAAGTTTGTTTAAGTACGTTTTGCTTACGAGCATAAATAGTGAAACAAGAGTCTTTTAAGTTCATATAAGAGTACACAGTATTATTCATGCATCCACCCCAAAACGATTAAAATAGTTAGAAAAGGGGGTTCGTGAATACTCACCTGATATAAGCGATATGATAACAAAAAGGTATGAACTAAAGTAAGGCGCGCACTCTATCCGCAACCTAAATGAATGATATGATCTACTTTAGATCATGAAATGATGAAAGGAATGTACATGCACATGTTCCCTATACCACTCTACTCTTTGTAAAAACACTTGTGTTATCAAAATATATAATCCAAGAATTTGGAAAAATATTGCTATTAGAAAATATAATAAGCTAGTTGTAATATATATATACTTATATATATATATATATCGTATGTTTCCATGTTAGTGTTGAAATACTTGGATTGTAATCTTTGAAATGATGAAAACATACTCGTGATAACTAATACTACATTAGTTATAAAGCTTGGTACTTAATATTACTTCTAGCTTGAAAATGTACTTCGTAGTTTTTGCGCCAAAATTTAATAAAAGCTGTCAAATATAAAGTGGTTTTAGCCGATATTCAAACGTGTATATCTTTGTCGTTACTTGTCCGTTTTACTTGTTCTTTATGTCCACGGTTACGTCTTAGTATGTAGTAATATATTTTGGAAAGCTCGGCTCCTCCGGGTTACGTCTAAAGCCTCTTTTTGACCGACGAAAAACGTCCAACAGCAACTAATTTCCAGAAAATACTTTTCGTCAACAATCTTGCAAAAATCATAACTCCTTCGTTATAGACTCTTTTTAATCCGTTCTTTCGCCTACGGATTCGTTTTTGAAAGTATTTTCTAAAAATTTTGCCAAAGTTTCCTTGGTGTTTACTGATTTTCCAGATTTTTACAAAACGGGACAGCATGTCTAAAATAGGTTCCAAATCAAGTTTTCAAGGTTAAAAACTAATTTCTACCATCACCAAACCTCTTGTAATCACCACATGACTAATCTAATCTTACCATACACCTTCTTAGGGTGCCATGGGATCCTAACCAAGTTATTATAGCAAGGGGATTCATAAATAAAAAGTTAGGGTTTGTATGTTCCATTTTTGACAAAATAAATGGTGGTATAGCTAGTTGTACATGGTTTTTAGCATGGAAATCATGTAATACAAGTAAATATAAGATGTTTCATGTAAAAATAAATTTGATAACTTACTTGATAAAATGAGATGATTAGATGATGATTATGCTTGGATTTCTTGTGTTTTTCTTGATTGATTCTTGATTAGGCAAGTAAAAGGAACAAGTTTGGTGTTATAACTTATGAAAAATGATCACTTGATCTTATTATGGTGGTTTGGTCGTGGGTTTGAAGATAGGGAAGGAGATGAGCAAGTTTTTCTTCTTATCTAAAAATGAGATTATGATTTTAGGTTTTTGGTAAAGTAATGTTATTAGGAGTTTATTAGTATAATATTAGGAATTCAAGGCACATGGTTAAAGGGGTGTTTCATGGCTGGTTTTGGGTGTGAAAAGGAGTAGCCAAAACGGTTTTGATCACTTAGAAAATATAGTGTAGCGTTAAGTGTTATTACGCGTTATTCGTTAAAATCGGGTACCGGTTTTAATAGCAATAAACGTTCACGAAGTTAACCGGGATGAAATAAAGTTATAATAATGTTAAAAACATATTAAAAATATGTTTGGTACATTTACTGAGTGATCGGGTGATTATTGTTTAGTTTTCACGAAAACCGTCGTTATATTCGTACGCGTACGTTATTAATAAAATAAATTTCCAAAATACTGGGTAACTGAATGTTATAACTTTTATGATGTTAAAATGGATATAAAAATATGTCGGGACCATTGTGGGAATATTTAGATATATTCGTCGTGTATAAACCGGGTGTTAACGTTTAATTATAAATACTTACACGTAAAACGTTAAATATACTAAATATATTAATTTGAGAATCCTAAGAGTGGTATAGCATGTAAATGACATTATGATGATATGCAGACTATTCTAGTCCGTATGAGAGGTCCTTACTGATAATGCACGTGAGTAGTGGAATTTCTTCCGGAATGAATAGTGTTCTGTGAATAGTAAAATTTTCAAATGTTTCTCAGAATATCAAACGGACATCAAAAACGATGAATAGTAAAATAATGAATAGTGTTTTGATGAATAGTAATCGATGAATAGTGAATTTCCAAAGTTGGAAAAAAAAAAAAATAAATAAATAAATAAACGTAGACGTGGAAAATATCGGGTTGTTACATAACCCCACGCCTCCCGAAACTGATGTGAGTTTACCCATGTGTCGCCAGTCTTTTTAGGAAGAATTCTGAAACCCTACAAAAAATCATAAGGTTACTGAAACCTAAAACAAAATTCAGAAACCGAACCTTTTCAAAGAGAATTCGACATAAAATGAAATAATCTTAAAAAAAAACTTACTTCAAACCTGAAGATCTTTTCTACTGCTTCCAGTAAGCTGTTAATGAAGCTCCGGTTCAAGGTCCGATTGAAACTTGTTGGTGCATTTGTTTTATGGCGGTAGAGATGAGTGATGTGCTGGATCTATATTTGCTGATCACGTACCCCAGTCACAGTTATCAAAGAAGAGATGGGCTCAATTACTGGGGTTGGACAACTGCGTAGGGCTGGATCAAAATAGCACAAAGCCAAAACGACAATTCCATCGCCCTTTTTTCCAAGAAACTGGCCTATTCGAGCTTGCCATCCACTGCATTTGTGCAGTGTAAGCCTCTAAAATTTTGAGCTTCCCCTGGAGAACCCTGAGCCTTTGAAACAAACAAACCTGCTTAAGATCTTCGTCATAATCATTTATTTCTGAATCAGGTCCGTGAAATAATGACAGCTTGATCATAAGCCCTATAACAAACACCAAATTCATATATCAAAATAATGCGTCAACCGGTGGTAGACATCTGGAATCGTATTTACCTAGCAGCAACATGTGTAATCTCGAAACCACCTATAAACATAAAGTAGCAGAAATTTCAGTGGGACAACCAAGTAAGCTACTAATATAATCAGATTATAACCGAAATAGAAATATAAAACTGGTTAGACAGTCATCATTACCGATAACTATTTGCCCAAGTATATTTTGTTTCCTGGAATCGACCACACATGATAAGTGATACTTGAAGTCACAATAGTCAGTTAAAAAGTGTATCCAAACAGTCCTAGAATTAGCAAGAAATGAATTACAACTGGTCTAGGTCAGCTTGCAGCTCTTCTCGATGAGTAAAGAGCTCTTCCTTGAAATTATTCAGTGCATCATATGGTTTGTGAAGCTCCATAGTCGCGTTGATTTCAGCTGATATAGAAAATATACAAACAACTTAAATGGATATCACACACTTTACTACTTTAGTAATAGTAATATGTATACACATACATACCTTTGAAATTTATAATTTCGTTACCCATAAAAACATTTAGGAGTTCAGTGTCATGTTTTTGGAGGTTATAGATTAAATCTGCAGACTCCTGACTCTTTTTGGACTTCTGCCATCAGCGGCATCCTGCAACTTGCTTGCACTATCCGAATCCGATGGTCTACAACCTTTGTTGATCACACGACTCTTGACACACCGTCTGGTAGAAGCATAGCATATCTGATCATCCTTTGTTAGTATTTTCTCAATTCCGTTACCTTGTTCTGTCTGCAAGCTGTTGTTGTTGATAGCCTGCAAAAAGTATACACACCACTTGATTCAAAATGGAAAAGTAAAACAATCTGAGTATTGAATTAAAAGAAGAAAAAAAAAAGCGTGCTTTCCTGAGCATAAAACCTCACAACTAACATGTATTTTTATTTGATTACCGATTTCATGACTTCGTTGGCGCCAAAATATGAATCCCGACTTTCACGTTCCTGAAAAATTAGCATAGTTCATTAAAGCAACACTAAAAAGGCAAAAGATATAAGATACTAAACTCTATAATTTTTAAACGCCTGAAACTATAATCTTCGAATCAACACTATGAAATCAGATAGGACACTGTAGATCAAGGGCAAAAAGAAAACCTATTCTATAAGTAACAACACAAATCAATGGGAAAAGTTATAAAAAGCTATTAACAAATAAACAATTAGTCCATGAATACTTTTATCAAACACTTTGGCAGCACTAATTCCACTTAGTACGTTCAACAAAATATTATAGCCCATTTTGTTGACTAACTGATCTTATACATAGTTACATACAGTAAACATAAGACTAAATTTCATATCCGATAACTATAAGACTAATTCCAAATATTCAGATAATAGAAAACACACAATTAAATCAATTTACAAACAAAAAAATACCTTGAACTGATGCAACATCCTTATCGAATTTCGTTTCAAATTTCTTTCCTGTTACAAAAGATCATAACACAATAGTAATTAAAAGTAAAATTATAACCTTAAAAAGAAAGTATAAGAGAGAAATGGAAGAGTATAGAAACTGGAAGAATGGAGGAGATACTTTTATCCCAATCGGAACCGACCAAAACAACCACGGAAAACAGCCACCTTTACCTGTCTCCACCGCTCCTCAAGTCATCTTTTTTTTCAATCGGTTAATATGCACCGCCGATCATCTTCTTTATCATCTGGCTTCCGATAAGAATGAAAGTTAGGCGGTCAAGTGTGCTGGTGAATTCTATATACCGCATCTATTAGTTAGTATATACGAAAACGATAACTACTAAAGAGAGACGGGCTAAATTTTGGGCCTGGACAAACACACTGGGCTGGGCTAGAAAGCCGGAAAGTCAAAACGACAAACACAGCGTCGTTTTTGCCCATACGTTATATATATAGTAATAACCCGACAACATATTGCAGAAAGTTGTAACCATTAGACTTATCTCATGCAAGGTTATTTACTAGAATGTATCTATTTTCTCTTACAAATCAATAAATACAAAATTGTTGTTAAATTGAGTTGGCTAAATAAAAGGGTGATTTATTCATTTTTAATTTTTTGGAAATGCAAAATAAAAAGTAGTAAGAATTTTACATGAGTAATGCAATGCCTTGCTAGTTTTTGTCTTATAAACATTCCAACTGACATACTTGCCAAAATCCACTCATCTATATATAAAAGTTAAACATTAAATAACTAGTAATTAACCATGTATCGATTGAAAGATTTTTTAGAATTTATATAAGAATCTACGTTCAGTCGAAGACTAGCAAATCATACTTTATCTCGTCCAAAGCATGAGTGAATGGTCGCTTCTTTAACAACGAATTTGTTTACTGTCGAATCTGTCCAAATAGATGGAGGATTAATTATCACTTAGTTTACCGATACAAAAGTGGCTCATCAGCCTATAAATCGTGTGACCAAACCCAATATCCACAAAATTAAGTACGTGTAGATAAAGTGTGCTATGTGTTGATTGGATCAAACGGCCAAGGAATGATAGTTTTAAAGGAGATCAATATCTGAATATCACGTTGATATTTCTAATAGAAATAGGAATGCGAATCGAATTGACTTTTTTTTTATTTTTTTTATTATTATTATTATTTTTTTTAAGTTCACTGTGAAGTGTGTAGAAAGAAAAGTATGCTTATATGTTTATTTTAATTTTTTGAAGAGTAAATTACACCATTCGTCCTTGTGGTTTGCGTTGACTGACGTCGTTAATCCTTTGACCAAAAAAACTGCACCGTTCGTCCTTAATGGGCAAACATTTGGCGTCGTTAGTCCCTCCCCCTCTAACGCTCGTTAAGTGTTGTTACACCTGAAGTCTCATGAGGGTATTCTAGTCATTTCGCAAACCAAAAGGACAAACGGTGCTTTTTTTTTTTTTTTTTTTTTTTTTTTTTTTTTTTTTATTATTTTGTAAGTTCCGTTTTAATACGTTTTCGTCTTTTTTACGTTTTTCTCCGTTTTTTTACGTTTTCCTCCATTTTTTTTCGTTTTCATCTTTTTTTTTACTTTTTCGTCTATTTTTTCGTTTTCATCTGTTTTTTTTATGTTTACGTCAGTTTTTCTACGTTTTTGTCCGTTGTTCTAACGTTTTCATACGCTTGTGTCCATTTTCTTACGTTTTTATCCATTCTTAACCGTTTTTTTTTGTTTCGTCTGTATTTTTACGTTTTCCTCTATTTTTTTACGTTTTTATCCGTTTTTTTCGTTGTCGCCTATATTTTTACATTTTCCTCTGTTTTTTTATGTTTTCATCCGTTTTTTTTCGTTTTCGTCTGTTTTTTTTACGTTTTTCTCCGTTTTTTACGATTTCGTCCGTTTTTTTGTTTTCGTCTGTTTTTTTACGTTTGCGTCTGTTTTTTTCGTTTTCATCTGTTTTTTTACGTTTACGTCCGTTTTTTACGTTTTGTCCGTTGTTCTAACGTTTTCATACGCTTGCGTCCATTTTTTACGTTTTTATCCATTCTTAACCGTTTTTTTTCAGTTTCGTCTGTATTTTTACGTTTTCCTCTGTTTTTTACGTTTCCATCCGTTTTTTTTCGTTTTCGTCTATATTTTTACATTTTTTTCCGTTTTTTACGTTTTCAACCATTTTTTTGTTTTCACACGTGTATCAATTCTTATCCGTTTTTATACGTTTTCACAACATGTGTATCAAATAATAACCAAAAAACGTCAAATTTTACATTTACGAACGGTGTAATTCACACATTTGATGTTTTTTTATTATTATTTGATACACATATGAAAGACAAAAACATTAGAACAAAAGACAAAAACGTAAAAGAATGAGCGAAAACGTAAAAAAAATAAACGAAAACATAAAAAAACAGACAAAAAAAATGGATGTAAATGTAAAAAAATGAATGAAAACGTAAAAAACAGACGAAAACAAAAAAAACGAATGAAAACGTAAAAAAACGGAGGAAAACGTAAAAAAACAGACGAAAAAAAACGGATGAAAACGTAAAAAAAAATGGAGGAAAATGTAAAAATATAGACGAAAACGAAAAAAAACGGATGAAAACGTAAAAATACATACGAAACCGGAAAAAAAAACGGTTAAGAATGGATAAAAACGTAAAAAAATAGACGCAAGCGTATGAAAACGTTAGAACAACTGCCAAAAATGTAAAAAAACAGACATAAACGTAAAAAAACTGACGAAAACGAAAAAAACAGACGAAAACGTAAAAAACAGACGAAAACGTAAAAAAACAGACGAAAACGAAAAAAACGAATGAAAACATAAAAAAACAGAGGAAAATGTAAAAATATAGGCGACAACGAAAAAAACGGATGAAAACGTAAAAAAAACATAGGAAAACGTGAAAATACAGACGAACGGTTAAGAATGGATAAAAACGTAAAAAAATGGACACAAGCATATGAAAACGTTAGAACAACGGACAAAAACGTAAAAAAACGGACATAAACGTAAAAAAACAACCGAAAACAAAAAAACAGACGAAATAATAAAAAAAACAGACGAAAACGAAAAAAACGGACGAAAACGTAAAAAAACAGAGGAAAACGTAATAAAACGGAGGAAAACGTAAAAAAACAGAGGAAAACGTAAAAAAAGACGAAAACGAAAAAAAACAGACAAAAACATAAAAAAAACAGACGAAAACGTAAAAAAACGGAACTTACAAAATTATAAAAAATAAAAAAAAAATAAAAAAATTGCACCGTTCGTCCTTTTGGTTTGCGAAATGACTAGAATACCCTCATGGGACTTCAGGTGTAACAACACTTAACGAGCGTTAGTGGGGGAGGGACTAACGACGCCAAACGTTTGCCCGTTAAGGATGAACTGTGCAGTTTTTTTGGTCAAGGGACTAACGACGTCAGTTAACCCAAACCACAAGGACGAATGGTGTAATTTACTCTTTTTTGAATGCGAGTTATATATTACTAGCAATTTTTTGAATGCGAGTTATATAGAGGGTTTAAAAAGCAACTCGACCCATTTATAAAAGTTCTTCCCATATGTGTATCTTTTAGAGATCCAAGTGTAAGAATTGAGTTATACGTCATTTAGGACGAGTTTTTATTTTATTATTTTTTTTTCACGCAGTTTATGGAAAATGGTGTCTAAGTTTTGTTTCTATAACCATGTATTTTAATCTTTTTTTTAACGGCGGTATTTTATTAAAAAAGAAAACTAGCAAGAAGTTAGCAATTACATGAGATAGTTTAACCAATCAGTCCAACTATATACGCTTTCTAGAAATAAGCCAAGAAAAAGAGTACAAACAAATATTATTAAAGATGTCACTTTTCCTCACAGAGTGAGTTAAAAGTGCCATTATTACGAAACCACCAAATCCACCATAAAGAAGTCGCGATGATGACATACATACACTAAGACTTCTCTTTAAAAACGTGCCAAGAGCTCAACCAATCTCTCCAATGGATGTGAGAAACGAATAAAAGCATGGAGGTGTCACACCAAGTACGAACGAGCCTCCAAATATCTTTGGCGATGCCGCACTCGAAAAAATATGGAGGTTAGACTCCATATTGCCATTACAAGGAGGGCAAGAGATCTTCGGGATTTCGATGCCCCGGGATGAGAGATTGAGACGATGTGGAAGCCTGTCAAGCAATAAATGCAACACGAAGATATTCACTTTGCGAGGTAGAGACTTGTCCCATGTAGTAGGAGGATCCAAAGAGGGCAAAAGGTGAGCGTTAATATGTTTTTTAAATCTTTTGCCTGACTAATTTACGGGGTTTGAACCCCTTAGAACACATAATCAAACAAGGTAAAAAGTTAGCATGAACACTTCATAATTGTTTGCATGTAACTTAAATTAAATAAAAAGGTTATACAAGAAACCGCCTTATAAAACACTGTTTTTTGAAAGAGTTTTGTTTAAAACTACTCTATTTTATCCAATTTGAAATTTAGAAGCGATTGTTATTTTGCGCCCCAAATAGAATTAGTTGACTTAGAAAAAAAGCAAAATACAGTATAAAATACAACATGTATTTTATAATGGTAGCAAAAGTGTGAACTGAGGGAGGTTCGCAACTCAGTTAGCAAATATGTATTTACTTCTAAGCAATTGTGTTTTCTTTATGTTGTTTCATGGTATATCTGTTAGGAATAATTTACACTAATATCGAATATTACAATAGCGTGATTGAGGCCTGCAAAAGCAGTGTCCTTAAATTGAATTTCGTTCTATCTAGGATGACTGTTTAGAGGATACTGATAGATGCCACTAGGAATCAACTAAGATTCGTTAATGGGTCAAAGACTTGGACAATCAAGAAAGAGAGAATTGAAAGTCAAAAGTTACTTTGATTATGGAAACGTGTTTGTTACAATGAGATACAAGAGAGGTTGAGAGAAAATGTGTTTTCAAAAGCTAACAATTATGAACAAGAGCCTAACTATTTAAACTAAGAATGGGCGCCAAATTCTGTTAGTGGCCTGTGTGGAGAAGACCACGTGCACCTCACGTGAGGAATAAGAATTCCCCACGTGCACCTCACGTGCCTACACTTGCTACTAACATCTCTTATCAATCCACCCTTCTTAAAAACAAGCTTGTCCTCAAGCTTGTGCAGCAAATTCAGGAAACTTCTCAAACAATTCTGCTAATGGCTCCCAAGTAGCATCCTCTACTGTGCCATTAGCCCATTGCACCAATCCATACACCACAGCTACATTCTTCTTTTTGAGCATTTTCCTGTCCAAGATAGCTATAGGTTGCACCTCAATCATTCCATCTTTGTCACAACTGGGAAGTGTAGCTATTTGTGAAGGCTGTGGAGTACCCTTACAAAGCTTCAACTGACTGACATGAAACACATTGTGAATTTGGACATAAGCAGGCAACTCCAATCTATAAGCAACTTGGCCAATTCTTCCTGTCACTTGAAAAGGACCAAAACTCTTAGGAGAGAATTTGTTCTGCTTCCCTTGCCTAATGGAAACTTGTCTGTGAGGCTGCAGTTTTAGGAAAACCCAATCACCAACTGCAAATGTTCTTTCAGACCTTTTCTTATCAGCTTGTTGCTTCATTCTGTTTTGTGACCTTGCCAGATGAAATTTCAACACCTCAATTGCTTGTTCTCTAGCCATAAGTGTCCTGTCCACTGCATCCACCTTGCTTAAACCCCCCAAGTATGGCACATGGACTGGTGGACTTTGTCCATAAACTGCTTCAAATGGTGTTGTAAGAATGGAAGTGTGAAAGTTTGAATTGTACCATAGTTCAGCTAATGACAACCACTTAACCCAGTCTTTAGGTTTCTCACCAGTCATACATCTGAGGTATCCTTCCAAACATCTGTTCACCACCTCTATTTGGCCATCCGTTTGTGGGTGATAGGCTGTTGACTTGAGCAATTTGACCTGCAACATCTTGAATAACTCTGTCCAAAATTTACTTAGAAATACTTTGTCTCTGTCTGATACAATAGTGAGTGGCAACCCATGTAATTTGTAGACTGTATCCAAGAACACTTGTGCTACTTGACTGGCTGAGAATGGGTGGGTTAAAGGCATGAAATGTGCATATTTTGTACGTCTGTCAACTACCACAAATATGACATTATAACCTTGTGACTTAGGGAGACCTTCAATGAAATCCATAGAGATACTCTCCCAGATCCTATTAGGAATTGGTAAAGGCTGCAAGAGTCCAGGATAAGCTGCTAAGTCTGGTTTGCACATCTGACAAGTAATACATTCCCTTACATACTTCTTGATCTCTTTTCTCATGCCTTTCCAGTAAAGAACAGAACTCATCTTGTGTGTGGTGACTTTGACCCCAGAATGACCACCAATTGAACTGCCATGGAAGTGAGCTAAGATATCCATTCTCAACTAAATATCATTGCCCACCACTAACTTGTTCTTCCTGAAGAGTTGATTATTGGACCAAGTATAATGTTTTTTTGTACAACTTCCAGTTTTCAATTCCAATAACAACTGCTTTAAAGTCACATCTTGCTCCCAACTGTCTGTAATTCTTGCACTTAGATCAGCTGGCATAGTAACCACCATGGCTGTCATTAGAAGACCATTATCTTGCACTTTTGATAAAGCATCAGCAGCTGCATTTTCTACTCCTTTCTTGTACTTTACCTCATAATCAAACCCCATTAATTTTGGCAACCATTTCATTTGAGCTGGAGTAGATATTCTCTGGTCCAATAAGTACTTCAATCTATAGTGGTCAGTTTTGATGATGAAATGCCTATCCAGTAACTACCCTCTGCACTTTTCAAGTGCCATCATAACAGCTAAAAACTCTTTCTCATTTGTGGATAGTGACTGGTGCTTAGGTGCTAATGCTTTGCTTAGATAAGCAATTGGATGGCCATTTTGTTGTAAAACTGCACCAATACCCACCCCTGAAGCATCTGTCTCAACCTCAAAAGGAATATTAAAATTTGGTAAAGCCAACACAGGAGCTTGAACCATGGCTTCTTTCAGCACCTCAAAAGATCCTTGTGCTTCATTTGACCACTTGAAAGCATTCTTCTTCAACAACTGAGTCAATGGTCTACTTAAACTAGCAAAGTCTTTGATAAACTTCCTATAATAGCCTGTGAGACCAAGGAAGCCTCTCAATTGCTTGATATTGGTAGGTACAGGCCACTTCTGCATAGCAATTATCTTTGTAGGGTCAGTGGATACTCCTTCTGCAGAGATCACATGCCCCAAATACTCTACATGAGTTGTTCCAAACACACATTTAGATCACTTGGCATATAACTGATGTTGCCTCATTGTTTCCAAAATCAAGGTTAAGTGACCAATATGCTCAGAAAGGCTCCTTGAATAAAACAATATATCATCAAAGAAGACCAGAACAAACTTCCTTAAGTAGGGCTTGAAAATATCATTCACAAGGGCTTGAAAGGTAGATGGTGCATTAGTTAAACCAAAAAGCATAACCAAGAATTCATAATGACCTTCATGAGTCTTGAATGCAGTTTTGGCTATGTCATCTTCATACATTCTTATTTGATGATAACCTGACCTGAGGTCTAACTTAGAAAATATCACAGCACCATGTAACTCATCAATCAGCTCATCTATGATTGGTATTGGGAACTTATCATTCACTGTGTTCTTGTTAAGTTGCCTATAATCAATGCACATCCTCCAACTGTTATCTTTCTTTTTTACCATAACAATTGGTGAAGCAAAAGGAATTTGACTTCGTTTAATCACACCTGAGGCTAGAAGCTCTTTAACCATGGTTTCAATGGCATCTTTTGCATAGGAGGATGCCTGTATGGTCTTATATTAACTGGTTGTGTACCTTCAATCAGTGGAATTCTATTGTAACACCCCAACCCGACAAGGGTCAAAATGTCACATTATGGTGTCAATCAGAACATAATAAACGCGAGCGGAGATCTTAAATAAATAAAATACAAGTCAATAAACAAATGACTTCTAAGGAATACAAATCGACTCCAATCTTAAATGACAAGAAGTAACCAAAAATATAAATCTCAAACTAAATCAAGGAAAACTAATGTTGGGTCGGTCCACTAAAGCTCCTACTCTCAACTCTCAATCCCAGCGTCCCGCTTAATACCTGCCGCAGAGAAAAGAAAATGCGGCTGAGCTAACGCTCAGTGAACAGATATAAATAATGAAAAATAATAAGTCAAAAAAATGAGTAAGCGAAACGAATCCAACGAAAAACCTGCTAAAATAGACTGTCAACGAAATATGGAATATATGAATAAATGAGGAATCATAAATATCAAAGGATTATGAAGGAAAAGGAACTGTTAAGGAATGCCCAAGTGCCTAAACATGATACATGAATAGACAACCAATCAAACAAACATATCATAACCAATCATAGCAAATGGAGTGTACGGCTCCCAGAAGTGTATGGCACACACATATTAAATCTGAACTGAGTACCTAGGATGCATCCATACGCTCCCTGCAAAATAAACCTCATGTCCCTAATACACATGCTTTTGGCAAATATATAGGCGCACGGCAATAATAACAATAATATTCATTTGCTAGCACAAAAGGGAACGCCGTGGACGAATCACACCTCCACAGATAGTGTCATGCCATTGGTGCCTCAATGACATGGCCATGGTACCTCCATGACTAGTTAGTACCTTGGGCAATGGATTATGTCAAACAATATAAATAAACATGGGTAACGATCAACGGTTGTCCATCAAAGATAGTGTATAATGAAATGAAATGAATAAGCATCGAATGGTGTAATCGAAACAAACATCTAAACAGATATGGAATCATAACAAAATGGAATAAATCAGAAATCAAGAATTAGAAATCAAGTCATGAGAATATCTTTACTGATAAAGGATGGAATATCTGTACCTTATGAAATTGAAAGCAAATGGAATAGAACACAAGGAAACGTCACGTCTTCAACGAATCTACACGGATTATGGTTCATAATATAATTATTAGCTCATTAATGTCATAACGGATTTTAAATACTTATTATTAACCACATTCTCATATTTAGGGTTTACTTAAGTTAAATGTGATATTAATTTAGGTTCAGCCAAATTAGAAGTTTAGAGTTATACCGAATTAGAAAATAAGTTAAAAAAAAAATAAAACAATAGAGGAAATCCGGATTAAACACACGACATATCGAACAAGTTGACAAATCTATCTCGAAACCAATTACACGAATACACCCTTTTTTTTAAGGCTATGCACGACACACCATAGCAACAGATTACACATGATATTTTAGTCACAAAACCATGCATGCATACTCATGAAAATGCAAGAAAGAAAATCACATTAACAGATTACTACTGGACCCTCACATGCATGCATTCACGACCCATAATAATATTTAACTCACATGGACAACTCACACAACACCAGCCTTACTACCCACGACCCACATATCAGTCCATAACTTCTTATTTAAATGCATGCACACTCGAAAATAAAAATAACGAGACACAAGTCATGATGTAACGAGACCAAATAAGTCCTACGTCTACTTGTTTTTAGATCTGATTAAGAAACAGATTTCATAGGTTATTTAGCCAAGATGACACCCCTACTAACCGCCCCAAGAACGACATGTACGCAACCATGCTTACACACACACACGACCTCAGTTTTATCAAGACAACCCTAGAGTTTAACGAGATCAAAAACAGCCTAAGTCTAACCTTTTTGATCTGATTATAGCACACGTTTCATAGATCTATTTAGCCAAGATTACTCACTCTAACCGTCCTATATGTCGACACACTCACGCCATTCGCATACACATAAAATAACACCACAACACTCACGTAAAAAAATCACAAACAAAGCCTTAATAGTCACGTATTAAAGTGTATGCCCCATCATTAATTATTCTAGGTTTTATATTAGATTATAAGCACTCTAAAGGTCATATTATGGTTCCAGATTTGTAAGGTTAATTAAGCGTGCATTTAGTGGTTCAAATGGGGCTGAAAGATCAGCTTGGGGTCGAGTAAAAGTGGGTCAAACATAGGTCGAAAATAACAGAAAACAATGGTCGTGAACACCATGTTTTAGGCATGTCATTGTTATGATTTCATGTGGCGTTATATACATGTTTAGCGATGAACAAAACAGTAACCAAGCAATGATACAAGTAGACTAACATGTTATGATTATGTTTAGGCGTCGTTATATTCATATTTTATATATATCTTTATGTGTCAAATGGAAAAAGAAAACAACGGGCGATGCGGTACCTTCCTTGGCAGATAGATGAGACAACAGAACCAGAGAACAAGAACGATCCTAAGTTGATATACCCACAGCAACAACCTTCACCTTCTAGCCTTTGAATGGAGAGAAAAAATATAACCAGGAACTTTATGTTTTGCTTTGTGTTGAATGAAAGAGGATGACAAAAAAGGCCGAATGATATATGGGATGGGGAAAACATGTTATAATTTTGGGAACAAATAAAGATCGAATATTGGTTTTAAGGAATGACGTGTAAAATGGCTAGGGAATAGACACATGATATCTTTTATTTTCTTAAGCATATACACAATATTATTTGATCTAATCTCCTTGTAAATTTCCTCTTGATGGCAAGAGAAAACGTGTATGGATTTGTACAAGGTATTTGGAAAGTTACAAATTTTATTCATTGAGTTAACTTTAGTTTATAAATCATATAATATATTTAGTCATCATATATTGTAAGGTTTTTGATTTAATTAGGTATTGTGAACTCTTATAATCATATAACATATAGTTTAATTATTTAGTTACCGATTAGTCCCTTGACTTTAGAAATTTTCAAATTAGACTTCATTTTAGGTTTTCAGATTTTTGGGTTTTACATCTATGATCATGAGCTCTCCTTGGGCTCTTCAAACACTTCTTTAAACTGATCCACCACTTGTGCTAATTCAGACTCTTCTTTCCCTCCATCTTTTTTTTCTTCCATTGTCATCAAAGTTAGCCCAGTGTTTGGATAAACAGATAACATGAACATTTCAGCTTGTGGTCCACCATTCATCACTTTCAATTGCTTCTTTCCTTCCGTCCATTGAACTACAGACTTTGTGGTACCTCTGATAGCTATCTTCTTCCCATTGTACTTGAATTGCATCTTCAATTCCTTAAAATTGCACTTAATGGTTCCCAAAGTGGATAGCCATTGAATGCCTAACACCATATCACAACCACCTAATGGTAATAACATCACATCAGTGACAAATGTCTCACCATTAAGCTTCCAAGCAAACCCTTTATATTCACTTACACTTAACAACTGCTTACCACCAGCCACAGAAATTGACAAGGGACATGTTTGTCTGATTTTACAACCCAACCTCTTAGCCACATTGATATCCAAAAAATTGTGAGTAGACCCTGAATCAACCAAAATGTGCAACTTATGCTTATCTCCAAACAGGCCAATTACTCTCAATGTCTTAAAAGAACTTTCACCATTGAGTGCATTCAAAGATATCTGTGGTTGCATTTCCACATCATGTGACTCAACCCATTCTTCACTTACATCTTCATACTCTTCTTCCACTTCCTCATTTTCAGCCAACACCACTAAATTGAATAGTTGTCCTTCACACTTATGACTGGGAACAAATTTTTTATCACAGTAAAAAGCACAAATTCTTAGCCCTTTTTTCCTCATACTCCTTCTGTGTTAGTTGTCTCCTAGGTTGCACATTGTTTGGCTTATTATTCCAATTTCTACTAGCATTTGGCAAAGCTAATAAGAGCTTAGCAAAATTATTAACTCCTCCATTATTTGCACCAAATCTTCCAGTATTCACATTAACCTGAAATCTATTCTTCTTCTTAATAGCATTCAGGGTGGCTTCTTGCAAATTGGTCAATGGATAGGCATCAGCCAATGATATTGGCTTGAACATTCTCACAGCCATCTCTAATTCAGTTGGTAATCCACCAAGATAGAAGCTAATTGCATGATCTTCACTTATATCCACCCTACTTAAAAAAGTATCAAACACATCTTGGTAATCCTTTGAATTAGTCTAATATTTGACATTCTTGATTTCAGACATTGGATCATCAAACAAACTACCAAATCTCTGAATAATGGCATCTCTATACACATTCCATAACACCAATTCACCATGCAATCTAATGAACTGCCTATGCCACAATAATGCTTTATCAAAAAGATGCACAGAGATGAGTCTCACCTTTTGATCATCTGGAAAGTTGTCAATTGCAAAGAATTGCTCACACCTAAACATCCATCCCCTTACATCCTCTCCTGAGAACTTTGGGAATTCCACCTTTGTCATTCTGCTGACTGAAATTTGACCATTTTGCCCCTGATGTTGTGTTCTTTCCACCATACCAGTGTTTGGTTGACTTTGACTTTACAAGAATTGAGACATCATCTGCTCCATGCTTTGCTTGAACGCAGCCATGGATGCAGCCATTGATTCATCAATGTACCTCCTTGTACTATCATCAAGACCACCTTCCCCACCACTTGTACCAACTGTTCTTGTTGTTGGTGCCATTGAATCCAAGATCTTGATTGTGGTTCTTGCTACTAATTGTTTATTGTTTTCACCAAAGCAACCGTATTGTTATCACTCATCAACTATGGGACAACAACTACTTGCACTTGTTCTTGACCACCCAATCCAACTGCTGCTGATCAGCTTGTTCGAAGCTAAAAAATTTAATGAGAATATTTGTTAGCCTCGTGATCGTACAATTGATTGGCACTAGTCTAGTGTATTAGAACAAGAGAATCAGTGGTGACTGATTCTTGGCCGGAAATCTCTGTTTTGTTGCCGGAAATTGACCGAAGAAGACAACTGGAATCAAGATTGTCAGTGTAACAATCTTGATTTTTGGCGGGAAAATGTAACTGAATTTGTTACAACTGAATTTCTGATAACTGAGACCTCACTAGGAAAGGTCTCTGATACCACTTGATAGATGCCACTAGGAATCAACTAAGATTCGTTAATGGGTCAAAGACTTGGACAATCAAGAAAGAGAGAATTGAAAGTCGAAAGTTACTTTGATTATGGAAACGTGTTTGTTACAATGAGATACAAGAGAGGTTGAGAGAAAATGTGTTATCAATAGCTAGTAATTATGAACAAGAGCCTAACTATTTAAACAAAGAATGGGCGCCAAATTCTGTTAGTGGCCTGTGTGGAGAAGACCACGTGCACCTCACGTGCGGAATAAGAATTCCCCACGTGCACCTCACGTGCCTACACTTGCTACTAACAGCTCTTATCAGATACAACAATCAAATCAAGTATAAAACTTGAATCTAGCAAATCATGCATGGTTCATTTTATAGAACGGTCCACTCATAAATATCATACTATATTATAAAGCATGAATGCCTTCTATTATTAGAATACTTAAAATTAAGCCTTACAACTTCTAAAGCTATAAGTAGAACAACCAATGCTACTTATAGAAATTCTCCTCATATTTAATTCTAACATACAATTAATACTAACATTAAATACAATAAACAAATTATTATATACATTAAATATAATTAATTAACTGGTCAATAAATATAATTAATGCACTTATTAAAACACCCCTTACATAAGAAATACAAATTATCAAGCGTATTGTACAACCAACTTAAACACAATTCTTGCATTAAATGCCACTAATATAAATAATAAAGCATATTATACAAATATTTAAGCCCGAACAGGCAATGGGCCAAATGGGCTCGAGCCCGAACGGGCACGGGTCAAACGGGCTCGAGCCCGAACGCACACGAGCTAAAAGAAATTTTTGATATCCATAAATTTATTGTCAAAAAGAACATAATAAACTAAAATATGTTCACATATTGTACAAACCAAGCAAACTACTAAAAAAAATAAATAATAAATAAAATAATACAAACTAAGTAAAATTTCATCAAACTTTTGCCATAAAACACTAATCAGTAAAGTTATTGACAAAAAACGTACAAATAGAATAAATTATTAGCCGAAAAAATTAAATTGCAGGGTGCCCGCAGCTGCATCGCGCGGGGACCCTGTTAGTATATTCTTAATTAGAAAAGATATATTATTTTTTGTTGCGGTTAAAAACAAACCCCTCCGGATACCGTCATTTTTTTTTTGCGGTTCTGAACCGCCCAAAAAATGCCAATATTATTTAGTGCAGTCTCTTTCAGCGCGGTCTAATACCGTCTTAAAAAATGTATTTTAACCCTTCCATATAAAGGTTTGTGCATTAGTAATTGATACCAAAACTTTTCTATGTTCGTACTTTATAGTTTTCTAACTACATGACGAATCATGCCTGAATCCTTTACGGGTTTTCGCTTAGTTCATAGAGTGACTGACTCGCGTGTAGTCTCCTTACAACTAATGGTCTTTCGTCACCTTAAGCGCGCATTTGTAAGTTGAACATGCCGATCAGTAATCCTAATTAATGACGTGGAAGCCTTATTTCTTTCTTTAATTTGTTATTTGGCTGATCATTGCTCCCTTTCAAGCACCCTTGAAACACGTTTCGATTGTGTAGTTCAAACAAGTCTTTCGACAATATAGTGTTATGAGATATGCTTCGACCCAAAACCCTCACTGAAAGATACTTTATTTGAGGATATCAAATTGTTGTTTTTGAATAATGTATAGAAGTCGTAGGAAGTTATGTACGTCCCACATGAACCGTCTAGACTCTGGACTAAACATTACTTTTTGATTGTAATGTAACTTTGTATTTTGGTTTTGAAGACAAGGCATTTAACTCACTCACTGCGTCAATTCTGCCATGCACTCACATGCTCCCCAGTCCCCAGGCCATTATTCCATACTAAAAAACAAAACTTGGGTCGTCCTTATTGGCATTGTCTTGGAGTCTTTCTTTATGAAAGATATATTTGTACGCAGAGAGAGACATAATGATGCCTCTTTAACAAGGAAATGGAAAAAAGACATATAAAAACTATTTATATTCACGTACCTCATTATCCAACTACTGTGTAAATGTCGAATGGACTAAAAATTAAATGTTGATTGTAAATGTCGATCGATCTCTAGTTACTTGCTAGCTAGAGGCAATATTAATTAAATTCATCGTCTACAAAAAGAAGACTTAAGTTGAATTTTGAAGACACAGTAAAGTGCTGATCGATCAATTCGATCAATTCGGAGCATATAATGCGTTTTTCATCAAATGGACCTCCATTGTAAGCAAAGGAGGATCAAAGTAGAAGCAAACAAAGACATGATGACACATCGAAATTAAAATGGGGACCATTTAAATCCATTGTAAGCGAAGTACCAATGTCAGTTCAAAACTCCATCACCATTATTATTAAAATGGGGACCATTTTGTGTTGTAATATTAATGACATATAAAAAACCTAAGAAACTCAAGTATGTGTATGTCACGTAAAACATATAAGTAATATGTAAATGACAACAAACCTAGCTACCGCCTACCTTAATTAGCATTAAAGTGGGAGACCACTGACTTTCCTTTTTTATTATCTCGACAATGCATGAAATTGTTTTTATATAGGTTAGAATTTAATTAGATATAGAAGTAAATGTAATAGATTGAATATATATCTTGATAATCTAGTGTGTAACATGTGTTAAACGTCAAATATATACACTAGTTTTTGTAGTTATGTTTTGGTTTTAATGACATTGCAACTATGAGTTTCTAGAGTTGAGGACAAAAATATTCTATTTTGCGTTCGTATTATTCCATGAAACCACAAGCTAAGTTAAAGAACAGAATATAAAAAAGTTTGTGTAAGTCCCATTCTTTAGAATTGTCTTTGCCCCACCTACAATGAATTATAGTTCCAACAATAAATCTATGCATCAAGTTGTACAATACATTTGTTCAAGTGATAGGATGGACCCCCATTGTAAAAGTACAATGAGTGGAGGATCAAAGTAGAAGGCATGATGGCATGTCACTTTCTTTTACCTTTTCCATGTTTCTTCCGTTTTCACCACCTTTTCCTCTAGATTGAATGCATGCATTTCACCCTATCTCACTCCTCAGCTCTATCATTATGTGAATGTTTATTGCTAACTTGTAAGTTGTAATCAAGAAGTTTGTATCAGAGTTAACAATGTCTCACTAAATTTTAGCAATTAAGATCATTTTACGTTTGTTACGGAAGCAACAACAATGTCGTATGTGTATAGTTTAATCTAAGACACCGTAGTCGATCTGTTTTTGTTTTCTAAAACTTGCGATTTTTTAGATCATACCAAGTTCACTAGCATCATACTTGTTACTGATGCTTCACTGGTAAGTAGGATGGTTTGAGACTCTCTTGGCCTGATGGCCGGTTATGGATAACAATTGGCGATAGAGATTAGGACAAATGGATTATTAGTTGGAAAGATATGATGTTCTTTATAAATAAGGTTAGACTTTAGAGACTCTTTTGGATTGACCAATTATGGATAAAAAGCATGGCTAAAGATTAAGATTAGGGATTTGTTAACTGAGACAATGTTTTTCTTCAAATTGGGTCTTGAAGTTGAACCTCGAGATCAGTTGGTACTAAAGTCTGTATCCTTTGACCTTGAACCCGTTGTTAGGTATCTGTGCACTACTGAGAGGGTGTCTTTGGGATTGTGTTTTAGAGAAGATTGTCTAATTACTGTGTTTAAAAAAATAAAGTACGTAATTAGAGAATAGTGTTTAAAAAATCATTTGAAAATATACGTTCTCTTAGAAAAACAAATAAAAAAATGCAGTTTTGCAGACAAATAATTGTCATCCTTTGATCTTGACAGCACCCTTCAATCTTTTGCCATTTGATAGTTGTATATACGAGAAGAGAGTTGTGACTCTTAAAAGAACCAAATATATTAGCGGGTCGTATACTATATAGTTACTAACGAGGGGTTGCTTTGTTAGAACAAATCGTTGTAATCAGGGGATATAATATTCTAGAGTTGAGGACAGAAATATTCTCTATAATCATTTAAAGTTTGTATTAGCACTGCAAGTAATTGTTTTGCATATGACAGGACACTTTTCTCCCCAGAAATTCATCTTGGAATTAACTCCGTATTGTACTCTGAAGATCTCAAGGCTAGCATGTGAAGCTTATTATGTTTTAGTTTCTGTTTACATGTAATAATCTCTGTATGTGTTTAATTGTTGCATTATAGATATATGACATTTTGTGAAAAACCTAAGAAACTCCACTTAAAACATGCATATACTATATGCAAATGACAACAAACCCACCTACCTTAACATTAAACCTAAGAAACTCCACGTAAAACATCATCTACGGAACTTAATTCAACAGTACATAAACTCAATTAATATATCAAGAATGATCTCAAATTATTAAAGCAACTTTATTCATGCTAAACAAGAAACAAACCCCGCTTCTTCCTCCCCCCCCCCCCCCCCCCCCCCCCCTCCTTCCTCCTCCTCTTGTTGTTGTTGTTAGTTGTTGTTGTTGTTGTTGTTGTTGTTGTTGTTGTTGTTGTCGTTGTTGTTGTTGTCGTTGTTGTTGTTGTTGTTGTTGTTTTGTTGTTGCTGCTGTCCATCATCGTCATCATCATCATCATCAGATGATGATGAGTCGGAATCCGGCGTTAGATGATGTCGTCCAGTGCGAACAGCAGGCTACATATATACAATACAACCAAATTAAATGAATAACAAATGCCATATATAAAGAAAATAGACAATAGATCGAGTTACTTACTTGTCGGCACGTTGCCTCATGTTGTATGACCATGAACGTGTTTCCTTTACGGTACCCCAGTTCTATATCCAGTCTTCGGCATTTCATGCATTGAACATGGCCGTTGTCAAGTCTTCTCACCATGCTTGGTTGTGTCGTGTGTGTGTGAGGACTGTGGAGTAGTGTGTGTGTGAGGACTGTGGAGGAGTAGTACATATATATAGGGCAAAGAGGAGTAGTACATATAAAGTTTTTACGAAATTTTATTTTGAGGCAATCAATTGCAAAACTGACTTATAGATTAATTAATATCTTGCATGGACGTGTATTAATTATGCTAGAAATGATTCGTTGAGCTTTATGGAATATTCACTTGTGTAGAAGTGGGACATTTCAAAACTTGATCAGTCAACAAGAGCTATTTGTTTTGGGCGTCTGTTGGTTGAAACCAAAACCAAAGTTTGACTCAATAATCAATACAAACTGAATGGTTGATCATGGTACACGAACCAACCAGGCAAGCAGGCTTGTTGTGAAATATGGTGAGTAATGACTCTACCCTAATATGCAAAATGGTGGGGTGGTTGATGTGTGTGGTACATGTCGTTAAAGCTTTTGTTTTATTTGAGTAAGAAAAATAAAGTATATAAGCAAACCCATCGTGAGAAATTATGCATACGATGGATAAAAAGATGCAACCCGTTAAATTCACAAGTGGGATCAAAAGAAAAATAAAATAAACGGCAATATTATAATTAAAAAACTAGCAAGACGCTAGAAAACAAATTACAAACAAAGAGTCATTGAGCTTTGTAATACTAGAACACCACTCAAACAAATGACACACGATACGATCAAATATTATGCTTTTCTTCATCTTCACTGCTCCAAAGATAACGTTATTTCGATATTGCAACATAACCCACATCGCCGAGATGAAAATAGCTTCCAAAACACGTATTGCTTTGTGACGAACATTAACAGCATCAATCCCATTAAAAACATCAGCTATCACCCCAAACATAGGTTGATCCATGTCAATCCAACAGAAGATCCTCTACCAAATTTGGACTGCGATGTCACACTTCACAAAAACATGATCCGTATCTTCCATTGCAGCTCCACGTGAAGGGCATAGAATTGAGGGAACATCTATCCCTCGCACCATTAGATTTTCACGGGTTGGTAATCTGTCCATTCTGAGTCTCCAAACCAAGATGTTCACCTTTATAGGAACTATATTATTCCATCTTGTTTCTGTATCTCCTGAATGAAGAGTTTTTTCATCAGTATGCTTACGAATGCAAGCAACTCTGAAAGAACCATCCTGTTGCAAAGTACATTGCCAAGTATCTTCACGATCAGATAGCTCCAAATGATGTAATGCTTGTTGCATGTCTATAAATTGCTGACCAGTGCGACTTCCTTCTGGCATACTACGACCCCAATTCCATTGCCATTGTTCATCCACCCATCTATCTCTCACCATGCACTCTTTACGACTCTCCATAGCATAGACATGAGGATACTGCTTCTTTAACGACCTGGTACCCACCCACCCGTCCGTCCAGAATCTAGTAGGATTTCTGCTTCCAATCTTTTTTTTTTTCATTATCGAATAGCCAACTATATTTTGATTGTGCATTTGATGGATAACTTTAAGAATGGCATCCCACACTCCAATAGCTTTCGATATACACACTGGATTGCCAATGCCTCCATTATTACCATATACACTTGTTATAACTTTGTTCCAGACCCCTTTTGTATCAATATGAAACCTCTACTTCCATTTTTGATTTAGAGCTAAGTTCAAAGCTTTCAGACTACTGATCCCAAGATCACCATTTTCTTTAGAATTTAGAACCTTTTTCCATTGAACCCAATAAATTTTCTTATCATCATGATCTCCTCCCCAAAAAAATTATGCTCGAATACTTTAAAACATCCGATTTACCAAGTCGTGCATCTTAAACAAAGACATTTTACCCAGTAATTAATTGTAAAATGTAACATGTGTTTAAAATGCAAATATTTTACATATTTGAACATGTAATACCAATATGCAAATGCTAATCCAAACACCCATGATATTCTTAAAGGCAAATAGTTTAGTAACTAAAACATCTAATAGTCAAACTGCCAAATTGACTTGTAATAGTCAAAGTAACCATTAAACAACAAGAAGCAAACATTTGATTGCCAAACACTATTATTTAGTAAAAACCAAATTTTTTATTGATCGGTTTCATGTTGACAACCATTACAAACTTCCCTACCATCTAAACATACACTTAGCTAGACCCACAACTTTTCTTATCAGCATTTTCCTTCATTTCCTTCATTTCCTTTAGATATTTGTACAAAGCTTCAAGCTTTTTGATCATCGTTTTCAAATCATCAAACTTTGGTGACACATTGTCGGCAACCTCTTCCTTCTCTTTCTTAACACCCAATCGGTATTCATTAGAGCAATACTCTTTTTTCAACCCACTGTACAACGCCTTATCCTTATCGTTTTGTGCCATTTTTAGATATTTTGATTGAATGAATGTTGCTGCAACTTTAGGGTTTTATAGAATTAAAAGTTGAATGTCAGGTTATATTTAACCATATGTGAGTTATAAATGTTGTTGGACTATTATGCCCTTGAAAATATTACTCAAAATTCGCGTTGACCTCACCATTTCGGGGTCAAGGGACGCATTCGGCCTCAAAATCCATACTTTTGGACGCACGGCGACGATTTTGCAAACTTAGGGGACCAGACGATGTTTTTGAAAAAATTTAGGGACCAACGGTGTATTTTTGTCTATATATAAACCGCACACAAGAGATTTCTTATCACAACAAGCTTTTCACACATAGCATCATATTTCTCGTAAAAGACACACATTACTCTAGTAATAATTAACTTGCACATTGGATTACATTACTATATATATAACGTCCCGTCGAAAACGACGTGCACAATGTCGTTTGGATCTTCCGTGTTTTTTGTCCGGCCCATTTGTACTGTCCAGGCCCGTTATCTTGGCCCGTTTTTTTTTCGTTGTTTCATATTAACGAGGGCAACGACTCATAGTTATCTTCTTCTTCTTGCACCGCTTGGATAATCATTCCCATCTTGCACCACTCTCCAACCGCTTACCAATTGCTGCCGACGTCTGATTTTTGTGACAGGTAATCATTCCGATGTTTTTAATTCTGTAACTATTAATTTATGCTACATAAATTTTTTTTAATGATGATCAAGATGAGCTTAAATTGGCTTTTTTTTTGTGAGTTATTGATGCATACAAGGTGAAGGATTCAATTAGGTACTTTAAAAGTTAGAAAAAACTGAGAAACGATTCACAAGATATGAAGGAGTAAATTGGGTTTAGGATATTTTGCTGTATTCTGTTGTCATACTATGAAATATTTGTGATTCTCATTTTTTTTTAATGTTTTGATTGCTTATTTCTTATGTTTCTGTTGTGTTATAGCTTATAATTTTGTTGTTGGAAATTGTAGTTAAAAAAAGAAGAGGTGGATGTTAGGTTAGATATTTGAATAAATGTTAATCTGGACTTGGGAGGGGATGTTTGTTTCAACTTATGGTTTCAGACTTTTTTGTATCCACCTTATGGCTTAATTAGGTGCCAGAAATAGCTCCGGTGATGGGGTTAGCGATTGATTAAAACGTTATAATGAGAGGTGACAAATTGCAGTTAATATGTGTTAGTTGTAGCTGCTATTTAGTTTAATGGAAACTTTGAAACGCAGGTGCAAAAAATGAGAATAAAGATAACTAATGAGGAGCTCGGCATGTCCTGAAAACACCTCACAAGGCAGGTATATTGTACTATCTAATTTCCTTATTGGGTTTAGTTTGGACTTTGGATTGAGAGTCCAGGAATAAGGGAACAAAAACAGAGATGAGAGAATGTATTTAGTTTAGAAGTAAAAGCCATTGTTAGAAATAAAATGGATTAGCTTAGTTATTTTAAACTTTAATGATAACGCACAATGCCATATAGTAGGAATTTAAAAGTGGTTTGGGCTGGCATCTGTACATTTTTTGTGTCAATTCAATAATCATAGCTAAAAACCAAAAGACGTTCATATGGTTTGTTGATTTTTATTTTTTATTTTATTTTATATTTTTATTTTTTATTTTTTGTTGTTGCATCGTTATGTCTCTTTTCGAGGTAACCTAAATATTTAACTTTTTGGGTATATTGGTATTTAGGTACGACCTTGAATCATGAAGCAGACTCATTCAAACGCCTTGGGATCCATCCATTTCGGTTAGTTGTTCAACAGGTTAGCGTGTGGATGTTTACTTGCAGCTTAACTTGGCAGCTTATAACCATTGTTGAAGATTATAAGACATGAGTTGAAGATTAAAAGCTCATAAGAATTTTTTTTTTTTTTTTGATAAAGATGCTGATGTTTGCTTGCAGGTTAGCGTACAGATGTTTACTTGCCGCTTAACTTGGCACCTTAGGTTGATGTCGTAGCTTGCAGTCAACAGATTTCTTAGGCCGGTGCAATAATTCATTACCTCAGAAAGGTATTATAGATCACATAATAGTATCCTTAAAATTGCAAGATTATAATCAGCTTTCTAACTGACGTATTGTTCACATCCAGGCGCTCTTGACTTATGGCAAAAAGTTGGTGTTGTATGCTTTGATGTGAATAGCACGGTATGCATAGACAAGGACATTCATGAACTTGGTGAGTTTTGTGGAGTTGCAAAACCTGCTGGCGAATGGACCGCTAGGTGTGCACTCGGTAGAAATAAATTTGTTCTCATGTTCTGTTTCAGTTTGTTTATATTAATTATTCTGAGATTGCAGACCAATGGGTGACTCATTCCATGTTCGCTGAAAAGTAGCCCTCAAGGTATTTTAACTTACTATGTAAGATCAGTTACGCAACAAAATGAGCTATAAAATTTTCTGTTTACATGTTCTTTTGTAATTGGTAGGCTTTCTCATGGGATACATGATTTAGTCCAGAAGCTAAAGCAAAGTGGTAAAACTGCGTGGTTGCTCTCTCCATGATTAGTCAAACGATCAACGTAAGCTATCTCCGAATTCCTTTCTGGAAGTGTAGCACAGTTTTTCCTGTTTTGGAAAAGCAGACAAGTAGTCAGAATTTTTGGACATAGGCAAAGTGCGTAAAACTTGTGGTGGCAAGGTTTTTTGGACGACGCAAGATCCACACGTAAGTAAAAATGGTAGACAGATTCTTGAATCTTGGGTTTAGATTATTTTTTTGTTTTAGTTGTTGACATGTATTCATTATTATAGGTGTGAATGAAGGTGGCATGCCAAATTTTACTGACAATCGTTTACAACTGCACGTGAAGGTGACATGACGTATTCTACTTACACCTGTGATGACAATGTACGGACACATGATACGACTGAATGTGAGTTCAGATATTTACGAATATTCTTTCTCTATTATACATTTTATTTATAATATTTCTTAATTCTTAGTTTCCTTGCTAAATGATCTTTGGTGCGTCTCCAAATAACTTTTGTCCACACGGGTCTAAAAGAAAGCACACTATTTATTACCATTGAAGGAGAGCCATCGTTCCCATTTCTACTTAAATTGTGCAATTTGAGAGCCACGTGGTAAGGCTTTATACACAGAAATTTTGGGTCTGTCATTTTGTGATAGGGATAATATTGTTAAAAGAGTTTAGGAACACTAATAATTTATGAACAGAACTATCACTATTACACATAACGTAGGGACTAATTTAGAGGAGATATCTTTTCTCTTTGCAAATCATCATTTTTAGCTAAATACTTCTTATTGGTATCATTAGATGCATATATTGCTGTCAGTTTCAGATCGATTCATTTAAATTAACCACACTTGAACTTATTATATGACTGCTGTTTTGTATGCCTACAGCCTTGGCTTTTGACCAAAATAAAGGAGTGGAGGCGAAGATGACCGATGACAAGCCCGTTTGGCTCACACACATCTCGAATATCGATTACACCCGACTATGGTGACAAGGGGTATGGAGGATTTAGCAACAGGTGAAAACGAACATACTGTTTCATTATTTGGCGTTTGTATTCAACCTGAAATTGGGGAAGTTATTTGGATTGATTTCCTTTTGTTTATGTCTGTAGGAATTTGGATGAGGGGGTTGCTATGATTAGGACTCCCGTGGAATCTGCGACTGGTATGTTTAATGTAAGTTCTATCTTGGTTATGAATATAGTATATAAGAATTATGTTTGTATATGATTACGATATCAAATAGATCTGTTTTTCAAAAATTGATTATTTATTTGATATCCACGTTTATACTTTCCAACCTGAGCGTCATATATATTGATGAAATAATGCTAATGGATAGCGTGTGTGCATCCATGATTTCAGAAATACTCCAGTGTTGATATGTATGTGCGCATTTTTCGTAAATCAGCATCTGTTTCATTTGCCTATTGCTATAATAATTCAATATAAATGCCTATCTAAACACCGTCTAATTGATTTTTGTTCTTTTGTGCAGGTGTTGGTCGTAAGAAATGAGCTAAAGATGGGGAAAGGGAAGATTCCTGCTGAATGCAGGTACCTATAGACTACTTTTGTTAACATTGATTGTGGTAATTGTTAAATGAGTGATTTTGGACTACCAAGGTGTTGGTTGTAAGAAATAAGCAAAAAAGAAATAAAGAAACAATATGCTTATAATATGTAAAACCAGAAATTTAACTGATTCTTTGCAAATTATTTTGTTTGAATTTGTAACTTTTAAACATCCACAGCCATCGAGTGGGCAATCAACAAGCTAACAAGATACCGTCGGGTAATGAAAAGGTTACAACAAGAGGTCAGGGCCTCTCGAAGAAACAACCAAAAGCTGATTATACACCCGACCAGAATGAATAAAAAGGTATTTTTTTTCTTTAAAAAAATCTTTCTTCAAGATGTTTTAGTACTGTGTGTGTTTCAGCTAAGGTGTTGGTTGATGAAACCTGCGTTAATTCGGCATACCATGCTCGCTGTAGTGACAATGGTCGTCTCACACGATGCGGCAGGAGTGGTTCTATTGCAATTCCTGTTACTATTGACCCTGCTTATACACCCATACACCAGTGTGTCATCAAAGTATAGGTATTGTATGCGGGTTTAATTGTTGCCCTTTTTTTTTGTTTATATACGGTTACTGATAGTTTTTTTTGTTGTATAGGTATGCATACTGTCAAAGAACGACCGGAACGTGTCTCTCAAAGGAAGGCGACTTAGTGTGAGTGACTCAAATTCTTTTTATAAAGTTCAGACGCGCAACAATAGTATTTGTTTGTCCGGGTTTATAAAGATAGGGTGAGCCTTATAGGTTGGATATTATTTATTAATTAAAAGAAATGCAACAAGACCAACAATAACATTTTTTTTTAGAACATTCCAATCTTTTCTATTAACGTTAGGTTTTAAGTTATATATAATGCTAAAAAGGTCAGCACTTAGAAATAAATGTTCTAAACTGCTATTCAAAAACTGCTTATGTTTCCTCAGAATGAGGAGATAAGCTGCTTGGATGATCTAAATAGTTCTGACTGCTTATGCTAATTTTAGGAAAAAATGACAGTCCCATGTTTTCCCAAACACCCCCTTCGTAACATTCTTATGAGCATGGCCATTATAATAAGTAGCTTGATATCATTGAGAAATTCTATAAACTAACAGAGTATTTGAGGTTACTTATTAGAAATCTGCTTATTAGTAATGCGAGTTATAACTGTACAATACAGAAAAGAGTAAATGGTTTTGACCATATGGTTAATGAAACTATATTCAAAAGTTTAGATCTTTTGTTGAAGTACACTAACAGTACGTTATTTGCAAGAGGTTTTAAATTCAAGATGTTATATTTGGGTTGTATATGTGCACAAACGGGTGAGGCCAACCTGAAAACACAATCTTGAATTCAAATGCTTATTTAAGCTGCAAAAGAAGGTTCAGTTGCACATAATTTCATCGTGTTATTAAGGTAAAGATTGTGTTTGCAGGTTGGCATCATCCGTTTTGACCCACACTTATAAATTACCTGCTTTAACCCACTACTCACAAGCTTGCGTTACCCATATTATTGGCCCGTGTTATGAAAAGATTTAATTTTTCTATTTTTGAAAGTAGGTTTTCTAATTTATTTACAGGTTTTAAGGTTGTCGTATTATATGATAAAAAATTTACTTTCGGTTACACTAACCGTTGACATTTTACTATTTTGATAGATATTAATCAGCAATTACAAAAGGGATGCGGTAATGCGTGTGTAGACAAGCCCCTTTACGTTCGTTAGCCAGAGGCAAGTTGGTTCATAATTTTTTTTTTTTTGCCATTTGAGTTGTGTGCTATAAATATGTTACTCTTTTTTTTGGATTAACATATATCTAATGCTTGCGCTAATACTGTTATGGCGAATGTTGCTGTCACAGGTTTCACTAAAGGAACAAGACAGGGTTGTAGTACTTTACACGGGTTTAAACCACGGCAATGTTCATTATGATACTGTCTTTGTACTAATGCAGGGATTCACAAATGCAGTTAAAAGGTCAGTTCATGTGCATGATTTTTTTTTTCAAGATTGACATCATAATCATGCTTATTTTTCAGCTTCTTAGGCTTAATGTCTCACTCTTGATATTCTTTTTTTATAAAAATATTAAATAGAAATTCCTTTTTTAATAACAGGGATGTAATGGGTAAGGTTCTTATGAAATGGCTTCTTTCTAGAATGCCTGATTTAAAGCTGGGATTGAATGAAAAAATTGGACTCGAGAAAGAGTGAAATTAAGCCGCGTCCAGAGGTAATTTCTGATTTTGCGTTGATTTAGTTTTGACTCTTTGATATTTGATTTGTTGTATAATTAAATATTTATTTACTACGAATAAACCCATTTTTTAATAAATGGACCGAAAGTCGCTACCAATATTGGTATAGCTAAGTGAATAAATTTTTTTTACAGGTCATTTCATTGAAGTCATACCCTCCATACCTCTCACTTACAGCTCTTATTTGCGACTCCGGTCTATGATGTAATGGGTAGGTTTGAGTGATAAAGTGGGGGCTGAAATTGGGCCGTTTGGGTGTTGAGATTTGGACTGAAACGGGTAGGTTTAGATGCTGAATCTGGCACTGAAATGGGGCTGAAACGTGTGCGTTTGGGGGCTGAAGCAAGGCTGTAACGGATGCGTTTGTGTGCTGAAATAGGTAGCTTTGGCTGCTGAAACAGGTGGGTTTGGGAGCTCAAGTGGGTGTCGGTTTGGACGCTGAATTGGAAACTGAAACAGGTGAGTTTGGATGCTGAAACAGGGGATGAAATGGGTCTCTTTGGATGCTAAAATGGGTGTGTTTACGAGCTGAAGTGGGTGAGCTTTTATGCTTAAACGGGGCTGAAGTGGGTACACTTAGGTGCTGACGTGGGGGCTGAGTTAGGCGGGTTTTGGTGCTGAAACCAGGACTGAAACAGGCTTGCTCGGGCTCTGAAATAAATCGATGTTTCTTAATTTGTACATTACTGTGAAAAGATAAACAAGGTGGAACTAAAACTACTAAACAATTTTTCCTGTTTCATATACATTTTTATTTATATAACCATAAACGGAAAATTAAAACAGGTTACGAACAGTCTACACAACCCATTCGAATGCACAGTAGGCTAGGTAATCTTACCTTTTCTGTTTGTTGATTGTGTTATAGGGAGGGGCGATACAGACGAACGTGGAAGGCCGGGAACGAAACCGGTTCGACAACATTCTTGAGATAAATGGCACATATACAATTACCGGGTTTGGAAAGATGACACGCAAGAGGAAATGAACACAGCAACAAAGAAAACAAACAAGGAGCATGACAACGACACCGGTGTTACAGTAGTATGCCGTGTGTGTGTAGGCCTACTTTCCTGTAACTAACTCCTATGTACAGATAAATGTAGTATGCCACTGAAGCTGAGCAGTAAGCGTGTGTAAAATAAAAAACATGTAATGTATTAGCATTGTAGAACTTCGTAATGTTGTAGGTTACAAGCGTTGTTGCTACAGTATCATACTCGCTCCTGCCAATGTATTATGACCATAAAACCTTCCACTTATGTAAATTAACAGTCATATTGCTACTTAGTCTCTACACCATGTTAACATCCATGTGCAAAGGCGTTGTTACACATATATATGTTCTGAAACCCCAAGTTGTTTCTGTAACGAGGCCTGGTACAACAAAACTTGAACCCACACTTATACCATAAAACAAATCGTGGATAGGTATCCATCATCCTAAAAAAACACAAGCACCATAAATATGCTACTCAGTTCTGCTAATGCATCAGGATCTTGAAACCTTATGACTTTACAAATCAGGTATATAGCTGCTCTATCGTTTACCGGATCACGTGCACATAAGAACTACCGACCGGCGCCCCGCCGCAACGCGGCGGCCCAAAGCTTTCCTCGTTAACATATAAGTCTCTGCCAAATACTATCTAACAAATATTGACACTTTAATTTTTTATAATTTTTCTCATTTAGGTGGTGTTTGTTTTTTAAGAGGCTCTGAATTTGAATCTGAATTTGAGGCGTAAATGTCTGAATCTGACCGCATCTGAACTGGAAAAAAAACTCATGTTGGAACCGCACATTTGCTTGCTCGTACTTTTTTTTTTTTTTTTTCCCTCAACAAGAGATATTAAGACACCCCTCTTAAGTCTAGACCATTAATATCTTACTGCCTCTGACCGTGTCTGAACAGGAAAAAAACAAACGGTCTAAACGGTCAAAATATCTGACCGCGTCTTAATGGTTCAGATTCAAGGCTGTTAAGAACCTCTTTTTTAAAAACAAACACCACCTTAGTCTACTATCTCATGTTAAATCACATGCTCGTTCCAAACTAACGTACAAGTAAAGCTTATCTTTACAAACACATATATAATTCACAAACTATAAAATTAACAATAGGTTCTATCATGGTAAACATGTTCATTAAATTAATATCAAGTATTTACGTCCATCCATAGCTACAAGCTACCCGGCCAACTCCATAATCAAAGCTACATCATCCCTAACAAAGAAACGCTTATACGATTCTACTCTTATACTTTCAAACTTAGCGAGTCAAATATATAATATTCTACAACTTTTCGGTTTTGGGGTGTAACATTTGAAGCATACTCTATAAAACCGAGCATTATAAGTGCATAAGTAATAGCACATAAAGTCCGCCATTCATCGAGACCTCAGTGTTTGAGACGCCCTGGCCATTGATTAATACGGTGGCAATTAATTTTTTTTTTGTTTATAACAATTTTACCAAAGCTAAAGAAGCCATTGTTTTAGATGGTTTCTAACAAATGTATAATTATTTTTGAAGGTCACAATACACATTCAAATATTCTATGTTTACCAAGCCTATTTTGTGATTAATGCAAAGGCAAACGAAATAGATAGAGTGACTTTGCTATGCATGTTACTTTTTTTCGTGTACACACGTGAATAACTAATTTCGTACTATAAAGATATATTCAATTTACTAAAGTGTAGCTTCAAGTCACTCTCAAGGATGAGAACGTAAATTTTGACCGGCATGGTCAGTATGAAATATTGGAAATGGGGTCAAGTGTTAAAGTGATTGGTACACCATTTGAATGTCTTACTATCAGTTAACTCTAGTCGTCAAAAAGCATTTATAAGTATTTGTATTGATATATCTACATTTTTATATCTAAACTAAAATAACTTTGAGATCGTTGAAAATTTAAATGTTAAGAACGTTCTAATAATATTTATGCATGCAATGCAATGTTGTGAGGGATTAAAAGCTAAAAGTCCGGATGTGCATTTTACGAAAATCAGTAAAGATTTGTAACACAATAAATTGAGATCAAATGCGCTTCTGAAAAGAATTGTTATAGCTGATAGAATTTTACATAGCGCAAAAAAAAAAAAAAAAAAAAAAAAAAAAAAAAATCATATGGTTCACAAACATCTAGAGAACCCCTTTCGGCCTGTCCCTTTCATAGCATTTTACATAGCATGTACTTTTCAAAAGAGATGTTTATTCATTTTTTAGAAATAAAACGACTAGACATAATGTTAGTAAAGTTGAAAGTGAAAAATGTAAATTTCTTCTCTTTTGAAAAGTACATGCTAGGGATGGCAAAAAAACCCGAAACCCGAACTAATTAGGGAGGGGCGAGGCATGCTAATCGGGTTACGGGGCGGGTTTGGGGATTAAACGGGGATTTTAATCGGGTTTGGGGCGGGAAGCGGGGTATCCTCGCCCCGCACGATTAATATATACACATATACAAATATATCTATGCTTATATAGCATTTTGTTAGTATTTACATAATAAAAAATATTACTCTAATATTGTTAGTTTTTTAATATTTGTAAAAATGCAAAATTGTGATTATAGAAACTCGTTTAGTGTCATATTTTTAAGTTTTAATTTTTGACGGTATTATTTATCATTATTTATGCATAATAATATCGTTGAAAACTTAATATAACTTGTTTATAATTGATTATTAATAGGTTCGTTATTGCTAACGGTATAAAATTAACAATAAATGTGAAATGGTGCGATTTTGGTCGAGAATTGCACCCAAGAGGACGCCCCGATAAGATCCCCGATTAATACGAGGCGGGTTTGGGGGAAAATCACGCCCCGACGGGGCGCCCCGATTAGATCCCCAATGGGGATTGGGGAGAACTTTGGTAATCGGGTTTGGGGATGAGGATGGCCGCCCCGCCCCACCCCAAACCCGCCCCGTTGCCATCCCCAGTACATGCTCATTTATGTGGAGTAATTAGTTAGTTATAAATTTTTATACGCTTTTGCTAGTGACCTTATTTATCACGCTCTGATGTATGTATTATATTTGTACATATACATGATTATACATTTGTATTTTTTTCTTCACCTTGAAAATGTGAGTAATTTTCTGCATGCATGTAATTGTGGATAAACCCAAAATATATCTACACGCTTTCAATAACGTGGAGAAATAAACGTGTAAAATACAACTTTTTTTTTGTAGTGGCGTTGGTTACTCCGGAATACTTTGTAAAGCAGGCCTCCACGCCCGTTGATGAGATTCAACTCGATTACTAACATTCATCAACTGAGCAAGCACTTGCTCCGTCGTTAACCCCTTCACATCCGCACTACCCAATAATTTCTCTAACTGTTTTTTCGATATTTTTATCTTTATCTCCGTCTTCACCTTTTTTTCATCATAGTTGTCCACCTTCTGATTGTTGTCACAATGGTTACCTACATGAAATTTATTTTTGGGTGATGTTACAAGTGATCGACAGTCATCGTTGTCAGGGTGAATGGCTGGCTGCTTTTTGATACAATTTCCCATTTTTATGGTTTACGAAATACGATATGGAAATTATGATTTATGAGTTGGGTTATAAGTTTATATAGGGTATGCAATGAAGACCAAGTTGAAATAAAGTGTCCTACATGGCTTATGAAAATTTGACCAATCATTTTCACAGTGTTGGTTAGTACGTATACCCGATCAAAATAACTAGTCTATTTGTGATGTTCCACGAAACATCTATATTTAGGAATCGGCAACATGCTGACTTCGTTGTAATTTTCATAAGCTACTTAGATAGACTAAAAATATATGAAATATACTTCGGTGTATTTAGAGTCGGCTTGCACGTAAACTTTGCGAGTTGTACTGTGTGTGTGTCCTTTTACGTGTGTCATTCTTTGTGTATATGTATTTAGCTGCAAATATAATTACCCTACTAAGTGTAGGAAACAGTGTACACTTTTATTAATAAATCAGATTACAATAAATAATAAAATTAACAGAAAGTAAATAACAGAAAATAAAATACAGACAGAATGGAGTAGAAGCAGAAGACAGACTCTAATAACGATTAAATAAAAGAAAGCAGTAATGGTAACGGAACGAGGTTCGTGTAAACACGATTCCATTAAAACAGATTCACCGTCTGTTTCCCAGGGTACAACGTTCAAAGCTGTTATACAGCCGGACTTAACAACTTGCCTGAAAGATCTCGAAAACCTGTGTGATTCTGATCGAAGAGATGCTGGAATTCTGCAGTAAAGAGCTACGTTTTTCTGTGCATTAAACTGAATGAGGTATGGCTTTATTTATACTAAAAACCTGTCTTGTCCTCGAAGACTAAATAAAAGTCATAATAAACGAAATCTGTTATAATAAAACCAGATTTTCGTATATTATATTACACAAATATTATTCTGTAAAAACTTGTCTAATAAGTTCAAATCTATTCCTAAAATAGATTTACAGAATATCTTGGAAAAACTGACCCGAACTAGCAGCAAAAATTTTCGCACGTAGGCGAGGTTTCGGAGCTGCATTCGTGTCCGCAGGTCGCGCGGGCTCGCATGAGTTCAGAAGCTTCGAACCCATTTTGGCCCAGAAATCCCACAATCTGCACCCCCCGTGCGCGCGCGCGCACGTAGGAGTGGGAGCATAGCTCACCTAAAGGAATTTGAAAGCTAGTACAAGGATTACCTTATAAACTAGTCTCCACTTCCTTCACTAAGCGATGTGGGATGTGTTTTTGTTTCCAAGTTTTGTGTTTCAAGTGTCCCACTTTGAGACACGATATCTCATTCATCTTAGCTTTATTTTGAACATACTTTAGCTTGTTGTGAAGCTCTCTTGGAGGAGAACAAAACGCCCCTAAGAAACACAAATATATGTAACATATACATACATTAAATTATGTCCAAAGTTTGCAAAAACCAACTTTGCAAAACTCATTTTCCAACAATCCTCCACATGAATGTAAATCGGTCGAAAACACACGAAAGTTTCCGTGAAATTTCTGCGGTTAAGTCTTGCATAGGATAGGTAGGTGTGACCCTTTGAACCTTCCCTTGTGAGATGCACTTAGTCTCGTAGATCTGAGTAGACGCGATGTCCTTGAACTCAACATCTGTTTACGTAGACGACAATACACACTCACACAAGACTCTCCCTGACCTTGTCAAGTCCTCATAGTCGTATTCGTTATGGTCGTGAATACTAGCCTGGTTCTGCAAGAGCTCTTAGGAATTGCGCCCCCACAATTCCCTTCGAAGCGACCTCACTTCTCTCTCACATAGGTGATTTCATCTTGAATCATTAAAAACACATGTTTTGTGATTTCATCTTGAACCATTATGCTTTATGATTTCATCCTGAATCATAAAAAGCCATATGTTTAACCCCTCAACAAGTCACATTTGTTATAGGAATGGACTAGGAAGTTACAATATATAAGTAACTCCCCCACATTGACGTGACTTCCCCCACATTTCTATGATTAGGTTGTCCTATTGAACCCAGATCTTGGGACCTCCAGTCAACTGGGTTAGGTTTTCCTTCATAGAAACTCATTCCTTCAAGGGCTTTAGTCCCATTCCTTTAGACGACTTACTAACTAACTCTCTGCTTAAGCCTTTCGTAAGCGGATCCGCGATGTTATCCTTTGACTTCACATAGTCAATTGAGATAACTCCTGTTGAGAGTAGTTGTCGTATCGAATTATGTCGACGACGGATATGTCTGGACTTTCCATTATACATTATGCTATGAGCTCTGCCAATTGCCGATTGACTATCACAATGTATACTAATAGCCGTTACCGGTTTAGGCCACCTTGGTATGTCCTCTACGAATTGTCGTAGCCATTCCGCCTCCTGTCCGCATTTATCTAACGCGATAAATTCTGATTCCATCATGGACTTAGCTATAACAGTTTGCTTGGAAGACTTCCAAGATATAGCTGCCCCTCCTAATGTAAACACATATCCACTAGTCGATCTAGAATCCTTTATGTCAGATATCCAATTTGCATCACTGTATCCTTCAATAACAGCTGGATATCTTTCATAATGCAGTCCATAATCGCGACTGTATCTCAAATAATGAAGTACCCTAGTCATAGCTCCCCAATGTGCATAACTTGGATTACTAGTATACCTACTTAGCCTGCTAACAGCATATGCTAAGTCAGGTCGGGTACTTGTCATTAAGTACATTAACATGCCAATAATTCTTGAATACTCTAATTGGGCAACACCTGCACCTCTATTTTTAGATAGATGCTTGCTGGTGTCAATTGAAGTTCTAGCTAGGCCGGAATCCCCCGCATTATGAGTATTCAGAATTTTGTCCACGTAATGTGCTTGACTCAACACAAGTCCATTATGAGTTCGTATGATCTTTATTCCAAGGATCACATCAGCCAAACCCATATCCTTCATGTCAAACTTTGATTTCAACATGTCTTTAGTAGATTTGATCATCTTGTCGTTACAGCCAACGATAAGCATATCATCAACATATAAACACAAGATTACATATCCACTACTTGTGTCTTTTACATAAACACACTTGTCGCATTCATTAATTTTGAATCCACTCTCTAGCATGGTGTGGTCAAATTTTTGATGCCACTGTTTGGGAGCTTGCTTTAAGCCATATAATGACTTAACAAGCCTAAAAACTTTGTTCTCTTGTCCGATAGCTATGAAACCCTCAGGTTGGTTCATGTAGATCTCTTATTCTAAATCCCAGTTTAGAAAAGCCGTTTTTACATCCATTTGGTGAATTTCCAAATTTCTTAAAGCGGCAATAGCAAGTATCATCCTGATCGATGTTATTCGTGTAACAGGCGAATATGTATCAAAATAATCTAGACCTTCACGCTGTCTAAATCCTTTGATTACGAATCTTGCTTTGTACTTGTCAATGGTGCCATCGGCTTTCATCTTCTTCTTGAAGATCCATTTATAGCCTAGTGGTTTACAACCAGGAGGTAAATCCACGGGCTCCCAAGTATGATTTTGTAAAATAGAATCTATTTCACTTTTAATGCCTTCTTTCCATTGAGGCCCTTCTGAGGAAGTTACCGCTTCTTGATAAGAAGTAGGTTCATGTTCTACCATAAAAGAAACAAAATCGGGTCCAAACGATTTCTCGGTTCTTGCCCTTTTGCTTCTTCTAGGTTCTATTTCTTCTTCCTCGATTTGATCTTGTCTCTCATCTTGGAGATCATTATCATCTCGTTGTCTCTTATCTTGGACAACATTGTCATCTATTCTAGATGAACTTCCAGTTTCCTTCGTTAAACAAGGAAATATATCTTCAAAGAAGGAAGCATTCCTTGATTCCATTACAGAACCCTTTTGTATATCCGGATTTTTCGAATCATGTACAATGAAACGATAAGCACTGCTATTCCTAGCATATCCGATGAATATACAACCCACAGATTTAGGTCCAATCTTTTGGGCCTTGGGAGTCGGTATAGCTACCTTTGCTAGACACCCCCACACTCGTAAGTACTGATATGATGGTTTTCTTCCCATCCATAGTTCATAAGGGGTCTCTTATTTTTCCTTACGAGGTATCTTATTTAAAAGATAAGTAGCCGTTAGAATGGCTTCCCCCCACATGTCCTGGCTTAAACCAGAACTTATCAACATGGCATTAACCATTTCCTTCAAGGTACGGTTCTTCCTTTCGGCAATACCGTTTTGCCGAGGTGAATAAGGAGCAGTGAATTCGTGTCTAATTCCATGTTTAGCACATAGATCAGCAAATGGAGACACATATTCACCTCCTCTATCACTTCGTACAACCTTGATTTTCTTATTAAGTTGATTCTCAACTTCGTTTTTGTATAGAACAAACTTGTCTATAGCTTCATCTTTACTTTTTAACAAGTAAACATAGCAATACTTTGTACAATCATCAATAAACGTGATAAAGTACTTATTGCCACCTTTTGTGGGTAGTGATTTCAAATCACATATGTCAGTGTGTATCATATCAAGTGGTTCGGTTTTTCGTTCAACCGATTTGAAAGATGCTCTTGTAAGTTTGGCTTCAACACAAGTTTCATATTTATATTTTGAGTCAATATGGAAATTATGTATGCAATTAAATTTAATCAAACGGCGCATAGAATTAAAATTTACATGTCCAAGACGGCCATGCCACACATTAGAAGACTCAATCAAATAAGCAGAAGAATTCATTTTATTGATATCATTCTTAACAACCATTACATTGAGCTTAAACATACCATTCAGGGCATATCCCCTACCAACATACGTTTGATTCTTAGAAAGAACAAACTTATCAGACTCAAAAACAAGACGAAAACCAAACTTGTTCAACAGCCAACCAGACACAAGATTCTTGCGAATTTCTGGAACATACAAGACATTAGTCAACTTGAGCTCTTTCTCGGATGTCATCTTCAAGATTACATCTCCTTCACCCTTGATATCAGCAGTTGCAGAGTTGCCCATGTACAACTTGTCTCCATTGTCAACCGCTCTGAAAGAGTGAAACATACTCTTATCAGCACACACATGACGGGTAGCCCCAGTATCAACCCACCATTCCCTGTTGTTGGAACCTACCAGGTTAACTTCAGAGATCATGGCAATGACGTCAGAAACCATAGCAATCATGTCCACATCATTCACCATATTTGCCTCGCGTGGAGTCACCCGCTTCGGCATCTTAGAGTTAGCAGCACGGTGACCTGGCTGCTCACAATTGAAACACACCCCTTGGAACTGCTGTTTCACAATTGCAGCTTTAGGAGCAAGGTACTCAGACTTCCCTTTGCCCTTCTTGTCATTCTTTCCTTTGCCCTTGCCTTTTCCCTTGACACGAGACTTTGAAGATGACGAAGCATGCTCAACCAAATTTGCCTTGGTAGAATCAGGCGTATAAGTGTTTTTCTGAGCCAGCTTGTTGTCCTCTTCAATACGAAGATGAACAACCAAGTCTTCAACACTCATCTCCTTTCGCTTATGCTTCAGGTAGTTCTTGAATTCTACCCAGCTTGGAGGTAACTTTTCAATAATAGCAGCAACTTGAAAAGTTTCACTCAAAGTCATTCCTTCAGCATGAATGTCGTGTAGCAAGATTTGCAGATCTTGAACCTGACTCATCACTTTCTTTGAATCATCCATCTTGTAATCCAAAAAGCGTGCTACCACGAACTTCTTTGTACCAGCATCCTCAGTTTTGTACTTGCGTTCCAATGACTCCCATAATTCTTTGGCAGTCTTAGTCTGGCAGTACACGTTGTACAAAGAATCGACCAAACCATTCAAAACATAGTTGTGACACAAAAAGTCTGAATGTTTCCATGCTTCCAAGGCTTGAACAGCCTGTTGATTAGAGGATTGACCTTCAGCAGGAGGTTCCACTTGAGGTGCGTTCTCTTTTAAGAACTGCGCAAGGTTCAAAGTAGTGAGATAAAAGAACATCTTCTGTTGCCACCTCTTAAAATTCTGCCCATTGAATTTCTCTGGTTTCTCAGCATGATTAACAACTGTATTGGTAACTGGCGCACCAGATCCATTCACTATAGTAGTCCCAGGAGGAGTAGTGTTTGTCATCCTGAAAATCAAACACAAACAGTTAAACAAACTGTTGCAAATCGGTATCTACTTGTACCAGATCTGACTCAACGAAACTCTATCTTGTTTTCGATAAATCAGTTAATAGAAACTCAATCTTGGTTTCAATAAACTGATTAGAACAACTGCTTAAAAGAAAACGTTATAGATCTGTACACCAAATCTGTAAATAAATCTGTTTAATTAAAACTGATTTCCAAAGAAACTCAACAAGGTCTCGATAGAAAACAGTTTATAAATCTGTTAAAATAATTAATCCGATTTAAACAAAGTGTTTTAATTCGGTTAAACCGAATCTGTTTTAAGACTGTAGGAAACGGTGTACACTTTTATTAATAAATCAGATTACAATAAATAATAAAATTAACAGAAAGTAAATAACAGAAAATAAAATACAGACAGAATGGAGTAGAAGCAGAAGACAGACTCTAATAACGAATAAATAAAAGAAAGCAGTAATGGCAACGGAACGAGGCTCGTGTAAACACGATTCCCTTAAAATAGATTCACCGTCTGTTTCCCAGGGTACAACGTTCAAAGCTGTTATACAGCCGGACTTAACAACTTGCCTGAAAGATCTCGAAAACCTGTGTGATTCTGATCGAAGAGATGCTGGAATTCTGCAGTAAAGAGCTACGTTTTTCTGTGCATTAAACTGAATGAGGTATGACTTTATTTATACTAAAAACCTGTCTTGTCCTCCAAGACTAAATAAAAGTCATAATAAACGAAATCTGTTACAATAAAACTAGATTTTCGTATATTATATTACACAAATATTATTCTGTAAAAACTTGTCTAATAAGTTCAAATCTATTCCTAAAATAGATTTACAGAATATCTTGGAAAAACTGACCCGAACTAGCAGCAAAAATTTTCGCACGTAGGCGAGGTTTCGGAGCTGCATTCGTGTCCGCAGGTCGCGCGGGCTCGCATGAGTTCAGAAGCTTCGAACCCATTTTGGCCCAGAAATCCCACAATCTGCATCCCCCGTGCGCGCGCGCACGTAGGAGTGGGAGCATAGCTCACCTAAAGGAATTTGAAAGCTAGTACAAGGATTACCTTATAAACTAGTCTCCACTTCCTTCTCTAAGTGATGTGGGATGTGTTTTTGTTTCCAAGTTTTGTGTTTCAAGTGTCCCACTTTGAGACACGATATCTCATTCATCTTAGCTCTATTTTGGACATACTTTAGCTTGTTGTGAAGCTCTCTTGGAGGAGAACAAAATGCCCCTAAGAAACTAAAATATATGTAACATATACATACATTAAATTATGTCCAAAGTTTGCAAAAACCAACTTTGCAAAACTCATTTTCCAACAATCCTCCACATGAATGTAAATCGGTCGAAAACACACGAAAGTTTCCGTGAAATTTTTGCGGTTAAGTCTTGCATAGGATAGGTAGGTGTGACCCTTTGAACCTTCCCTTGTGAGATGCACTTAGTCTCGTAGATCTTAGTAGACGCGATGTCCTTGAACTCAACATCTGTTTACATAGACGACAATACACACTCACACAAGACTCTCCCTGACCTTGTCAAGTCCTCATAGTCGTATTCGTTATGGTCGTGAATACTAGCCTGGTTCTGCAAGAGCTCTTAGGAATTGTGCCCCCACAATCCCCTTCGAAGCGACCTCACTTCTCTCTCACATAGGTGATTTCATCTTGAATCATTAAAAACACATGTTTTGTGATTTCATCTTGAACCATTATGCTTTATGATTTCATCCTGAATCATAAAAAGCCATATGTTTAACCTCTCAACAAGTCACATTTGTTATAGGAATGGACTAGGAAGTTACAATATATAAGTAACTCCCCCACATTGACGTGACTTCCCCCACATTTCTATGATTAGGTTGTCCTATTGAACCCAGATCTTGGGACCTCCAGTCAACTGGGTTAGGTTTTCCTTCATAGAAACTCATTCCTTCAAGGGCTTTAGTCCCATTCCTTTAGACGACTTACTAACTAACTCTCTGCTTAAGCCTTTCGTAAGCGGATCCGCGAAGTTATCCTTTGACTTCACATAGTCAATTGAGATAACTCCTGTTGAGAGTAGTTGTCGTATCGAATTATGTCGACGACGGATATGTCTGGAATTTCCATTATACATTATGCTATGAGCTCTGCCAATTGCCGATTGACTATCACAATGTATACTAATGGCCGTTACCGGTTTAGGCCACCTTGGTATGTCCTCTACGAATTGTCGTAGCCATTCTGCCTCCTGTCCGCATTTATCTAACGCGATAAATTCTGATTCCATCATGGACTTAGCTATAACAGTTTGCTTGGAAGACTTCCAAGATATAGCTGCCCCTCCTAGTGTAAACACATATCCACTAGTCGATCTAGAATCCTTTATGTCAGATATCCAATTTGCATCACTGTATCCTTCAATAACAGCTGGATATCTTTCATAATGCAGTCCATAATCGCGACTGTATCTCAAATAATGAAGTACCCTAGTCATAGCTCCCCAATGTGCATAAAAGTCATAATAAACGAAATCTGTTACAATAAAACTAGATTTTCGTATATTATATTACACAAATATTATTCTGTAAAAACTTGTCTAATAAGTTCAAATCTATTCCTAAAATAGATTTACAGAATATCTTGGAAAAACTGACTCGAACTAGCAGCAAAAATTTTCGCACGTAGGCGAGGTTTCGGAGCTGCATTCGTGTCCGCAGGTCGCGCGGGCTCGCATGAGTTCAGAAGCTTCGAACCCATTTTGGCCCAGAAATCCCACAATCTGCACCCCCCTGCGCGCGCGCACGTAGGAGTGGGAGCATAACTCACCTAAAGGAATTTGAAAGCAAGTACAAGGATTACCTTATAAACTAGTCTCCACTTCCTTCACTAAGCGATGTGGGATGTGTTTTTGTTTCCAAGTTTTGTGTTTCAAGTGTCCCACTTTGAGACACGATATCTCATTCATCTTAGCTCTATTTTGGACATACTTTAGCTTGTTGTGAAGCTCTCTTGGAGGAGAACAAAACGCCCCTAAGAAACACAAATATATGTAACATATACATACATTAAATTATGTCCAAAGTTTGCAAAAACCAACTTTGCAAAACTCATTTTCCAACACTAATTAGTCGGAAAGATCAGCTGAACTGAAAAGGATCTAGTCGATAATTAGCACTATATCTGATTAGTGTTATTGGTTATACGATTTGTAGTACTTTTTTTAACAACATATGATTTTTTTTTTTATTTATTTCAACTAATTGAGTTGAGCTGAACCGAAAAGCATTGATCAAGCCGGCTAATGTCTCCTCGCCATTCTTTAGTATGATCGCAATTAACAATATCGGTGTGTATAACAACTTTAATCTATTAAGGTAATGTGTAGGTGACCATCTTTTCGGATGTTAATAATAATTTTCACGGTATCAATTTTTCAATCTGCGTTCAAACATATCGTGTATATAATTTCTACGTTACGTACGGTTATGACACAAGACCACTAAAATCCGCATAATGGCTTGTTACATATGTATCCTTTTCAGTTTATTAATGTGTTGAACATTTCAAAAGAAATCATACTTGTCATTTTTTTGTCATTCTATTTTGCGTAGGCTTTTTTTTTTATTTATTTATTTTTTATTTTTTATTTTTTTTTTTAACTTGGCACCAACCTTTTTAAATCGTGTCATTGTGCGTATCGGTGACCTGCATTACCTGTTGCAGCCGGTTAAGTTAACGATCTTTTGCTTTATTATTGTAGCGTTAGTCCTTTATACTAATGACCGTTTATAATTAACTAAATAGAGCATGTTAACTTAACGACCGTTTATTTTATTATTGCAACGTTAGTCCTTTACACGTTTTCGTAGGTCTTCATCCGTTTTCGCACGTTTTCGTCCATTTTTTTTCGTTTTCGCATGTTTTCGTCCGTTTTCTTTGTCCGTTCTTACACGTTTTCATCCGTTTATACACGTTTTCGATCGTTTATACATGTTTTCGTCGTTTTACACCTTTTCGTCCGTTTTTACACGTTTTCGCCCGTTTATGTCCATTTTTGCACGTTTTTACACGTTTTCGTCCGTTTTTACATGTTTTCGTTCATTTATACACGTTTTCGTCGTTTTTACACCTTTACGTCCGTTTTTACACGTTCAGAGGAATTTAGGCACTTAACCAGAAAAAGCTTCAAGCCACGGGACAAAAACCATCTGCGGCCAGCTATGACGGTAAGCAAACGATGATGGAGTTCCCCATTAAAATTGATAGCCGCATCCGCAAACCGGGAATCTAAGGCGGCCACCCTATCAGTAATATCTTTCACTTGAGAGTCCTAAACTTTCTCAAACTGCCCTTCCAAGACTTTCAATGCAGCCTCCAGCACTTGCACCTACAAAGTAGCGGAACGCATACAAAGATAACGGAAGGAAGAGAAAATCAGAAGAAGTACAACATATATATATATATATATATATATATACACACACACACACACACACACACACACACACACACACACACTAGATGTCGAATCCCGCCCGATGGGTGGGCATGACTTGTGATTATTCTTAAAATGTAATACTTTAAGAATAGAAAGATATGTATGTACGATTTTGTATTTTTGTAGTTTATTAATATGTTCTACAATACAATTATATTTATAGTAGGAAAATATTAGTTTTTTTTTTTATTTTTGATGTTATTTTTTTGGTTGTTTTTAAGAGAAAATTTACATTGTGTTATTGTTATTAAGTTTTGAGACATCATGAATCATAATAAAGTTAGTTAGGTAAGAATATCATTGTATAAAGATACAGTTCATGTTATATCTTTTCTTTAAAGTCTGGATCATTTTTTTTATGTTCATTTATATTAATATACTAAATTATATATTGAATGGATTAAGAATGAAAAGAAATATACGTTTATCAAATATGAGAGAAAATCTAAAGCTTGACAACCTTCGTGTTTACAAACTTATTTACATGAATGTTGCATTTTGTAAATCATAGATGTCTAAGATGCCTGATTGACACCTTCATTCCAGAACTATAACTTCAGTTAGACAACATAATAGAATATATTATAGGTTATACCGAGGACTCGTTAATAACATACATTAAGTCTCGAAAAAGCTGATAACATACATTAAGATGCCTGATTGACACCTTCATTCTAGAACTATAACTTCAGTTAGACAACATAATAGAATATATTATAGGTTATACCGTGGACTCGTTAATAACATACATTAAGTCTCGAAAAAGCTGATAAGTGTATTTCATTGTGACAATTCCTAAGTATTTCCGGTCAACCCGGGTGACCCATAGATAAAACTACCCGTTTTGAGCGGACCCATATTGACTCATTGCTCTTCAACAAACTACTCAATTTGCTACATTATTCAAAAGTTATTAGTTAATGATGCGTAGGAATCGCAACAGGCTTTACCTCTCGAGGGATCTCGAGAAGCTTACAACCCCCACCAGGCAGTGTACCTGATCGTTGTAGTATAGTATAGTGACAAGTACCGGGGGATTGATCGTTCAGCTTAGGAATAGTGTCGCTAGGATTAGAAAGCCTAATTTACTAGTTCTAAAGGTGAGGGATGATTATTTTTTTGTCTTTTTATGATTTTATGAAAGCAAGTAAAATCTCGGGTTTTGAAAGAGTGGGCGGAATTAGTTGCTATTCAACTAACCCAAAACTAAGATGCAATCAAAATAAAATAGTAAAAATGAAAATAAACTAATTATACTAAGGTTGTGAGCAGTAATTGGAGAAAATGTGTTTACTTAGACTTCATTACTCCCTAGATATCTTTTACATGTTAATTACTTGTTATAATTGCATGGATGACGGATCGTATTCCTTAATACCATTCATGGGGTGGCATACATAACTCCCCAATTCTATGAGCTCTTATCTCCTCCTACACCATGACCCAGCACAACTATAGGGATTGTAAACAGTGGCTCATGCATTAAATACAACCAATAAAGACCTAGTACGCCTCGGTTCATGGTTCTTAAGACGTTCAAGCATGTTACCATTTGGAGATCTGCCAGTTTTCTTAAGCCTAACATATAAAATCATTCATCCAAGAACAAGAATAAACAAGTAATCAACACATAATCAATATCTAGGTTTCATTAGATCTAAGCAAACACAAAGGAGATCTAGCCTAGCATAATGGAATTGAGACAAAAACAAGATATAGACAACCAACACATAGACATATTGATTGAATTAGAAGAACACTTATCTCAATTACAATGCAAGGTATCAAGGGTTGGGAACCCTTGAAAAACCTGTAAAAGTTGCACCAAATTCGTCTTTAGGGTTTCTCCAAAACTTCTCCCTTTTTAATGAAAAAACTAGAAAACTATATATAGGAAAACTGGGTTGACGGCGTCAAGACAACCATGTGACGCCGTCACCTCGCCGCCAAATACTTCCTCGGACGGCCTTGATCTACTTATGACGGCCTGTGTGACGCCGTCACCAACCACGGTGTTTTATTCTTGGCCTTTTGACGCCGTCAGGATGACTTTTGACGCCGTCATCAACTACGGTATTTTATTCATGATGTTTGACGCTGTCAAGCCTTTACTCTTGACGCCGTCACCTAGTGTTTCCAGCATGGAAAATTGATACTTTGCCGTTTTCTTCACTTTTATGCTCCAAAAACGTCCAAAATGGCTTCTTTTCCAGAATTCACTCTCCAAGTACCTAAAATCACAAAAGGAACGATTTAGGGCAATATTTGATCAAATAAAGTCGGATTCGGGCTTAAATGACCCCCTAAAAACGGATTATTTTTCGCCTCATCAGTTAATGATCACCTTGAGATATATATCGCCGGCGCGGTACATTCCATCATCCATTGCCGTTGCATAATCCGGGACAGTAGCAGCCATAAACTGCAACTTCTCAAGCTGTATGGTGTAATGGTGGTATATATCCACAATATAATCATGTCTTCACGTGCATTGGTGATTTTTTATTTGTAATAACAAATATCTTGGCTTAGTTTACCTAATATGTCATTCATATCAGAAAAGTAGTCGAAAGAGTTACATTAAACGTAATTGACCAAGTTACCTTCGTTTCGACCCATTAGCTAACTGGATCCGCTAACAACAACATGATAGAACTACCAATTTCTATATGCATTGCACATATTCTTATAGTTCTGAGACTGTTACTTTCATTTAGATAATCACTCTACTAATTCTACTAGTGAAAGTACATTGATCTGATACGTGCAAACTTGTTGAATAATGTATCTTAAACTAACACATTAAAAAGAAATGCTACCTGTTGACTGCGTCATATTTAGATTGCAGCAACGAACCACGATAAATAGGGATAATAGTTGTTGTTAAAGGATTTGGTATTTTTTTGGCTTGAAAATCAATGGCATACTTCACAAGTTTTGCACCATCATAGATACTTAACATGTTCGTGGTAGAGAATGGTAAATAACTACGTCACATTAGGTATTTTTTTTATTGTGGGTCACAATTGGTAAATTACTAAATCACATCCACCCTTTACTCAACACTCAACAGTATGATGTCTAACCTTGGCTCTACATGCTCTAGTTGAAAAAAAATTAAAAAATAAAAATAAAAATATAAATAAACTATTTTTGGTGAAAAACCTTCTAAACTTGTTTCATTAGAGATTCCAATTATCATGGTAATTATATTGTTTCAAGAATAAGATGTAACATGTTTAATGGACAACAAACATTTCTAGGTCAACTCAATCAAACATAGATAGGTTTCATCTATACTAAATTTAATCCATTTAAGCTCAATCACATTTTCATTTATCTCAAACTTACCCATCTTGACACCTCTAATAGCATAACTTGATGGAAAATAGAAGTACGTCGTACGTTTTCAGAGGCGCTAGGCGAGATTTTTCTCAATGACTCATCTAAAGGTATACAAAATTCCACCTAAGAAGCGTTGTTATAGTGATCCTAATGTTCCCTACTCGTAGTTGCATCATTATAAATGGAATGTAAATTAAATCAGGTTGTTGCCTATCCTACCCATCTAGCCACCTTTAAACATACTATGTAAAAGTCAAGCCAACCATCTCTTCATGAGTCAAAACCATTCTGTCTGTCTTCAGATCAATAACGTTTTGAGTACATTTATCAGGTACCAATGTCGCATCAGGAACATTCAGACCATTTAGTTGGGAATTATTTATATCCAGTGTGTTAGTTGTCAAGGTGAAACAAAGATTAAGAGTATGGATTTGGTTTCTGGTTTTCCATTCCAGCTTGATCATTCTTGGTCAATTCATATACAACTCATGGTACATTCTTTAATCCACAATCAAATTCACTCAAGTTCAAGCTTTTAGTTGGCATTGATGAAGATGTGTCCAATTTAGCAGTTGCGTTACCATATAAGCTGTTCTTTTACCTATTTAAATGGTTAAAACAAAACCCAAATTTACCCAATCATATATAAATGGGCTAAAATTCTCAACTCTACTTGCTTAACTTACCCACTACAGCTTTTATGAGGCCAGGAAGATCAACCAATGTCAAATTCAAAGTTATCTTAAAAACTAGCATTCTTAAATGATTTATATAATATTATCGATTAACTCTTAAGTACATCCTAAGTGATTGAACTTTTTTAGCTGTAAAGATATAAAAGCAAAACTTATGTCTAAAAGTCAAGAATGAAACAATATGTCAAATACTTGAGATAACTTGCGTTAATTAATCACCTAATGAACCAAATGTGGGTTATTAATATCCCAAGACCCAAGTCTTTAAGTCACCTATATACAGGTTCAGTCAATATGTATATATAGGCTTTGATCTTAGATTAAGTTAGTATGAGAAAGGCTATGAGTTAAAAGATAGTAGTTTCATGGGGAACAAACAGGTACTCGCTTATTTGTAATTTTAAACTCCTGCTAACCATCTCTAATATGACTTTGAATTCAACATGTAAATAGTCAAAATGTATATACAGGTTTTGATCTTAGATTAAGTTAGTCTGAAAAAGACTATGAGTTAAAAGATTGTAGTTTCATGGGGAACAAATAGGTACTCACTTATTTTTACTTCTAAACTCCCGCTGAGTTATATATTCAATAATCTTGTTGACACGCGAGCAATTTGTGTAGTAGTGGTCGTGGCAAAAGCAGTAGGCTACACAATGGTATATCCCTTAACCATTAAATAATCTCTCAACCGTTAAATAATCTCATTGTCTGCATTACTTCTTTGATATCATACAATATTTAACATAAATATAAAAGAGTAGCAAATTCTTACAAAGTGGATAGAGTTGTAAGTTGTCCGAACATGTACGCTACGCGCCATTGATTTGATTGTTAGCAACATTTCTGTTCAGAAAATAAGCCGATAAGCCCATAAAGTAAGCTAACCCAAACACCCCTTTAGGTAGTGTTTGTTCTTCACGAGCTTACTTTAGAGCTTATTTTATTCAATCACAACCATACCAGCACCATTAACATCTCGACAAAACAGTGGATTTTTTTCTTCACTTTCTGGTTGATTCCTGGTTAAATGGGAAATGCATGGTAAATTATTAGTACAATCTCAAGCGTCATCCACATTTCAGGTTAAGTAAATTAATTGTGATAGTATCAATAATTTTGAGATTATTTTGGTACCTTTTTATTGTCTCCAAAATGTGTGCGACTGTTCAAAGTCTTGTTGTTGGTTCTTGTTGCATTTCCAGCTAATTCCAAAGCCTGTAAACAAACACACCACCATTTATTTAGTCATGTATAAAACTCAACAAAATAATAAAAAGGTAAGTCACTAATTGGAAGCTCACTTTAACGTATCCTCTTTTATGACACAAACAAAATTTAATAGTTACTCTGGTGCTACGTGCTTATATCAAAGTAAATAAGACTTAAACTAAGTAGTTCCAAACACTCCCTCACACTGTAAAAACAATTTTATCTTTGCGTGCGCACGGTTTTTTTTGTATTAACGGGTCAACCTTGAATAAAAAATAGTTGGAAGGTAATCAGCCAAAGTGCATTTTCAATGATACAAATTTTATAATTTATGGACAAAAAGGTAACTCAAGCTAGCCTAAATCAATCCAACTCATTTTAACACATAGCAAAAAGTTAACCATGGTGACCCGCTACCAATATAAAACTACAACACCTTTTCTATTTCTCACTACATGTTCCAGTGATGTCGACTCTATTATCCCCTCCAATTTCGCTAATGTTATAGATAATTCATCAGACTATGGATGACACAATATATACACCTGAAAGTCGGATGCAATAAATAGTGTTAAACCATGGTCTAGTTAATTCATCTATACATATAATATGATGTTAACACTCCTTAACCATATAGATCTCTGTGACCAATAGTGAACTTTCGGGCAAAATGACCATTTTTCTAAAGTACACCATTTTTCGAACACGTTGTTCCTATGTTAAGATACAATTCTGGTGGGTCCATACTTTAAAGTATCAAGTTTGCTCGATGTAATGATTTTCCCTAAACTAATACATGCTCCCAATCATTTTTCTAATGCAGTGAATGCATCTGCTTTTGAATAATATAGCAAGTGCATGTAGATAGACCTCGTACTGTGAGTTTTTTAGAACTATATGAGTTTGTTCGTTGTTAAAAAAAAAAAGCATATATGAAACTCTAGTAATCTACATACGCATAACCACTATTTCCCTGCAGCAAGGCGGATAAGCTCGATGTAATAAGTAGGATAAAACTGTCTTTCTCCACTCAAACCAAACAGAACCAAATTCGTGAGTTGGTGTGTTTTCCTGGAACAATGATTGGTGGAATCGCAGGTGGTGGACTCACAGTAGGGAGTGGTATCAGAATAGGGGCTGTAAAACCAACATCTGTGACCTGCAATACACAATTGAAATGAGAACTCACTTAACTTGCAACAAATTTTATTATATAAAGGAACATAAAAAAAAAGGAGTAATCCAGCCAATGACCTATCAAAACTCATATATTTGACTATTAATATGATATAATGCTATTAACTCATCTGACTAATCCAGCCAATGACCTGTCAAAACTCATATATTTTAGTGAAAAGGTGTAAATAATGCAGACCCATTAAGTGTTATATTTATCATTTTACATGTGTATAATTGTGATTTTACCCTGTTTACAGTAAAGTCACAAAAGTATAATACAATTCGATTTGAACTCCCATATAGTCATGATAAGGAACCACCAATTAATATAACCGATTAATATGTCTAATTTTATGTATATATAATTCTTGTTTATCTTCTATAAAAAGCGCTCACAATTCACAAACGCACTGGCTATTAAAATATTGAAAGTATTATGGGACTGAACTATCACCAAACCTATATTCATAAGTAGCATCAGTGTTTCAACTGTTGGGAATTACATTTGAGTTGATAAAGACAAAACATGTGGAACATGAGAGACTTATTATGACAAAGAGGAAAACTTCAATGACAAGAATATACAGAAGATCGTTTTAATTTATTAGGAAGATATTCTGTATTATTATAACTTATCTCTTTGTAACCCTAGTATCTCTATTATATAAAGAGATACAGGGAATTGGTTTTAGGTGTGCCAGAAAGTGTTTGTGCACCAAAGGTGTAAAACGTGTTGTGTGTGTGGGTTTACACGTCCCACAAGATGTAGATGCTAGCATATGTTTTAGCCCCAAGATCATTAGTTTGATCCTGCTGATATAACCGTCTTACCATTGATCAGGTAAGATTGGGGCTTGTAGTATGGGATGATGATGAAACCTTGTTAGGCAATAACAAAGATTGTTCTTATTATTCCGCTGTGCATTCTATTGTTCTTTGTTATTGTTCATCCTAGTCAAGCCTAGTTCAGTATACAACATCAACCTCACAACCCTCTTAATGCCCTCAAAGCCCTCGTTGCCTACATATACACAATGGTAATCCAAATTTTTTTTAATCTAGATTATATATTAAACCTTTCTAAAACATGTAAAGACGCGCAATCATCAAAAATGCAAAATCCTCTGCAGCAGTTTTCAACAACCTATATTTCACTAATAAAAACTCCAATTGAAGATCCCTTCGGTGAAAAGTTACCTTGATATATAGAGAATCATCTGTAAAAATTTCAGCCCGACCCAACGGTTAACTAAGGAGATATCGTTGTTTAAAAACAGCCCTGCAGTGAGTTATGAAAATATATACCAGTTACGAATTTTCTTGTTTTCTTCAATCTTTGACAAACCAAACCTTGTGAATCCCACGATCACGAGCCCCTAGTCTATGATACAACATGTTAAGATCGTCTTCATCTAGGGATTACACAATAATATTGATAAGAACACTATACGCAGCGGAATAAATAAAACATCATTATTATTGCTACAAGGTTTTTTCGTCATCATCTCCTAACACTATTACAAACATCTACAGCCCCAATACTACGTGATCAAGTGTAGTACGGTTACCTACTCTAACAGGAATCATAAGATCCTTGGGGCTTAACACAAACACAATAGTCTACCCTAGGCATTTTCCACAACGCCTATACACACACATTTACGAAATATTACATTGTGACACATATGAATAAAAACCTGTACCCTATGTCTCTTTATATAATAGAGACATTAGGGTGGGTTTACAAAGAATATTTCTACTATAATATAAGATTTCCTATAATCTTTTCTTGTATATGAAGTTTCATTCTTTGTCATCTTTAGTCCTTCATCTTTCATATTTTGTCAATATCAACTCAAATATAAATCCCAACATACCTTATGTAGGAGTTATTTAGAAAATCCACAATCTCATAGAATGTTGGTCCATCTCCATGCTCTGATTTCGTCAGATATGCAACATGGTTATGAGTCTTAGAAAACTTCAAGTTAGCCATAAAGAAGATTTTGATAACAGAATGATGATCGTTTATGAGTGAAAAAGAGATGTGAATAGCCAATTGAGTTATTATAGTGAAACTGTTAGGGGTTGAGAAACTTGCGCAAGAGATAAGAATTATCTTTGGAAAAAGAATAAGGTAAAATTGGGAAAGAAGATACTTATCTCTTAAAAAAAACCCTATAAGTATGGTAACAAAATATTTACCCAACAGCTATAATCAAAATTCTGTTACTGACACAACAGTTGTAACAGCTAGTTCAGCAGTACAAAGTTTGCACTAGCAGTACTAACTTTGAACTAGCAGTATAAACTTTTTCACAAAAATTTCAATGAGCAGTATTAACAAGATATGACTTTAAAACAATGTTGCCCATGCATAGTTTTGAGCGAACTACCAGCTATCAACGGATTTGATATGTCTTTACCAATAGCCGTTTGCTTTGGACTAGCCAACTCTTCAGTGTTAAGTATGGTGAGTTGATAACCATATAGTTTTTGGTAAACTATCAAACATAAACGGATTTGAGAAGTCTTTACCAGAAATCATTTGCTCTGGACTAGTTGGTTCATGATGTGGATGACATGGTGAACCAATTACCATTTTTTGCGTGGAAAAGACACACACTTTCTTTCCAAAACCATACACAATGCTAGTCACAATTACCTTTCTAGCCTGCAAGTGTTAGTCCAAACTAAGAAAAATACAAAGCAGAGTATTTTACAAATGAAAATTATGAATAAGACTAACAGTTTACACTGGCAGAAACAACTATTCTTTAGGAACCCAAGCCATTACAGACTTGACTCTACCTCTTTCATCAATATAAGCATGTTTCTTTAAAACAACAGATGCTCTGTCACAATTTATTGGTCTCCAAATCCAACGTGTGGAGGCATTCACAACATTTCCCAAATTACCTTTAACAGCTTGCATTTGCCTAGCAGTACTAACTTTTGGCCTATACAGCCCTTCAACTAAACAATTGTGGCATATGTGAGAGTTAGTTATAAAGTCGTGAAGAGGAATGTGACTAACGCCCTTGAAAAGTTTATATGAAGGAAAACCTAACCCAGCTGACTGGAGATCCCAAGATCTGGGTTCAATAGGACAACCTACTTGTATAAACTGAGGTCACTGTGGGGAGTAATAAACTCCACATTTATTTAAGGGAGTTGGTAAACTTCCTAGTCCATTCCTATAACAGTGACAATATGAGGTTAAGCATTTGGCTTTTAATGATTAATCGAGAATCACCTATGTGAGAGAGAAGTGGGGTCGCTTCTAAGGGAATTGTGGGGGCGCAATTCTTAACAGCTCTCACAGAACCAGGCTAATGTTCATGTCCATAACGAACATAACTATGAGAACCAAAAAGTGTCAAGGAGACATTTGTGTGAATATAGATTGCCGTCTCCACAAACAGCAGACAGTTCAAAGACATCAAGTTCTACTGGCTGCTAGGAGGCTAAGTATATTTCACGAGGGAAAGTTCCAAGGCTAACACCTACCTATCATTTGCAAATATCAACTGCAAAACTCTATTACAACTTCGTGTCCTTGGAATTTGTTTCCCTTTATCAATTTCATTCATGTGGGGGATTGTTGGATAATTGGGTCAATTTAGGTTTGAATGACAATTGATGGTCATTAAAGATATTAATGGTCATTAAAGAAAATGTTAATGTTTGGTCAAATTAAACAGCCGAATTAACTTTGCAATCATGAGCCATTAGTAGGATTAAATAGGTTAATTAATTCGACCGTTATCCTTAATCTCCTTTCCTATATATAGTGAGTGTTATCCTCACATATCAAATACACCGAGAAATACAAAACTTATCACTCCTCTCCTTTTGTGTTACCATACATTATTCTTATGTATCCATTTTGTAATAAAGGGAAGGCACGATTTTGGTTCGCTTTGATAACCCGTTTGTGCTAACGGAGTTATCCGTTGTTGTTGTATCCTGGGAGACAGACGTTCACGATTCTCAAGCACCGTGGAGAGGACGAATCTGTCTTAAGGAAAGTGTAAACATCACACGCCTCAACATTTTCCTTGTTCGTGTTTTTGAGTCTCAACATTTAAACATAAGGTAAAGTTTTCTATACTTTATGCTTATCATTTTATTATTCATTTGTCTCTAATAGCAATACACACCATATATACTACATACTGTGACGTAAAAAACTCTCTTTATAACACTTACATCTGTATTACTGTATTTGCATACGCTAAGGATTCATGATTGTTTTTTTAGGGTGTTTATAATGGACATTATGGCACGGAGCTGAACCATGGTGTGGGAGCGAATTATCCTATCAAGATGGGATCGATTATTGGATTGTGAGAAACTCATGGGGTACCGGGTGGGGTGAACAAGGTTACTTCAGCGTGGGTTAAATGCTCCCGAGGGGTTGTGTGGGTTAGCTATGGATACGTCTTATCCTACTATCAAAAGACGAGCTCTAAAACAAGGAATAGTTTAAAACGGCCTTAAGATGATATCGACATGGTGTTTGATTTTTGACTTAGTTAAGCTTGCAGGGTCTAAATTTAACATCACATTACGTACTTTTCTTATCAAGGTAAGAAACCAATACAGTATCCATGATAAGAAGAGTTTGTTAAAAAAGTTTTGCAAATAAAAATAAAAAGGGAAGTTGAGAAGCCCAGGGTGACCTGAGGGTCGAACCCGAGACCTCAACCATCCTCAACCTTTATCACACCACACTCAACCATCCTGCCCTTGGGTCTTTTCTGTAAGAGCTTGCGCCATTAATTTAGTTAACCAACATTTTTTAGTTTAGCTTAGTTAATTTGCATTGAAGGAGGTAAATGATAGTAATATGTAAATAAACCAACATTGCAAGACTTCATTAAATGCATAATGAAATCCCTTCATTTATATTGTTTTAGTTCAACAATTATACATAGTAGTCGTTTTTCATGTTCAAAAACATGAGTAGTGGAAATATCCAAAAACAAGTCGCATAAATTATTTAGTTTGGTAATCTTACCAGCGATGTCTACTTTTAAGTATATCAATGACTCGCCTTCTCTAGTTAGGTCTAAAAACCATAATAAAGTAAAATAAGTTAAAAACCTATAAGTATCTAACTTCAATTCCTGAGACAATAAAAATCTAGCTAATTGATTGATCGTCAACAATTTAAAATCTAAAAATCATCTAAAGTGTTAAAATCTCCTCTAAAGTGCATATAACCATCTAAAAGGAAACCAAAAAAAAAAAAAAAAAAAAAGATAACAATATCTTTAGCTTCCTTACCAAAAAAAAAAAAAAAAAAAAAAAAAAAAAAAATGCAATTATCGTCGTCGCAATCATATATATTTAAAGCGAAAATTAAACAGAAACAAACATGTTGACTTAGTGTGGATACTGAGTTGGGTTTCAAACATGGTGACTTTTATGGAGTTGGGTTTCAAACATGATGACTTTTATGGTGTTAACAACACCATAGAAGTAGAAGTCTTATGGTGGTTAACAACTGCATAAAAGTCATCTTGTTTGAAACCGAACCGAGTATCTACTCTAAGGCGTCTCCCACATTGAATAGCGTAATTCTCTAGTTTGTTCACTATTTTTTTCGCCCACAACAAAATTTTGTTTCACTATCAATATAATGCTCAAAAGCAATGATGATCGTTATCTACTTAATTTAGTGTATGTTATGTTGTAGCTTCTTTGACGTGACTTCTTAGTGAAGATGGTCACGATTTCACCTCTCTAACTTCATTTCCATCCATGATCGAGTTAGGTGTAGCTATTCTCTATCATTCAAAATTAATTTTCCCTTGAATGCATTAATAAGGATATGGTGACCGTGAGCTAACTAATGAATTTAGAGCCTAAAATGATTATGTAAATTTGATTCTTTACTCAAATTTAGTTTTCAAAGTGTTAACCTCTTGCAATTGGTTGTCAGTTTCCTTTCCGACATTGCTTTTCTATTTTTGGCTCTACATTAATAGTGGTCCTGGCTCATTTTGCATGGTTCATGCAACAGGCACAACATGTAGTATATAATGATAAACAATAGGCAACGTAACTCTTACATATATATATATATTTATGGTCAATGTAATGTATACAGCTTGATGAAATAATATTGATTCATGTTAAACATATGATGTGTTATTAAGTTGTAACTTGTAAGTTTTTATGGTGAACGTTCATGTCACGTACGCAACTAAGAAAAAAAAGTGAGACGGGTTTGGCGGAGTATTATATTAATTTGAGTAAAACGCCAAATTAAATAACTTCAAGGTACTCGACTAATATACAGTGTTGGTATTCATCGAATAACGACCCTTGCTTTTTGTTTGAACGATAATTTATTTTTATTAAAAGAAAAAACTAGGAAAGTACTAGTCAAAAATACAAGTTTTGTTAGATCTAAAATCAAAACATACCAATATTTAAGCTTCGAATTTTTGTGGAGTTGGGTTTCAAACATGGTGACTTTTATGGTGTCAACCAGTAGAGAAGTTTTCTGGTGGTTAACAATACCATAAAAGTCTGCCGAACAACAATAAGACATTCAACAAAGAGGTGTTGGGAGGTTTCGATGGCTCCATCACATACGGAAATCTTATTGAATGAAGGTCCGCACCCCGTCTATCTAAACTGAACCGTACGATCAGCATGAAGGTCCACACCCATCTATATACGTAAGTAGTTTGAGTCGTTGTCCAATTATAAAGGTAGTGAAGGGTAAATAAATACACACACGTTGTTTGTTAGGATACTTTGAATGTATATATGAGATCCTACCTTTACAAAATTAACTTCACAAAATATTTTGACAAAGTATATAAATAACTTTTCTAATGGGAAACAAATGTCACTCAATAATTCTTTATTTATATTACCAGCTTGTAAATATTTGTAGTCACAGGTACATTTTTCATTCTAATACAACCACGTCTTATAAGCCAAACATTGTACAACTATTACAAAATAGTTGGTCAAATATCAATTTAATCTTTCATCTGTAAATCTAGTTTCTTGTTTCCATATGATGTTGTGGTAAAAGCAAAACATCAATTTTCATCTAATAAAACACTAGACGAGTACCCGTGCATAGCAACGGGATTTTATAACGACAGATAGTTTATTGATAAAAAAAAGTTTATTAGGTTATAAATGAAAAATAATAAAAATTTGAAGATTTGAGAATTAAACATAATGTTTTGAAATCCGGTTCGACCCGGGTGGTTCAACCGGTTGAATCATTCCGGTTGAAAAGTTGATTGATTTAAACCGGGTCAACTTGCTAGGTTGGGTCGAAAACGGGTCAAATTAAACCGGTTCAACCCGTCGGGTTTGAAGCGTACCGGGTCAATCCGGTTTGTGATTTGTATTAATTGTTTTAATTGGATGTATTTAATTTGTTAGATATGTTTTTAATTGATTGTACAATGTGAATACATCATTGTATTTTTAAGTAATTGGGTGTTTTAATAAGACTATAAGAGTATTAATTACATTTCATAATTTCCTTTAATAAGATTTCAAGATTTCACTTTCAATAATGTTGACCAAAGTTTCAATAGTTCAATTTCAAGGTTGACCATTTTTACATTATATGTAGTTAAGATGTGTAAAATATTTCAACTATTATTATCTCAAGCATCAATAGTTGGGCTTGACTTATTTTCCAAAAGTTAAAAAACTATTTCTTTTTTTCTTAGTGAAACACACTAGTTCACATTATTTACTTCATCGAATAGAAACTTATCAGTTAAGTTACGCCTTTTTTTTCATCAACATATGTAGTACTAAAATAGAATTTGCACACCCATAAGTGTATATAGATAGTGCCACATGGAATGAGGGGGTAGAGAATCACGTTTCGCCATCGATAGAACTTTACTATCAATTTTCAAAGGTCAAAAGCAAAAGAGCCGCATCCATCGGTAGACTTATTTGCACAAGTTATTTAGGCCATTTTGAACAAAAAACAACAACCTAAAAAAAAAAAAAAAAAAAAAAAAAAAAAAAAACTTTTTCTAATAATCACTAATTAAGATGTTTACACTATTTTGAAACCATAATACTTTGAAAACTCACTCAAAAGCCATAAATCTGTTTCAAAATGCTTTTATCCTTTTAAAAACTATTATTATCACTTAATGTAAGCAAAATCAATTTAAGCTTATGACCAAAACACTAAAAACAGTCTTATGATACAGCTTGACGAAATAATATTGATTCATGTAAACATATGATGTGTTATTAAGTTGTAACTTGTAAGTTTTTATAGTGAACGTTCATGTCACGTACGCAACTAAGAAAAAAAAGTGAGACGGGTTTGGCAGAGTATTATATTAATTTGAGTAAAATGCCAAATTAAATAAACATATAAAGTTACTTCTACTCGACTAATATACAGTGTTGGTATTCATACCAATATTCAAAATCCAAACATACCAATATTCAAGCTGCTTTGAGTCTTTGTTCTAATTAAGGGGTTATCCAAAAGTGAGATAGGACCTTGAATTGATTTCTTCGGCTAAGGTGTCTTTTTAAAAAATACTAAAACTAAAAGAGGGAAAACTACTTTAATTAATAAGGAATGAAGGATAATAAAAATGATGGACCCAACTTATTTGGATAAACTAAGAAGAGTGATAAGCTAAAAGGAAAAAAAAAAAAAAAAAAAAAATGATATTGAGAATAGGAGATGTAGGTTTGTGAAAGAAGAGGAAAAAGTGAAAAGAACACGAATCTCAAATCCATCTCCAATAAAGTTGACAGAGCCCAAGAAATAGAGCCCAAGAAAGAAATAGGCCCATCATCCATCCATCCATCCATCATCCTAGGTTGGTGGGTGGGGGACCAAAAATTCCTATTTTATAACCGGCAATAATTTCATTTCTTCTATTCTAATCTAATCTAATCTAATCGAATCGGTAACTTTCTTTTTTACCGCTCCGTATTTTTTTTTTTTTTTTTTTTTTTTTTAGTTTCATAAATAATGCATGTCATTTGGATTCGTATTTGTTTATATCTCGTTGTTGTTGAAATCCATTGGTTTGATGTCACCTCATAGTATAGTGTATGATTGAAGCATGCATAAACTGTTGTTGAAGCTTATTTTACGGAGTATTGATTATTTAGTAAAACTAGCACTAGTAGCTTATTATTTAGGGCTTTTTTTTTTTTTTTTTTTTTTTTGTAAAACTGGGAGTAGAAGCGTAGCGCGTTGTAACGAGCGTTTGCGTCCGTCTTAACGCGCCTATTATTCACTTTATGTGTTTGTAATAAGTTGAAGCGAATATTGTTTATTCAGGGCCTGTTTAGTAAAACTAGCACTAGTACCGTATTATTTGGGGCTTATTTGTGTAAAACTAGCACTAGCTTTTGTGTTGTAACGAGCGTTTTGCGGCTTAACGCGTGTTACGGCGTCTAAACGCGCGTTACGCCGTCTAAACGCGCGTTTTGCCGTTTTGCGCTACGTAGCGTTTGGAAAAGTAGTTTTTGCTATATTTTGAACAAAATTCAATAAGTATCAAAGTAGATTTATATTTTTCGACGCTAGTTGCTAGTTTCTAAAAAACGCTCTAAAATATTGTGCCAAATGTACTCAATTTTATGCTTTCTGGTTATAATAGGCGACTGATTTTGAATGTGGTTGTATCGTTTGCTCTAGTTTATGCATGTTACTGTTGTAATTAAGGACTTATAACTGATTTTCATACGCCAACTGAAGTCCTTAATATTTGATGTTAGTGCGGTTGTTGATATGAAGCTATTACTCCATTCTTTGAAACTTATTCTGCTATAGCTGTTTATTTATGCATGTCAGTGTTTTAAAACAAAATACATGTTAATTTGATACACCAAGCGAGTCTATGGTTGATAATATGTGTTGTTATTAATTAGTTTATACTGCTATACTCATATTATGGTTATATTATATGCATGTTCTTGTTGTATTAGAACTTATTTGTTTAGTATTAAGGACTTATAACTGATGCGCCAACGTACTGAAGTCCTTAATATTTGTTGTTAGTGCTGTACTTGGAACTTATTTTGCTATAGCTTTTTATTCATGCATGTCAGTGTTTTAAAACAAAATACATGTTGAGTCGGATGGTTGATAATATGTGATGTTGTTACAGACTTCGTTATTAATTTGTTTATACTACTTATTAAGGTGTTCTTTTAGCTAATACGCAGTGTTCTATTTATTTATTTATTTTTTTGCAGGATCTTTGTCCGGTTATTCCACTGCTTTTTGTTTGTGACACACGAAACAAGGAAAAATGGTAACTATGTTCCAACTTTCAAAACGAAAGCTGTTTTCTGCTTTTATAGTCATTGCTTTATATTTTTGTTCTTATAACGGTATCTTATTTTCCTTATTGTCTGTACCAACAGGTGAAGTTTACAGCTGAGGAGCTTCGTAAGATCATGGATTTCAAGCATAACATCCGTAACATGTCTGTTATTGCTCATGTTGATCACGGTACGTAAACAGCCTTTGTACTGCATTAAGGTTCTCTTTAATCTGTTCATTTACCATTCTGTCCTGTTGCATTAAGGCATAAGCAATTGTAACGCAGAAGAGATTTTAATTCTAAGGATATCACAATTTTGAATAACTACATGATGGTTTTGATCTATGTGTTGTATGTTTATGGTGTATCAGATGAATTTTTGTTATCTAGTGTTGATTGGCATAGACATAAAAGTTGTTGTACTTATTTCATGTGAGCTTCTTAAAGAGACAATGTCATAGTAACTTAATATGGTTTTCTTGTGAAAAAGGAGAACTGAGAACCTCAGGGTTCTAATTATATTTTGAGAACGCCAAATTTTCCTCTGTACTATATCTATGTGATGTTGTAATTTGGTCATCGATCTTAAGATTAGATACTATTAGGGTTCTATAAGGGACAAGTATTAAAGTTGATGTTATCCAATTGCTTGATTTTGAGCTGTTCACTCATTGATATATAACAAGAATTTTTGGTGTCTTAAAGATTTAACTGAAATGTTGTGCTATTTCTCTAAATCGGCTATTTCTCTAATCTGTGATTGAATGTTTGGGTCTTAAATCAACAACATTGCTTGCTGTTTTTTGTCCATAGTTTATTACTTACATGTACATCTGTTGTCTTCTTACATTACCATCAAGTTTTATATCTAAATAGGCTATTTCTCTAATTAATACCTTTCTCTTTGATAACAGGAAAATCAACTTTGACTGACTCTCTTGTGGCTGCTGCCGGTATTATTGCACAAGAAACTGCTGGTGATGTGCGAATGACTGACACTCGTGCTGATGAAGCAGAGCGTGGTATCACCATTAAGTCAACTGGTATATCCCTATACTACCAGATGTGTGATGAAGATCTCAAGAGTTTCAAGGGAGAACGTAATGGAAACGAGTACCTTATCAATCTCATCGATTCACCTGGGCATGTTGACTTTTCTTCTGAGGTTACTGCTGCTCTTCGTATTACTGATGGTGCACTGGTCGTCGTTGATTGTATTGAGGGTGTATGTGTGCAGACAGAAACTGTTCTTCGTCAAGCACTTGGTGAAAGGATTCGACCTGTCTTGACTGTCAACAAGATGGACAGGTGTTTCCTTGAACTTCAAGTTGACGGTGAAGAAGCTTATCAAACATTCCAAAGGGTTATTGAAAATGCTAATGTCATTATGGCTACTTATGAGGACCCGCTTCTTGGTGATGTCATGGTTTACCCCGAGAAAGGTACTGTTGCCTTTTCGGCTGGGTTGCACGGTTGGGCCTTTACTTTGACCAATTTCGCAAAAATGTATTCTGGCAAGTTTGGTGTTGACGAGTCTAAGATGATGGAACGGCTCTGGGGCGAGAACTTTTTTGACCCGAAAACAAAAAAGTGGACCAAACATAATACCGGAGCTGCTACTTGCAAACGTGGGTTTGTTCAGTTTTGTTATGAGCCCATCAAGAAGATTATCAACACTTGCATGAATAACGAGAAAGACGCCTTATGGCCCTTGTTGGCAGAGCTTGATGTGAGCATGAAGTCTGAAGAAAAAGAGTTGATGGGTAAACCGTTGATGAAGCGTGTCATGAAGAGTTGGCTTCCTGCTTCTAAGGCTTTACTTGAAATGATGATCTTTCATCTGCCTTCGCCTCATACTGCTCAGAGATACCGTGTTGAGAACTTATACGAAGGTCCATTGGACGATGCTTGTGCCAATGCTATCAGAAATTGTGATCCCAATGGTCCCCTTATGCTATATGTGTCGAAAATGATCCCTGCTTCTGATAAAGGAAGATTTTTCGCTTTTGGTCGTGTTTTTGCTGGTAAGGTTTCAACTGGTATGAAGGTTAGGATAATGGGTCCCAACTATGTTCCTGGTGAAAAGAAAGATCTCTATGTGAAGAGTGTTCAAAGAACTGTTATCTGGATGGGAAAGAAGCAAGAGACTGTTGAGGATGTTCCTTGCGGGAACACTGTTGCAATGGTTGGTTTGGATCAGTTCATCACCAAAAATGCCACTTTAACTAACGAGAAAGAAGTTGATGCACATCCAATTCGTGCCATGAAATTCTCAGTTTTGCCGGTTGACCAGTATTTCCTCACCATATACAATAAGTCACCTCATTATTATCAGGTTCGAACCCCCAAGTTGCTTGGGAAACTTATCCAAGGTTGTTTTCACGGATGGGTGGTACTCTCCAACCATCCGCAAAACAATAAATGGTCTCTATGGAACCAAGTCACTTCTAAGATCATAAATCTCCCCACGTTGATTCTAGAAGATGGAAATTATGAAACAATCACACAATGTTGTTTGTCAGCCCCTCCAGGGGCAGTTCTTTTATTAACAAGAAGTAATAAATCTACATTTGTATTTTGTCATATAGCTCGTAAAAGAAAGAAGTTTAGATGGATTGAAATGTCGTATGCTCATCAGTTAAAGAGGTTAACCTTTGACGGAGTGTTACTACGTAACCTAACTTGTTGCAATGGTAACATATATGCATTAAGTACTGATGGCTCTTTTACTGATCTGGTGATAAAAGTCGATATTATGGTTAGGCAGAAAGAAGTAATTCTGACACTAATACTGTTTGGGCGATGCCCTTGTCCGTCCAAAATTCCCCGTCGCTTTTCTGGTGAACAAATTGATTTCTATTTGAAGGGAACTGGTGATCAGTTGTTCTTCATAATATACTACGATAAAAATCCAATGGTAAAAGTACGTGGTAGGATTCCAGAAGAACCTGATTGGGTATATCTGTTTAAGTTGGACATGGCTGGTATGAGGTTTGACGGTCTGAAACACTGGGACATAAGTGATTTCGGTTCTGGTGATTGGCGAATCAATGATCACCAAGACTTTGTCAACAGCTGTCAAATATGGGAAGAAATATATGACCTCAAAGACAGTCATTTCTTTTTGGACCGTTCTCGTGATCAATCGGTTTCTTATAGCCGTGTAATTGGTTCGGAGTTAGGAGGTTTTGTACACATTCGTGGCAAATTGGGCAAGTATCTTTTCTCGTCCGATGATGATAAGTTCATCTCCTTCTCTCGAATACCGTCTCCAATACTGCCGACAAGCCATCTCTCGCTTTGGGAATGCAGGTATTGCTATAACCTGATTCATGTTCATTTTTTATATCATATGTTTTAGATAAATTATGTAGGTTAGAAGATGACCATGAAAAAGCTAAATGCATAGTTGATTATAAAGTAGAGACGGAAAACAACAGTGAGATATTGTTAAGCTCGGATACGAATGATGGGTGATTTGAGCAATTATTAGCAGATAAACTGATTTTCTGGGTTGAACATTGCCTTTCTTTCAAGATTTCATGACGGTTTAGAAAATCCCTTGCTTAAGGTGGTAGCTTAATGGGTTGAATTTGGAAGGAAAAAGTATGGTGATTGAATGGAAACTTTCAATTTATATGATTGTTATAATTCAATATTTTGACACTCTAGAACCCATAATAATCCATTATATAAACCATCATCGTCCCATAATCACCCATTCATTCACAATCCTACATTCGAATTCTAATTCTAATTCTAATTCAATCTTGTTTGTTTACGATTAATTCAAGCACAATGGCGGATGTTGAGACGTATGTATTCCATGCGGAAATCAACCAGTTGCTGAGTTTGATTATGAACACTTCCTACAGTAACAAGGAGATTATCCTTCGTGAGCTTATCCGTAACTCTTCCAATGTAAGTCCTTTTTCTGTTTTTCTAGTGTTCGAGCGATGTTTATATGACTGTGTACGAGGTTAAATTGACTGTTTTTTTAGCTTGGTTTATGGTGTTAAATTGATATGTTAGTTGTTTGTTAGCTTATCAGTAAGTTGTCTGATTTATCTGTTTATATTTTTGTGTTAATGATTTATTCTTAATATGTTGATTGTATATGTATCCATTAGGTTTATGACTGTGATATATGTAGGTGTGTCCGTTTAGCCAATTTTTGGGTTATAGGTAATTTTTCTCATAACGGGTTATTATACTTCTATTTTGGACCATTTTGGGAGTGGAGGTTTAAATTTTTCGCATAATGTTTTGTTCACGATGTTTACTAGATAATCTCACTAACATAATACTCCTTTTAGGCTGTGGACAAAATTCGCTTTGAGAGCTTGACTGACAAGAGTAAGCTCGATGGACAACCCGAGTTATTCATCCGCATTGTTCCTGACAAGACCAACAACACGTTGACCATCATCGACAGTGGAGTTGGAATGACCAAGGCTGGTGAGTAACAAATTCAATACTTTATTGCCGCATATAGCTTTTTAATGATTCATTAGAAGACTTTATAATAATGCTATATATGATTTGCAGATTTGGTGAAAAATTTGGGTACCATTGCAATATCGGAAGCCAAAAAGTTCATGGAAGCTATGGCTGCTGGTGACGATGTCAGCAAGATTGGACAGTTTGGTGTCAGGTTCTACTATGCTTACTTGGTTGCTGATAAAGTTGTAGTCACTACAAAGCACAATGATGACGAGCAGTATGTCTGGGAGTCACAAGCCAGAGGGTCGTTCACAGTCACTAGGGACACTTCTGGCGAGTCCCTTGGCAGAGGTACTAAGATGACTCTTTACCTAAAGGAGGACCAGCTTGAATACCTCGAGAAGCGAAGGCTAATGGCTTTGATCGAGAAGCACTTCGAGTTCTACTCTGCATATTAGATAGATCAACATCCGTTTTACTTTAGCTAAATGTTTATGGCATAGTTGTCGCCAGAGTGAACTCGCTTTCGGCAAAGGGCACTTGACGTTTTTGAATTTTTTGGGTCTCATAGATCATGGTTTGTTGAGCTATATATACTATATACATCTTTATGAAATGTCAGCTAGCTCTTTTGCTGATATTGGACACAATTTTAACAAGTTATCTGTTTTATATTTTTTGACAGCAGATTGAAATTTGACATGGAAGCTCAATATTCTCTTTGTTCGTATTTAGTTTGTTAGTTTGGCTGTGAAACAAATATTACTGGCATTTACTAGCGAAGTTATACTTTCTGATATTTGACGGTTTCATAAATCTCCACTTTGGACGGCTTAAGTTCGCCTCCTCTCCCCGTTTGCTAGTTAAGGCCACTTAAAAGGCTACCTAGGCTTTAAGGATCCTCTGCCTTTTAGATTAGCAACCAACGAGTTTTTCTAAACGTATGTTCCTGAACTCAGTTCCTGCTTTATAAACTCTAGTCCTCATATGTCTACATAATCTAAAGACAATTATTCTGTACTCGAAATGAACCACTTAAAGTTATGCTGAAACGCCTACTTAATCTCACCGCTTAGGTGATTACATTGTTAGGAGGTTACTCAAATGTGTAGCTCTGCAGCATAACGATGAGGAGGGTCTATTTGCTTGGTTCAATTTTTTTCTAGTCTTTGTCACTGAAGCGACTCAATGCAATAGTGCTGGTATTTCAAGTGTTACTCAATGAAGTGTATTTAAGTAGTAAGGCCTGTTGATCAAGCATTGTCAACTCGTATCTATGTTACTGATAGGGTTTATCCAGATAAACCTAAAACTCACCATATTCTAGTCACACATTACACATATAGCTTCAGTGTTTACTTCATTAATGGACTGACAATCAGTATTTCTTTTTATATGGTTCTTGTATCTTTGAGTGTTCCACTAAAATACCATTTCTGCGCATGTAGTTTGTATTATACAACTCATGATCTTCATGATTGCAGATGATTTTAAATTTAGTTGCACTTTCATTGGAGGGCTCTGTGATGTGTACTGTTGAAACCAGACTGGCTGAAGAAGGAATAGAGGGCTTTGTAACACTCAAGTTTTGGGAACGTGGGTCACAAAACAATGATTTTAGCATTGTCAACTAGTATCTATGATCAAAAACTTGTGCCCCGAAGCAGATGTAACTCAAAAACTTGTGCACAGGTAGCTAAGTCAGCCGAATGAGAAATTGTCCCAAAGGGCTAGGTGGGCATGCCATGCTGCATTTTCTGCAGATGGTTCTGTATTGGCGGTTGCTGCTGAAACCATTTATTACATTGTGGGATCAAGAGAAGAATGTTCTTTTGGCTGTAATTGGGAGGTGGGTCCTGTATTTATGTTATGCTGTTTTCAGTCAAAAAGGGAACATGATTTTTCTTGTACCCTTACAGCTTATAGTTTGTGTTTGAATTGCAACACTCTTTGTTTTATCAGCTTATTTATTAATCAGTCTTTCAAATGTGCTCAATTTTGTGTTCTAATGTTATACAGGTGATTGTTGTTCATCGGAGAGTCCAATTATCTTGTATCTGCGTCCCGAGGTTCAAATCCACAACTCTCAGTTTGGAGTATGTCAACACTGTCAGTTTTCTGGTCATACAAGCTTGACACAGAAGGTCAGTTTGCTGGCCCATTTTAAGGCATTTTATCTAGGCTAGCTAACACCAACAAGTAATCAGTATATGCTTCTTTTTATAAATTAGCACCGCTCTAAGTAAGCAGCCCAAAGTTAAGATTGGTTGAGAGCTCATGAGACGTCTCTTGATGTTTTCATTATACTTAACCACTTAATTTTGTGACATCATCATATGCAGCTATAGCATGTTCAGGAAAAGATTCCCTTTTAGCTGTCCTTGTCGTTTTTCCGGACTCATCTAAAGCTGAGCTTGATGGGGCTGCAGTACACAATGGCAGTGGTGCTATTCTACTATTTAATGCCGGAGATCCTGTTCCTATTGCTTCATGGTTTGTGACAAAGGTAAAAGTTGCATTCCTCGAGTACTCATTTCGATCAGTTCATTTAATCTAATGATGGAAAGCTTACTCTATTAAAATGAGATTATAATTTCTATGTTTATATTTAATTGCTACTGTGCAGGCAATCGGAGCATTTATTAAAAGTAGTGGATCCATAGATGATGATAGTATGGATATGGATGATAATCCAGACACAACTTTGTTGGCATATGTAAATGGTGATCACGAGTATGCTCCTCGATCTCACCAAACTTTGTTCCACTTTTCTAGAATCATTGCTGGAGAAGCGAACTTCTATGGTAGAGTAGACTCCGAAATAGATATATACAATTTAATCAAGATGAATAGGTATGAAGTTAAAGATGCAAATGGTAGCTAATCGCGGCCCGGGTTGATGATTCTGTCTCGTGGCTAGAGTTCTAAGAAGGCTTTTTGTCTTCAGAAAAAGGAAATTTAATGCCATTGATAGCTCCATGTTGTTTCCATTTTGTCTGCTAATCATATAAATGGCTACTCAAAGTCCAATTTTGCGCTGTGTATGTTACGGGTATGGATCATGTATGAGTGGTTGACAGCATTTTAATTTATGATATATTTGTTTTCATGGATCAACTGTAAAAGCACCCACAAATAGTGGTGAAATGAGAAACTAAACAAGGCTTTAAACTGAGATACAATCTTAACCTTATAAAAGCGAATATTCATGAATGTGTGTCGTACAAATGAAGTTGAAATACGAAGAAAATATACTATGTGCCTAATTAAGATAGTAACTTCTTTTGTTCTGCTCAATCACATTCTTGATTTTTAAGTTTTAATAGTGTGTAACTTGGTTTCATGTTCATTTGAATGTTATTTGGTTAGCCCGTTGCTTGGGCCTGGGCTGTTACAGCACATGTGTCATGAAAGGCAAATTATCTATTCTCAAACTGCTTTCATGTTACAAAAATCATGGAACAAGGTTTGCACCAAGAATGATCAAACAGGTGCTGTAAATATTAATCTACAATTCCTAACACGTTCAGCAGGAATGAGCCTCTCGGTCTCCGAACCATCCATGATTGAGAGCTTCTTCTTCTGCAGTTATCCTCTTCGGTGGGTCGTATGTCAGAAGCCTGCTCAACAAGTCACATTCAAACTCAGTAAGTGTTGGTGAACCTGTAAAAAGTAGCTCATGGTATTACAGTATTTGCATACGCTAAGGATTCATGATTGTGTTTTTAGGGTGTTTATAATGGACATTATGGCACGGAGCTGAACCATGGTGTGGGAGCGTATTATCCTATCAAGATGGGATCGATTATTGGATTGTGAGAAACTCATGGGGTTTACTTCAGCGTGGGCCGTTAAATGCTCCCGAGGGGTTGTGTGGGTTAGCTATGGACGCGTCTTATCCTATCAAAAGACCAATACAGTCAGTATCCATGATAAGAAGAGTTTGTTAAAAAAGTTTTGCAAATAAAAATAAAAAGGGAAGTTGGGAAGCCCAGAGGGTCGAACCCGAGACCTCAACCATACTCAACCTTTAACACACCGCACTCAACCATCCTGCCCTTGGGTCTTTTTCGTAAGAGCTTGCGCCATTAATTTACTTAACCAATATTTTTTAGTGAGGTAAATGATAGTAATATGTAAATAAACCAACATTTGCAAAACCTCATTTGTCTAGTGTATATATATATATATATATATATATATATATATATATATATATATATATATATATATATATATATATATATATATATATATATATATATATATATATATGTTACACAAAAATAAAAACCAAATACGTATTACTCTTAGCATTTGTCTAGCACATCGTTTAACATAATTATAGCGCATATACGTTACTCCCATAATTTGTCTTACTCTTAGCGCATAAAAGCTTGATAAAAGCTTGACTCGATCGAGCCAAGCTCGAGCTCGAGTTGCTTGATACAAGCTTGACTTTGTTGCAGCCCTATTTCAAGGTATGTTACATTATAAATAGCGTATCAATAAACATAATACCTTATCATTGTCTAACATGGTATCGGAGCAAATATAATCCTCAAACCGAGGTGGTTATGTTGAGCCGCCTCCTTTAGGCCACCCCGTCAAATGTATCCCCATCTTCATCTTAAAAAAAAAAAAAAAAAAAAAAAAAAAAAAAAAAAAAAGTACCGTCGTGTTATCCAAGTGCTAAAAATAAAAGCTCTCTCTATCATCTAATCAAAAGGAAGAAAGAAGAAACAATCCCAGTCATGTCCATCTGATGACCGACTTAATTTGCGATCAGGCGTGGATGAAAATAATGCTAATCTTTCTCCTCTTAGGTTTGGTTTTTTTTTTTTGACAATTTTAAGGACGAACGGTGTATTTTACTCTATAATTTGGTATATAAGCTAGGAATCCTTTTATAATTTGGTGTATTTTATATGGGACGTGTGGTTTATTATAGAAAAGAAAAAGAAATGTTGAAATATGTGTTTATTATACGTCATTTTATTTCCATAGTGTATATCCTTCTTGTATGGAGTACAATTGTATTTCATATCATTGATTTCATGTGGGTTCACTCTAAACTTTTCGTTCTTCTATGTATGTTTGGTTGTGGTCGTGGGGAAAACCAACGCATAGATAGGTCATACGACAAGTCTTTTGTTTATTGAATTACATGCCGAGAAGTTTAGTTTGGTTTGTACGGTAAAGTAGTTTTCGTCTAAACTTGATTGGGGTTGTTGTTTTTGGAGGATTTGTTTACAAAAATCGTTTGTTTGTCCGTGTGTATCGTGAGTTAAGAACTGGAATTATTTTATTTTTGATTTTTTTTGGTTTATGGTTTCGTTATGTCAAGACAAAATCCATAGTTACGAGTATTATTTCCGGTATCATCCAAGCTTTCATTATGTACATAGTTTTTAGTAATTACACCTAAAAACTAAGAAATGCTTATCTATACTAGATAAAAAAGTATTTGTGCTATGTTTGCTTTTTGAACGGCATAATAAAGCAAAATTTTTATTTTTACGTCAAAACCGTTGTTAAATTAACAAGATCAACCATATGGGAAGATGAAGCATATTTTATTATTATATGCATAGGGAAGATGATAGAAAAATTGAAAAGTATGTATTTGGGAAGATGTATAATAACAAGTAGAAGGTACCCGCCACGTTGCGGCGGGGTTTTGCACCAAATTCACAAACTTATTTAAGTACTAATTATCTACCACATAAAATCAAAACACATTAATGTATATATTTATATAGAATAGCAATAATCAATATTTATATAACAATTTTTTTTTTGGTCATAATCCCGTGCGTGCACGAGTATTATAACTAGTATATAAAAAAATAAACAGGTAAATTTAAACATCCTAACTGCTGAAATAATTTAAACATTAAAGTTGAATCATAGAAAAATAAACTGATCAGCATGTTAACATGTCTCGACTATGTAACTGGTAAGAATCGATGCAACATGTTTAATGTGTCCTATTATGTAATAAAAACATAAGAATAATGAAATCACCTATAACCAACTTGGTTCAATCCACGCATGACTTGACAAATAAGATGCAGTTCCACAGAGATCAGGTTGTTGAATGTTTTCGCCATCAAATGTGTGATACATGCATGTGTCAAGTGAATAAAACACTATCTTTCTGTTCTTGGAAGACACTCGTGGAAAGAAGATCTTGTTCTCCATTTGTGGTGTTTTGGCTTCAAGGCAAAGACATGTTGTACGACAAATATAAATCATATGCTTTCCAACACCAGTTATTTTCTCCCATTCTTGTTTAACTTCATTCAACTTAAACACCTCAACATGTTCTCCATACTCGCTCACATAAACCAGTAAAAGATGTTGATCACATTTCGTTAAGAATTTGTGTGTCCAAGATCCGCAAACACTTTCAGGGGCTTCGGCTTCAACAATCTTCCAAGAGTAACCTCGTTTGCCCAGATTATTGAAAACAATAACTTCTCCCTCTCCACACAATGCATACAGATTTCGACCATAAAAACTTGAAAAACAGATAGTATGTGGATCTGGACCCAAACGAAATATACGCCATGTTGGTTTCCGATTTACAAAGTGGATGTGAACATCCCAAACCTCCCGTGTTGTAAATCCAACCACAATACAATCAGCGGAAGTAGGTGGTGCTGAAAAATTTAAGCTTTCCATATCATATATATATTCCGATTGTGGAAGCTTTCGAAGATCATTTGTGAAAGGGTTATATAATGCTAAGCACATCAAGTCATTGCTTCTAAACAACAACCAACCAAACCTTGAAGAAAATATTTTGTCACAAGCAATTGATATCGGGAAGTTTTTCATCAAGTAGTTGTCACCAAACATAGGATCGTTAAATGTGATAACGTCTCGATTTTTGTTCACCACCATTAGCCAAGGTGAAGCAACTGAATAATTCGATCTAAATAATATCTCACTGTTGTTTTCCGTCTCTACTTTAGAATTAACTATGCATTTAGCTTTTTCATGGTCATCTGCTAACCTACATATTAAGAAACAATTTTCCAATAAAAAAAGGGTTTTTCTAATCATTGTAGTTTTCTTTAAAACTACATGTCATTCAAAGATGCATGCAACCCATACGTCTTTCAAAAGAAAGATAAACCTTTATACAAAATTATACTAGTATATAATAAGTGTTACATGCATATGTTATATTTATATTATGAAAATACTATAAGATACGGGTTTTATAAGTACTCATGTGGGACACAAAATCAACTTTCAGTGACCGAAATGTGACAGCTGAAAAGTGTGTTTTCGGGGGAAAAAAAAACTATTAAGTACCCATTATAAAACATATGATAAAAATTAAATGAACATGAATCAATTTATAGCAATACCTGCATTCCCAGATCGACACATGGCTTGTCGGCAGTATTGGAGGCCGTATAGGAAATTGGGAGATGGTCTTATCTTTCACATGGTACGAGTATATTGTTTTGCCCATTTTGCCACGAATGTGTACATAACCTCCTAACTCCGAACGGCTATAAGATACCGATTGATCACGAGAAAGATCCAAAAATAAATTAGCGTTTTTGAGGTCATCTATTTCTTCCCATATTTGATGACTCTTGTGTAAGAGTGTGTAATCATCGTATACCCAATCATCAAATCTGAGATCACTTATGTCCCAGTCTTTCAGGCCTTCTAATTCTTCCCACTTTATACTAGTCATGTCCAATTTAAACAGACACACATCAGCAGATGTTTTCAGTGATTTATTTTCATAATATATTATGTAGAATAATTCTGCACAAGACCCTTTCAAATAAAACTTTATGTCTCCACCGCTACAGCGACAGGAAGAATAGGAAGGAGGAGGGCATGCCCCAAACAACATTAGTGTTATCACAACTTCTTTCTCCCTAACCCTAATGTCAACTTGTATAACCAAATCAGTAAAAGAACCATCGGTACTTAATGCATATACCTTATCAGTGCAACAAGTTAGGTTATGTAGTAATTCACCATCAAAGCTTAACCTCTTGAGTTGTTTGGCATATGACATTTCAGTCCACCTAAACTTGTCTCTTTTACTACCTAGCTGACAAAATACAAAGGTAGGTTTATTCGTTCTTGCTAATAAAAGAACTGAACTCGGATCATTTGGAGGGGCTGACAAACAACAATGTCCGATAGATTCATAATTTCCGTCTTCTAAAATCAAGGTGGGGAGACTTATAATCTTAGAAGTCACTTGGTTCCAAAGAGACCATTCATTGTTTTGCGGATGGTTGGAGAGTACAATGCATCCATGAAAACAACCTTGGATAAGTTTCCCAAGCAACTCGGGGAGACATTGATAATGAGGTAACTCGTCATGTATGGTGTAGAAATACTGGTCTTGATTGTCGTCTTCTAGGTTTTGGGAAATCAAACATGGATATCTTGCTTTTAAGGGAGGGAACCGATCACATACCGGACCACACGAAATCTGCTCCATCTAAACATGTTCATAGTAATTTTTTATGGTTAATACACACAACAGTAAACAAAGGATGTAATTTTTAAAGGTTAATCAAAAAGGAAAATACACTAAAAGACAAAAAAGAAAAAAAAAAGTACAAACAACAAAACAAAATAATGACCTTGTCAATGGAGGTAATTTTGTAAAGTATGAGTCCAATGGCTAAGTAATCCCTTAAAAACATGCTAACAATTAAAACACTCAAAAAGCTCAAAGAAGAAAACACTCAAAAAACCTCTTTTTTTATGGTAGAACACATAGTGACAACCGTCTTATATTTCTTTTCAGTATTTTAACTTACAAGTTTATTAAAGAATAAAACTATCAATATATATATTCAATAAACACACACTTTGTTATTGTTATTCAAGTGTCGTTGATGTAATGGAAATAATATATCTCTTTCTTCTTTTAACAGCACAAAGCAATCAAAGAGTAGCTACTAAGTCCATGGCAACCCACATTTTTCTTTCTTTTTGAATAATGATATAAGTCTCGACATGTAATAGTATGCTAGCGAAAGTTGTTATCATTATCATTATCATTATCTTTTCATTATTATTATTGTTATTATTATTATTATTATTATTATTATTATTATGTTACAAGGTTATGACCAAAAGTTGAACACGATATGCAAAAAAAGTGTTTGTAGCATGAATAAGATAGCAAATCAAAAAAATTATCCAAACACTCTCAGACACCTTAATACTCACTAAAAACTGCTTAATCTAACCTTATAATTTTATGAAGCGAACATATACATATATAACTATATTTTTGTTTCTAATTATTTTGTTTAACATATTTGCCGTTATTCATTATTTATTTTATGTAGAAAAATTTCGTCAAACAATTTTATGAAGCGAACATATACATATATAACCTTATATAAACGCTTAAAAAGCTTCAAGATATATATGCAATCTCAAGTACCAGATATATATAACTCAACATCATGGTACTAATGATAACTTTAGCCAAAGCAAACATATGTAACTTATGATCGAACAATAATAACAAAACAATGGTAAAAAATCAAGTTTAAAGATATAATTCATACCTCAAACTTCATCCAGAATTTGTAACACCGATCGATGGATTTCTTTTATTATTTGTATAAGGGTTCTGAAGGATAATAATAAATCGTCTCTATTATTAATCAGAATCGGTATATATATACTAATATAGAGTATTTTAGAATTCGGGCCTTAGCCCGTACAAATACACATGGGCTTATGGTAAAACATACGACTAAGAGGTTTATATATTACTAAATGAAGAATGGAGTAATAATTTATTTATAGACCATAATTATTTGAGCAGAAAAGTTACACTCTAAGATGAAGACGTATCCCACACACGTGTGGTTAGTTTGACTCTTACAACATCGAGTGAGTATATCAGTGATCGCGTTACATGTCCCGGCGCCACTCCCGACAACAAGGGTGGACCCAAGTGTTGAGTTTGGGGGCAGTGCCCTCCACGATTCCCTGAAAAATAATTAGTATAAAAAAAAATTGGACCTTTTTATTAAAGTGCACCCTCAAAAAAATCAAATTGCCCACCACCTTGAAGCCAAAAATGTAAAAACCTTAGTTTTTAGTATTAAATAAAATAAAAAAAATCAAAAAAAAAAATAATTTTGCCCCCCGCCTTCTAAAATCCTAGGTCCGCCACTGCCCACCAAACAAGTTGTAGCACTATTCTCGGACGGAAAGTAACGGTAAAAAAAGTCAAAAAAGCTAGCGTATTTTTGGAAATATAATCTTTTTTATCAACTTTTTAACATTTTAAAATTTTTATCAATACCCAATAATCACCGATTTTTAACACTCACTTCCACCTCTACACTACCTTTCTTTATTTTACTTCCAACTCAGAAAAATGAATAATGAAGAATCTTTTTTTTTCAACTTTTTAACATTTTAAATTTTTTAAAAATACCAATAATCACCGATTTTTAACACTCACTTCCACCTCTACACTACCTCTCTTTATTTTACTTCCAAATCGCAAAAATGAATAACCAAGAATGGATCATTCAAATGCTCAACAATTTGTAAAATCAAATACTCAATTCTTCATTTTCGTCTAATCCAAACACACTATCATCCGCAAATTCCATTTCCTCAAATCATAACTAACTTCCTCCATTTGGTATGTCATACCAAATCCCAAACCAATTTACCAATTTTTCGCCTGAGCAATTCGAACTTTCCACCCAATTTCAACTTCAACAACAATAAGGGGTGTGCAGAAATCAAAAAAATGGGACCAAAACCGAAAAAAAACTAAAAAACTGCAACCAAAAAATCGAAACCGATGGTTTGGTTTTTGTAATTTATAAAAATCCAAGTTTGTGGTTCAGTTTGGTTTTAGCAAAAACACTGTAACGAAAAAACTAAACCGATAAAACACATGTAATCTTAAAAACTCATGTCTTGATTTCTTATTTAATGTGTCATTTATAACAAATAAAAAGTTATCATCGAGAATTTATGTCGTCGTTACTTTTTTATTGTCAATATTGTGTCACTTTACGACGCATAAACAATTCTCTTATATAATTTTTTATGATCAATAGTTTTTATTGGTGAACTTGTTCACTTGGATCTTTGGGGTCCTTATAGAGTTAAAAGTAAAGAAGGTCACATACATTTTTTAACTGTCGTTGATGATTTCACCAAGACTGTTTGGGTTTATTTACTTAAGAGTAAGCATGAGCTGTTTGAATGTATTCAGATTTTTTTATAATCTCATTAAAACAAAGTTTGAAAAGTGTGTTAAGATTTTTAGAAGTGATAATGGAACTGAATTTGTTAATAATCAGTTTGATAAGTTTTGTAAAGAAAATGACATTATACACCAGACCTCTTGTGCTTACACTCCTCAACAAAATGGGGTTGTTGCAAGGAAACGTAGGCATCTTTTGAATGTTGCCTGATCCCTTATGTTTCAGGGTGGATTGCCTTTATACTTATGGTCTGAATGCATTCTAACAGCCACTTACCTGATTAACAAATTGTCGTCTTCAGTGTTGAGTGGAAATTCTCCTTAAAATCTTGTTTTTAATGAAAAACCTGTTTTGAGTCATTTAAGAACATTTGGATGTCTTTGTTTTGCTACTATACTTACAGCAATGATAAGTTTAGTAGTAAAGCAGAGAAGTGTGTTCTTGTTGGATATTCCAATTTTCAAAAAGGTTATAAACTGTATAGTCTTAAAAGGAAACAATTTATCTTTGATGTTAATTTTTTTGAAAATGTGTTTCCTTTTAAGGTTAAGAATTCTTCTGTTGTTCCTGACCCTCTCAGTCAGGGTTTGAATCATGCTAACTTCTTTGATGAAGTGACATGTGATAACCTTGACACACCCAATGATGTTAATACTCAAACTGGTACCCCTTTGGGTAATAACAATCAAAATGATCATCATGTGGGTTAGGGTAGCAACTCCCGGCATCTTGGCAGCCCAACAACATTGAAACATCCTCTATGCTTTATCTGTAACTTTAGTGAATAACAAACACATACTGTTAGGTCACCATTTTGTAAACACAAGTATAATAATAATAGAAATGAGATGAGAAAAGAGATTTGGGTGATTATATGAATAAGAGAAATATGAGTGCAAGAGTTTCCTTAAGAAATCAAATAACCAACCAAGTATTACATGAGACCTAAGGCTTCTATTTATAGGGAAGGAGCTAGGGCAACACTCGCTCTCCTTCCACTAGCAATTCATGTGGGCTTCTAAGCCCATGGACCAAAATGCCTTAAGTCTAGTAAACATGTTACATAACATAAATGTAAGTAAATAGTAACTTAAGCAACCTATTATTACAAATGACCGAGACTTGACAAAATAGTAAAACTTTGATCCCAACAATCTCCCCCTAAGGGTCGGTCATCATGGTTGCTTGACGTCTTTGTCATTTCTTCATTTTGACTTTCATAGCTTTAGACGTCTTACAATAATCATGAGATAAATCTTTCATCGTTCTTTGTACTTTGTTCATTGTTGTTGTGATAGTGATCATGTTATGAAGTTGTCTGCCTTTCATCACTTCCGCGTCTGTGGTGGTAGTCCGCCATTCCAACATGCTCATACATCTTCGAATTCTGACATATATATGCACGTAGTCCCTTTCTTTCACTTAAGATCTTTAGTCTTTATACTTTGTAGATTCTTTTTATTTGGCGTAGAATCTTTCTTTGAACTTTGTGTTGCCTTGATCTTTGAGGGAGCTTTTGATGACTTCAAGATGCATGTATGAGCATGTGGAATCTGTCGCCATGGAGAAGATGTAACCCTGCATGTAAACAGTTAGCAATAAAACATCCGGTACTTACAGATAAGAATTAGAGATCGTCAACAGCATATTGTGTATACTTTGGAAGCAAAAGTGAAGACTTTTGGTGTACAAAAGCATGGAGGTTCAAAGCAAGTTGGATACAAGCAACTTGGTCTCAAACAAGTTGGATTCAAGCAACTTGGTAATAAACAAGTTTGGTTCAAACAACTTGGTCATAAACAAGTTGAGTTCAAACAACTTGGTCCTGGTGTTAAAACAGGATTCCATGGAGTACAGGTTGATGGACGTGTTTGGTTTGAGGTGGAACTGCAGGGAGCTTAGGAAAATCGTGAAGCTGAGGTTGTTCAGGATAGTAACGATGATGCTGCAGTGACTCAAAGAAAGTTAGAGGACAAGCAACTTGAAGAAAATACAAACACGAGCTGCTTGGTAAAGGAGCAGGAAAAGGTACACCTTGGTATAAAGGTGGGGGCGGACATTACGGTAACCGGAGTACCTGGTCAAGAGGGTGCAGAGGGTAATGTTGCTGAAAAGAAGAAAGTAAAGGAGTCTACGGAAGCTAATCTTGGAAAATTACTGAAGAATAATGCCTGGTCGACAAGGTGGTCCCCGGTTCGAGGTTCCAACATGAGGAAAAGATGTTGAGTATCGGTTATGTTTAAGTGTTACTCTTAAGGTGGAAATTGTTGAATATTAGGAGTACACTTAACATATATTAGGGGTTTAAATGTACAATGTAATTAAGATTAGGACTAGACTATAACTAGGATTGGTTAAGGTTGCCTTGCAAGGCAAGGAAGGCCCATGTGGTCGGTTTCATAAAGGAGTCGGTTGGGTATTCCTTTGCCGACTCTAACCATGGTTTCTTTATCCCCTCATCTCTATAAATAGAGATGAGGGGGATGCTAGTTTAACATTCTTCTTCCTCAATTGTAAAAGCTTTATTAGGTTTTTAATAAAGGGTTTGTTGAGAGTATATCGTGTGCATATTCTTGTCGTTCTTTTGTAGTCTACGTGTTTTTTACTTGCTCGATACAACTCGCGATCTAGTTTTCCACGATCGAATTTCGGGTTTGTTGTTGAGGTATTGTCCAACATGATCAAACCACAACACGATTGTTTATTGTGGTTCTGCTACAAGGACTCTTTTTCCTTGCCCTACTCCACGCCTCGAGTTTCCAACTCGAGAGTTTCAAGCACTAGTCAACAAGCTCCTTTCACGGGTGGAGAAACCTCTACAATCGTCGCTTACACGAGTAGGATGAAAAGCAATTGCAGAAACACCAGCATCACTGTAGAAAATCATAAGATTTGAGTTACATCTGCGTCGGGCACAAGTTTTTGATCATAGATTAGCAGCTAAAAGATTTTAAGCAGGAAAAAAAGGAACTACCTGTGCAGCTCATATATAACAGTTGACAAGCTAAAATCATTGTTTTGTGACCCACGTTCCCAAAACAAGAGTGTTACAAAGCCCCCTATTCCTTCTTCAGCCGGTCTGGTTTCAGTAGTACACATCACAGAGCCCTCCAATGAAAGTGCAACTAAATTTAAAATCATCTACAATCATGAAGATCATGAGTTGTATAATACAAACTACATGCGCAGAAATGGTATTTTAGTGGAACACTCAAAGATACAAGAACCAAATAAAAAGAAATACTGATTAATGAAGTAAACACTGAAGCTATATGTGTAATGTGTGACTAGAATATAGTGAGTTTTAGGTTTATCTGGATAAACCCTATCAGTAACATAGATACTAGTTGACAATGCTTGATCAACAGGCCTTACTACTTAAATACACTTCATTGAGTAACACTTGCCATACCAGCACTATTCATTGAGTCGCTTCAGTGACAAAGACTAGAAAAAAATTGAACCAAACAAAATGCTGAAATAGACCCTCATCATCGTTATGCATAGCTACACATTTGAGTAACCTCCTAACAATGTAATCACCTAAGCGGTGATATTAAGTAGGCGTTTCAGCATAAGTATAAGTGGTTCATTTTGAGTACAGAATAATTGTCTTTAGATTATGTAGACATATGAGGACTAGAGTTTATACAATTACTTCTCTAATCAAAGCAGGAACTGAGTTCAGGAACATACGTTTAGAAAAACTTGTTGGTTGCTAATCTAAAAGGCAGAGGATCCTTAACGCCTAGGTAGCCTAGGCGATTGATGTCCAGGCGGCCACTTAAGCCGTCCAAAGTGGAGATTTATGAAACAATAAAAAATCAGAAAGTATAATTTCGCTAGTAAATGCCAGTAATATTTGTTTCACAGCCAAACTAAATACGAACAAAGAGAATATTGAGCTTCCATGTCAAATTTCAATCTGCTGTCAAAAAATATAAAACAGATAACTTATTATAAAAAAAAAAAGATGGTATACCGTGACATCGTCGGTTGGTTGATGATTTCTTTTACAGACCTGAACCTGCAATCAGAAAACGATTTTTGTTTCAGCTACTATGAATAATTTGTGGCAATAAAACATTGTTTTCTTTCACAGACCTTTAATGGATACTTTCAAGACTATGATTACAATAAAACATTGTTTTCGAAACACTGTAGTATTGTTTACTTTACAGCGATATCTCTAATCGATCACCCACTTGCTCTTAGTTATGAAACAAGTCGAGTTATGATGTGTAACGATATTTAGCATTAACAAGTGTTTATGGATTTGTCACACTTAAGTTAGAAAATTAACAAGAATTTTGTGTTAAATGCTACTTAGTAGATATTTAGCATTAACTTTGTTTAAATTGTTCATCAAGCTCACAAATAAAAGTTTAGAAGTTCATTCTCGTCGTATTTTTGTACGCTCTTATAGTTGTTAACAAACTTGGTAGAACATATTTGCTGACACAAGTTATATACATTAAAGTATTAAACACAAGCATGCGTTTCGGTGACTCGCTCTAGAACAATGTTATACACAATTGTAAACAGATTTTTATTGTGGTATAGGGAATTCTCATTACTATGTGTATACCCGATTGATAAATATGAACTTGTTAGTTTAAGACTTGTGAGTTTATAAGCTTAAGTTTATAGCTTATTTGAGTTTATAAGCTATATAAATAATGAATCGGTAAGCCTACAAAATCGAGGTTATTAGCAAGATGTCACAAAAATATGATTTTAATTATTTAACAACGAAATGTTATCCAGATACTTTTGCCGTATATTCTTAGAAGAAAAAATTATCTTGGCGAGCCTAATCGTTGTCCTGCGGCCAGCGGGTACTTTTTTTTCTTCAACTCCTCTTTTTCATGTTTTAAACGTTCATAATTATTTTATGAAATATAGGCCGGGGTATGTTAAAAAGATTTATCGAGGTCTAATTTTATAAACTGAAGTTTATAGACATTTCTCAAAAGCCCATTAAATAACTAAAATTGAAAGAAATGAATTTTGTCTTTGTAGTTAGACTGGTAAGTATGATGTCTTCTAAGATGGAAGTACCAGGTTCAAGTACTTCAAACCGTCTTTCTTAGCGTGTTTGCATTCTTTTTTAATACTTGTAACTTTTATGATATGGCCCGACCAAGCAATCTAAACTAGGTCGACTTTGTAACTCGCCTATAAAAAGATTTTTGTTTGCTAGTAAAAAATGTTAAGAGAACACATTTATCATACAAACCTAAACTTACCACATCATTTGAAACCTTTCCTTGACATTAAACAATGTTAAAATGGAAGAACTTGACACATTAATATATATATATATATATATATATATATATATATATATATATATATATATATATATATATATATATATATATATATATATATATACACTAGACAAAGTAACCGACCAATTTCATAAATTGATGTAAAGTAAACAATACTATAAGGTTTCGACATAATTGGGTTTAATATATACAGGGATACGAAATTGGGTATACGTACACATAATAATATGAGTATCCACTATATATAACCCATATAGAAATCTTGATACAATTTTGAACCTATATATTACTGTTTGGATTAAGGCACAGTCTTGTTATACTATGAGGTGTGATTGTTACGATTATCTTTTAGCTAGCCATTCCAAAATTTCGAAAGACACAAAAGTGAAAACCAAATACGTATTACTCTTAGCATTTGTCTAGCACATCGTTTAACATAATTATAGCGCATATAGGTTACTCCCATAATTTGTCTTACTCTTAGCGCATATAGTTAAAAGTTTTTAATTAAAATCCGTAACATTTTGTGTTTTTTGGAAGCACATACCATAACTTGCTTAATTGCTTAAATGTTTCGAGCTAATTTTTGGGCTTGAGCTTGGGCTTGAGCTTGATAAAAGTTTGACTCGATCGAACCAAGCTCGAGCTCGAGTTGCTTGATAAAAGCTTGACTTTGTTGCAGCCCTATTTCAAGGTATGTTACATTATAAATAGCGTATCAATAAACATAATACCTACGGGGTTTTATCATTGTCTAACATGGTATCGGAGCGAATATAATCCTCAAACCTAGGTGGTTATGTTGAGCCGCCTCCTTTAGGCCACCCCGTCAAATGTATCTCCATCTTCATCCTTAAAAAAAAGGTACCGTCGTGTTATCCAAGTGCTAAAAAGAAAAGCTCGTTCTATCATCTAATCAAAAGGAAGAAAGAAGAAACAATCCCAGTCATGTCCATCTGATGACCGGCTTAATTTGCGATCAGGCGTGGATGAAAATAATGCTAATCTTTCTCTTGTTAGGAAAAAAAATTCTTCTCCGATTTAGAATTTTCAGAGGAGAGCGAAAACGAATGATTTTCAAGATTATTTCGGCTTCAAAGTAGTTGTTTAGATAGCAAACTGTATGTGAAAGATCACTTCATCGATAAACGCATGTACATTTTTTACTCGGTTTATAAATTTATGAAATGACCGCTATGCCCTCGTACTAAAAAATAAAAGCATAATGAAAATAACGGTGTGGACCGACGGATAACGAGTCAAAAGAGTCGGTTGATATTAAAAAAAAAAAAAAAAAAAAAAAAAAAAAAGGAACTTGAAAAAGGGGACTAACGATGACAAAAATGCCAAGGTATGTCTCATGGTTTGGTTTGGTTTTTTCTTTTTTTTTTTCTTTTTTTTTTTTTTTTTTGACAATTTTAGGGACGAACGGTGTATTTTAATCTATAATTTGGTATATAAGCTAGGAACCCTTTTATATGTTAACTTGTATATGGGACGTGTGGTTTATTATAGAAAAGAAAAAGAAATGTTGAAATATGTGTTTATTATAGGTCGTTTTATTTCCATATTGTTATATCCTTCTTGTATGGAGTACAATTGTATGTCATACCATTGATTGATTTTTTTTTAAACGATGGATTAGTTGTTAGTTGTTGGCTCGAGTTAGTGTCGCATTCTCGGGCAGAGATACCAACCGCGAGACTATCCTTAGGGGATAACCCCACTCCTATTCTCGATTCGCCTGATATCATTAGAGCTTGTGGTTCCCAAGTGAGGACTTCTCGGTCGGTCACCAAAACCGGTACTACTCTCACTTGGGCACGCTTAACTACTTGAGCGTTTACCACTAGACCACAAGCCCCATGATCATATCATTGATTGATTTTCATGTGGGTTCACTCTAAACTTTTTGTTCTTCTATGTAAGTTTGGTTGTGGTCGTGGGGAAACCCAACGCATACGACAAGTGTTTTGTTTATTGAATTACATGCCGAGAAGTTTAGTTTGGTTTGTACGGTAAAGTAGTTTTCGTCTAAACTGGATTGGGGTAAGACGTTATGTTGTTTTTGGAGGATTTGCTTAAAAAAATCGTTTGTTTGTCCGTGTGTATCGTGAGTTAAGAACTGGAATTATTTTATTTTTGATTTTTTTTTAGTTTATGGTTTCGTTATGTCAAGACAAAATGCATAGTTACGAGTATTATTTCCGGTATCATATCCAAGCTTAAGTTTTTAGTAAATACACCTAAAAGCTAAGAAATTCTTAAATATACTAGATAAAAAAAAGCATTTGTGCTATGTTTGCTTTTTGAACGAATAATAATTTTTACGTCAAAACCGTTGTTAATTTAACAAGACCGACCAACCAACCATATGGGAAGATGAAGCATATTTTATGGAGTATTATGAATAGGGAAGATGAAAGAAAAATTGAAAAGTATTAGGGAATTGATATGTACACATAGCACTTTTTATTCATACACATAAAATTATTGTCTATGGACTATTATACCCTTATGTAGTTTTAACTCCCTGTATTCTACCCTAATATGACTTTTTGTTTCTACCTTTTCCTCTTCACGCCGTTAATGATCAACACAACCGTCGTCCATGAATCCATCACAGGTATGTATTTGACTTGTTTATCTGTTTTACATATGAATTAATAATCATTTTTTCCACACCGTAATCAACTGGTTGGGATGCATTTAGCATTAAATGAGCTTTGTGTGATTTCCATGTGGTAACTACCTATTTGCTGTTAGACTATGATGTATTCATGTATAACAAGTTTGATCTTTGCCATGAAATTAATTATCATGCATAACAGTTTCTACATGCACCCTATTGAAGTAATGATGCATGAACTACATAGTATTATAAAACTAAAATACATATGACTATTGGCTTATTAGCAAACTCATGCAAAGCAACATTATGCCTCTCTAAATATCCAACATATATTCAGGAAACGAATGAACTCATGGACTCGTCAAGTTCGATAACTCAAAATGAAGAACTTTATCTTGGTACTTCAACATTCGAATCATGTGATGATTTACTAAAGAGCGTGCGTGCCTTTTATTACACTAAAGGTTATGGACTATCTATTCGTGATTCGAAAAGAGATGAGTATGTCGCTTTGCAATGTGACCGAAGTGGTGCCTATCGAGATGTACGCTCTATTGGAGAAAAACGAAAAAGAAGCCCAACATCTCGTTTGATCGAATGCTCCTTCCACATTGTAGGTAAAAGAGGAACTGATGGTACTTGGGCTTTTAAAATACACAACTTAGCACATAACCACGAGCCATCTACCGATATGTATGGGCATTCATCATTCCGTCGATTACCACAAGAGGATGTACAAACGGTTAAAAATATGACCCTTTCTGGAATACCTCCAAGACAAATTATTTCATCCTTACGTCAAAAAAACCCAAATCTTCCAGTAAACACTCGAACCATATACAACTTGAAGGCAAAACTTCGTAAGGATGATTTAGGCAATCAGTCACTAGTTTGTGCCTTATTAAAGGAACTTGAAAATGGTGGGTTTTCACATGATGTTGATCATGATTCAAAAGGACGTATAACACGTTTGTTCATTATACACCCATTATCACTTAAATTGTCAAGAATATTTAGTAATGTCTTCGTGATGGATTGCACATACAAAACCAATAAGTATAAGATGCCTCTTCTTGATATCATTGGGGTTTCATGCTTTAATACGTCATTTTACTCCGGGTTTGTTTTTTTGAAAAAAGAAGACGAAGACAATTATGTTTGGGCATTAACTGCGTTTAAGAAATTTCTTGGGGATGCTACTGAACCAGCTGTGATTATGTCTGATAGAGAATTGGCACTTATGAATAGCATAAATGATGTATTTCCATCCACAACAAGTCTTTTGTGTGTTTGGCATATTCAAAAAAACGTGTTTTCAAATTGCAAGAAAGATTTTGAAAACGCTGATGAGTTTAATACATTTATGTCAAAGTGGAATATAGTGGTATACTCAACAACAGAGTCACTCTTTGAAGAAAACTGGGGTGAATTTGAGTTGTGTTATAGAGATAAGAAACATTCAGTTGAGTACATAAAGACTAGTTGGTTGCCTTGGAAAAAAAAGTTTGTTAGTGCGTGGACCGAAAAGCACTTGCATTTTGGTAATTGTGCATCTTCTAGAGCTGAAGGCGCACATGCCAAACTCAAAAAATATTTGCAAGTTTCTACGGGTGATTTTCAAGAAGTGAAAAAAAAGCTTTCTCTTGCGGTTGAGCATGAATTCAACGAGATTAAAGTGAAACTCGCAAGTGAAAGAATTCAAATACCTCATGACTGCAATATGCCTTTATTTAAAGAGCTTTTGTCACATGTGTCTTTGTTTGCATTAAAGGAGATCTTCAAGCAGTATATCAAGAAAAAGGATGGTAATGTTTTCAAAGATCGTAGTTTTGCATAGTTATATTATTTTAAACTTCATTTTTGGATTTAATTTATTTCTTTTGCAGGTACAATAACAATGTGCACTGGTCATTTTATGGCAACTATGGGTCTTCCATGTGTTCATAAAATAAATTCTTTGCAAGGAATGGCACTTTCTTTGGACCTTGTTCATCCACATTGGAGAATTGATACATTATCTCTTAATCCGGGAGATGATTCACACAACGACATTGACGACCAATTTGCTAAGTTGCTTAGTGAGTTGCAATCCAAGTATCAAGTGTGGCCTTTAAGCAAGAAAGAACTTTGTACTGCGATGATAACTAAATTTCTGAACCAATCGGATATTCTCTTTGAGCCGCTGATTCAACGACCAAGAGGAAGACCTCCCAAAGCAAAAAAGAAAAGAGGTGTAACCTCTACAACACGAGATCCTTCGAGATTTGAGTATGTTGAATCTTCACAAGCACATGATCCCTCAAGTTCATCTAATGGATTTCAAAAGACCAATGCAGTTGTGAGGGAGATCAATTACATTCATCAGGAAAACGGCGTAATTGATTTAAACGCATATCCAAATTTGTGAGTTATGTTGTTTCGTTTAAGAAGTATAAATATCTATCTTATGTTTCAATTATACTTTGTTGGAGGATTTTATTTATTTATTTATTTATTTTTTTGCACTGGGATTCATATCAGTTATGTACACATACATAACTGGGTTTTTAAGCAAGACTTATTTTGTTTTTGTTTTTGTTTTATGAGTTATGTTGTTTCATATCAGTTTGTTTTTGATTTGTTTTGTTGCTTGACTAAGTTATCGAAAAGTAAGGTAAGTCAATTTACGAGTTCATCATCATAAATCATATAGACATGATAAAAAAATTGCGACCTACGTTGATCGGTTTTTATGCCACATATTCGAAAGTTTAAAACTTGTGACAAGATCAACACATTCGCACACACCATGATCGAGATGAAGCAAATCATGTGGTTGAACATAAACCCCAGTGGGCCGTGCAGAAAGAATGCCTAGTATTTTAATACGAGGTATCTCTACTTCTTATCAAACATATATAGCATGCAACTTGATTTGAATAAGTAAACAGCAGTTAAAATGAGTAATTTCGGCATAAGTATATTTTACCAAAAGCATATGCAAGATGTTCCAAATGAGAAGGCGATAAACTAGTCTAATAATAAAACACCAACACAGATCATCAATAAAATACTCGAATACCATATATTAACAAATCAAGAAACGAAACTTGAATCGACATAGCGCTAACAAAATAAAACTGGCTAAGTTATAATGTTATGTTCTTAACAAAATAAAACTGGTTTCCTAAAACATCTAGATATTAAATCAAGTTCTAGCCAAGTTTCCAGGATACAAAGAAACTGATGGAGAGACGGGAGGCAACCATAAAGAAGATAAATGGGTTAAATTATAATTCCCCATAAGTTATAGACAAAAAATAAGGGAAGGATAAGAGTCAATTTAAAAAAAGTATTGATTGAATGTACTTTTAGTTTTTGTCCCACATCTATTGTCATGAGAAACACAAAACACACCCGCCGCAACGCGCGGGGGCTACCCAGCTAGTTATTATTATACATATATACATTTGTTGGGAGCCTTTATGGCAACCCCACCCATAAAAAACACTGTAGAAACCATTTAGCCCGGGTCGGGACTAACGGTCGTTAGATATTTAGCGGCTGTTAGCTAACGGCCGTTATCTTTAAGATTTTCATTAAAAATCCATACCAAATTGGTCCTTCATCTCAAAAGTTCGTTGCATATTTAGTCCTCGCATAGTTTACATGGTTGGTCCTTCATGTTATATGTCCATTGCAAAGTTAGTCATTAGTCACTAAATTGACGTTAAGTAGCTACCGGCCGTTATTACACGAAAAATACCCCGCCGCAACGCGCGGTTTTCCAACTAGTTATATACATGCATAGGGAAGATGAAAGAAAAATTGAAAAGTATGTATGTATTGGGAAGATGTAGTACTTAAAAAAAAAAAGTATTGATTGAATGTACTTTTAGTTTTTGTCCCACATCTATTGTGATGAGAAAGTCAAAGGTGTATATATCATCTCCCCCACCCACACAAACAACAACAACCAGATCTTGTTCTTCACCCTCAAAAGCAAAAGCAAAAGCAAGCATATCTTAAATTAAACTCACGATGTCACCAAACCTCTTTAGCCAGTCCACTACCATGTCATGTGTACCACAAGTCACTTGTATCCTCCTCCTCCTCAGATCTGTAAAAAAAAAAAAAAAAAAAAAAAAAAAAAAAAAAAAAAATTCTTTGATTTTCTATGAAAATATGATTTGGTTTACCTTTGAAAATCAATTATTATTTTCATAGAAAAGTAAAAGTTGTATGAAAAGAAATAACCCGGTCCGCCAACTGGTTCGGGCTGAACCGTACTTGAATGATCGAATGGGGTAAGTCTTATGATGTTAAAAAAAAAAAAAAAGTGTATTTGTTAACTTGATGAAACTTTTAGGGGGTTTAAAGGATTTTGTAAAATTGGAGGGTCTAATTTTTTGTTGTTACATTTTCTCTATAAAAAAAACCCTCCATCAAATTTCATTTGCAAAAAGTTTTAAAATACTAGTGTATTTACAATGAGTTCCGTCGGTCCCGCTCCTGATGCGGTTAGATGTCCACTCGACTTGGATCCGAAACAACTACTTGATCACATTCGGGAACACGAGGAGGAGGTTTGTTACTTTTTATCAACCATTTCTTCTTTATTTATTTATTTATTTATTTATTTTAAGTATAATATGATTGAAGAATACAGATTAGAGGCATATAGTTTATGATTGAAGCATGCATAAAAAATAAATAGCATCTGTTGTTGTTGTTGTAAGTTGAAGCTTATTTTACCGGATTATATTTATTTAGGGCATGTTTAGCGGTTGCCTTTTAGCATTTCTCAAACTAGTTTTAGCTATCTAGATTTTAAACATAAACCAAAAATGCTACATGCTAAGTACCAAACAAGCTCTATACTTCAAAACAATGTAAACGCCAAACGTCATCTGAATCAAATATATATATGTTATTAGTCATCTGCTTTTTGTTGGTTTAAACAATTCACTTTCAAAACGAAAGCTGTTTTCTGCTTTTCTACCTAGTTATTATTTTTTCTTCTTATAATGCTATCTTATTTTCCTTACCGACAGCTCAAGTTTACAGCTGAGGAGGAGCTTCGTAAGAGTAACATGTCTCTCATTACTCATGCTGATCACACCGGTACGCAAACAGCCTTTTTACTGCATTAAACTTCTCTAGTCTCTTCATTCATCATGTTATTAGGCGTAGGCAATTGTACGTACGTTTAGGATGTGCTGTCTTATATGTTTGTGGTGGTGTATATATATAGTATCAGATGATTTTTTGGTATCTAGTGTTGATTGGTATTGACATAAAACATGCCTACTCATTTCGTGTGTCATAGTAAACTTAATTTGGTTTTCTTGTGAAAAAGGAGAACGCCAGTTATTATATTTTGACTTGTTGATGTGCCATATGGAGCTTTTTGTCTGTACTATATATATGTATGTGATGTTGTAATTTGGTCTTGTTAAGATTCGATACTATAGTCTTCTATGAAGAACAAGTATTTAAGTTTATGTTTCTTTTTATCCACTGCTTTATTTTTTTGAGCTGTTTACTCATACATATCTACTGGTTATCCCTAATCTCAAACATTGTGCTCTTTCTTATTACAATATACAACAACCATTATCCTTTTCATTATCTAAATCGTTGTGATTGATTTTTTTGGGACACATCAACAACATTGCCTGCTGTTTTTTTGTCCATAGTTTATTACTTACGTGTACATCACCATTATGTTTTATCTATTTCAGTTTCGCCGGCTGTTCAAGACCAGTATCTCTTCCACACCATACACTACGGCTTACCACCTCATTTTTATCAACTTCGAATCCCTCAGTTGCTTGGGAAACTTATCCACGGTTGTTTTCATGGATGGGTGGTACTCTCCAACCATCCGCATAACAATAAATGGTCTCTTTGGAACCAAGTCACTTCTAAGATCATAACTCTCCCCACCTTGATTTTACAAGACGGAAATTATGAATCTATCAGACACTGCTGTTTGTCAGCCCCTCCAGATGACCCGACTTCACTTCTTTTATTAACAAGAAGTAATAAATCCACCTTTCTATTCTGTCATCTTGCTCCTAAAAGAAAGAAGTGGACTGAAATGTCCTATCCCATCAGCTAAAGAGATTGAGCTTCGACGAGAAATTACTGCACAACCTTACTTGTTGCAATGGTAAGGTTTATGCGTTAAGTACCGACGGTTCATTCACTGACTTGGTCATACAAGTTAGCATTATGGTTAGGCAGAAACAAGTTGTTGTGACACTCATTCTTTTTGGGGGATGCCCTTATCCTTCCATGACTCCCGATTGCTGTTGTGGTCAACATATTGATATTGTTTACTCTTTGAAAGGAGCGGCTGATGAGCTTTTCTACATACTACTATATTATGAATCGCAAGCCGACGGACCTGCTTGGGTGTATATGTGTAAGTTGGACATGGGTAGTATCAAGTGGGAAGGCCTGAAAGAATGGGACATCAGTGATCTCGGTGATTGGCAAATCAATGATCACCAAGACTTTATCAAAAGTTGTCATATCTGGGAAGAAATGGATGACCTCAATGACGCTCATTTATTTTTGGATTGTTGTCGTGATCAATCGGTTTCTTATAGCCGTGTAATTGATTCGGAGTTAGGTGGTTATCTACACATTCGTGGCAAAATGAACATGGCAATGTACTCCTACCTTGTGAAAGATGGGACCATCTGCCTATCTGGTATACCGTCTCCAATACTGCCGACAAGCCCTCTGTCGATTTTGGAATGCAGGTATTGCTATAACCTGATTCATGTTCATTTTTGATATCATATGTTTTACACGTGTTTAGATAAATTACTCGATTGGGACACTTTTAATGACACATAGTTATAAAGAAAGCTTAAAAATTGTTTCTTAAAATCCAAATTATGTATAGGTTAGAAGATGACCATGAAAAAGCTAAATGCATAGTTGATTATAAAGTAGAGACGGAAAACAACATGATGGGTGATTTAAGCAATTATTAGCTTAATGGGTTGAATTTGGAAGGAGAAAGTATGGCGATTGAATGGAAACTTTCAGGTTATATATGATTGTTGTAATTCAATATTTTGACACAGAACCCTCTAGAACCCATAATAATCCATTATATAAACCATCATCGTCCCATAATCACCCATTCATTCGCAATCCTACATTCCAATTCTAATTCTAATTCAATCTTGTTTGTTTACGATCAATTCAAGCACAATGGCGGATGTTGCGACGACGTATGTATTCCATGCGGAAATCAACCAGTTACTGAGTTTGATTATCGACACTTTCTACAATAACAAGGAGATTTTCCTTCGTGAGCTTATCAGTAACTCTTCCAATGTAAGTCCTTTTTTTGACTTTTTTCGATCTGATGTTTATATGACTCTTTATGAGGTTAAATTGACTGTTTTTTTAGCTTGGTTTATGGTGTTAAATTTTGATATGTTACTTATTCGTTAGCTTATCAGTAACTTTTCTGATTTATCTGTTTATATTTTTGTGTTAATGATTTATTGATTGTAAAGTGACACTGTTCTGTTTGCGCAAGATAATTGCAGTATTGCACTTTTTCAACTCTGATAACCTGTCATATAAGCAGTTTGTTCACGATGTTTACTAGATAATGTCACTAACATAATAATTTGTATACCCTTTTAGGCTCTGGACAAAATTCGCTTTGAGAGCTTGACTGACAAGAGTAAGCTCGATGGACAACCCGAGTTTTTCATCCACATTGTTCCCGACAAGACCAACAACACGTTGACCATCATCGATAGTGGAGTTGGAATGACCAAGGCTGGTGAGTAACAAATTCAATATTTTATTGCCCCCATACAGCTTTTCAATGATTCATTAGAAGACTTTATAAGGCTATATATGATTTGCAGATTTGTTGGAGAATTTGGGTACCATTGAAAGACAGGAAGCCGAAAAGTTCATGGAAGCTATACCTGCGGGTGATGATGTCAGCATGATTGGACAGTTTGGTGTCAGGTTCTACTTTGCTTATTTGGTTGCTGATAAAGTTGTGGTCACTACCAAGCACAATGATGACGAGCAGTACGTCTGGGAGTCACAAGGCGGGGGGTCGTTCACAGTCACTAGGGACACTTCTGGCGAGTCCCTTGGTAGAGGTACTAAGATGACTCTTTACCTAAAGGAGGACCAGCTTGAATACCTCAAGGAGCGAAGGCTAAAGGATTTGATAAAGAAGCACTCCAAATTCATCAGCTATCCAATCTCTTTATGGGTGGATAAAACTTCTGAGAAAGAAATTTGTGATGACGAAGACGACCAGGAAGTTGATGAGGAGAAGGAAAAGGAAGAGAAGAAAAAGAAGATCAAGACACGGTACATCATATATTGGACGTAGTGGTTTAGATTCACATCTGTTTTACTTTAGCTAAATGTTAATGGCTTAGTTGTCGCCAGAGTGAACTCGCTTTCGGCAAAGGGCACTTGACGTTTTTGAATTTTTTGGGTCTCTCATATATCATGGTTTGTTGAGCTATACATCTTTATGAAATTTCAGCTCTTTTGCTTATATATTGGTCATAATTTTAACTTGCACATTAGTATTGCAGCATTCTTTAGAAAAATAAAGTAAATTAGGAGATGTTATATAAGTGTGCTTTATGGCTATGGGTAGCCAACTGGAATGCAAACATGGTGTGGGAGCGTCTTATCCTATCAAGATGGGATCGATTATCGGATTATTGAATAGTTTAAAACGGCCTTATGATGATATCGACATGGTGTTTGATTTTTGACTTAGTTAAGCTTGCAGGGTCTAAATTTAACATCACATTACGTACTTTTCTTATCAAGGTAAGAAACCAATACACAGTATCCATGATAAGAGTTTGTTAAAAAAAGTTTTGCAAATAAAAATAAAAAGGGAAGTTGGGAAGCACAGGGTGACCTGAGGATCGAACCCGAGACCTCAACCATCCTCAACCTTTAACACACTAAACTCAACCATCCTGCCCTTGGGTCTTTTCTGTAAGAGCTTTCGCCATTAATTTAGTTAACCAACATTGTTTAGTTTAGCTTAGCTTGCATTGAACATAATGATAAACAATAGGCAACAACATGTAGTATATAATGATAAACAATAGACAACGTAACTCTTTTATATATATATATATATATATATATATATATATATATATATATATATATATATATATATATATATTTATGATCAATGTAATGTATACAGCTTGACGAAATAATATTGATTCATGTAAACATATGATGTGTTATTAAGTTGTAACTTGTAAGTTTTTATAGTGAACGTTCATGTCACGTACGCAACTAAAAAAAAAAAAAGTGAGACGGGTTTGGCAGAGTATTATATTAATTTGAGTAAAATGCCAAATTAAATAAACATATAAAGTTACTTCTACTCGACTAATATACAGTGTTGGTATTCATCGAATAACGACCCTTGCTTTTTGTTTGAATGATAATTTATCTTTATTAAAAGAAAAAACTAGCAAAGTAGTAGCTCTAAAATCAAAACATACCAATTTTCAAGCTTCAAGTCTTTGTGGAGTTGGATTTCAAACATGGTGACTTTTATGGTGTCAACCAACAGAGATAGGGATGAGCACGGTACCGATCCCGTACTGATCCCGTACCGAATTAGTGGTACCGATTTTTTCCCGAGCATAAATAGTGGTACCGGTACCCTACCGAACGGGATTCGGATACCGGTACCGGTACCGGGAAATCGGGTTTTTCCCCTTTTTATTCGGGAATTTCCCGATTTGGTACCGGTCCCGTACCGAATTAGTGGTCCAGATTTTTTTTCACCTTATTTCGTAGTCCCGGTACCGTACCGTATATCGAGAACGGTACCATTTCGATACGATACCGGTACGGTTCCGGTTCGGTTCCGGGATTCGGGTCGAAATGCTCATCCCTAAACAGAGAAGTCTTCTGGTAGTTAACAATACCATAAAAGTCTCTTAGAGTACCCCACAAAATCCTAGTCATATTCCAATATTGCCGAACAACAATAGGACATTCAACAAAGAGGTGTTGGGAGGTTTCGATGGCTCCATCTCATACGGAAATCTTATTGAATGAAGGTCCGCACCCCGTCTATCTAAACTGAACCGTACGATCAGCATGAAGGTCCACACCCATCTATATACGTAAGTAGTTTGAGTCGTTGTCCAATTATAAAGGTAGTGAAGGGTAAATAAATACACACACGTTGTTTGTTAGGATACTTTGAATGTATATATGAGATCCTACCTTTACAAAATTTTAAATAAAACTGAGTTTTATTAAATTTTGGAATGATTACAATACGTTTGAAAGGAAATGACAATATTTGAACGATAATTAATTTTTATTGAGAGAGAGAGAGAGAGAGAGAGAGAGAGAGAGAGAGAGAGAGAGAGAGAATAATAAAAAAAAAGTTTTGTTGGATCCAAAATTCAAACCTACCAATATTCAAGTTGCTTTGAGTCTTTGTTCTAATTAAGGGGTTATCCAAAAGTGAGATAGGACCTTGAATTGATTTCTTCGGCTAAGGTGTCTTTTTAAAAATTTTAAAAAATACTAAAACTAACAGAGGGAAAACTACTTTAATTAATAAGGAATGAAGGATAATAAAAATGATGGACCCAACTTATTTGGATAAACTAAGAAGAGTGATAAGCTAAAAGGAAAAAAAAATGATATTGAGAATAGGAAATGAATTACCACAAATAAAATACTAACATATAAGATTAGTCATACCTCTTAGTTATGAGAATTCATGGTCCAATAGGAACAATGAAACATGTGTTTAGCTTATGAGTTTAAACACCTTGTGTCTAACACATGACACAAACCCTTAATCACTTAACTTAGTTGAAACGGCACACCCTAACGCCGTCCAATTCACCTGTCACAATAACAAAACCCGCTAGTTCTCAACTGGTGTAGGCTTTTCTCCAACCCTCACCCCCACCTCCCTCCACATATAACGCCTCATCTTCTCCTTCCTTTAAAACTCTCCCTTTCCCATTAACACCCTCATCCCAACAACCCTTTCATCAATATAAGCATGTTTCTTAAAAACAACAGATGCTCTGTCACAATTTATTGGTCTCCAAATCCAACGTGTGGAGGCATTCACAACATTTCCCAAATTACCTTTAACAGCTTGCATTTGCCTAGCAGTACTAACTTTTGGCCTATACAACCCTTCAACTAAACAATTGTGGCATATGTGAGAGTTAGTTATAAAGTCGTGAAGAGGAATGTGACTAACGCCCTTGAAAAGTTTATATGAAGGAAAACCTAACCCAGCTGACTGGAGATCCCAAGATCTGGGTTCAATAGGACAACCTACTTGTATAAACTGAGGTCACTGTGGGGAGTAATAAACTCCACATTTATTTAAGGGAGTTGGTAAACTTCCTAGTCCATTCCTATAACAGTGACAATATGAGGTTAAGCATATGGCTTTTAATGATTAATCGAGAATCACCTATGTGAGAGAGAAGTGGCGTCGCTTCTAAGGGAATTGTGGGGGCGCAATTCTTAACAGCTCTCACAGAACCAGACTAATGTTCATGACCATAACGAACATAACTATGAGAACCAAAAAGTGTCAAGGAGACATTTGTGTGAATATATATTGCCGTCTCCACAAACAGCAGACAGTTCAAAGACATCAAGTTCTACTGGCTGCTAGGAGGCTAAGTATATTTCACGAGGGAAATTTCCAAGGCTAACACCTACCTATCATTTGCAAATATCAACTGCAAAACTCTATTACAACTTCGTGTCCTTGGAATTTGTTTCCCTTTATCAATTTCATTCATGTGGGGGATTGTTGGATAATTGGGTCAATTTAGGTTTGAATGACAATTGATGGTCATTAAAGATATTAATGGTCATTAAAGAAAATGTTAATGTTTGGTCAAATTAAACGGCCGAATTAACTTTGCAATCATGAGCCATTAGTAGGATTAAATAGGTTAATTAATTCGACCGTTATCCTTAATCTCCTTTCCTATATATAGTGAGTGTTATCCTCACATATCAAATACACCGAGAAATACAAAACTTATCACTCCTCTCCTTTTGTGTTACCATACATTATTCTTATGTATCCATTTTGTAATAGAGGGAAGGCACGATTTTGGTTCGCTTTGATAACCCGTTTGTGCTAACGGAGTTATCCGTTGTTGTTGTATCCTGGGAGACAGACGTTCACGATTCTCAAGCACCGTGGAGAGGACGAATCTGTCTTAAGGAAAGTGTAAACATCACACGCCTCAACATTTTCCTTGTTCGTGTTTTTGAGTCTCAACATTTAAACATAAGGTAAAGTTTTCTATACTTTATACTTATCATTTTATTACTCATTTGTCTCTAATAGCAATACACACCATATATACTACATACTGTGAGGTAAAAAACTCTCTTTATAACACTTACATCTGTATTACTGTATTTTCATACGCTAAGGATTCATGATTGTGTTTTTAGGGTGTTTATAATGGACATTATGGCACGGAGCTGAACCATGGTGTGGGAGCGTATTATCCTATCAAGATGGGATCGATTATTGGATTGTGAGAAACTCATGGGGTACCAGGTGGGGTGAACAAGGTTACTTCAGCGTGGGTTAAATGCTCCCGAGGGGTTGTGTGGGTTAGCTATGGATACGTCTTATCCTACTATCAAAAGACGAGCTCTAAAACAAGGAATAGTTTAAAACGGCCTTAAGATGATATCGACATGGTGTTTGATTTTTGACTTAGTTAAGCTTGCAGGGTCTAAATTTAACATCACATTACGTACTTTTCTTATCAAGGTAAGAAACCAATACAGTATCCATGATAAGAAGAGTTTGTTAAAAAAGTTTTGCAAATAAAAATAAAAAGGGAAGTTGGGAAGCCCAGGGTGACCTGAGGGTTGAACCCGAGACCTCAACCATCCTCAACCTTTATCACACCACACTCAACCATCCTGCCCTTGGGTCTTTTCTGTAAGAGCTTGCGCCATTAATTTAGTTAACCAACATTTTTTAGTTTAGCTTAGTTAATTTGCATTGAAGGAGGTAAATGATAGTAATATGTAAATAAACCAACATTGCAAGACTTCATTAAATGCATAATGAAATCCCTTCATTTATATTGTTTTAGTTCAACAATTATACATAGTAGTCGTTTTTCATGTTCAAAAACATGAGTAGTGGAAATATCCAAAAACAAGTCGCATAAATTATTTAGTTTGGTAATCTAACCAGCGATGTCTACTTTTAAGTATATCAATGACTCGCCTTCTCTAGTTATGTCTAAAAACCATAATAAAGTAAAATAAGTTAAAAACCTATAAGTATCTAACTTCAATTCCTGAGACAATAAAAATCTAGCTAATTGATTGATCGTCAACAATTTAAAATCTAAAAATCATCTAAAGTGTTAAAATCTCCTCTAAAGTGCATATAACCATCTAAAAGGAAACCAAAAAAAATGAAAAGATAACAATATCTTTAGCTTCCTTACCAAAAAAAAAATGCAATTATCGTCGTCGCAATCATATATATTTAAAGCGAAAATTAAACAGAAACAAACATGTTGACTTAGTGTGGATACTAAGTTGGGTTTCAAACATGGTGACTTTTAGAGAGTTGGGTTTCAAACATGATGACTTTTATGGTGTTAACAACACCATAGAAGTAGAAGTCTTATGGTGGTTAACAACTGCATAAAAGTCATCTTGTTTGAAACCGAACCGAGTATCTACTCTAAGGCGTCTCCCACATTGAATAGCGTAATTCTCTAGTTTGTTCACTATTTTTTTTCGCCCACAACAAAATTTTGTTTCACTATCAATATAATGCTCAAAAGCAATGATGATCGTTATCTACTTAATTTAGTGTATGTTATGTTGTAGCTTCTTTGACGTGACTTCTTAGTGAAGATGGTCACGATTTCACCTCTCTAACTTCATTTCCATCCATGATCGAGTTAGGTTTAGCTATTCTCTATCATTCAAAATTAATTTTCCCTTGAATGCATTAATAAGGATATGGTGACCGTGAGCTAACTAATGAATTTAGAGCCTAAAATGATTATGTAAATTTGATTCTTTACTCAAATTTAGTTTTCAAAGTGTTAACCTCTTGCAATTGGTTGTCAGTTTCCTTTCCGACATTGCTTTTCTATTTTTGGCACTACATTAATAGTGGTCCTGGCTCATTTTGCATGGTTCATGCAACAGGCACAACATGTAGTATATATAATGATAAACAATAGGCAACGTAACTCTTACATATATATATTTATGGTCAATGTAATGTATACAGCTTGATGAAATAATATTGATTCATGTTAAACATATGATGTGTTATTAAGTTGTAACTTGTAAGTTTTTATGGTGAACGTTCATGTCACGTACGCAACTAAGAAAAAAAAGTGAGACGGGTTTGGCGGAGTATTATATTAATTTGAGTAAAACGCCAAATTAAATAACTTCAAGGTACTCGACTAATATACAGTGTTGGTATTCATCGAATAACGACCCTTGCTTTTTGTTTGAACGATAATTTATTTTTATTAAAAGAAAAAACTAGCAAAGTACTAGTCAAAAATACAAGTTTTGTTAGATCTAAAATCAAAACATACCAATATTTAAGCTTCGAATTTTTGTGGAGTTGGGTTTCAAACATGGTGACTTTTATGATGTCAACCAATAGAGAAGTTTTCTGGTGGTTAACAATACCATAAAAGTCTGCCGAACAACAATAAGACATTCAACAAAGAGGTGTTGGGAGGTTTCGATGGCTCCATCACATACGGAAATCTTATTGAATGAAGGTCCGCACCCCGTCTATCTAAACTGAACCGTACGATCAGCATGAAGGTCCACACCCATCTATATACGTAAGTAGTTTGAGTCATTGTCCAATTATAAAGGTAGTGAAGGGTAAATAAATACACACACGTTTTTTGTTGGATACTTTGGATGTATATATGAGATCCTACCTTTACAAAATTAACTTCACAAAATATTTTGACAAAGTACATAAATAACTTTTCTAATGGGAAACAAATGTCACTCAATAATTCTTTATTTATATTACCAGCTTGTAAATATTTGTAGTCACCGGTACATTTTTCATTCTAATACAACCACGTCTTATAAGCCAAACATTGTACAACTATTACATAATAGTTGGTCAAATATCAATTTGATCTTTCATCTGTAAATCTAGTTTCTTGTTTCCATATGATGTTGTGGTAAAAGCAAAACATCAATTTTCATCTAATAAAACACTAGACGAGTACCCGTGCATAGCAACGGGATTTTATAGCGACAGATAGTTTATTGATAAAAAAAGTTTATTAAGTTATAAATGAAAAATAATAAAAGTTTGAAGATTTGAGAATTAAACATAATGTTTTGAAATCCGGTTCGACCCGGGTGGTTCAACCGGTTGAATCATTCCGGTTGAAAAATTGATTGATTTAAACCGGGTCAACTTGCTAGGTTGGGTCGAAAACGGGTCAAATTAAACCGGTTCAACCCGTCGGGTTTGAAGCGTACCGGGTCAATCCGGTTTGTGATTTTTATTAATTGTTTTAATTGGATGTATTTAATTTGTTACATATGTTTTTAATTGATTGTACAATGTGAATACATCATTTTATTTTGGGAAAAATATTTAATAATGTACCATACTTGTCACAAAAATTACTTTCGTGTAGCGTACAAAAAAATTAGCTTTTTGATGTACTGAACTTTCATTTTTGTCCTTTTTGATGTATTTTTGTGACAAAAATGTCCTTGGATTTTCAGTATTTTGAGGGGCAAAAATGTCAATAGTACATAAAAAAAGGCCAAAAAATGAAAGTTCAGTACATCAAAAAGCTATTTTTTTTGTTCGTTACAAGAAAGTAATTTTTGTGACAAGTATGGTACATTATTAAAGATTTTTCCGTTGTATTTTTAAGTAATTGGGTGTTTTAATAAGACTATAAAAGTATTAATTACATTTCATAATTTCCTTTAATAAGATTTCAAGATTTCACTTTCAATAATGTTGACCAAAGTTTCAAGAGTTCATTTTCATGGTTGACCATTTTTACATTATATGTAGTTAAGATGTGTAAAATATTTCAATTATTATTATCTCAAGCATCAATAGTTGGGCTTGATTTATTTTCCATTTCTTTTTTTCTTAGTGAAACACACTAGTTCACATTATTTACTTCATCAAATAGAAACTTATCAGTTAAGTCGCGCCTTTTTTCCCATCAACATATGTAGTACTAAAATAGAATTTGCACATCCATAAGTGTATATATATAGTGCCACATGCAACGAGGGGGTAGAGAATCACGTTTCGCCATCGATAGAACTTTACTATCAATTCTCAAAGGTCAAAAGCAAAAGAGCCGCATCCATCGATAGACTTATTTGCACAAGTTATTTAGGCTATTTTGAACAAAAAACAACAACCTAAAAAAAAAAAAAAAAAAAAAAACTTTTTTCTAATAATCACTAATTAAGATGTTTACACTATTTTGAAACCATAATACTTTGAAAACTCACTCAAAAGCCATAAATCTGTTTCAAAATGCTTTTATCCTTTTAAAAACTATTATTATCACTTAATGTAAGCAAAATCAATTTAAGCTTATGACCAAAACACTAAAAACAGTCTTATGATACAGCTTGACGAAATAATATTGATTCATGTAAACATATGATGTGTTATTAAGTTGTAACTTGTAAGTTTTTATAGTGAACGTTCATGTCACGTACGCAACTAAGAAAAAAAAGTGAGACGGGTTTGGCAGAGTATTATATTAATTTGAGTAAAATGCCAAATTAAATAAACATATAAAGTTACTTCTACTCGACTAATATACAGTGTTGGTATTCATACCAATATTCAAAATCCAAACATACCAATATTCAAGCTGCTTTGAGTCTTTGTTCTAATTAAGGGGTTATCCAAAAGTGAGATAGGACCTTGAATTGATTTCTTCGGCTAAGGTGTCTTTTTAAAAAATACTAAAACTAAAAGAGGGAAAACTACTTTAATTAATAAGGAATGAAGGATAATAAAAATGATGGACCCAACTTATTTGGATAAACTAAGAAGAGTGATAAGCTAAAAGGAAAAAAAAAAAAAAAAAAAAATGATATTGAGAATAGGAGATGTAGGTTTGTGAAAGAAGAGGAAAAAGTGAAAAGAACACGAATCTCAAATCCATCTCCAATAAAGTTGACAGAGCCCAAGAAATAGAGCCCAAGAAAGAAATAGGCCCATCATCCATCCATCCATCCATCATCCTAGGTTGGTGGGTGGGGGACCAAAAATTCCTATTTTATAACCGGCAATAATTTCATTTCTTCTATTCTAATCTAATCTAATCTAATCGAATCGGTAACTTTCTTTTTTACCGCTCCGTATTTTTTTTTTTTTTTTTTTTTTTTTTAGTTTCATAAATAATGCATGTCATTTGGATTCGTATTTGTTTATATCTCGTTGTTGTTGAAATCCATTGGTTTGATGTCACCTCATAGTATAGTGTATGATTGAAGCATGCATAAACTGTTGTTGAAGCTTATTTTACGGAGTATTGATTATTTAGTAAAACTAGCACTAGTAGCTTATTATTTAGGGCTTTTTTTTTTTTTTTTTTTTTTTGTAAAACTGGGAGTAGAAGCGTAGCGCGTTGTAACGAGCGTTTGCGTCCGTCTTAACGCGCCTATTATTCACTTTATGTGTTTGTAATAAGTTGAAGCGAATATTGTTTATTCAGGGCCTGTTTAGTAAAACTAGCACTAGTACCGTATTATTTGGGGCTTATTTGTGTAAAACTAGCACTAGCTTTTGTGTTGTAACGAGCGTTTTGCGGCTTAACGCGTGTTACGGCGTCTAAACGCGCGTTACGCCGTCTAAACGCGCGTTTTGCCGTTTTGCGCTACGTAGCGTTTGGAAAAGTAGTTTTTGCTATATTTTGAACAAAATTCAATAAGTATCAAAGTAGATTTATATTTTTCGACGCTAGTTGCTAGTTTCTAAAAAACGCTCTAAAATATTGTGCCAAATGTACTCAATTTTATGCTTTCTGGTTATAATAGGCGACTGATTTTGAATGTGGTTGTATCGTTTGCTCTAGTTTATGCATGTTACTGTTGTAATTAAGGACTTATAACTGATTTTCATACGCCAACTGAAGTCCTTAATATTTGATGTTAGTGCGGTTGTTGATATGAAGCTATTACTCCATTCTTTGAAACTTATTCTGCTATAGCTGTTTATTTATGCATGTCAGTGTTTTAAAACAAAATACATGTTAATTTGATACACCAAGCGAGTCTATGGTTGATAATATGTGTTGTTATTAATTAGTTTATACTGCTATACTCATATTATGGTTATATTATATGCATGTTCTTGTTGTATTAGAACTTATTTGTTTAGTATTAAGGACTTATAACTGATGCGCCAACGTACTGAAGTCCTTAATATTTGTTGTTAGTGCTGTACTTGGAACTTATTTTGCTATAGCTTTTTATTCATGCATGTCAGTGTTTTAAAACAAAATACATGTTGAGTCGGATGGTTGATAATATGTGATGTTGTTACAGACTTCGTTATTAATTTGTTTATACTACTTATTAAGGTGTTCTTTTAGCTAATACGCAGTGTTCTATTTATTTATTTATTTTTTTGCAGGATCTTTGTCCGGTTATTCCACTGCTTTTTGTTTGTGACACACGAAACAAGGAAAAATGGTAACTATGTTCCAACTTTCAAAACGAAAGCTGTTTTCTGCTTTTATAGTCATTGCTTTATATTTTTGTTCTTATAACGGTATCTTATTTTCCTTATTGTCTGTACCAACAGGTGAAGTTTACAGCTGAGGAGCTTCGTAAGATCATGGATTTCAAGCATAACATCCGTAACATGTCTGTTATTGCTCATGTTGACCACGGTACGTAAACAGCCTTTGTACTGCATTAAGGTTCTCTTTAATCTGTTCATTTACCATTCTGTCCTGTTGCATTAAGGCATAAGCAATTGTAACGCAGAAGAGATTTTAATTCTAAGGATATCACAATTTTGAATAACTACATGATGGTTTTGATCTATGTGTTGTATGTTTATGGTGTATCAGATGAATTTTTGTTATCTAGTGTTGATTGGCATAGACATAAAAGTTGTTGTACTTATTTCATGTGAGCTTCTTAAAGAGACAATGTCATAGTAACTTAATATGGTTTTCTTGTGAAAAAGGAGAACTGAGAACCTCAGGGTTCTAATTATATTTTGAGAACGCCAAATTTTCCTCTGTACTATATCTATGTGATGTTGTAATTTGGTCATCGATCTTAAGATTAGATACTATTAGGGTTCTATAAGGGACAAGTATTAAAGTTGATGTTATCCAATTGCTTGATTTTGAGCTGTTCACTCATTGATATATAACAAGAATTTTTGGTGTCTTAAAGATTTAACTGAAATGTTGTGCTATTTCTCTAAATCGGCTATTTCTCTAATCTGTGATTGAATGTTTGGGTCTTAAATCAACAACATTGCTTGCTGTTTTTTGTCCATAGTTTATTACTTACATGTACATCTGTTGTCTTCTTACATTACCATCAAGTTTTATATCTAAATAGGCTATTTCTCTAATTAATACCTTTCTCTTTGATAACAGGAAAATCAACTTTGACTGACTCTCTTGTGGCTGCTGCCGGTATTATTGCACAAGAAACTGCTGGTGATGTGCGAATGACTGACACTCGTGCTGATGAAGCAGAGCGTGGTATCACCATTAAGTCAACTGGTATATCCCTATACTACCAGATGTGTGATGAAGATCTCAAGAGTTTCAAGGGAGAACGTAATGGAAACGAGTACCTTATCAATCTCATCGATTCACCTGGGCATGTTGACTTTTCTTCTGAGGTTACTGCTGCTCTTCGTATTACTGATGGTGCACTGGTCGTCGTTGATTGTATTGAGGGTGTATGTGTGCAGACAGAAACTGTTCTTCGTCAAGCACTTGGTGAAAGGATTCGACCTGTCTTGACTGTCAACAAGATGGACAGGTGTTTCCTTGAACTTCAAGTTGACGGTGAAGAAGCTTATCAAACATTCCAAAGGGTTATTGAAAATGCTAATGTCATTATGGCTACTTATGAGGACCCGCTTCTTGGTGATGTCATGGTTTACCCCGAGAAAGGTACTGTTGCCTTTTCGGCTGGGTTGCACGGTTGGGCCTTTACTTTGACCAATTTCGCAAAAATGTATTCTGGCAAGTTTGGTGTTGACGAGTCTAAGATGATGGAACGGCTCTGGGGCGAGAACTTTTTTGACCCGAAAACAAAAAAGTGGACCAAACATAATACCGGAGCTGCTACTTGCAAACGTGGGTTTGTTCAGTTTTGTTATGAGCCCATCAAGAAGATTATCAACACTTGCATGAATAACGAGAAAGACGCCTTATGGCCCTTGTTGGCAGAGCTTGATGTGAGCATGAAGTCTGAAGAAAAAGAGTTGATGGGTAAACCGTTGATGAAGCGTGTCATGCAGAGTTGGCTTCCTGCTTCTAAGGCTTTACTTGAAATGATGATCTTTCATCTGCCTTCGCCTCATACTGCTCAGAGATACCGTGTTGAGAACTTATACGAAGGTCCATTGGACGATGCTTGTGCCAATGCTATCAGAAATTGTGATCCCAATGGTCCCCTTATGCTATATGTGTCGAAAATGATCCCTGCTTCTGATAAAGGAAGATTTTTCGCTTTTGGTCGTGTTTTTGCTGGTAAGGTTTCAACTGGTATGAAGGTTAGGATAATGGGTCCAAACTATGTTCCTGGTAAAAAGAAAGATCTCTATGTGAAGAGTGTTCAAAGAACTGTTATCTGGATGGGAAAGAAGCAAGAGACTGTTGAGGATGTTCCTTGCGGGAACACTGTTGCAATGGTTGGTTTGGATCAGTTCATCACCAAAAATGCCACTTTAACTAACGAGAAAGAAGTTGATGCACATCCAATTCGTGCCATGAAATTCTCAGTTTTGCCGGTTGACCAGTATTTCCTCACCATATACAATAAGTCACCTCATTATTATCAGGTTCGAACCCCCGAGTTGCTTGGGAAACTTATCCAAGGTTGTTTTCACGGATGGGTGGTACTCTCCAACCATCCGCAAAACAATAAATGGTCTCTATGGAACCAAGTCACTTCTAAGATCATAAATCTCCCCACGTTGATTCTAGAAGATGGAAATTATGAAACAATCACACAATGTTGTTTGTCAGCCCCTCCAGATGACCCGAGTTCAGTTCTTTTATTAACAAGAAGTAATAAATCTACATTTGTATTTTGTCATATAGCTCGTAAAAGAAAGAAGTTTAGATGGATTGAAATGTCGTATGCTCATCAGTTAAAGAGGTTAACCTTTGACGGAGTGTTACTACGTAACCTAACTTGTTGCAATGGTAACATATATGCATTAAGTACTGATGGCTCTTTTACTGATCTGGTGATAAAAGTCGATATTATGGTTAGGCAGAAAGAAGTAATTCTGACACTAATACTGTTTGGGCGATGCCCTTGTCCGTCCAAAATTCCCCGTCGCTTTTCTGGTGAACAAATTGATTTCTATTTGAAGGGAACTGGTGATCAGTTGTTCTTCATAATATACTACGATAAAAATCCAATGGTAAAAGTACGTGGTAGGATTCCAGAAGAACCTGATTGGGTATATCTGTTTAAGTTGGACATGGCTGGTATGAGGTTTGACGGTCTGAAACACTGGGACATAAGTGATTTCGGTTCTGGTGATTGGCGAATCAATGATCACCAAGACTTTGTCAACAGCTGTCAAATATGGGAAGAAATATATGACCTCAAAGACAGTCATTTCTTTTTGGACCGTTCTCGTGATCAATCGGTTTCTTATAGCCGTGTAATTGGTTCGGAGTTAGGAGGTTTTGTACACATTCGTGGCAAATTGGGCAAGTATCTTTTCTCGTCCGATGATGATAAGTTCATCTCCTTCTCTCGAATACCGTCTCCAATACTGCCGACAAGCCATCTCTCGCTTTGGGAATGCAGGTATTGCTATAACCTGATTCATGTTCATTTTTTATATCATATGTTTTAGATAAATTATGTAGGTTAGAAGATGACCATGAAAAAGCTAAATGCATAGTTGATTATAAAGTAGAGACGGAAAACAACAGTGAGATATTGTTAAGCTCGGATACGAATGATGGGTGATTTGAGCAATTATTAGCAGATAAACTGATTTTCTGGGTTGAACATTGCCTTTCTTTCAAGATTTCATGACGGTTTAGAAAATCCCTTGCTTAAGGTGGTAGCTTAATGGGTTGAATTTGGAAGGAAAAAGTATGGTGATTGAATGGAAACTTTCAATTTATATGATTGTTATAATTCAATATTTTGACACTCTAGAACCCATAATAATCCATTATATAAACCATCATCGTCCCATAATCACCCATTCATTCACAATCCTACATTCGAATTCTAATTCTAATTCTAATTCAATCTTGTTTGTTTACGATTAATTCAAGCACAATGGCGGATGTTGAGACGTATGTATTCCATGCGGAAATCAACCAGTTGCTGAGTTTGATTATGAACACTTCCTACAGTAACAAGGAGATTATCCTTCGTGAGCTTATCCGTAACTCTTCCAATGTAAGTCCTTTTTCTGTTTTTCTAGTGTTCGAGCGATGTTTATATGACTGTGTACGAGGTTAAATTGACTGTTTTTTTAGCTTGGTTTATGGTGTTAAATTGATATGTTAGTTGTTTGTTAGCTTATCAGTAAGTTGTCTGATTTATCTGTTTATATTTTTGTGTTAATGATTTATTCTTAATATGTTGATTGTATATGTATCCATTAGGTTTATGACTGTGATATATGTAGGTGTGTCCGTTTAGCCAATTTTTGGGTTATAGGTAATTTTTCTCATAACGGGTTATTATACTTCTATTTTGGACCATTTTGGGAGTGGAGGTTTAAATTTTTCGCATAATGTTTTGTTCACGATGTTTACTAGATAATCTCACTAACATAATACTCCTTTTAGGCTGTGGACAAAATTCGCTTTGAGAGCTTGACTGACAAGAGTAAGCTCGATGGACAACCCGAGTTATTCATCCGCATTGTTCCTGACAAGACCAACAACACATTGACCATCATCGACAGTGGAGTTGGAATGACCAAGGCTGGTGAGTAACAAATTCAATACTTTATTGCCGCATATAGCTTTTTAATGATTCATTAGAAGACTTTATAATAATGCTATATATGATTTGCAGATTTGGTGAAAAATTTGGGTACCATTGCAATATCGGAAGCCAAAAAGTTCATGGAAGCTATGGCTGCTGGTGACGATGTCAGCAAGATTGGACAGTTTGGTGTCAGGTTCTACTATGCTTACTTGGTTGCTGATAAAGTTGTAGTCACTACAAAGCACAATGATGACGAGCAGTATGTCTGGGAGTCACAAGCCAGAGGGTCGTTCACAGTCACTAGGGACACTTCTGGCGAGTCCCTTGGCAGAGGTACTAAGATGACTCTTTACCTAAAGGAGGACCAGCTTGAATACCTCGAGAAGCGAAGGCTAATGGCTTTGATCGAGAAGCACTTCGAGTTCTACTCTGCATATTAGATAGATCAACATCCGTTTTACTTTAGCTAAATGTTTATGGCATAGTTGTCGCCAGAGTGAACTCGCTTTCGGCAAAGGGCACTTGACGTTTTTGAATTTTTTGGGTCTCATAGATCATGGTTTGTTGAGCTATATATACTATATACATCTTTATGAAATGTCAGCTAGCTCTTTTGCTGATATTGGACACAATTTTAACAAGTTATCTGTTTTATATTTTTTGACAGCAGATTGAAATTTGACATGGAAGCTCAATATTCTCTTTGTTCGTATTTAGTTTGTTAGTTTGGCTGTGAAACAAATATTACTGGCATTTACTAGCGAAGTTATACTTTCTGATATTTGACGGTTTCATAAATCTCCACTTTGGACGGCTTAAGTTCGCCTCCTCTCCCCGTTTGCTAGTTAAGGCCACTTAAAAGGCTACCTAGGCTTTAAGGATCCTCTGCCTTTTAGATTAGCAACCAACGAGTTTTTCTAAACGTATGTTCCTGAACTCAGTTCCTGCTTTATAAACTCTAGTCCTCATATGTCTACATAATCTAAAGACAATTATTCTGTACTCGAAATGAACCACTTAAAGTTATGCTGAAACGCCTACTTAATCTCACCGCTTAGGTGATTACATTGTTAGGAGGTTACTCAAATGTGTAGCTCTGCAGCATAACGATGAGGAGGGTCTATTTGCTTGGTTCAATTTTTTTCTAGTCTTTGTCACTGAAGCGACTCAATGCAATAGTGCTGGTATTTCAAGTGTTACTCAATGAAGTGTATTTAAGTAGTAAGGCCTGTTGATCAAGCATTGTCAACTCGTATCTATGTTACTGATAGGGTTTATCCAGATAAACCTAAAACTCACCATATTCTAGTCACACATTACACATATAGCTTCAGTGTTTACTTCATTAATGGACTGACAATCAGTATTTCTTTTTATATGGTTCTTGTATCTTTGAGTGTTCCACTAAAATACCATTTCTGCGCATGTAGTTTGTATTATACAACTCATGATCTTCATGATTGCAGATGATTTTAAATTTAGTGGCACTTTCATTGGAGGGCTCTGTGATGTGTACTGTTGAAACCAGACTGGCTGAAGAAGGAATAGAGGGCTTTGTAACACTCAAGTTTTGGGAACGTGGGTCACAAAACAATGATTTTAGCATTGTCAACTAGTATCTATGATCAAAAACTTGTGCCCCGAAGCAGATGTAACTCAAAAACTTGTGCACAGGTAGCTAAGTCAGCCGAATGAGAAATTGTCCCAAAGGGCTAGGTGGGCATGCCATGCTGCATTTTCTGCAGATGGTTCTGTATTGGCGGTTGCTGCTGAAACCATTTATTACATTGTGGGATCAAGAGAAGAATGTTCTTTTGGCTGTAATTGGGAGGTGGGTCCTGTATTTATGTTATGCTGTTTTCAGTCAAAAAGGGAACATGATTTTTCTTGTACCCTTACAGCTTATAGTTTGTGTTTGAATTGCAACACTCTTTGTTTTATCAGCTTATTTATTAATCAGTCTTTCAAATGTGCTCAATTTTGTGTTCTAATGTTATACAGGTGATTGTTGTTCATCGGAGAGTCCAATTATCTTGTATCTGCGTCCCGAGGTTCAAATCCACAACTCTCAGTTTGGAGTATGTCAACACTGTCAGTTTTCTGGTCATACAAGCTTGACACAGAAGGTCAGTTTGCTGGCCCATTTTAAGGCATTTTATCTAGGCTAGCTAACACCAACAAGTAATCAGTATATGCTTCTTTTTATAAATTAGCACCGCTCTAAGTAAGCAGCCCAAAGTTAAGATTGGTTGAGAGCTCATGAGACGTCTCTTGATGTTTTCATTATACTTAACCACTTAATTTTGTGACATCATCATATGCAGCTATAGCATGTTCAGGAAAAGATTCCCTTTTAGCTGTCCTTGTCGTTTTTCCGGACTCATCTAAAGCTGAGCTTGATGGGGCTGCAGTACACAATGGCAGTGGTGCTATTCTACTATTTAATGCCGGAGATCCTGTTCCTATTGCTTCATGGTTTGTGACAAAGGTAAAAGTTGCATTCCTCGAGTACTCATTTCGATCAGTTCATTTAATCTAATGATGGAAAGCTTACTCTATTAAAATGAGATTATAATTTCTATGTTTATATTTAATTGCTACTGTGCAGGCAATCGGAGCATTTATTAAAAGTAGTGGATCCATAGATGATGATAGTATGGATATGGATGATAATCCAGACACAACTTTGTTGGCATATGTAAATGGTGATCACGAGTATGCTCCTCGATCTCACCAAACTTTGTTCCACTTTTCTAGAATCATTGCTGGAGAAGCGAACTTCTATGGTAGAGTAGACTCCGAAATAGATATATACAATTTAATCAAGATGAATAGGTATGAAGTTAAAGATGCAAATGGTAGCTAATCGCGGCCCGGGTTGATGATTCTGTCTCGTGGCTAGAGTTCTAAGAAGGCTTTTTGTCTTCAGAAAAAGGAAATTTAATGCCATTGATAGCTCCATGTTGTTTCCATTTTGTCTGCTAATCATATAAATGGCTACTCAAAGTCCAATTTTGCGCTGTGTATGTTACGGGTATGGATCATGTATGAGTGGTTGACAGCATTTTAATTTATGATATATTTGTTTTCATGGATCAACTGTAAAAGCACCCACAAATAGTGGTGAAATGAGAAACTAAACAAGGCTTTAAACTGAGATACAATCTTAACCTTATAAAAGCGAATATTCATGAATGTGTGTCGTACAAATGAAGTTGAAATACGAAGAAAATATACTATGTGCCTAATTAAGATAGTAACTTCTTTTGTTCTGCTCAATCACATTCTTGATTTTTAAGTTTTAATAGTGTGTAACTTGGTTTCATGTTCATTTGAATGTTATTTGGTTAGCCCGTTGCTTGGGCCTGGGCTGTTACAGCACATGTGTCATGAAAGGCAAATTATCTATTCTCAAACTGCTTTCATGTTACAAAAATCATGGAACAAGGTTTGCACCAAGAATGATCAAACAGGTGCTGTAAATATTAATCTACAATTCCTAACACGTTCAGCAGGAATGAGCCTCTCGGTCTCCGAACCATCCATGATTGAGAGCTTCTTCTTCTGCAGTTATCCTCTTCGGTGGGTCGTATGTCAGAAGCCTGCTCAACAAGTCACATTCAAACTCAGTAAGTGTTGGTGAACCTGTAAAAAGTAGCTCATGGTATTACAGTATTTGCATACGCTAAGGATTCATGATTGTGTTTTTAGGGTGTTTATAATGGACATTATGGCACGGAGCTGAACCATGGTGTGGGAGCGTATTATCCTATCAAGATGGGATCGATTATTGGATTGTGAGAAACTCATGGGGTTTACTTCAGCGTGGGCCGTTAAATGCTCCCGAGGGGTTGTGTGGGTTAGCTATGGACGCGTCTTATCCTATCAAAAGACCAATACAGTCAGTATCCATGATAAGAAGAGTTTGTTAAAAAAGTTTTGCAAATAAAAATAAAAAGGGAAGTTGGGAAGCCCAGAGGGTCGAACCCGAGACCTCAACCATACTCAACCTTTAACACACCGCACTCAACCATCCTGCCCTTGGGTCTTTTTCGTAAGAGCTTGCGCCATTAATTTACTTAACCAATATTTTTTAGTGAGGTAAATGATAGTAATATGTAAATAAACCAACATTTGCAAAACCTCATTTGTCTAGTGTGTATATATATATATATATATATATATATATATATATATATATATATATATGTTACACAAAAATGAAAACCAAATACGTATTACTCTTAGCATTTGTCTAGCACATCGTTTAACATAATTATAGCGCATATACGTTACTCCCATAATTTGTCTTACTCTTAGCGCATAAAAGCTTGATAAAAGCTTGACTCGATCGAGCCAAGCTCGAGCTCGAGTTGCTTGATACAAGCTTGACTTTGTTGCAGCCCTATTTCAAGGTATGTTACATTATAAATAGCGTATCAATAAACATAATACCTTATCATTGTCTAACATGGTATCGGAGCAAATATAATCCTCAAACCGAGGTGGTTATGTTGAGCCGCCTCCTTTAGGCCACCCCGTCAAATGTATCCCCATCTTCATCTTAAAAAAAAAAAAAAAAAAAAAAAAAAAAAAAAAAAAAAAAAAGTACCGTCGTGTTATCCAAGTGCTAAAAATAAAAGCTCTCTCTATCATCTAATCAAAAGGAAGAAAGAAGAAACAATCCCAGTCATGTCCATCTGATGACCGACTTAATTTGCGATCAGGCGTGGATGAAAATAATGCTAATCTTTCTCCTGTTAGGTTTGGTTTTTTTTTTTTTTGACAATTTTAAGGACGAACGGTGTATTTTACTCTATAATTTGGTAATATAAGCTAGGAACCCTTTTATAATTTGGTGTATTTTATATGGGACGTGTGGTTTATTATAGAAAAGAAAAAGAAATGTTGAAATATGTGTTTATTATACGTCGTTTTATTTCCATAGTGTATATCCTTCTTGTATGGAGTACAATTGTATTTCATATCATTGATTTCATGTGGGTTCACTCTAAACTTTTCGTTCTTCTATGTATGTTTGGTTGTGGTCGTGGGGAAAACCAACGCATAGATAGGTCATACGACAAGTCTTTTGTTTATTGAATTACATGCCGAGAAGTTTAGTTTGGTTTGTACGGTAAAGTAGTTTTCGTCTAAACTTGATTGGGGTTGTTGTTTTTGGAGGATTTGTTTACAAAAATCGTTTGTTTGTCCGTGTGTATCGTGAGTTAAGAACTGGAATTATTTTATTTTTGATTTTTTTTGGTTTATGGTTTCGTTATGTCAAGACAAAATCCATAGTTACGAGTATTATTTCCGGTATCATCCAAGCTTTCATTATGTACATAGTTTTTAGTAATTACACCTAAAAACTAAGAAATGCTTATCTATACTAGATAAAAAAGTATTTGTGCTATGTTTGCTTTTTGAACGGCATAATAAAGCAAAATTTTTATTTTTACGTCAAAACCGTTGTTAAATTAACAAGATCAACCATATGGGAAGATGAAGCATATTTTATTATTATATGCATAGGGAAGATGATAGAAAAATTGAAAAGTATGTATTTGGGAAGATGTATAATAACAAGTAGAAGGTACCCGCCACGTTGCGGCGGGGTTTTGCACCAAATTCACAAACTTATTTAAGTACTAATTATCTACCACATAAAATCAAAACACATTAATGTATATATTTATATAGAATAGCAATAATCAATATTTATATAACAATTTTTTTTTTGGTCATAATCCCGTGCGTGCACGAGTATTATAACTAGTATATAAAAAAATAAACAGGTAAATTTAAACATCCTAACTGCTGAAATAATTTAAACATTAAAGTTGAATCATAGAAAAATAAACTGATCAGCATGTTAACATGTCTCGACTATGTAACTGGTAAGAATCGATGCAACATGTTTAATGTGTCCTATTATGTAATAAAAACATAAGAATAATGAAATCACCTATAACCAACTTGGTTCAATCCACGCATGACTTGACAAATAAGATGCAGTTCCACAGAGATCAGGTTGTTGAATGTTTTCGCCATCAAATGTGTGATACATGCATGTGTCAAGTGAATAAAACACTATCTTTCTGTTCTTGGAAGACACTCGTGGAAAGAAGATCTTGTTCTCCATTTGTGGTGTTTTGGCTTCAAGGCAAAGACATGTTGTACGACAAATATAAATCATATGCTTTCCAACACCAGTTATTTTCTCCCATTCTTGTTTAACTTCATTCAACTTAAACACCTCAACATGTTCTCCATACTCGCTCACATAAACCAGTAAAAGATGTTGATCACATTTCGTTAAGAATTTGTGTGTCCAAGATCCGCAAACACTTTCAGGGGCTTCGGCTTCAACAATCTTCCAAGAGTAACCTCGTTTGCCCAGATTATTGAAAACAATAACTTCTCCCTCTCCACACAATGCATACAGATTTCGACCATAAAAACTTGAAAAACAGATAGTATGTGGATCTGGACCCAAACGAAATATACGCCATGTTGGTTTCCGATTTACAAAGTGGATGTGAACATCCCAAACCTCCCGTGTTGTAAATCCAACCACAATACAATCAGCGGAAGTAGGTGGTGCTGAAAAATTTAAGCTTTCCATATCATATATATATTCCGATTGTGGAAGCTTTCGAAGATCATTTGTGAAAGGGTTATATAATGCTAAGCACATCAAGTCATTGCTTCTAAACAACAACCAACCAAACCTTGAAGAAAATATTTTGTCACAAGCAATTGATATCGGGAAGTTTTTCATCAAGTAGTTGTCACCAAACATAGGATCGTTAAATGTGATAACGTCTCGATTTTTGTTCACCACCATTAGCCAAGGTGAAGCAACTGAATAATTCGATCTAAATAATATCTCACTGTTGTTTTCCGTCTCTACTTTAGAATTAACTATGCATTTAGCTTTTTCATGGTCATCTGCTAACCTACATATTAAGAAACAATTTTCCAATAAAAAAAGGGTTTTTCTAATCATTGTAGTTTTCTTTAAAACTACATGTCATTCAAAGATGCATGCAACCCATACGTCTTTCAAAAGAAAGATAAACCTTTATACAAAATTATACTAGTATATAATAAGTGTTACATGCATATGTTATATTTATATTATGAAAATACTATAAGATACGGGTTTTATAAGTACTCATGTGGGACACAAAATCAACTTTCAGTGACCGAAATGTGACAGCTGAAAAGTGTGTTTTCGGGGGAAAAAAAAACTATTAAGTACCCATTATAAAACATATGATAAAAATTAAATGAACATGAATCAATTTATAGCAATACCTGCATTCCCAGATCGACACATGGCTTGTCGGCAGTATTGGAGGCCGTATAGGAAATTGGGAGATGGTCTTATCTTTCACATGGTACGAGTATATTGTTTTGCCCATTTTGCCACGAATGTGTACATAACCTCCTAACTCCGAACGGCTATAAGATACCGATTGATCACGAGAAAGATCCAAAAATAAATTAGCGTTTTTGAGGTCATCTATTTCTTCCCATATTTGATGACTCTTGTGTAAGAGTGTGTAATCATCGTATACCCAATCATCAAATCTGAGATCACTTATGTCCCAGTCTTTCAGGCCTTCTAATTCTTCCCACTTTATACTAGTCATGTCCAATTTAAACAGACACACATCAGCAGATGTTTTCAGTGATTTATTTTCATAATATATTATGTAGAATAATTCTGCACAAGACCCTTTCAAATAAAACTTTATGTCTCCACCGCTACAGCGACAGGAAGAATAGGAAGGAGGAGGGCATGCCCCAAACAACATTAGTGTTATCACAACTTCTTTCTCCCTAACCCTAATGTCAACTTGTATAACCAAATCAGTAAAAGAACCATCGGTACTTAATGCATATACCTTATCAGTGCAACAAGTTAGGTTATGTAGTAATTCACCATCAAAGCTTAACCTCTTGAGTTGTTTGGCATATGACATTTCAGTCCACCTAAACTTGTCTCTTTTACTACCTAGCTGACAAAATACAAAGGTAGGTTTATTCGTTCTTGCTAATAAAAGAACTGAACTCGGATCATTTGGAGGGGCTGACAAACAACAATGTCCGATAGATTCATAATTTCCGTCTTCTAAAATCAAGGTGGGGAGACTTATAATCTTAGAAGTCACTTGGTTCCAAAGAGACCATTCATTGTTTTGCGGATGGTTGGAGAGTACAATGCATCCATGAAAACAACCTTGGATAAGTTTCCCAAGCAACTCGGGGAGACATTGATAATGAGGTAACTCGTCATGTATGGTGTAGAAATACTGGTCTTGATTGTCGTCTTCTAGGTTTTGGGAAATCAAACATGGATATCTTGCTTTTAAGGGAGGGAACCGATCACATACCGGACCACACGAAATCTGCTCCATCTAAACACGTTCATAGTAATTTTTTATGGTTAATACACACAACAGTAAACAAAGGATGTAATTTTTAAAGGTTAATCAAAAAGGAAAATACACTAAAAGACAAAAAAGAAAAAAAAAGTACAAACAACAAAACAAAATAATGACCTTGTCAATGGAGGTAATTTTGTAAAGTATGAGTCCAATGGCTAAGTAATCCCTTAAAAACATGCTAACAATTAAAACACTCAAAAAGCTCAAAGAAGAAAACACTCAAAAAACCTCTTTTTTTATGGTAGAACACATAGTGACAACCGTCTTATATTTCTTTTCAGTATTTTAACTTACAAGTTTATTAAAGAATAAAACTATCAATATATATATTCAATAAACACACACTTTGTTATTGTTATTCAAGTGTCGTTGATGTAATGGAAATAATATATCTCTTTCTTCTTTTAACAGCACAAAGCAATCAAAGAGTAGCTACTAAGTCCATGGCAACCCACATTTTTCTTTCTTTTTGAATAATGATATAAGTCTCGACATGTAATAGTATGCTAGCGATAGTTGTTATCATTATCATTATCATTATCTTTTCATTATTATTATTGTTGTTATTATTATTATTATTATTATTATTATTATGTTACAAGGTTATGACCAAAAGTTGAACACGATATGCAAAAAAAGTGTTTGTAGCATGAATAAGATAGCAAATCAAAAAAATTATCCAAACACTCTCAGACACCTTAATGCTCACTAAAAACTGCTTAATCTAACCTTATAATTCTAATAAGCTAATAGGCAATCGAATTATCCAAACACAAGAAAAACCTACAGCATGAAAACGTGTGTCTTTAGAAACAGAAACACTCAAAAAGTTTATTGCTTTAATATATATATATATATATATATATATATATATATATATATATATATATATATATATATATATAAAAAAAAAAAAAAAAAAAAAACGATTATTTAGAATAACTATATTTTTGTTTCAAATTATTTTGTTTAACATATTTGCCGTTATTCATTATTTATTTTATGTAGAAAAATTTCGTCAAACAATTTTATGAAGCGAACATATACATATATAACCTTATATAAACGCTTAAAAAGCTTCAAGATATATATGCAATCTCAAGTACCAGATATATATAACTCAACATCATGGTACTAATGATAACTTTAGCCAAAGCAAACATATGTAACTTATGATCGAACAATAATAACAAAACAATGGTAAAAAAATCAAGTTTAAAGATATAATTCATACCTCAAACTTCATCCAGAATTTGTAACACCGATCGATGGATTTCTTTTATTATTTGTATAAGGGTTCTGAAGGATAATAATAAATCGTCTCTATTATTAATCAGAATCGGTATATATATACTAATATAGAGTATTTTAGAATTCGGGCCTTAGCCCGTACAAATACACATGGGCTTATGGTAAAACATACGACTAAGAGGTTTATATATTACTAAATGAAGAATGGAGTAATAATTTATTTATAGACCATAATTATTTGAGCAGAAAAGTTACACTCTAAGATGAAGACGTATCCCACACACGTGTGGTTAGTTTGACTCTTACAACATCGAGTGAGTATATCAGTGATCGCGTTACATGTCCCGGCGCCACTCCCGACAACAAGGGTGGACCCAAGTGTTGAGTTTGGGGGGCAGTGCCCTCCACGATTCCCTGAAAAATAATTAGTATAAAAAAAAATTGGACCTTTTTATTAAAATGCACCCTCAAAAAAATCAAATTGCCCACCACCTTGAAGCCAAAAATGTAAAAACCTTACTTTTTAGTATTAAATAAAATAAAATAAATCAAAAAAAAAAATAATTTTGCCCCCCGCCTTCTAAAATCCTAGGTCCGCCACTGCCCACCAAACAAGTTGTAGCACTATTCTCGGACGGAAAGTAACGGTAAAAAAAGTCAAAAAAGCTAGCGTATTTTTGGAAATATAATCTTTTTTATCAACTTTTTAACATTTTAAAATTTTTATCAATACCCAATAATCACCGATTTTTAACACTCACTTCCACCTCTACACTACCTTTCTTTATTTTACTTCCAACTCAGAAAAATGAATAATCAAGAATCTTTTTTTTTTCAACTTTTTAACATTTTAAATTTTTTAAAAATACCAATAATCACCGATTTTTAACACTCACTTCCACCTCTACACTACCTCTCTTTATTTTACTTCCAAATCGCAAAAATGAATAACCAAGAATGGATCATTCAAATGCTCAACAATTTGTAAAATCAAATACTCAATTCTTCATTTTCGTCTAATCCAAACACACTATCATCCGCAAATTCCATTTCCTCAAATCATAACTAACTTCCTCCATTTGGTATGTCATACCAAATCCCAAACCAATTTACCAATTTTTCGCCTGAGCAATTCGAACTTTCCACCCAATTTCAACTTCAACAACAATAAGGGGTGTGCAGAAAACAAAAAAATGGGACCAAAACCGAAAAAAAACCAAAAAACTGCAACCAAAAAATCGAAACCGATGGTTTGGTTTTTGTAATTTATAAAAATCCAAGTTTGTGGTTCAGTTTGGTTTTAGCAAAAACACTGTAACGAAAAAACTAAACCGATAAAACACATGTAATCTTAAAAACTCATGTCTTGATTTCTTATTTAATGTGTCATTTATAACAAATAAAAAGTTATCATCGAGAATTTATGTCGTCGTTACTTTTTTATTGTCAATATTGTGTCACTTTACGACGCATAAACAATTCTCTTATATAATTTTTTATGATCAATAGTTTTTATTGGTGAACTTGTTCACTTGGATCTTTGGGGTCCTTATAGAGTTAAAAGTAAAGAAGGTCACATACATTTTTTAACTGTCGTTGATGATTTCACCAAGACTGTTTGGGTTTATTTACTTAAGAGTAAGCATGAGCTGTTTGAATGTATTCAAATTTTTTTATAATCTCATTAAAACAAAGTTTGAAAAGTGTGTTAAGATTTTTAGAAGTGATAATGGAACTGAATTTGTTAATAATCAGTTTGATAAGTTTTGTAAAGAAAATGACATTATACACCAGACCTCTTGTGCTTACACTCCTCAACAAAATGGGGTTGTTGCAAGGAAACGTAGGCATCTTTTGAATGTTGCCTGATCCCTTATGTTTCAGGGTGGATTGCCTTTATACTTATGGTCTGAATGCATTCTAACAGCCACTTACCTGATTAACAAATTGTCGTCTTCAGTGTTGAGTGGAAATTCTCCTTAAAATCTTGTTTTTAATGAAAAACCTGTTTTGAGTCATTTAAGAACATTTGGATGTCTTTGTTTTGCTACTATACTTACAGCAATGATAAGTTTAGTAGTAAAGCAGAGAAGTGTGTTCTTGTTGGATATTCCAATTTTCAAAAAGGTTATAAACTGTATAGTCTTAAAAGGAAACAATTTATCTTTGATGTTAATTTTTTTGAAAATGTGTTTCCTTTTAAGGTTAAGAATTCTTCTGTTGTTCCTGACCCTCTCAGTCAGGGTTTGAATCATGCTAACTTCTTTGATGAAGTGACATGTGATAACCTTGACACACCCAATGATGTTAATACTCAAACTGGTACCCCTTTGGGTAATAACAATCAAAATGATCATCATGTGGGTTAGGGTAGCAACTCCCGGCATCTTGGCAGCCCAACAACATTGAAACATCCTCTATGCTTTATCTGTAACTTTAGTGAATAACAAACACATACTGTTAGGTCACCATTTTGTAAACACAAGTATAATAATAATAGAAATGAGATGAGAAAAGAGATTTGGGTGATTATATGAATAAGAGAAATATGAGTGCAAGAGTTTCCTTAAGAAATCAAATAACCAACCAAGTATTACATGAGACATAAGGCTTCTATTTATAGGGAAGGAGCTAGGGCAACACTCGCTCTCCTTCCACTAGCAATTCATGTGGGCTTCTAAGCCCATGGACCAAAATGCCTTAAGTCTAGTAAACATGTTACATAACATAAATGTAAGTAAATAGTAACTTAAGCAACCTATTATTACAAATGACCGAGACTTGACAAAATAGTAAAACTTTGATCCCAACAATCTCCCCCTAAGGGTCGGTCATCATGGTTGCTTGACGTCTTTGTCATTTCTTCATTTTGACTTTCATAGCTTTAGACGTCTTACAATAATCATGAGATAAATCTTTCATCGTTCTTTGTACTTTGTTCATTGTTGTTGTGATAGTGATCATGTTATGAAGTTGTCTGCCTTTCATCACTTCCGCGTCTGTGGTGGTAGTCCGCCATTCCAACATGCTCATACATCTTCGAATTCTGACATATATATGCACGTAGTCCCTTTCTTTCACTTAAGATCTTTAGTCTTTATACTTTGTAGATTCTTTTTATTTGGCGTAGAATCTTTCTTTGAACTTTGTGTTGCCTTGATCTTTGAGGGAGCTTTTGATGACTTCAAGATGCATGTATGAGCATGTGGAATCTGTCGCCATGGAGAAGATGTAACCCTGCATGTAAACAGTTAGCAATAAAACATCCGGTACTTACAGATAAGAATTAGAAATCATCAACAGCATATTGTGTATACTTTGGAAGCAAAAGTGAAGACTTTTGGTGTACAAAAGCATGGAGGTTCAAAGCAAGTTGGATACAAGCAACTTGGTCTCAAACAAGTTGGATTCAAGCAACTTGGTAATAAACAAGTTTGGTTCAAACAACTTGGTCATAAACAAGTTGAGTTCAAACAACTTGGTCCTGGTGTTAAAACAGGATTCCATGGAGTACAGGTTGATGGACGTGTTTGGTTTGAGGTGGAACTGCAGGGAGCTTAGGAAAATCGTGAAGCTAAGGTTGTTCAGGATAGTAACGATGATGCTGCAGTGACTCAAAGAAAGTTAGAGGACAAGCAACTTGAAGAAAATACAAACACGAGCTGCTTGGTAAAGGAGCAGGAAAAGGTACACCTTGGTATAAAGGTGGGGGCGGACATTACGGTAACCGGAGTACCTGGTCAAGAGGGTGCAGAGGGTAATGTTGCTGAAAAGAAGAAAGTAAAGGAGTCTACGGAAGCTAATCTTGGAAAATTACTGAAGAATAATGCCTGGTCGACAAGGTGGTCCCCGGTTCGAGGTTCCAACATGAGGAAAAGATGTTGAGTATCGGTTATGTTTAAGTGTTACTCTTAAGGTGGAAATTGTTGAATATTAGGAGTACACTTAACATATATTAGGGGTTTAAATGTACAATGTAATTAAGATTAGGACTAGACTATAACTAGGATTGGTTAAGGTTGCCTTGCAAGGCAAGGAAGGCCCATGTGGTCGGTTTCATAAAGGAGTCGGTTGGGTATTCCTTTGCCGACTCTAACCATGGTTTCTTTATCCCCTCATCTCTATAAATAGAGATGAGGGGGATGCTAGTTTAACATTCTTCTTCCTCAATTGTAAAAGCTTTATTAGGTTTTTAATAAAGGGTTTGTTGAGAGTATATCGTGTGCATATTCTTGTCGTTCTTTTGTAGTCTATGTGTTTTTTACTTGCTCGATACAACTCGCGATCTAGTTTTCCACGATCGAATTTCGGGTTTGTTGTTGAGGTATTGTCCAACATGATCAAACCACAACACGATTGTTTATTGTGGTTCTGCTACAAGGACTCTTTTTCCTTGCCCTACTCCACGCCTCGAGTTTCCAACTCGAGAGTTTCAAGCACTAGTCAACAAGCTCCTTTCACGGGTGGAGAAACCTCTACAATCGTCGCTTACACGAGTAGGATGAAAAGCAATTGCAGAAACACCAGCATCACTGTAGAAAATCATAAGATTTGAGTTACATCTGCGTCGGGCACAAGTTTTTGATCATAGATTAGCAGCTAAAAGATTTTAAGCAGGAAAAAAAGGAACTACCTGTGCAGCTCATATATAACAGTTGACAAGCTAAAATCATTGTTTTGTGACCCACGTTCCCAAAACAAGAGTGTTACAAAGCCCCCTATTCCTTCTTCAGCCGGTCTGGTTTCAGTAGTACACATCACAGAGCCCTCCAATGAAAGTGCAACTAAATTTAAAATCATCTACAATCATGAAGATCATGAGTTGTATAATACAAACTACATGCGCAGAAATGGTATTTTAGTGGAACACTCAAAGATACAAGAACCAAATAAAAAGAAATACTGATTAATGAAGTAAACACTGAAGCTATATGTGTAATGTGTGACTAGAATATAGTGAGTTTTAGGTTTATCTGGATAAACCCTATCAGTAACATAGATACTAGTTGACAATGCTTGATCAACAGGCCTTACTACTTAAATACACTTCATTGAGTAACACTTGCCATACCAGCACTATTCATTGAGTCGCTTCAGTGACAAAGACTAGAAAAAAATTGAACCAAACAAAATGCTGAAATAGACCCTCATCATCGTTATGCATAGCTACACATTTGAGTAACCTCCTAACAATGTAATCACCTAAGCGGTGATATTAAGTAGGCGTTTCAGCATAAGTATAAGTGGTTCATTTTGAGTACAGAATAATTGTCTTTAGATTATGTAGACATATGAGGACTAGAGTTTATACAATTACTTCTCTAATCAAAGCAGGAACTGAGTTCAGGAACATACGTTTAGAAAAACTTGTTGGTTGCTAATCTAAAAGGCAGAGGATCCTTAACGCCTAGGTAGCCTAGGCGATTGATGTCCAGGCGGCCACTTAAGCCGTCCAAAGTGGAGATTTATGAAACAATAAAAAATCAGAAAGTATAATTTCGCTAGTAAATGCCAGTAATATTTGTTTCACAGCCAAACTAAATACGAACAAAGAGAATATTGAGCTTCCATGTCAAATTTCAATCTGCTGTCAAAAAATATAAAACAGATAACTTATTATAAAAAAAAAAGATGGTATACCGTGACATCGTCGGTTGGTTGATGATTTCTTTTACAGACCTGAACCTGCAATCAGAAAACGATTTTTGTTTCAGCTACTATGAATAATTTGTGGCAATAAAACATTGTTTTCTTTCACAGACCTTTAATGGATACTTTCAAGACTATGATTACAATAAAACATTGTTTTCGAAACACTGTAGTATTGTTTACTTTACAGCGATATCTCTAATCGATCACCCACTTGCTCTTAGTTATGAAACAAGTCGAGTTATGATGTGTAACGATATTTAGCATTAACAAGTGTTTATGGATTTGTCACACTTAAGTTAGAAAATTAACAAGAATTTTGTGTTAAATGCTACTTAGTAGATATTTAGCATTAACTTTGTTTAAATTGTTCATCAAGCTCACAAATAAAAGTTTAGAAGTTCATTCTCGTCGTATTTTTGTACGCTCTTATAGTTGTTAACAAACTTGGTAGAACATATTTGCTGACACAAGTTATATACATTAAAGTATTAAACACAAGCATGCGTTTCGGTGACTCGCTCTAGAACAATGTTATACACAATTGTAAACAGATTTTTATTGTGGTATAGGGAATTCTCATTACTATGTGTATACCCGATTGATAAATATGAACTTGTTAGTTTAAGACTTGTGAGTTTATAAGCTTAAGTTTATAGCTTATTTGAGTTTATAAGCTATATAAATAATGAATCGGTAAGCCTACAAAATCGAGGTTATTAGCAAGATGTCACAAAAATATGATTTTAATTATTTAACAACGAAATGTTATCCAGATACTTTTGCCGTATATTCTTAGAAGAAAAAATTATCTTGGCGAGCCTAATCGTTGTCCTGCGGCCAGCGGGTACTTTTTTTTCTTCAACTCCTCTTTTTCATGTTTTAAACGTTCATAATTATTTTATGAAATATAGGCCGGGGTATGTTAAAAAGATTTATCGAGGTCTAATTTTATAAACTGAAGTTTATAGACATTTCTCAAAAGCCCATTAAATAACTAAAATTGAAAGAAATGAATTTTGTCTTTGTAGTTAGACTGGTAAGTATGATGTCTTCTAAGATGGAAGTACCAGGTTCAAGTACTTCAAACCGTCTTTCTTAGCGTGTTTGCATTCTTTTTTAATACTTGTAACTTTTATGATATGGCCCGACCAAGCAATCTAAACTAGGTCGACTTTGTAACTCGCCTATAAAAAGATTTTTGTTTGCTAGTAAAAAATGTTAAGAGAACACATTTATCATACAAACCTAAACTTACCACATCATTTGAAACCTTTCCTTGACATTAAACAATGTTAAAATGGAAGAACTTGACACATTAATATGTATTCTTTCGAAATTTTGGAATGGCTAGCTAAAAGATAATCGTAACAATCACACCTCATAGTATAACAAGACTGTGCCTTAATCCAAACAGTAATATATAGGTTCAAAATTGTATCAAGATTTCTATATGGGTTATATATAGTGGATACTCATATTATTATGTGTACGTATACCCAATTTCGTATCCCTGTATATATTAAACCCAATTATGTCGAAACCTTATAGTATTGTTTACTTTACATCAATTTATGAAATTGGTCGGTTACTTTGTCTAGTGTATATATATATATATATATATATATATATATATATATATATATATATATATATATATATATATATATATATATATATATATATATATATATGTTACACAAAAGTGAAAACCAAATACGTATTACTCTTAGCATTTGTCTAGCACATCGTTTAACATAATTATAGCGCATATAGGTTACTCCCATAATTTGTCTTACTCTTAGCGCATATAGTTAAAAGTTTTTAAAATCCGTAACATTTTGTGTTTTTTGGAAGCACATACCATAACTTGCTTAATTGCTTAAATGTTTCGAGCTAATTTTTGGGCTTGAGCTTGGGCTTGAGCTTGATAAAAGCTTGACTCGATCGAGCCAAGCTCGAGCTCGAGTTGCTTGATAAAAGCTTGACTTTGTTGCAGCCCTATTTCAAGGTATGTTACATTATAAATAGCGTATCAATAAACATAATACCTACGGGGTTTTATCATTGTCTAACATGGTATCGGAGCGAATATAATCCTCAAACCTAGGTGGTTATGTTGAGCCACCTCCTTTAGGCCACCCCGTCAAATGTATCTCCATCTTCATCCTTAAAAAAAAGGTACCGTCGTGTTATCCAAGTGCTAAAAAGAAAAGCTCGTTCTATCATCTAATCAAAAGGAAGAAAGAAGAAACAATCCCAGTCATGTCCATCTGATGACCGGCTTAATTTGCGATCAGGCGTGGATGAAAATAATGCTAATCTTTCTCTTGTTAGGAAAAAAAATTCTTCTCCGATTTAGAATTTTCAGAGGAGAGCGAAAACGAATGATTTTCAAGATTATTTCGGCTTCAAAGTAGTTGTTTAGATAGCAAACTGTATGTGAAAGATCACTTCATCGATAAACGCATGTACATTTTTTACTCGGTTTATAAATTTATGAAATGACCGCTATGCCCTCGTACTAAAAAATAAAAGCATAATGAAAATAACGGTGTGGACCGACGGATAACGAGTCAAAAGAGTCGGTTGATATTAAAAAAAAAAAAAAAAAAAAAAAAAGGAACTTGAAAAAGGGGACTAACGATGACAAAAATGCCAAGGTATGTCTCATGGTTTGGTTTGGTTTTTTTTTTTTTTTTTTTTTTTTTTTTTTGTTTTTTTTTTTTTTTTTGTGACAATTTTAGGGACGAACGGTGTATTTTACTCTATAATTTGGTATATAAGCTAGGAACCCTTTTATATGTTAACTTGTATATGGGACGTGTGGTTTATTATAGAAAAGAAAAAGAAATGTTGAAATATGTGTTTATTATAGGTCGTTTTATTTCCATATTGTTATATCCTTCTTGTATGGAGTACAATTGTATGTCATACCATTGATTGATTTTTTTTTAAACGATGGATTAGTTGTTAGTTGTTGGCTCGAGTTAGTGTCGCATTCTCGGGCAGAGATACCAACCGCGAGCCTATCCTTAGGGGATAACCCCACTCCTATTCTCAATTCGCCTGATATCATTAGAGCTTGTGGTTCCCAAGTGAGGACTTCTCGGTCGGTCACCAAAACCGGTACTACTCTCACTTGGGCACGCTTAACTACTTGAGCGTTTACCACTAGACCACAAGCCCCATGATCATATCATTGATTGATTTTCATGTGGGTTCACTCTAAACTTTTTGTTCTTCTATGTAAGTTTGGTTGTGGTCGTGGGGAAACCCAACGCATACGACAAGTGTTTTGTTTATTGAATTACATGCCGAGAAGTTTAGTTTGGTTTGTACGGTAAAGTAGTTTTCGTCTAAACTGGATTGGGGTAAGACAGTATGTTGTTTTTGGAGGATTTGCTTAAAAAAATCGTTTGTTTGTCCGTGTGTATCGTGAGTTAAGAACTGGAATTATTTTATTTTTGATTTTTTTTTAGTTTATGGTTTCGTTATGTCAAGACAAAATGCATAGTTACGAGTATTATTTCCGGTATCATATCCAAGCTTAAGTTTTTAGTAAATACACCTAAAAGCTAAGAAATTCTTAAATATACTAGATAAAAAAAAGCATTTGTGCTATGTTTGCTTTTTGAACGAATAATAATTTTTACGTCAAAACCGTTGTTAATTTAACAAGACCGACCAACCAACCATATGGGAAGATGAAGCATATTTTATGGAGTATTATGAATAGGGAAGATGAAAGAAAATTTGAAAAGTATTAGGGAATTGATATGTACACATAGCACTTTTTATTCATACACATAAAATTATTGTCTATGGACTATTATACCCTTATGTAGTTTTAACTCCCTGTATTCTACCCTAATATGACTTTTTGTTTCTACCTTTTCCTCTTCACGCCGTTAATGATCAACACAACCGTCGCCCATGAATCCATCACAGGTATGTATTTGACTTGTTTATCTGTTTTACATATGAATTAATAATCATTTTTTCCACACCGTAATCAACTGGTTGGGATGCATTTAGCATTAAATGAGCTTTGTGTGATTTCCATGTGGTAACTACCTATTTGCTGTTAGACTATGATGTATTCATGTATAACAAGTTTGATCTTTGCCATGAAATTAATTATCATGCATAACAGTTTCTACATGCACCCTATTGAAGTAATGATGCATGAACTACATAGTATTATAAAACTAAAATACATATGACTATTGGCTTATTAGCAAACTCATGCAAAGCAACATTATGCCTCTCTAAATATCCAACATATATTCAGGAAACGAATGAACTCATGGACTCGTCAAGTTTGATAACTCAAAATGAAGAACTTTATCTTGGTACTTCAACATTCGAATCATGTGATGATTTACTAAAGAGCGTGCGTGCCTTTTATTACACTAAAGGTTATGGACTATCTATTCGTGATTCGAAAAGAGATGAGTATGTCGCTTTGCAATGTGACCGAAGTGGTGCCTATCGAGATGTACGCTCTATTGGAGAAAAACGAAAAAGAAGCCCAACATCTCGTTTGATCGAATGCTCCTTCCACATTGTAGGTAAAAGAGGAACTGATGGTACTTGGGCTTTTAAAATACACAACTTAGCACATAACCACGAGCCATCTACCGATATGTCTGGGCATTCATCATTCCGTCGATTACCACAAGAGGATGTACAAACGGTTAAAAATATGACCCTTTCTGGAATACCTCCAAGACAAATTATTTCATCCTTACGTCAAAAAAACCCAAATCTTCCAGTAAACACTCGAACCATATACAACTTGAAGGCAAAACTTCGTAAGGATGATTTAGGCAATCAGTCACTAGTTTGTGCCTTATTAAAGGAACTTGAAAATGGTGGGTTTTCACATGATGTTGATCATGATTCAAAAGGACGTATAACACGTTTGTTCATTATACACCCATTATCACTTAAATTGTCAAGAATATTTAGTAATGTCTTCGTGATGGATTGCACATACAAAACCAATAAGTATAAGATGCCTCTTCTTGATATCATTGGGGTTTCATGCTTTAATACGTCATTTTACTCCGGGTTTGTTTTTTTGAAAAAAGAAGACGAAGAAAGTTATGTTTGGGCATTAACTGCGTTTAAGAAATTTCTTGGGGATGCTACTGAACCAGCTGTGATTATGTCTGATAGAGAATTGGCACTTATGAATAGCATAAATGATGTATTTCCATCCACAACAAGTCTTTTGTGTGTTTGGCATATTCAAAAAAACGTGTTTTCAAATTGCAAGAAAGATTTTGAAAACGCTGATGAGTTTAATACATTTATGTCAAAGTGGAATATAGTGGTATACTCAACAACAGAGTCACTCTTTGAAGAAAACTGGGGTGAATTTGAGTTGTGTTATAGAGATAAGAAACATTCAGTTGAGTACATAAAGACTAGTTGGTTGCCTTGGAAAAAAAAGTTTGTTAGTGCGTGGACCGAAAAGCACTTGCATTTTGGTAATTGTGCATCTTCTAGAGCTGAAGGCGCACATGCCAAACTCAAAAAATATTTGCAAGTTTCTACGGGTGATTTTCAAGAAGTGAAAAAAAAGCTTTCTCTTGCGGTTGAGCATGAATTCAACAAGATTAAAGTGAAACTCGCAAGTGAAAGAATTCAAATACCTCATGACTGCAATATGCCTTTATTTAAAGAGCTTTTGTCACATGTGTCTTTGTTTGCATTAAAGGAGATCTTCAAGCAGTATATCAAGAAAAAGGATGGTAATGTATTCAAAGATCGTAGTTTTGCATAGTTATATTATTTTAAACTTCATTTTTGGATTTAATTTATTTCTTTTGCAGGTACAATAACAATGTGCACTGGTCATTTTATGGCAACTATGGGTCTTCCATGTGTTCATAAAATAAATTCTTTGCAAGGAATGGCACTTTCTTTGGACCTTGTTCATCCACATTGGAGAATTGATACATTATCTCTTAATCCGGGAGATGATTCACACAACGACATTGACGACCAATTTGCTAAGTTGCTTAGTGAGTTGCAATCCAAGTATCAAGTGTGGCCTTTAAGCAAGAAAGAACTTTGTACTGCGATGATAACTAAATTTCTGAACCAATCGGATATTCTCTTTGAGCCGCTGATTCAACGACCAAGAGGAAGACCTCCCAAAGCAAAAAAGAAAAGAGGTGTAACCTCTACAACACGAGATCCTTCGAGATTTGAGTATGTTGAATCTTCACAAGCACATGATCCCTCAAGTTCATCTAATGGATTTCAAAAGACCAATGCAGTTGTGAGGGAGATCAATTACATTCATCAGGAAAACGGCGTAATTGATTTAAACGCATATCCAAATTTGTGAGTTATGTTGTTTCGTTTAAGAAGTATAAATATCTATCTTATGTTTCAATTATACTTTGTTGGAGGATTTTATTTATTTATTTATTTATTTTTTTGCACTGGGATTCATATCAGTTATGTACACATACATAACTGGGTTTTTAAGCAAGACTTATTTTGTTTTTGTTTTTGTTTTATGAGTTATGTTGTTTCATATCAGTTTGTTTTTGATTTGTTTTGTTGCTTGACTAAGTTATCGAAAAGTAAGGTAAGTCAATTTACGAGTTCATCATCATAAATCATATAGACATGATAAAAAAATTGCGACCTACGTTGATCGGTTTTTATGCCACATATTCGAAAGTTTAAAACTTGTGACAAGATCAACACATTCGCACACACCATGATCGAGATGAAGCAAATCATGTGGTTGAACATAAACCCCAGTGGGCCGTGCAGAAAGAATGCCTAGTATTTTAATACGAGGTATCTCTACTTCTTATCAAACATATATAGCATGCAACTTGATTTGAATAAGTAAACAGCAGTTAAAATGAGTAATTTCGGCATAAGTATATTTTACCAAAAGCATATGCAAGATGTTCCAAATGAGAAGGCGATAAACTAGTCTAATAATAAAACACCAACACAGATCATCAATAAAATACTCGAATACCATATATTAACAAATCAAGAAACGAAACTTGAATCGACATAGCGCTAACAAAATAAAACTGGCTAAGTTATAATGTTATGTTCTTAACAAAATAAAACTGGTTTCCTAAAACATCTAGATATTAAATCAAGTTCTAGCCAAGTTTCCAGGATACAAAGAAACTGATGGAGAGACGGGAGGCAACCATAAAGAAGATAAATGGGTTAAATTATAATTCCCCATAAGTTATAGACTAAAAATAAGGGAAGGATAAGAGTCAATTTACAATGAGTTCCGTCGGTCCCGCTCCTGATGCGGTTAGATGTCCACTCGACTTGGATCCGAAACAACTACTTGATCACATTCGGGAACACGAGGAGGAGGTTTGTTACTTTTTATCAACCATTTCTTCTTTATTTATTTATTTATTTATTTATTTTAAGTATAATATGATTGAAGAATACAGATTAGAGGCATATAGTTTATGATTGAAGCATGCATAAAAAATAAATAGCATCTGTTGTTGTTGTTGTAAGTTGAAGCTTATTTTACCGGATTATATTTATTTAGGGCATGTTTAGCGGCGTTTAAACTTGCCTTTTAGCATTTCTCAAACTAGTTTTAGCTATCTAGATTTTAAACATAAACCAAAAATGCTACATGCTAAGTACCAAACAAGCTCTATACTTCAAAACAATGTAAACGCCAAACGTCATCTGAATCAAATATATATATGTTATTAGTCATCTGCTTTTTGTTGGTTTAAACAATTCACTTTCAAAACGAAAGCTGTTTTCTGCTTTTCTACCTAGTTATTATTTTTTCTTCTTATAATGCTATCTTATTTTCCTTACCGACAGCTCAAGTTTACAGCTGAGGAGGAGCTTCGTAAGAGTAACATGTCTCTCATTACTCATGCTGATCACACCGGTACGCAAACAGCCTTTTTACTGCATTAAACTTCTCTAGTCTCTTCATTCATCATGTTATTAGGCGTAGGCAATTGTACGTACGTTTAGGATGTGCTGTCTTATATGTTTGTGGTGGTGTATATATATAGTATCAGATGATTTTTTGGTATCTAGTGTTGATTGGTATTGACATAAAACATGCCTACTCATTTCGTGTGTCATAGTAAACTTAATTTGGTTTTCTTGTGAAAAAGGAGAACGCCAGTTATTATATTTTGACTTGTTGATGTGCCATATGGAGCTTTTTGTCTGTACTATATATATGTATGTGATGTTGTAATTTGGTCTTGTTAAGATTCGATACTATAGTCTTCTATGAAGAACAAGTATTTAAGTTTATGTTTCTTTTTATCCACTGCTTTATTTTTTTGAGCTGTTTACTCATACATATCTACTGGTTATCCCTAATCTCAAACATTGTGCTCTTTCTTATTACAATATACAACAACCATTATCCTTTTCATTATCTAAATCGTTGTGATTGATTTTTTTGGGACACATCAACAACATTGCCTGCTGTTTTTTTGTCCATAGTTTATTACTTACGTGTACATCACCATTATGTTTTATCTATTTCAGTTTCGCCGGCTGTTCAAGACCAGTATCTCTTCCACACCATACACTACGGCTTACCACCTCATTTTTATCAACTTCGAATCCCTCAGTTGCTTGGGAAACTTATCCACGGTTGTTTTCATGGATGGGTGGTACTCTCCAACCATCCGCATAACAATAAATGGTCTCTTTGGAACCAAGTCACTTCTAAGATCATAACTCTCCCCACCTTGATTTTACAAGACGGAAATTATGAATCTATCAGACACTGCTGTTTGTCAGCCCCTCCAGATGACCCGACTTCACTTCTTTTATTAACAAGAAGTAATAAATCCACCTTTCTATTCTGTCATCTTGCTCCTAAAAGAAAGAAGTGGACTGAAATGTCCTATCCCATCAGCTAAAGAGATTGAGCTTCGACGAGAAATTACTGCACAACCTTACTTGTTGCAATGGTAAGGTTTATGCGTTAAGTACCGACGGTTCATTCACTGACTTGGTCATACAAGTTAGCATTATGGTTAGGCAGAAACAAGTTGTTGTGACACTCATTCTTTTTGGGGGATGCCCTTATCCTTCCATGACTCCCGATTGCTGTTGTGGTCAACATATTGATATTGTTTACTCTTTGAAAGGAGCGGCTGATGAGCTTTTCTACATACTACTATATTATGAATCGCAAGCCGACGGACCTGCTTGGGTGTATATGTGTAAGTTGGACATGGGTAGTATCAAGTGGGAAGGCCTGAAAGAATGGGACATCAGTGATCTCGGTGATTGGCAAATCAATGATCACCAAGACTTTATCAAAAGTTGTCATATCTGGGAAGAAATGGATGACCTCAATGACGCTCATTTATTTTTGGATTGTTGTCGTGATCAATCGGTTTCTTATAGCCGTGTAATTGATTCGGAGTTAGGTGGTTATCTACACATTCGTGGCAAAATGAACATGGCAATGTACTCCTACCTTGTGAAAGATGGGACCATCTGCCTATCTGGTATACCGTCTCCAATACTGCCGACAAGCCCTCTGTCGATTTTGGAATGCAGGTATTGCTATAACCTGATTCATGTTCATTTTTGATATCATATGTTTTACACGTGTTTAGATAAATTACTCGATTGGGACACTTTTAATGACACATAGTTATAAAGAAAGCTTAAAAATTGTTTCTTAAAATCCAAATTATGTATAGGTTAGAAGATGACCATGAAAAAGCTAAATGCATAGTTGATTATAAAGTAGAGACGGAAAACAACATGATGGGTGATTTAAGCAATTATTAGCTTAATGGGTTGAATTTGGAAGGAGAAAGTATGGCGATTGAATGGAAACTTTCAGGTTATATATGATTGTTGTAATTCAATATTTTGACACAGAACCCTCTAGAACCCATAATAATCCATTATATAAACCATCATCGTCCCATAATCACCCATTCATTCGCAATCCTACATTCCAATTCTAATTCTAATTCAATCTTGTTTGTTTACGATCAATTCAAGCACAATGGCGGATGTTGCGACGACGTATGTATTCCATGCGGAAATCAACCAGTTACTGAGTTTGATTATCGACACTTTCTACAATAACAAGGAGATTTTCCTTCGTGAGCTTATCAGTAACTCTTCCAATGTAAGTCCTTTTTTTGACTTTTTTCGATCTGATGTTTATATGACTCTTTATGAGGTTAAATTGACTGTTTTTTTAGCTTGGTTTATGGTGTTAAATTTTGATATGTTACTTATTCGTTAGCTTATCAGTAACTTTTCTGATTTATCTGTTTATATTTTTGTGTTAATGATTTATTGATTGTAAAGTGACACTGTTCTGTTTGCGCAAGATAATTGCAGTATTGCACTTTTTCAACTCTGATAACCTGTCATATAAGCAGTTTGTTCACGATGTTTACTAGATAATGTCACTAACATAATAATTTGTATACCCTTTTAGGCTCTGGACAAAATTCGCTTTGAGAGCTTGACTGACAAGAGTAAGCTCGATGGACAACCCGAGTTTTTCATCCACATTGTTCCCGACAAGACCAACAACACGTTGACCATCATCGATAGTGGAGTTGGAATGACCAAGGCTGGTGAGTAACAAATTCAATATTTTATTGCCCCCATACAGCTTTTCAATGATTCATTAGAAGACTTTATAAGGCTATATATGATTTGCAGATTTGTTGGAGAATTTGGGTACCATTGAAAGACAGGAAGCCGAAAAGTTCATGGAAGCTATACCTGCGGGTGATGATGTCAGCATGATTGGACAGTTTGGTGTCAGGTTCTACTTTGCTTATTTGGTTGCTGATAAAGTTGTGGTCACTACCAAGCACAATGATGACGAGCAGTACGTCTGGGAGTCACAAGGCGGGGGGTCGTTCACAGTCACTAGGGACACTTCTGGCGAGTCCCTTGGTAGAGGTACTAAGATGACTCTTTACCTAAAGGAGGACCAGCTTGAATACCTCAAGGAGCGAAGGCTAAAGGATTTGATAAAGAAGCACTCCAAATTCATCAGCTATCCAATCTCTTTATGGGTGGATAAAACTTCTGAGAAAGAAATTTGTGATGACGAAGACGACCAGGAAGTTGATGAGGAGAAGGAAAAGGAAGAGAAGAAAAAGAAGATCAAGACACGGTACATCATATATTGGACGTAGTGGTTTAGATTCACATCTGTTTTACTTTAGCTAAATGTTAATGGCTTAGTTGTCGCCAGAGTGAACTCGCTTTCGGCAAAGGGCACTTGACGTTTTTGAATTTTTTGGGTCTCTCATATATCATGGTTTGTTGAGCTATACATCTTTATGAAATTTCAGCTCTTTTGCTTATATATTGGTCATAATTTTAACTTGCACATTAGTATTGCAGCATTCTTTAGAAAAATAAAGTAAATTAGGAGATGTTATATAAGTGTGCTTTATGGCTATGGGTAGCCAACTGGAATGCAAACATGGTGTGGGAGCGTCTTATCCTATCAAGATGGGATCGATTATCGGATTATTGAATAGTTTAAAACGGCCTTATGATGATATCGACATGGTGTTTGATTTTTGACTTAGTTAAGCTTGCAGGGTCTAAATTTAACATCACATTACGTACTTTTCTTATCAAGGTAAGAAACCAATACACAGTATCCATGATAAGAGTTTGTTAAAAAAAGTTTTGCAAATAAAAATAAAAAGGGAAGTTGGGAAGCACAGGGTGACCTGAGGATCGAACCCGAGACCTCAACCATCCTCAACCTTTAACACACTAAACTCAACCATCCTGCCCTTGGGTCTTTTCTGTAAGAGCTTTCGCCATTAATTTAGTTAACCAACATTGTTTAGTTTAGCTTAGCTTGCATTGAACATAATGATAAACAATAGGCAACAACATGTAGTATATAATGATAAACAATAGACAACGTAACTCTTTTATATATATATATATATATATATATATATATATATATATATATATATATATATATATATATATATTTATGATCAATGTAATGTATACAGCTTGACGAAATAATATTGATTCATGTAAACATATGATGTGTTATTAAGTTGTAACTTGTAAGTTTTTATAGTGAACGTTCATGTCACGTACGCAACTAAAAAAAAAAAAAAGTGAGACGGGTTTGGCAGAGTATTATATTAATTTGAGTAAAATGCCAAATTAAATAAACATATAAAGTTACTTCTACTCGACTAATATACAGTGTTGGTATTCATCGAATAACGACCCTTGCTTTTTGTTTGAATGATAATTTATCTTTATTAAAAGAAAAAACTAGCAAAGTAGTAGCTCTAAAATCAAAACATACCAATTTTCAAGCTTCAAGTCTTTGTGGAGTTGGATTTCAAACATGGTGACTTTTATGGTGTCAACCAACAGAGATAGGGATGAGCACGGTACCGATCCCGTACTGATCCCGTACCGAATTAGTGGTACCGATTTTTTCCCGAGCATAAATAGTGGTACCGGTACCCTACCGAACGGGATTCGGATACCGGTACCGGTACCTGTTTCGGTACCGGTACCGGGAAATCGGGTTTTTCCCCTTTTTATTCGGGAATTTCCCGATTTGGTACCGGTCCCGTACCGAATTAGTGGTCCAGATTTTTTTTCACCTTATTTCGTAGTCCCGGTACCGTACCGTATATCGAGAACGGTACCATTTCGATACGATACCGGTACGGTTCCGGTTCGGTTCCGGGATTCGGGTCGAAATGCTCATCCCTAAACAGAGAAGTCTTCTGGTAGTTAACAATACCATAAAAGTCTCTTAGAGTACCCCACAAAATCCTAGTCATATTCCAATATTGCCGAACAACAATAGGACATTCAACAAAGAGGTGTTGGGAGGTTTCGATGGCTCCATCACATACGGAAATCTTATTGAATGAAGGTCCGCACCCCGTCTATCTAAACTGAACCGTACGATCAGCATGAAGGTCCACACCCATCTATATACGTAAGTAGTTTGAGTCGTTGTCCAATTATAAAGGTAGTGAAGGGTAAATAAATACACACACGTTGTTTGTTAGGATACTTTGAATGTATATATGAGATCCTACCTTTACAAAATTTTAAATAAAACTGAGTTTTATTAAATTTTGGAATGATTACAATACGTTTGAAAGGAAATGACAATATTTGAACGATAATTAATTTTTATTGAGAGAGAGAGAGAGAGAGAGAGAGAGAGAATAATAAAAAAAAAGTTTTGTTGGATCCAAAATTCAAACCTACCAATATTCAAGTTGCTTTGAGTCTTTGTTCTAATTAAGGGGTTATCCAAAAGTGAGATAGGACCTTGAATTGATTTCTTCGGCTAAGGTGTCTTTTTAAAAATTTTAAAAAATACTAAAACTAACAGAGGGAAAACTACTTTAATTAATAAGGAATGAAGGATAATAAAAATGATGGACCCAACTTATTTGGATAAACTAAGAAGAGTGATAAGCTAAAAGGAAAAAAAAATGATATTGAGAATAGGAAATGAATTACCACAAATAAAATACTAACATATAAGATTAGTCATACCTCTTAGTTATGAGAATTCATGGTCCAATAGGAACAATGAAACATGTGTTTAGCTTATGAGTTTAAACACCTTGTGTCTAACACATGACACAAACCCTTAATCACTTAACTTAGTTGAAACGGCACACCCTAACGCCGTCCAATTCACCTGTCACAATAACAAAACCCGCTAGTTCTCAACTGGTGTAGGCTTTTCTCCAACCCTCACCCCCACCTCCCTCCACATATAACGCCTCATCTTCTCCTTCCTTTAAAACTCTCCCTTTCCCATTAACACCCTCATCCCAACAACCCTTTCATCAATATAAGCATGTTTCTTAAAAACAACAGATGCTCTGTCACAATTTATTGGTCTCCAAATCCAACGTGTGGAGGCATTCACAACATTTCCCAAATTACCTTTAACAGCTTGCATTTGCCTAGCAGTACTAACTTTTGGCCTATACAACCCTTCAACTAAACAATTGTGGCATATGTGAGAGTTAGTTATAAAGTCGTGAAGAGGAATGTGACTAACGCCCTTGAAAAGTTTATATGAAGGAAAACCTAACCCAGCTGACTGGAGATCCCAAGATCTGGGTTCAATAGGACAACCTACTTGTATAAACTGAGGTCACTGTGGGGAGTAATAAACTCCACATTTATTTAAGGGAGTTGGTAAACTTCCTAGTCCATTCCTATAACAGTGACAATATGAGGTTAAGCATATGGCTTTTAATGATTAATCGAGAATCACCTATGTGAGAGAGAAGTGGCGTCGCTTCTAAGGGAATTGTGGGGGCGCAATTCTTAACAGCTCTCACAGAACCAGACTAATGTTCATGACCATAACGAACATAACTATGAGAACCAAAAAGTGTCAAGGAGACATTTGTGTGAATATATATTGCCGTCTCCACAAACAGCAGACAGTTCAAAGACATCAAGTTCTACTGGCTGCTAGGAGGCTAAGTATATTTCACGAGGGAAATTTCCAAGGCTAACACCTACCTATCATTTGCAAATATCAACTGCAAAACTCTATTACAACTTCGTGTCCTTGGAATTTGTTTCCCTTTATCAATTTCATTCATGTGGGGGATTGTTGGATAATTGGGTCAATTTAGGTTTGAATGACAATTGATGGTCATTAAAGATATTAATGGTCATTAAAGAAAATGTTAATGTTTGGTCAAATTAAACGGCCGAATTAACTTTGCAATCATGAGCCATTAGTAGGATTAAATAGGTTAATTAATTCGACCGTTATCCTTAATCTCCTTTCCTATATATAGTGAGTGTTATCCTCACATATCAAATACACCGAGAAATACAAAACTTATCACTCCTCTCCTTTTGTGTTACCATACATTATTCTTATGTATCCATTTTGTAATAGAGGGAAGGCACGATTTTGGTTCGCTTTGATAACCCGTTTGTGCTAACGGAGTTATCCGTTGTTGTTGTATCCTGGGAGACAGACGTTCACGATTCTCAAGCACCGTGGAGAGGACGAATCTGTCTTAAGGAAAGTGTAAACATCACACGCCTCAACATTTTCCTTGTTCGTGTTTTTGAGTCTCAACATTTAAACATAAGGTAAAGTTTTCTATACTTTATACTTATCATTTTATTACTCATTTGTCTCTAATAGCAATACACACCATATATACTACATACTGTGAGGTAAAAAACTCTCTTTATAACACTTACATCTGTATTACTGTATTTTCATACGCTAAGGATTCATGATTGTGTTTTTAGGGTGTTTATAATGGACATTATGGCACGGAGCTGAACCATGGTGTGGGAGCGTATTATCCTATCAAGATGGGATCGATTATTGGATTGTGAGAAACTCATGGGGTACCAGGTGGGGTGAACAAGGTTACTTCAGCGTGGGTTAAATGCTCCCGAGGGGTTGTGTGGGTTAGCTATGGATACGTCTTATCCTACTATCAAAAGACGAGCTCTAAAACAAGGAATAGTTTAAAACGGCCTTAAGATGATATCGACATGGTGTTTGATTTTTGACTTAGTTAAGCTTGCAGGGTCTAAATTTAACATCACATTACGTACTTTTCTTATCAAGGTAAGAAACCAATACAGTATCCATGATAAGAAGAGTTTGTTAAAAAAGTTTTGCAAATAAAAATAAAAAGGGAAGTTGGGAAGCCCAGGGTGACCTGAGGGTTGAACCCGAGACCTCAACCATCCTCAACCTTTATCACACCACACTCAACCATCCTGCCCTTGGGTCTTTTCTGTAAGAGCTTGCGCCATTAATTTAGTTAACCAACATTTTTTAGTTTAGCTTAGTTAATTTGCATTGAAGGAGGTAAATGATAGTAATATGTAAATAAACCAACATTGCAAGACTTCATTAAATGCATAATGAAATCCCTTCATTTATATTGTTTTAGTTCAACAATTATACATAGTAGTCGTTTTTCATGTTCAAAAACATGAGTAGTGGAAATATCCAAAAACAAGTCGCATAAATTATTTAGTTTGGTAATCTAACCAGCGATGTCTACTTTTAAGTATATCAATGACTCGCCTTCTCTAGTTATGTCTAAAAACCATAATAAAGTAAAATAAGTTAAAAACCTATAAGTATCTAACTTCAATTCCTGAGACAATAAAAATCTAGCTAATTGATTGATCGTCAACAATTTAAAATCTAAAAATCATCTAAAGTGTTAAAATCTCCTCTAAAGTGCATATAACCATCTAAAAGGAAACCAAAAAAAATGAAAAGATAACAATATCTTTAGCTTCCTTACCAAAAAAAAAATGCAATTATCGTCGTCGCAATCATATATATTTAAAGCGAAAATTAAACAGAAACAAACATGTTGACTTAGTGTGGATACTAAGTTGGGTTTCAAACATGGTGACTTTTAGAGAGTTGGGTTTCAAACATGATGACTTTTATGGTGTTAACAACACCATAGAAGTAGAAGTCTTATGGTGGTTAACAACTGCATAAAAGTCATCTTGTTTGAAACCGAACCGAGTATCTACTCTAAGGCGTCTCCCACATTGAATAGCGTAATTCTCTAGTTTGTTCACTATTTTTTTTCGCCCACAACAAAATTTTGTTTCACTATCAATATAATGCTCAAAAGCAATGATGATCGTTATCTACTTAATTTAGTGTATGTTATGTTGTAGCTTCTTTGACGTGACTTCTTAGTGAAGATGGTCACGATTTCACCTCTCTAACTTCATTTCCATCCATGATCGAGTTAGGTTTAGCTATTCTCTATCATTCAAAATTAATTTTCCCTTGAATGCATTAATAAGGATATGGTGACCGTGAGCTAACTAATGAATTTAGAGCCTAAAATGATTATGTAAATTTGATTCTTTACTCAAATTTAGTTTTCAAAGTGTTAACCTCTTGCAATTGGTTGTCAGTTTCCTTTCCGACATTGCTTTTCTATTTTTGGCACTACATTAATAGTGGTCCTGGCTCATTTTGCATGGTTCATGCAACAGGCACAACATGTAGTATATATAATGATAAACAATAGGCAACGTAACTCTTACATATATATATTTATGGTCAATGTAATGTATACAGCTTGATGAAATAATATTGATTCATGTTAAACATATGATGTGTTATTAAGTTGTAACTTGTAAGTTTTTATGGTGAACGTTCATGTCACGTACGCAACTAAGAAAAAAAAGTGAGACGGGTTTGGCGGAGTATTATATTAATTTGAGTAAAACGCCAAATTAAATAACTTCAAGGTACTCGACTAATATACAGTGTTGGTATTCATCGAATAACGACCCTTGCTTTTTGTTTGAACGATAATTTATTTTTATTAAAAGAAAAAACTAGCAAAGTACTAGTCAAAAATACAAGTTTTGTTAGATCTAAAATCAAAACATACCAATATTTAAGCTTCGAATTTTTGTGGAGTTGGGTTTCAAACATGGTGACTTTTATGATGTCAACCAATAGAGAAGTTTTCTGGTGGTTAACAATACCATAAAAGTCTGCCGAACAACAATAAGACATTCAACAAAGAGGTGTTGGGAGGTTTCGATGGCTCCATCACATACGGAAATCTTATTGAATGAAGGTCCGCACCCCGTCTATCTAAACTGAACCGTACGATCAGCATGAAGGTCCACACCCATCTATATACGTAAGTAGTTTGAGTCATTGTCCAATTATAAAGGTAGTGAAGGGTAAATAAATACACACACGTTTTTTGTTGGATACTTTGGATGTATATATGAGATCCTACCTTTACAAAATTAACTTCACAAAATATTTTGACAAAGTACATAAATAACTTTTCTAATGGGAAACAAATGTCACTCAATAATTCTTTATTTATATTACCAGCTTGTAAATATTTGTAGTCACCGGTACATTTTTCATTCTAATACAACCACGTCTTATAAGCCAAACATTGTACAACTATTACATAATAGTTGGTCAAATATCAATTTGATCTTTCATCTGTAAATCTAGTTTCTTGTTTCCATATGATGTTGTGGTAAAAGCAAAACATCAATTTTCATCTAATAAAACACTAGACGAGTACCCGTGCATAGCAACGGGATTTTATAGCGACAGATAGTTTATTGATAAAAAAAGTTTATTAAGTTATAAATGAAAAATAATAAAAGTTTGAAGATTTGAGAATTAAACATAATGTTTTGAAATCCGGTTCGACCCGGGTGGTTCAACCGGTTGAATCATTCCGGTTGAAAAATTGATTGATTTAAACCGGGTCAACTTGCTAGGTTGGGTCGAAAACGGGTCAAATTAAACCGGTTCAACCCGTCGGGTTTGAAGCGTACCGGGTCAATCCGGTTTGTGATTTTTATTAATTGTTTTAATTGGATGTATTTAATTTGTTACATATGTTTTTAATTGATTGTACAATGTGAATACATCATTTTATTTTGGGAAAAATATTTAATAATGTACCATACTTGTCACAAAAATTACTTTCGTGTTGCGTACAAAAAAATTAGCTTTTTGATGTACTGAACTTTCATTTTTGTCCTTTTTGATGTATTTTTGTGACAAAAATGTCCTTGGATTTTCAGTATTTTGAGGGGCAAAAATGTCAATAGTACATAAAAAAAGGCCAAAAAATGAAAGTTCAGTACATCAAAAAGCTATTTTTTTTGTTCGTTACAAGAAAGTAATTTTTGTGACAAGTATGGTACATTATTAAAGATTTTTCCGTTGTATTTTTAAGTAATTGGGTGTTTTAATAAGACTATAAAAGTATTAATTACATTTCATAATTTCCTTTAATAAGATTTCAAGATTTCACTTTCAATAATGTTGACCAAAGTTTCAAGAGTTCATTTTCATGGTTGACCATTTTTACATTATATGTAGTTAAGATGTGTAAAATATTTCAATTATTATTATCTCAAGCATCAATAGTTGGGCTTGATTTATTTTCCATTTCTTTTTTTCTTAGTGAAACACACTAGTTCACATTATTTACTTCATCAAATAGAAACTTATCAGTTAAGTCGCGCCTTTTTTTCCATCAACATATGTAGTACTAAAATAGAATTTGCACATCCATAAGTGTATATATATAGTGCCACATGCAACGAGGGGGTAGAGAATCACGTTTCGCCATCGATAGAACTTTACTATCAATTCTCAAAGGTCAAAAGCAAAAGAGCCGCATCCATCGATAGACTTATTTGCACAAGTTATTTAGGCTATTTTGAACAAAAAACAACAACCTAAAAAAAAAAAAAAAAAAAAAAACTTTTTTCTAATAATCACTAATTAAGATGTTTACACTATTTTGAAACCATAATACTTTGAAAACTCACTCAAAAGCCATAAATCTGTTTCAAAATGCTTTTATCCTTTTAAAAACTATTATTATCACTTAATGTAAGCAAAATCAATTTAAGCTTATGACCAAAACACTAAAAACAGTCTTATGATACAGCTTGACGAAATAATATTGATTCATGTAAACATATGATGTGTTATTAAGTTGTAACTTGTAAGTTTTTATAGTGAACGTTCATGTCACGTACGCAACTAAGAAAAAAAAGTGAGACGGGTTTGGCAGAGTATTATATTAATTTGAGTAAAATGCCAAATTAAATAAACATATAAAGTTACTTCTACTCGACTAATATACAGTGTTGGTATTCATACCAATATTCAAAATCCAAACATACCAATATTCAAGCTGCTTTGAGTCTTTGTTCTAATTAAGGGGTTATCCAAAAGTGAGATAGGACCTTGAATTGATTTCTTCGGCTAAGGTGTCTTTTTAAAAAATACTAAAACTAAAAGAGGGAAAACTACTTTAATTAATAAGGAATGAAGGATAATAAAAATGATGGACCCAACTTATTTGGATAAACTAAGAAGAGTGATAAGCTAAAAGGAAAAAAAAAAAAAAAAAAAAAAATGATATTGAGAATAGGAGATGTAGGTTTGTGAAAGAAGAGGAAAAAGTGAAAAGAACACGAATCTCAAATCCATCTCCAATAAAGTTGACAGAGCCCAAGAAATAGAGCCCAAGAAAGAAATAGGCCCATCATCCATCCATCCATCCATCATCCTAGGTTGGTGGGTGGGGGACCAAAAATTCCTATTTTATAACCGGCAATAATTTCATTTCTTCTATTCTAATCTAATCTAATCTAATCGAATCGGTAACTTTCTTTTTTACCGCTCCGTATTTTTTTTTTTTTTTTTTTTTTTTTTAGTTTCATAAATAATGCATGTCATTTGGATTCGTATTTGTTTATATCTCGTTGTTGTTGAAATCCATTGGTTTGATGTCACCTCATAGTATAGTGTATGATTGAAGCATGCATAAACTGTTGTTGAAGCTTATTTTACGGAGTATTGATTATTTAGTAAAACTAGCACTAGTAGCTTATTATTTAGGGCTTTTTTTTTTTTTTTTTTTTTTTGTAAAACTGGGAGTAGAAGCGTAGCGCGTTGTAACGAGCGTTTGCGTCCGTCTTAACGCGCCTATTATTCACTTTATGTGTTTGTAATAAGTTGAAGCGAATATTGTTTATTCAGGGCCTGTTTAGTAAAACTAGCACTAGTACCGTATTATTTGGGGCTTATTTGTGTAAAACTAGCACTAGCTTTTGTGTTGTAACGAGCGTTTTGCGGCTTAACGCGTGTTACGGCGTCTAAACGCGCGTTACGCCGTCTAAACGCGCGTTTTGCCGTTTTGCGCTACGTAGCGTTTGGAAAAGTAGTTTTTGCTATATTTTGAACAAAATTCAATAAGTATCAAAGTAGATTTATATTTTTCGACGCTAGTTGCTAGTTTCTAAAAAACGCTCTAAAATATTGTGCCAAATGTACTCAATTTTATGCTTTCTGGTTATAATAGGCGACTGATTTTGAATGTGGTTGTATCGTTTGCTCTAGTTTATGCATGTTACTGTTGTAATTAAGGACTTATAACTGATTTTCATACGCCAACTGAAGTCCTTAATATTTGATGTTAGTGCGGTTGTTGATATGAAGCTATTACTCCATTCTTTGAAACTTATTCTGCTATAGCTGTTTATTTATGCATGTCAGTGTTTTAAAACAAAATACATGTTAATTTGATACACCAAGCGAGTCTATGGTTGATAATATGTGTTGTTATTAATTAGTTTATACTGCTATACTCATATTATGGTTATATTATATGCATGTTCTTGTTGTATTAGAACTTATTTGTTTAGTATTAAGGACTTATAACTGATGCGCCAACGTACTGAAGTCCTTAATATTTGTTGTTAGTGCTGTACTTGGAACTTATTTTGCTATAGCTTTTTATTCATGCATGTCAGTGTTTTAAAACAAAATACATGTTGAGTCGGATGGTTGATAATATGTGATGTTGTTACAGACTTCGTTATTAATTTGTTTATACTACTTATTAAGGTGTTCTTTTAGCTAATACGCAGTGTTCTATTTATTTATTTATTTTTTTGCAGGATCTTTGTCCGGTTATTCCACTGCTTTTTGTTTGTGACACACGAAACAAGGAAAAATGGTAACTATGTTCCAACTTTCAAAACGAAAGCTGTTTTCTGCTTTTATAGTCATTGCTTTATATTTTTGTTCTTATAACGGTATCTTATTTTCCTTATTGTCTGTACCAACAGGTGAAGTTTACAGCTGAGGAGCTTCGTAAGATCATGGATTTCAAGCATAACATCCGTAACATGTCTGTTATTGCTCATGTTGACCACGGTACGTAAACAGCCTTTGTACTGCATTAAGGTTCTCTTTAATCTGTTCATTTACCATTCTGTCCTGTTGCATTAAGGCATAAGCAATTGTAACGCAGAAGAGATTTTAATTCTAAGGATATCACAATTTTGAATAACTACATGATGGTTTTGATCTATGTGTTGTATGTTTATGGTGTATCAGATGAATTTTTGTTATCTAGTGTTGATTGGCATAGACATAAAAGTTGTTGTACTTATTTCATGTGAGCTTCTTAAAGAGACAATGTCATAGTAACTTAATATGGTTTTCTTGTGAAAAAGGAGAACTGAGAACCTCAGGGTTCTAATTATATTTTGAGAACGCCAAATTTTCCTCTGTACTATATCTATGTGATGTTGTAATTTGGTCATCGATCTTAAGATTAGATACTATTAGGGTTCTATAAGGGACAAGTATTAAAGTTGATGTTATCCAATTGCTTGATTTTGAGCTGTTCACTCATTGATATATAACAAGAATTTTTGGTGTCTTAAAGATTTAACTGAAATGTTGTGCTATTTCTCTAAATCGGCTATTTCTCTAATCTGTGATTGAATGTTTGGGTCTTAAATCAACAACATTGCTTGCTGTTTTTTGTCCATAGTTTATTACTTACATGTACATCTGTTGTCTTCTTACATTACCATCAAGTTTTATATCTAAATAGGCTATTTCTCTAATTAATACCTTTCTCTTTGATAACAGGAAAATCAACTTTGACTGACTCTCTTGTGGCTGCTGCCGGTATTATTGCACAAGAAACTGCTGGTGATGTGCGAATGACTGACACTCGTGCTGATGAAGCAGAGCGTGGTATCACCATTAAGTCAACTGGTATATCCCTATACTACCAGATGTGTGATGAAGATCTCAAGAGTTTCAAGGGAGAACGTAATGGAAACGAGTACCTTATCAATCTCATCGATTCACCTGGGCATGTTGACTTTTCTTCTGAGGTTACTGCTGCTCTTCGTATTACTGATGGTGCACTGGTCGTCGTTGATTGTATTGAGGGTGTATGTGTGCAGACAGAAACTGTTCTTCGTCAAGCACTTGGTGAAAGGATTCGACCTGTCTTGACTGTCAACAAGATGGACAGGTGTTTCCTTGAACTTCAAGTTGACGGTGAAGAAGCTTATCAAACATTCCAAAGGGTTATTGAAAATGCTAATGTCATTATGGCTACTTATGAGGACCCGCTTCTTGGTGATGTCATGGTTTACCCCGAGAAAGGTACTGTTGCCTTTTCGGCTGGGTTGCACGGTTGGGCCTTTACTTTGACCAATTTCGCAAAAATGTATTCTGGCAAGTTTGGTGTTGACGAGTCTAAGATGATGGAACGGCTCTGGGGCGAGAACTTTTTTGACCCGAAAACAAAAAAGTGGACCAAACATAATACCGGAGCTGCTACTTGCAAACGTGGGTTTGTTCAGTTTTGTTATGAGCCCATCAAGAAGATTATCAACACTTGCATGAATAACGAGAAAGACGCCTTATGGCCCTTGTTGGCAGAGCTTGATGTGAGCATGAAGTCTGAAGAAAAAGAGTTGATGGGTAAACCGTTGATGAAGCGTGTCATGCAGAGTTGGCTTCCTGCTTCTAAGGCTTTACTTGAAATGATGATCTTTCATCTGCCTTCGCCTCATACTGCTCAGAGATACCGTGTTGAGAACTTATACGAAGGTCCATTGGACGATGCTTGTGCCAATGCTATCAGAAATTGTGATCCCAATGGTCCCCTTATGCTATATGTGTCGAAAATGATCCCTGCTTCTGATAAAGGAAGATTTTTCGCTTTTGGTCGTGTTTTTGCTGGTAAGGTTTCAACTGGTATGAAGGTTAGGATAATGGGTCCAAACTATGTTCCTGGTAAAAAGAAAGATCTCTATGTGAAGAGTGTTCAAAGAACTGTTATCTGGATGGGAAAGAAGCAAGAGACTGTTGAGGATGTTCCTTGCGGGAACACTGTTGCAATGGTTGGTTTGGATCAGTTCATCACCAAAAATGCCACTTTAACTAACGAGAAAGAAGTTGATGCACATCCAATTCGTGCCATGAAATTCTCAGTTTTGCCGGTTGACCAGTATTTCCTCACCATATACAATAAGTCACCTCATTATTATCAGGTTCGAACCCCCGAGTTGCTTGGGAAACTTATCCAAGGTTGTTTTCACGGATGGGTGGTACTCTCCAACCATCCGCAAAACAATAAATGGTCTCTATGGAACCAAGTCACTTCTAAGATCATAAATCTCCCCACGTTGATTCTAGAAGATGGAAATTATGAAACAATCACACAATGTTGTTTGTCAGCCCCTCCAGATGACCCGAGTTCAGTTCTTTTATTAACAAGAAGTAATAAATCTACATTTGTATTTTGTCATATAGCTCGTAAAAGAAAGAAGTTTAGATGGATTGAAATGTCGTATGCTCATCAGTTAAAGAGGTTAACCTTTGACGGAGTGTTACTACGTAACCTAACTTGTTGCAATGGTAACATATATGCATTAAGTACTGATGGCTCTTTTACTGATCTGGTGATAAAAGTCGATATTATGGTTAGGCAGAAAGAAGTAATTCTGACACTAATACTGTTTGGGCGATGCCCTTGTCCGTCCAAAATTCCCCGTCGCTTTTCTGGTGAACAAATTGATTTCTATTTGAAGGGAACTGGTGATCAGTTGTTCTTCATAATATACTACGATAAAAATCCAATGGTAAAAGTACGTGGTAGGATTCCAGAAGAACCTGATTGGGTATATCTGTTTAAGTTGGACATGGCTGGTATGAGGTTTGACGGTCTGAAACACTGGGACATAAGTGATTTCGGTTCTGGTGATTGGCGAATCAATGATCACCAAGACTTTGTCAACAGCTGTCAAATATGGGAAGAAATATATGACCTCAAAGACAGTCATTTCTTTTTGGACCGTTCTCGTGATCAATCGGTTTCTTATAGCCGTGTAATTGGTTCGGAGTTAGGAGGTTTTGTACACATTCGTGGCAAATTGGGCAAGTATCTTTTCTCGTCCGATGATGATAAGTTCATCTCCTTCTCTCGAATACCGTCTCCAATACTGCCGACAAGCCATCTCTCGCTTTGGGAATGCAGGTATTGCTATAACCTGATTCATGTTCATTTTTTATATCATATGTTTTAGATAAATTATGTAGGTTAGAAGATGACCATGAAAAAGCTAAATGCATAGTTGATTATAAAGTAGAGACGGAAAACAACAGTGAGATATTGTTAAGCTCGGATACGAATGATGGGTGATTTGAGCAATTATTAGCAGATAAACTGATTTTCTGGGTTGAACATTGCCTTTCTTTCAAGATTTCATGACGGTTTAGAAAATCCCTTGCTTAAGGTGGTAGCTTAATGGGTTGAATTTGGAAGGAAAAAGTATGGTGATTGAATGGAAACTTTCAATTTATATGATTGTTATAATTCAATATTTTGACACTCTAGAACCCATAATAATCCATTATATAAACCATCATCGTCCCATAATCACCCATTCATTCACAATCCTACATTCGAATTCTAATTCTAATTCTAATTCAATCTTGTTTGTTTACGATTAATTCAAGCACAATGGCGGATGTTGAGACGTATGTATTCCATGCGGAAATCAACCAGTTGCTGAGTTTGATTATGAACACTTCCTACAGTAACAAGGAGATTATCCTTCGTGAGCTTATCCGTAACTCTTCCAATGTAAGTCCTTTTTCTGTTTTTCTAGTGTTCGAGCGATGTTTATATGACTGTGTACGAGGTTAAATTGACTGTTTTTTTAGCTTGGTTTATGGTGTTAAATTGATATGTTAGTTGTTTGTTAGCTTATCAGTAAGTTGTCTGATTTATCTGTTTATATTTTTGTGTTAATGATTTATTCTTAATATGTTGATTGTATATGTATCCATTAGGTTTATGACTGTGATATATGTAGGTGTGTCCGTTTAGCCAATTTTTGGGTTATAGGTAATTTTTCTCATAACGGGTTATTATACTTCTATTTTGGACCATTTTGGGAGTGGAGGTTTAAATTTTTCGCATAATGTTTTGTTCACGATGTTTACTAGATAATCTCACTAACATAATACTCCTTTTAGGCTGTGGACAAAATTCGCTTTGAGAGCTTGACTGACAAGAGTAAGCTCGATGGACAACCCGAGTTATTCATCCGCATTGTTCCTGACAAGACCAACAACACATTGACCATCATCGACAGTGGAGTTGGAATGACCAAGGCTGGTGAGTAACAAATTCAATACTTTATTGCCGCATATAGCTTTTTAATGATTCATTAGAAGACTTTATAATAATGCTATATATGATTTGCAGATTTGGTGAAAAATTTGGGTACCATTGCAATATCGGAAGCCAAAAAGTTCATGGAAGCTATGGCTGCTGGTGACGATGTCAGCAAGATTGGACAGTTTGGTGTCAGGTTCTACTATGCTTACTTGGTTGCTGATAAAGTTGTAGTCACTACAAAGCACAATGATGACGAGCAGTATGTCTGGGAGTCACAAGCCAGAGGGTCGTTCACAGTCACTAGGGACACTTCTGGCGAGTCCCTTGGCAGAGGTACTAAGATGACTCTTTACCTAAAGGAGGACCAGCTTGAATACCTCGAGAAGCGAAGGCTAATGGCTTTGATCGAGAAGCACTTCGAGTTCTACTCTGCATATTAGATAGATCAACATCCGTTTTACTTTAGCTAAATGTTTATGGCATAGTTGTCGCCAGAGTGAACTCGCTTTCGGCAAAGGGCACTTGACGTTTTTGAATTTTTTGGGTCTCATAGATCATGGTTTGTTGAGCTATATATACTATATACATCTTTATGAAATGTCAGCTAGCTCTTTTGCTGATATTGGACACAATTTTAACAAGTTATCTGTTTTATATTTTTTGACAGCAGATTGAAATTTGACATGGAAGCTCAATATTCTCTTTGTTCGTATTTAGTTTGTTAGTTTGGCTGTGAAACAAATATTACTGGCATTTACTAGCGAAGTTATACTTTCTGATATTTGACGGTTTCATAAATCTCCACTTTGGACGGCTTAAGTTCGCCTCCTCTCCCCGTTTGCTAGTTAAGGCCACTTAAAAGGCTACCTAGGCTTTAAGGATCCTCTGCCTTTTAGATTAGCAACCAACGAGTTTTTCTAAACGTATGTTCCTGAACTCAGTTCCTGCTTTATAAACTCTAGTCCTCATATGTCTACATAATCTAAAGACAATTATTCTGTACTCGAAATGAACCACTTAAAGTTATGCTGAAACGCCTACTTAATCTCACCGCTTAGGTGATTACATTGTTAGGAGGTTACTCAAATGTGTAGCTCTGCAGCATAACGATGAGGAGGGTCTATTTGCTTGGTTCAATTTTTTTCTAGTCTTTGTCACTGAAGCGACTCAATGCAATAGTGCTGGTATTTCAAGTGTTACTCAATGAAGTGTATTTAAGTAGTAAGGCCTGTTGATCAAGCATTGTCAACTCGTATCTATGTTACTGATAGGGTTTATCCAGATAAACCTAAAACTCACCATATTCTAGTCACACATTACACATATAGCTTCAGTGTTTACTTCATTAATGGACTGACAATCAGTATTTCTTTTTATATGGTTCTTGTATCTTTGAGTGTTCCACTAAAATACCATTTCTGCGCATGTAGTTTGTATTATACAACTCATGATCTTCATGATTGCAGATGATTTTAAATTTAGTTGCACTTTCATTGGAGGGCTCTGTGATGTGTACTGTTGAAACCAGACTGGCTGAAGAAGGAATAGAGGGCTTTGTAACACTCAAGTTTTGGGAACGTGGGTCACAAAACAATGATTTTAGCATTGTCAACTAGTATCTATGATCAAAAACTTGTGCCCCGAAGCAGATGTAACTCAAAAACTTGTGCACAGGTAGCTAAGTCAGCCGAATGAGAAATTGTCCCAAAGGGCTAGGTGGGCATGCCATGCTGCATTTTCTGCAGATGGTTCTGTATTGGCGGTTGCTGCTGAAACCATTTATTACATTGTGGGATCAAGAGAAGAATGTTCTTTTGGCTGTAATTGGGAGGTGGGTCCTGTATTTATGTTATGCTGTTTTCAGTCAAAAAGGGAACATGATTTTTCTTGTACCCTTACAGCTTATAGTTTGTGTTTGAATTGCAACACTCTTTGTTTTATCAGCTTATTTATTAATCAGTCTTTCAAATGTGCTCAATTTTGTGTTCTAATGTTATACAGGTGATTGTTGTTCATCGGAGAGTCCAATTATCTTGTATCTGCGTCCCGAGGTTCAAATCCACAACTCTCAGTTTGGAGTATGTCAACACTGTCAGTTTTCTGGTCATACAAGCTTGACACAGAAGGTCAGTTTGCTGGCCCATTTTAAGGCATTTTATCTAGGCTAGCTAACACCAACAAGTAATCAGTATATGCTTCTTTTTATAAATTAGCACCGCTCTAAGTAAGCAGCCCAAAGTTAAGATTGGTTGAGAGCTCATGAGACGTCTCTTGATGTTTTCATTATACTTAACCACTTAATTTTGTGACATCATCATATGCAGCTATAGCATGTTCAGGAAAAGATTCCCTTTTAGCTGTCCTTGTCGTTTTTCCGGACTCATCTAAAGCTGAGCTTGATGGGGCTGCAGTACACAATGGCAGTGGTGCTATTCTACTATTTAATGCCGGAGATCCTGTTCCTATTGCTTCATGGTTTGTGACAAAGGTAAAAGTTGCATTCCTCGAGTACTCATTTCGATCAGTTCATTTAATCTAATGATGGAAAGCTTACTCTATTAAAATGAGATTATAATTTCTATGTTTATATTTAATTGCTACTGTGCAGGCAATCGGAGCATTTATTAAAAGTAGTGGATCCATAGATGATGATAGTATGGATATGGATGATAATCCAGACACAACTTTGTTGGCATATGTAAATGGTGATCACGAGTATGCTCCTCGATCTCACCAAACTTTGTTCCACTTTTCTAGAATCATTGCTGGAGAAGCGAACTTCTATGGTAGAGTAGACTCCGAAATAGATATATACAATTTAATCAAGATGAATAGGTATGAAGTTAAAGATGCAAATGGTAGCTAATCGCGGCCCGGGTTGATGATTCTGTCTCGTGGCTAGAGTTCTAAGAAGGCTTTTTGTCTTCAGAAAAAGGAAATTTAATGCCATTGATAGCTCCATGTTGTTTCCATTTTGTCTGCTAATCATATAAATGGCTACTCAAAGTCCAATTTTGCGCTGTGTATGTTACGGGTATGGATCATGTATGAGTGGTTGACAGCATTTTAATTTATGATATATTTGTTTTCATGGATCAACTGTAAAAGCACCCACAAATAGTGGTGAAATGAGAAACTAAACAAGGCTTTAAACTGAGATACAATCTTAACCTTATAAAAGCGAATATTCATGAATGTGTGTCGTACAAATGAAGTTGAAATACGAAGAAAATATACTATGTGCCTAATTAAGATAGTAACTTCTTTTGTTCTGCTCAATCACATTCTTGATTTTTAAGTTTTAATAGTGTGTAACTTGGTTTCATGTTCATTTGAATGTTATTTGGTTAGCCCGTTGCTTGGGCCTGGGCTGTTACAGCACATGTGTCATGAAAGGCAAATTATCTATTCTCAAACTGCTTTCATGTTACAAAAATCATGGAACAAGGTTTGCACCAAGAATGATCAAACAGGTGCTGTAAATATTAATCTACAATTCCTAACACGTTCAGCAGGAATGAGCCTCTCGGTCTCCGAACCATCCATGATTGAGAGCTTCTTCTTCTGCAGTTATCCTCTTCGGTGGGTCGTATGTCAGAAGCCTGCTCAACAAGTCACATTCAAACTCAGTAAGTGTTGGTGAACCTGTAAAAAGTAGCTCATGGTATTACAGTATTTGCATACGCTAAGGATTCATGATTGTGTTTTTAGGGTGTTTATAATGGACATTATGGCACGGAGCTGAACCATGGTGTGGGAGCGTATTATCCTATCAAGATGGGATCGATTATTGGATTGTGAGAAACTCATGGGGTTTACTTCAGCGTGGGCCGTTAAATGCTCCCGAGGGGTTGTGTGGGTTAGCTATGGACGCGTCTTATCCTATCAAAAGACCAATACAGTCAGTATCCATGATAAGAAGAGTTTGTTAAAAAAGTTTTGCAAATAAAAATAAAAAGGGAAGTTGGGAAGCCCAGAGGGTCGAACCCGAGACCTCAACCATACTCAACCTTTAACACACCGCACTCAACCATCCTGCCCTTGGGTCTTTTTCGTAAGAGCTTGCGCCATTAATTTACTTAACCAATATTTTTTAGTGAGGTAAATGATAGTAATATGTAAATAAACCAACATTTGCAAAACCTCATTTGTCTAGTGTGTATATATATATATATATATATATATATATATATATATATATATATATATGTTACACAAAAATGAAAACCAAATACGTATTACTCTTAGCATTTGTCTAGCACATCGTTTAACATAATTATAGCGCATATACGTTACTCCCATAATTTGTCTTACTCTTAGCGCATAAAAGCTTGATAAAAGCTTGACTCGATCGAGCCAAGCTCGAGCTCGAGTTGCTTGATACAAGCTTGACTTTGTTGCAGCCCTATTTCAAGGTATGTTACATTATAAATAGCGTATCAATAAACATAATACCTTATCATTGTCTAACATGGTATCGGAGCAAATATAATCCTCAAACCGAGGTGGTTATGTTGAGCCGCCTCCTTTAGGCCACCCCGTCAAATGTATCCCCATCTTCATCTTAAAAAAAAAAAAAAAAAAAAAAAAAAAAAAAAAAAAAAAAAAAGTACCGTCGTGTTATCCAAGTGCTAAAAATAAAAGCTCTCTCTATCATCTAATCAAAAGGAAGAAAGAAGAAACAATCCCAGTCATGTCCATCTGATGACCGACTTAATTTGCGATCAGGCGTGGATGAAAATAATGCTAATCTTTCTCCTGTTAGGTTTGGTTTTTTTTTTTTTTGACAATTTTAAGGACGAACGGTGTATTTTACTCTATAATTTGGTATATAAGCTAGGAACCCTTTTATAATTTGGTGTATTTTATATGGGACGTGTGGTTTATTATAGAAAAGAAAAAGAAATGTTGAAATATGTGTTTATTATACGTCGTTTTATTTCCATAGTGTATATCCTTCTTGTATGGAGTACAATTGTATTTCATATCATTGATTTCATGTGGGTTCACTCTAAACTTTTCGTTCTTCTATGTATGTTTGGTTGTGGTCGTGGGGAAAACCAACGCATAGATAGGTCATACGACAAGTCTTTTGTTTATTGAATTACATGCCGAGAAGTTTAGTTTGGTTTGTACGGTAAAGTAGTTTTCGTCTAAACTTGATTGGGGTTGTTGTTTTTGGAGGATTTGTTTACAAAAATCGTTTGTTTGTCCGTGTGTATCGTGAGTTAAGAACTGGAATTATTTTATTTTTGATTTTTTTTGGTTTATGGTTTCGTTATGTCAAGACAAAATCCATAGTTACGAGTATTATTTCCGGTATCATCCAAGCTTTCATTATGTACATAGTTTTTAGTAATTACACCTAAAAACTAAGAAATGCTTATCTATACTAGATAAAAAAGTATTTGTGCTATGTTTGCTTTTTGAACGGCATAATAAAGCAAAATTTTTATTTTTACGTCAAAACCGTTGTTAAATTAACAAGATCAACCATATGGGAAGATGAAGCATATTTTATTATTATATGCATAGGGAAGATGATAGAAAAATTGAAAAGTATGTATTTGGGAAGATGTATAATAACAAGTAGAAGGTACCCGCCACGTTGCGGCGGGGTTTTGCACCAAATTCACAAACTTATTTAAGTACTAATTATCTACCACATAAAATCAAAACACATTAATGTATATATTTATATAGAATAGCAATAATCAATATTTATATAACAATTTTTTTTTTGGTCATAATCCCGTGCGTGCACGAGTATTATAACTAGTATATAAAAAAATAAACAGGTAAATTTAAACATCCTAACTGCTGAAATAATTTAAACATTAAAGTTGAATCATAGAAAAATAAACTGATCAGCATGTTAACATGTCTCGACTATGTAACTGGTAAGAATCGATGCAACATGTTTAATGTGTCCTATTATGTAATAAAAACATAAGAATAATGAAATCACCTATAACCAACTTGGTTCAATCCACGCATGACTTGACAAATAAGATGCAGTTCCACAGAGATCAGGTTGTTGAATGTTTTCGCCATCAAATGTGTGATACATGCATGTGTCAAGTGAATAAAACACTATCTTTCTGTTCTTGGAAGACACTCGTGGAAAGAAGATCTTGTTCTCCATTTGTGGTGTTTTGGCTTCAAGGCAAAGACATGTTGTACGACAAATATAAATCATATGCTTTCCAACACCAGTTATTTTCTCCCATTCTTGTTTAACTTCATTCAACTTAAACACCTCAACATGTTCTCCATACTCGCTCACATAAACCAGTAAAAGATGTTGATCACATTTCGTTAAGAATTTGTGTGTCCAAGATCCGCAAACACTTTCAGGGGCTTCGGCTTCAACAATCTTCCAAGAGTAACCTCGTTTGCCCAGATTATTGAAAACAATAACTTCTCCCTCTCCACACAATGCATACAGATTTCGACCATAAAAACTTGAAAAACAGATAGTATGTGGATCTGGACCCAAACGAAATATACGCCATGTTGGTTTCCGATTTACAAAGTGGATGTGAACATCCCAAACCTCCCGTGTTGTAAATCCAACCACAATACAATCAGCGGAAGTAGGTGGTGCTGAAAAATTTAAGCTTTCCATATCATATATATATTCCGATTGTGGAAGCTTTCGAAGATCATTTGTGAAAGGGTTATATAATGCTAAGCACATCAAGTCATTGCTTCTAAACAACAACCAACCAAACCTTGAAGAAAATATTTTGTCACAAGCAATTGATATCGGGAAGTTTTTCATCAAGTAGTTGTCACCAAACATAGGATCGTTAAATGTGATAACGTCTCGATTTTTGTTCACCACCATTAGCCAAGGTGAAGCAACTGAATAATTCGATCTAAATAATATCTCACTGTTGTTTTCCGTCTCTACTTTAGAATTAACTATGCATTTAGCTTTTTCATGGTCATCTGCTAACCTACATATTAAGAAACAATTTTCCAATAAAAAAAGGGTTTTTCTAATCATTGTAGTTTTCTTTAAAACTACATGTCATTCAAAGATGCATGCAACCCATACGTCTTTCAAAAGAAAGATAAACCTTTATACAAAATTATACTAGTATATAATAAGTGTTACATGCATATGTTATATTTATATTATGAAAATACTATAAGATACGGGTTTTATAAGTACTCATGTGGGACACAAAATCAACTTTCAGTGACCGAAATGTGACAGCTGAAAAGTGTGTTTTCGGGGGAAAAAAAAACTATTAAGTACCCATTATAAAACATATGATAAAAATTAAATGAACATGAATCAATTTATAGCAATACCTGCATTCCCAGATCGACACATGGCTTGTCGGCAGTATTGGAGGCCGTATAGGAAATTGGGAGATGGTCTTATCTTTCACATGGTACGAGTATATTGTTTTGCCCATTTTGCCACGAATGTGTACATAACCTCCTAACTCCGAACGGCTATAAGATACCGATTGATCACGAGAAAGATCCAAAAATAAATTAGCGTTTTTGAGGTCATCTATTTCTTCCCATATTTGATGACTCTTGTGTAAGAGTGTGTAATCATCGTATACCCAATCATCAAATCTGAGATCACTTATGTCCCAGTCTTTCAGGCCTTCTAATTCTTCCCACTTTATACTAGTCATGTCCAATTTAAACAGACACACATCAGCAGATGTTTTCAGTGATTTATTTTCATAATATATTATGTAGAATAATTCTGCACAAGACCCTTTCAAATAAAACTTTATGTCTCCACCGCTACAGCGACAGGAAGAATAGGAAGGAGGAGGGCATGCCCCAAACAACATTAGTGTTATCACAACTTCTTTCTCCCTAACCCTAATGTCAACTTGTATAACCAAATCAGTAAAAGAACCATCGGTACTTAATGCATATACCTTATCAGTGCAACAAGTTAGGTTATGTAGTAATTCACCATCAAAGCTTAACCTCTTGAGTTGTTTGGCATATGACATTTCAGTCCACCTAAACTTGTCTCTTTTACTACCTAGCTGACAAAATACAAAGGTAGGTTTATTCGTTCTTGCTAATAAAAGAACTGAACTCGGATCATTTGGAGGGGCTGACAAACAACAATGTCCGATAGATTCATAATTTCCGTCTTCTAAAATCAAGGTGGGGAGACTTATAATCTTAGAAGTCACTTGGTTCCAAAGAGACCATTCATTGTTTTGCGGATGGTTGGAGAGTACAATGCATCCATGAAAACAACCTTGGATAAGTTTCCCAAGCAACTCGGGGAGACATTGATAATGAGGTAACTCGTCATGTATGGTGTAGAAATACTGGTCTTGATTGTCGTCTTCTAGGTTTTGGGAAATCAAACATGGATATCTTGCTTTTAAGGGAGGGAACCGATCACATACCGGACCACACGAAATCTGCTCCATCTAAACACGTTCATAGTAATTTTTTATGGTTAATACACACAACAGTAAACAAAGGATGTAATTTTTAAAGGTTAATCAAAAAGGAAAATACACTAAAAGACAAAAAAGAAAAAAAAAGTACAAACAACAAAACAAAATAATGACCTTGTCAATGGAGGTAATTTTGTAAAGTATGAGTCCAATGGCTAAGTAATCCCTTAAAAACATGCTAACAATTAAAACACTCAAAAAGCTCAAAGAAGAAAACACTCAAAAAACCTCTTTTTTTATGGTAGAACACATAGTGACAACCGTCTTATATTTCTTTTCAGTATTTTAACTTACAAGTTTATTAAAGAATAAAACTATCAATATATATATTCAATAAACACACACTTTGTTATTGTTATTCAAGTGTCGTTGATGTAATGGAAATAATATATCTCTTTCTTCTTTTAACAGCACAAAGCAATCAAAGAGTAGCTACTAAGTCCATGGCAACCCACATTTTTCTTTCTTTTTGAATAATGATATAAGTCTCGACATGTAATAGTATGCTAGCGATAGTTGTTATCATTATCATTATCATTATCTTTTCATTATTATTATTGTTGTTATTATTATTATTATTATTATTATTATTATGTTACAAGGTTATGACCAAAAGTTGAACACGATATGCAAAAAAAGTGTTTGTAGCATGAATAAGATAGCAAATCAAAAAAATTATCCAAACACTCTCAGACACCTTAATGCTCACTAAAAACTGCTTAATCTAACCTTATAATTCTAATAAGCTAATAGGCAATCGAATTATCCAAACACAAGAAAAACCTACAGCATGAAAACGTGTGTCTTTAGAAACAGAAACACTCAAAAAGTTTATTGCTTTAATATATATATATATATATATATATATATATATATATATATATATATATATATATATATATATAAAAAAAAAAAAAAAAAAAAAACGATTATTTAGAATAACTATATTTTTGTTTCAAATTATTTTGTTTAACATATTTGCCGTTATTCATTATTTATTTTATGTAGAAAAATTTCGTCAAACAATTTTATGAAGCGAACATATACATATATAACCTTATATAAACGCTTAAAAAGCTTCAAGATATATATGCAATCTCAAGTACCAGATATATATAACTCAACATCATGGTACTAATGATAACTTTAGCCAAAGCAAACATATGTAACTTATGATCGAACAATAATAACAAAACAATGGTAAAAAAATCAAGTTTAAAGATATAATTCATACCTCAAACTTCATCCAGAATTTGTAACACCGATCGATGGATTTCTTTTATTATTTGTATAAGGGTTCTGAAGGATAATAATAAATCGTCTCTATTATTAATCAGAATCGGTATATATATACTAATATAGAGTATTTTAGAATTCGGGCCTTAGCCCGTACAAATACACATGGGCTTATGGTAAAACATACGACTAAGAGGTTTATATATTACTAAATGAAGAATGGAGTAATAATTTATTTATAGACCATAATTATTTGAGCAGAAAAGTTACACTCTAAGATGAAGACGTATCCCACACACGTGTGGTTAGTTTGACTCTTACAACATCGAGTGAGTATATCAGTGATCGCGTTACATGTCCCGGCGCCACTCCCGACAACAAGGGTGGACCCAAGTGTTGAGTTTGGGGGGCAGTGCCCTCCACGATTCCCTGAAAAATAATTAGTATAAAAAAAAATTGGACCTTTTTATTAAAATGCACCCTCAAAAAAATCAAATTGCCCACCACCTTGAAGCCAAAAATGTAAAAACCTTACTTTTTAGTATTAAATAAAATAAAATAAATCAAAAAAAAAAATAATTTTGCCCCCCGCCTTCTAAAATCCTAGGTCCGCCACTGCCCACCAAACAAGTTGTAGCACTATTCTCGGACGGAAAGTAACGGTAAAAAAAGTCAAAAAAGCTAGCGTATTTTTGGAAATATAATCTTTTTTATCAACTTTTTAACATTTTAAAATTTTTATCAATACCCAATAATCACCGATTTTTAACACTCACTTCCACCTCTACACTACCTTTCTTTATTTTACTTCCAACTCAGAAAAATGAATAATCAAGAATCTTTTTTTTTTCAACTTTTTAACATTTTAAATTTTTTAAAAATACCAATAATCACCGATTTTTAACACTCACTTCCACCTCTACACTACCTCTCTTTATTTTACTTCCAAATCGCAAAAATGAATAACCAAGAATGGATCATTCAAATGCTCAACAATTTGTAAAATCAAATACTCAATTCTTCATTTTCGTCTAATCCAAACACACTATCATCCGCAAATTCCATTTCCTCAAATCATAACTAACTTCCTCCATTTGGTATGTCATACCAAATCCCAAACCAATTTACCAATTTTTCGCCTGAGCAATTCGAACTTTCCACCCAATTTCAACTTCAACAACAATAAGGGGTGTGCAGAAAACAAAAAAATGGGACCAAAACCGAAAAAAAACCAAAAAACTGCAACCAAAAAATCGAAACCGATGGTTTGGTTTTTGTAATTTATAAAAATCCAAGTTTGTGGTTCAGTTTGGTTTTAGCAAAAACACTGTAACGAAAAAACTAAACCGATAAAACACATGTAATCTTAAAAACTCATGTCTTGATTTCTTATTTAATGTGTCATTTATAACAAATAAAAAGTTATCATCGAGAATTTATGTCGTCGTTACTTTTTTATTGTCAATATTGTGTCACTTTACGACGCATAAACAATTCTCTTATATAATTTTTTATGATCAATAGTTTTTATTGGTGAACTTGTTCACTTGGATCTTTGGGGTCCTTATAGAGTTAAAAGTAAAGAAGGTCACATACATTTTTTAACTGTCGTTGATGATTTCACCAAGACTGTTTGGGTTTATTTACTTAAGAGTAAGCATGAGCTGTTTGAATGTATTCAAATTTTTTTATAATCTCATTAAAACAAAGTTTGAAAAGTGTGTTAAGATTTTTAGAAGTGATAATGGAACTGAATTTGTTAATAATCAGTTTGATAAGTTTTGTAAAGAAAATGACATTATACACCAGACCTCTTGTGCTTACACTCCTCAACAAAATGGGGTTGTTGCAAGGAAACGTAGGCATCTTTTGAATGTTGCCTGATCCCTTATGTTTCAGGGTGGATTGCCTTTATACTTATGGTCTGAATGCATTCTAACAGCCACTTACCTGATTAACAAATTGTCGTCTTCAGTGTTGAGTGGAAATTCTCCTTAAAATCTTGTTTTTAATGAAAAACCTGTTTTGAGTCATTTAAGAACATTTGGATGTCTTTGTTTTGCTACTATACTTACAGCAATGATAAGTTTAGTAGTAAAGCAGAGAAGTGTGTTCTTGTTGGATATTCCAATTTTCAAAAAGGTTATAAACTGTATAGTCTTAAAAGGAAACAATTTATCTTTGATGTTAATTTTTTTGAAAATGTGTTTCCTTTTAAGGTTAAGAATTCTTCTGTTGTTCCTGACCCTCTCAGTCAGGGTTTGAATCATGCTAACTTCTTTGATGAAGTGACATGTGATAACCTTGACACACCCAATGATGTTAATACTCAAACTGGTACCCCTTTGGGTAATAACAATCAAAATGATCATCATGTGGGTTAGGGTAGCAACTCCCGGCATCTTGGCAGCCCAACAACATTGAAACATCCTCTATGCTTTATCTGTAACTTTAGTGAATAACAAACACATACTGTTAGGTCACCATTTTGTAAACACAAGTATAATAATAATAGAAATGAGATGAGAAAAGAGATTTGGGTGATTATATGAATAAGAGAAATATGAGTGCAAGAGTTTCCTTAAGAAATCAAATAACCAACCAAGTATTACATGAGACATAAGGCTTCTATTTATAGGGAAGGAGCTAGGGCAACACTCGCTCTCCTTCCACTAGCAATTCATGTGGGCTTCTAAGCCCATGGACCAAAATGCCTTAAGTCTAGTAAACATGTTACATAACATAAATGTAAGTAAATAGTAACTTAAGCAACCTATTATTACAAATGACCGAGACTTGACAAAATAGTAAAACTTTGATCCCAACAATCTCCCCCTAAGGGTCGGTCATCATGGTTGCTTGACGTCTTTGTCATTTCTTCATTTTGACTTTCATAGCTTTAGACGTCTTACAATAATCATGAGATAAATCTTTCATCGTTCTTTGTACTTTGTTCATTGTTGTTGTGATAGTGATCATGTTATGAAGTTGTCTGCCTTTCATCACTTCCGCGTCTGTGGTGGTAGTCCGCCATTCCAACATGCTCATACATCTTCGAATTCTGACATATATATGCACGTAGTCCCTTTCTTTCACTTAAGATCTTTAGTCTTTATACTTTGTAGATTCTTTTTATTTGGCGTAGAATCTTTCTTTGAACTTTGTGTTGCCTTGATCTTTGAGGGAGCTTTTGATGACTTCAAGATGCATGTATGAGCATGTGGAATCTGTCGCCATGGAGAAGATGTAACCCTGCATGTAAACAGTTAGCAATAAAACATCCGGTACTTACAGATAAGAATTAGAAATCATCAACAGCATATTGTGTATACTTTGGAAGCAAAAGTGAAGACTTTTGGTGTACAAAAGCATGGAGGTTCAAAGCAAGTTGGATACAAGCAACTTGGTCTCAAACAAGTTGGATTCAAGCAACTTGGTAATAAACAAGTTTGGTTCAAACAACTTGGTCATAAACAAGTTGAGTTCAAACAACTTGGTCCTGGTGTTAAAACAGGATTCCATGGAGTACAGGTTGATGGACGTGTTTGGTTTGAGGTGGAACTGCAGGGAGCTTAGGAAAATCGTGAAGCTAAGGTTGTTCAGGATAGTAACGATGATGCTGCAGTGACTCAAAGAAAGTTAGAGGACAAGCAACTTGAAGAAAATACAAACACGAGCTGCTTGGTAAAGGAGCAGGAAAAGGTACACCTTGGTATAAAGGTGGGGGCGGACATTACGGTAACCGGAGTACCTGGTCAAGAGGGTGCAGAGGGTAATGTTGCTGAAAAGAAGAAAGTAAAGGAGTCTACGGAAGCTAATCTTGGAAAATTACTGAAGAATAATGCCTGGTCGACAAGGTGGTCCCCGGTTCGAGGTTCCAACATGAGGAAAAGATGTTGAGTATCGGTTATGTTTAAGTGTTACTCTTAAGGTGGAAATTGTTGAATATTAGGAGTACACTTAACATATATTAGGGGTTTAAATGTACAATGTAATTAAGATTAGGACTAGACTATAACTAGGATTGGTTAAGGTTGCCTTGCAAGGCAAGGAAGGCCCATGTGGTCGGTTTCATAAAGGAGTCGGTTGGGTATTCCTTTGCCGACTCTAACCATGGTTTCTTTATCCCCTCATCTCTATAAATAGAGATGAGGGGGATGCTAGTTTAACATTCTTCTTCCTCAATTGTAAAAGCTTTATTAGGTTTTTAATAAAGGGTTTGTTGAGAGTATATCGTGTGCATATTCTTGTCGTTCTTTTGTAGTCTATGTGTTTTTTACTTGCTCGATACAACTCGCGATCTAGTTTTCCACGATCGAATTTCGGGTTTGTTGTTGAGGTATTGTCCAACATGATCAAACCACAACACGATTGTTTATTGTGGTTCTGCTACAAGGACTCTTTTTCCTTGCCCTACTCCACGCCTCGAGTTTCCAACTCGAGAGTTTCAAGCACTAGTCAACAAGCTCCTTTCACGGGTGGAGAAACCTCTACAATCGTCGCTTACACGAGTAGGATGAAAAGCAATTGCAGAAACACCAGCATCACTGTAGAAAATCATAAGATTTGAGTTACATCTGCGTCGGGCACAAGTTTTTGATCATAGATTAGCAGCTAAAAGATTTTAAGCAGGAAAAAAAGGAACTACCTGTGCAGCTCATATATAACAGTTGACAAGCTAAAATCATTGTTTTGTGACCCACGTTCCCAAAACAAGAGTGTTACAAAGCCCCCTATTCCTTCTTCAGCCGGTCTGGTTTCAGTAGTACACATCACAGAGCCCTCCAATGAAAGTGCAACTAAATTTAAAATCATCTACAATCATGAAGATCATGAGTTGTATAATACAAACTACATGCGCAGAAATGGTATTTTAGTGGAACACTCAAAGATACAAGAACCAAATAAAAAGAAATACTGATTAATGAAGTAAACACTGAAGCTATATGTGTAATGTGTGACTAGAATATAGTGAGTTTTAGGTTTATCTGGATAAACCCTATCAGTAACATAGATACTAGTTGACAATGCTTGATCAACAGGCCTTACTACTTAAATACACTTCATTGAGTAACACTTGCCATACCAGCACTATTCATTGAGTCGCTTCAGTGACAAAGACTAGAAAAAAATTGAACCAAACAAAATGCTGAAATAGACCCTCATCATCGTTATGCATAGCTACACATTTGAGTAACCTCCTAACAATGTAATCACCTAAGCGGTGATATTAAGTAGGCGTTTCAGCATAAGTATAAGTGGTTCATTTTGAGTACAGAATAATTGTCTTTAGATTATGTAGACATATGAGGACTAGAGTTTATACAATTACTTCTCTAATCAAAGCAGGAACTGAGTTCAGGAACATACGTTTAGAAAAACTTGTTGGTTGCTAATCTAAAAGGCAGAGGATCCTTAACGCCTAGGTAGCCTAGGCGATTGATGTCCAGGCGGCCACTTAAGCCGTCCAAAGTGGAGATTTATGAAACAATAAAAAATCAGAAAGTATAATTTCGCTAGTAAATGCCAGTAATATTTGTTTCACAGCCAAACTAAATACGAACAAAGAGAATATTGAGCTTCCATGTCAAATTTCAATCTGCTGTCAAAAAATATAAAACAGATAACTTATTATAAAAAAAAAAGATGGTATACCGTGACATCGTCGGTTGGTTGATGATTTCTTTTACAGACCTGAACCTGCAATCAGAAAACGATTTTTGTTTCAGCTACTATGAATAATTTGTGGCAATAAAACATTGTTTTCTTTCACAGACCTTTAATGGATACTTTCAAGACTATGATTACAATAAAACATTGTTTTCGAAACACTGTAGTATTGTTTACTTTACAGCGATATCTCTAATCGATCACCCACTTGCTCTTAGTTATGAAACAAGTCGAGTTATGATGTGTAACGATATTTAGCATTAACAAGTGTTTATGGATTTGTCACACTTAAGTTAGAAAATTAACAAGAATTTTGTGTTAAATGCTACTTAGTAGATATTTAGCATTAACTTTGTTTAAATTGTTCATCAAGCTCACAAATAAAAGTTTAGAAGTTCATTCTCGTCGTATTTTTGTACGCTCTTATAGTTGTTAACAAACTTGGTAGAACATATTTGCTGACACAAGTTATATACATTAAAGTATTAAACACAAGCATGCGTTTCGGTGACTCGCTCTAGAACAATGTTATACACAATTGTAAACAGATTTTTATTGTGGTATAGGGAATTCTCATTACTATGTGTATACCCGATTGATAAATATGAACTTGTTAGTTTAAGACTTGTGAGTTTATAAGCTTAAGTTTATAGCTTATTTGAGTTTATAAGCTATATAAATAATGAATCGGTAAGCCTACAAAATCGAGGTTATTAGCAAGATGTCACAAAAATATGATTTTAATTATTTAACAACGAAATGTTATCCAGATACTTTTGCCGTATATTCTTAGAAGAAAAAATTATCTTGGCGAGCCTAATCGTTGTCCTGCGGCCAGCGGGTACTTTTTTTTCTTCAACTCCTCTTTTTCATGTTTTAAACGTTCATAATTATTTTATGAAATATAGGCCGGGGTATGTTAAAAAGATTTATCGAGGTCTAATTTTATAAACTGAAGTTTATAGACATTTCTCAAAAGCCCATTAAATAACTAAAATTGAAAGAAATGAATTTTGTCTTTGTAGTTAGACTGGTAAGTATGATGTCTTCTAAGATGGAAGTACCAGGTTCAAGTACTTCAAACCGTCTTTCTTAGCGTGTTTGCATTCTTTTTTAATACTTGTAACTTTTATGATATGGCCCGACCAAGCAATCTAAACTAGGTCGACTTTGTAACTCGCCTATAAAAAGATTTTTGTTTGCTAGTAAAAAATGTTAAGAGAACACATTTATCATACAAACCTAAACTTACCACATCATTTGAAACCTTTCCTTGACATTAAACAATGTTAAAATGGAAGAACTTGACACATTAATATGTATTCTTTCGAAATTTTGGAATGGCTAGCTAAAAGATAATCGTAACAATCACACCTCATAGTATAACAAGACTGTGCCTTAATCCAAACAGTAATATATAGGTTCAAAATTGTATCAAGATTTCTATATGGGTTATATATAGTGGATACTCATATTATTATGTGTACGTATACCCAATTTCGTATCCCTGTATATATTAAACCCAATTATGTCGAAACCTTATAGTATTGTTTACTTTACATCAATTTATGAAATTGGTCGGTTACTTTGTCTAGTGTATATATATATATATATATATATATATATATATATATATATATATATATATATATATATATATATATATATATATATATATATATATATATATGTTACACAAAAGTGAAAACCAAATACGTATTACTCTTAGCATTTGTCTAGCACATCGTTTAACATAATTATAGCGCATATAGGTTACTCCCATAATTTGTCTTACTCTTAGCGCATATAGTTAAAAGTTTTTAAAATCCGTAACATTTTGTGTTTTTTGGAAGCACATACCATAACTTGCTTAATTGCTTAAATGTTTCGAGCTAATTTTTGGGCTTGAGCTTGGGCTTGAGCTTGATAAAAGCTTGACTCGATCGAGCCAAGCTCGAGCTCGAGTTGCTTGATAAAAGCTTGACTTTGTTGCAGCCCTATTTCAAGGTATGTTACATTATAAATAGCGTATCAATAAACATAATACCTACGGGGTTTTATCATTGTCTAACATGGTATCGGAGCGAATATAATCCTCAAACCTAGGTGGTTATGTTGAGCCACCTCCTTTAGGCCACCCCGTCAAATGTATCTCCATCTTCATCCTTAAAAAAAAGGTACCGTCGTGTTATCCAAGTGCTAAAAAGAAAAGCTCGTTCTATCATCTAATCAAAAGGAAGAAAGAAGAAACAATCCCAGTCATGTCCATCTGATGACCGGCTTAATTTGCGATCAGGCGTGGATGAAAATAATGCTAATCTTTCTCTTGTTAGGAAAAAAAATTCTTCTCCGATTTAGAATTTTCAGAGGAGAGCGAAAACGAATGATTTTCAAGATTATTTCGGCTTCAAAGTAGTTGTTTAGATAGCAAACTGTATGTGAAAGATCACTTCATCGATAAACGCATGTACATTTTTTACTCGGTTTATAAATTTATGAAATGACCGCTATGCCCTCGTACTAAAAAATAAAAGCATAATGAAAATAACGGTGTGGACCGACGGATAACGAGTCAAAAGAGTCGGTTGATATTAAAAAAAAAAAAAAAAAAAAAAAAAGGAACTTGAAAAAGGGGACTAACGATGACAAAAATGCCAAGGTATGTCTCATGGTTTGGTTTGGTTTTTTTTTTTTTTTTTTTTTTTTTTTTTTGTTTTTTTTTTTTTTTTTGTGACAATTTTAGGGACGAACGGTGTATTTTACTCTATAATTTGGTATATAAGCTAGGAACCCTTTTATATGTTAACTTGTATATGGGACGTGTGGTTTATTATAGAAAAGAAAAAGAAATGTTGAAATATGTGTTTATTATAGGTCGTTTTATTTCCATATTGTTATATCCTTCTTGTATGGAGTACAATTGTATGTCATACCATTGATTGATTTTTTTTTAAACGATGGATTAGTTGTTAGTTGTTGGCTCGAGTTAGTGTCGCATTCTCGGGCAGAGATACCAACCGCGAGCCTATCCTTAGGGGATAACCCCACTCCTATTCTCAATTCGCCTGATATCATTAGAGCTTGTGGTTCCCAAGTGAGGACTTCTCGGTCGGTCACCAAAACCGGTACTACTCTCACTTGGGCACGCTTAACTACTTGAGCGTTTACCACTAGACCACAAGCCCCATGATCATATCATTGATTGATTTTCATGTGGGTTCACTCTAAACTTTTTGTTCTTCTATGTAAGTTTGGTTGTGGTCGTGGGGAAACCCAACGCATACGACAAGTGTTTTGTTTATTGAATTACATGCCGAGAAGTTTAGTTTGGTTTGTACGGTAAAGTAGTTTTCGTCTAAACTGGATTGGGGTAAGACAGTATGTTGTTTTTGGAGGATTTGCTTAAAAAAATCGTTTGTTTGTCCGTGTGTATCGTGAGTTAAGAACTGGAATTATTTTATTTTTGATTTTTTTTTAGTTTATGGTTTCGTTATGTCAAGACAAAATGCATAGTTACGAGTATTATTTCCGGTATCATATCCAAGCTTAAGTTTTTAGTAAATACACCTAAAAGCTAAGAAATTCTTAAATATACTAGATAAAAAAAAGCATTTGTGCTATGTTTGCTTTTTGAACGAATAATAATTTTTACGTCAAAACCGTTGTTAATTTAACAAGACCGACCAACCAACCATATGGGAAGATGAAGCATATTTTATGGAGTATTATGAATAGGGAAGATGAAAGAAAATTTGAAAAGTATTAGGGAATTGATATGTACACATAGCACTTTTTATTCATACACATAAAATTATTGTCTATGGACTATTATACCCTTATGTAGTTTTAACTCCCTGTATTCTACCCTAATATGACTTTTTGTTTCTACCTTTTCCTCTTCACGCCGTTAATGATCAACACAACCGTCGCCCATGAATCCATCACAGGTATGTATTTGACTTGTTTATCTGTTTTACATATGAATTAATAATCATTTTTTCCACACCGTAATCAACTGGTTGGGATGCATTTAGCATTAAATGAGCTTTGTGTGATTTCCATGTGGTAACTACCTATTTGCTGTTAGACTATGATGTATTCATGTATAACAAGTTTGATCTTTGCCATGAAATTAATTATCATGCATAACAGTTTCTACATGCACCCTATTGAAGTAATGATGCATGAACTACATAGTATTATAAAACTAAAATACATATGACTATTGGCTTATTAGCAAACTCATGCAAAGCAACATTATGCCTCTCTAAATATCCAACATATATTCAGGAAACGAATGAACTCATGGACTCGTCAAGTTTGATAACTCAAAATGAAGAACTTTATCTTGGTACTTCAACATTCGAATCATGTGATGATTTACTAAAGAGCGTGCGTGCCTTTTATTACACTAAAGGTTATGGACTATCTATTCGTGATTCGAAAAGAGATGAGTATGTCGCTTTGCAATGTGACCGAAGTGGTGCCTATCGAGATGTACGCTCTATTGGAGAAAAACGAAAAAGAAGCCCAACATCTCGTTTGATCGAATGCTCCTTCCACATTGTAGGTAAAAGAGGAACTGATGGTACTTGGGCTTTTAAAATACACAACTTAGCACATAACCACGAGCCATCTACCGATATGTCTGGGCATTCATCATTCCGTCGATTACCACAAGAGGATGTACAAACGGTTAAAAATATGACCCTTTCTGGAATACCTCCAAGACAAATTATTTCATCCTTACGTCAAAAAAACCCAAATCTTCCAGTAAACACTCGAACCATATACAACTTGAAGGCAAAACTTCGTAAGGATGATTTAGGCAATCAGTCACTAGTTTGTGCCTTATTAAAGGAACTTGAAAATGGTGGGTTTTCACATGATGTTGATCATGATTCAAAAGGACGTATAACACGTTTGTTCATTATACACCCATTATCACTTAAATTGTCAAGAATATTTAGTAATGTCTTCGTGATGGATTGCACATACAAAACCAATAAGTATAAGATGCCTCTTCTTGATATCATTGGGGTTTCATGCTTTAATACGTCATTTTACTCCGGGTTTGTTTTTTTGAAAAAAGAAGACGAAGAAAGTTATGTTTGGGCATTAACTGCGTTTAAGAAATTTCTTGGGGATGCTACTGAACCAGCTGTGATTATGTCTGATAGAGAATTGGCACTTATGAATAGCATAAATGATGTATTTCCATCCACAACAAGTCTTTTGTGTGTTTGGCATATTCAAAAAAACGTGTTTTCAAATTGCAAGAAAGATTTTGAAAACGCTGATGAGTTTAATACATTTATGTCAAAGTGGAATATAGTGGTATACTCAACAACAGAGTCACTCTTTGAAGAAAACTGGGGTGAATTTGAGTTGTGTTATAGAGATAAGAAACATTCAGTTGAGTACATAAAGACTAGTTGGTTGCCTTGGAAAAAAAAGTTTGTTAGTGCGTGGACCGAAAAGCACTTGCATTTTGGTAATTGTGCATCTTCTAGAGCTGAAGGCGCACATGCCAAACTCAAAAAATATTTGCAAGTTTCTACGGGTGATTTTCAAGAAGTGAAAAAAAAGCTTTCTCTTGCGGTTGAGCATGAATTCAACAAGATTAAAGTGAAACTCGCAAGTGAAAGAATTCAAATACCTCATGACTGCAATATGCCTTTATTTAAAGAGCTTTTGTCACATGTGTCTTTGTTTGCATTAAAGGAGATCTTCAAGCAGTATATCAAGAAAAAGGATGGTAATGTATTCAAAGATCGTAGTTTTGCATAGTTATATTATTTTAAACTTCATTTTTGGATTTAATTTATTTCTTTTGCAGGTACAATAACAATGTGCACTGGTCATTTTATGGCAACTATGGGTCTTCCATGTGTTCATAAAATAAATTCTTTGCAAGGAATGGCACTTTCTTTGGACCTTGTTCATCCACATTGGAGAATTGATACATTATCTCTTAATCCGGGAGATGATTCACACAACGACATTGACGACCAATTTGCTAAGTTGCTTAGTGAGTTGCAATCCAAGTATCAAGTGTGGCCTTTAAGCAAGAAAGAACTTTGTACTGCGATGATAACTAAATTTCTGAACCAATCGGATATTCTCTTTGAGCCGCTGATTCAACGACCAAGAGGAAGACCTCCCAAAGCAAAAAAGAAAAGAGGTGTAACCTCTACAACACGAGATCCTTCGAGATTTGAGTATGTTGAATCTTCACAAGCACATGATCCCTCAAGTTCATCTAATGGATTTCAAAAGACCAATGCAGTTGTGAGGGAGATCAATTACATTCATCAGGAAAACGGCGTAATTGATTTAAACGCATATCCAAATTTGTGAGTTATGTTGTTTCGTTTAAGAAGTATAAATATCTATCTTATGTTTCAATTATACTTTGTTGGAGGATTTTATTTATTTATTTATTTATTTTTTTGCACTGGGATTCATATCAGTTATGTACACATACATAACTGGGTTTTTAAGCAAGACTTATTTTGTTTTTGTTTTTGTTTTATGAGTTATGTTGTTTCATATCAGTTTGTTTTTGATTTGTTTTGTTGCTTGACTAAGTTATCGAAAAGTAAGGTAAGTCAATTTACGAGTTCATCATCATAAATCATATAGACATGATAAAAAAATTGCGACCTACGTTGATCGGTTTTTATGCCACATATTCGAAAGTTTAAAACTTGTGACAAGATCAACACATTCGCACACACCATGATCGAGATGAAGCAAATCATGTGGTTGAACATAAACCCCAGTGGGCCGTGCAGAAAGAATGCCTAGTATTTTAATACGAGGTATCTCTACTTCTTATCAAACATATATAGCATGCAACTTGATTTGAATAAGTAAACAGCAGTTAAAATGAGTAATTTCGGCATAAGTATATTTTACCAAAAGCATATGCAAGATGTTCCAAATGAGAAGGCGATAAACTAGTCTAATAATAAAACACCAACACAGATCATCAATAAAATACTCGAATACCATATATTAACAAATCAAGAAACGAAACTTGAATCGACATAGCGCTAACAAAATAAAACTGGCTAAGTTATAATGTTATGTTCTTAACAAAATAAAACTGGTTTCCTAAAACATCTAGATATTAAATCAAGTTCTAGCCAAGTTTCCAGGATACAAAGAAACTGATGGAGAGACGGGAGGCAACCATAAAGAAGATAAATGGGTTAAATTATAATTCCCCATAAGTTATAGACTAAAAATAAGGGAAGGATAAGAGTCAATTTACAATGAGTTCCGTCGGTCCCGCTCCTGATGCGGTTAGATGTCCACTCGACTTGGATCCGAAACAACTACTTGATCACATTCGGGAACACGAGGAGGAGGTTTGTTACTTTTTATCAACCATTTCTTCTTTATTTATTTATTTATTTATTTATTTTAAGTATAATATGATTGAAGAATACAGATTAGAGGCATATAGTTTATGATTGAAGCATGCATAAAAAATAAATAGCATCTGTTGTTGTTGTTGTAAGTTGAAGCTTATTTTACCGGATTATATTTATTTAGGGCATGTTTAGCGGCGTTTAAACTTGCCTTTTAGCATTTCTCAAACTAGTTTTAGCTATCTAGATTTTAAACATAAACCAAAAATGCTACATGCTAAGTACCAAACAAGCTCTATACTTCAAAACAATGTAAACGCCAAACGTCATCTGAATCAAATATATATATGTTATTAGTCATCTGCTTTTTGTTGGTTTAAACAATTCACTTTCAAAACGAAAGCTGTTTTCTGCTTTTCTACCTAGTTATTATTTTTTCTTCTTATAATGCTATCTTATTTTCCTTACCGACAGCTCAAGTTTACAGCTGAGGAGGAGCTTCGTAAGAGTAACATGTCTCTCATTACTCATGCTGATCACACCGGTACGCAAACAGCCTTTTTACTGCATTAAACTTCTCTAGTCTCTTCATTCATCATGTTATTAGGCGTAGGCAATTGTACGTACGTTTAGGATGTGCTGTCTTATATGTTTGTGGTGGTGTATATATATAGTATCAGATGATTTTTTGGTATCTAGTGTTGATTGGTATTGACATAAAACATGCCTACTCATTTCGTGTGTCATAGTAAACTTAATTTGGTTTTCTTGTGAAAAAGGAGAACGCCAGTTATTATATTTTGACTTGTTGATGTGCCATATGGAGCTTTTTGTCTGTACTATATATATGTATGTGATGTTGTAATTTGGTCTTGTTAAGATTCGATACTATAGTCTTCTATGAAGAACAAGTATTTAAGTTTATGTTTCTTTTTATCCACTGCTTTATTTTTTTGAGCTGTTTACTCATACATATCTACTGGTTATCCCTAATCTCAAACATTGTGCTCTTTCTTATTACAATATACAACAACCATTATCCTTTTCATTATCTAAATCGTTGTGATTGATTTTTTTGGGACACATCAACAACATTGCCTGCTGTTTTTTTGTCCATAGTTTATTACTTACGTGTACATCACCATTATGTTTTATCTATTTCAGTTTCGCCGGCTGTTCAAGACCAGTATCTCTTCCACACCATACACTACGGCTTACCACCTCATTTTTATCAACTTCGAATCCCTCAGTTGCTTGGGAAACTTATCCACGGTTGTTTTCATGGATGGGTGGTACTCTCCAACCATCCGCATAACAATAAATGGTCTCTTTGGAACCAAGTCACTTCTAAGATCATAACTCTCCCCACCTTGATTTTACAAGACGGAAATTATGAATCTATCAGACACTGCTGTTTGTCAGCCCCTCCAGATGACCCGACTTCACTTCTTTTATTAACAAGAAGTAATAAATCCACCTTTCTATTCTGTCATCTTGCTCCTAAAAGAAAGAAGTGGACTGAAATGTCCTATCCCATCAGCTAAAGAGATTGAGCTTCGACGAGAAATTACTGCACAACCTTACTTGTTGCAATGGTAAGGTTTATGCGTTAAGTACCGACGGTTCATTCACTGACTTGGTCATACAAGTTAGCATTATGGTTAGGCAGAAACAAGTTGTTGTGACACTCATTCTTTTTGGGGGATGCCCTTATCCTTCCATGACTCCCGATTGCTGTTGTGGTCAACATATTGATATTGTTTACTCTTTGAAAGGAGCGGCTGATGAGCTTTTCTACATACTACTATATTATGAATCGCAAGCCGACGGACCTGCTTGGGTGTATATGTGTAAGTTGGACATGGGTAGTATCAAGTGGGAAGGCCTGAAAGAATGGGACATCAGTGATCTCGGTGATTGGCAAATCAATGATCACCAAGACTTTATCAAAAGTTGTCATATCTGGGAAGAAATGGATGACCTCAATGACGCTCATTTATTTTTGGATTGTTGTCGTGATCAATCGGTTTCTTATAGCCGTGTAATTGATTCGGAGTTAGGTGGTTATCTACACATTCGTGGCAAAATGAACATGGCAATGTACTCCTACCTTGTGAAAGATGGGACCATCTGCCTATCTGGTATACCGTCTCCAATACTGCCGACAAGCCCTCTGTCGATTTTGGAATGCAGGTATTGCTATAACCTGATTCATGTTCATTTTTGATATCATATGTTTTACACGTGTTTAGATAAATTACTCGATTGGGACACTTTTAATGACACATAGTTATAAAGAAAGCTTAAAAATTGTTTCTTAAAATCCAAATTATGTATAGGTTAGAAGATGACCATGAAAAAGCTAAATGCATAGTTGATTATAAAGTAGAGACGGAAAACAACATGATGGGTGATTTAAGCAATTATTAGCTTAATGGGTTGAATTTGGAAGGAGAAAGTATGGCGATTGAATGGAAACTTTCAGGTTATATATGATTGTTGTAATTCAATATTTTGACACAGAACCCTCTAGAACCCATAATAATCCATTATATAAACCATCATCGTCCCATAATCACCCATTCATTCGCAATCCTACATTCCAATTCTAATTCTAATTCAATCTTGTTTGTTTACGATCAATTCAAGCACAATGGCGGATGTTGCGACGACGTATGTATTCCATGCGGAAATCAACCAGTTACTGAGTTTGATTATCGACACTTTCTACAATAACAAGGAGATTTTCCTTCGTGAGCTTATCAGTAACTCTTCCAATGTAAGTCCTTTTTTTGACTTTTTTCGATCTGATGTTTATATGACTCTTTATGAGGTTAAATTGACTGTTTTTTTAGCTTGGTTTATGGTGTTAAATTTTGATATGTTACTTATTCGTTAGCTTATCAGTAACTTTTCTGATTTATCTGTTTATATTTTTGTGTTAATGATTTATTGATTGTAAAGTGACACTGTTCTGTTTGCGCAAGATAATTGCAGTATTGCACTTTTTCAACTCTGATAACCTGTCATATAAGCAGTTTGTTCACGATGTTTACTAGATAATGTCACTAACATAATAATTTGTATACCCTTTTAGGCTCTGGACAAAATTCGCTTTGAGAGCTTGACTGACAAGAGTAAGCTCGATGGACAACCCGAGTTTTTCATCCACATTGTTCCCGACAAGACCAACAACACGTTGACCATCATCGATAGTGGAGTTGGAATGACCAAGGCTGGTGAGTAACAAATTCAATATTTTATTGCCCCCATACAGCTTTTCAATGATTCATTAGAAGACTTTATAAGGCTATATATGATTTGCAGATTTGTTGGAGAATTTGGGTACCATTGAAAGACAGGAAGCCGAAAAGTTCATGGAAGCTATACCTGCGGGTGATGATGTCAGCATGATTGGACAGTTTGGTGTCAGGTTCTACTTTGCTTATTTGGTTGCTGATAAAGTTGTGGTCACTACCAAGCACAATGATGACGAGCAGTACGTCTGGGAGTCACAAGGCGGGGGGTCGTTCACAGTCACTAGGGACACTTCTGGCGAGTCCCTTGGTAGAGGTACTAAGATGACTCTTTACCTAAAGGAGGACCAGCTTGAATACCTCAAGGAGCGAAGGCTAAAGGATTTGATAAAGAAGCACTCCAAATTCATCAGCTATCCAATCTCTTTATGGGTGGATAAAACTTCTGAGAAAGAAATTTGTGATGACGAAGACGACCAGGAAGTTGATGAGGAGAAGGAAAAGGAAGAGAAGAAAAAGAAGATCAAGACACGGTACATCATATATTGGACGTAGTGGTTTAGATTCACATCTGTTTTACTTTAGCTAAATGTTAATGGCTTAGTTGTCGCCAGAGTGAACTCGCTTTCGGCAAAGGGCACTTGACGTTTTTGAATTTTTTGGGTCTCTCATATATCATGGTTTGTTGAGCTATACATCTTTATGAAATTTCAGCTCTTTTGCTTATATATTGGTCATAATTTTAACTTGCACATTAGTATTGCAGCATTCTTTAGAAAAATAAAGTAAATTAGGAGATGTTATATAAGTGTGCTTTATGGCTATGGGTAGCCAACTGGAATGCAAACATGGTGTGGGAGCGTCTTATCCTATCAAGATGGGATCGATTATCGGATTATTGAATAGTTTAAAACGGCCTTATGATGATATCGACATGGTGTTTGATTTTTGACTTAGTTAAGCTTGCAGGGTCTAAATTTAACATCACATTACGTACTTTTCTTATCAAGGTAAGAAACCAATACACAGTATCCATGATAAGAGTTTGTTAAAAAAAGTTTTGCAAATAAAAATAAAAAGGGAAGTTGGGAAGCACAGGGTGACCTGAGGATCGAACCCGAGACCTCAACCATCCTCAACCTTTAACACACTAAACTCAACCATCCTGCCCTTGGGTCTTTTCTGTAAGAGCTTTCGCCATTAATTTAGTTAACCAACATTGTTTAGTTTAGCTTAGCTTGCATTGAACATAATGATAAACAATAGGCAACAACATGTAGTATATAATGATAAACAATAGACAACGTAACTCTTTTATATATATATATATATATATATATATATATATATATATATATATATATATATATATATATATATTTATGATCAATGTAATGTATACAGCTTGACGAAATAATATTGATTCATGTAAACATATGATGTGTTATTAAGTTGTAACTTGTAAGTTTTTATAGTGAACGTTCATGTCACGTACGCAACTAAAAAAAAAAAAAGTGAGACGGGTTTGGCAGAGTATTATATTAATTTGAGTAAAATGCCAAATTAAATAAACATATAAAGTTACTTCTACTCGACTAATATACAGTGTTGGTATTCATCGAATAACGACCCTTGCTTTTTGTTTGAATGATAATTTATCTTTATTAAAAGAAAAAACTAGCAAAGTAGTAGCTCTAAAATCAAAACATACCAATTTTCAAGCTTCAAGTCTTTGTGGAGTTGGATTTCAAACATGGTGACTTTTATGGTGTCAACCAACAGAGATAGGGATGAGCACGGTACCGATCCCGTACTGATCCCGTACCGAATTAGTGGTACCGATTTTTTCCCGAGCATAAATAGTGGTACCGGTACCCTACCGAACGGGATTCGGATACCGGTACCGGTACCTGTTTCGGTACCGGTACCGGGAAATCGGGTTTTTCCCCTTTTTATTCGGGAATTTCCCGATTTGGTACCGGTCCCGTACCGAATTAGTGGTCCAGATTTTTTTTCACCTTATTTCGTAGTCCCGGTACCGTACCGTATATCGAGAACGGTACCATTTCGATACGATACCGGTACGGTTCCGGTTCGGTTCCGGGATTCGGGTCGAAATGCTCATCCCTAAACAGAGAAGTCTTCTGGTAGTTAACAATACCATAAAAGTCTCTTAGAGTACCCCACAAAATCCTAGTCATATTCCAATATTGCCGAACAACAATAGGACATTCAACAAAGAGGTGTTGGGAGGTTTCGATGGCTCCATCACATACGGAAATCTTATTGAATGAAGGTCCGCACCCCGTCTATCTAAACTGAACCGTACGATCAGCATGAAGGTCCACACCCATCTATATACGTAAGTAGTTTGAGTCGTTGTCCAATTATAAAGGTAGTGAAGGGTAAATAAATACACACACGTTGTTTGTTAGGATACTTTGAATGTATATATGAGATCCTACCTTTACAAAATTTTAAATAAAACTGAGTTTTATTAAATTTTGGAATGATTACAATACGTTTGAAAGGAAATGACAATATTTGAACGATAATTAATTTTTATTGAGAGAGAGAGAGAGAGAGAGAGAGAGAATAATAAAAAAAAAGTTTTGTTGGATCCAAAATTCAAACCTACCAATATTCAAGTTGCTTTGAGTCTTTGTTCTAATTAAGGGGTTATCCAAAAGTGAGATAGGACCTTGAATTGATTTCTTCGGCTAAGGTGTCTTTTTAAAAATTTTAAAAAATACTAAAACTAACAGAGGGAAAACTACTTTAATTAATAAGGAATGAAGGATAATAAAAATGATGGACCCAACTTATTTGGATAAACTAAGAAGAGTGATAAGCTAAAAGGAAAAAAAAATGATATTGAGAATAGGAAATGAATTACCACAAATAAAATACTAACATATAAGATTAGTCATACCTCTTAGTTATGAGAATTCATGGTCCAATAGGAACAATGAAACATGTGTTTAGCTTATGAGTTTAAACACCTTGTGTCTAACACATGACACAAACCCTTAATCACTTAACTTAGTTGAAACGGCACACCCTAACGCCGTCCAATTCACCTGTCACAATAACAAAACCCGCTAGTTCTCAACTGGTGTAGGCTTTTCTCCAACCCTCACCCCCACCTCCCTCCACATATAACGCCTCATCTTCTCCTTCCTTTAAAACTCTCCCTTTCCCATTAACACCCTCATCCCAACAACCCTTTCATCAATATAAGCATGTTTCTTAAAAACAACAGATGCTCTGTCACAATTTATTGGTCTCCAAATCCAACGTGTGGAGGCATTCACAACATTTCCCAAATTACCTTTAACAGCTTGCATTTGCCTAGCAGTACTAACTTTTGGCCTATACAACCCTTCAACTAAACAATTGTGGCATATGTGAGAGTTAGTTATAAAGTCGTGAAGAGGAATGTGACTAACGCCCTTGAAAAGTTTATATGAAGGAAAACCTAACCCAGCTGACTGGAGATCCCAAGATCTGGGTTCAATAGGACAACCTACTTGTATAAACTGAGGTCACTGTGGGGAGTAATAAACTCCACATTTATTTAAGGGAGTTGGTAAACTTCCTAGTCCATTCCTATAACAGTGACAATATGAGGTTAAGCATATGGCTTTTAATGATTAATCGAGAATCACCTATGTGAGAGAGAAGTGGCGTCGCTTCTAAGGGAATTGTGGGGGCGCAATTCTTAACAGCTCTCACAGAACCAGACTAATGTTCATGACCATAACGAACATAACTATGAGAACCAAAAAGTGTCAAGGAGACATTTGTGTGAATATATATTGCCGTCTCCACAAACAGCAGACAGTTCAAAGACATCAAGTTCTACTGGCTGCTAGGAGGCTAAGTATATTTCACGAGGGAAATTTCCAAGGCTAACACCTACCTATCATTTGCAAATATCAACTGCAAAACTCTATTACAACTTCGTGTCCTTGGAATTTGTTTCCCTTTATCAATTTCATTCATGTGGGGGATTGTTGGATAATTGGGTCAATTTAGGTTTGAATGACAATTGATGGTCATTAAAGATATTAATGGTCATTAAAGAAAATGTTAATGTTTGGTCAAATTAAACGGCCGAATTAACTTTGCAATCATGAGCCATTAGTAGGATTAAATAGGTTAATTAATTCGACCGTTATCCTTAATCTCCTTTCCTATATATAGTGAGTGTTATCCTCACATATCAAATACACCGAGAAATACAAAACTTATCACTCCTCTCCTTTTGTGTTACCATACATTATTCTTATGTATCCATTTTGTAATAGAGGGAAGGCACGATTTTGGTTCACTTTGATAACCCGTTTGTGCTAACGGAGTTATCCGTTGTTGTTGTATCCTGGGAGACAGACGTTCACGATTCTCAAGCACCGTGGAGAGGACGAATCTGTCTTAAGGAAAGTGTAAACATCACACGCCTCAACATTTTCCTTGTTCGTGTTTTTGAGTCTCAACATTTAAACATAAGGTAAAGTTTTCTATACTTTATACTTATCATTTTATTACTCATTTGTCTCTAATAGCAATACACACCATATATACTACATACTGTGAGGTAAAAAACTCTCTTTATAACACTTACATCTGTATTACTGTATTTTCATACGCTAAGGATTCATGATTGTGTTTTTAGGGTGTTTATAATGGACATTATGGCACGGAGCTGAACCATGGTGTGGGAGCGTATTATCCTATCAAGATGGGATCGATTATTGGATTGTGAGAAACTCATGGGGTACCAGGTGGGGTGAACAAGGTTACTTCAGCGTGGGTTAAATGCTCCCGAGGGGTTGTGTGGGTTAGCTATGGATACGTCTTATCCTACTATCAAAAGACGAGCTCTAAAACAAGGAATAGTTTAAAACGGCCTTAAGATGATATCGACATGGTGTTTGATTTTTGACTTAGTTAAGCTTGCAGGGTCTAAATTTAACATCACATTACGTACTTTTCTTATCAAGGTAAGAAACCAATACAGTATCCATGATAAGAAGAGTTTGTTAAAAAAGTTTTGCAAATAAAAATAAAAAGGGAAGTTGGGAAGCCCAGGGTGACCTGAGGGTTGAACCCGAGACCTCAACCATCCTCAACCTTTATCACACCACACTCAACCATCCTGCCCTTGGGTCTTTTCTGTAAGAGCTTGCGCCATTAATTTAGTTAACCAACATTTTTTAGTTTAGCTTAGTTAATTTGCATTGAAGGAGGTAAATGATAGTAATATGTAAATAAACCAACATTGCAAGACTTCATTAAATGCATAATGAAATCCCTTCATTTATATTGTTTTAGTTCAACAATTATACATAGTAGTCGTTTTTCATGTTCAAAAACATGAGTAGTGGAAATATCCAAAAACAAGTCGCATAAATTATTTAGTTTGGTAATCTAACCAGCGATGTCTACTTTTAAGTATATCAATGACTCGCCTTCTCTAGTTATGTCTAAAAACCATAATAAAGTAAAATAAGTTAAAAACCTATAAGTATCTAACTTCAATTCCTGAGACAATAAAAATCTAGCTAATTGATTGATCGTCAACAATTTAAAATCTAAAAATCATCTAAAGTGTTAAAATCTCCTCTAAAGTGCATATAACCATCTAAAAGGAAACCAAAAAAAATGAAAAGATAACAATATCTTTAGCTTCCTTACCAAAAAAAAAAATGCAATTATCGTCGTCGCAATCATATATATTTAAAGCGAAAATTAAACAGAAACAAACATGTTGACTTAGTGTGGATACTAAGTTGGGTTTCAAACATGGTGACTTTTAGAGAGTTGGGTTTCAAACATGATGACTTTTATGGTGTTAACAACACCATAGAAGTAGAAGTCTTATGGTGGTTAACAACTGCATAAAAGTCATCTTGTTTGAAACCGAACCGAGTATCTACTCTAAGGCGTCTCCCACATTGAATAGCGTAATTCTCTAGTTTGTTCACTATTTTTTTTCGCCCACAACAAAATTTTGTTTCACTATCAATATAATGCTCAAAAGCAATGATGATCGTTATCTACTTAATTTAGTGTATGTTATGTTGTAGCTTCTTTGACGTGACTTCTTAGTGAAGATGGTCACGATTTCACCTCTCTAACTTCATTTCCATCCATGATCGAGTTAGGTTTAGCTATTCTCTATCATTCAAAATTAATTTTCCCTTGAATGCATTAATAAGGATATGGTGACCGTGAGCTAACTAATGAATTTAGAGCCTAAAATGATTATGTAAATTTGATTCTTTACTCAAATTTAGTTTTCAAAGTGTTAACCTCTTGCAATTGGTTGTCAGTTTCCTTTCCGACATTGCTTTTCTATTTTTGGCACTACATTAATAGTGGTCCTGGCTCATTTTGCATGGTTCATGCAACAGGCACAACATGTAGTATATATAATGATAAACAATAGGCAACGTAACTCTTACATATATATATTTATGGTCAATGTAATGTATACAGCTTGATGAAATAATATTGATTCATGTTAAACATATGATGTGTTATTAAGTTGTAACTTGTAAGTTTTTATGGTGAACGTTCATGTCACGTACGCAACTAAGAAAAAAAAGTGAGACGGGTTTGGCGGAGTATTATATTAATTTGAGTAAAACGCCAAATTAAATAACTTCAAGGTACTCGACTAATATACAGTGTTGGTATTCATCGAATAACGACCCTTGCTTTTTGTTTGAACGATAATTTATTTTTATTAAAAGAAAAAACTAGCAAAGTACTAGTCAAAAATACAAGTTTTGTTAGATCTAAAATCAAAACATACCAATATTTAAGCTTCGAATTTTTGTGGAGTTGGGTTTCAAACATGGTGACTTTTATGATGTCAACCAATAGAGAAGTTTTCTGGTGGTTAACAATACCATAAAAGTCTGCCGAACAACAATAAGACATTCAACAAAGAGGTGTTGGGAGGTTTCGATGGCTCCATCACATACGGAAATCTTATTGAATGAAGGTCCGCACCCCGTCTATCTAAACTGAACCGTACGATCAGCATGAAGGTCCACACCCATCTATATACGTAAGTAGTTTGAGTCATTGTCCAATTATAAAGGTAGTGAAGGGTAAATAAATACACACACGTTTTTTGTTGGATACTTTGGATGTATATATGAGATCCTACCTTTACAAAATTAACTTCACAAAATATTTTGACAAAGTACATAAATAACTTTTCTAATGGGAAACAAATGTCACTCAATAATTCTTTATTTATATTACCAGCTTGTAAATATTTGTAGTCACCGGTACATTTTTCATTCTAATACAACCACGTCTTATAAGCCAAACATTGTACAACTATTACATAATAGTTGGTCAAATATCAATTTGATCTTTCATCTGTAAATCTAGTTTCTTGTTTCCATATGATGTTGTGGTAAAAGCAAAACATCAATTTTCATCTAATAAAACACTAGACGAGTACCCGTGCATAGCAACGGGATTTTATAGCGACAGATAGTTTATTGATAAAAAAAGTTTATTAAGTTATAAATGAAAAATAATAAAAGTTTGAAGATTTGAGAATTAAACATAATGTTTTGAAATCCGGTTCGACCCGGGTGGTTCAACCGGTTGAATCATTCCGGTTGAAAAATTGATTGATTTAAACCGGGTCAACTTGCTAGGTTGGGTCGAAAACGGGTCAAATTAAACCGGTTCAACCCGTCGGGTTTGAAGCGTACCGGGTCAATCCGGTTTGTGATTTTTATTAATTGTTTTAATTGGATGTATTTAATTTGTTACATATGTTTTTAATTGATTGTACAATGTGAATACATCATTTTATTTTGGGAAAAATATTTAATAATGTACCATACTTGTCACAAAAATTACTTTCGTGTTGCGTACAAAAAAATTAGCTTTTTGATGTACTGAACTTTCATTTTTGTCCTTTTTGATGTATTTTTGTGACAAAAATGTCCTTGGATTTTCAGTATTTTGAGGGGCAAAAATGTCAATAGTACATAAAAAAAGGCCAAAAAATGAAAGTTCAGTACATCAAAAAGCTATTTTTTTTGTTCGTTACAAGAAAGTAATTTTTGTGACAAGTATGGTACATTATTAAAGATTTTTCCGTTGTATTTTTAAGTAATTGGGTGTTTTAATAAGACTATAAAAGTATTAATTACATTTCATAATTTCCTTTAATAAGATTTCAAGATTTCACTTTCAATAATGTTGACCAAAGTTTCAAGAGTTCATTTTCATGGTTGACCATTTTTACATTATATGTAGTTAAGATGTGTAAAATATTTCAATTATTATTATCTCAAGCATCAATAGTTGGGCTTGATTTATTTTCCATTTCTTTTTTTCTTAGTGAAACACACTAGTTCACATTATTTACTTCATCAAATAGAAACTTATCAGTTAAGTCGCGCCTTTTTTTCCATCAACATATGTAGTACTAAAATAGAATTTGCACATCCATAAGTGTATATATATAGTGCCACATGCAACGAGGGGGTAGAGAATCACGTTTCGCCATCGATAGAACTTTACTATCAATTCTCAAAGGTCAAAAGCAAAAGAGCCGCATCCATCGATAGACTTATTTGCACAAGTTATTTAGGCTATTTTGAACAAAAAACAACAACCTAAAAAAAAAAAAAAAAAAAAAAACTTTTTTCTAATAATCACTAATTAAGATGTTTACACTATTTTGAAACCATAATACTTTGAAAACTCACTCAAAAGCCATAAATCTGTTTCAAAATGCTTTTATCCTTTTAAAAACTATTATTATCACTTAATGTAAGCAAAATCAATTTAAGCTTATGACCAAAACACTAAAAACAGTCTTATGATACAGCTTGACGAAATAATATTGATTCATGTAAACATATGATGTGTTATTAAGTTGTAACTTGTAAGTTTTTATAGTGAACGTTCATGTCACGTACGCAACTAAGAAAAAAAAGTGAGACGGGTTTGGCAGAGTATTATATTAATTTGAGTAAAATGCCAAATTAAATAAACATATAAAGTTACTTCTACTCGACTAATATACAGTGTTGGTATTCATACCAATATTCAAAATCCAAACATACCAATATTCAAGCTGCTTTGAGTCTTTGTTCTAATTAAGGGGTTATCCAAAAGTGAGATAGGACCTTGAATTGATTTCTTCGGCTAAGGTGTCTTTTTAAAAAATACTAAAACTAAAAGAGGGAAAACTACTTTAATTAATAAGGAATGAAGGATAATAAAAATGATGGACCCAACTTATTTGGATAAACTAAGAAGAGTGATAAGCTAAAAGGAAAAAAAAAAAAAAAAAAAAAAATGATATTGAGAATAGGAGATGTAGGTTTGTGAAAGAAGAGGAAAAAGTGAAAAGAACACGAATCTCAAATCCATCTCCAATAAAGTTGACAGAGCCCAAGAAATAGAGCCCAAGAAAGAAATAGGCCCATCATCCATCCATCCATCCATCATCCTAGGTTGGTGGGTGGGGGACCAAAAATTCCTATTTTATAACCGGCAATAATTTCATTTCTTCTATTCTAATCTAATCTAATCTAATCGAATCGGTAACTTTCTTTTTTACCGCTCCGTATTTTTTTTTTTTTTTTTTTTTTTTTTAGTTTCATAAATAATGCATGTCATTTGGATTCGTATTTGTTTATATCTCGTTGTTGTTGAAATCCATTGGTTTGATGTCACCTCATAGTATAGTGTATGATTGAAGCATGCATAAACTGTTGTTGAAGCTTATTTTACGGAGTATTGATTATTTAGTAAAACTAGCACTAGTAGCTTATTATTTAGGGCTTTTTTTTTTTTTTTTTTTTTTTGTAAAACTGGGAGTAGAAGCGTAGCGCGTTGTAACGAGCGTTTGCGTCCGTCTTAACGCGCCTATTATTCACTTTATGTGTTTGTAATAAGTTGAAGCGAATATTGTTTATTCAGGGCCTGTTTAGTAAAACTAGCACTAGTACCGTATTATTTGGGGCTTATTTGTGTAAAACTAGCACTAGCTTTTGTGTTGTAACGAGCGTTTTGCGGCTTAACGCGTGTTACGGCGTCTAAACGCGCGTTACGCCGTCTAAACGCGCGTTTTGCCGTTTTGCGCTACGTAGCGTTTGGAAAAGTAGTTTTTGCTATATTTTGAACAAAATTCAATAAGTATCAAAGTAGATTTATATTTTTCGACGCTAGTTGCTAGTTTCTAAAAAACGCTCTAAAATATTGTGCCAAATGTACTCAATTTTATGCTTTCTGGTTATAATAGGCGACTGATTTTGAATGTGGTTGTATCGTTTGCTCTAGTTTATGCATGTTACTGTTGTAATTAAGGACTTATAACTGATTTTCATACGCCAACTGAAGTCCTTAATATTTGATGTTAGTGCGGTTGTTGATATGAAGCTATTACTCCATTCTTTGAAACTTATTCTGCTATAGCTGTTTATTTATGCATGTCAGTGTTTTAAAACAAAATACATGTTAATTTGATACACCAAGCGAGTCTATGGTTGATAATATGTGTTGTTATTAATTAGTTTATACTGCTATACTCATATTATGGTTATATTATATGCATGTTCTTGTTGTATTAGAACTTATTTGTTTAGTATTAAGGACTTATAACTGATGCGCCAACGTACTGAAGTCCTTAATATTTGTTGTTAGTGCTGTACTTGGAACTTATTTTGCTATAGCTTTTTATTCATGCATGTCAGTGTTTTAAAACAAAATACATGTTGAGTCGGATGGTTGATAATATGTGATGTTGTTACAGACTTCGTTATTAATTTGTTTATACTACTTATTAAGGTGTTCTTTTAGCTAATACGCAGTGTTCTATTTATTTATTTATTTTTTTGCAGGATCTTTGTCCGGTTATTCCACTGCTTTTTGTTTGTGACACACGAAACAAGGAAAAATGGTAACTATGTTCCAACTTTCAAAACGAAAGCTGTTTTCTGCTTTTATAGTCATTGCTTTATATTTTTGTTCTTATAACGGTATCTTATTTTCCTTATTGTCTGTACCAACAGGTGAAGTTTACAGCTGAGGAGCTTCGTAAGATCATGGATTTCAAGCATAACATCCGTAACATGTCTGTTATTGCTCATGTTGACCACGGTACGTAAACAGCCTTTGTACTGCATTAAGGTTCTCTTTAATCTGTTCATTTACCATTCTGTCCTGTTGCATTAAGGCATAAGCAATTGTAACGCAGAAGAGATTTTAATTCTAAGGATATCACAATTTTGAATAACTACATGATGGTTTTGATCTATGTGTTGTATGTTTATGGTGTATCAGATGAATTTTTGTTATCTAGTGTTGATTGGCATAGACATAAAAGTTGTTGTACTTATTTCATGTGAGCTTCTTAAAGAGACAATGTCATAGTAACTTAATATGGTTTTCTTGTGAAAAAGGAGAACTGAGAACCTCAGGGTTCTAATTATATTTTGAGAACGCCAAATTTTCCTCTGTACTATATCTATGTGATGTTGTAATTTGGTCATCGATCTTAAGATTAGATACTATTAGGGTTCTATAAGGGACAAGTATTAAAGTTGATGTTATCCAATTGCTTGATTTTGAGCTGTTCACTCATTGATATATAACAAGAATTTTTGGTGTCTTAAAGATTTAACTGAAATGTTGTGCTATTTCTCTAAATCGGCTATTTCTCTAATCTGTGATTGAATGTTTGGGTCTTAAATCAACAACATTGCTTGCTGTTTTTTGTCCATAGTTTATTACTTACATGTACATCTGTTGTCTTCTTACATTACCATCAAGTTTTATATCTAAATAGGCTATTTCTCTAATTAATACCTTTCTCTTTGATAACAGGAAAATCAACTTTGACTGACTCTCTTGTGGCTGCTGCCGGTATTATTGCACAAGAAACTGCTGGTGATGTGCGAATGACTGACACTCGTGCTGATGAAGCAGAGCGTGGTATCACCATTAAGTCAACTGGTATATCCCTATACTACCAGATGTGTGATGAAGATCTCAAGAGTTTCAAGGGAGAACGTAATGGAAACGAGTACCTTATCAATCTCATCGATTCACCTGGGCATGTTGACTTTTCTTCTGAGGTTACTGCTGCTCTTCGTATTACTGATGGTGCACTGGTCGTCGTTGATTGTATTGAGGGTGTATGTGTGCAGACAGAAACTGTTCTTCGTCAAGCACTTGGTGAAAGGATTCGACCTGTCTTGACTGTCAACAAGATGGACAGGTGTTTCCTTGAACTTCAAGTTGACGGTGAAGAAGCTTATCAAACATTCCAAAGGGTTATTGAAAATGCTAATGTCATTATGGCTACTTATGAGGACCCGCTTCTTGGTGATGTCATGGTTTACCCCGAGAAAGGTACTGTTGCCTTTTCGGCTGGGTTGCACGGTTGGGCCTTTACTTTGACCAATTTCGCAAAAATGTATTCTGGCAAGTTTGGTGTTGACGAGTCTAAGATGATGGAACGGCTCTGGGGCGAGAACTTTTTTGACCCGAAAACAAAAAAGTGGACCAAACATAATACCGGAGCTGCTACTTGCAAACGTGGGTTTGTTCAGTTTTGTTATGAGCCCATCAAGAAGATTATCAACACTTGCATGAATAACGAGAAAGACGCCTTATGGCCCTTGTTGGCAGAGCTTGATGTGAGCATGAAGTCTGAAGAAAAAGAGTTGATGGGTAAACCGTTGATGAAGCGTGTCATGCAGAGTTGGCTTCCTGCTTCTAAGGCTTTACTTGAAATGATGATCTTTCATCTGCCTTCGCCTCATACTGCTCAGAGATACCGTGTTGAGAACTTATACGAAGGTCCATTGGACGATGCTTGTGCCAATGCTATCAGAAATTGTGATCCCAATGGTCCCCTTATGCTATATGTGTCGAAAATGATCCCTGCTTCTGATAAAGGAAGATTTTTCGCTTTTGGTCGTGTTTTTGCTGGTAAGGTTTCAACTGGTATGAAGGTTAGGATAATGGGTCCAAACTATGTTCCTGGTAAAAAGAAAGATCTCTATGTGAAGAGTGTTCAAAGAACTGTTATCTGGATGGGAAAGAAGCAAGAGACTGTTGAGGATGTTCCTTGCGGGAACACTGTTGCAATGGTTGGTTTGGATCAGTTCATCACCAAAAATGCCACTTTAACTAACGAGAAAGAAGTTGATGCACATCCAATTCGTGCCATGAAATTCTCAGTTTTGCCGGTTGACCAGTATTTCCTCACCATATACAATAAGTCACCTCATTATTATCAGGTTCGAACCCCCGAGTTGCTTGGGAAACTTATCCAAGGTTGTTTTCACGGATGGGTGGTACTCTCCAACCATCCGCAAAACAATAAATGGTCTCTATGGAACCAAGTCACTTCTAAGATCATAAATCTCCCCACGTTGATTCTAGAAGATGGAAATTATGAAACAATCACACAATGTTGTTTGTCAGCCCCTCCAGATGACCCGAGTTCAGTTCTTTTATTAACAAGAAGTAATAAATCTACATTTGTATTTTGTCATATAGCTCGTAAAAGAAAGAAGTTTAGATGGATTGAAATGTCGTATGCTCATCAGTTAAAGAGGTTAACCTTTGACGGAGTGTTACTACGTAACCTAACTTGTTGCAATGGTAACATATATGCATTAAGTACTGATGGCTCTTTTACTGATCTGGTGATAAAAGTCGATATTATGGTTAGGCAGAAAGAAGTAATTCTGACACTAATACTGTTTGGGCGATGCCCTTGTCCGTCCAAAATTCCCCGTCGCTTTTCTGGTGAACAAATTGATTTCTATTTGAAGGGAACTGGTGATCAGTTGTTCTTCATAATATACTACGATAAAAATCCAATGGTAAAAGTACGTGGTAGGATTCCAGAAGAACCTGATTGGGTATATCTGTTTAAGTTGGACATGGCTGGTATGAGGTTTGACGGTCTGAAACACTGGGACATAAGTGATTTCGGTTCTGGTGATTGGCGAATCAATGATCACCAAGACTTTGTCAACAGCTGTCAAATATGGGAAGAAATATATGACCTCAAAGACAGTCATTTCTTTTTGGACCGTTCTCGTGATCAATCGGTTTCTTATAGCCGTGTAATTGGTTCGGAGTTAGGAGGTTTTGTACACATTCGTGGCAAATTGGGCAAGTATCTTTTCTCGTCCGATGATGATAAGTTCATCTCCTTCTCTCGAATACCGTCTCCAATACTGCCGACAAGCCATCTCTCGCTTTGGGAATGCAGGTATTGCTATAACCTGATTCATGTTCATTTTTTATATCATATGTTTTAGATAAATTATGTAGGTTAGAAGATGACCATGAAAAAGCTAAATGCATAGTTGATTATAAAGTAGAGACGGAAAACAACAGTGAGATATTGTTAAGCTCGGATACGAATGATGGGTGATTTGAGCAATTATTAGCAGATAAACTGATTTTCTGGGTTGAACATTGCCTTTCTTTCAAGATTTCATGACGGTTTAGAAAATCCCTTGCTTAAGGTGGTAGCTTAATGGGTTGAATTTGGAAGGAAAAAGTATGGTGATTGAATGGAAACTTTCAATTTATATGATTGTTATAATTCAATATTTTGACACTCTAGAACCCATAATAATCCATTATATAAACCATCATCGTCCCATAATCACCCATTCATTCACAATCCTACATTCGAATTCTAATTCTAATTCTAATTCAATCTTGTTTGTTTACGATTAATTCAAGCACAATGGCGGATGTTGAGACGTATGTATTCCATGCGGAAATCAACCAGTTGCTGAGTTTGATTATGAACACTTCCTACAGTAACAAGGAGATTATCCTTCGTGAGCTTATCCGTAACTCTTCCAATGTAAGTCCTTTTTCTGTTTTTCTAGTGTTCGAGCGATGTTTATATGACTGTGTACGAGGTTAAATTGACTGTTTTTTTAGCTTGGTTTATGGTGTTAAATTGATATGTTAGTTGTTTGTTAGCTTATCAGTAAGTTGTCTGATTTATCTGTTTATATTTTTGTGTTAATGATTTATTCTTAATATGTTGATTGTATATGTATCCATTAGGTTTATGACTGTGATATATGTAGGTGTGTCCGTTTAGCCAATTTTTGGGTTATAGGTAATTTTTCTCATAACGGGTTATTATACTTCTATTTTGGACCATTTTGGGAGTGGAGGTTTAAATTTTTCGCATAATGTTTTGTTCACGATGTTTACTAGATAATCTCACTAACATAATACTCCTTTTAGGCTGTGGACAAAATTCGCTTTGAGAGCTTGACTGACAAGAGTAAGCTCGATGGACAACCCGAGTTATTCATCCGCATTGTTCCTGACAAGACCAACAACACATTGACCATCATCGACAGTGGAGTTGGAATGACCAAGGCTGGTGAGTAACAAATTCAATACTTTATTGCCGCATATAGCTTTTTAATGATTCATTAGAAGACTTTATAATAATGCTATATATGATTTGCAGATTTGGTGAAAAATTTGGGTACCATTGCAATATCGGAAGCCAAAAAGTTCATGGAAGCTATGGCTGCTGGTGACGATGTCAGCAAGATTGGACAGTTTGGTGTCAGGTTCTACTATGCTTACTTGGTTGCTGATAAAGTTGTAGTCACTACAAAGCACAATGATGACGAGCAGTATGTCTGGGAGTCACAAGCCAGAGGGTCGTTCACAGTCACTAGGGACACTTCTGGCGAGTCCCTTGGCAGAGGTACTAAGATGACTCTTTACCTAAAGGAGGACCAGCTTGAATACCTCGAGAAGCGAAGGCTAATGGCTTTGATCGAGAAGCACTTCGAGTTCTACTCTGCATATTAGATAGATCAACATCCGTTTTACTTTAGCTAAATGTTTATGGCATAGTTGTCGCCAGAGTGAACTCGCTTTCGGCAAAGGGCACTTGACGTTTTTGAATTTTTTGGGTCTCATAGATCATGGTTTGTTGAGCTATATATACTATATACATCTTTATGAAATGTCAGCTAGCTCTTTTGCTGATATTGGACACAATTTTAACAAGTTATCTGTTTTATATTTTTTGACAGCAGATTGAAATTTGACATGGAAGCTCAATATTCTCTTTGTTCGTATTTAGTTTGTTAGTTTGGCTGTGAAACAAATATTACTGGCATTTACTAGCGAAGTTATACTTTCTGATATTTGACGGTTTCATAAATCTCCACTTTGGACGGCTTAAGTTCGCCTCCTCTCCCCGTTTGCTAGTTAAGGCCACTTAAAAGGCTACCTAGGCTTTAAGGATCCTCTGCCTTTTAGATTAGCAACCAACGAGTTTTTCTAAACGTATGTTCCTGAACTCAGTTCCTGCTTTATAAACTCTAGTCCTCATATGTCTACATAATCTAAAGACAATTATTCTGTACTCGAAATGAACCACTTAAAGTTATGCTGAAACGCCTACTTAATCTCACCGCTTAGGTGATTACATTGTTAGGAGGTTACTCAAATGTGTAGCTCTGCAGCATAACGATGAGGAGGGTCTATTTGCTTGGTTCAATTTTTTTCTAGTCTTTGTCACTGAAGCGACTCAATGCAATAGTGCTGGTATTTCAAGTGTTACTCAATGAAGTGTATTTAAGTAGTAAGGCCTGTTGATCAAGCATTGTCAACTCGTATCTATGTTACTGATAGGGTTTATCCAGATAAACCTAAAACTCACCATATTCTAGTCACACATTACACATATAGCTTCAGTGTTTACTTCATTAATGGACTGACAATCAGTATTTCTTTTTATATGGTTCTTGTATCTTTGAGTGTTCCACTAAAATACCATTTCTGCGCATGTAGTTTGTATTATACAACTCATGATCTTCATGATTGCAGATGATTTTAAATTTAGTTGCACTTTCATTGGAGGGCTCTGTGATGTGTACTGTTGAAACCAGACTGGCTGAAGAAGGAATAGAGGGCTTTGTAACACTCAAGTTTTGGGAACGTGGGTCACAAAACAATGATTTTAGCATTGTCAACTAGTATCTATGATCAAAAACTTGTGCCCCGAAGCAGATGTAACTCAAAAACTTGTGCACAGGTAGCTAAGTCAGCCGAATGAGAAATTGTCCCAAAGGGCTAGGTGGGCATGCCATGCTGCATTTTCTGCAGATGGTTCTGTATTGGCGGTTGCTGCTGAAACCATTTATTACATTGTGGGATCAAGAGAAGAATGTTCTTTTGGCTGTAATTGGGAGGTGGGTCCTGTATTTATGTTATGCTGTTTTCAGTCAAAAAGGGAACATGATTTTTCTTGTACCCTTACAGCTTATAGTTTGTGTTTGAATTGCAACACTCTTTGTTTTATCAGCTTATTTATTAATCAGTCTTTCAAATGTGCTCAATTTTGTGTTCTAATGTTATACAGGTGATTGTTGTTCATCGGAGAGTCCAATTATCTTGTATCTGCGTCCCGAGGTTCAAATCCACAACTCTCAGTTTGGAGTATGTCAACACTGTCAGTTTTCTGGTCATACAAGCTTGACACAGAAGGTCAGTTTGCTGGCCCATTTTAAGGCATTTTATCTAGGCTAGCTAACACCAACAAGTAATCAGTATATGCTTCTTTTTATAAATTAGCACCGCTCTAAGTAAGCAGCCCAAAGTTAAGATTGGTTGAGAGCTCATGAGACGTCTCTTGATGTTTTCATTATACTTAACCACTTAATTTTGTGACATCATCATATGCAGCTATAGCATGTTCAGGAAAAGATTCCCTTTTAGCTGTCCTTGTCGTTTTTCCGGACTCATCTAAAGCTGAGCTTGATGGGGCTGCAGTACACAATGGCAGTGGTGCTATTCTACTATTTAATGCCGGAGATCCTGTTCCTATTGCTTCATGGTTTGTGACAAAGGTAAAAGTTGCATTCCTCGAGTACTCATTTCGATCAGTTCATTTAATCTAATGATGGAAAGCTTACTCTATTAAAATGAGATTATAATTTCTATGTTTATATTTAATTGCTACTGTGCAGGCAATCGGAGCATTTATTAAAAGTAGTGGATCCATAGATGATGATAGTATGGATATGGATGATAATCCAGACACAACTTTGTTGGCATATGTAAATGGTGATCACGAGTATGCTCCTCGATCTCACCAAACTTTGTTCCACTTTTCTAGAATCATTGCTGGAGAAGCGAACTTCTATGGTAGAGTAGACTCCGAAATAGATATATACAATTTAATCAAGATGAATAGGTATGAAGTTAAAGATGCAAATGGTAGCTAATCGCGGCCCGGGTTGATGATTCTGTCTCGTGGCTAGAGTTCTAAGAAGGCTTTTTGTCTTCAGAAAAAGGAAATTTAATGCCATTGATAGCTCCATGTTGTTTCCATTTTGTCTGCTAATCATATAAATGGCTACTCAAAGTCCAATTTTGCGCTGTGTATGTTACGGGTATGGATCATGTATGAGTGGTTGACAGCATTTTAATTTATGATATATTTGTTTTCATGGATCAACTGTAAAAGCACCCACAAATAGTGGTGAAATGAGAAACTAAACAAGGCTTTAAACTGAGATACAATCTTAACCTTATAAAAGCGAATATTCATGAATGTGTGTCGTACAAATGAAGTTGAAATACGAAGAAAATATACTATGTGCCTAATTAAGATAGTAACTTCTTTTGTTCTGCTCAATCACATTCTTGATTTTTAAGTTTTAATAGTGTGTAACTTGGTTTCATGTTCATTTGAATGTTATTTGGTTAGCCCGTTGCTTGGGCCTGGGCTGTTACAGCACATGTGTCATGAAAGGCAAATTATCTATTCTCAAACTGCTTTCATGTTACAAAAATCATGGAACAAGGTTTGCACCAAGAATGATCAAACAGGTGCTGTAAATATTAATCTACAATTCCTAACACGTTCAGCAGGAATGAGCCTCTCGGTCTCCGAACCATCCATGATTGAGAGCTTCTTCTTCTGCAGTTATCCTCTTCGGTGGGTCGTATGTCAGAAGCCTGCTCAACAAGTCACATTCAAACTCAGTAAGTGTTGGTGAACCTGTAAAAAGTAGCTCATGGTATTACAGTATTTGCATACGCTAAGGATTCATGATTGTGTTTTTAGGGTGTTTATAATGGACATTATGGCACGGAGCTGAACCATGGTGTGGGAGCGTATTATCCTATCAAGATGGGATCGATTATTGGATTGTGAGAAACTCATGGGGTTTACTTCAGCGTGGGCCGTTAAATGCTCCCGAGGGGTTGTGTGGGTTAGCTATGGACGCGTCTTATCCTATCAAAAGACCAATACAGTCAGTATCCATGATAAGAAGAGTTTGTTAAAAAAGTTTTGCAAATAAAAATAAAAAGGGAAGTTGGGAAGCCCAGAGGGTCGAACCCGAGACCTCAACCATACTCAACCTTTAACACACCGCACTCAACCATCCTGCCCTTGGGTCTTTTTCGTAAGAGCTTGCGCCATTAATTTACTTAACCAATATTTTTTAGTGAGGTAAATGATAGTAATATGTAAATAAACCAACATTTGCAAAACCTCATTTGTCTAGTGTGTATATATATATATATATATATATATATATATATATATATATATATATATGTTACACAAAAATGAAAACCAAATACGTATTACTCTTAGCATTTGTCTAGCACATCGTTTAACATAATTATAGCGCATATACGTTACTCCCATAATTTGTCTTACTCTTAGCGCATAAAAGCTTGATAAAAGCTTGACTCGATCGAGCCAAGCTCGAGCTCGAGTTGCTTGATACAAGCTTGACTTTGTTGCAGCCCTATTTCAAGGTATGTTACATTATAAATAGCGTATCAATAAACATAATACCTTATCATTGTCTAACATGGTATCGGAGCAAATATAATCCTCAAACCGAGGTGGTTATGTTGAGCCGCCTCCTTTAGGCCACCCCGTCAAATGTATCCCCATCTTCATCTTAAAAAAAAAAAAAAAAAAAAAAAAAAAAAAAAAAAAAAAAAAAGTACCGTCGTGTTATCCAAGTGCTAAAAATAAAAGCTCTCTCTATCATCTAATCAAAAGGAAGAAAGAAGAAACAATCCCAGTCATGTCCATCTGATGACCGACTTAATTTGCGATCAGGCGTGGATGAAAATAATGCTAATCTTTCTCCTGTTAGGTTTGGTTTTTTTTTTTTTTGACAATTTTAAGGACGAACGGTGTATTTTACTCTATAATTTGGTATATAAGCTAGGAACCCTTTTATAATTTGGTGTATTTTATATGGGACGTGTGGTTTATTATAGAAAAGAAAAAGAAATGTTGAAATATGTGTTTATTATACGTCGTTTTATTTCCATAGTGTATATCCTTCTTGTATGGAGTACAATTGTATTTCATATCATTGATTTCATGTGGGTTCACTCTAAACTTTTCGTTCTTCTATGTATGTTTGGTTGTGGTCGTGGGGAAAACCAACGCATAGATAGGTCATACGACAAGTCTTTTGTTTATTGAATTACATGCCGAGAAGTTTAGTTTGGTTTGTACGGTAAAGTAGTTTTCGTCTAAACTTGATTGGGGTTGTTGTTTTTGGAGGATTTGTTTACAAAAATCGTTTGTTTGTCCGTGTGTATCGTGAGTTAAGAACTGGAATTATTTTATTTTTGATTTTTTTTGGTTTATGGTTTCGTTATGTCAAGACAAAATCCATAGTTACGAGTATTATTTCCGGTATCATCCAAGCTTTCATTATGTACATAGTTTTTAGTAATTACACCTAAAAACTAAGAAATGCTTATCTATACTAGATAAAAAAGTATTTGTGCTATGTTTGCTTTTTGAACGGCATAATAAAGCAAAATTTTTATTTTTACGTCAAAACCGTTGTTAAATTAACAAGATCAACCATATGGGAAGATGAAGCATATTTTATTATTATATGCATAGGGAAGATGATAGAAAAATTGAAAAGTATGTATTTGGGAAGATGTATAATAACAAGTAGAAGGTACCCGCCACGTTGCGGCGGGGTTTTGCACCAAATTCACAAACTTATTTAAGTACTAATTATCTACCACATAAAATCAAAACACATTAATGTATATATTTATATAGAATAGCAATAATCAATATTTATATAACAATTTTTTTTTTGGTCATAATCCCGTGCGTGCACGAGTATTATAACTAGTATATAAAAAAATAAACAGGTAAATTTAAACATCCTAACTGCTGAAATAATTTAAACATTAAAGTTGAATCATAGAAAAATAAACTGATCAGCATGTTAACATGTCTCGACTATGTAACTGGTAAGAATCGATGCAACATGTTTAATGTGTCCTATTATGTAATAAAAACATAAGAATAATGAAATCACCTATAACCAACTTGGTTCAATCCACGCATGACTTGACAAATAAGATGCAGTTCCACAGAGATCAGGTTGTTGAATGTTTTCGCCATCAAATGTGTGATACATGCATGTGTCAAGTGAATAAAACACTATCTTTCTGTTCTTGGAAGACACTCGTGGAAAGAAGATCTTGTTCTCCATTTGTGGTGTTTTGGCTTCAAGGCAAAGACATGTTGTACGACAAATATAAATCATATGCTTTCCAACACCAGTTATTTTCTCCCATTCTTGTTTAACTTCATTCAACTTAAACACCTCAACATGTTCTCCATACTCGCTCACATAAACCAGTAAAAGATGTTGATCACATTTCGTTAAGAATTTGTGTGTCCAAGATCCGCAAACACTTTCAGGGGCTTCGGCTTCAACAATCTTCCAAGAGTAACCTCGTTTGCCCAGATTATTGAAAACAATAACTTCTCCCTCTCCACACAATGCATACAGATTTCGACCATAAAAACTTGAAAAACAGATAGTATGTGGATCTGGACCCAAACGAAATATACGCCATGTTGGTTTCCGATTTACAAAGTGGATGTGAACATCCCAAACCTCCCGTGTTGTAAATCCAACCACAATACAATCAGCGGAAGTAGGTGGTGCTGAAAAATTTAAGCTTTCCATATCATATATATATTCCGATTGTGGAAGCTTTCGAAGATCATTTGTGAAAGGGTTATATAATGCTAAGCACATCAAGTCATTGCTTCTAAACAACAACCAACCAAACCTTGAAGAAAATATTTTGTCACAAGCAATTGATATCGGGAAGTTTTTCATCAAGTAGTTGTCACCAAACATAGGATCGTTAAATGTGATAACGTCTCGATTTTTGTTCACCACCATTAGCCAAGGTGAAGCAACTGAATAATTCGATCTAAATAATATCTCACTGTTGTTTTCCGTCTCTACTTTAGAATTAACTATGCATTTAGCTTTTTCATGGTCATCTGCTAACCTACATATTAAGAAACAATTTTCCAATAAAAAAAGGGTTTTTCTAATCATTGTAGTTTTCTTTAAAACTACATGTCATTCAAAGATGCATGCAACCCATACGTCTTTCAAAAGAAAGATAAACCTTTATACAAAATTATACTAGTATATAATAAGTGTTACATGCATATGTTATATTTATATTATGAAAATACTATAAGATACGGGTTTTATAAGTACTCATGTGGGACACAAAATCAACTTTCAGTGACCGAAATGTGACAGCTGAAAAGTGTGTTTTCGGGGGAAAAAAAAACTATTAAGTACCCATTATAAAACATATGATAAAAATTAAATGAACATGAATCAATTTATAGCAATACCTGCATTCCCAGATCGACACATGGCTTGTCGGCAGTATTGGAGGCCGTATAGGAAATTGGGAGATGGTCTTATCTTTCACATGGTACGAGTATATTGTTTTGCCCATTTTGCCACGAATGTGTACATAACCTCCTAACTCCGAACGGCTATAAGATACCGATTGATCACGAGAAAGATCCAAAAATAAATTAGCGTTTTTGAGGTCATCTATTTCTTCCCATATTTGATGACTCTTGTGTAAGAGTGTGTAATCATCGTATACCCAATCATCAAATCTGAGATCACTTATGTCCCAGTCTTTCAGGCCTTCTAATTCTTCCCACTTTATACTAGTCATGTCCAATTTAAACAGACACACATCAGCAGATGTTTTCAGTGATTTATTTTCATAATATATTATGTAGAATAATTCTGCACAAGACCCTTTCAAATAAAACTTTATGTCTCCACCGCTACAGCGACAGGAAGAATAGGAAGGAGGAGGGCATGCCCCAAACAACATTAGTGTTATCACAACTTCTTTCTCCCTAACCCTAATGTCAACTTGTATAACCAAATCAGTAAAAGAACCATCGGTACTTAATGCATATACCTTATCAGTGCAACAAGTTAGGTTATGTAGTAATTCACCATCAAAGCTTAACCTCTTGAGTTGTTTGGCATATGACATTTCAGTCCACCTAAACTTGTCTCTTTTACTACCTAGCTGACAAAATACAAAGGTAGGTTTATTCGTTCTTGCTAATAAAAGAACTGAACTCGGATCATTTGGAGGGGCTGACAAACAACAATGTCCGATAGATTCATAATTTCCGTCTTCTAAAATCAAGGTGGGGAGACTTATAATCTTAGAAGTCACTTGGTTCCAAAGAGACCATTCATTGTTTTGCGGATGGTTGGAGAGTACAATGCATCCATGAAAACAACCTTGGATAAGTTTCCCAAGCAACTCGGGGAGACATTGATAATGAGGTAACTCGTCATGTATGGTGTAGAAATACTGGTCTTGATTGTCGTCTTCTAGGTTTTGGGAAATCAAACATGGATATCTTGCTTTTAAGGGAGGGAACCGATCACATACCGGACCACACGAAATCTGCTCCATCTAAACACGTTCATAGTAATTTTTTATGGTTAATACACACAACAGTAAACAAAGGATGTAATTTTTAAAGGTTAATCAAAAAGGAAAATACACTAAAAGACAAAAAAGAAAAAAAAAGTACAAACAACAAAACAAAATAATGACCTTGTCAATGGAGGTAATTTTGTAAAGTATGAGTCCAATGGCTAAGTAATCCCTTAAAAACATGCTAACAATTAAAACACTCAAAAAGCTCAAAGAAGAAAACACTCAAAAAACCTCTTTTTTTATGGTAGAACACATAGTGACAACCGTCTTATATTTCTTTTCAGTATTTTAACTTACAAGTTTATTAAAGAATAAAACTATCAATATATATATTCAATAAACACACACTTTGTTATTGTTATTCAAGTGTCGTTGATGTAATGGAAATAATATATCTCTTTCTTCTTTTAACAGCACAAAGCAATCAAAGAGTAGCTACTAAGTCCATGGCAACCCACATTTTTCTTTCTTTTTGAATAATGATATAAGTCTCGACATGTAATAGTATGCTAGCGATAGTTGTTATCATTATCATTATCATTATCTTTTCATTATTATTATTGTTGTTATTATTATTATTATTATTATTATTATGTTACAAGGTTATGACCAAAAGTTGAACACGATATGCAAAAAAAGTGTTTGTAGCATGAATAAGATAGCAAATCAAAAAAATTATCCAAACACTCTCAGACACCTTAATGCTCACTAAAAACTGCTTAATCTAACCTTATAATTCTAATAAGCTAATAGGCAATCGAATTATCCAAACACAAGAAAAACCTACAGCATGAAAACGTGTGTCTTTAGAAACAGAAACACTCAAAAAGTTTATTGCTTTAATATATATATATATATATATATATATATATATATATATATATATATATATATATATATAAAAAAAAAAAAAAAAAAAAAAAAAAAAAAAAAACGATTATTTAGAATAACTATATTTTTGTTTCAAATTATTTTGTTTAACATATTTGCCGTTATTCATTATTTATTTTATGTAGAAAAATTTCGTCAAACAATTTTATGAAGCGAACATATACATATATAACCTTATATAAACGCTTAAAAAGCTTCAAGATATATATGCAATCTCAAGTACCAGATATATATAACTCAACATCATGGTACTAATGATAACTTTAGCCAAAGCAAACATATGTAACTTATGATCGAACAATAATAACAAAACAATGGTAAAAAAATCAAGTTTAAAGATATAATTCATACCTCAAACTTCATCCAGAATTTGTAACACCGATCGATGGATTTCTTTTATTATTTGTATAAGGGTTCTGAAGGATAATAATAAATCGTCTCTATTATTAATCAGAATCGGTATATATATACTAATATAGAGTATTTTAGAATTCGGGCCTTAGCCCGTACAAATACACATGGGCTTATGGTAAAACATACGACTAAGAGGTTTATATATTACTAAATGAAGAATGGAGTAATAATTTATTTATAGACCATAATTATTTGAGCAGAAAAGTTACACTCTAAGATGAAGACGTATCCCACACACGTGTGGTTAGTTTGACTCTTACAACATCGAGTGAGTATATCAGTGATCGCGTTACATGTCCCGGCGCCACTCCCGACAACAAGGGTGGACCCAAGTGTTGAGTTTGGGGGGCAGTGCCCTCCACGATTCCCTGAAAAATAATTAGTATAAAAAAAAATTGGACCTTTTTATTAAAGTGCACCCTCAAAAAAATCAAATTGCCCACCACCTTGAAGCCAAAAATGTAAAAACCTTACTTTTTAGTATTAAATAAAATAAAATAAATCAAAAAAAAAAATAATTTTGCCCCCCGCCTTCTAAAATCCTAGGTCCGCCACTGCCCACCAAACAAGTTGTAGCACTATTCTCGGACGGAAAGTAACGGTAAAAAAAGTCAAAAAAGCTAGCGTATTTTTGGAAATATAATCTTTTTTATCAACTTTTTAACATTTTAAAATTTTTATCAATACCCAATAATCACCGATTTTTAACACTCACTTCCACCTCTACACTACCTTTCTTTATTTTACTTCCAACTCAGAAAAATGAATAATCAAGAATCTTTTTTTTTTCAACTTTTTAACATTTTAAATTTTTTAAAAATACCAATAATCACCGATTTTTAACACTCACTTCCACCTCTACACTACCTCTCTTTATTTTACTTCCAAATCGCAAAAATGAATAACCAAGAATGGATCATTCAAATGCTCAACAATTTGTAAAATCAAATACTCAATTCTTCATTTTCGTCTAATCCAAACACACTATCATCCGCAAATTCCATTTCCTCAAATCATAACTAACTTCCTCCATTTGGTATGTCATACCAAATCCCAAACCAATTTACCAATTTTTCGCCTGAGCAATTCGAACTTTCCACCCAATTTCAACTTCAACAACAATAAGGGGTGTGCAGAAAACAAAAAAATGGGACCAAAACCGAAAAAAAACCAAAAAACTGCAACCAAAAAATCGAAACCGATGGTTTGGTTTTTGTAATTTATAAAAATCCAAGTTTGTGGTTCAGTTTGGTTTTAGCAAAAACACTGTAACGAAAAAACTAAACCGATAAAACACATGTAATCTTAAAAACTCATGTCTTGATTTCTTATTTAATGTGTCATTTATAACAAATAAAAAGTTATCATCGAGAATTTATGTCGTCGTTACTTTTTTATTGTCAATATTGTGTCACTTTACGACGCATAAACAATTCTCTTATATAATTTTTTATGATCAATAGTTTTTATTGGTGAACTTGTTCACTTGGATCTTTGGGGTCCTTATAGAGTTAAAAGTAAAGAAGGTCACATACATTTTTTAACTGTCGTTGATGATTTCACCAAGACTGTTTGGGTTTATTTACTTAAGAGTAAGCATGAGCTGTTTGAATGTATTCAGATTTTTTTATAATCTCATTAAAACAAAGTTTGAAAAGTGTGTTAAGATTTTTAGAAGTGATAATGGAACTGAATTTGTTAATAATCAGTTTGATAAGTTTTGTAAAGAAAATGACATTATACACCAGACCTCTTGTGCTTACACTCCTCAACAAAATGGGGTTGTTGCAAGGAAACGTAGGCATCTTTTGAATGTTGCCTGATCCCTTATGTTTCAGGGTGGATTGCCTTTATACTTATGGTCTGAATGCATTCTAACAGCCACTTACCTGATTAACAAATTGTCGTCTTCAGTGTTGAGTGGAAATTCTCCTTAAAATCTTGTTTTTAATGAAAAACCTGTTTTGAGTCATTTAAGAACATTTGGATGTCTTTGTTTTGCTACTATACTTACAGCAATGATAAGTTTAGTAGTAAAGCAGAGAAGTGTGTTCTTGTTGGATATTCCAATTTTCAAAAAGGTTATAAACTGTATAGTCTTAAAAGGAAACAATTTATCTTTGATGTTAATTTTTTTGAAAATGTGTTTCCTTTTAAGGTTAAGAATTCTTCTGTTGTTCCTGACCCTCTCAGTCAGGGTTTGAATCATGCTAACTTCTTTGATGAAGTGACATGTGATAACCTTGACACACCCAATGATGTTAATACTCAAACTGGTACCCCTTTGGGTAATAACAATCAAAATGATCATCATGTGGGTTAGGGTAGCAACTCCCGGCATCTTGGCAGCCCAACAACATTGAAACATCCTCTATGCTTTATCTGTAACTTTAGTGAATAACAAACACATACTGTTAGGTCACCATTTTGTAAACACAAGTATAATAATAATAGAAATGAGATGAGAAAAGAGATTTGGGTGATTATATGAATAAGAGAAATATGAGTGCAAGAGTTTCCTTAAGAAATCAAATAACCAACCAAGTATTACATAAGACATAAGGCTTCTATTTATAGGGAAGGAGCTAGGGCAACACTCGCTCTCCTTCCACTAGCAATTCATGTGGGCTTCTAAGCCCATGGACCAAAATGCCTTAAGTCTAGTAAACATGTTACATAACATAAATGTAAGTAAATAGTAACTTAAGCAACCTATTATTACAAATGACCGAGACTTGACAAAATAGTAAAACTTTGATCCCAACAATCTCCCCCTAAGGGTCGGTCATCATGGTTGCTTGACGTCTTTGTCATTTCTTCATTTTGACTTTCATAGCTTTAGACGTCTTACAATAATCATGAGATAAATCTTTCATCGTTCTTTGTACTTTGTTCATTGTTGTTGTGATAGTGATCATGTTATGAAGTTGTCTGCCTTTCATCACTTCCGCGTCTGTGGTGGTAGTCCGCCATTCCAACATGCTCATACATCTTCGAATTCTGACATATATATGCACGTAGTCCCTTTCTTTCACTTAAGATCTTTAGTCTTTATACTTTGTAGATTCTTTTTATTTGGCGTAGAATCTTTCTTTGAACTTTGTGTTGCCTTGATCTTTGAGGGAGCTTTTGATGACTTCAAGATGCATGTATGAGCATGTGGAATCTGTCGCCATGGAGAAGATGTAACCCTGCATGTAAACAGTTAGCAATAAAACATCCGGTACTTACAGATAAGAATTAGAAATCATCAACAGCATATTGTGTATACTTTGGAAGCAAAAGTGAAGACTTTTGGTGTACAAAAGCATGGAGGTTCAAAGCAAGTTGGATACAAGCAACTTGGTCTCAAACAAGTTGGATTCAAGCAACTTGGTAATAAACAAGTTTGGTTCAAACAACTTGGTCATAAACAAGTTGAGTTCAAACAACTTGGTCCTGGTGTTAAAACAGGATTCCATGGAGTACAGGTTGATGGACGTGTTTGGTTTGAGGTGGAACTGCAGGGAGCTTAGGAAAATCGTGAAGCTAAGGTTGTTCAGGATAGTAACGATGATGCTGCAGTGACTCAAAGAAAGTTAGAGGACAAGCAACTTGAAGAAAATACAAACACGAGCTGCTTGGTAAAGGAGCAGGAAAAGGTACACCTTGGTATAAAGGTGGGGGCGGACATTACGGTAACCGGAGTACCTGGTCAAGAGGGTGCAGAGGGTAATGTTGCTGAAAAGAAGAAAGTAAAGGAGTCTACGGAAGCTAATCTTGGAAAATTACTGAAGAATAATGCCTGGTCGACAAGGTGGTCCCCGGTTCGAGGTTCCAACATGAGGAAAAGATGTTAAGTATCGGTTATGTTTAAGTGTTACTCTTAAGGTGGAAATTGTTGAATATTAGGAGTACACTTAACATATATTAGGGGTTTAAATGTACAATGTAATTAAGATTAGGACTAGACTATAACTAGGATTGGTTAAGGTTGCCTTGCAAGGCAAGGAAGGCCCATGTGGTCGGTTTCATAAAGGAGTCGGTTGGGTATTCCTTTGCCGACTCTAACCATGGTTTCTTTATCCCCTCATCTCTATAAATAGAGATGAGGGGGATGCTAGTTTAACATTCTTCTTCCTCAATTGTAAAAGCTTTATTAGGTTTTTAATAAAGGGTTTGTTGAGAGTATATCGTGTGCATATTCTTGTCGTTCTTTTGTAGTCTATGTGTTTTTTACTTGCTCGATACAACTCGCGATCTAGTTTTCCACGATCGAATTTCGGGTTTGTTGTTGAGGTATTGTCCAACATGATCAAACCACAACACGATTGTTTATTGTGGTTCTGCTACAAGGACTCTTTTTCCTTGCCCTACTCCACGCCTCGAGTTTCCAACTCGAGAGTTTCAAGCACTAGTCAACAAGCTCCTTTCACGGGTGGAGAAACCTCTACAATCGTCGCTTACACGAGTAGGATGAAAAGCAATTGCAGAAACACCAGCATCACTGTAGAAAATCATAAGATTTGAGTTACATCTGCGTCGGGCACAAGTTTTTGATCATAGATTAGCAGCTAAAAGATTTTAAGCAGGAAAAAAAGGAACTACCTGTGCAGCTCATATATAACAGTTGACAAGCTAAAATCATTGTTTTGTGACCCACGTTCCCAAAACAAGAGTGTTACAAAGCCCCCTATTCCTTCTTCAGCCGGTCTGGTTTCAGTAGTACACATCACAGAGCCCTCCAATGAAAGTGCAACTAAATTTAAAATCATCTACAATCATGAAGATCATGAGTTGTATAATACAAACTACATGCGCAGAAATGGTATTTTAGTGGAACACTCAAAGATACAAGAACCAAATAAAAAGAAATACTGATTAATGAAGTAAACACTGAAGCTATATGTGTAATGTGTGACTAGAATATAGTGAGTTTTAGGTTTATCTGGATAAACCCTATCAGTAACATAGATACTAGTTGACAATGCTTGATCAACAGGCCTTACTACTTAAATACACTTCATTGAGTAACACTTGCCATACCAGCACTATTCATTGAGTCGCTTCAGTGACAAAGACTAGAAAAAAATTGAACCAAACAAAATGCTGAAATAGACCCTCATCATCGTTATGCATAGCTACACATTTGAGTAACCTCCTAACAATGTAATCACCTAAGCGGTGATATTAAGTAGGCGTTTCAGCATAAGTATAAGTGGTTCATTTTGAGTACAGAATAATTGTCTTTAGATTATGTAGACATATGAGGACTAGAGTTTATACAATTACTTCTCTAATCAAAGCAGGAACTGAGTTCAGGAACATACGTTTAGAAAAACTTGTTGGTTGCTAATCTAAAAGGCAGAGGATCCTTAACGCCTAGGTAGCCTAGGCGATTGATGTCCAGGCGGCCACTTAAGCCGTCCAAAGTGGAGATTTATGAAACAATAAAAAATCAGAAAGTATAATTTCGCTAGTAAATGCCAGTAATATTTGTTTCACAGCCAAACTAAATACGAACAAAGAGAATATTGAGCTTCCATGTCAAATTTCAATCTGCTGTCAAAAAATATAAAACAGATAACTTATTATAAAAAAAAAAGATGGTATACCGTGACATCGTCGGTTGGTTGATGATTTCTTTTACAGACCTGAACCTGCAATCAGAAAACGATTTTTGTTTCAGCTACTATGAATAATTTGTGGCAATAAAACATTGTTTTCTTTCACAGACCTTTAATGGATACTTTCAAGACTATGATTACAATAAAACATTGTTTTCGAAACACTGTAGTATTGTTTACTTTACAGCGATATCTCTAATCGATCACCCACTTGCTCTTAGTTATGAAACAAGTCGAGTTATGATGTGTAACGATATTTAGCATTAACAAGTGTTTATGGATTTGTCACACTTAAGTTAGAAAATTAACAAGAATTTTGTGTTAAATGCTACTTAGTAGATATTTAGCATTAACTTTGTTTAAATTGTTCATCAAGCTCACAAATAAAAGTTTAGAAGTTCATTCTCGTCGTATTTTTGTACGCTCTTATAGTTGTTAACAAACTTGGTAGAACATATTTGCTGACACAAGTTATATACATTAAAGTATTAAACACAAGCATGCGTTTCGGTGACTCGCTCTAGAACAATGTTATACACAATTGTAAACAGATTTTTATTGTGGTATAGGGAATTCTCATTACTATGTGTATACCCGATTGATAAATATGAACTTGTTAGTTTAAGACTTGTGAGTTTATAAGCTTTAGTTTATAGCTTATTTGAGTTTATAAGCTATATAAATAATGAATCGGTAAGCCTACAAAATCGAGGTTATTAGCAAGATGTCACAAAAATATGATTTTAATTATTTAACAACGAAATGTTATCCAGATACTTTTGCCGTATATTCTTAGAAGAAAAAATTATCTTGGCGAGCCTAATCGTTGTCCTGCGGCCAGCGGGTACTTTTTTTTCTTCAACTCCTCTTTTTCATGTTTTAAACGTTCATAATTATTTTATGAAATATAGGCCGGGGTATGTTAAAAAGATTTATCGAGGTCTAATTTTATAAACTGAAGTTTATAGACATTTCTCAAAAGCCCATTAAATAACTAAAATTGAAAGAAATGAATTTTGTCTTTGTAGTTAGACTGGTAAGTATGATGTCTTCTAAGATGGAAGTACCAGGTTCAAGTACTTCAAACCGTCTTTCTTAGCGTGTTTGCATTCTTTTTTAATACTTGTAACTTTTATGATATGGCCCGACCAAGCAATCTAAACTAGGTCGACTTTGTAACTCGCCTATAAAAAGATTTTTGTTTGCTAGTAAAAAATGTTAAGAGAACACATTTATCATACAAACCTAAACTTACCACATCATTTGAAACCTTTCCTTGACATTAAACAATGTTAAAATGGAAGAACTTGACACATTAATATGTATTCTTTCGAAATTTTGGAATGGCTAGCTAAAAGATAATCGTAACAATCACACCTCATAGTATAACAAGACTGTGCCTTAATCCAAACAGTAATATATAGGTTCAAAATTGTATCAAGATTTCTATATGGGTTATATATAGTGGATACTCATATTATTATGTGTACGTATACCCAATTTCGTATCCCTGTATATATTAAACCCAATTATGTCGAAACCTTATAGTATTGTTTACTTTACATCAATTTATGAAATTGGTCGGTTACTTTGTCTAGTGTATATATATATATATATATATATATATATATATATATATATATATATATATATATATATATATATATATATATATATATATATATATATATATATATATATATATATGTTACACAAAAGTGAAAACCAAATACGTATTACTCTTAGCATTTGTCTAGCACATCGTTTAACATAATTATAGCGCATATAGGTTACTCCCATAATTTGTCTTACTCTTAGCGCATATAGTTAAAAGTTTTTAAAATCCGTAACATTTTGTGTTTTTTGGAAGCACATACCATAACTTGCTTAATTGCTTAAATGTTTCGAGCTAATTTTTGGGCTTGAGCTTGGGCTTGAGCTTGATAAAAGCTTGACTCGATCGAGCCAAGCTCGAGCTCGAGTTGCTTGATAAAAGCTTGACTTTGTTGCAGCCCTATTTCAAGGTATGTTACATTATAAATAGCGTATCAATAAACATAATACCTACGGGGTTTTATCATTGTCTAACATGGTATCGGAGCGAATATAATCCTCAAACCTAGGTGGTTATGTTGAGCCACCTCCTTTAGGCCACCCCGTCAAATGTATCTCCATCTTCATCCTTAAAAAAAAGGTACCGTCGTGTTATCCAAGTGCTAAAAAGAAAAGCTCGTTCTATCATCTAATCAAAAGGAAGAAAGAAGAAACAATCCCAGTCATGTCCATCTGATGACCGGCTTAATTTGCGATCAGGCGTGGATGAAAATAATGCTAATCTTTCTCTTGTTAGGAAAAAAAATTCTTCTCCGATTTAGAATTTTCAGAGGAGAGCGAAAACGAATGATTTTCAAGATTATTTCGGCTTCAAAGTAGTTGTTTAGATAGCAAACTGTATGTGAAAGATCACTTCATCGATAAACGCATGTACATTTTTTACTCGGTTTATAAATTTATGAAATGACCGCTATGCCCTCGTACTAAAAAATAAAAGCATAATGAAAATAACGGAGTGGACCGACGGATAACGAGTCAAAAGAGTCGGTTGATATTAAAAAAAAAAAAAAAAAAAAAAAAAAAGGAACTTGAAAAAGGGGACTAACGATGACAAAAATGCCAAGGTATGTCTCATGGTTTGGTTTGGTTTTTTTTTTTTTTTTTTTTTTTTTTTTTTTTTTTTTTGTTTTTTTTTTTTTTTTTTTTTTTTTTGTGACAATTTTAGGGACGAACGGTGTATTTTACTCTATAATTTGGTATATAAGCTAGGAACCCTTTTATATGTTAACTTGTATATGGGACGTGTGGTTTATTATAGAAAAGAAAAAGAAATGTTGAAATATGTGTTTATTATAGGTCGTTTTATTTCCATATTGTTATATCCTTCTTGTATGGAGTACAATTGTATGTCATACCATTGATTGATTTTTTTTTAAACGATGGATTAGTTGTTAGTTGTTGGCTCGAGTTAGTGTCGCATTCTCGGGCAGAGATACCAACCGCGAGCCTATCCTTAGGGGATAACCCCACTCCTATTCTCAATTCGCCTGATATCATTAGAGCTTGTGGTTCCCAAGTGAGGACTTCTCGGTCGGTCACCAAAACCGGTACTACTCTCACTTGGGCACGCTTAACTACTTGAGCGTTTACCACTAGACCACAAGCCCCATGATCATATCATTGATTGATTTTCATGTGGGTTCACTCTAAACTTTTTGTTCTTCTATGTAAGTTTGGTTGTGGTCGTGGGGAAACCCAACGCATACGACAAGTGTTTTGTTTATTGAATTACATGCCGAGAAGTTTAGTTTGGTTTGTACGGTAAAGTAGTTTTCGTCTAAACTGGATTGGGGTAAGACAGTATGTTGTTTTTGGAGGATTTGCTTAAAAAAATCGTTTGTTTGTCCGTGTGTATCGTGAGTTAAGAACTGGAATTATTTTATTTTTGATTTTTTTTTAGTTTATGGTTTCGTTATGTCAAGACAAAATGCATAGTTACGAGTATTATTTCCGGTATCATATCCAAGCTTAAGTTTTTAGTAAATACACCTAAAAGCTAAGAAATTCTTAAATATACTAGATAAAAAAAAGCATTTGTGCTATGTTTGCTTTTTGAACGAATAATAATTTTTACGTCAAAACCGTTGTTAATTTAACAAGACCGACCAACCAACCATATGGGAAGATGAAGCATATTTTATGGAGTATTATGAATAGGGAAGATGAAAGAAAATTTGAAAAGTATTAGGGAATTGATATGTACACATAGCACTTTTTATTCATACACATAAAATTATTGTCTATGGACTATTATACCCTTATGTAGTTTTAACTCCCTGTATTCTACCCTAATATGACTTTTTGTTTCTACCTTTTCCTCTTCACGCCGTTAATGATCAACACAACCGTCGCCCATGAATCCATCACAGGTATGTATTTGACTTGTTTATCTGTTTTACATATGAATTAATAATCATTTTTTCCACACCGTAATCAACTGGTTGGGATGCATTTAGCATTAAATGAGCTTTGTGTGATTTCCATGTGGTAACTACCTATTTGCTGTTAGACTATGATGTATTCATGTATAACAAGTTTGATCTTTGCCATGAAATTAATTATCATGCATAACAGTTTCTACATGCACCCTATTGAAGTAATGATGCATGAACTACATAGTATTATAAAACTAAAATACATATGACTATTGGCTTATTAGCAAACTCATGCAAAGCAACATTATGCCTCTCTAAATATCCAACATATATTCAGGAAACGAATGAACTCATGGACTCGTCAAGTTCGATAACTCAAAATGAAGAACTTTATCTTGGTACTTCAACATTCGAATCATGTGATGATTTACTAAAGAGCGTGCGTGCCTTTTATTACACTAAAGGTTATGGACTATCTATTCGTGATTCGAAAAGAGATGAGTATGTCGCTTTGCAATGTGACCGAAGTGGTGCCTATCGAGATGTACGCTCTATTGGAGAAAAACGAAAAAGAAGCCCAACATCTCGTTTGATCGAATGCTCCTTCCACATTGTAGGTAAAAGAGGAACTGATGGTACTTGGGCTTTTAAAATACACAACTTAGCACATAACCACGAGCCATCTACCGATATGTCTGGGCATTCATCATTCCGTCGATTACCACAAGAGGATGTACAAACGGTTAAAAATATGACCCTTTCTGGAATACCTCCAAGACAAATTATTTCATCCTTACGTCAAAAAAACCCAAATCTTCCAGTAAACACTCGAACCATATACAACTTGAAGGCAAAACTTCGTAAGGATGATTTAGGCAATCAGTCACTAGTTTGTGCCTTATTAAAGGAACTTGAAAATGGTGGGTTTTCACATGATGTTGATCATGATTCAAAAGGACGTATAACACGTTTGTTCATTATACACCCATTATCACTTAAATTGTCAAGAATATTTAGTAATGTCTTCGTGATGGATTGCACATACAAAACCAATAAGTATAAGATGCCTCTTCTTGATATCATTGGGGTTTCATGCTTTAATACGTCATTTTACTCCGGGTTTGTTTTTTTGAAAAAAGAAGACGAAGAAAGTTATGTTTGGGCATTAACTGCGTTTAAGAAATTTCTTGGGGATGCTACTGAACCAGCTGTGATTATGTCTGATAGAGAATTGGCACTTATGAATAGCATAAATGATGTATTTCCATCCACAACAAGTCTTTTGTGTGTTTGGCATATTCAAAAAAACGTGTTTTCAAATTGCAAGAAAGATTTTGAAAACGCTGATGAGTTTAATACATTTATGTCAAAGTGGAATATAGTGGTATACTCAACAACAGAGTCACTCTTTGAAGAAAACTGGGGTGAATTTGAGTTGTGTTATAGAGATAAGAAACATTCAGTTGAGTACATAAAGACTAGTTGGTTGCCTTGGAAAAAAAAGTTTGTTAGTGCGTGGACCGAAAAGCACTTGCATTTTGGTAATTGTGCATCTTCTAGAGCTGAAGGCGCACATGCCAAACTCAAAAAATATTTGCAAGTTTCTACGGGTGATTTTCAAGAAGTGAAAAAAAAGCTTTCTCTTGCGGTTGAGCATGAATTCAACAAGATTAAAGTGAAACTCGCAAGTGAAAGAATTCAAATACCTCATGACTGCAATATGCCTTTATTTAAAGAGCTTTTGTCACATGTGTCTTTGTTTGCATTAAAGGAGATCTTCAAGCAGTATATCAAGAAAAAGGATGGTAATGTATTCAAAGATCGTAGTTTTGCATAGTTATATTATTTTAAACTTCATTTTTGGATTTAATTTATTTCTTTTGCAGGTACAATAACAATGTGCACTGGTCATTTTATGGCAACTATGGGTCTTCCATGTGTTCATAAAATAAATTCTTTGCAAGGAATGGCACTTTCTTTGGACCTTGTTCATCCACATTGGAGAATTGATACATTATCTCTTAATCCGGGAGATGATTCACACAACGACATTGACGACCAATTTGCTAAGTTGCTTAGTGAGTTGCAATCCAAGTATCAAGTGTGGCCTTTAAGCAAGAAAGAACTTTGTACTGCGATGATAACTAAATTTCTGAACCAATCGGATATTCTCTTTGAGCCGCTGATTCAACGACCAAGAGGAAGACCTCCCAAAGCAAAAAAGAAAAGAGGTGTAACCTCTACAACACGAGATCCTTCGAGATTTGAGTATGTTGAATCTTCACAAGCACATGATCCCTCAAGTTCATCTAATGGATTTCAAAAGACCAATGCAGTTGTGAGGGAGATCAATTACATTCATCAGGAAAACGGCGTAATTGATTTAAACGCATATCCAAATTTGTGAGTTATGTTGTTTCGTTTAAGAAGTATAAATATCTATCTTATGTTTCAATTATACTTTGTTGGAGGATTTTATTTATTTATTTATTTATTTTTTTGCACTGGGATTCATATCAGTTATGTACACATACATAACTGGGTTTTTAAGCAAGACTTATTTTGTTTTTGTTTTTGTTTTATGAGTTATGTTGTTTCATATCAGTTTGTTTTTGATTTGTTTTGTTGCTTGACTAAGTTATCGAAAAGTAAGGTAAGTCAATTTACGAGTTCATCATCATAAATCATATAGACATGATAAAAAAATTGCGACCTACGTTGATCGGTTTTTATGCCACATATTCGAAAGTTTAAAACTTGTGACAAGATCAACACATTCGCACACACCATGATCGAGATGAAGCAAATCATGTGGTTGAACATAAACCCCAGTGGGCCGTGCAGAAAGAATGCCTAGTATTTTAATACGAGGTATCTCTACTTCTTATCAAACATATATAGCATGCAACTTGATTTGAATAAGTAAACAGCAGTTAAAATGAGTAATTTCGGCATAAGTATATTTTACCAAAAGCATATGCAAGATGTTCCAAATGAGAAGGCGATAAACTAGTCTAATAATAAAACACCAACACAGATCATCAATAAAATACTCGAATACCATATATTAACAAATCAAGAAACGAAACTTGAATCGACATAGCGCTAACAAAATAAAACTGGCTAAGTTATAATGTTATGTTCTTAACAAAATAAAACTGGTTTCCTAAAACATCTAGATATTAAATCAAGTTCTAGCCAAGTTTCCAGGATACAAAGAAACTGATGGAGAGACGGGAGGCAACCATAAAGAAGATAAATGGGTTAAATTATAATTCCCCATAAGTTATAGACAAAAAATAAGGGAAGGATAAGAGTCAATTTAAAAAAAGTATTGATTGAATGTACTTTTAGTTTTTGTCCCACATCTATTGTCATGAGAAACACAAAACACACCCGCCGCAACGCGCGGGGGCTACCCAGCTAGTTATTATTATACATATATACATTTGTTGGGAGCCTTTATGGCAACCCCACCCATAAAAAACACTGTAGAAACCATTTAGCCCGGGTCGGGACTAACGGTCGTTAGATATTTAGCGGCTGTTAGCTAACGGCCGTTATCTTTAAGATTTTCATTAAAAATCCATACCAAATTGGTCCTTCATCTCAAAAGTTCGTTGCATATTTAGTCCTCGCATAGTTTACATGGTTGGTCCTTCATGTTATATGTCCATTGCAAAGTTAGTCATTAGTCACTAAATTGACGTTAAGTAGCTACCGGCCGTTATTACACGAAAAATACCCCGCCGCAACGCGCGGTTTTCCAACTAGTTATATACATGCATAGGGAAGATGAAAGAAAAATTGAAAAGTATGTATGTATTGGGAAGATGTAGTACTTAAAAAAAAAAAGTATTGATTGAATGTACTTTTAGTTTTTGTCCCACATCTATTGTGATGAGAAAGTCAAAGGTGTATATATCATCTCCCCCACCCACACAAACAACAACAACCAGATCTTGTTCTTCACCCTCAAAAGCAAAAGCAAAAGCAAGCATATCTTAAATTAAACTCACGATGTCACCAAACCTCTTTAGCCAGTCCACTACCATGTCATGTGTACCACAAGTCACTTGTATCCTCCTCCTCCTCAGATCTGTAAAAAAAAAAAAAAAAAAAAAAAATTCTTTGATTTTCTATGAAAATATGATTTGGTTTACCTTTGAAAATCAATTATTATTTTCATAGAAAAGTAAAAGTTGTATGAAAAGAAATAACCCGGTCCGCCAACTGGTTCGGGCTGAACCGTACTTGAATGATCGAATGGGGTAAGTCTTATGATGTTAAAAAAAAAAAAAAAGTGTATTTGTTAACTTGATGAAACTTTTAGGGGGTTTAAAGGATTTTGTAAAATTGGAGGGTCTAATTTTTTGTTGTTACATTTTCTCTATAAAAAAAACCCTCCATCAAATTTCATTTGCAAAAAGTTTTAAAATACTAGTGTATTTACAATGAGTTCCGTCGGTCCCGCTCCTGATGCGGTTAGATGTCCACTCGACTTGGATCCGAAACAACTACTTGATCACATTCGGGAACACGAGGAGGAGGTTTGTTACTTTTTATCAACCATTTCTTCTTTATTTATTTATTTATTTTAAGTATAATATGATTGAAGAATACAGATTAGAGGCATATAGTTTATGATTGAAGCATGCATAAAAAATAAATAGCATCTGTTGTTGTTGTTGTAAGTTGAAGCTTATTTTACCGGATTATATTTATTTAGGGCATGTTTAGCGGTTGCCTTTTAGCATTTCTCAAACTAGTTTTAGCTATCTAGATTTTAAACATAAACCAAAAATGCTACATGCTAAGTACCAAACAAGCTCTATACTTCAAAACAATGTAAACGCCAAACGTCATCTGAATCAAATATATATATGTTATTAGTCATCTGCTTTTTGTTGGTTTAAACAATTCACTTTCAAAACGAAAGCTGTTTTCTGCTTTTCTACCTAGTTATTATTTTTTCTTCTTATAATGCTATCTTATTTTCCTTACCGACAGCTCAAGTTTACAGCTGAGGAGGAGCTTCGTAAGAGTAACATGTCTCTCATTACTCATGCTGATCACACCGGTACGCAAACAGCCTTTTTACTGCATTAAACTTCTCTAGTCTCTTCATTCATCATGTTATTAGGCGTAGGCAATTGTACGTACGTTTAGGATGTGCTGTCTTATATGTTTGTGGTGGTGTATATATATAGTATCAGATGATTTTTTGGTATCTAGTGTTGATTGGTATTGACATAAAACATGCCTACTCATTTCGTGTGTCATAGTAAACTTAATTTGGTTTTCTTGTGAAAAAGGAGAACGCCAGTTATTATATTTTGACTTGTTGATGTGCCATATGGAGCTTTTTGTCTGTACTATATATATGTATGTGATGTTGTAATTTGGTCTTGTTAAGATTCGATACTATAGTCTTCTATGAAGAACAAGTATTTAAGTTTATGTTTCTTTTTATCCACTGCTTTATTTTTTTGAGCTGTTTACTCATACATATCTACTGGTTATCCCTAATCTCAAACATTGTGCTCTTTCTTATTACAATATACAACAACCATTATCCTTTTCATTATCTAAATCGTTGTGATTGATTTTTTTGGGACACATCAACAACATTGCCTGCTGTTTTTTTGTCCATAGTTTATTACTTACGTGTACATCACCATTATGTTTTATCTATTTCAGTTTCGCCGGCTGTTCAAGACCAGTATCTCTTCCACACCATACACTACGGCTTACCACCTCATTTTTATCAACTTCGAATCCCTCAGTTGCTTGGGAAACTTATCCACGGTTGTTTTCATGGATGGGTGGTACTCTCCAACCATCCGCATAACAATAAATGGTCTCTTTGGAACCAAGTCACTTCTAAGATCATAACTCTCCCCACCTTGATTTTACAAGACGGAAATTATGAATCTATCAGACACTGCTGTTTGTCAGCCCCTCCAGATGACCCGACTTCACTTCTTTTATTAACAAGAAGTAATAAATCCACCTTTCTATTCTGTCATCTTGCTCCTAAAAGAAAGAAGTGGACTGAAATGTCCTATCCCATCAGCTAAAGAGATTGAGCTTCGACGAGAAATTACTGCACAACCTTACTTGTTGCAATGGTAAGGTTTATGCGTTAAGTACCGACGGTTCATTCACTGACTTGGTCATACAAGTTAGCATTATGGTTAGGCAGAAACAAGTTGTTGTGACACTCATTCTTTTTGGGGGATGCCCTTATCCTTCCATGACTCCCGATTGCTGTTGTGGTCAACATATTGATATTGTTTACTCTTTGAAAGGAGCGGCTGATGAGCTTTTCTACATACTACTATATTATGAATCGCAAGCCGACGGACCTGCTTGGGTGTATATGTGTAAGTTGGACATGGGTAGTATCAAGTGGGAAGGCCTGAAAGAATGGGACATCAGTGATCTCGGTGATTGGCAAATCAATGATCACCAAGACTTTATCAAAAGTTGTCATATCTGGGAAGAAATGGATGACCTCAATGACGCTCATTTATTTTTGGATTGTTGTCGTGATCAATCGGTTTCTTATAGCCGTGTAATTGATTCGGAGTTAGGTGGTTATCTACACATTCGTGGCAAAATGAACATGGCAATGTACTCCTACCTTGTGAAAGATGGGACCATCTGCCTATCTGGTATACCGTCTCCAATACTGCCGACAAGCCCTCTGTCGATTTTGGAATGCAGGTATTGCTATAACCTGATTCATGTTCATTTTTGATATCATATGTTTTACACGTGTTTAGATAAATTACTCGATTGGGACACTTTTAATGACACATAGTTATAAAGAAAGCTTAAAAATTGTTTCTTAAAATCCAAATTATGTATAGGTTAGAAGATGACCATGAAAAAGCTAAATGCATAGTTGATTATAAAGTAGAGACGGAAAACAACATGATGGGTGATTTAAGCAATTATTAGCTTAATGGGTTGAATTTGGAAGGAGAAAGTATGGCGATTGAATGGAAACTTTCAGGTTATATATGATTGTTGTAATTCAATATTTTGACACAGAACCCTCTAGAACCCATAATAATCCATTATATAAACCATCATCGTCCCATAATCACCCATTCATTCGCAATCCTACATTCCAATTCTAATTCTAATTCAATCTTGTTTGTTTACGATCAATTCAAGCACAATGGCGGATGTTGCGACGACGTATGTATTCCATGCGGAAATCAACCAGTTACTGAGTTTGATTATCGACACTTTCTACAATAACAAGGAGATTTTCCTTCGTGAGCTTATCAGTAACTCTTCCAATGTAAGTCCTTTTTTTGACTTTTTTCGATCTGATGTTTATATGACTCTTTATGAGGTTAAATTGACTGTTTTTTTAGCTTGGTTTATGGTGTTAAATTTTGATATGTTACTTATTCGTTAGCTTATCAGTAACTTTTCTGATTTATCTGTTTATATTTTTGTGTTAATGATTTATTGATTGTAAAGTGACACTGTTCTGTTTGCGCAAGATAATTGCAGTATTGCACTTTTTCAACTCTGATAACCTGTCATATAAGCAGTTTGTTCACGATGTTTACTAGATAATGTCACTAACATAATAATTTGTATACCCTTTTAGGCTCTGGACAAAATTCGCTTTGAGAGCTTGACTGACAAGAGTAAGCTCGATGGACAACCCGAGTTTTTCATCCACATTGTTCCCGACAAGACCAACAACACGTTGACCATCATCGATAGTGGAGTTGGAATGACCAAGGCTGGTGAGTAACAAATTCAATATTTTATTGCCCCCATACAGCTTTTCAATGATTCATTAGAAGACTTTATAAGGCTATATATGATTTGCAGATTTGTTGGAGAATTTGGGTACCATTGAAAGACAGGAAGCCGAAAAGTTCATGGAAGCTATACCTGCGGGTGATGATGTCAGCATGATTGGACAGTTTGGTGTCAGGTTCTACTTTGCTTATTTGGTTGCTGATAAAGTTGTGGTCACTACCAAGCACAATGATGACGAGCAGTACGTCTGGGAGTCACAAGGCGGAGGGTCGTTCACAGTCACTAGGGACACTTCTGGCGAGTCCCTTGGTAGAGGTACTAAGATGACTCTTTACCTAAAGGAGGACCAGCTTGAATACCTCAAGGAGCGAAGGCTAAAGGATTTGATAAAGAAGCACTCCAAATTCATCAGCTATCCAATCTCTTTATGGGTGGATAAAACTTCTGAGAAAGAAATTTGTGATGACGAAGACGACCAGGAAGTTGATGAGGAGAAGGAAAAGGAAGAGAAGAAAAAGAAGATCAAGACACGGTACATCATATATTGGACGTAGTGGTTTAGATTCACATCTGTTTTACTTTAGCTAAATGTTTATGGCATAGTTGTCGCCAGAGTGAACTCGCTTTCGGCAAAGGGCACTTGACGTTTTTGAATTTTTTGGGTCTCTCATATATCATGGTTTGTTGAGCTATACATCTTTATGAAATTTCAGCTCTTTTGCTTATATATTGGTCATAATTTTAACTTGCACATTAGTATTGCAGCATTCTTTAGAAAAATAAAGTAAATTAGGAGATGTTATATAAGTGTGCTTTATGGCTATGGGTAGCCAACTGGAATGCAAACATGGTGTGGGAGCGTCTTATCCTATCAAGATGGGATCGATTATCGGATTATTGAATAGTTTAAAACGGCCTTATGATGATATCGACATGGTGTTTGATTTTTGACTTAGTTAAGCTTGCAGGGTCTAAATTTAACATCACATTACGTACTTTTCTTATCAAGGTAAGAAACCAATACACAGTATCCATGATAAGAGTTTGTTAAAAAAAGTTTTGCAAATAAAAATAAAAAGGGAAGTTGGGAAGCACAGGGTGACCTGAGGATCGAAACCGAGACCTCAACCATACTCAACCTTTAACACACTAAACTCAACCATCCTGCCCTTGGGTCTTTTCTGTAAGAGCTTTCGCCATTAATTTAGTTAACCAACATTGTTTAGTTTAGCTTAGCTTGCATTGAACATAATGATAAACAATAGGCAACAACATGTAGTATATAATGATAAACAATAGACAACGTAACTCTTACATATATATATATATATATATATATATATATATATATATATATATATATATATATATATATATATATATATATATATATATATATATATATATATATATATTTATGATCAATGTAATGTATACAGCTTGACGAAATAATATTGATTCATGTAAACATATGATGTGTTATTAAGTTGTAACTTGTAAGTTTTTATAGTGAACGTTCATGTCACGTACGCAACTAAGAAAAAAAAAAGTGAGACGGGTTTGGCAGAGTATTATATTAATTTGAGTAAAATGCCAAATTAAATAAACATATAAAGTTACTTCTACTCGACTAATATACAGTGTTGGTATTCATCGAATAACGACCCTTGCTTTTTGTTTGAATGATAATTTATCTTTATTAAAAGAAAAAACTAGCAAAGTAGTAGCTCTAAAATCAAAACATACCAATTTTCAAGCTTCAAGTCTTTGTGGAGTTGGATTTCAAACATGGTGACTTTTATGGTGTCAACCAACAGAGATAGGGATGAGCACGGTACCGATCCCGTACTGATCCCGTACCGAATTAGTAGTACCGATTTTTTCCCGAGCATAAATAGTGGTACCGGTACCCTACCGAACGGGATTCGGATACCGGTACCGGTACCTGTTTTGGTACCGGTACCGGGAAATCGGGTTTTTCCCCTTTTTATTCGGGAATTTCCCGATTTGGTACCGGTCCCGTACCGAATTAGTGGTCCAGATTTTTTTTCACCTTATTTCGTAGTCCCGGTACCGTACCGTATATCGAGAACGGTACCATTTCGATACGATACCGGTACGGTTCCGGTTCGGTTCCGGGATTCGGGTCGAAATGCTCATCCCTAAACAGAGAAGTCTTCTGGTAGTTAACAATACCATAAAAGTCTCTTAGAGTACCCCACCAAATCCTAGTCATATTCCAATATTGCCGAACAACAATAGGACATTCAACAAAGAGGTGTTGGGAGGTTTCGATGGCTCCATCACATACGGAAATCTTATTGAATGAAGGTCCGCACCCCGTCTATCTAAACTGAACCGTACGATCAGCATGAAGGTCCACACCCATCTATATACGTAAGTAGTTTGAGTCGTTGTCCAATTATAAAGGTAGTGAAGGGTAAATAAATACACACACGTTGTTTGTTAGGATACTTTGAATGTATATATGAGATCCTACCTTTACAAAATTTTAAATAAAACTGAGTTTTATTAAATTTTGGAATGATTACAATACGTTTGAAAGGAAATGACAATATTTGAACGATAATTAATTTTTATTGAGAGAGAGAGAGAGAGAGAGAGAGAGAGAGAGAGAGAGAATAATAAAAAAAAAGTTTTGTTGGATCCAAAATTCAAACCTACCAATATTCAAGCTGCTTTGAGTCTTTGTTCTAATTAAGGGGTTATCCAAAAGTGAGATAGGACCTTGAATTGATTTCTTCGGCTAAGGTGTCTTTTTAAAAATTTTAAAAAATACTAAAACTAACAGAGGGAAAACTACTTTAATTAATAAGGAATGAAGGATAATAAAAATGATGGACCCAACTTATTTGGATAAACTAAGAAGAGTGATAAGCTAAAAGGAAAAAAAAATGATATTGAGAATAGGAAATGAATTGCCACAAATAAAATACTAACATATAAGATTAGTCATACCTCTTAGTTATGAGAATTCATGGTCCAATAGGAACAATGAAACATGTGTTTAGCTTATGAGTTTAAACACCTTGTGTCTAACACATGACACAAACCCTTAATCACTTAACTTAGTTGAAACGGCACACCCTAACGCCGTCCAATTCACCTGTCACAATAACAAAACCCGCTAGTTCTCAACTGGTGTAGGCTTTTCTCCAACCCTCACCCCCACCTCCCTCCACATATAACGCCTCATCTTCTCCTTCCTTTAAAACTCTCCCTTTCCCATTAACACCCTCATCCCAACAACCCTTTCATCAATATAAGCATGTTTCTTAAAAACAACAGATGCTCTGTCACAATTTATTGGTCTCCAAATCCAACGTGTGGAGGCATTCACAACATTTCCCAAATTACCTTTAACAGCTTGCATTTGCCTAGCAGTACTAACTTTTGGCCTATACAGCCCTTCAACTAAACAATTGTGGCATATGTGAGAGTTAGTTATAAAGTCGTGAAGAGGAATGTGACTAACGCCCTTGAAAAGTTTATATGAAGGAAAACCTAACCCAGCTGACTGGAGATCCCAAGATCTGGGTTCAATAGGACAACCTACTTGTATAAACTGAGGTCACTGTGGGGAGTAATAAACTCCACATTTATTTAAGGGAGTTGGTAAACTTCCTAGTCCATTCCTATAACAGTGACAATATGAGGTTAAGCATGTGGCTTTTAATGATTAATCGAGAATCACCTATGTGAGAGAGAAGTGGGGTCGCTTCTAAGGGAATTGTGGGGGCGCAATTCTTAACAGCTCTCACAGAACCAGACTAATGTTCATGACCATAACGAACATAACTATGAGAACCAAAAAGTGTCAAGGAGACATTTGTGTGAATATATATTGCCGTCTCCACAAACAGCAGACAGTTCAAAGACATCAAGTTCTACTGGCTGCTAGGAGGCTAAGTATATTTCACGAGGGAAATTTCCAAGGCTAACACCTACCTATCATTTGCAAATATCAACTGCAAAACTCTATTACAACTTCGTGTCCTTGGAATTTGTTTCCCTTTATCAATTTCATTCATGTGGGGGATTGTTGGATAATTGGGTCAATTTAGGTTTGAATGACAATTGATGGTCATTAAAGATATTAATGGTCATTAAAGAAAATGTTAATGTTTGGTCAAATTAAACGGCCGAATTAACTTTGCAATCATGAGCCATTAGTAGGATTAAATAGGTTAATTAATTCGACCGTTATCCTTAATCTCCTTTCCTATATATAGTGAGTGTTATCCTCACATATCAAATACACCGAGAAATACAAAACTTATCACTCCTCTCCTTTTGTGTTACCATACATTATTCTTATGTATCCATTTTGTAATAGAGGGAAGGCACGATTTTGGTTCGCTTTGATAACCCGTTTGTGCTAACGGAGTTATCCGTTGTTGTTGTATCCTGGGAGACAGACGTTCACGATTCTCAAGCACCGTGGAGAGGACGAATCTGTCTTAAGGAAAGTGTAAACATCACACGCCTCAACATTTTCCTTGTTCGTGTTTTTGAGTCTCAACATTTAAACATAAGGTAAAGTTTTCTATACTTTATACTTATCATTTTATTACTCATTTGTCTCTAATAGCAATACACACCATATATACTACATACTGTGAGGTAAAAAACTCTCTTTATAACACTTACATCTGTATTACTGTATTTTCATACGCTAAGGATTCATGATTGTGTTTTTAGGGTGTTTATAATGGACATTATGGCACGGAGCTGAACCATGGTGTGGGAGCGTATTATCCTATCAAGATGGGATCGATTATTGGATTGTGAGAAACTCATGGGGTACCGGGTGGGGTGAACAAGGTTACTTCAGCGTGGGTTAAATGCTCCCGAGGGGTTGTGTGGGTTAGCTATGGATACGTCTTATCCTACTACCAAAAGACGAGCTCTAAAACAAGGAATAGTTTAAAACGGCCTTAAGATGATATCGACATGGTGTTTGATTTTTGACTTAGTTAAGCTTGCAGGGTCTAAATTTAACATCACATTACGTACTTTTCTTATCAAGGTAAGAAACCAATACAGTATCCATGATAAGAAGAGTTTGTTAAAAAAAGTTTTGCAAATAAAAATAAAAAGGGAAGTTGGGAAGCCCAGGGTGACCTGAGGGTTGAACCCGAGACCTCAACCATCCTCAACCTTTATCACACCACACTCAACCATCCTGCCCTTGGGTCTTTTCTGTAAGAGCTTGCGCCATTAATTTAGTTAACCAACATTTTTTAGTTTAGCTTAGTTAATTTGCATTGAAGGAGGTAAATGATAGTAATATGTAAATAAACCAACATTGCAAGACTTCATTAAATGCATAATGAAATCCCTTCATTTATATTGTTTTAGTTCAACAATTATACATAGTAGTCGTTTTTCATGTTCAAAAACATGAGTAGTGGAAATATCCAAAAACAAGTCGCATAAATTATTTAGTTTGGTAATCTAACCAGCGATGTCTACTTTTAAGTATATCAATGACTCGCCTTCTCTAGTTATGTCTAAAAACCATAATAAAGTAAAATAAGTTAAAAACCTATAAGTATCTAACTTCAATTCCTGAGACAATAAAAATCTAGCTAATTGATTGATCGTCAACAATTTAAAATCTAAAAATCATCTAAAGTGTTAAAATCTCCTCTAAAGTGCATATAACCATCTAAAAGGAAACCAAAAAAAATGAAAAGATAACAATATCTTTAGCTTCCTTACCAAAAAAAAAATGCAATTATCGTCGTCGCAATCATATATATTTAAAGCGAAAATTAAACAGAAACAAACATGTTGACTTAGTGTGGATACTAAGTTGGGTTTCAAACATGGTGACTTTTAGAGAGTTGGGTTTCAAACATGATGACTTTTATGGTGTTAACAACACCATAGAAGTAGAAGTCTTATGGTGGTTAACAACTGCATAAAAGTCATCTTGTTTGAAACCGAACCGAGTATCTACTCTAAGGCGTCTCCCACATTGAATAGCGTAATTCTCTAGTTTGTTCACTATTTTTTTTCGCCCACAACAAAATTTTGTTTCACTATCAATATAATGCTCAAAAGCAATGATGATCGTTATCTACTTAATTTAGTGTATGTTATGTTGTAGCTTCTTTGACGTGACTTCTTAGTGAAGATGGTCACGATTTCACCTCTCTAACTTCATTTCCATCCATGATCGAGTTAGGTTTAGCTATTCTCTATCATTCAAAATTAATTTTCCCTTGAATGCATTAATAAGGATATGGTGACCGTGAGCTAACTAATGAATTTAGAGCCTAAAATGATTATGTAAATTTGATTCTTTACTCAAATTTAGTTTTCAAAGTGTTAACCTCTTGCAATTGGTTGTCGGTTTCCTTTCCGACATTGCTTTTCTATTTTTGGCACTACATTAATAGTGGTCCTGGCTCATTTTGCATGGTTCATGCAACAGGCACAACATGTAGTATATAATGATAAACAATAGGCAACGTAACTCTTACATATATATATTTATGGTCAATGTAATGTATACAGCTTGATGAAATAATATTGATTCATGTTAAACATATGATGTGTTATTAAGTTGTAACTTGTAAGTTTTTATGGTGAACGTTCATGTCACGTACGCAACTAAGAAAAAAAAGTGAGACGGGTTTGGCGGAGTATTATATTAATTTGAGTAAAACGCCAAATTAAATAACTTCAAGGTACTCGACTAATATACAGTGTTGGTATTCATCGAATAACGACCCTTGCTTTTTGTTTGAACGATAATTTATTTTTATTAAAAGAAAAAACTAGCAAAGTACTAGTCAAAAATACAAGTTTTGTTAGATCTAAAATCAAAACATACCAATATTTAAGCTTCGAATTTTTGTGGAGTTGGGTTTCAAACATGGTAACTTTTATGATGTCAACCAATAGAGAAGTTTTCTGGTGGTTAACAATACCATAAAAGTCTGCCGAACAACAATAAGACATTCAACAAAGAGGTGTTGGGAGGTTTCGATGGCTCCATCACATACGGAAATCTTATTGAATGAAGGTCCGCACCCCGTCTATTTAAACTGAACCGTACGATCAGCATGAAGGTCCACACCCATCTATATACGTAAGTAGTTTGAGTCATTGTCCAATTATAAAGGTAGTGAAGGGTAAATAAATACACACACGTTTTTTGTTGGATACTTTGGATGTATATATGAGATCCTACCTTTACAAAATTAACTTCACAAAATATTTTGACAAAGTACATAAATAACTTTTCTAATGGGAAACAAATGTCACTCAATAATTCTTTATTTATATTACCAGCTTGTAAATATTTGTAGTCACCGGTACATTTTTCATTCTAATACAACCACGTCTTATAAGCCAAACATTGTACAACTATTACAAAATAGTTGGTCAAATATCAATTTGATCTTTCATCTGTAAATCTAGTTTCTTGTTTCCATATGATGTTGTGGTAAAAGCAAAACATCAATTTTCATCTAATAAAACACTAGACGAGTACCCGTGCATAGCAACGGGATTTTATAGCGACAGATAGTTTATTGATAAAAAAAGTTTATTAAGTTATAAATGAAAAATAATAAAAGTTTGAAGATTTGAGAATTAAACATAATGTTTTGAAATCCGGTTCGACCCGGGTGGTTCAACCGGTTGAATCATTCCGGTTGAAAAATTGATTGATTTAAACCGGGTCAACTTGCTAGGTTGGGTCGAAAACGGGTCAAATTAAACCGGTTCAACCCGTCGGGTTTGAAGCGTACCGGGTCAATCCGGTTTGTGATTTTTATTAATTGTTTTAATTGGATGTATTTAATTTGTTGCATATGTTTTTAATTGATTGTACAATGTGAATACATCATTTTATTTTGGGAAAAATATTTAATAATGTACCATACTTGTCACAAAAATTACTTTCGTGTAGCGTACAAAAAAATTAGCTTTTTGATGTACTGAACTTTCATTTTTGTCCTTTTTGATGTATTTTTGTGACAAAAATGTCCTTGGATTTTCAGTATTTTGAGGGGCAAAAATGTCAATAGTACATAAAAAAAGGCCAAAAAATGAAAGTTCAGTACATCAAAAAGCTATTTTTTTTGTTCGTTACAAGAAAGTAATTTTTGTGACAAGTATGGTACATTATTAAAGATTTTTCCGTTGTATTTTTAAGTAATTGGGTGTTTTAATAAGACTATAAAAGTATTAATTACATTTCATAATTTCCTTTAATAAGATTTCAAGATTTCACTTTCAATAATGTTGACCAAAGTTTCAAGAGTTCATTTTCATGGTTGACCATTTTTACATTATATGTAGTTAAGATGTGTAAAATATTTCAATTATTATTATCTCAAGCATCAATAGTTGGGCTTGATTTATTTTCCATTTCTTTTTTTCTTAGTGAAACACACTAGTTCACATTATTTACTTCATCAAATAGAAACTTATCAGTTAAGTCGCGCCTTTTTTTCCATCAACATATGTAGTACTAAAATAGAATTTGCACATCCATAAGTGTATATATATAGTGCCACATGCAACGAGGGGGTAGAGAATCACGTTTCGCCATCGATAGAACTTTACTATCAATTCTCAAAGGTCAAAAGCAAAAGAGCCGCATCCATCGATAGACTTATTTGCACAAGTTATTTAGGCTATTTTGAACAAAAAACAACAACCTAAAAAAAAAAAAAAAAAAAAAAACTTTTTTCTAATAATCACTAATTAAGATGTTTACACTATTTTGAAACCATAATACTTTGAAAACTCACTCAAAAGCCATAAATCTGTTTCAAAATGCTTTTATCCTTTTAAAAACTATTATTATCACTTAATGTAAGCAAAATCAATTTAAGCTTATGACCAAAACACTAAAAACAGTCTTAAGAAAGAAATAGGCCCATCATCCATCCATCCATCCATCATCCTAGGTTGGTGGGTGGGGGACCAAAAATTCCTATTTTATAACCGGCAATAATTTCATTTCTTCTATTCTAATCTAATCTAATCTAATCGAATCGGTAACTTTCTTTTTTACCGCTCCGTATTTTTTTTTTTTTTTTTTTTTTTTTTAGTTTCATAAATAATGCATGTCATTTGGATTCGTATTTGTTTATATCTCGTTGTTGTTGAAATCCATTGGTTTGATGTCACCTCATAGTATAGTGTATGATTGAAGCATGCATAAACTGTTGTTGAAGCTTATTTTACGGAGTATTGATTATTTAGTAAAACTAGCACTAGTAGCTTATTATTTAGGGCTTTTTTTTTTTTTTTTTTTTTTGTAAAACTGGGAGTAGAAGCGTAGCGCGTTGTAACGAGCGTTTGCGTCCGTCTTAACGCGCCTATTATTCACTTTATGTGTTTGTAATAAGTTGAAGCGAATATTGTTTATTCAGGGCCTGTTTAGTAAAACTAGCACTAGTACCGTATTATTTGGGGCTTATTTGTGTAAAACTAGCACTAGCTTTTGTGTTGTAACGAGCGTTTTGCGGCTTAACGCGTGTTACGGCGTCTAAACGCGCGTTACGCCGTCTAAACGCGCGTTTTGCCGTTTTGCGCTACGTAGCGTTTGGAAAAGTAGTTTTTGCTATATTTTGAACAAAATTCAATAAGTATCAAAGTAGATTTATATTTTTCGACGCTAGTTGCTAGTTTCTAAAAAACGCTCTAAAATATTGTGCCAAATGTACTCAATTTTATGCTTTCTGGTTATAATAGGCGACTGATTTTGAATGTGGTTGTATCGTTTGCTCTAGTTTATGCATGTTACTGTTGTAATTAAGGACTTATAACTGATTTTCATACGCCAACTGAAGTCCTTAATATTTGATGTTAGTGCGGTTGTTGATATGAAGCTATTACTCCATTCTTTGAAACTTATTCTGCTATAGCTGTTTATTTATGCATGTCAGTGTTTTAAAACAAAATACATGTTAATTTGATACACCAAGCGAGTCTATGGTTGATAATATGTGTTGTTATTAATTAGTTTATACTGCTATACTCATATTATGGTTATATTATATGCATGTTCTTGTTGTATTAGAACTTATTTGTTTAGTATTAAGGACTTATAACTGATGCGCCAACGTACTGAAGTCCTTAATATTTGTTGTTAGTGCTGTACTTGGAACTTATTTTGCTATAGCTTTTTATTCATGCATGTCAGTGTTTTAAAACAAAATACATGTTGAGTCGGATGGTTGATAATATGTGATGTTGTTACAGACTTCGTTATTAATTTGTTTATACTACTTATTAAGGTGTTCTTTTAGCTAATACGCAGTGTTCTATTTATTTATTTATTTTTTTGCAGGATCTTTGTCCGGTTATTCCACTGCTTTTTGTTTGTGACACACGAAACAAGGAAAAATGGTAACTATGTTCCAACTTTCAAAACGAAAGCTGTTTTCTGCTTTTATAGTCATTGCTTTATATTTTTGTTCTTATAACGGTATCTTATTTTCCTTATTGTCTGTACCAACAGGTGAAGTTTACAGCTGAGGAGCTTCGTAAGATCATGGATTTCAAGCATAACATCCGTAACATGTCTGTTATTGCTCATGTTGATCACGGTACGTAAACAGCCTTTGTACTGCATTAAGGTTCTCTTTAATCTGTTCATTTACCATTCTGTCCTGTTGCATTAAGGCATAAGCAATTGTAACGCAGAAGAGATTTTAATTCTAAGGATATCACAATTTTGAATAACTACATGATGGTTTTGATCTATGTGTTGTATGTTTATGGTGTATCAGATGAATTTTTGTTATCTAGTGTTGATTGGCATAGACATAAAAGTTGTTGTACTTATTTCATGTGAGCTTCTTAAAGAGACAATGTCATAGTAACTTAATATGGTTTTCTTGTGAAAAAGGAGAACTGAGAACCTCAGGGTTCTAATTATATTTTGAGAACGCCAAATTTTCCTCTGTACTATATCTATGTGATGTTGTAATTTGGTCATCGATCTTAAGATTAGATACTATTAGGGTTCTATAAGGGACAAGTATTAAAGTTGATGTTATCCAATTGCTTGATTTTGAGCTGTTCACTCATTGATATATAACAAGAATTTTTGGTGTCTTAAAGATTTAACTGAAATGTTGTGCTATTTCTCTAAATCGGCTATTTCTCTAATCTGTGATTGAATGTTTGGGTCTTAAATCAACAACATTGCTTGCTGTTTTTTGTCCATAGTTTATTACTTACATGTACATCTGTTGTCTTCTTACATTACCATCAAGTTTTATATCTAAATCGGCTATTTCTCTAATTAATACCTTTCTCTTTGATAACAGGAAAATCAACTTTGACTGACTCTCTTGTGGCTGCTGCCGGTATTATTGCACAAGAAACTGCTGGTGATGTGCGAATGACTGACACTCGTGCTGATGAAGCAGAGCGTGGTATCACCATTAAGTCAACTGGTATATCCCTATACTACCAGATGTCTGATGAAGATCTCAAGAGTTTCAAGGGAGAACGTAATGGAAACGAGTACCTTATCAATCTCATCGATTCACCTGGGCATGTTGACTTTTCTTCTGAGGTTACTGCTGCTCTTCGTATTACTGATGGTGCACTGGTCGTCGTTGATTGTATTGAGGGTGTATGTGTGCAGACAGAAACTGTTCTTCGTCAAGCACTTGGTGAAAGGATTCGACCTGTCTTGACTGTCAACAAGATGGACAGGTGTTTCCTTGAACTTCAAGTTGATGGTGAAGAAGCTTATCAAACATTCCAAAGGGTTATTGAAAATGCTAATGTCATTATGGCTACTTATGAGGACCCGCTTCTTGGTGATGTCATGGTTTACCCCGAGAAAGGTACTGTTGCCTTTTCGGCTGGGTTGCACGGTTGGGCCTTTACTTTGACCAATTTCGCAAAAATGTATTCTGGCAAGTTTGGTGTTGACGAGTCTAAGATGATGGAACGGCTCTGGGGCGAGAACTTTTTTGACCCGAAAACAAAAAAGTGGACCAAACATAATACCGGAGCTGCTACTTGCAAACGTGGGTTTGTTCAGTTTTGTTATGAGCCCATCAAGAAGATTATCAACACTTGCATGAATAACGAGAAAGACGCCTTATGGCCCTTGTTGGCAGAGCTTGATGTGAGCATGAAGTCTGAAGAAAAAGAGTTGATGGGTAAACCGTTGATGAAGCGTGTCATGCAGAGTTGGCTTCCTGCTTCTAAGGCTTTACTTGAAATGATGATCTTTCATCTGCCTTCGCCTCATACTGCTCAGAGATACCGTGTTGAGAACTTATACGAAGGTCCATTGGACGATGCTTGTGCCAATGCTATCAGAAATTGTGATCCCAATGGTCCCCTTATGCTATATGTGTCGAAAATGATCCCTGCTTCTGATAAAGGAAGATTTTTCGCTTTTGGTCGTGTTTTTGCTGGTAAGGTTTCAACTGGTATGAAGGTTAGGATAATGGGTCCAAACTATGTTCCTGGTAAAAAGAAAGATCTCTATGTGAAGAGTGTTCAAAGAACTGTTATCTGGATGGGAAAGAAGCAAGAGACTGTTGAGGATGTTCCTTGCGGGAACACTGTTGCAATGGTTGGTTTGGATCAGTTCATCACCAAAAATGCCACTTTAACTAACGAGAAAGAAGTTGATGCACATCCAATTCGTGCCATGAAATTCTCAGTTTTGCCGGTTGACCAGTATTTCCTCACCATATACAATAAGTCACCTCATTATTATCAGGTTCGAACCCCCGAGTTGCTTGGGAAACTTATCCAAGGTTGTTTTCACGGATGGGTGGTACTCTCCAACCATCCGCAAAACAATAAATGGTCTCTATGGAACCAAGTCACTTCTAAGATCATAAATCTCCCCACGTTGATTCTAGAAGATGGAAATTATGAAACAATCACACAATGTTGTTTGTCAGCCCCTCCAGATGACCCGAGTTCAGTTCTTTTATTAACAAGAAGTAATAAATCTACATTTGTATTTTGTCATATAGCTCGTAAAAGAAAGAAGTTTAGATGGATTGAAATGTCGTATGCTCATCAGTTAAAGAGGTTAACCTTTGACGGAGTGTTACTACGTAACCTAACTTGTTGCAATGGTAACATATATGCATTAAGTACTGATGGCTCTTTTACTGATCTGGTGATAAAAGTCGATATTATGGTTAGGCAGAAAGAAGTAATTCTGACACTAATACTGTTTGGGCGATGCCCTTGTCCGTCCAAAATTCCCCGTCGCTTTTCTGGTGAACAAATTGATTTCTATTTGAAGGGAACTGGTGATCAGTTGTTCTTCATAATATACTACGATAAAAATCCAATGGTAAAAGTACGTGGTAGGATTCCAGAAGAACCTGATTGGGTATATCTGTTTAAGTTGGACATGGCTGGTATGAGGTTTGACGGTCTGAAACACTGGGACATAAGTGATTTCGGTTCTGGTGATTGGCGAATCAATGATCACCAAGACTTTGTCAACAGCTGTCAAATATGGGAAGAAATATATGACCTCAAAGACAGTCATTTCTTTTTGGACCGTTCTCGTGATCAATCGGTTTCTTATAGCCGTGTAATTGGTTCGGAGTTAGGAGGTTTTGTACACATTCGTGGCAAATTGGGCAAGTATCTTTTCTCGTCCGATGATGATAAGTTCATCTCCTTCTCTCGAATACCGTCTCCAATACTGCCGACAAGCCATCTCTCGCTTTGGGAATGCAGGTATTGCTATAACCTGATTCATGTTCATTTTTTATATCATATGTTTTAGATAAATTATGTAGGTTAGAAGATGACCATGAAAAAGCTAAATGCATAGTTGATTATAAAGTAGAGACGGAAAACAACAGTGAGATATTGTTAAGCTCGGATACGAATGATGGGTGATTTGAGCAATTATTAGCAGATAAACTGATTTTCTGGGTTGAACATTGCCTTTCTTTCAAGATTTCATGACGGTTTAGAAAATCCCTTGCTTAAGGTGGTAGCTTAATGGGTTGAATTTGGAAGGAAAAAGTATGGTGATTGAATGGAAACTTTCAATTTATATGATTGTTATAATTCAATATTTTGACACTCTAGAACCCATAATAATCCATTATATAAACCATCATCGTCCCATAATCACCCATTCATTCACAATCCTACATTCGAATTCTAATTCTAATTCTAATTCAATCTTGTTTGTTTACGATTAATTCAAGCACAATGGCGGATGTTGAGACGTATGTATTCCATGCGGAAATCAACCAGTTGCTGAGTTTGATTATGAACACTTCCTACAGTAACAAGGAGATTATCCTTCGTGAGCTTATCCGTAACTCTTCCAATGTAAGTCCTTTTTCTGTTTTTCTAGTGTTCGAGCGATGTTTATATGACTGTGTACGAGGTTAAATTGACTGTTTTTTTAGCTTGGTTTATGGTGTTAAATTGATATGTTAGTTGTTTGTTAGCTTATCAGTAAGTTGTCTGATTTATCTGTTTATATTTTTGTGTTAATGATTTATTCTTAATATGTTGATTGTATATGTATCCATTAGGTTTATGACTGTGATATATGTAGGTGTGTCCGTTTAGCCAATTTTTGGGTTATAGGTAATTTTTCTCATAACGGGTTATTATACTTCTATTTTGGACCATTTTGGGAGTGGAGGTTTAAATTTTTCGCATAATGTTTTGTTCACGATGTTTACTAGATAATCTCACTAACATAATACTCCTTTTAGGCTGTGGACAAAATTCGCTTTGAGAGCTTGACTGACAAGAGTAAGCTCGATGGACAACCCGAGTTATTCATCCGCATTGTTCCTGACAAGACCAACAACACGTTGACCATCATCGACAGTGGAGTTGGAATGACCAAGGCTGGTGAGTAACAAATTCAATACTTTATTGCCGCATATAGCTTTTTAATGATTCATTAGAAGACTTTATAATAATGCTATATATGATTTGCAGATTTGGTGAAAAATTTGGGTACCATTGCAATATCGGAAGCCAAAAAGTTCATGGAAGCTATGGCTGCTGGTGACGATGTCAGCAAGATTGGACAGTTTGGTGTCAGGTTCTACTATGCTTACTTGGTTGCTGATAAAGTTGTAGTCACTACAAAGCACAATGATGACGAGCAGTATGTCTGGGAGTCACAAGCCAGAGGGTCGTTCACAGTCACTAGGGACACTTCTGGCGAGTCCCTTGGCAGAGGTACTAAGATGACTCTTTACCTAAAGGAGGACCAGCTTGAATACCTCGAGAAGCGAAGGCTAATGGCTTTGATCGAGAAGCACTTCGAGTTCTACTCTGCATATTAGATAGATCAACATCCGTTTTACTTTAGCTAAATGTTTATGGCATAGTTGTCGCCAGAGTGAACTCGCTTTCGGCAAAGGGCACTTGACGTTTTTGAATTTTTTGGGTCTCATAGATCATGGTTTGTTGAGCTATATATACTATATACATCTTTATGAAATGTCAGCTAGCTCTTTTGCTGATATTGGACACAATTTTAACAAGTTATCTGTTTTATATTTTTTGACAGCAGATTGAAATTTGACATGGAAGCTCAATATTCTCTTTGTTCGTATTTAGTTTGTTAGTTTGGCTGTGAAACAAATATTACTGGCATTTACTAGCGAAGTTATACTTTCTGATATTTGACGGTTTCATAAATCTCCACTTTGGACGGCTTAAGTTCGCCTCCTCTCCCCGTTTGCTAGTTAAGGCCACTTAAAAGGCTACCTAGGCTTTAAGGATCCTCTGCCTTTTAGATTAGCAACCAACGAGTTTTTCTAAACGTATGTTCCTGAACTCAGTTCCTGCTTTATAAACTCTAGTCCTCATATGTCTACATAATCTAAAGACAATTATTCTGTACTCGAAATGAACCACTTAAAGTTATGCTGAAACGCCTACTTAATCTCACCGCTTAGGTGATTACATTGTTAGGAGGTTACTCAAATGTGTAGCTCTGCAGCATAACGATGAGGAGGGTCTATTTGCTTGGTTCAATTTTTTTCTAGTCTTTGTCACTGAAGCGACTCAATGCAATAGTGCTGGTATTTCAAGTGTTACTCAATGAAGTGTATTTAAGTAGTAAGGCCTGTTGATCAAGCATTGTCAACTCGTATCTATGTTACTGATAGGGTTTATCCAGATAAACCTAAAACTCACCATATTCTAGTCACACATTACACATATAGCTTCAGTGTTTACTTCATTAATGGACTGACAATCAGTATTTCTTTTTATATGGTTCTTGTATCTTTGAGTGTTCCACTAAAATACCATTTCTGCGCATGTAGTTTGTATTATACAACTCATGATCTTCATGATTGCAGATGATTTTAAATTTAGTTGCACTTTCATTGGAGGGCTCTGTGATGTGTACTGTTGAAACCAGACTGGCTGAAGAAGGAATAGAGGGCTTTGTAACACTCAAGTTTTGGGAACGTGGGTCACAAAACAATGATTTTAGCATTGTCAACTAGTATCTATGATCAAAAACTTGTGCCCCGAAGCAGATGTAACTCAAAAACTTGTGCACAGGTAGCTAAGTCAGCAGAATGAGAAATTGTCCCAAAGGGCTAGGTGGGCATGCCATGCTGCATTTTCTGCAGATGGTTCTGTATTGGCGGTTGCTGCTGAAACCATTTATTACATTGTGGGATCAAGAGAAGAATGTTCTTTTGGCTGTAATTGGGAGGTGGGTCCTGTATTTATGTTATGCTGTTTTCAGTCAAAAAGGGAACATGATTTTTCTTGTACCCTTACAGCTTATAGTTTGTGTTTGAATTGCAACACTCTTTGTTTTATCAGCTTATTTATTAATCAGTCTTTCAAATGTGCTCAATTTTGTGTTCTAATGTTATACAGGTGATTGTTGTTCATCGGAGAGTCCAATTATCTTGTATCTGCGTCCCGAGGTTCAAATCCACAACTCTCAGTTTGGAGTATGTCAACACTGTCAGTTTTCTGGTCATACAAGCTTGACACAGAAGGTCAGTTTGCTGGCCCATTTTAAGGCATTTTATCTAGGCTAGCTAACACCAACAAGTAATCAGTATATGCTTCTTTTTATAAATTAGCACCGCTCTAAGTAAGCAGCCCAAAGTTAAGATTGGTTGAGAGCTCATGAGACGTCTCTTGATGTTTTCATTATACTTAACCACTTAATTTTGTGACATCATCATATGCAGCTATAGCATGTTCAGGAAAAGATTCCCTTTTAGCTGTCCTTGTCGTTTTTCCGGACTCATCTAAAGCTGAGCTTGATGGGGCTGCAGTACACAATGGCAGTGGTGCTATTCTACTATTTAATGCCGGAGATCCTGTTCCTATTGCTTCATGGTTTGTGACAAAGGTAAAAGTTGCATTCCTCGAGTACTCATTTCGATCAGTTCATTTAATCTAATGATGGAAAGCTTACTCTATTAAAATGAGATTATAATTTCTATGTTTATATTTAATTGCTACTGTGCAGGCAATCGGAGCATTTATTAAAAGTAGTGGATCCATAGATGATGATAGTATGGATATGGATGATAATCCAGACACAACTTTGTTGGCATATGTAAATGGTGATCACGAGTATGCTCCTCGATCTCACCAAACTTTGTTCCACTTTTCTAGAATCATTGCTGGAGAAGCGAACTTCTATGGTAGAGTAGACTCCGAAATAGATATATACAATTTAATCAAGATGAATAGGTATGAAGTTAAAGATGCAAATGGTAGCTAATCACGGCCCGGGTTGATGATTCTGTCTCGTGGCTAGAGTTCTAAGAAGGCTTTTTGTCTTCAGAAAAAGGAAATTTAATGCCATTGATAGCTCCATGTTGTTTCCATTTTGTCTGCTAATCATATAAATGGCTACTCAAAGTCCAATTTTGCGCTGTGTATGTTACGGGTATGGATCATGTATGAGTGGTTGACAGCATTTTAATTTATGATATATTTGTTTTCATGGATCAACTGTAAAAGCACCCACAAATAGTGGTGAAATGAGAAACTAAACAAGGCTTTAAACTGAGATACAATCTTAACCTTATAAAAGCGAATATTCATGAATGTGTGTCGTACAAATGAAGTTGAAATACCAAGAAAATATACTATGTGCCTAATTAAGATAGTAACTTCTTTTGTTCTGCTCAATCACATTCTTGATTTTTAAGTTTTAATAGTGTGTAACTTGGTTTCATGTTCATTTGAATGTTATTTGGTTAGCCCGTTGCTTGGGCCTGGGCTGTTACAGCACATGTGTCATGAAAGGCAAATTATCTATTCTCAAACTGCTTTCATGTTACAAAAATCATGGAACAAGGTTTGCACCAAGAATGATCAAACAGGTGCTGTAAATATTAATCTACAATTCCTAACACGTTCAGCAGGAATGAGCCTCTCGGTCTCCGAACCATCCATGATTGAGAGCTTCTTCTTCTGCAGTTATCCTCTTCGGTGGGTCGTATGTCAGAAGCCTGCTCAACAAGTCACATTCAAACTCAGTAAGTGTTGGTGAACCTGTAAAAAGTAGCTCATGGTATTACAGTATTTGCATACGCTAAGGATTCATGATTGTGTTTTTAGGGTGTTTATAATGGACATTATGGCACGGAGCTGAACCATGGTGTGGGAGCGTATTATCCTATCAAGATGGGATCGATTATTGGATTGTGAGAAACTCATGGGGTTTACTTCAGCGTGGGCCGTTAAATGCTCCCGAGGGGTTGTGTGGGTTAGCTATGGACGCGTCTTATCCTATCAAAAGACCAATACAGTCAGTATCCATGATAAGAAGAGTTTGTTAAAAAAGTTTTGCAAATAAAAATAAAAAGGGAAGTTGGGAAGCCCAGAGGGTCGAACCCGAGACCTCAACCATACTCAACCTTTAACACACCGCACTCAACCATCCTGCCCTTGGGTCTTTTTCGAAAGAGCTTGCGCCATTAATTTACTTAACCAATATTTTTTAGTGAGGTAAATGATAGTAATATGTAAATAAACCAACATTTGCAAAACCTCAATTGTCTAGTATATATATATATATATATGTTACACAAAAATGAAAACCAAATACGTATTACTCTTAGCATTTGTCTAGCACATCGTTTAACATAATTATAGCGCATATACGTTACTCCCATAATTTGTCTTACTCTTAGCGCATATAGTTAAAGGTTTTTAAAATCCGTAACATTTTGTGCTTTTTGGAAGCACATACCATAGCTTGCTTAATTGCTTAGATGTTTCGAGCTAATTTTTGGGCTTCAACTTGATAAAAGCTTGACTCGATCGAGCCAAGCTCGAGCTCGAGTTGCTTGATGCAAGCTTGACTTTGTTGCAGCCCTATTTCAAGGTATGTTACATTATAAATAGCGTATCAATAAACATAATACCTTATCATTGTCTAACATGGTATCGGAGCAAATATAATCCTCAAACCGAGGTGGTTATGTTGAGCCACCTCCTTTAGGCCACCCCGTCAAATGTATCCCCATCTTCATCTTAAAAAAAAAAAAAAAAAAAAAAAAAAAAAAAAAAAAAAAAAAAAAAAAGTACCGTCGTGTTATCCAAGTGCTAAAAATAAAAGCTCTCTCTATCATCTAATCAAAAGGAAGAAAGAAGAAACAATCCCAGTCATGTCCATCTGATGACCGACTTAATTTGCGATCAGGCGTGGATGAAAATAATGCTAATCTTTCTCCTGTTAGGTTTGGTTTTTTTTTTTTGACAATTTTAAGGACGAACGGTGTATTTTACTCTATAATTTGGTATATAAGCTAGGAACCCTTTTATAATTTGGTGTATTTTATATGGGACGTGTGGTTTATTATAGAAAAGAAAAAGAAATGTTGAAATATGTGTTTATTATACGTCGTTTTATTTCCATAGTGTATATCCTTCTTGTATGGAGTACAATTGTATTTCATATCATTGATTTCATGTGGGTTCACTCTAAACTTTTCGTTCTTCTATGTATGTTTGGTTGTGGTCGTGGGGAAAACCAACGCATAGATAGGTCATACGACAAGTCTTTTGTTTATTGGATTACATGCCGAGAAGTTTAGTTTGGTTTGTACGGTAAAGTAGTTTTCGTCTAAACTTGATTGGGGTAAGACAGTATGTTGTTTTTGGAGGATTTGTTTACAAAAATCGTTTGTTTGTCCGTGTGTATCGTGAGTTAAGAACTGGAATTATTTTATTTTTGATTTTTTTTGGTTTATGGTTTCGTTATGTCAAGACAAAATCCATAGTTACGAGTATTATTTCCGGTATCATCCAAGCTTTCATTATGTACATAGTTTTTAGTAATTACACCTAAAAACTAAGAAATGCTTATCTATACTAGATAAAAAAGTATTTGTGCTATGTTTGCTTTTTGAACGGCATAATAAAGCAAAATTTTTATTTTTACGTCAAAACCGTTGTTAAATTAACAAGATCAACCATATGGGAAGATGAAGCATATTTTATTATTATATGCATAGGGAAGATGATAGAAAAATTGAAAAGTATGTATTTGGGAAGATGTATAATAACAAGTAGAAGGTACCCGCCACGTTGCGGCGGGGTTTTGCACCAAATTCACAAACTTATTTAAGTACTAATTATCTACCACATAAAATCAAAACACATTAATGTATATATTTATATAGAATAGCAATAATCAATATTTATATAACAATTTTTTTTTGGTCATAATCCCGTGCGTGCACGAGTATTATAACTAGTATATAAAAAAATAAACAGGTAAATTTAAACATCCTAACTGCTGAAATAATTTAAACATTAAAGTTGAATCATAGAAAAATAAACTGATCAGCATGTTAACATGTCTCGACTATGTAACTGGTAAGAATCGATGCAACATGTTTAATGTGTCCTATTATGTAATAAAAACATAAGAATAATGAAATCACCTATAACCAACTTGGTTCAATCCACGCATGACTTGACAAATAAGATGCAGTTCCACAGAGATCAGGTTGTTGAATGTTTTCGCCATCAAATGTGTGATACATGCATGTGTCAAGTGAATAAAACACTATCTTTCTGTTCTTGGAAGACACTCGTGGAAAGAAGATCTTGTTCTCCATTTGTGGTGTTTTGGCTTCAAGGCAAAGACATGTTGTACGACAAATATAAATCATATGCTTTCCAACACCAGTTATTTTCTCCCATTCTTGTTTAACTTCATTCAACTTAAACACCTCAACATGTTCTCCATACTCGCTCACATAAACCAGTAAAAGATGTTGATCACATTTCGTTAAGAATTTGTGTGTCCAAGATCCGCAAACACTTTCAGGGGCTTCGGCTTCAACAATCTTCCAAGAGTAACCTCGTTTGCCCAGATTATTGAAAACAATAACTTCTCCCTCTCCACACAATGCATACAGATTTCGACCATAAAAACTTGAAAAACAGATAGTATGTGGATCTGGACCCAAACGAAATATACGCCATGTTGGTTTCCGATTTACAAAGTGGATGTGAACATCCCAAACCTCCCGTGTTGTAAATCCAACCACAATACAATCAGCGGAAGTAGGTGGTGCTGAAAAATTTAAGCTTTCCATATCATATATATATTCCGATTGTGGAAGCTTTCGAAGATCATTTGTGAAAGGGTTATATAATGCTAAGCACATCAAGTCATTGCTTCTAAACAACAACCAACCAAACCTTGAAGAAAATATTTTGTCACAAGCAATTGATATCGGGAAGTTTTTCATCAAGTAGTTGTCACCAAACATAGGATCGTTAAATGTGATAACGTCTCGATTTTTGTTCACCACCATTAGCCAAGGTGAAGCAACTGAATAATTCGATCTAAATAATATCTCACTGTTGTTTTCCGTCTCTACTTTAGAATTAACTATGCATTTAGCTTTTTCATGGTCATCTGCTAACCTACATATTAAGAAACAATTTTCCAATAAAAAAAGGGTTTTTCTAATCATTGTAGTTTTCTTTAAAACTACATGTCATTCAAAGATGCATGCAACCCATACGTCTTTCAAAAGAAAGATAAACCTTTATACAAAATTATACTAGTATATAATAAGTGTTACATGCATATGTTATATTTATATTATGAAAATACTATAAGATACGGGTTTTATAAGTACTCATGTGGGACACAAAATCAACTTTCAGTGACCGAAATGTGACAGCTGAAAAGTGTGTTTTCGGGGGAAAAAAAAACTATTAAGTACCCATTATAAAACATATGATAAAAATTAAATGAACATGAATCAATTTATAGCAATACCTGCATTCCCAGATCGACACATGGCTTGTCGGCAGTATTGGAGGCCGTATAGGAAATTGGGAGATGGTCTTATCTTTCACATGGTACGAGTATATTGTTTTGCCCATTTTGCCACGAATGTGTACATAACCTCCTAACTCCGAACGGCTATAAGATACCGATTGATCACGAGAAAGATCCAAAAATAAATTAGCGTTTTTGAGGTCATCTATTTCTTCCCAAATTTGATGACTCTTGTGTAAGAGTGTGTAATCATCGTATACCGAATCATCAAATCTGAGATCACTTATGTCCCAGTCTTTCAGGCCTTCTAATTCTTCCCACTTTATACTAGTCATGTCCAATTTAAACAGACACACATCAGCAGATGTTTTCAGTGATTTATTTTCATAATATATTATGTAGAATAATTCTGCACAAGACCCTTTCAAATAAAACTTTATGTCTCCACCGCTACAGCGACAGGAAGAATAGGAAGGAGGAGGGCATGCCCCAAACAACATTAGTGTTATCACAACTTCTTTCTCCCTAACCCTAATGTCAACTTGTATAACCAAATCAGTAAAAGAACCATCGGTACTTAATGCATATACCTTATCAGTGCAACAAGTTAGGTTATGTAGTAATTCACCATCAAAGCTTAACCTCTTGAGTTGTTTGGCATATGACATTTCAGTCCACCTAAACTTGTCTCTTTTACTACCTAGCTGACAAAATACAAAGGTAGGTTTATTCGTTCTTGCTAATAAAAGAACTGAACTCGGATCATTTGGAGGGGCTGACAAACAACAATGTCCGATAGATTCATAATTTCCGTCTTCTAAAATCAAGGTGGGGAGACTTATAATCTTAGAAGTCACTTGGTTCCAAAGAGACCATTCATTGTTTTGCGGATGGTTGGAGAGTACAATGCATCCATGAAAACAACCTTGGATAAGTTTCCCAAGCAACTCGGGGAGACATTGATAATGAGGTAACTCGTCATGTATGGTGTAGAAATACTGGTCTTGATTGCCGTCTTCTAGGTTTTGGGAAATCAAACATGGATATCTTGCTTTTAAGGGAGGGAACCGATCACATACCGGACCACACGAAATCTGCTCCATCTAAACATGTTCATAGTAATTTTTTATGGTTAATACACACAACAGTAAACAAAGGATGTAATTTTTAAAGGTTAATCAAAAAGGAAAATACACTAAAAGACAAAAAAGAAAAAAAAAGTACAAACAACAAAACAAAATAATGACCTTGTCAATGGAGGTAATTTTGTAAAGTATGAGTCCAATGGCTAAGTAATCCCTTAAAAACATGCTAACAATTAAAACACTCAAAAAGCTCAAAGAAGAAAACACTCAAAAAACCTCTTTTTTTATGGTAGAACACATAGTGACAACCGTCTTATATTTCTTTTCAGTATTTTAACTTACAAGTTTATTAAAGAATAAAACTATCAATATATATATTCAATAAACACACACTTTGTTATTGTTATTCAAGTGTCGTTGATGTAATGGAAATAATATATCTCTTTCTTCTTTTAACAGCACAAAGCAATCAAAGAGTAGCTACTAAGTCCATGGCAACCCACATTTTTCTTTCTTTTTGAATAATGATATAAGTCTCGACATGTAATAGTATGCTAGCGAAAGTTGTTATCATTATCATTATCATTATCTTTTCATTATTATTATTGTTATTATTATTATTATTATTATTATTATTATTATTATTATGTTACAAGGTTATGACCAAAAGTTGAACACGATATGCAAAAAAAGTGTTTGTAGCATGAATAAGATAGCAAATCAAAAAAATTATCCAAACACTCTCAGACACCTTAATGCTCACTAAAAACTGCTTAATCTAACCTTATAATTTTATGAAGCGAACATATACATATATAACTATATTTTTGTTTCTAATTATTTTGTTTAACATATTTGCCGTTATTCATTATTTATTTTATGTAGAAAAATTTCGTCAAACAATTTTATGAAGCGAACATATACATATATAACCTTATATAAACGCTTAAAAAGCTTCAAGATATATATGCAATCTCAAGTACCAGATATATATAACTCAACATCATGGTACTAATGATAACTTTAGCCAAAGCAAACATATGTAACTTATGATCGAACAATAATAACAAAACAATGGTAAAAAAATCAAGTTTAAAGATATAATTCATACCTCAAACTTCATCCAGAATTTGTAACACCGATCGATGGATTTCTTTTATTATTTGTATAAGGGTTCTGAAGGATAATAATAAATCGTCTCTATTATTAATCAGAATCGGTATATATATACTAATATAGAGTATTTTAGAATTCGGGCCTTAGCCCGTACAAATACACATGGGCTTATGGTAAAACATACGACTAAGAGGTTTATATATTACTAAATGAAGAATGGAGTAATAATTTATTTATAGACCATAATTATTTGAGCAGAAAAGTTACACTCTAAGATGAAGACGTATCCCACACACGTGTGGTTAGTTTGACTCTTACAACATCGAGTGAGTATATCAGTGATCGCGTTACATGTCCCGGCGCCACTCCCGACAACAAGGGTGGACCCAAGTGTTGAGTTTGGGGGGCAGTGCCCTCCACGATTCCCTGAAAAATAATTAGTATAAAAAAAAATTGGACCTTTTTATTGAAGTGCACCCTCAAAAAAATCAAATTGCCCACCACCTTGAAGCCAAAAATGTAAAAACCTTAGTTTTTAGTATTAAATAAAATAAAAAAAATCAAAAAAAAAATAATTTTGCCCCCCGCCTTCTAAAATCCTAGGTCCGCCACTGCCCACCAAACAAGTTGTAGCACTATTCTCGGACGGAAAGTAACGGTAAAAAAAGTCAAAAAAGCTAGCGTATTTTTAGAAATATAATCTTTTTTATCAACTTTTTAACATTTTAAAATTTTTATCAATACCCAATAATCACCGATTTTTAACACTCACTTCCACCTCTACACTACCTTTCTTTATTTTACTTCCAACTCAGAAAAATGAATAATCAAGAATCTTTTTTTTTCAACTTTTTAACATTTTAAATTTTTTAAAAATACCAATAATCACCGATTTTTAACACTCACTTCCACCTCTACACTACCTCTCTTTATTTTACTTCCAAATCGCAAAAATGAATAACCAAGAATGGATCATTCAAATGCTCAACAATTTGTAAAATCAAATACTCAATTCTTCATTTTTGTCTAATCCAAACACACTATCATCCGCAAATTCCATTTCCTCAAATCATAACTAACTTCCTCCATTTGGTATGTCATACCAAATCCCAAACCAATTTACCAATTTTTCGCCTGAGCAATTCGAACTTTCCACCCAATTTCAACTTCAACAACAATAAGGGGTGTGCAGAAAACAAAAAAATGGGACCAAAACCGAAAAAAAACCAAAAAACTGCAACCAAAAAATCGAAACCGATGGTTTGGTTTTTGTAATTTATAAAAATCCAAGTTTGTGGTTCAGTTTGGTTTTAGCAAAAACACTGTAACGAAAAAACTAAACCGATAAAACACATGTAATCTTAAAAACTCATGTCTTGATTTCTTATTTAATGTGTCATTTATAACAAATAAAAAGTTATCATCGAGAATTTATGTCGTCGTTACTTTTTTATTGTCAATATTGTGTCACTTTACGACGCATAAACAATTCTCTTATATAATTTTTTATGATCAATAGTTTTTATTGGTGAACTTGTTCACTTGGATCTTTGGGGTCCTTATAGAGTTAAAAGTAAAGAAGGTCACATACATTTTTTAACTGTCGTTGATGATTTCACCAAGACTGTTTGGGTTTATTTACTTAAGAGTAAGCATGAGCTGTTTGAATGTATTCAGATTTTTTTATAATCTCATTAAAACAAAGTTTGAAAAGTGTGTTAAGATTTTTAGAAGTGATAATGGAACTGAATTTGTTAATAATCAGTTTGATAAGTTTTGTAAAGAAAATGACATTATACACCAGACCTCTTGTGCTTACACTCCTCAACAAAATGGGGTTGTTGCAAGGAAACGTAGGCATCTTTTGAATGTTGCCTGATCCCTTATGTTTCAGGGTGGATTGCCTTTATACTTATGGTCTGAATGCATTCTAACAGCCACTTACCTGATTAACAAATTGTCGTCTTCAGTGTTGAGTGGAAATTCTCCTTAAAATCTTGTTTTTAATGAAAAACCTGTTTTGAGTCATTTAAGAACATTTGGATGTCTTTGTTTTGCTACTATACTTACAGCAATGATAAGTTTAGTAGTAAAGCAGAGAAGTGTGTTCTTGTTGGATATTCCAATTTTCAAAAAGGTTATAAACTGTATAGTCTTAAAAGGAAACAATTTATCTTTGATGTTAATTTTTTTGAAAATGTGTTTCCTTTTAAGGTTAAGAATTCTTCTGTTGTTCCTGACCCTCTCAGTCAGGGTTTGAATCATGCTAACTTCTTTGATGAAGTGACATGTGATAACCTTGACACACCCAATGATGTTAATACTCAAACTGGTACCCCTTTGGGTAATAACAATCAAAATGATCATCATGTGGGTTAGGGTAGCAACTCCCGGCATCTTGGCAGCCCAACAACATTGAAACATCCTCTATGCTTTATCTGTAACTTTAGTGAATAACAAACACATACTGTTAGGTCACCATTTTGTAAACACAAGTATAATAATAATAGAAATGAGATGAGAAAAGAGATTTGGGTGATTATATGAATAAGAGAAATATGAGTGCAAGAGTTTCCTTAAGAAATCAAATAACCAACCAAGTATTACATGAGACCTAAGGCTTCTATTTATAGGGAAGGAGCTAGGGCAACACTCGCTCTCCTTCCACTAGCAATTCATGTGGGCTTCTAAGCCCATGGACCAAAATGCCTTAAGTCTAGTAAACATGTTACATAACATAAATGTAAGTAAATAGTAACTTAAGCAACCTATTATTACAAATGACCGAGACTTGACAAAATAGTAAAACTTTGATCCCAACAATCTCCCCCTAAGGGTCGGTCATCATGGTTGCTTGACGTCTTTGTCATTTCTTCATTTTGACTTTCATAGCTTTAGACGTCTTACAATAATCATGAGATAAATCTTTCATCGTTCTTTGTACTTTGTTCATTGTTGTTGTGATAGTGATCATGTTATGAAGTTGTCTGCCTTTCATCACTTCCGCGTCTGTGGTGGTAGTCCGCCATTCCAACATGCTCATACATCTTCGAATTCTGACATATATATGCACGTAGTCCCTTTCTTTCACTTAAGATCTTTAGTCTTTATACTTTGTAGATTCTTTTTATTTGGCGTAGAATCTTTCTTTGAACTTTGTGTTGCCTTGATCTTTGAGGGAGCTTTTGATGACTTCAAGATGCATGTATGAGCATGTGGAATCTGTCGCCATGGAGAAGATGTAACCCTGCATGTAAACAGTTAGCAATAAAACATCCGGTACTTACAGATAAGAATTAGAGATCGTCAACAGCATATTGTGTATACTTTGGAAGCAAAAGTGAAGACTTTTGGTGTACAAAAGCATGGAGGTTCAAAGCAAGTTGGATACAAGCAACTTGGTCTCAAACAAGTTGGATTCAAGCAACTTGGTAATAAACAAGTTTGGTTCAAACAACTTGGTCATAAACAAGTTGGGTTCAAACAACTTGGTCCTGGTGTTAAAACAGGATTCCATGGAGTACAGGTTGATGGACGTGTTTGGTTTGAGGTGGAACTGCAGGGAGCTTAGGAAAATCGTGAAGCTGAGGTTGTTCAGGATAGTAACGATGATGCTGCAGTGACTCAAAGAAAGTTAGAGGACAAGCAACTTGAAGAAAATACAAACACGAGCTGCTTGGTAAAGGAGCAGGAAAAGGTACACCTTGGTATAAAGGTGGGGGCGGACATTACGGTAACCGGAGTACCTGGTCAAGAGGGTGCAGAGGGTAATGTTGCTAAAAAGAAGAAAGTAAAGGAGTCTACGGAAGCTAATCTTGGAAAATTACTGAAGAATAATGCCTGGTCGACAAGGTGGTCCCCGGTTCGAGGTTCCAACATGAGGAAAAGATGTTGAGTATCGGTTATGTTTAAGTGTTACTCTTAAGGTGGAAATTGTTGAATATTAGGAGTACACTTAACATATATTAGGGGTTTAAATGTACAATGTAATTAAGATTAGGACTAGACTATAACTAGGATTGGTTAAGGTTGCCTTGCAAGGCAAGGAAGGCCCATGTGGTCGGTTTCATAAAGGAGTCGGTTGGGTATTCCTTTGCCGACTCTAACCATGGTTTCTTTATCCCCTCATCTCTATAAATAGAGATGAGGGGGATGCTAGTTTAACATTCTTCTTCCTCAATTGTAAAAGCTTTATTAGGTTTTTAATAAAGGGTTTGTTGAGAGTATATCGTGTGCATATTCTTGTCGTTCTTTTGTAGTCTACGTGTTTTTTACTTGCTCGATACAACTCGCGATCTAGTTTTCCACGATCGAATTTCGGGTTTGTTGTTGAGGTATTGTCCAACATGATCAAACCACAACACGATTGTTTATTGTGGTTCTGCTACAAGGACTCTTTTTCCTTGCCCTACTCCACGCCTCGAGTTTCCAACTCGAGAGTTTCAAGCACTAGTCAACAAGCTCCTTTCACGGGTGGAGAAACCTCTACAATCGTCGCTTACACGAGTAGGATGAAAAGCAATTGCAGAAACACCAGCATCACTGTAGAAAATCATAAGATTTGAGTTACATCTGCGTCGGGCACAAGTTTTTGATCATAGATTAGCAGCTAAAAGATTTTAAGCAGGAAAAAAAGGAACTACCTGTGCAGCTCATATATAACAGTTGACAAGCTAAAATCATTGTTTTGTGACCCACGTTCCCAAAACAAGAGTGTTACAAAGCCCCCTATTCCTTCTTCAGCCGGTCTGGTTTCAGTAGTACACATCACAGAGCCCTCCAATGAAAGTGCAACTAAATTTAAAATCATCTACAATCATGAAGATCATGAGTTGTATAATACAAACTACATGCGCAGAAATGGTATTTTAGTGGAACACTCAAAGATACAAGAACCAAATAAAAAGAAATACTGATTAATGAAGTAAACACTGAAGCTATATGTGTAATGTGTGACTAGAATATAGTGAGTTTTAGGTTTATCTGGATAAACCCTATCAGTAACATAGATACTAGTTGACAATGCTTGATCAACAGGCCTTACTACTTAAATACACTTCATTGAGTAACACTTGCCATACCAGCACTATTCATTGAGTCGCTTCAGTGACAAAGACTAGAAAAAAATTGAACCAAACAAAATGCTGAAATAGACCCTCATCATCGTTATGCATAGCTACAAATTTGAGTAACCTCCTAACAATGTAATCACCTAAGCGGTGATATTAAGTAGGCGTTTCAGCATAAGTATAAGTGGTTCATTTTGAGTACAGAATAATTGTCTTTAGATTATGTAGACATATGAGGACTAGAGTTTATACAATTACTTCTCTAATCAAAGCAGGAACTGAGTTCAGGAACATACGTTTAGAAAAACTTGTTGGTTGCTAATCTAAAAGGCAGAGGATCCTTAACGCCTAGGTAGCCTAGGCGATTGATGTCCAGGCGGCCACTTAAGCCGTCCAAAGTGGAGATTTATGAAACAATAAAAAATCAGAAAGTATAATTTCGCTAGTAAATGCCAGTAATATTTGTTTCACAGCCAAACTAAATACGAACAAAGAGAATATTGAGCTTCCATGTCAAATTTCAATCTGCTGTCAAAAAATATAAAACAGATAACTTATTATAAAAAAAAAAGATGGTATACCGTGACATCGTCGGTTGGTTGATGATTTCTTTTACAGACCTGAACCTGCAATCAGAAAACGATTTTTGTTTCAGCTACTATGAATAATTTGTGGCAATAAAACATTGTTTTCTTTCACAGACCTTTAATGGATACTTTCAAGACTATGATTACAATAAAACATTGTTTTCGAAACACTGTAGTATTGTTTACTTTACAGCGATATCTCTAATCGATCACCCACTTGCTCTTAGTTATGAAACAAGTCGAGTTATGATGTGTAACGATATTTAGCATTAACAAGTGTTTATGGATTTGTCACACTTAAGTTAGAAAATTAACAAGAATTTTGTGTTAAATGCTACTTAGTAGATATTTAGCATTAACTTTGTTTAAATTGTTCATCAAGCTCACAAATAAAAGTTTAGAAGTTCATTCTCGTCGTATTTTTGTACGCTCTTATAGTTGTTAACAAACTTGGTAGAACATATTTGCTGACACAAGTTATATACATTAAAGTATTAAACACAAGCATGCGTTTCGGTGACTCGCTCTAGAACAATGTTATACACAATTGTAAACAGATTTTTATTGTGGTATAGGGAATTCTCATTACTATGTGTATACCCGATTGATAAATATGAACTTGTTAGTTTAAGACTTGTGAGTTTATAAGCTTTAGTTTATAGCTTATTTGAGTTTATAAGCTATATAAATAATGAATCGGTAAGCCTACAAAATCGAGGTTATTAGCAAGATGTCACAAAAATATGATTTTAATTATTTAACAACGAAATGTTATCCAGATACTTTTGCCGTATATTCTTAGAAGAAAAAATTATCTTGGCGAGCCTAATCGTTGTCCTGCGGCCAGCGGGTACTTTTTTTTCTTCAACTCCTCTTTTTCATGTTTTAAACGTTCATAATTATTTTATGAAATATAGGCCGGGGTATGTTAAAAAGATTTATCGAGGTCTAATTTTATAAACTGAAGTTTATAGACATTTCTCAAAAGCCCATTAAATAACTAAAATTGAAAGAAATGAATTTTGTCTTTGTAGTTAGACTGGTAAGTATGATGTCTTCTAAGATGGAAGTACCAGGTTCAAGTACTTCAAACCGTCTTTCTTAGCGTGTTTGCATTCTTTTTTAATACTTGTAACATTTATGATATGGCCCGACCAAGCAATCTAAACTAGGTCGACTTTGTAACTCGCCTATAAAAAGATTTTTGTTTGCTAGTAAAAAATGTTAAGAGAACACATTTATCATACAAACCTAAACTTACCACATCATTTGAAACCTTTCCTTGACATTAAACAATGTTAAAATGGAAGAACTTGACACATTAATATGTATTCTTTCGAAATTTTGGAATGGCTAGCTAAAAGATAATCGTAACAATCACACCTCATAGTATAACAAGACTGTGCCTTAATCCAAACAGTAATATATAGGTTCAAAATTGTATCAAGATTTCTATATGGGTTATATATAGTGGATACTCATATTATTATGTGTACGTATACCCAATTTCGTATCCCTGTATATATTAAACCCAATTATGTCGAAACCTTATAGTATTGTTTACTTTACATCAATTTATGAAATTGGTCGGTTACTTTGTCTAGTGTGTGTATATATATATATATATATATATATATATATATATATATATATATATATATATATATATATATATATATATATATATATATATATATATGTTACACAAAAGTGAAAACCAAATACGTATTACTCTTAGCATTTGTCTAGCACATCGTTTAACATAATTATAGCGCATATAGGTTACTCCCATAATTTGTCTTACTCTTAGCGCATATAGTTAAAAGTTTTTAAAATCCGTAACATTTTGTGTTTTTTGGAAGCACATACCATAACTTGCTTAATTGCTTAAATGTTTCGAGCTAATTTTTGGGCTTGAGCTTGGGCTTGAGCTTGATAAAAGCTTGACTCGATCGAGCCAAGCTCGAGCTCGAGTTGCTTGATAAAAGCTTGACTTTGTTGCAGCCCTATTTCAAGGTATGTTACATTATAAATAGCGTATCAATAAACATAATACCTACGGGGTTTTATCATTGTCTAACATGGTATCGGAGCGAATATAATCCTCAAACCTAGGTGGTTATGTTGAGCCGCCTCCTTTAGGCCACCCCGTCAAATGTATCTCCATCTTCATCCTTAAAAAAAAGGTACCGTCGTGTTATCCAAGTGCTAAAAAGAAAAGCTCGTCCTATCATCTAATCAAAAGGAAGAAAGAAGAAACAATCCCAGTCATGTCCATCTGATGACCGGCTTAATTTGCGATCAGGCGTGGATGAAAATAATGCTAATCTTTCTCTTGTTAGGAAAAAAAATTCTTCTCCGATTTAGAATTTTCAGAGGAGAGCGAAAACGAATGATTTTCAAGATTATTTCGGCTTCAAAGTAGTTGTTTAGATAGCAAACTGTATGTGAAAGATCACTTCATCGATAAACGCATGTACATTTTTTACTCGGTTTATAAATTTATGAAATGACCGTTATGCCCTCGTACTAAAAAATAAAAGCATAATGAAAATAACGGTGTGGACCGACGGATAACGAGTCAAAAGAGTCGGTTGATATTAAAAAAAAAAAAAAAAGGAACTTGAAAAAGGGGACTAACGATGACAAAAATGCCAAGGTATGTCTCATGGTTTGGTTTGGTTTGTTTGTTTGTTTTTTTTTTTTTTTTTTTTTTTTTTTTTTTTTTTTTTTTTTTTTGACAATTTTAGGGACGAACGGTGTATTTTACTCTATAATTTGGTATATAAGCTAGGAACCCTTTTATATGTTAACCTGTATATGGGACGTGTGGTTTATTATAGAAAAGAAAAAGAAATGTTGAAATATGTGTTTATTATAGGTCGTTTTATTTCCATATTGTTATATCCTTCTTGTATGGAGTACAATTGTATGTCATATCATTGATTGATTTTTTTTTAAACGATGGATTAGTTGTTAGTTGTTGGCTCGAGTTAGTGTCGCATCCTCGGGCAGAGATACCAACCGCGAGCCTATCCTTAGGGGATAACCCCACTCCTATTCTCGATTCGCCTGATATCATTAGAGCTTGTGGTTCCCAAGTGAGGACTTCTCGGTCGGTCACCAAAACCGGTACTACTCTCACTTGGGCTCGCTTAACTACTTGAGCGTTTACCACTAGACCACAAGCCCCATGATCATATCATTGATTGATTTTCATGTGGGTTCACTCTAAACTTTTTGTTCTTCTATGTAAGTTTGGTTGTGGTCGTGGGGAAACCCAACGCATACGACAAGTGTTTTGTTTATTGAATTACATGCCGAGAAGTTTAGTTTGGTTTGTACGGTAAAGTAGTTTTCGTCTAAACTGGATTGGGGTAAGACAGTATGTTGTTTTTGGAGGATTTGCTTAAAAAAATCGTTTGTTTGTCCGTGTGTATCGTGAGTTAAGAACTGGAATTATTTTATTTTTGATTTTTTTTTTTTTAGTTTATGGTTTCGTTATGTCAAGACAAAATGCATAGTTACGAGTATTATTTCCGGTATCATATCCAAGCTTAAGTTTTTAGTAAATACACCTAAAAGCTAAGAAATTCTTAAATATACTAGATAAAAAAAAAAAGCATTTGTGCTATGTTTGCTTTTTGAACGAATAATAATTTTTACGTCAAAACCGTTGTTAATTTAACAAGACCGACCAACCAACCATATGGGAAGATGAAGCATATTTTATGGAGTATTATGAATAGGGAAGATGAAAGAAAAATTGAAAAGTATTAGGGAATTGATATGTACACATAGCACTTTTTATTCATACACATAAAATTATTGTCTATGGACTATTATACCCTTATGTAGTTTTAACTCCCTATATTCTACCCTAATATGACTTTTTGTTTCTACCTTTTCCTCTTCACGCCGTTAATGATCAACACAACCGTTGCCCATGAATCCATCACAGGTATGTATTTGACTTGTTTATCTGTTTTACATATGAATTAATAATCATTTTTTCCACACCGTAATCAACTGGTTGGGATGCATTTAGCATTAAATGAGCTTTGTGTGATTTCCATGTGGTAACTACCTATTTGCTGTTAGACTATGATGTATTCATGTATAACAAGTTTGATCTTTGCCATGAAATTAATTATCATGCATAACAGTTTCTACATGCACCCTATTGAAGTAATGATGCATGAACTACATAGTATTATAAAACTAAAATACATATGACTATTGGCTTATTAGCAAACTCATGCAAAGCAACATTATGCCTCTCTAAATATCCAACATATATTCAGGAAACGAATGAACTCATGGACTCGTCAAGTTCGATAACTCAAAATGAAGAACTTTATCTTGGTACTTCAACATTCGAATCATGTGATGATTTACTAAAGAGCGTGCGTGCCTTTTATTACACTAAAGGTTATGGACTATCTATTCGTGATTCGAAAAGAGATGAGTATGTCGCTTTGCAATGTGACCGAAGTGGTGCCTATCGAGATGTACGCTCTATTGGAGAAAAACGAAAAAGAAGCCCAACATCTCGTTTGATCGAATGCTCCTTCCACATTGTAGGTAAAAGAGGAACTGATGGTACTTGGGCTTTTAAAATACACAACTTAGCACATAACCACGAGCCATCTACCGATATGTCTGGGCATTCATCATTCCGTCGATTACCACAAGAGGATGTACAAACGGTTAAAAATATGACCCTTTCTGGAATACCTCCAAGACAAATTATTTCATCCTTACGTCAAAAAAACCCAAATCTTCCAGTAAACACTCGAACCATATACAACTTGAAGGCAAAACTTCGTAAGGATGATTTAGGCAATCAGTCACTAGTTTGTGCCTTATTAAAGGAACTTGAAAATGGTGGGTTTTCACATGATGTTGATCATGATTCAAAAGGGCGTATAACACGTTTGTTCATTATACACCCATTATCACTTAAATTGTCAAGAATATTTAGTAATGTCTTCGTGATGGATTGCACATACAAAACCAATAAGTATAAGATGCCTCTTCTTGATATCATTGGGGTTTCATGCTTTAATACGTCATTTTACTCCGGGTTTGTTTTTTTGAAAAAAGAAGACGAAGACAGTTATGTTTGGGCATTAACTGCGTTTAAGAAATTTCTTGGGGATGCTACTGAACCAGCTGTGATTATGTCTGATAGAGAATTGGCACTTATGAATAGCATAAATGATGTATTTCCATCCACAACAAGTCTTTTGTGTGTTTGGCATATTCAAAAAAACGTGTTTTCAAATTGCAAGAAAGATTTTGAAAACGCTGATGAGTTTAATACATTTATGTCAAAGTGGAATATAGTGGTATACTCAACAACAGAGTCACTCTTTGAAGAAAACTGGGGTGAATTTGAGTTGTGTTATAGAGATAAGAAACATTCAGTTGAGTACATAAAGACTAGTTGGTTGCCTTGGAAAAAAAAGTTTGTTAGTGCGTGGACCGAAAAGCACTTGCATTTTGGTAATTGTGCATCTTCTAGAGCTGAAGGCGCACATGCCAAACTCAAAAAATATCTGCAAGTTTCTACGGGTGATTTTCAAGAAGTGAAAAAAAAGCTTTCTCTTGCGGTTGAGCATGAATTCAACGAGATTAAAGTGAAACTCGCAAGTGAAAGAATTCAAATACCTCATGACTGCAATATGCCTTTATTTAAAGAGATTTTGTCACATGTGTCTTTGTTTGCATTAAAGGAGATCTTCAAGCAGTATATCAAGAAAAAGGATGGTAATGTTTTCAAAGATTGTAGTTTTGCATAGTTATATTATTTTAAACTTCATTTTTGGATTTAATTTATTTCTTTTGCAGGTACAATAACAATGTGCACTGGTCATTTTATGGCAACTATGGGTCTTCCATGTGTTCATAAAATAAATTCTTTGCAATGAATGGCACTTTCTTTGGACCTTGTTCATCCACATTGGAGAATTGATACATTATCTCTTAATCCGGGAGATGATTCACACAACGACATTGACGACCAATTTGCTAAGTTGCTTAGTGAGTTGCAATCCAAGTATCAAGTGTGGCCTTTAAGCAAGAAAGAACTTTGTACTGCGATGATAACTAAATTTCTGAACCAATCGGATATTCTCTTTGAGCCGCTGATTCAACGACCAAGAGGAAGACCTCCCAAAGCAAAAAAGAAAAGAGGTGTAACCTCTACAACACGAGATCCTTCGAGATTTGAGTATGTTGAATCTTCACAAGCACATGATCCCTCAAGTTCATCTAATGGATTTCAAAAGACCAATGCAGTTGTGAGGGAGATCAATTACATTCATCAGGAAAACGGCGTAATTGATTTAAACGCATATCCAAATTTGTGAGTTATGTTGCTTCGTTTAAGAAGTATAAATATCTATCTTATGTTTCAATTATACTTTGTTGGAGGATTTTATTTATTTATTTATTTATTTTTTTTGCACTGGGATTCATATCAGTTATGTACACATACATAACTGAGTTTTTAAGCAAGACTTATTTTGTTTTTGTTTTATGAGTTATGTTGTTTCATATCAGTTTGTTTTTGATTTGTTTTGTTGCTTGACTAAGTTATCGAAAAGTAAGGTAAGTCAATTTACGAGTTCATCATCATAAATCATATAGACATGATAAAAAAATTGCGACCTACGTTGATCGGTTTTTATGCCACATATTCGAAAGTTTAAAACTTGTGACAAGATCAACACATTCGCACACACCATGATCGAGATGAAGCAAATCATGTGGTTGAACATAAACCCCAGTGGGCCGTGCAGAAAGAATGCCTAGTATTTTAATACGAGGTATCTCTACTTCTTATCAAACATATATAGCATGCAACTTGATTTGAATAAGTAAACAACAGTTAAAATGAGTAATTTCGGCATAAGTATATTTTACCAAAAGCATATGCAAGATGTTCCAAATGAGAAGGCGATAAACTAGTCTAATAATAAAACAGATCATCAATAAAATACTCGAATACCATATATTAACAAATCAAGAACGAAACTTGAATCGACATAGCGCTAGCAAAATAAAACTGGCTAAGTTATAATGTTATGTTCTTAACAAAATAAAAGTGGTATCAAAGTATTACCCTATGTATGTATGTATTGGGAAGATGTAGTACTTAAAAAAAAAAGTATTATTGTGCCAACTATATTTCTCTACGAAATCTCTCTTTTATATGCTTGCTTGATTCTTTGCCTCAATATAATTAAATGCGAAAGTTTTTATCGGTTTCTTAGTCTAAATTCACATACATGTTTTTCTTCAGTTACTCCTCCGTATACATACCCCATGTTCGAGCTTATATTTTTATCTTTTTGCAGGTCAAGTTTTGTATCATGTGCCATTAAGAAAAAAAAGAAAGTTTTGTCTCATGTTCTGATATCAAAAGTTCAATGAAGTTTGAGTAAAAGTTGTGTACCCATGTGCTCGATCTTAAATGTGTGGAGAAATCGACTTGACATGACAAATCGTGACAACCATATTTAATGGAAGCTTTAGGTGTACAAAAACCACTCTAGTAAGTTTGATGCTATCGAAAGGGAAACAAAGTTTCAAAGAAGATGACATAGGTAAGAAGAGATAGGTTGAATAGACAAGTGAGGACAAGACATTAATTATAATCATATGTAAAATGTAACATATATAAGACTCCAAAATAACCCAAAACTGACAAAACTGATAGATTGTTATTATAGATTAACGTTTGTAAAAGCAAGGGCCTGGATACGTTCCTTGTACATGTTTCATTCTAAATCTGTGGGATATAGAGTTAATGTTTCTAATATACATAAAAATACTAGTAGTACTTGGCACTGAAAGAATATAACTTTAATTAACCAGAATGAGCTTCAACCTGGCCTATTACATGTATATAACGAAAAGACCACGCAAGATTCCGGTTGAGGACTTGAGGTTATAAAAGAGACGAGGACAGCGGCAACGTAGAACAAATCAGATGATCGAGCACCCATGACACATGCTAATAATTCACACAGAAGCTCAATGTTTTCACATAGATTTGGGGTTGTTGTCTCGATGGCCAAATTAATTAGTTGGCACAATATTGCGGGTCTACTAAAAATCTCCTAAACCATGGATACAGATAAGAGCTCATTTACGTATACACCAAATGTGTAGATATCATAGACTAAAAATAAGGGAAGGATAAGAGTCAATTTACAAATATTTTTATGTGTACAAATCAAATTCTTATGTGTAGATATCAAAGTATTACCCTATGTATGTATGTATTGGGAAGATGTAGTACTTAAAAAAAAAAAAGTATTGATTGAATGTACTTTTAGTTTTTGTCCCACATCTATTGTCATGAGAAAGTCAAAGGTGTATATATCATCTCCCCCACCCACACAAACAACAAGAACCAGATCTTGTTCTTCACCCTCAAAAGCAAAAGCAAGCATATCTTAAATTAAACTCACGATGTCACCAAACCTCTTTAGCCAGTCCACTACCATGTCATGTGTACCACAAGTCACTTGTATCCTCCTCCTCCTCAGATCTGTAAAAAAAAAAAAAAAAAAAAAAAATTCTTTGATTTTCTATGAAAATATGATTTGGTTTACCTTTGAAAATCAATTATTATTTTCATAGAAAAGTAAAAGTTGTATGAAAAGAAATAACCCGGTCCGCCAACTGGTTCGGGCTGAACCGTACTTGAATGATCGAATGGGGTAAGTCTTATGATGTTAAAAAAAAAAAAAAAGTGTATTTGTTAACTTGATGAAACTTTTAGGGGGTTTAAAGGATTTTGTAAAATTGGAGGGTCTAATTTTTTGTTGTTACATTTTCTCTATAAAAAAAACCCTCCATCAAATTTCATTTGCAAAAAGTTTTAAAATACTAGTGTATTTACAATGAGTTCCGTCGGTCCCGCTCCTGATGCGGTTAGATGTCCACTCGACTTGGATCCGAAACAACTACTTGATCACATTCGGGAACACGAGGAGGAGGTTTGTTACTTTTTATCAACCATTTCTTCTTTATTTATTTATTTATTTATTTATTTTAAGTATAATATGATTGAAGAATACAGATTAGAGGCATATAGTTTATGATTGAAGCATGCATAAAAAATAAATAGCATCTGTTGTTGTTGTTGTAAGTTGAAGCTTATTTTACCGGATTATATTTATTTAGGGCATGTTTAGCGGTTGCCTTTTAGCATTTCTCAAACTAGTTTTAGCTATCTAGATTTTAAACATAAACCAAAAATGCTACATGCTAAGTACCAAACAAGCTCTATACTTCAAAACAATGTAAACGCCAAACGTCATCTGAATCAAATATATATATGTTATTAGTCATCTGCTTTTTGTTGGTTTAAACAATTCACTTTCAAAACGAAAGCTGTTTTCTGCTTTTCTACCTAGTTATTATTTTTTCTTCTTATAATGCTATCTTATTTTCCTTACCGACAGCTCAAGTTTACAGCTGAGGAGGAGCTTCGTAAGAGTAACATGTCTCTCATTACTCATGCTGATCACACCGGTACGCAAACAGCCTTTTTACTGCATTAAACTTCTCTAGTCTCTTCATTCATCATGTTATTAGGCGTAGGCAATTGTACGTACGTTTAGGATGTGCTGTCTTATATGTTTGTGGTGGTGTATATATATAGTATCTGATGATTTTTTGGTATCTAGTGTTGATTGGTATTGACATAAAACATGCCTACTCATTTCGTGTGTCATAGTAAACTTAATTTGGTTTTCTTGTGAAAAAGGAGAACGCCAGTTATTATATTTTGACTTGTTGATGTGCCATATGGAGCTTTTTGTCTGTACTATATATATGTATGTGATGTTGTAATTTGGTCTTGTTAAGATTCGATACTATAGTCTTCTATGAAGAACAAGTATTTAAGTTTATGTTTCTTTTTATCCACTGCTTTATTTTTATTTTTTTTGAGCTGTTTACTCATACATATCTACTGGTTATCCCTAATCTCAAACATTGTGCTCTTTCTTATTACAATATACAACAACCATTATCCTTTTCATTATCTAAATCGTTGTGATTGATTTTTTTGGGACACATCAACAACATTGCCTGCTGTTTTTTTGTCCATAGTTTATTACTTACGTGTACATCACCATTATGTTTTATCTATTTCAGTTTCGCCGGCTGTTCAAGACCAGTATTTCTTCCACACCATACACTACGGCTTACCACCTCATTTTTATCAACTTCGAATCCCTCAGTTGCTTGGGAAACTTATCCACGGTTGTTTTCATGGATGGGTGGTACTCTCCAACCATCCGCATAACAATAAATGGTCTCTTTGGAACCAAGTCACTTCTAAGATCATAACTCTCCCCACCTTGATTTTACAAGACGGAAATTATGAATCTATCGGACACTGCTGTTTGTCAGCCCCTCCAGATGACCCGACTTCACTTCTTTTATTAACAAGAAGTAATAAATCCACCTTTCTATTCTGTCATCTTGCTCCTAAAAGAAAGAAGTGGACTGAAATGTCCTATGCCCATCAGCTAAAGAGATTGAGCTTCGACGGGAAATTACTGCACAACCTTACTTGTTGCAATGGTAAGGTTTATGCGTTAAGTACCGACGGTTCATTCACTGACTTGGTCATACAAGTTAGCATTATGGTTAGGCAGAAACAAGTAGTTGTGACACTCGTTCTTTTTGGGGGATGCCCTTATCCTTCCATGACTCCCAAACACTGTTGTGGTCCACATATTGATATTGTTTACTCTTTGAAAGGAGCGGGTGATGAGCTTTTCTACATACTACTATATTATGAATCGCAAGACGACGGACCTGCTTGGGTGTATATGCGTAAGTTGGACATGGGTAGTATCAAGTGGGAAGGCCTGAAAGAATGGGACATCAGTGATCTCGGTGATTGGCAAATCAATGATCACCAAGACTTTATCAAAAGTTGTCATATCTGGGAAGAAATGGATGACCTCAACGACGCTCAGTTATTTTTGGATTGTTGTCGTGATCAATCGGTTTCTTATAGCCGTGTAATTGATTCGGAGTTAGGTGGTTATCTACACATTCGTGGCAAAATGAACATGGCAATGTACTCCTACCTTGTGAAAGATGGGACCATCTCCCTATCTGGAATACCGTCTCCAATACTGCCGACAAGCCCTCTGTCGATTTTGAAATGCAGGTATTGCTATAACCTGATTCATGTTCATTTTTGATATCATATGTTTTACACGTGTTTAGATAAATTACTCGATTGGGAAACTTTTAATGACACATAGTTATAAAGAAAGCTTAAAAATTGTTTCTTAAAATCCAAATTATGTAGGTTAGAAGATGACCATGAAAAAGCTAAATGCATTGTTGATTATAAAGTAGAGACGGAAAACAACATGATGGGTGATTTAAGCAATTATTAGCTTAATGGGTTGAATTTGGAAGGAGAAAGTATGGCGATTGAATGGAAACTTTCAGGTTATATATGATTGTTGTAATTCAATATTTTGACACAGAACCCTCTAGAACCCATAATAATCCATTATATAAACCATCATCGTCCCATAATCACCCATTCATTCGCAATCCTACATTCCAATTCTAATTCTAATTCAATCTTGTTTGTTTACGATCAATTCAAGCACAATGGCGGATGTTGCGACGACGTATGTATTCCATGCTGAAATCAACCAGTTACTGAGTTTGATTATCGACACTTTCTACAATAACAAGGAGATTTTCCTTCGTGAGCTTATCAGTAACTCTTCCAATGTAAGTCCTTTTTTTGACTTTTTTCGATCTGATGTTTATATGACTCTTTATGAGGTTAAATTGACTGTTTTTTTAGCTTGGTTTATGGTGTTAAATTGATATGTTACTTATTCGTTAGCTTATCAGTAACTTTTCTGATTTATCTGTTTATATTTTTGTGTTAATGATTTATTGATTGTAAAGTGACACTGTTCTGTTTGCGCAAGATAATTGCAGTATTGCACTTTTTCAACTCTGATAACCTGTCATATAAGCAGTTTGTTCACGATGTTTACTAGATAATGTCAATAGCATAATACTTTGTATACCCTTTTAGGCTCTGGACAAAATTCGCTTTGAGAGCTTGACTGACAAGAGTAAGCTCGATGGACAACCCGAGTTTTTCATCCACATTGTTCCCGACAAGACCAACAACACGTTGACCATCATCGATAGTGGAGTTGGAATGACCAAGGCTGGTGAGTAACAAATTCAATATTTTATTGCCCCCATACAGCTTTTCAATGATTCATTAGAAGACTTTATAAGGCTACATATGATTTGCAGATTTGTTGAAGAATTTGGGTACCATTAAAAGATGGGAAGCCAAAAAGTTCATGGAAGCTATACCTGCGGGTGATGATGTCAGCATGATTGGACAGTTTGGTGTCAGGTTCTACTTTGCTTATTTGGTTGCTGATAAAGTTGTGGTCACTACCAAGCACAATGATGACGAGCAGTATGTCTGGGAGTCACAAGGCGGAGGGTCGTTCACAGTCACTAGGGACACTTCTGGCGAGTCCCTTGGTAGAGGTACTAAGATGACTCTTTACCTAAAGGAGGACCAGCTTGAATACCTCAAGGAGCGAAGGCTAAAGGATTTGATAAAGAATCACTCCAAGTTCGTCAGCTATCCAATCTCTTTATGGGTGGATAAAACTTCTGAGAAAGAAATTTGTGATGACGAAGACAACCAGGAAGTTGATGAGGAGAAGGAAAAGGAAGAGAAGAAAAAGAAGATCAAGACACGGTACATCATATATTGGACGTAGTGGTTTAGATTCACATCTGTTTTACTTTAGCTAAATGTTTATGGCATAGTTGTCGCCAGAGTGAACTCGCTTTCGGCAAAGGGCACTTGACGTTTTTGAATTTTTTGGGTCTCTCATATATCATGGTTTGTTGAGCTATACATCTTTATGAAATTTCAGCTCTTTTGCTTATATATTGGTCATAATTTTAACTTGCACATTAGTATTGCAGCATTCTTTAGAAAAATAAAGTAAAATAGGTGATGTTGCATCATGTAAGGACATAAATGTGCTTTATGGCTATGGGTGTTACCCTTGAATCTAATATAAATTTTACATGAACTACAATGGTTGGAATGTAACTAGAATATATCATCTTTCCTTAGTCTACTACAATGTATCATATAAACACAATCCAACCCAACAGATACTTGCTGATGTATGATCCATCATCACCCCTACTAGAATAACTTATACAAGTTGCAGAGCATAAGCACATGGTATGGTATGGAGATACGATATTATATGAAGATAAGATACATGTGTCCTACAAGAGATATGATATCAGATAATATTCTCATTCATCCCTCCTTGTTATCTATTTCAGTTTATAAATAGAAGCCATGGGAAAGAACTTAGGACACCAATATAATCCTACAATTGTCTGCTTGTTTCCTCAATCTTCTTGTGTTCTATCTTACGGGACGAGTCTGATTATTAGAGCAATATGATCATTCAGTTTACTGCTTGTTTACTATTTTCTAACAATATCTTATACTAGTAATTCATACTTGTTGTTAATCATGTATGTAATGAAATATGTAACTTGTTTCAACTGTTACTGTAGGTGATTCCTATGCAAGATACAAAAAACAAACAGAATAAGCCAAACAAAGATCTAACTGGGCAGATTTTGACCAAGTCTCGCCTCGTCGTTAGTGGAGCCATATTGTCAGAGGTGTGTACCCTTACTACTATTAATAATATATATGCCTTAGATCATTTTAAACTTGTAGGTTCCTTCTTTTAATATAAGGTGTGTTTGTTTTTGAAAAACGCAAGCTTCGTATATGGGAAGTACCTTCAAAAGATCTGAAAAACACAGGAAAACAACCATGTCTCTACTCAAGCACACCGACTTTCAAACTCTTTTAGAAACAACTATTGTAAACAAAGTCGAGAATGGGCTTCTTTCTGTCCTTGAGTCCGTGTCCACGCGTAATCAAGAAATAGACTTGCAAGAGATATTTCAAAGGTTTACATTTGATGTGATATGTCTATTGCTTCTAGATTATGATCCTGAAAGCCTATCTATAGATTTACCATTCATTCCATGCGAAAAGGCATTCACGGACGCTGAAGAAGCTCTTTTTTGGAGACACGTCTTGCCAGAAAAAGTTTGGAAGTTGCAAAAGAGATTTGGTCTAGGGAAAGAGAAGAAGATGAATGAAGCGACAAAGGCTTTTGATATGATGAATTCATATACAAGTGCATGTCTAATAAACACGACGAGGCTGTTGGAATGGTGCATGATAAAGAGACCGGGTTATTAACATCTTTAATTAAGGAAAGAGTACTGGGATGCCAGGGGACATGAGAAAGTTTTCAAGGGATACAATACTTAGTCTAATGATTGCGGGGAGAGACACCACGAGCACGGCTCTTTCGTGGTTCTTTTATCTCCTTGCCCAAAACCCAATTGTAGAATCAAAGATCCGAGCTGAGATTGGTGAGAAATGGGGTGTAAAAGATCTAGATAGACTCATTTATCTTCATGGAGGTATATGTGAAGCATTAAGGTTATATCCACCTGTTGCTTTTGAGCATAAGGCTCCAATGAAGGCAGACGTGCTTCCAAGCGGTCATGTTATTGATGTGAACACGAGGATTATTATGTGTTTTTATTCAATGGGGTGAATGGAAGATATATAGGGGGTGTTTGTTTAAGCTTATATAGTGGGCTTATGGCTTATTTGGTTTTGGGCTTATGTTTCATTAGCTCACCTATTTTGAAACTATTCAGGCTTCTTATTATGACATGACAAGCTTATACAAGCTTATTATGACATGACAAGCTTATACTATAAGCCAAAAAAGTTTTAAAATAAGCCACATAAAGTGAGCTTATGAAACATAAGCCCAAAACCAAATACGCCATAACCCAACTATATAAGCCTAAGATAATAGTAGCTTTTAATAGTCGAAGCCATCGTTTGTGATAGCCTAAGATAATAGTAGCTTCTTTTGTTGCAAAGTTGATACTTGATGCATAGACGCTTTGTGTTAGCTTATTTGATTGGCGTTTGAGCTTATTTGAATTTTGATAAGCTTATCCACTTATGAACTTTAAATGCTCATAAGCTCAAGTAGACAAGCTTATAAGCCCACAAAATAAGCTAAGAAAAACACCCCTGATATTATAATGTTTACTAGTGCCTAGGTAGTCCTATGTTTCATGCACATTGTATGGTTAGTGGCGTTATAGCTGTTCCTCTTAGGAAAAAGAACCCATGGGGGATTTGGTCATTATACGGATCATTTTCACGGTTTTCTTTTGATACAGTTGCTGTTATTACTTATTAGTTTTAGTCTTATGTCTTTTGTGATAGATTAAGATTCCTACTGTTGAGGTTGATACTTGATACGTGGACACTCATATAATGTTTACTAGCTCCAATAATTACTTTAGCAGTTGTATGGTAACTGGCATTTGAATATTTCTATTTAGTAAAACACAACCCACATGTCTTGGTTTTTATAGCTTTTCATCCAACCGAGAGGATTTTAGCAGCCAGCGATGTCACAGGGAGAGTTATGATTTGGAGAGGTTTTGGTGATCAAACATTTGCTGGTGACAGTGGAAAACTGATTGAAGGACGAGGATGATAAACCTGGTGTCAGAGGTGACGGTGATGCTGATTCGGGTACCACCTGGCATTGGCATTCAGCAGAAGTGAAGTTCTTGTTCTTTTCGTCAGATGGAGCTTATCTGTATTCTGGTAAGAACGAATATCAAGTGTTTGGAAGTTGCACTTGCCTTGTGATTTTTTTAATGGTTATTTCCCTTAATTTAATGTAATCCTCTGCATCTATTCATGCGTGTAGCTGGAAAAGAAGGAGTCCTTGTAGTTTGGCAGCTTGATACCGGCAAGAAGAAGTTCTTACCGAGAATAGGGACCCCACTTCTTAGTTTTGTGAACTCTCCCGATCCTTCACTTGCATCTGTAAGAATATATAACCTTTTTCTGCATAGAAAGTATAAAACAAAACTAGTAATCTTCTCTGAACTTTGTCTTACTGATGTTCCTTCAGATATCTTGTGCAGGTAATTGAATTCATCTTCTTAAAATGCCATCAATGGAAATCTTACAGTCAATTTCTGGGATTAAGGTTACCTTCAATCAAGTTTTTTCTATGTTTCCTTTCGTGTAAAAGGGTTAAAGGATTTACAAGCTCACTTTTTCTGTTTAATCAGCTTCCTTCTCCCGTCCCAGAGGCATTTAGAGGCTCAATCATGGATTTTGCATTTGACTGTTTCATAAATCTCCACTTTGGACGGCTTAAGTGGCCGCCTGGACGTTAATCGCCTCCTCTCCCCGTTTGCTAGTTAAGGCCACTTAAAAGGCTACCTAGGCTTTAAGGATCCTCTGCCTTTTAGATTAGCAACCAATGAGTTTTTCTAAACGTATGTTCCTGAACTCAGTTCCTGCTTTGATTAGAGAAGTAATTGTATAAACTCTAGTCCTCATATGTCTACATAATCTAAAGACAATTATTCTGTACTCGAAATGAACCACTTATAGTTATGCTGAAACTCCTGCTTAATCTCATCGCTTAGGTGATTACATTGTTTGAAGGTTACTCAAATGTGCAGCTCTGCATAACGATGATGAGGGTCTATTTCAGCATTTTGTTTGGTTCAGTTTTTTTCTAGTCTTTGTCACTGAAGCGACTCAATGAATAGGGCTGGTATGGCAAGTGTTACTCAATGAAGTGTATTTAAGTAGTAAGGCCTAGTCACACATTACACATATAGCTTCAGTGTTTACTTCATTAATGGACTGACAATCAGTATTTCTTTTTATTTGGTTCTTGTATGTTTGAGTGTTCCACTAAAATACCATTTCTGCGCATGTAGTTTGCATTATACAACTCATGATCTTCATGATTGCAGATGATTTTAAATTTAGTTGCACTTTCATTGGAGGGCTCTGTGATGTGTACTGTTGAAACCAGACTGGCTGAAGAAGGAATAGAGGGCTTTGTAACACTCAAGTTTTGGGAACGTGGGTCACAAAACAATGATTTTAGCTTGTCAACTTGTGCCCAAAGCAGATGTAACTCATATAATCTTATGATTTTCTACAGTGATGCTGGTGTTTCTGCAATTGCTTTTCATCCTACTCGTGGTATGGCTGTCAGCGCTTCTTATGGTGGTGACTTAAAGGTAAGATACCACATTTTTTCTGGTCATACAAGCTTGACACAGTTTGCTGGCCCATTTTATCTAGGCTAGCTAACACCAACCAGTTATCAGTAATATGCTTCTTTTTATAAATTAGCACCGCTCTAAGTAAGCAGCCCAAAGTTAAGATTGGTTGAGAGCTCATGAGATGTCTCTTGATGTTTTCATTATACTTAACCACTTAATTTTGTGACATCATCATATGCAGCTATAGCATGTTCAGGAAAAGATTCCCTTTTAGCTGTCCTTGTCGTTTTTCCGGACTCATCTAAAGCTGAGCTTGATGGGGCCGCAGTACACAATGGCAGTGGTGCTATTCTACTATTTAATGCCGGAGATCCTGTTCCTATTGCTTCATGGTTTGTGACAAAGGTAAAAGTTGCATTCCTCGAGTACTCATTTCGATCAGTTCATTTAATCTAATGATGGAAAGCTTACTCTATTAAAATGAGATTATAATTTCTATGTTTATATTTAATTGCTACTGTGCAGGCAATCGGAGCATTTATTAAAAGTAGTGGATCCATAGATGATGATAGTATGGATATGGATGATAATCCAGACACAACTTTGTTGGCATATGTAAATGGTGATCACGAGTATGCTCCTCGATCTCACCAAACTTTGTTCCACTTTTCTAGAATCATTGCTGGAGAAGCGAACTTCTATGGTAGAGTAGACTCCGAAATAGATATACAAACATGAATAGGTATGAAGTTAAAGATGCAAATGGTAGCTAATCGCGGCATTCTGTCTCGTGGCTAGAGTTTTAAGAAGGCTTTTTGTCTTCAGAAAAAGGAAATTTAATGCCGTTGATAGCTCCATGTTGTTCCCGTTTTGTCTGCTAATCATATAAATGGCTGGCTACTCAAAGTCCAATTTTGCGCTGTGTATGTTATGGGTATGGATCATGTATGAGTGGTTGACAGCATTTTAATTTATGATATATTTGTTTTCATGGATCATCAACTGTAAAAGCACCCACAAATAGTGAAATGAGATACAATCTTAACCTTATAAAAGCGAATATTCATGAATGTGTGTCGTACAAATGAAGTTGAAATACCAAGAAAATATACTATGTGCCTAATTAAGATAGTAACTTCTTTTGTTCTGCTCAATCACATTCTTGATTTTTAAGTTTTAAATGCTCCCGAGGGGGTTGTGTGGGTTAGCTATGGATGCGTCTTATCCTATCAAAAGACGAGCTCTAAAACAAGGAATAGTTTAAAACGGCCTTAATTTTTGACTTAGTTAAGCTTGCAGGGTCTAAATTTAACATCACATTACGTATTTTTCTTATCAAGGTAAGAAACCAATACACAGTATCCATGATAAGAGTTTGTTAAAAAAAGTTTTGCAAATAAAAATAAAAACGGAAGTTGGGAAGCCCAGGGTGACCTGAAGATCGAACCCGAGACCTCAACCATCTTCAACCTTTAACACACTAAACTCAACCATCCTGCCCTTGGGTCTTTTCTGTAAGAGCTTTCGCCATTAATTTAGTTAACCAACATTGTTTAGTTTAGCTTAGTTAATTTAGTAATCTAACTAGCGATGTCTACTTTTAAGTATATCGTGACCCGCCTTCTTTAGTTAGGTCTAAAAAACCATAATAAAATAAAAGAAGCTAAAAACCTATAAGCATCTGACTTCAATTCTTGTGACAATAAAAATTTAGCTAATTGATTGATCGTCAACAACTTAAAATCTAAAAATCATCTAAACTGCTAAAATCCCCTCTAAAGTGCATATAACTATCTAAAAGGAAACCGAAAAATGAAAAGATACCAATATCTTTAGCTTTCTTATAAAAAAAATGCAATTATCGTCGTCGCAATCATATATATTTAAAGCGAAAATTAAACCCTTGCCATCCATTTTCTCTATAAAAACCCTTGCCATCAATTTCATTTGGACATTCACACTTGCAAAAATCACAAAATTAAAGTTAAATATGATTTTGTTCATGGTTGTCAACTCACGATTCAGCACGTGACTAGTTCTATATTTTGAATCACGACTACTCGTAAGCTTGCAGGGTCTAAATTTAACATCACATTACGTACTTTTCTTATCAAGGTAAGAAACCAATACACAGTATCCATGATAAGAGTTTGTTAAAAAAGTTTTGCAAATAAAAACAAAAAGGGAAGTTGGGAAGCCCAGGGTGACCTGAGGGTCGAACCCGAGACCTCAACCATCCTCAACCTTTATCACACCACACTCAACCATCCTGGCCTTGGGTCTTTTCTGTAAGAGCTTGCGCCATTAATTTAGTTAACCAACATTTTTTAGTTTAGCTTAGTTAATTTGCATTGAAGGAGGTAAATGATAGTAATATGTAAATAAACCAACATTGCAAGACTTCATTAAATGCATAATGAAATCCCTTCATTTATATTGTTTTAGTTCAACAATTATACATAGTAGTCGTTTTTCATGTTAAAAAACATGAGTAGTGGAAATATCCAAAAACAAGTCGCATAAATTATTTAGTTTGGTAATCTAACTAGCGATGTCTACTTTTAAGTATATCAATGACTCGCCTTCTCTAGTTAGGTCTAAAAACCATAATAAAGTAAAATAAGTTAAAAACCTATAAGCATCTAACTTCAATTCCTGAGACAATAAAAATCTAGCTAATTGATTGATCGTCAACAACTTAAAATCTAAAAATCATCTAAAGTGTTAAAATCTCCTCTAAAGTGCATATAACCATCTAAAAGGAAACCAAAAAAAATGAAAAGATAACAATATCTTTAGCTTCCTTACCAAAAAAAAATGCAATTATCGTCGTCGCAATCATATATATTTAAAGCGAAAATTAAAAAGAAACAAACATGTTGACTTAGTGTGGATACTGAGTTGGGTTTCAAACATGGTGACTTTTATGGAGTTGGGTTTCAAACATGATGACTTTTATGGTGTTAACAACACCATAGAAGTAGAAGTCTTATGGTGGTTAACAACTGCATAAAAGTCATCTTGTTTGAAACCGAACCGAGTATCTACTCTAAGGCGTCTCCCACATTGAATAGCGTAATTCTCTAGTTTGTTCACTATTTTTTTTCGCCCACAACAAAATTTTGTTTCACTATCAATATAATGCTCAAAAGCAATGATGATCGTTATCTACTTAATTTAGTGTATGTTATGTTGTAGCTTCTTTGACGTGACTTCTTAGTGAAGATGGTCACTGATGACGTATAGTCTATATTTGGGCCATGAGCCCAAATGATAAACATTACTCGGCCCAAGCCCACCACGAGTGAGCTATCATAGCTAATGACGGACCATAATAATAACGGCTTGGGCTCACGAAGCCCAAAGCCCAACCAAACTAATCGGGCATGCGATAAGGATCTTCTATTCATGGAATAGATATCCTTACCCCGATAAGCACCACGAGTGCGAAGAGTAAGGAGCAAGAAACTTACGCGGTTTCAGCCCCTATAAAAGGAATGACATCTCTCATTCAAAGGTACGAGATACAAAACCCTAACTCTTTTACGAGAACCCTAAATCGATTACTTACTCTCACGCCGGAGTCTAATCGGGGGAGACAATCCCTCGATAAGCCTAACGGTGTTGTTTTACTTTCTTAGTACGCAGGTAACAAGTGCTAAGAAGCGAATTGGTACGAGAGCAAGAGCCCAATAACCAGGTACGCCCAACTTTTGTATCAACAAGTGGCGCCATCCGTGGGACCCTACTAAGAACCAAACACTAGAATGACAAAACATAAGAATTCAAGTCAGCGGACTAGGCAGTCAGAAAAACGTGACCATCAGAGGAAGAATCGACAAGATTCAACTTCTAGACAAGTTGCTGGGACAACCAGCGCACCTGATCACCAAGAGGCAGGGACAACCCAACCTCTTCCAGCGATGGAACTACCTATAATTTCTTCAGTGGTCCCAAGCGTTGAGGAACTTCAACGCACCCTCTTCACTACTCCTCATCAAGCTACACCCGCAGTGAACAACACTGCACCGCCAGGCGCACCTGACCGAAACAGGGTGCCTAATACTGAGGCAGAAATTCTTGCAACAACTGAGGACGTACCCGATCTAACTTTGGGAAACTTCGTATCCCAAAATTATGAAACCCTAACCGCCCTCATGCAAGAAGAAGCAACAAGAAGAGCAAGCGCGAGCCTACAAGCCCGACTCAATTTTGCTCTTGAACGTGAACTATCACCAGTGCGTCACCCACGAGGAAGACGCGCAGAACGTACCACTATCCATGATAGGTTGGGTACAATATCTGATTCGCAATATTCAGAAGACAGCGAGAGGCGCACTAATGTTCACTCCAGACTTGGCAGTCGGGGAATACAAGATCGATTAGGGCCTCAACATTCGCCAAGCCAAGGATCTTCCAAACCTGGGAGTAGGAGGATTCAAGATAGATTGGGGAGAAGAGGATCCCCAAGCAGAGATCCCTCAAGCTCTTCTTCTGAAAGAAGCCGGCGCAAGCGCCGAAAAAGAGATTACCCTTCTTCCAGCGACTCCTCGGACAACGAGGATAAAGAAACAGGGCACTGGAAGTCGAGAGGAAGACGTCGCGAGGAAGAGAATGAAGATATGTCTCTCCCATGGCGACGCCATAAAATTGATGCGTTTACATGGCGCATCAGCGATTACTCAGACCGCAAACGTAGGCGCATGCCCGCTAACGTGAAAACATATGATGGAACAGGTGATCCAGACAATCACCTAAAAATTTTCGAATCAGCCGCAACTATCGAAAACTGGCCACAGCCTGTGTGGTGCCACATGTTTAACTCAACGTTAGTAGGAAACGTTCGCACATGGTTTAGCAAACTCCCACGTAGGAGCATCGGTGGATTTGAGGAATTACGGAAAGCATTCCGCCTCAACTTCACCCAGCGAAAGAAGTGTGCTAAAAACCCTGTGGAGCTAGCAAGAGTGAAGCAGCGTCAAGGCGAATCAACCAGCGCTTTTATGGAACGTTTCAAAGATGAGTGCATACAAGTCAAAACATGTCCTGAAATCCTAAAAATTTCAGGGTTCATGAATGGGATTAACAACCCAGAACTCATCCGAAAATTGAACGACAAAGTTCCACAAACTTTTGATGAGCTAACAAAGCGCACTAGATCCTTTATACAAGGAGAAACAGCTGCTGCGGATAGCAAAAAAGGTTATTCAAACTATAGGCAGCAAGAGCAGCCGCGGAGACAATCCAATGACCAAAATAACAACCGCAGCAGGAATTATCGCAGTGGAAGAGACAATGACAAATATACCCCTCTCACAAAAACTCCGAGAGAAATATTTGTAACAGAAGGCACGAACTTCCCAAAACCACCACCAATGCGCACTGCAGAGGAAAAACGCCTAGGTAGTGGATACTGCGAGTATCACGGCCAAAAAGGCCATACAACTAACGAGTGCGTCCAACTAAAACAGCTAATTGAAAAGCTAGTGAGAGAAGGCAGGATGGACCACCTCGTAAAGAACATCAAAGAGGGAAAAGATAAACAGAGAAACGGGGGTAAGAAAGAACCCCCAAAGGAAAAAGCTGATACTATATACATGATACAATCATGGCAACGTAAGATAAAGCAAAAAGTCAGCCAAAAATTCTCTCCAGAAAGAGAGATATCCTTCCCTACTATAACTGCGGACAACGCAATCGTGGAGCCTCTAACAATTGAAATACATACAGGGGGACATGACATCCACCGCATGTACATTGATGGAGGAGCATCCGCAGATATCCTGTACGATCACTGTTTCAAAAGACTGCGACCTGAAATTCAAAGTCAATTGATACCAGCTACAACATCATTAACAGGATTCACAGGAGAAAAGATTTGGCCCATGGGGCAGCTACGCTTGTTGGTGGTCGTAGGGGATGAACAACACTCAACTGCAACATGGATAAACTTTATGGTAATAAAGTCTCCTTCACCATACAATGGAATCATTGGAAGACCGGGAATATCATCCATGCGCGCAGTACCATCCACAGCACACGGAATGATTAAATTCCCAGTGGAAGGAGGAGTTGTCACTCTCTATAACACAACAGTACCACCAAGAGAATGCATCGCAGTAACAACTGAAGCAGAGACTACTCCAGAACAGCACACGGAAAAAACGCCAAATTTAAAAGTCGCAATTCATCCAGATTATCCGGAACAACAAGTTTCAATTGGAGGATCTTTATCTGACAAAGGTAAAGCAGCTATATGCGCACTCTTGCAAAAGAACCTAGACATCTTTGCATGGGAACCAAAGCATATGACAGGAGTACCGCGCTCTATCACAGAACATAAGCTACAAATCCGACAAGGATACCCTCCAATACGACAAAAGAAACGCGGCCAGGCCCCAGATCGTGCAAAGGCTATTCTGGAAGAAGTACATAAGCTCGTGGATGCAGGCATCATGCGCGAAGTATACTACCACGACTGGATTTCTAACCCAGTTATGGTAAAGAAAAGCGATGGCAGTTGGAGGATGTGCGTGGACTTCACGGACCTCAACAAAGCATGTCCGCAGGACTGCTATCCACTGCCAGAGATAGACTGGAAGGTCGAGTCCTTGTGCGGATACCCTTTCAAATGCTTCCTAGATGCATATAAAGGGTATCATCAGATCCAGATGGCGGTGGAAGATGAAGAAAAAACAGCTTTCCACACCAGTCAAGGAGTGTACTGCTATACGAAAATGCCTTTTGGCCTGAAGAACGCAGGTACGACATACCAACGACTAGTGGACACAGCTTTCGAAAAACAAGTAGGCCGCAACTTGGAAGTCTACGTTGACGACCTTGTCATCAAAAGCCACACAGAGGATGAATTGGTGCGCGACATCGAGGAAACATTCAGAACATTGGGAAGAATCAACATGAAGTTAAATCCAAAAAAGTGCACCTTTGGCGCGACCGAAGGCATGTTCCTTGGATACTTGATAGAACCCGATGGAATCAAGCCTTGCCCAGAAAAAACAAAGGCTGTTATTGATCTCCCCTCACCGCGCACACTCAAAGAAGTCCAGTCATTGAATGGAAAGTTAGCAGGGCTAAACCGCTTCTTGTCTAAATCAGCAGACAAATCCCTTCCTCTCTTCAAAACACTCATGAAGTGTACTAAAAAGGGAGACTTTCGCTGGACCGAAGAAGCGGAGGACGCTTTTCAACAACTTAAACACCATCTGGCATCCCTTCCCAAACTTGTTGCACCACGACCAGGGGAAGAGCTAATCATGTACTTATCGGCAATACATGGAGCAGTTAGCGCAGTACTATTGACAGATAGAAACTCCATCCAGACACCCATATACTTTGTAAGCAAAGCCCTAAAGAAAACAGAGACTAACTACAGTGCTATGGAAAAACTGGTTCTATCTCTAGTATTCGCAGCCAAAAGACTACGCAGATACTTCCAAGCGCAACCAATAGCGGTGATCACTGATCAGCCAATCAAACAAGTTATCTCTAAACCCGACGCATCAGGACGGTTACAAAAGTGGAGTGTACTTTTAAGCGAGTATAACATCTCATACAGACCGCGCACTGCAATCAAAGGACAAGTACTAGCCGATTTCATCGTGGAGAAGCCAGATAGCGACAGCCCAACATCTGCAACCAAAACAGACCTACAGGAACCTTGGATCCTCATGTGCAGATGGATCAGGTGCAGGCCTTATTCTTACAAATCCAGAAGGTATGGAATTCACCTATGCGCTACGCTTTGAGTTCACAGCCACAAACAATGAGGCAGAATATGAAGCCCTACTAGCCGGACTACGCATCGCAATCTAAATGGGTGTACGCAACCTGGAAGCAAACGTAGATGCTCGGCTAGTCGCTAACCACGTGCTAGGCGAATATGAAGCCAAGGACGAACACATGGTCCAATACCTGGAAAAGACAAAGTCCTTGATAAAAAACTTTGATAAGTTCACAATCAAACAGGTACCCAGAGGTGATAACAGAAAGGCTGATGCACTCAGTAAGATCGCATCCACAAGTTTCGCACACCTCTCAAAACAGGTATTGGTAGAAACCCTAAAAAACAAGTCAATCTTGGAAATGGAGATATCAACGGTGATAGAGGAACAGGATCCTACATGGATGACACCTATCATTGAATTTATTAGCAAGGGAATCCTACCCCAAGATCATAAAGACGCTCGAAGAATACGGCGCACAGCGCAACGATTTGAATTACGCGACAACGTACTCTATCGACGGTCTTTCTTACAGCCATGGCTCAGGTGTGTTGGACCCCTTCAAGCAGACTACGTACTCCGCGAAATTCACGCTGGATCATGTAGTATGCACTCAGGGCCACGATCCGTAGTGGCAAGCGCTCTAAGGTCAGGATACTATTGGCCAACAATGCATCGCGATGCACGCGATCTGATAAGAAAATGCAGCAACTGCCAAGTACGTAGGCCAATCCCGCGCCGACCACAACAAGAGCTAACACCAATTACCTCACCATGGCCATTTTACAAATGGGGTATTGACATCGCAGGACCTTTCCCTGTCGCAGCTGGAGGAGTAAAGTTCCTCATCGTAGCCATAGACTACTTTACAAAGTGGATCGAAGCAAAAGCGGTGGTGAACATCACGGGAAACCAAGTCAAACGCTTTGTCTGGGACAACATTGTCTGTCGCTTCGGACTACCGGGTGCGATCATATCAGACAACGGAAAACAATTCTGTGACAACCCATTCAAAGATTGGTGCGCACAATTGAACATCACACAACACTTTGCTTCAGTCAAACACCTACAAACCAATGGCCTAGTTGAGCGCGCAAACCGCAGTCTAGGGGAAGGAATAAAAGCGCGCCTTGACAGACACAAAGGTAGGTGGGTAGATGAGCTCTCACATGTCTTGTGGGCGCATCGCACAATAATTAAAACCAGTACTGGCGACACGCCATCCTCCCTCGTCTATGGAACAGAAGCCGTCATACTCGCAGAGATAAGAATGCCAACTATACGAACAGCAGAAGTCAACGTCACAACAAATGACGAAGAACGGCGCATAAACTTGGACTTACTAGAAGAAAGACGCGAACGCGCAGCTATACGCGAAGCAAAGGCCAAGGCAAACATGAAGAAGTATTATGATGCAAAGGTCAAACACACTTCATTCAGACCAGGAGACTTTGTTTACCGTGCCAACGACGCGAGCCACGCAGAAGACACAGGCAAACTCGGACCTAAATGGGAAGGACCGTACGAGGTCACAGACGCGCTTGGCAACGGCGCATACAGACTACGCGATATGGAAGGTCACGACCTAGCGCGCACTTGGAACATCTGCAATCTCAAAAGATGTTACTTTTAGGCTACGGCCCTTACACAGACACCCTTGCATCCTACGAGGTGCCCAATAAGTGTTTGTTTTTCTTTTCTTTCCTAGGAATTGTATTTTCTATTTTTTTAAAAAACTTGCAAGTATCAATAAAATGTTATAGTTTCTAGCTAACTCCATAGCGCATCTTACTTTATTGCATATATGTCAATATTGTTTATCTTATATTTCTGCCCACATGGCGTGCATGCACCACTTAAAGACCCACGAAGGCATAAAGGATGAGTTAACCTACTAATTTACACGTTGAATAAGAGGGTTGCAAACCCATCAACATTGGATCACGCATCCTTGCTAAGCGCCTTACTCTTGAGACGTCGAGGTAAGTCTCGCGCGCGCACCCCACGACGGATGCGCATATACTAAGTACACCGTACGAGCTTAGCAATATAACGAGCCAAGACACTTGGTCAAATAATAAAACTTCGCAAACAATGCAAGTATAATTCTTCAAAGTCACGCACTTAAAAGACTTAGTTAAAAAATCAAACTTGGCAAACAATGCAAGTATATTTAAGTCACGAACTTAAAACAAAAATGTATCTTATTCCACATTTATTAATAAAAATTACAAGGAAAGATACATAAATATACAAAAAGCCTATATACTATGGCGATGCTCAGGACTCTCCTCCGGGGCGGCGGAAATCCCTGCTTCCTGCAGCTTCCTCAAAGTTATAGCATCCTGCATAGATACGGTCGGAACGCTTACAGGCACGTCATCTGATCTGGGAAGGTGTGCAGCACCAAGGCCACACAACACGGCCTTACCCTTAATACCCTTCTTCACAGCAACCCTCTGCTCATGACGCTCCAGCACCTCTTTCAAGGGAATCTCCCTCTCAAGAGCAAAGGGTTTGAGGATGTCGTGAGGCCGCGCGAACAAAGGAACTTGAAGCTGCGAAACATCAGGTTTCAGATAGTAATCTGATTCCCCTTCCGCATTATCCCCAAGATGGCGCTGCAAAGTCAAACCCGCCATCAGTACGTCTATAGGGTCATCTTGATCGCGCTCCAGCCTCCCAATATGCGGCAACTCCAGAACCTTCAAGCCCGCCATTGCTTGCAGCAACTCCTCATAAGCCGTAGGGCTGTACCCAGGAACTTCCGCCAAATCCTTCTTTAGCAGCTTGGCCTCATGGAGATCTTCCATGGCCTGCGATCGACCACGCGCCATCGTGCGATGCACCACCTTTCCAAAAGCGTCCACTACCTCTGCGGACTCTAGTGTGCTCAGGGCTGCCAGGTGCAGCCCATGGCTAATCAGCGACCTGCATTCACAAAGACAATTTGTGTAAGTAAAAAGCACGGCGATAAAGTTATTATGAAGACAAGTAAACAAAAATACCTGCACTCAGCAATAGTAGACATCAAGTGTGGATACAGCTCCTCGTCATACTCTATACTGAGGGCGCGCAGTGATGCGTGGGAATCGCACCTTGCTTTACCTCTTGAGGGATCTCGAGAAGCTTACAACCCCCACCAGGCAGTGTACCTGATCGTTGTAGTATAGTATAGTGACAAGTACCGGGGGATTGATCGTTCAGCTTAGGAATAGTGTCGCTAGGATTAGAAAACCTAATTAATAGTTCTAAAGGTGAGGGATGATTATTTTTGTATTTTTATGAAAGCAAGTAAAATCTCGGGTTTTGAAAGAGTGGGCGGAATTAGTTGCTATTCAACTAACCCAAAACTAAGATGCAATCAAAATAAAATAATAAAAATGAAAATAAACTAATTATTACAAGGTTGTGAGCAGTGATGGAGAAAATTGTGTTTACTTAGACTTTATTACTCCCTAGATATCTTTTACACGTTAATTACTTGTTATACTTGTATGGATGACGGATTGTATTCCTTAATACCATTCGTGGGGTGGCATACATAACTCCCCAACTCTATGAGCTCTTATCTCCTCCTACACCATGACCCAGCACAACTATAGGGATTGTAAACAGTGGCTCATGCATTAAATACAACCAATAAAGACCTAGTACGCCTCGGTTCATGTTTCTTAAGACGTTCAAGCATGTTACCATTTGGAGATCTGCCAGTTTTCTTAAGCCTAACATATAAAATCATTCATCCAAGACAAGAATAGACAAGTAATCAACACATAATCAACATCTAGGTTTCATTAGATCTAAGCAAACACAAAAGAAATCTAGCCTAGCATAATTGAATTGAGACAAGAACAAGGTATAAACAACCAACACATAGACATATTGATTGAATTGGAAGAACACTTATCTCAATTACAATGCAAGGTATCAAGGGTTTGGAACCCTTGAAAAACCTGTAAAAGATACACCAAATTCGTCTTTAGGGTTTCACCAAAACTTCTCATTTTTTTAATGAAAAAACTAGAAAACTATATATAGGAAAACCGAGGTGACGGCGTCAAGAGCAATGGTGTGACGCCGTCATCTCGCCGCCAAACACTTCCTCGGACGGCCTTGATCTACTTATGACGACCTATGTGACGCCGTCAGCTACCACGGTATTTTATTCTTTGTACTTTGACGCCGTCAGGATGACTTTTGACGCCGTCATCAGCTACGGTATTTTATTCTTGATGTCCGACGCCGTCAAGGTGTAACTCTTGACGCCGTTACCTAGTGTCTTCAGCATGGAAAATTGGTACTTTGCCGTTTTCTTCACTTTTATGCTCCAAAAACGTCCAAAATGGCTTCTTTTCCAAAATTCACTCTCCAAACACCTAAAATCACAAAAGGAACGATTTAGGGCAATATTTGATCAAATAAAGTTGAATTCGGGCTTAAATGACCCCCTAAAAACGGATCATTTTTCGCCTCATCACGCAGCTTCTCCTCTTGCAGCGCAATCGCTTTCTCTATGCGCTCCTGGAACTCCTGGACGCTGGCGAGATGCTCAGCCCTCTTCCCATCAAGGTATGCCACCGACCAGGTCGCTTTAGCCTTTATCTGATTAAGCTTAGCCCTCGCATACCTAAGGTCGGCTAGCATACTCACCTTATCCCCAGCGATCTTTTCCGCATACACCCGCGAGGCCTCCAACTCCGCTTGCGCATTCGCCAACTGCGCACGGAGTCCCGCCAACTCCTCATCCTTCTGGGCAAGAGCACTGCTCTCCCCGACATACTTCTCTTTTAGCTGAGCCACCAGCTCAGCTTGGCGTGCAGCGGTCGCAGCCAGCTCATCTATCAGCTCCTGCGCCTCGCCACCATCAGCAACCTTGGCTTTCCACTCCCTGTTTTCATTCTGTGGAGAGGAAACCTCATCAACGAAGACTCCATCATTCTTCGCAGCATCATCCCTACACAACACAATACAAAAATTAATAAATATTACAACAAGTAATATACGAAAAAGAGAGATGATAGAAGCGCAGACTCTTACAAAAACGGAGAAGCCTCAGCAGCCTTTTTCCCTGCGCCAGAAGTGGAAGTCTCCTCCGCGGTAGATTCCGCATCCCTAATAAGGTGGCGACGCCTCTTCCTGGTGCCGCTAGTTCCAGCCTCTCCCTTGCGCTTGATATTCTGCGCCACTTCTTCCTTCAGCACCTCCTCGGGCTTTAGGATCTCTACGCTGCTAGACGACTGAGCGCGTGGCTCCTCTTGCGCCACCTCCACATCTGGCGCCACGCTCTGAACGGGCGTCACTTGAAGCGGCGGCTTGTCCTCATGGACCACCTCTGGCAGCACGGTCAAGCGACCCTCAGTCGCCTCCAGTAGAGGCCGCTCACCTTCCCTCAGAGGGCGCACCCCTATAGTAACCAGCTTCGGCTTGTCCAACTTAACCACGGCGAACAGATCCATCTCTGCGCACACCAATAAAGCAAGAAAGAAAAAAGGATTAGTTATTAAAAATGCGCATACATGATTGGTTCAGAACCGTCAGATTATTGTTGACCAAGGTCAACAAGTCAAAGATAGCCTAGAATCAATGCTCCGGTGATAGTGTAGTGTTTCCCCGGGTCGTTATGTCCCGACGAGATTGAAATGGTGCTTTTGGAATCGTTTATGAGAAAGTGGCACTGAGGACAGTAGCCAGATGATGTAGGAATGATATTGCTACTGTTATTTTGGTGTTGACAAACAGATATAATATTCACAATAATCAGATAGCAGATATATGCACAAATTGACAATTAAGATCACGTATCGGACTGGAAAAGTGGGTTTTTGGCAATTATGAAACTACAGGGGGTGTTTTTGACACTTTTCAAAACTTGAAATTAAAAATGAAAAAGAAATGATAAAAGTGATTAAAATAATATTAAACTATTATTTAATTAATTAAACTATTTAAAATCTAAATTAAAATCTAATTTAAATAACTAAAAATGACAAATGATTTAAATTATACTAAAAATTTATAAAAATATTTTTTAAACCTAAATTAGAACTTGAAGAAAGTATAAAAAATTAAAAATAATATTTTTGTCTTTTTGTGGTTTTGTAATTAATTAAAAACTATTTAACTTAATTAAACTAATTAAACTACTTTTAATTTATATTAATACTAAATTAACTTATAAAATTAAGATAAAATTTATAAAATTATTTAACCATCACTGGAATCCTACAAAATTATAAAAACTCTAAAATTATGTTTTAAGATTAAACAACTAATTATTTATCTATTAATTAACTTAAATCTATTTTAAACAAATAAAATAAGGAAAATAGAAAATGAACAGTAGAATCTTAAAATTTATTTTTTAAAAACTTATTATACTATATTAGAACTAGAAAAATTATAAAAACTAGATTTAACCTTATAAAAACTAATTAAGCTATTTAATATTTGATATTAATTAATAATAAAGAAATCTAAGATTAAATCTAATAAATACTAAATGGTAAAATAAAAATCTGAAAAATTTATCAAAATTACTTTACTATATAAGGTATTTAATAAAAATATAAAAACACTAGTTACTTAATTAAAATCTAAAAATGAAAATTAAACTTAACTTGAATTAAATAGAAACTATCACTTATTTTAAAACTAATTTTTTTTGGATTTTTCTTTTACAGAACTACTAAACACATTAAAATAACAAACTTTTGTAAAAACACTTGTTGAAATAGCTTATAAATAAGCTGTGACACCCCCTTGTTCTAAACAGTTGACTTTGGTTGACTGTTTGGTCAAATAAGGTCAAATGGCCTTGGGTGGGGTCCACAGTGATGAAATTAGTTACAACTAAGTTTGACAAACTCAGATAAGCTAGAAATAACAAACAAATAGCACAAATAAGCTGAGTAAAAGGAAATAAGCACTTATCAATGTTTAAATCTAACACAGACTTGGGACAGACTTTAAAGCTTAAACTAAGTGGGGTCCACAGTGACTTAGGTCAAACAAGTGGTCAACCTAAACTCTCTGGTAGGAGGGGGGTTGGGAAAACCTAACTAAGGGGTGTGGGGCCTACTGAGATGGTTACAAAACCACCACCAAGTGGTGGTTGTGACTGAGGTCTGGTCTGAGCAGGGCAATACCCTTGCCCTGCAGTTGTGTTTGGAGGTGAATGGGGCTCACCTCAAAAATCTTAAAAATATAAGCTTATTGGGATTCAAAAGATGAGGTGGTAGAGTATTACCAAAACAATTTTCAGCTCCTAAAACCTTATGCAAAATTCTACAAAAATCTCTCAAGATTTGAGAAAATCTGAGAGATGAACTTTTGACTTTTTCTACAAAACCTAAATTTTGACTTTCTTGAGTTTTGATCTAGATTTATGAGCTGAATAGGATGTAATATGATATACCAAGACTAAATTAAGCTATTGTAACCAAAGATAAGCAAGTATGTATGATATGGGGTTGTCAATCCCACACAGTGAACTGCTTAAGAAGTTAGATTATGATTTTGACTTTCTTGCTCAATTGTAACCAAACTAATGGTCAAAATGACCTTATATGAACTTAACTAATCTGTTGGAATCTAGTTTTACCCTTTTAAACAACAAAAGCTCAGCAAATCAGCAAGATCCAAACACACCTAAACATGACAAATTTGATGATTATCAAAGCAAATGATGAATTTAAACCATTACACTAATTCCTAACACTAAATTATAACTATATAAGACTGAATGACCCTAAATCAAGCACAACACAAGCATATAACACAGGTTTGGCAATCTTGTGAATTTAACTGTGAGATTTCCAAAATTTTAACAACAAGGAAATATGACTAACAAGCTATCTATATTATACTAGATATTCATTAACTAACAATAAGCAAACTCACAAACACACAGAAGGTAAAGAATAAGCTAGCATACAGTAGGTAATTAGGAATTAAAGAACAAACTTACAATATGCAATCCAGCCTATGCCTTGAACCAAGAACCAAGAATCAAACCCTAGCATCCCCCATGGGAATCTAAACCAAGGCCATCCTTTTTTTACCCTGCTCCAGCTTTGATTACCAAGAACACTTGGTTTGACTTTTGTTGACCAATTTGAGTATTGTGAGTTTTTTATCACTAAGCTGATTTAAGTTATTACTAATAGCTTAAATAAGCTATAAGGGAGCTTATATGTTCCTAGGAGTCCATTACAAACTACTTAAAACAACAATTGATATAATGCAAGATATAGAAAACAAATTAAAACTGCATAACTTGAATTAATAATAGAAACTTGAATTTTTATAACTGAACTGAGTTTAATACAACAAAATAAAGAGGTTACCACTGCTTAATAGCTTGGGTGTACCTAAAATTGAAATTGACAATTATACGACATAAGATAAAACTAAATTAACTAACTACTCTTCCTCTTGCATCCATCTTCTATTTATAGCCCTCAATTAGGGTTCACCACTGCATTTCAATCATTTCCCACCTTTTTGTTCAATCTTTGGTCCACTCATGATGCTCCACGTAATTTGGCGGGAAAATCTGCTTTTGCATCTTTGGTCTGATACACGCAAAGGAGGGGGGTAGCATTAATTGTGGGGGGTCATGGGTAGGTATAGGGAGGTGGGAGCATTTATTGTGGGGGGTAGTAGCTTGTGATTGGAGGAGAGGGGAGGTGAGCAAGTGGTGGTGTTTGTGGGGTGGTCTGAGAGGGAAAGGGGACGGGGTAGGGTTGTTTGACTGGGGGTTGACCAGGTCAACGTTGACCCTGGGTGGACTGGGTTTAGTTTTAGGTTGGGCCTGGAGTGGGCTTGTAGGAATTGGACTTGTGTTTTGGTTTAGTTTAATTTAGGTCCGGTTTGGTTTAATAGAATTTACAAGGATCACTTTTGTAATTTAGGCAAAGATGAGGGGCTGTTTGTGGTATTTTTCCAATTTCATCACAAGGACCAAACTTGCCAATATTGAATAACACACGGGTATTTTTAATAAATTTCATTTTTTTATTACCCGGGTACTATTTTTGCCAAAACTGAAAACTTTAAGGACCAATTTTGTAAATTCCTCAAATCTTTCATCCAGGGACCTGTTTTGATAACTTTTGATTTCCTAAGGTCCAAGAATGATTTTTCTTTCAAATATATCCCACCAGGGACCAATTCTGCCATTTTCTGAAACTTCAGGGACCTGTTTTGCCAATTTTGGATTTTGAGGGGTAAAAGTGTAATTTTCTCAAATTTTATCACCCAAGGACTTATTTTGAATATATTTTGACTTTTCTTTGCCTTGGGATGATTTTCCTTTCATTTTAAACTTCCAGGGACTAGATTTGACAACTTTTGAAAGTTGGGGGACTGAAACTGCCAATTATGCAAACTTTATGTGTTTTTCATCTGTTTTTGGTATTTTTGCATTTGAAACATGTAAAACACTTTCCTGGGATATTTTCACTATTTTGATTCATTATTGAGTGTTTTTGGATGTTTTGGCAGTTCAGAAATGGTAAAAATGATGAGTATTTACACACTCATCAATCCCCCACACTAAAACATTGCTAGTCCCTAGCAATCTTTTGAGAAAAACTTAATGGATTTGAAACTCTTTACCAAAAGCCATCACTTCTGGAGTAGCCAGGTGTAAGAACTGTGGCACACCTGATAACCGTGTGATTTTGAGCAAACCACCAGCTGTCAACGGATTTGATTAGTCTTTACCAAAAGCCGTTTGCTTCTGGACTAGCCAGCATCTTGATGGACTAAGTCAACATCTTGGTGAGCTGAATACCAATTATGGATTTTCCACGGCCTTTACCACAAGCCATAATCTTGTGGGCTAGCCAGCTCATTTGCTTATGAGGATGCGGGGGAGCTGAGGAACCATGCAATTTTTGGCAAATTGCCAGCCATCAACGGATTTGAGATGTCTTTACCAAGAGCCGTTTGCTCCTGGACTAGCCAATCCCTTTGTCATTTAGACTTTGGCGGATTGATAACCACAAAAATTTTGGAATAAAGTGAAAAATTTTGAAAAATTTTGGCCTAAAATGGGGGTACTTGGAAAGTTTTATGATAAAATTCGTAAGAATTTCCCCCCCCCCCCCCCCACACTAGAACTGAATATTGTCCTCAATATTCAAAGTCCTGGCTATTATGCCGAATCTCTAAATGGGAAATCTAATATTTGATTCTATCTGTGGAAATTTCTATTTTTCACTTTATTTTATCTGTACATAAATTTTTTTTTTTTTTTTTTTTTTTTTTTTTTTTTTTTTTCACTTTATTTTTCACTTTATTTTATCTGTACATAAATTTTTTTTTTTTTTTTTTTTTTTTTTTTTTTTTTTTTTTTTTTTTGCTCACAACGAAAAGCAGCCACACCATTTTTTTTTTTTTTTTTGCTCACTACCTCCCAGGCTTGTGTTAGGTTTACCACGCAAGCTAATCACTTGTGAATGATTAACTGTAATAAATTTGCCCTAACAGCCCGGGAGTTGAATGATAAAGTTTATAATATACATACACCTTCCAGGTTTGTGTCAGGTTTACCACGCTAGCTAATCACTTGTGAATGATTAACTGTAATAAATTCTCCCTGACAGCCTGAAAGATGAATAATAATATACATACACTTCCCAGGCTTGTGTCAAGTTTACCACGCTAGCTAATCACTTGTGAATGATTAACTGTAGTAAATTTGTCTTGACAGCCCGGGATTTGAATGACATAATATACAAAACATGTTTATTGAATTTTGAAAAATATTTACTTTTGAAACGGTGGGGGATGGCCATTCCCCCACACTAGGGTGGTAGAAAGTAGAAAGAAGTCAGAAATACGGGTGAAAACCCATATGTGTTGCTAATTTTTGTTCACCGAGTCACTAGCTTGACTCGATCCCCGAATTCATTGGTCCATGGGGAAAGTTTGGAGATCCGGGACAACCAAGGGTGGTGTGTCCTCTCCAAAATAATGTTTCAATCTGTGACCATTCACTTTGAAGTTGGGACCTTCGGGTTGAGATAACTCAACAGTCCCGTATGGGTAAACTTTAGCAATGGTGAATGGTCCAGTCCATCGGGTTTTTAATTTCCCCGAGAAGATCTTTAATCTTGAATTGAAAAGAAGGACTCTGTCACCGACGTTGAAAACTCGGTTTTTAATCTTAGAGTCGTGAATCTTCTTTGTCTTTTCTTTGTAGATCAAAGAGTTCTCGTAGGCCTGATCACGAAGTTCGTTTAATTCATTGATTTGAACCTTACGGTGATCACCCGCTTTATGAAGGTCGTAGTTAGCATGTTTCAAGGCCCAGTAGGCTTTGTGCTCGAGCTCGATCGGTAAATGACACGCCTTCCCGTATACAAGCTTGTATGGAGTGCACCCGATGGGTGTTTTGTAAGCTGTACGGAAGGCCCAGAGTGCATCATCTAGTTTATCCGACCAGGAAGCACGGTTTTCACCTACTGTCCTCTCAAGAATCCGTTTAATACCACGGTTGGAAACCTCCACCTGCCCACTTGTTTGGGGGTGATATGCGGTGGAAAGACGATGAGTAACACCGTATTTCAGCATGACTTTTGCAAATTGATCATTGCAAAAGTGAGTACCGCGATCACTAATGATGGCACGTGGGGTTCCAAAACGAGCAAAGAGGGATTTCAAGAATTTCACAACTACTCGGGCATCGTTAGTGGGTAAGGCCTTAGCCTCAACCCATTTTGACAAGTAGTCAACAGCCACGAGTATGTATTTGTTTCCACGAGAAGATGGGAATGGCCCCATAAAGTCAATGCCCCAGACGTCAAAGATTTCACAAACTTGAATAGCATTTTGCGGCATTTCGTTCTTTTGTGAAATATTCCCGTGACGCTGACAAGCATCACAGGCTTTGACTAATTCGTGGGCATCCTTATAAATTGTGGGCCAGTAGAAACCGGAATCAAACACCTTTTTGGCGGTGTAGTTAGGACTATGGTGGCCCCCGGTGGGTCCAGCATGGCAAGCCTTGAGAATATCAGTGGCTTCCTGTCCGTATACACATCGCCTGATGACTTGATCGGCACAGATTTTGAAGAGGAAGGGGTCGTCCCAGAAGTAATGTTTAACGTCTTTGAAGAATTTTTTCTTTTGTTGGGACGTTAACCCCTTCACTATGAAGTTACCCGCATGGTAATTTGCAAAGTCGGCAAACCATGGGGTAGTAGAGTCACCACGAAAAGCAACCGCATTGAGTGTCTCGAGAGGAAATGTTTCATTTATTTCCTTTTTCTCGGACATATCTTGATGAGGGTTCTCTAATCGTGAGAGATGATCAGCAGCAAGGTTCTCAGCTCCTTTTTTATCACGGATAATGATATCAAATTCCTGAAGGAGGAGAACCCAACGAAGAAGCCTCGGCTTTGCATCTTGTTTTGCAAATAGGTATTTCAAAGCCGAGTGATCTGTGTACACTACGCATTTAGTCAAGATTAGGTATGACCTGAATTTCTCGAAGGCATACACCACAGCTAGGAGTTCTTTTTCAGTGGTGGTGTAATGTCCTTGAGCCTCAGTCATAGTTTTGCTTGCGTAGTGTATAGGCTGAAAGTATTTTGCTTTTCGTTGCCCCAAGACCGCACCTATGGCAAAATCACTAGCATCGCACATAAGCTCAAAAGGTTGGTCCCAATCGGGGGCAACAAGAATCGGTGCCTCGGTAAGCTTTTTCTTCAATGTTTCAAAAGCTTCGATGCACTCAGGAGAGAAGATGAAAGGAGCATCCTTCTCGAGGAGATGGGTCATAGGCCGGGCAATCTTAGAAAAATCTTGGATAAACCTACGGTAGAAGCCGGCATGACCCAAAAAGCTCCGAACACCTTTTACGGTGGTGGGATGAGGTAATTTGGCAATGACATCGATTTTAGCTCTGTCAACCTCGATCCCGTTTTTTGAAATCTTATGGCCGAGGACAATGCCCTCCTTGACCATAAAGTGGCTCTTCTCCCAGTTGAGACTTAGATTCGTTTCTTTGCAACGTTTAAGCATCTGTTCCAAGTGGGAGAGGCAAGTCTGAAATGAATCCCCGATGACTGAAAAGTCATCCATGAATACCTCCATAGTTTTCCCGATCATGTCGGAAAAAATAGACATCATGCATCTCTGGAACGTGCCTGGTGCATTACATAAGCCGAAAGGCATACGTCTGTAAGCAAAAGTTCCGTAGGGGCATGTGAAGGTAGTCTTCTCTTGATCCTGGGGATCAATGGGGATTTGGAAGTAACCCGAGAAGCCATCGAGGAAGCAGTAGTATTCATTCCCCGCAAGTCTTTCGAGCATTTGGTCCATAAAAGGGAGAGGAAAATGGTCTTTACGGGTGGCTTCATTTAACTTTCGATAGTCAATACAAACCCGCCAACCCGTGACCAAACGAGTTGGAATCAACTCGTTATCCTCGTTGGTGACAACGGTGATGCCTCCCTTTTTGGGAACACAATGAATTGGGCTAACCCAAGGACTGTCAGATATAGGGTAAATCAATCCCGCATCAAGAAGTTTAAGAACTTCTTGTTTGATAACTTCGTGGATTTTGGGATTTACCCTTCTCTGATGTTGCACAGTTGGTTTAAAGTCATCCTCCATTAAGATTTTATGAGTACAAAAGTTCGGGCTTATGCCCTTAATGTCGGAGAGTTTCCAAGCAATTGCTTGTTTGTTTGACTTAAGAACCTTTAGGAGTGCAGCCTTTTCCTCATCTTTTAAGTCTTTGGCAATAATGACGGGTAATTTATTATCACCCTCCAGAAATGCATATTCTAGATGAGGAGGCAAGTCCTTGAGCTCAACCTCGGGAAAGTCTTCAGTTATTTCAACATTTTTGACTTCCGCTTTATGAAGTATTTGTGGAGACGGAGAGGGTGAAGGATCGTCATTTAACAATCTTTCAAGGAGAAGAATGTCCCCCTCCGGGTCAAGATAGTTTTCATCAACTCCATCGGGAATTGAGCTATCTTGAGCAAGAAAAGCCTCGAGCTCTTCCAAAAGGAAGTCACCTCCCTCAAACGGAGTGAGGGAAGGGGAAGAGTCGGAAATGATAGGGTCAGTAGAAAGACTGCCACTGGATGAGAAACCGAGGACCTCTTGAGAATACTCCTCAGACGCAACATCAATGATATCAATACGGTTAACCGTTTCAGCGTCATAGTTGGAGGAGTATCTCGAGGTCTGATCAAGATTGAATGTGATGGCTTCGCCACCAACACGTAGAGTGATTTCTTCTTCGAATACATCGATCAAAGCACGACCCGTTCTTAAGAATCCTCTCCCGAGAATGAGAGGGACTCGTGGGTCAGCATCGAAATCAACAATCACGAAATCTGCCGGAAAGTGGAACTTTCCTACTTTCACAAAGATATCTTCGGCAATGCCGAGAGGACGGGATATGGTACGGTCTGCAAGCTCGAGTGTCATGCAGGTCGGAGTGAGAGTAGGAAGTGAGAGTCTTTTCCAGACTGTGTAAGGCATCAGGTTAATGCTTGCGCCAAGATCGGCCAAGGCAAAGCATTCAACCATCCCAGGGAAAATACATGGAATGAGAAATCTCCCGGGATCTCCAAGCTTTTCGGGAAGCTTTTTCAAGAGCACTGCTGAACAATGCTCGTTAAGAGGAGTTTTTGCCATCTCACAAAGTTTTTCTTTGTTGCTTATCAGATTTTTGATTGTTGAAGCAAACTTAGGCATGAGAAGAAGAGCGTCCGCGAAGCTAATATCAAAGTGTAGTTCTTGGAAAATTTGATAAAATTTTTCCATCTGATGGTTAGCTTTCTCGCGGTTCTTTTGTTCAGTCACTCGTGAAGGATATGGAATTGACGGCTTAGGGTTGTTCTTTGAGATTTCATCAGGACACACAGGAGGATCAAATACAACTTTCGGCTTATGAGCCGGGACCGGGACAACTTGAGGTTGGACGTTGTTGGTACCTCCGTTATTAGTAGGAAATACTTTGTCCGTAGTGACCTCAGGTTCACGTTCCGCTACCTTAGGAGGAGAAGAAGAGGTAGAGGGAATCGAGGGTCCATTGTATGACACCCCACTTCGGGTAGTGATCGCCTTAACATCGCCCCTCGGGTTAGCGATCGTGTTGCTCGGTAATGTACCAGAGCTCGAGGGTCGATCATTTAAAGACTTCTGAAGTTCAGAGATAGTCTTGATCAATAGCCGATTTGTTTCCTCTTGTGCTTTCATGAATTGTTTAATTTCAGCATCTGAGGAAGACGGGGGTGGAACAACGTTTTGATTTTGAACAGGGGGATTTTGAACACGGTTGTTTTGAAAATTCCCTTGGTTTTGATTGTTGTTACCCTGAAAATTGTTTCTCTGATTGAAATTACCCTGATTGTAATTCCCTTGATTCTGGTTTCTTTGAAAATTTCCTTGAAAACCTTGGTTTTGATTGCCATTTTGAAAATTGTTTTGATTAAACTGGCCTTGATTTTGGTTCGGGTTTTGGAAATTTGAGTTTTGACCTTGGTTAAAATTCTGATTCGTGTTACGGTTTTGATTTTGGTTAAAACCTGGAGGTCCGAGAAAATTGTTGGAACGATAGCTTAAGAGATTACGGTCCCCTTGCGGTTGGTAAGAATTACCCCCCGTGTTGTAGGAACCGTTAGCAGCATAAACGTTCTCTTGAGAAAATTCAGCAGTAGCTGGACACTCGGAATACAGATGTGGGCCCCCACAAGTTTCACAACTTCGGGCCACGGCTTTCACTTGTTGATTTTGAGCCTGATGTTGTATCGTTTGGTTCATTCTCAACACAGCCGTAGAAATATCATCCATCTTTTTGGTAAGAGCGATTATTTCAGGAGATGATGATGATGAGGGAGTAACGGAATGACATGACGCTTCCCTCTCCGCAGAGGAATCCCAAAAGTTATGATGGGCAGTCATGTTCTCGATTAAGTCATAGCACTCCTCGGGACGCCTTTTCATAAAGGTCCCACCAGCAGCAGCATTGAGAATGTCTCGGTGCCTCAATGTTAGACCATTATAGAAGGTATCTATTATGGTAACTTGTAACATATTGTGGTTAGGGCACCGATCAATGGCTAGCTTATAACGCTCCCAAGCCTCAAAAAGAGACTCATCGGGAAGTTGCCGGAAGTTGCTGATATCATTACGTAACTTGGTAACCATGGATGGTGGAAAATATTTTGCTAGAAACTTGGTTACCATTTCATCAAAGGTTCGAATAGAATTCTTTGGAAGTCGGTCAAACCATGCAGTGGCATGATGAGCGAGAGAATAGGGGAAGAGGTACAGCCGAAGGGCATCATCGGTGACACCATGCTGTTTCATGCTTTGGGTGACCGTGAGATATTTGTCAAGATGCTTATTGGCATCGTCACCCGGTAATCCGTGAAATTGACACGAATTCTGGACTTGTTGGATCATGTGATGCTTGAGGCCAAAGTCCGCGGCCCCAATAGTGAGTGGTGCAATAGGCCCACCCCGCCCTTGCATGGTAGGCTGGCACAGCTCCTCCATCGTTCGGAGATCGGGAGCTGGCTCATCAGGGGGTGGTAATAGTGGTGGTGGTGGCCCAGCGGCCATTTCGGTTTTTGTATTAGAACGTAGCTCGGGTACGTCTTTCTGTTTTTTATTCTTTGCTTGAGACCGAGTGCGCATGCACTAAAAACAATTTTTCAACACAAGTTCGAGGCAAAACCACAGTGAACTTAAACCAGTAATCACAAGTGAGCAGCTTCTTTGAAAAAGGTACACTACTCACAGGGATACAAAGGCAAGTTTTAATCTTAAGTTTGGGAACTTATTATGGGTTTATTAATTGATTTTTGAAAAAAAATTGCTTTAGGCTTATGGGTGTGTGTGCAGAAAACTTGGGAAATATTTTTGGAACTGATTCGTTAACCGAAATCGTCCCTTTAAGATTACTCGCAGGCTGGCGGGAGGAAGTAAATAGGTTTCCTCTTCAGTTCGCAATTTAATGTCAGAACTTACCTTAAACCAACTGTTTCAGGTTGTAATCTTAAAGAACACGAAGTAATTTAACTTCACAGTTTGTTTTTGATTGTTTTTAATTTTTTTGGTGTTTTTCAACACTTCAGGAGAAGTGTTAATGAACGTTTTTTCTGATATGATAATATTTTTACAAAACTTTTTACAGGAAGGGTTTTGAAAACCACTAAACTTAAAACGATTTTAAAACACGCAACAACCTCCCCGGCAGCGGCGCCAAATTTTGATTGGTTCAGAACCGTCAGATTATTGTTGACCAAGGTCAACAAGTCAAAGATAGCCTAGAATCAATGCTCCGGTGATAGTGTAGTGTTTCCCCGGGTCGTTATGTCCCGACGAGATTGAAATGGTGCTTTTGGAATCGTTTATGAGAAAGTGGCACTGAGGACAGTAGCCAGATGATGTAGGAATGATATTGCTACTGTTATTTTGGTGTTGACAAACAGATATAATATTCACAATAATCAGATAGCAGATATATGCACAAATTGACAATTAAGATCACGTATCGGACTGGAAAAGTGGGTTTTTGGCAATTATGAAACTACAGGGGGTGTTTTTGACACTTTTCAAAACTTGAAATTAAAAATGAAAAAGAAATGATAAAAGTGATTAAAATAATATTAAACTATTATTTAATTAATTAAACTATTTAAAATCTAAATTAAAATCTAATTTAAATAACTAAAAATGACAAATGATTTAAATTATACTAAAAATTTATAAAAATATTTTTTAAACCTAAATTAGAACTTGAAGAAAGTATAAAAAATTAAAAATAATATTTTTGTCTTTTTGTGGTTTTGTAATTAATTAAAAACTATTTAACTTAATTAAACTAATTAAACTACTTTTAATTTATATTAATACTAAATTAACTTATAAAATTAAGATAAAATTTATAAAATTATTTAACCATCACTGGAATCCTACAAAATTATAAAAACTCTAAAATTATGTTTTAAGATTAAACAACTAATTATTTATCTATTAATTAACTTAAATCTATTTTAAACAAATAAAATAAGGAAAATAGAAAATGAACAGTAGAATCTTAAAATTTATTTTTTAAAAACTTATTATACTATATTAGAACTAGAAAAATTATAAAAACTAGATTTAACCTTATAAAAACTAATTAAGCTATTTAATATTTGATATTAATTAATAATAAAGAAATCTAAGATTAAATCTAATAAATACTAAATGGTAAAATAAAAATCTGAAAAATTTATCAAAATTACTTTACTATATAAGGTATTTAATAAAAATATAAAAACACTAGTTACTTAATTAAAATCTAAAAATGAAAATTAAACTTAACTTGAATTAAATAGAAACTATCACTTATTTTAAAACTAATTTTTTTTTGGATTTTTCTTTTACAGAACTACTAAACACATTAAAATAACAAACTTTTGTAAAAACACTTGTTGAAATAGCTTATAAATAAGCTGTGACACCCCCTTGTTCTAAACAGTTGACTTTGGTTGACTGTTTGGTCAAATAAGGTCAAATGGCCTTGGGTGGGGTCCACAGTGATGAAATTAGTTACAACTAAGTTTGACAAACTCAGATAAGCTAGAAATAACAAACAAATAGCACAAATAAGCTGAGTAAAAGGAAATAAGCACTTATCAATGTTTAAATCTAACACAGACTTGGGACAGACTTTAAAGCTTAAACTAAGTGGGGTCCACAGTGACTTAGGTCAAACAAGTGGTCAACCTAAACTCTCTGGTAGGAGGGGGGTTGGGAAAACCTAACTAAGGGGTGTGGGGCCTACTGAGATGGTTACAAAACCACCACCAAGTGGTGGTTGTGACTGAGGTCTGGTCTGAGCAGGGCAATACCCTTGCCCTGCAGTTGTGTTTGGAGGTGAATGGGGCTCACCTCAAAAATCTTAAAAATATAAGCTTATTGGGATTCAAAAGATGAGGTGGTAGAGTATTACCAAAACAATTTTCAGCTCCTAAAACCTTATGCAAAATTCTACAAAAATCTCTCAAGATTTGAGAAAATCTGAGAGATGAACTTTTGACTTTTTCTACAAAACCTAAATTTTGACTTTCTTGAGTTTTGATCTAGATTTATGAGCTGAATAGGATGTAATATGATATACCAAGACTAAATTAAGCTATTGTAACCAAAGATAAGCAAGTATGTATGATATGGGGTTGTCAATCCCACACAGTGAACTGCTTAAGAAGTTAGATTATGATTTTGACTTTCTTGCTCAATTGTAACCAAACTAATGGTCAAAATGACCTTATATGAACTTAACTAATCTGTTGGAATCTAGTTTTACCCTTTTAAACAACAAAAGCTCAGCAAATCAGCAAGATCCAAACACACCTAAACATGACAAATTTGATGATTATCAAAGCAAATGATGAATTTAAACCATTACACTAATTCCTAACACTAAATTATAACTATATAAGACTGAATGACCCTAAATCAAGCACAACACAAGCATATAACACAGGTTTGGCAATCTTGTGAATTTAACTGTGAGATTTCCAAAATTTTAACAACAAGGAAATATGACTAACAAGCTATCTATATTATACTAGATATTCATTAACTAACAATAAGCAAACTCACAAACACACAGAAAGTAAAGAATAAGCTAGCATACAGTAGGTAATTAGGAATTAAAGAACAAACTTACAATATGCAATCCAGCCTATGCCTTGAACCAAGAACCAAGAATCAAACCCTAGCATCCCCCATGGGAATCTAAACCAAGGCCATCCTTTTTTTACCCTGCTCCAGCTTTGATTACCAAGAACACTTGGTTTGACTTTTGTTGACCAATTTGAGTATTGTGAGTTTTTTATCACTAAGCTGATTTAAGTTATTACTAATAGCTTAAATAAGCTATAAGGGAGCTTATATGTTCCTAGGAGTCCATTACAAACTACTTAAAACAACAATTGATATAATGCAAGATATAGAAAACAAATTAAAACTGCATAACTTGAATTAATAATAGAAACTTGAATTTTTATAACTGAACTGAGTTTAATACAACAAAATAAAGAGGTTACCACTGCTTAATAGCTTGGGTGTACCTAAAATTGAAATTGACAATTATACGACATAAGATAAAACTAAATTAACTAACTACTCTTCCTCTTGCATCCATCTTCTATTTATAGCCCTCAATTAGGGTTCACCACTGCATTTCAATCATTTCCCACCTTTTTGTTCAATCTTTGGTCCACTCATGATGCTCCACGTAATTTGGCGGGAAAATCTGCTTTTGCATCTTTGGTCTGATACACGCAAAGGAGGGGGGTAGCATTAATTGTGGGGGGTCATGGGTAGGTATAGGGAGGTGGGAGCATTTATTGTGGGGGGTAGTAGCTTGTGATTGGAGGAGAGGGGAGGTGAGCAAGTGGTGGTGTTTGTGGGGTGGTCTGAGAGGGAAAGGGGACGGGGTAGGGTTGTTTGACTGGGGGTTGACCAGGTCAACGTTGACCCTGGGTGGACTGGGTTTAGTTTTAGGTTGGGCCTGGAGTGGGCTTGTAGGAATTGGACTTGTGTTTTGGTTTAGTTTAATTTAGGTCCGGTTTGGTTTAATAGAATTTACAAGGATCACTTTTGTAATTTAGGCAAAGATGAGGGGCTGTTTGTGGTATTTTTCCAATTTCATCACAAGGACCAAACTTGCCAATATTGAATAACACACGGGTATTTTTAATAAATTTCATTTTTTTATTACCCGGGTACTATTTTTGCCAAAACTGAAAACTTTAAGGACCAATTTTGTAAATTCCTCAAATCTTTCATCCAGGGACCTGTTTTGATAACTTTTGATTTCCTAAGGTCCAAGAATGATTTTTCTTTCAAATATATCCCACCAGGGACCAATTCTGCCATTTTCTGAAACTTCAGGGACCTGTTTTGCCAATTTTGGATTTTGAGGGGTAAAAGTGTAATTTTCTCAAATTTTATCACCCAAGGACTTATTTTGAATATATTTTGACTTTTCTTTGCCTTGGGATGATTTTCCTTTCATTTTAAACTTCCAGGGACTAGATTTGACAACTTTTGAAAGTTGGGGGACTGAAACTGCCAATTATGCAAACTTTATGTGTTTTTCATCTGTTTTTGGTATTTTTGCATTTGAAACATGTAAAACACTTTCCTGGGATATTTTCACTATTTTGATTCATTATTGAGTGTTTTTGGATGTTTTGGCAGTTCAGAAATGGTAAAAATGATGAGTATTTACACACTCATCAATACACAAAGAGACTTACAAAGCTTGAAGTATAAGGGATGAACACCCACCCCGGCCATCCTCACTTAAGAAAGTGGGCACCTCATCCGCAGCGCCGAAATAAGAGCGGCTCAACCCCATATGCACCAAAAACTCCTCCGGATAAGGATTAATGGACAGTCGGTTGGCATCCAGAATCTGCGCATCAGTCAGCCTGTAGGAACCGGGTGCGGGGCGCCCATCCCTTGGCAATGTATTCTGAGTATAAAACTCATATGGAGAGGGAAAGACTACATCGTCAACCCAGAAAAAGTATTCCCTCCAATTCTTTAGGGCATCTACTTTCTCAGTGTAAGATTGCAGCGCCCCCTGGCGCTTCGCAAAAGAAACCCAACCATTCGACCACGTCATGTGGTAAAAGGAGCGGAACAAGTCCACGGTCGGGTCTATCGCAAGTAAACGGCATTTTACTTCAAAATTCGACACCTTAGCCGCACCAATACAGTGCAGCTGAGAGATGTGAAGGCGATAGTGATTGAGCAAATCGCTCAAGAAGATAGATATGGGTACGCGGTGATTCGCGTACTCAAAAAATTTCGTGTAAAGCCCTATTTTCCCTTCGGGGAAATCAGCTATACACGCGTCCACATCTGGCACCTCTGGATGGACATCCAAAGGCACGAAGAAGTCAGACAAAAATTGAGTGACATCCTCAATAGACATCGCAGAGCGAAAGTCTTCTAACTGAGCAACCATCTTCATTAATTTACGAGTGAAACGCACCAAAATTACTTACGAAAATGAGTATTTTCTTTGCAAAAACGCTTTCAAGAGAAGTGACGGATAGTGAGTGTGTGTTTTACTGTGTGATCGTAAAAAGTGAGGCGGTGACTCTTATATAAGGGGTAAAAAAAATCCTAGATTATCTCCACGTGGATTCCACTCACAATAACGTATGGCTGAAACTGAACCGGTACATGCACTTTTTCCCGATTCACGAGGGCCACGTGGACACCACCCCCATTTTTCGAGGTATCCGTTTGAAATACCTAGGACTAGGTGCATTGCACTTAAAAACGGGCGGTAATATTCACTTGTTCTCCCGCCACGCTTACCGCTGTTAATATTAGTCTAGTATCCGCGGCTACGAGCCACGCACACTAGACTGGGGGGACATGATGACGTATAGTCTATATTTGGGCCATGAGCCCAAATAATAAATATTACTCGGCCCAAGCCCACCACGAGTGAGCTATCATAGCTAATGACGGACCATAATAATAACGGCTTGGGCTCACGAAGCCCAAAGCCCAACCAAACTAATCGGGCATGCGATAAGGATCTTCTATTCATGGAATAGATATCCTTACCCCGATAAGCACCACGAGTGCGAAGAGTAAGGAGCAAGAAACCTACGCGGTTTCAGCCCCTATAAAAGGAATGACATCTCTCATTCAAAGGTACGAGATACAAAACCCTAACTCTTTTACGAGAACCCTAAATCGATTACTTACTCTCACGCCGGAGTCTAATCGGGGGAGACAATCCCTCGATAAGCCTAACGGTGTTGTTTTACTTTCTTAGTACGCAGGTAACAAGTGCTAAGAAGCGAATTGGCACGAGAGCAAGAGCCCAATAACCAGGTACGCCCAACTTTTGTATCAACAGTCACGATTTCACCTCTCTAACTTCATTTCCATCCATGATCGAGTTAGGTTTAGCTATTCTCTATCATTCAAAATTAATTTTCCCTTGAATGCATTAATAAGGATATGGTGACCGTGAGCTAACTAATGAATTTAGAGCCTAAAATGATTATGTAAATTTGATTCTTTACTCAAATTTAGTTTTCAAAGTGTTAACCTCTTGCAATTGGTTGTCAGTCAACAGGCACAACATGTAGTATATAATGATAAACAATAGGCAACGTAACTCTTACATATATATATTTATGGTCAATGTAATGTATACAGCTTGATGAAATAATATTGATTCATGTTAAACATATGATGTGTTATTAAGTTGTAACTTGTAAGTTTTTATGGTGAACGTGCATATCACATTACGTACGTTTCTTATCAAGGTAAGAAACCAATACAGTATCCATGATAAGAAGAGTTTGTTAAAAAAGTTTTGCAAATAAAAATAAAAAGGGAAGTTGGGAAGCCCAGAGGGTCGAACCCCAGACCTCTCAACCATCATCAACCTTTAACACACCACACTCAACCATCCTGCCCTTGGGTCTTTTTCGTAAGAGCTTGCGCCATTAATTTACTTAACCAATATTTGTTAGTTTAGCTTAGTTAATTTGCATTGAAGGAGGTAAATGATAGTAATATGTAAATAAACCAACATTTGCAAAACTTCATTTGTCTAGTGTATATATATATATATATATATATATGTTACACAAAAATGAAAACCAAATACGTATTACTCTTAGCATTTGTCTAGCACATCGTTTAACATAATTATAGCGCATATACGTTACTCCCATAATTTGTCTTACTCTTAGCGCATATAGTTAAAGGTTTTTAAAATCCGTAACATTTTGTGTTTTTTGGAAGCACATACCATAACTTGCTTAATTGCTTAAATGTTTCGAGCTAATTTTTGGGCTTCAACTTGGGCTTGAGCTTGATAAAAGCTTGACTCGATCGAGCCAAACTCGAGCTCGAGTTGCTTGATAAAAGCTTGACTTTGTTGCAGCCCTATTTCAAGGTATGTTACATTATAAATAGCGTATCAATAAACATAATACCTACGGGGTTTTATCATTGTCTAACATGGTATTAGAGCGAATATAATCCTCAAACCTAGGTTGTTATGTTGAGCCGCCTCCTTTAAGCCACCCCGTCAAATGTATCTCCATCTTCATCCTTAAAAAAAAAGCTATCGTCGTGTTATCCAAGTGTTAAAAAGAAAAGCTCTCTCTATCATCTAATCAAAAGGAAGAAAGAAGAAACAATCCCAGTCATGTCCATCTGATGACCGACTTAATTTGCGATCAGGCGTGAATGAAAATAATGCTAATCTTTCTCCTGTTAGGCTTGGGTTTTTTTTTTTTTTTTTTTTTTTTTTTTTTTTTTTTTTTTTTTTTTTGACAATTTTAGGGACGAACGGTGTATTTTACTCTATAATTTGGTATATAAGCTAGGAACCCTTTTATAATTTGGTGTATTTTATATGGGACGTGTGGTTTATTATATAAAAGAAAAAGAAATGTTGAAATATGTGTTCATTATACGTCGTTTTATTTCCATAGTGTATTTCATACAATTGTATTTCAATATTTATATAACAATTTTTTTTTTTCACAATCCCGTGCGTGCACGAGTATTATAACTAGTATATAAAAAAATAAACAGGTAAATTTAAACATCCTAACTGCTGAAATAAATTAAACATTAAAGTTGAATACATAGAAAAATAAACTGATAAGCAGGTTAACATGTCTCGACTATGTAACTGGTAAGAATCGATGCAACATGTTTAATGTGTCCTATTATGTAATAAAGACATAAGAATAATGAAATCACCTATAACCAACTTGGTTCAATCCACGCATGACTTGACAAATAAGATGTAGTTCCAAAGAGATCAGGTTGTTGAATGTTTTCGCCATCAAATGTGTGATACATGCATGTGTCAAGTGAATAAAACACTATCTTTCTGTTCTCGGTAGACACTCGTGGAAAGAAGATCTTGTTCTCCATTTGTGGTGTTTTGGCTTCAAGGCAAAGACATGTTGTACGACAAATATAAATCACATGCTTTCCAACACCAGTTATTTTCTCCCATGCTTGTTTAACTTCATTCAACTTAAACACCTCAACATGTTCTCCAAACCCGCTCACATAAACCAGTAAAAGATGTTGATCACATTTCGTTAAGAATTTTTGTGTCCAAGATCCGCAAACACTTTCAGGGGCTTCGGCTTCAACAATCTTCAAAGAGTAACCTCGTTTGCCCAGATTATTGAAAACAATAACTTCTCCCTCTCCACACAATGCATACAGATCTCGACCATAAAAACTTGAACAACAGATAGTATGTGGATCTGGACCCAAACGAAATATACGCCATGTTGGTTTCCGATTTACAAAGTGTATGTGAACATCCCAAACCTCCCGTGTTGTAAATCCAACCACAATACAATCAGGGGAAGTAGGTGGTGCTGAAAAATTTAAGCTTTCCATATCATATATATATTCTGATTGTGGAAGCTTTCGAAGATCATTTGTGAAAGGGTTATATAATACTAAGCACTTCAAGTCATTGCTTCTAAACAACAACCAACCAAACCTTGAAGAAAATATTTTGTCACAAGCAATTGATATCGGGAAGTTTTTCATCAAGTATTTGTCACCAAACATAGGATCGTTAAATGTGATAACGTCTCGATTTTTGTTCACCACCATTAGCCAAGGTGAAGCAACTGAATAATTCGATCTAAACAATATCTCACTGTTGTTTTCCGTCTCTACTTTAGAATTAACTATGCATTTAGCTTTTTCATGGTCATCTGCTAACCTACATATTAAGAAACAATTTTCCAATAAAAAAAGGGTTTTTCTAATCATTGTAGTTTTCTTTAAAACTACATGTCATTCAAAGATGCATGGCTTTGTGTCCCAATCGAGTAACTTTCTAAACAAAAACCCCATGCAACCCATACGTCTTTCAAAAGAAAGATAAACCTTTATACAAAATTATACTAGTATATAATAAGTGTTACATGCATGTTATATTTATATTATGAAAATACTATAAGATACGGGTTTTATAAGTACTCATGTGGGACACAAAATCAGCTTTCAGTGACCGAAATGTGACAGCTGAAAAGTGTGTTTTCGGGGAAAAAAAACTATTAAGTACCCATTATAAAACATATGATAAAAATTAAATGAACATGAATCAATTTATAGCAATACCTGCATTCCCAGATCGACACATGGCTTGTCGGCAGTATTGGAGGCGGTATAGGAAATTGGGAGATGGTCTTATCTTTCACATGGTACGAGTATATTGTTTTGCCCATTTTGTCACGAATGTGTACATAACCTCCTAACTCCGAACGGCTATAAGATACCGATTGATCACGAGAAAGATCCAAAAATAAATTAGCGTTTTTGAGGTCATCTATTTCTTCCCATATTTGATGACTCTTGTGTAAGAGTGTGTAATCATCGTATACCCAATCATCAAATCTGAGATCACTTATGTCCCAGTCTTTCAGGCCTTCTAATTCTTCCCACTTTACACTAGTCATGTCCAATTTAAACAGACACACATCAGCAGATGTTTTCAGTGATTTATTTTCATAATATATTATGTAGAATAATTCTGCACAAGACCCTTTCAAATAAAACTTTATGTCTCCACCGCTACAGCGACAGGAAGAATAGGAAGGAGGAGGGCATGCCCCAAACAACATTAGTGTTATCACAACTTCTTTCTCCCTAACCCTAATGTCAACTTGTATAACCAAATCAGTAAAAGAACCATCGGTACTTAATGCATATACCTTATCAGTGCAACAAGTTAGGTTATGTAGTAATTCACCATCAAAGCTTAACCTCTTGAGTTGTTTGGCATATGACATTTCAGTCCACCTAAACTTGTCTCTTTTACTACCTAGCTGACAAAATACAAAGGTAGGTTTATTCGTTCTTGCTAATAAAAGAACTGAACTCGGATCATTTGGAGGGGCTGACAAACAACAATGTCCGATAGATTCATAATTTCCGTCTTCTAAAATCAAGGTGGGGAGACTTATAATCTTAGAAGTCACTTGGTTCCAAAGAGACCATTCATTGTTTTGCGGATGGTTGGAGAGTACAATGCATCCATGAAAACAACCTTGGATAAGTTTCCCAAGCAACTCGGGGAGACATTGATAATGAGGTAACTCGTCATGTATGGTGTAGAAATACTGGTCTTGATTGTCGTCTTCTAGGTTTTGGGAAATCAAACATGGATATCTTGCTTTTAAGGGAGGGAACCGATCACATACCGGACCACACGAAATCTGCTCCATCTAAACATGTTCATAGTAATTTTTTATGGTTAATACACACAACAGTAAACAAAGGATGTAATTTTTAAAGGTTAATCAAAAAGGAAAATACACTAAAAGACAAAAAAGAAAAAAAAGTACAAACAACAAAACAAAATAATGACCTTGTCAATGGAGGTAATTTTGTAAAGTATGAGTCCAATGGCTAAGTAATCCCTTAAAAACATGCTAACAATTAAAACACTCAAAAAGCTCAAAGAAGAAAACACTCAAAAAACCTCTTTTTTTATGGTAGAACACATAGTGACAACCGTCTTATATTTCTTTTCAGTATTTTAACTTACAAGTTTATTAAAGAATAAAACTATCAGTATATATATTCAATAAACACACACTTTGTTATTGTTATTCAAGTGTGGTTGATGTAATGGAAATAATATATCTCTTTCTTCTTTTAACAGCACAAAGCAATCAAAGAGTAGCTACTAAGTCCATGGCAACCCACATTTTTCTTTCTTTTTGAATAATGATATTAGTCTCGACATGTAATAGTATGCTAGCGATAGTTGTTATCATTATTATTATCATTATCATTATCATTATCATTATTATGTTACAAGGTTATGACCAAAAGTTGAACACGATATGCAAAAAAAGTGTTTGTAGCATGAATAAGATAGCAAATCAAAAAAATTATCCAAACACTCTCAGACACCTTAATGCTCACTAAAAACTGCTTAATCTAACCTTATAATTCTAATAAGCTAATAGGCAATCGAATTATCCAAACACAAGAAAAACCTACAGCATGAAAACGTGTGTCTTTAGAAACAGAAACACTCAAAAAGTTTATTGCTTTAATATATATATATATATATATAAAAAAAAAAAAAAAAAAAAAAAAAAAAAACCGATTATTTAGAATAACTATATTTTTGTTTCCAATTATTTTGTTTAACATATTTGCCGTTATTCATTATTTATTTTATGTAGAAAAATTTCGTCAAACAATTTTATGAAGCGAACATATACATATATAACCTTATATAAACGCTTAAAAAGCTTCAAGATATATATGCAATCTCAAGTACCAGATATATATAACTCAACATCATGGTACTAATGATAACTTTAGCCAAAGCAAACATATGTAACTTATGATCGAACAATAATAACAAAACAATGGTAAAAAAATCAAGTTTAAAGATATAATTCATACCTCAAACTTCATCCAGAATTTGTAACACCGATCGATGGATTTCTTTTATTATTTGTATAAGGGTTCTGAAGGATAATAATAAATCGTCTCTATTATTAATCAGAATCGGTATATATATACTAATATATAGGGTATTTTAGAATTCGGGCCTTAGCCCGTACAAATACACATGGGCTTATGGTAAAACATACGACTAAGAGGTTTATATATTACTAAATGAAGAATGGAGTAATAATTTATTTATAGACCATAATTATTTGAGCAGAAAAGTTAGACTCTAAGATGAAGACGTATCCCACACACGTGTGGTTAGTTTAACTCTTACAACATCGAGTGAGTATATCAGTGATCGCGTTACATGTTCCGGCGCCACTCCCACCAACAAGGGCGGACTCAAGTGTTGAGTTTGGGGGGCAGTGCCCTTCACGATTCGCTGAAAAATATCATATTTTAGTATAAAAAAAAATTGACCTTTTTATTAAAGTGCACCCTCAAGAAAATCAAATTGCCCACCACCTTGAAGCCAAAAATGTAAAAACCTTAGTTTTTAATATTAAATAAATAAAAATAAATAAAAAATAATAATTTTGCCCCCTGCCTTCTAAAATCCTAGGTCCGCCACTGCCCACCAAACAAGTTGTAGCACTATTTTTGGACGGAAAGTAACGGTAAAAAAAGTCAAAAAAGCTAGCGTATTTTTGGAAATATAATCTTTTTATCAACTTTTTAACATTTAAAAATTTTTATCAATACCCAATAATCACTCATTTTTAACACTCACTTCCACCTCTACACTACCTTTCTTTATTTTACTTCCAACTCAGAAAAATGAATAATCAAGAATTTTTTTTTTCAACTTTTTAACATTTTAAATTTTTTATAAATACCAATAATCACCGATTTTTAACACTCACTTCCACCTCTACACTACCTCTCTTTATTTTACTTCCAAATCGCAAAAATGAATAACCAAGAATGGATCATTCAAATGCTCAACAATTTGTAAAATCAAATACTCAATTCTTCATTTTCGTCTAATCCAAACACACTATCATCCGCAAATTCCATTTCCTCAAATCATAACTAACTTCTTCCATTTGGTATGTCATACCAAATCCCAAACCAATTTACCAATTTTTCGCCTGAGCAATTCGGACTTTCCGCCCAATTTCAACTTCAACAACAATAAGGGGTGTGCAGAAAACAAAAAAACGGGACCAAAACCGAAAAAAAAACCAAAAAATCGAAACCGATGGTTTGGTTTTTGTAATTTATTAAAATCCAAGTTTGTGGTTCAGTTTGGTTTTAGCAAAAACACTATAACGAAAAAACTAAACCGATAAAACACATGTAATCGTAAAAACTCATGTCTTGATATAATATCTCAACTCAAAAAAAAAAAAAAAAAAATGTCTTGATTTCTTATTTAATGTGTCATTTATAACAAATAAAAAGTTATCATCGAGAATTTATGTCGTCGTTACTTTTTTATTGTCAATATTGTGTCACTTTACGACGCATAAACAATTCTCTTATATAATTTTTTATGATCAATAGTTTTTATTGGTGAACTTGTTCACTTGGATCTTTGGGGTCCTTATAGAATTAAAAGTAAAGAAGGTCACATACATTTTTTAATTGTCGTTGATGATTTCACCAAGACTGTTTGGGTTTACTTACTTAAGAGTAAGCATGAGCTGTTTGAATGTATTCAGATTTTTTATAATCTCATTAAAACAAAGTTTGAAAAGTGTGTTAAGATTTTTAGAAGTGATAATGGAACTGAATTTGTTAATAATCAGTTTGATAAGTTTTGTAAAGAAAATGACATTATACACCATACCTCTTGTGCTTACACTCCTCAACAAAATGGGGTTGTTGCAAGGAAACGTAGGCATCTTTTGAATGTTGCCTGATCCCTTATGTTTCAGGGTGGATTGCCTTTATACTTATGGTCTGAATGCATTCTAACAGCCACTTACCTGATTAACAAATTGTCGTCTTCAGTGTTGAGTGGAAATTCTCCTTAAAATCTTGTTTTTAATGAAAAACCTGTTTTGAGTCATTTAAGAACATTTGGATGTCTTTGTTTTGCTACTATACTTACAGCAATGATAAGTTTAGTAGTAAAGCAGAGAAGTGTGTTCTTGTTGGATATTCCAATTTTCAAAAAGGTTATAAACTGTATAGTCTTAAAAGGAAACAATTTATCTTTGATGTTAATTTTTTTGAAAATGTGTTTCCTTTTAAGATTAAGAATTCTTCTGTTGTTCCTGACCCTCTCAGTCAGGGTTTGAATCATGCTAACTTCTTTGATGAAGTGACATGTGATAACCTTGACACACCCAATGATGTTAATACTCAAACTGGTACCCCTTTGGGTAATAACAATCAAAATGATCATCATGTGGGTTAGGGTAGCAACTCCCGGCATCTTGGCAGCCCAACAACATTGAAACATCCTCTCTGCTTTATCTGTAACTTTAGTGAATAACAAACACATACGTACTCTACTACTTTGATACTTATTAGTATTGAAACTAAAGTTTAAGTACTACTCTAGGCTATATTATTTGTCATAGTTATTAAACTTTTATAGTGAGATGAAGACTAGCTTGTTTGAATATGATAATGATGGAAGAAAGCAATAGTAATTAAAGGGATACTGCTTACGACTCTTTCAAAATCAAACATGTGGAAAACTAGAAGGGGTGTTGAATAGTTTACCGCTTTTTAGTTAATTACCTTTTGAAACTTTACGTTTAATCAAAGATCAAAACTACAAGACAATATATAACATGCAAGTATAAAGAAAGAAACGATCAAACCACAACACGATTGTTTATCGTGGTTCGGCAACAAGGACTATTTTTCCTTGCCCTACTTCACGCCTCGAGTTTTCAACTCGAGAGTTTCAAGCACTAGTCAACAAGCTCCTTTCACGGGTGGATAAACCTCTACAATCGTCGCTTACACTTTATCCGGTACAAAGCTAAATACCGGGTCCTAGTTCAAGGTAGAACCAACCTAACGTCGCCTATCCACTATTTCCGACACTAAGCTAGATGTCGAGTTCTTTTACAAGGGTACAACCACTCCCGTCACACTATGTATTTTAAGGCCTAAAATACTAACCGATCACTTCAATTCAAGATACAAATGAAGTATAAACTATAAGACTTTACATAATGCAAAGCTAACAACTCTTGCAACTTCGTGTTGAATACTTGTAACTTCTCGTATGAACTTGTGAACTTCCTTTCTACATAAGAGAATCCCACAAGTGAGTTTCTACTGAGTTAGATAAGAATATAGAGAGTATGCATGTATTCTATAGCTAAAAGTGATGAGAGATTTCTTGCAAGTGGCTTGGTATTTATAGCCAAAGAAACCAGACCACTGGCAGATCCGGCGGAACCCAAACATGGGTTCCGCCAGTGTCTGACAGTCAAAGCTTTCAATAAATCTTTCCATATCTAGCAATGTCACATCAAGCTTCTTCAAGTCAACACACTTGATGAGGCATTTGAGCCCGGATTCGAATTTATTTGATCAAATATTGCCCTAAATCGTTCCTTTTGTCATTTTAGGTACTTTTGGAGTGAAATCTAGAAAAGGAAGCATTTTGGACGTTTTTGGAGCATAAAAGTGAAGAAAACAGCAAATTCTTAATTTTCCTTGCTGGGAATAGTACCTGACAGCGTCAAGAGTTTCCAAATGATGGCGTCAAGAGTAATACAAGAGGTGGAAGTGGATGGTGCACATGACGATCCAGAAAGTTTTGTACTGAGGACATGACGGCGTCACCCAAGGCCGTCATGGTCCAAATATTAGTGACGGCCTAGAACTGTTTTACACATGACGGCGTCAAAAGTGGATATAGGCAATCCGATTTCATTATGGGCGGCGAGTTGACGACGTCACCCTGTAAAATCTATATATAGTTTTGCAATTTTCATTCATTAGTGTGTAACTTTTGGGGTGTAACTTTGGAGAGAAACCCTAGTCCGATTTTCACAGCTTTTTCAAGGGTTTTTACCCTTTGAAACCTTTCATGTTCAATTAAAATAAGTACTCATTCAATTCAATCAATATGTCTATGTGTTGTTTGAATATATCTTACGCTTGTCTTCAATTTAACATGCTTGGCTAGATCTCTTTTGTGTTTGCTTAGATGTAGTGAAACCTAGATGTTAATTATGGGTTGATTATTTGTTTATAGTTGTTACGGATGATTGTATTCGATGTTAGGCTTAAGAAAACTGGCAGACTTCCATTGGTAACATGCTTGAACGTCTTAAGAAACATGATCAGAGGTGTACTATGATTTTTGGTTGTATTTAATGCGTAGGAGAATTCTAATGATACCATGTTAGGAGCTTCTAACGGCTCGACATAGGAGTGAAGTAGGATCCTATAGAGTTAGGGAATATTGTACACGGCCCTATGACTAGTATTAAGGAATACGACCCGTCATCCATGCAATTGTAACAAACTATCAACCTGTAAAAGATATCTAGGGAGTAATGAAACCTAAGTAAACACAACTTTCCCCATTATTGTTTACACCACACTAGTTTTATTAGATTTACTTTCATTTCTGTCATTTTATTTTGATTGCATCTTTAGTTATTGGGTTAGTTGACTAGCAACTAATTCCGCCCACTCTTCCAAAACCGAGATTTTTATTTCTTTTCTTCTTCTTTTTCTTTTTGATTTTGTTTTTGGTGTATGCACACCCGTTCTTCTTTTGAGAGTCTTACTTCTCCGTTCTCAAACCCCGAGAGGGTTTTACAACATAATCACCGGGTTCATTTCCTTGACGACGAGGAAATGAACTAAGACGAACAACACAATGGACCCCCGCCGATGGGTGGTCCTCAACACAATGTGATCCCTCCGATGGGACCATAACCGACTTTTGATCCACGTCCGATGGAGGAAAAACTCCAATCACCATTCAATGGTGTGAGGAGAGCTATTGTAATTCCGGACATCAATGCCAATTTTGAGATAAATCACGGATTACTCAACTTGATCACGAGTATATCCTTTCACGGGTTTGAATACGAGGACCCATATGCTCACATCCGAAATTTCACCGACATCGCTGGGACCATTAGAATGAATCAAGTTCCTCACGATGTGGTGAAATTGAAGTTGTTTCCTTTCTCCCTTAAAGGGGCAGCCCGGACTTGGCTGAAAAGGGAACCGCCTAATTCGATTCACACTTGGAATGATCTTGCTTCCAAGTTTGTGAATTATTTCTATCCTCCTTCTAAAACTTCTAAACTTCGATCCCAAATCTTTCGATTCCAACAAGCTTTCGATGAATCGTTCATCGAAGCTTGGGATCGATTCAAAGATTTGAAGGAAAAATGTCCGAACCATGGGTTCACCGACCTTCAGCAGATTGATACTTTCTATAATGGGTTGTGTCACGTTGACCAAGACTCACTCAATTCTGCTGCGGGTGGGAACTTGTTGGCTCGAAACACGTTGACCAAGACTCACCAAAACCGGTACTACTCTCACTTGGGCTCGCTTAACTACTTGAGCGTTTACCACTAGACCACAAGCCCCATGATCATATCATTGATTGATTTTCATGTGGGTTCACTCTAAACTTTTTGTTCTTCTATGTATGTTTGGTTGTGGTCGTGGGGAAAACCAACGCATACGACAAGTGTTTTGTTTATTGAATTACATGCCGAGAAGTATAGTTTGGTTTGTACGGTAAAGTAGTTTTCGTCTAAACTTGATTGGGGTAAGACAATATGTTGTTTTTGGAGGATTTGTTTACAAAAATCGTTTGTTTGTCCGTGTGTATCGTGAGTTAAGAACTGGAATTATTTTATTTTTGATTTTTTTTTTTTAGTTTATGGTTTCGTTATGTCAAGACAAAATGCATAGTTACGAGTATTATTTCCGGTATCATATCCAAGCTTTCATTATGTACAAAGCTTTCATTATATATACTAGATAAAAAAAAAGCATTTGTGCTATGTTTGCTTTTTGAACGAATAATAATTTTTACGTCAAAACCGTTGTTAATTTAACAAGACCAACCAACCATATGGGAAGATGAAGCATATTTTATGGAGTATTATACTATATATATAAACACCAGGCGTTTCACCACAACGCGACACGTTGCTACTGTACTCGCTACAGTAATATTTTTTTGCGCCACGTGCCGCTACAGTACTCGCCACAGATTTTTTTTTTTTTTTTTTTTTTTTTTTTTTTTTTTTTATTTTTATTATTATTTTTTTACCTAAACGAGAAACACATAAACTATGGGCCAACAACACTTTCAGCCCATTTTAGAACCAGACTACAAAAAAAAAAAAATAATAATAATTCCGAAGCCCAATAAGTATTTAACAAAAAAATATATACACTTACATAAATTTTCTTACGAAAATTTGTTTTTTCAAAAAAAATAATAATAATAATAATAACAAAAAATAAAAATAAAAAAATACAAAAAATAATACACTTAAAAAAAACGGCGTAATTGATTTAAACGCATATCCAAATTTGTGAGTTATGTTGCTTCGTTTAAGAAGTATAAATATCTATCTTATGTTTCAATTATACTTTGTTGGAGGATTTTATTTATTTATTTATTTATTTTTTTTGCACTGGGATTCATATCAGTTATGTACACATACATAACTGAGTTTTTAAGCAAGACTTATTTTGTTTTTGTTTTATGAGTTATGTTGTTTCATATCAGTTTGTTTTTGATTTGTTTTGTTGCTTGACTAAGTTATCGAAAAGTAAGGTAAGTCAATTTACGAGTTCATCATCATAAATCATATAGACATGATAAAAAAATTGCGACCTACGTTGATCGGTTTTTATGCCACATATTCGAAAGTTTAAAACTTGTGACAAGATCAACACATTCGCACACACCATGATCGAGATGAAGCAAATCATGTGGTTGAACATAAACCCCAGTGGGCCGTGCAGAAAGAATGCCTAGTATTTTAATACGAGGTATCTCTACTTCTTATCAAACATATATAGCATGCAACTTGATTTGAATAAGTAAACAACAGTTAAAATGAGTAATTTCGGCATAAGTATATTTTACCAAAAGCATATGCAAGATGTTCCAAATGAGAAGGCGATAAACTAGTCTAATAATAAAACAGATCATCAATAAAATACTCGAATACCATATATTAACAAATCAAGAACGAAACTTGAATCGACATAGCGCTAGCAAAATAAAACTGGCTAAGTTATAATGTTATGTTCTTAACAAAATAAAAGTGGTATCAAAGTATTACCCTATGTATGTATGTATTGGGAAGATGTAGTACTTAAAAAAAAAAGTATTATTGTGCCAACTATATTTCTCTACGAAATCTCTCTTTTATATGCTTGCTTGATTCTTTGCCTCAATATAATTAAATGCGAAAGTTTTTATCGGTTTCTTAGTCTAAATTCACATACATGTTTTTCTTCAGTTACTCCTCCGTATACATACCCCATGTTCGAGCTTATATTTTTATCTTTTTGCAGGTCAAGTTTTGTATCATGTGCCATTAAGAAAAAAAAGAAAGTTTTGTCTCATGTTCTGATATCAAAAGTTCAATGAAGTTTGAGTAAAAGTTGTGTACCCATGTGCTCGATCTTAAATGTGTGGAGAAATCGACTTGACATGACAAATCGTGACAACCATATTTAATGGAAGCTTTAGGTGTACAAAAACCACTCTAGTAAGTTTGATGCTATCGAAAGGGAAACAAAGTTTCAAAGAAGATGACATAGGTAAGAAGAGATAGGTTGAATAGACAAGTGAGGACAAGACATTAATTATAATCATATGTAAAATGTAACATATATAAGACTCCAAAATAACCCAAAACTGACAAAACTGATAGATTGTTATTATAGATTAACGTTTGTAAAAGCAAGGGCCTGGATACGTTCCTTGTACATGTTTCATTCTAAATCTGTGGGATATAGAGTTAATGTTTCTAATATACATAAAAATACTAGTAGTACTTGGCACTGAAAGAATATAACTTTAATTAACCAGAATGAGCTTCAACCTGGCCTATTACATGTATATAACGAAAAGACCACGCAAGATTCCGGTTGAGGACTTGAGGTTATAAAAGAGACGAGGACAGCGGCAACGTAGAACAAATCAGATGATCGAGCACCCATGACACATGCTAATAATTCACACAGAAGCTCAATGTTTTCACATAGATTTGGGGTTGTTGTCTCGATGGCCAAATTAATTAGTTGGCACAATATTGCGGGTCTACTAAAAATCTCCTAAACCATGGATACAGATAAGAGCTCATTTACGTATACACCAAATGTGTAGATATCATAGACTAAAAATAAGGGAAGGATAAGAGTCAATTTACAAATATTTTTATGTGTACAAATCAAATTCTTATGTGTAGATATCAAAGTATTACCCTATGTATGTATGTATTGGGAAGATGTAGTACTTAAAAAAAAAAAAGTATTGATTGAATGTACTTTTAGTTTTTGTCCCACATCTATTGTCATGAGAAAGTCAAAGGTGTATATATCATCTCCCCCACCCACACAAACAACAAGAACCAGATCTTGTTCTTCACCCTCAAAAGCAAAAGCAAGCATATCTTAAATTAAACTCACGATGTCACCAAACCTCTTTAGCCAGTCCACTACCATGTCATGTGTACCACAAGTCACTTGTATCCTCCTCCTCCTCAGATCTGTAAAAAAAAAAAAAAAAAAAAAAAATTCTTTGATTTTCTATGAAAATATGATTTGGTTTACCTTTGAAAATCAATTATTATTTTCATAGAAAAGTAAAAGTTGTATGAAAAGAAATAACCCGGTCCGCCAACTGGTTCGGGCTGAACCGTACTTGAATGATCGAATGGGGTAAGTCTTATGATGTTAAAAAAAAAAAAAAAGTGTATTTGTTAACTTGATGAAACTTTTAGGGGGTTTAAAGGATTTTGTAAAATTGGAGGGTCTAATTTTTTGTTGTTACATTTTCTCTATAAAAAAAACCCTCCATCAAATTTCATTTGCAAAAAGTTTTAAAATACTAGTGTATTTACAATGAGTTCCGTCGGTCCCGCTCCTGATGCGGTTAGATGTCCACTCGACTTGGATCCGAAACAACTACTTGATCACATTCGGGAACACGAGGAGGAGGTTTGTTACTTTTTATCAACCATTTCTTCTTTATTTATTTATTTATTTATTTATTTTAAGTATAATATGATTGAAGAATACAGATTAGAGGCATATAGTTTATGATTGAAGCATGCATAAAAAATAAATAGCATCTGTTGTTGTTGTTGTAAGTTGAAGCTTATTTTACCGGATTATATTTATTTAGGGCATGTTTAGCGGTTGCCTTTTAGCATTTCTCAAACTAGTTTTAGCTATCTAGATTTTAAACATAAACCAAAAATGCTACATGCTAAGTACCAAACAAGCTCTATACTTCAAAACAATGTAAACGCCAAACGTCATCTGAATCAAATATATATATGTTATTAGTCATCTGCTTTTTGTTGGTTTAAACAATTCACTTTCAAAACGAAAGCTGTTTTCTGCTTTTCTACCTAGTTATTATTTTTTCTTCTTATAATGCTATCTTATTTTCCTTACCGACAGCTCAAGTTTACAGCTGAGGAGGAGCTTCGTAAGAGTAACATGTCTCTCATTACTCATGCTGATCACACCGGTACGCAAACAGCCTTTTTACTGCATTAAACTTCTCTAGTCTCTTCATTCATCATGTTATTAGGCGTAGGCAATTGTACGTACGTTTAGGATGTGCTGTCTTATATGTTTGTGGTGGTGTATATATATAGTATCTGATGATTTTTTGGTATCTAGTGTTGATTGGTATTGACATAAAACATGCCTACTCATTTCGTGTGTCATAGTAAACTTAATTTGGTTTTCTTGTGAAAAAGGAGAACGCCAGTTATTATATTTTGACTTGTTGATGTGCCATATGGAGCTTTTTGTCTGTACTATATATATGTATGTGATGTTGTAATTTGGTCTTGTTAAGATTCGATACTATAGTCTTCTATGAAGAACAAGTATTTAAGTTTATGTTTCTTTTTATCCACTGCTTTATTTTTTTTTTTTTTGAGCTGTTTACTCATACATATCTACTGGTTATCCCTAATCTCAAACATTGTGCTCTTTCTTATTACAATATACAACAACCATTATCCTTTTCATTATCTAAATCGTTGTGATTGATTTTTTTGGGACACATCAACAACATTGCCTGCTGTTTTTTTGTCCATAGTTTATTACTTACGTGTACATCACCATTATGTTTTATCTATTTCAGTTTCGCCGGCTGTTCAAGACCAGTATTTCTTCCACACCATACACTACGGCTTACCACCTCATTTTTATCAACTTCGAATCCCTCAGTTGCTTGGGAAACTTATCCACGGTTGTTTTCATGGATGGGTGGTACTCTCCAACCATCCGCATAACAATAAATGGTCTCTTTGGAACCAAGTCACTTCTAAGATCATAACTCTCCCCACCTTGATTTTACAAGACGGAAATTATGAATCTATCGGACACTGCTGTTTGTCAGCCCCTCCAGATGACCCGACTTCACTTCTTTTATTAACAAGAAGTAATAAATCCACCTTTCTATTCTGTCATCTTGCTCCTAAAAGAAAGAAGTGGACTGAAATGTCCTATGCCCATCAGCTAAAGAGATTGAGCTTCGACGGGAAATTACTGCACAACCTTACTTGTTGCAATGGTAAGGTTTATGCGTTAAGTACCGACGGTTCATTCACTGACTTGGTCATACAAGTTAGCATTATGGTTAGGCAGAAACAAGTAGTTGTGACACTCGTTCTTTTTGGGGGATGCCCTTATCCTTCCATGACTCCCAAACACTGTTGTGGTCCACATATTGATATTGTTTACTCTTTGAAAGGAGCGGGTGATGAGCTTTTCTACATACTACTATATTATGAATCGCAAGACGACGGACCTGCTTGGGTGTATATGCGTAAGTTGGACATGGGTAGTATCAAGTGGGAAGGCCTGAAAGAATGGGACATCAGTGATCTCGGTGATTGGCAAATCAATGATCACCAAGACTTTATCAAAAGTTGTCATATCTGGGAAGAAATGGATGACCTCAACGACGCTCAGTTATTTTTGGATTGTTGTCGTGATCAATCGGTTTCTTATAGCCGTGTAATTGATTCGGAGTTAGGTGGTTATCTACACATTCGTGGCAAAATGAACATGGCAATGTACTCCTACCTTGTGAAAGATGGGACCATCTCCCTATCTGGAATACCGTCTCCAATACTGCCGACAAGCCCTCTGTCGATTTTGAAATGCAGGTATTGCTATAACCTGATTCATGTTCATTTTTGATATCATATGTTTTACACGTGTTTAGATAAATTACTCGATTGGGAAACTTTTAATGACACATAGTTATAAAGAAAGCTTAAAAATTGTTTCTTAAAATCCAAATTATGTAGGTTAGAAGATGACCATGAAAAAGCTAAATGCATTGTTGATTATAAAGTAGAGACGGAAAACAACATGATGGGTGATTTAAGCAATTATTAGCTTAATGGGTTGAATTTGGAAGGAGAAAGTATGGCGATTGAATGGAAACTTTCAGGTTATATATGATTGTTGTAATTCAATATTTTGACACAGAACCCTCTAGAACCCATAATAATCCATTATATAAACCATCATCGTCCCATAATCACCCATTCATTCGCAATCCTACATTCCAATTCTAATTCTAATTCAATCTTGTTTGTTTACGATCAATTCAAGCACAATGGCGGATGTTGCGACGACGTATGTATTCCATGCTGAAATCAACCAGTTACTGAGTTTGATTATCGACACTTTCTACAATAACAAGGAGATTTTCCTTCGTGAGCTTATCAGTAACTCTTCCAATGTAAGTCCTTTTTTTGACTTTTTTCGATCTGATGTTTATATGACTCTTTATGAGGTTAAATTGACTGTTTTTTTAGCTTGGTTTATGGTGTTAAATTGATATGTTACTTATTCGTTAGCTTATCAGTAACTTTTCTGATTTATCTGTTTATATTTTTGTGTTAATGATTTATTGATTGTAAAGTGACACTGTTCTGTTTGCGCAAGATAATTGCAGTATTGCACTTTTTCAACTCTGATAACCTGTCATATAAGCAGTTTGTTCACGATGTTTACTAGATAATGTCAATAGCATAATACTTTGTATACCCTTTTAGGCTCTGGACAAAATTCGCTTTGAGAGCTTGACTGACAAGAGTAAGCTCGATGGACAACCCGAGTTTTTCATCCACATTGTTCCCGACAAGACCAACAACACGTTGACCATCATCGATAGTGGAGTTGGAATGACCAAGGCTGGTGAGTAACAAATTCAATATTTTATTGCCCCCATACAGCTTTTCAATGATTCATTAGAAGACTTTATAAGGCTACATATGATTTGCAGATTTGTTGAAGAATTTGGGTACCATTAAAAGATGGGAAGCCAAAAAGTTCATGGAAGCTATACCTGCGGGTGATGATGTCAGCATGATTGGACAGTTTGGTGTCAGGTTCTACTTTGCTTATTTGGTTGCTGATAAAGTTGTGGTCACTACCAAGCACAATGATGACGAGCAGTATGTCTGGGAGTCACAAGGCGGAGGGTCGTTCACAGTCACTAGGGACACTTCTGGCGAGTCCCTTGGTAGAGGTACTAAGATGACTCTTTACCTAAAGGAGGACCAGCTTGAATACCTCAAGGAGCGAAGGCTAAAGGATTTGATAAAGAATCACTCCAAGTTCGTCAGCTATCCAATCTCTTTATGGGTGGATAAAACTTCTGAGAAAGAAATTTGTGATGACGAAGACGACCAGGAAGTTGATGAGGAGAAGGAAAAGGAAGAGAAGAAAAAGAAGATCAAGACACGGTACATCATATATTGGACGTAGTGGTTTAGATTCACATCTGTTTTACTTTAGCTAAATGTTTATGGCATAGTTGTCGCCAGAGTGAACTCGCTTTCGGCAAAGGGCACTTGACGTTTTTGAATTTTTTGGGTCTCTCATATATCATGGTTTGTTGAGCTATACATCTTTATGAAATTTCAGCTCTTTTGCTTATATATTGGTCATAATTTTAACTTGCACATTAGTATTGCAGCATTCTTTAGAAAAATAAAGTAAAATAGGTGATGTTGCATCATGTAAGGACATAAATGTGCTTTATGGCTATGGGTGTTACCCTTGAATCTAATATAAATTTTACATGAACTACAATGGTTGGAATGTAACTAGAATATATCATCTTTCCTTAGTCTACTACAATGTATCATATAAACACAATCCAACCCAACAGATACTTGCTGATGTATGATCCATCATCACCCCTACTAGAATAACTTATACAAGTTGCAGAGCATAAGCACATGGTATGGTATGGAGATACGATATTATATGAAGATAAGATACATGTGTCCTACAAGAGATATGATATCAGATAATATTCTCATTCATCCCTCCTTGTTATCTATTTCAGTTTATAAATAGAAGCCATGGGAAAGAACTTAGGACACCAATATAATCCTACAATTGTCTGCTTGTTTCCTCAATCTTCTTGTGTTCTATCTTACGGGACGAGTCTGATTATTAGAGCAATATGATCATTCAGTTTACTGCTTGTTTACTATTTTCTAACAATATCTTATACTAGTAATTCATACTTGTTGTTAATCATGTATGTAATGAAATATGTAACTAGTTTCAACTGTTACTGTAGGTGATTCCTATGCAAGATACAAAAAACAAACAGAATAAGCCAAACAAAGATCTAACTGGGCAGATTTTGACCAAGTCTCGCCTCGTCGTTAGTGGAGTCATATTGTCAGAGGTGTGTACCCTTACTACTATTAATAATATATATGCCTTAGATCATTTTAAACTTGTAGGTTCCTTCTTTTAATATAAGGTGTGTTTGTTTTTGAAAAACGCAAGCTTCGTATATGGGAAGTACCTTCAAAAGATCTGAAAAACACAGGAAAACAACCATGTCTCTACTCAAGCACACCGACTTTCAAACTCTTTTAGAAACAACTATTGTAAACAAAGTCGAGAATGGGCTTCTTTCTGTCCTTGAGTCCGTGTCCACGCGTAATCAAGAAATAGACTTGCAAGAGATATTTCAAAGGTTTACATTTGATGTGATATGTCTATTGCTTCTAGATTATGATCCTGAAAGCCTATCTATAGATTTACCATTCATTCCATGCGAAAAGGCATTCACGGACGCTGAAGAAGCTCTTTTTTGGAGACACGTCTTGCCAGAAAAAGTTTGGAAGTTGCAAAAGAGATTTGGTCTAGGGAAAGAGAAGAAGATGAATGAAGCGACAAAGGCTTTTGATATGATGAATTCATATACAAGTGCATGTCTAATAAACACGACGAGGCTGTTGGAATGGTGCATGATAAAGAGACCGGGTTATTAACATCTTTAATTAAGGAAAGAGTACTGGGATGCCAGGGGACATGAGAAAGTTTTCAAGGGATACAATACTTAGTCTAATGATTGCGGGGAGAGACACCACGAGCACGGCTCTTTCGTGGTTCTTTTATCTCCTTGCCCAAAACCCAATTGTAGAATCAAAGATCCGAGCTGAGATTGGTGAGAAATGGGGTGTAAAAGATCTAGATAGACTCATTTATCTTCATGGAGGTATATGTGAAGCATTAAGGTTATATCCACCTGTTGCTTTTGAGCATAAGGCTCCAATGAAGGCAGACGTGCTTCCAAGCGGTCATGTTATTGATGTGAACACGAGGATTATTATGTGTTTTTATTCAATGGGGTGAATGGAAGATATATAGGGGGTGTTTGTTTAAGCTTATATAGTGGGCTTATGGCTTATTTGGTTTTGGGCTTATGTTTCATTAGCTCACCTATTTTGAAACTATTCAGGCTTCTTATTATGACATGACAAGCTTATACAAGCTTATTATGACATGACAAGCTTATACTATAAGCCAAAAAAGTTTTAAAATAAGCCACATAAAGTGAGCTTATGAAACATAAGCCCAAAACCAAATACGCCATAACCCAACTATATAAGCCTAAGATAATAGTAGCTTTTAATAGTCGAAGCCATCGTTTGTGATAGCCTAAGATAATAGTAGCTTCTTTTGTTGCAAAGTTGATACTTGATGCATAGACGCTTTGTGTTAGCTTATTTGATTGGCGTTTGAGCTTATTTGAATTTTGATAAGCTTATCCACTTATGAACTTTAAATGCTCATAAGCTCAAGTAGACAAGCTTATAAGCCCACAAAATAAGCTAAGAAAAACACCCCTGATATTATAATGTTTACTAGTGCCTAGGTAGTCCTATGTTTCATGCACATTGTATGGTTAGTGGCGTTATAGCTGTTCCTCTTAGGAAAAAGAACCCATGGGGGATTTGGTCATTATACGGATCATTTTCACGGTTTTCTTTTGATACAGTTGCTGTTATTAGTTTTAGTCTTATGTCTTTTGTGATAGATTAAGATTCCTACTGTTGAGGTTGATACTTGATACGTGGACACTCATATAATGTTTACTAGCTCCAATAATTACTTTAGCAGTTGTATGGTAACTGGCATTTGAATATTTCTATTTAGTAAAACACAACCCACATGTCTTGGTTTTTATAGCTTTTCATCCAACCGAGAGGATTTTAGCAGCCAGCGATGTCACAGGGAGAGTTATGATTTGGAGAGGTTTTGGTGATCAAACATTTGCTGGTGACAGTGGAAAACTGATTGAAGGACGAGGATGATAAACCTGGTGTCAGAGGTGACGGTGATGCTGATTCGGGTACCACCTGGCATTGGCATTCAGCAGAAGTGAAGTTCTTGTTCTTTTCGTCAGATGGAGCTTATCTGTATTCTGGTAAGAACGAATATCAAGTGTTTGGAAGTTGCACTTGCCTTGTGATTTTTTTAATGGTTATTTCCCTTAATTTAATGTAATCCTCTGCATCTATTCATGCGTGTAGCTGGAAAAGAAGGAGTCCTTGTAGTTTGGCAGCTTGATACCGGCAAGAAGAAGTTCTTACCGAGAATAGGGACCCCACTTCTTAGTTTTGTGAACTCTCCCGATCCTTCACTTGCATCTGTAAGAATATATAACCTTTTTCTGCATAGAAAGTATAAAACAAAACTAGTAATCTTCTCTGAACTTTGTCTTACTGATGTTCCTTCAGATATCTTGTGCAGGTAATTGAATTCATCTTCTTAAAATGCCATCAATGGAAATCTTACAGTCAATTTCTGGGATTAAGGTTACCTTCAATCAAGTTTTTTCTATGTTTCCTTTCGTGTAAAAGGGTTAAAGGATTTACAAGCTCACTTTTTCTGTTTAATCAGCTTCCTTCTCCCGTCCCAGAGGCATTTAGAGGCTCAATCATGGATTATTGGATTATTGAATAGTTTAAAACGGCCTTATGATGATATCGACATGGTGTTTGATTTTTGACTTAGTTAAGCTTGCAGGGTCTAAATTTAACATCACATTACGTACTTTTCTTATCAAGGTAAGAAACCAATACACAGTAAAAAAAAATAAAAAGGGAAGTTGGGAAGCCCAGGGTGACCTGAGGATCGAACCCGAGACCTCAACCATCCTCAACCTTTAACACACTAAACTCAACCATCCTGCCCTTGGGTCTTTTCTGTAAGAGCTTTCGCCATTAATTTACTTAACCAACATTGTTTAGTTTAGCTTAGCTTGCATTGAACATAATGATAAACAATAGGCAACAACATGTAGTATATAATGATAAACAATAGACAACGTAACTCTTTTATATATATATATATATATATATATATATATATATATATATATATTTATGATCAATGTAATGTATACAGCTTGACGAAATAATATTGATTCATGTAAACATATGATGTGTTATTAAGTTGTAACTTGTAAGTTTTTATAGTGAACGTTCATGTCACGTACGCAACTAAAAAAAAAAAAAGTGAGACGGGTTTGGCAGAGTATTATATTAATTTGAGTAAAATGCCAAATTAAATAAACATATAAAGTTACTTCTACTCGACTAATATACAGTGTTGGTATTCATCGAATAACGACCCTTGCTTTTTGTTTGAATGATAATTTATTTTTATTAAAAGAAAAAACTAGCAAAGTAGTAGATCTAAAATCAAAACATACCAATATTCAAGCTTCGAGTCTTTGTGGAGTTGGATTTCAAACATGGTGACTTTTATGGTGTCAACCAACAGAGATAGGGATGAGCACGGTACCGGTCCCGTACTGATCCCGTACCGAATTAGTGGTACCGATTTTTTTCCGAGCATAAATAGTGGTACCGGTACCGTACCGAACGGGATTCGGATACCGGTACCGGTAACTGTTTCGGTACGATACCGGTACGGTTCCGGGATTCGGGTCGAAATGCTCATCCCTAAACAAAGAAGTCTTCTAGTAGTTAACAATACCATAAAAGTCTCTTAGAGTACCCCACCAAATCCTAGTCATATTCCAATATTGCCGAACAACAATAGGACATTCAACAAAGAGGTGTTGGGAGGTTTTGGTGGCTCCATCACATACGGGAATCTTATTGAATGAAGGTCCGCACCCCGTCTATCTAAACTGAACCGTACGATCAGCATGAAGGTCCACACCCATCTATATACGTAAGTAGTTTGAGTCATTGTCCAATTATATAGGTAGTGAAGGGTAAATAAATACACACACACGTTTTTTGTTGGATACTTTGGATGTATATATGAGATCCTACCTTTACAAAATTAACTTCACAAAATATTTTGACAAAGTATATAAATAACTTTTCTAATAGGAAACAAATGTCACTCAATAATTCTTTATTTAACACCTTGTAAATATTTGTAGTCACCAGTACATTTTTCATTCTAATACAACCACGTCTTATAAGCCAAACATTGTACAACTATTACAAAATAGTTGGTCAAATATCAATTTGATCTTTCATCTGTAAATCTAGTTTCTTGTTTTCCATATGATGTTGTGGTAAAAGCAAAACATCAATTTTCATCTAATAAAACATGTGTAAAATATTTCAACTATTATTATCTCAAGCATCAATAGTTGGGCTTGACTTATTTTCCAAAAAGTTAAAAAACTATTTCTTTTTTTCTTGGTGAAACATTAGTTCACATTATTTACTTCATCGAATAGAAACTTATCAGTTAAGTCGCGCCTTTTTTTCATCAATGTATGTAGTACTAAAATAGAATTTGCACATCCATAAGTGTATATAGATAGGTCCACATGCAGTGAGGGGGTAGAGAATCACGTTTCGCCATTGATAGAACTTTACTATCAATTCTCAAAGATCAAAAGCAAAAAAGCCGCATCCATCGATAGACTTATTTGCACAAGTTATTTAGGCTATTTTGAACCAAAAACAACAACCGAAAAAAAAAAAAAAAAAAAAAAAAAAAAAAAAAAAAAAAAAAAAAACACTTTTTCTAATAATCACTAATTAAGCTGTTTACACTATTTTGAAACCATAATACTTTGAAAACTCACTCAAAAGCTATAAATCTGTTTCAAAATGCTTTTATCCTTTTAAAAACTATTATTATCACTTAATGTAAGCAAATTCAATTTAAGCTTATGACCAAAACACTAAAAACAGTCTTATGCTAAACACCCCCTTAAAATCTGAAATTGAGATTCAAAAGAGATAAAGACCAATTTAAGCTAGGGCTTATGATAACAGATGAATGACCAGCTAATATAAGACCTAATAAGCATTTAAAAGCAACTAATAAGCAAAGAAATTAAGCTAATATTTTTGTTTTTTATATTTTATATAAAAGACTTAAACAAATGAGATTAAGACTACAAACAAGTACTAAAAGCAATAAAGAGACAATAATAAGCTGATTTAAACAAATATTAAGCAAATAAGCAGTACTGAATAAGCAATAAGCAATTTTGTAAGCTAAAAAGTGAAAATACCTTTGTCCTAGCTCAAGGAGGACCAAGTAATTAAGCTCGAGGAGCTACTCTACAAGCTCCAGCTTGTCATAGACAAACTTGTAAGATCCAATAAGCCCTTTCATGTTTGGCTTATCATCCACATAGCTTATTACTTTGCTTAAAACAGATGATGAGACTAAAATGCTTTTAATTCTGAACACAAGCTAACTAGAACTCAAATAAGCTATTGAGCAGCTTATTTGAAGGTGAAGGGGGAAAAAAAAAAAAAAAAAAAAAAAAGCTTATATGTGATTATTCAACTAATTGAAAACATTATAAGAGCATTAAAAGTAAATGAATACAATTTTAAATAAATCTGAATTTTATTAAATTTTGGAATGATTACAATACGTTTGAAAGGAAATGACAATATTTGACAAACAGAAAATAAAATACAATAAACACTAGTGAAGTATTATGTTAATTTGAGTAAAACGCCAGATTAAATAAACATATAAAGTTACTTCAAAGTACTCGACTAATATACAGTGTTGGTATTCATCACCCTTGGTTTTTGTTTGAACGATAATTAATTTTTATTAAAAGAGAGGAAAAAAAATTTGTTGGATCTAAAATTTAAAATACCAATATTCAAGCTGCTTTGAGTCTTTGTTCTAATTAATAGGTTATCCAAAACTAAGATAGGACCTTGAATTGATTTTTTCGGCTAAGGCGTGTTTTTAAAATTTTAAAAAAAAAATACTAAAACTAAAAGGGGAAAACTACTTTATGTAATGAGGAATGAAGGATAATAAAAATGATGGACCCACCTTATTTGGATAAGCTAAGAAGAGTAATAAAGGTAAAAGGAAAAATAGGGTTAGTAAAAAAATTGATATTGAAAAGGAGATATAGGTTTGTGAACAAGAAGTGAAAAGTAGGAAAAAGTGCTTATTGGATAATAAAACATGATGTCACGAATCTCAAATCCATCTCCAACCAAGTTGACAAAGTCTAAGAGCCCAAGAAATAGAGCCCAAGAAAGAAATAGGCCCATCATCCATCCATCCATCCTAGGGCAACTTGTAGTGGTTGGTGGAGGACCAAAAATTCCTATTTTATAACCGGCAGCTGTGCACTACTCTCATTTCATTTCATTTCTTCTTCTAATCGAATCGGTAACTTTCTTTTTTACCGCTCCTTCATCTTTTTTACTGTGTGTAATTTAGGGTTTGAGAGTGAATGGGTATTTATACTATACGTAGTTGTACCTATTAGAGGTTTTAAATTTTGATAAATCGTTTGAGATTACCGATAATCATGCCATCACAATCTTTATCTAACGGATAAGTTATAGGCATGCGCATTTAATGCGTTTTTTGAATTTCAAAAATACTCTTATCCAATTTTTGAGGATATGAAGAAGTCATTAAATTGTGATATAGTTGAAAGCCATATATCCTCGCACGCATATCTAACTTTCAACTGGGGGGCTTGATGATGTACCCTCCGGTTAGCTCGAAGGACCCCATTCGAGTCTCATCGCAACCTACATGTCGAAGCCTCTAGCTAGCCTCATAGAACTTCCAATGGCGTAAAACTAATCATCAGTGATCTAGTTACCAAGTGGAAATTCGCCAACCGAAGGATTAAGCCCTTCGGGGTAACCTTTAATAAGTTCTAAGGACGGAGCGAAGCCAAGCCCAAACATTGGTAAGACCAAGTCTTACCCACGTCTCCTCTTTCTCTTTAGCTTCCCCGCTAAACTAGGTGGAGTGGGACATTAAGCCTTAGTGGCCACCACACGTCATGGGACGCCCTCATGATCTCCGGAATTTGTGCTAACACTCTCCAAGGTTATTTCGTCCCTATAAATAGCCTTGGACAAGTTGGGAATCTGGTATGCAATCTACACTACTTTACTTTACTACACTTTTCACTTAAATTCTCATACCAAGTACTTATTCACACGCCGGAGGTGGTTCGCAGGGTCCAACCCCTGCGCAATCACTTAACGTAGTGTTTTAGCATTTCTTATTTCAGGTTATATCCAAGCTTGGCGCAATCACAACACCCTTTATACCCTTTGATCTCCATTGAAGGCCTGGTCGTGCAATTTATTGTACAATAAATTCTTTTTGTATTTTATATTTAATGAAAGCGGTAAAAATCTCGGGTTTTGGAAGAGAGGACGGAATTAGTTGCTAGTCATCTAACCCAAAACTATAAATTAAACTACTAAACAATAAAATAAAAATAACATGAAAAGTAAAGTGGTGGACTTCGTATATGAGACAAACATGTTTACTTAGATTTCATTACTCCCTAGTTATCTCTTGTTGGTTTGTTGAATGCCACAATTGTTTAGTTGAAGGGTTGTATTCCTTAATACCAGTCGTGGGGCATGCACGTCCTTCCACAACTCTATGAATATCTATCTCCTCTTATGACGACACGTTTAGTACCCTATCATAGAATCATCAACACCTATTCATGCATTAAATACAACCAATAAAACCGTAGTGCACATCTGATTATGTTTCTTAAGACGTTCAAGCTTGTTACACAAAGGAGGTTAGCCAGTTTTCTTAAGCCTAATGCGAATCAATCAACCAAACAATAGACAACTCACTAACAATCAATAACTAGGTTTCATTAGATCTAAGTAAATACTAAATCACTTAAGCTAGCATGTTAAAAGGAAGAAATGCATAAAAGATAATCAAACAACACATAGACATATTGAATGATTAAAAGTTTACTTATCTTCAATGAAACATGAGAGAAAAGAAGGTTTGAGAACCCTTGAAAGCTCTGAAAATTCGTCCCTAGGGTTTGTATCCAAAGTTGCACAAAGTTCCGCACTAATGAATGAAAAATCCAAAACTATATAGAGATTTTACAAGCTGACGGCATCAGGTTATAGATCCTGACGCCGTCAGAACGCCATTTTTTAGGTTTCGTATCACCCAAACAACATCCTGACGTCGTCACTCTTTATGGCTTCTGGGCCGTCTCGTGTAATCCTAAAGCCTGACGACCTCGCCTCAATTGCACCTGACGCCGTCAGGTGCAAACCTTCAAATTCTTTCTGGGGCATCTCGTGTTAAATTCCACGAGTTTTAATCTTCAAGTAATGGCGTCAGCATCCAAAAGACTAACGCCTTCAAGTGTAAATAATGACTTTTTCTTGACTTTCTTGTTTTCTTCATTCTTGAGCCTAAAAACGTCCAAAATCTTCCATATTCCATAAATCACGTCCCAAGTACCTAAAATGATAAAAGAAACGATTTGAGGCAACATTTAATCATAAACTCACGACTTAGGGCTTAAATAACCCCCTAAAAATGCATCAAATAAATCCTTATCAAATATTCCTACACTTGGGATTTGCTTGTCCTCAAGCAAATGAGCTTTTATACCAATTGATTTACAAGTTAGGGGTCATTTAACATTAATATAAAAGTAATTACAACAAATGATTGTTCCACCTTTGTCAAAATAAGAACGGAAATTGTACACTAGCACCTCACATTTAGTGTTTGGATACTCTCATCTCTCGGGTGTTATAAGTTTATATATCACAAATGGAAATGGAAAAATATCACTCACTACCTGTCATAGCAAATAGATTACCATTGGCTTGGGAAAGGATCAAAACCTCCAGCACTTTGGCATCAGCACCTAGGATAAACTATCAAAGAGGTCTTTTAAAGGGTTATAACGTTAGGTGTAAGGGTATGGAAAACACAGTTTGTTGGATAAGGGATATTTTACTGGTGGCAAGTCAATTGTCTTGGTCAATTACATGTACAATGAGGCGTTGCTAAGCCAAGACTCGACTCAACTTAAACTAACTACAACTCTTTTTCGTATTTTTCAAGACACTATAATAACTTAAACATAAATAAAAGAAACGGGATGGTAGTCCGTATGTTTTTCTCTTTTTTTTCTCTTATTTTTATTTTTATTTTTATTTTTTTTGCATACACTCTTGTCCTACCATCCAAAATAATACATCGTAGGAAGCTTGTTTCATCCCTACACTTGAATTTTTACATAATTAAAAATAGAGACTCGAATTAAGAAAATCGAAATACTTGGAGTACTTTAAAATATTAATGCATATAAGGGGGTAATAAATGACGTTCATCCCCATTACTCCATAACACTAGTACTTTACCATGAGTCCAATCATCCCAAAACAATATATACAAGATATGACTCAACTTAGCAACTGATGAGACGAAAAGTGTACCGCTTTTAGGGGGTCATTTAAGCCCAAAGTCGAGATTATTTGATCAAATATTGCCCTAAATCGTTCCTTTTGTTATTTTAGGTACTTTTGAGGAGAAATCTGGAAAAGGAAGCATTTTGGACGTTTCTGGAGCGAAAAACTGAAGAAAACGACAAAGTCTCCAATTCATGCTGGAAAGTGTACCTGACGGCGTCAGGATTTGCTTATGACAAAGAGGTGGATAATCAAGTTACACGTGACGCGCTAGAATATTTTTGGAGGAATTACACGTGACGGCGTCGCCAAGGCCGTCACGTACAAAATACATGTGACGACCAAGATCAAGTTTACACATGACGGCGTCAGAATTGGATCTAGGCAATACGATTATAATTATGGCGGCGAGTTGACGGCGTCAGAAGTTACTCTTGACGCCGTCAGACTCAATTATCTATATATAGTTTCATTCCCATAATACTTTCAATATTTTAATAGCCAGTGCATTTGTGAATTGTGAGCGCTTTTAATAGAAGATAAACAACGTGTACGAAAAATGGTGTAGTTTAGAAAAATGGTCATTTTGCCCGAAAGTTCACTGTTGGTCACAGAGATCTATATGGTTAAGGATTATTAACATCATATTATATGTATAGATGAATTAACTAGACCATGGTTTAACACTATTTATTGCATCCGACTTTCAGGTGTATATATTGTGTCATCCATAGTCAGATGAATTATCTATAACATTAGCGAAATTGGAGGGGATAATAGAGTCGACATCACTGGAACATGTAGTGAGAAATAGAAAAGGTTTTGTAGTTTTATATTGGTAGCGGGTCACCATGGTTAACTTATTGCTATGTGTTAAAATGAGTTGGATTGATTTAGGCTAGCTTGAGTTAGCTTTTTGTCCATAAATTATAAAATTTGTATCATTGAAAATGCACTTTGGCTGATTACCTTCCAACTATTTTTTATTCAAGGTTGACCCGTTAATACAATAAAAACCATGCGCACGCAAAGATAAAATTGTTTTTACAGTGTGAGGGAGTGTTTGGAATTACTTAGTTTAAGTCTTATTTACTTTGATATAAGCACGTAGCACCAGAGTAACTATTAAATTTTGTTTGTGTCATAAAAAAGGATACGTTAAAGTGAGCTTCCAATGAGTGATTTACCTTTTTATTATTTTGTTGAGTTTTATACATAACTAAATAAATGGTGGTGTGTTTGTATACAGGCTTTGGAATTAGCTGAAAATGCAACAAGAACCAACAACAAGACTTTGAACAGTCGCACACATTTTGGAGACAATAAAAGGTACCAAAATAATCTCAAAATTATTGATACTATCACAATTAATTTACTTAACCTGAAATGTGGATGACGCTTGAGATTGTACTAATAATTTACCATGCATTTCCCATTTAACCAGGAATCAACCAGAAAGTGAGAAAAAACATCCACTGTTTTGTAGAGATGTTAATGGTGTTGGTATGGTTGTGATTGAATAAAATAAGCTCTAAAGTAAGCTTGTGAAGAACAAACACTATCTAAAGGGGTGTTTGGGTTAGCTTACTTTATGGGCTTATCGGCTTATTTTCTGAACAGAAATGTTGCTAACAATCAAATCAATGGCGCGTCGCTCACATGTTCGGACAACTTACAACTCGATCCACTTTGTAAGAATTTGCTACTCTTTTATATTTATGTTAAATATTGTATGATGTCAAAGAAGTAATGCAGACAATGAGATTATTTAATGGTTAAGGGATATACCATTGTTTAGCCTGCTGCTTTTGCCTCGACCACTACTACACAAATTGCTCGCGTGTCAACAAGATTATTGAATATATAACTCAGCGGGAGTTTAGAAGTAAAAATAAGTGAGTACCTGTTTGTTCCCCATGAAACTACAATCTTTTAACTTATAGTCTTTTTCATATTAACTTAATCTAAGATCAAAACCTGTATATACATTTTGACTATTTACATGTTGAATTCAAAGTCATATTAGAGATGGTCAGCGGAAGTTTAAAATTACAAATAAGTGAGTACCTGTTTGTTCCCCATGAAACTACTATCTTTTAACTCATAGCCTTTCTCATACTAACTTAATCTAAGATCAAAGCCTATATATACATATTGACTGAACCTGTATATAGGTGACTTAAAGACTTGGATCTTGGGATATTAATAACCCACATTTGGTTCATTAGGTGATTAATTAACGCAAGTTATCTCAAGTATTTGACATATTGTTTCATTCTTGACTTTTAACAGCTAAAAAAGTTCAATCACTTAGGATGTACTTAATAGTTAATCGATAATATTATATAAATCATTTAAGAATTTTAGTTTTTAAGATAACTTTGAATTTGACATTGGTTGATCTTCCTAGCCTCATAAAAGCTGTAGTGGGTAAGTTAAGCAAGTAGAGTTGAGAATTTTAGCCCATTTATATATGATTGGGTAAATTTGGGTTTTGTTTTAACCATTTAAATAGGTAAAAGAACAGCTTATATGGTAACGCAACTGCTAAATTGGACATATCTTCATCAATGCCAACTAAAAGCTCGAACTTGAGTGAATTTGATTGTGGATTAAAGAATGTACAATGAGTTGTATATGAATTGACCAAGAATGGTCAAGCTGGAATGGAAAACCAGAAACCAAATCCATACTCTTAATCTTTGTTTCACCTTGGAAACTAACACACTGGATATAAATAATTCCCAACTAAATGGTCCGAATGTTCCTGATGCGACATTGGTACCTGATAAATGTTCCTGATGCGACATTGGTACCTGATAAATGGTCCGAATGTTCCTGATGCGACATTGATCTGAAGACACACAGAATGGTTTTGACTCATGAAGAGATGGTAGGCTTGACTTTTACATAGTATGTTTAAAGGTGGCTAGATGGGTAGGATAGGCAACAACCTGATTTAATTTACATTCCATTTATAATGATGCAACTACGAGTAGGGAACATTAGGATCACTGTAACAACGCTTCTTAGGTGGAATTTTGTATACCTTTAGATGAGTCATTGAGAAAAATCTCGCCTAGCGCCTCTGAAAACGTACGGCGTACTTCTATTTTCCATCCAGTTATGCTATTAGAGGTGTCAAGATGGGTAAGTTTGAGATAAATCAAAATGTGATTGAGCTTAAATGGATTAAATTTAGTATAGATGAAACCTATCTATGTTTGATTGAGTTGACCTAGAAATGTTTGTTGTCCATTAAACATGTTACATCTTATTCTTGAAACAATATAATTACCATGATAATTGGAATCTCTAATGAAACAAGTTTAGAAGGTTTGTCACCAAAAATAGTTTATTTTTATTTTTTTTTTAATTTTTTTTCAGCTAGAGCATGTAGAGCCAAGGTTAGACATCATACTGTTGAGTAAAGGGTGGATGTGATTTAGTAATTTACCAATTGTGACCCACAATAAAAAAATACCTAATGTGACGTAGTTATTTACCATTCTCTACCACGAACATGTTAAGTATCTATGATGGTGCAAAACTTGTGAAGTACGCCATTGATTTTAAGCCAAAAAAATACCAAATCCTTTAACAACAACTACTATCCCTATTTATCGTGGTTCGTTGCTACAATCTAAATATGACGCCGAGTCAACAGGTAGCATTTCTTTTTAATGTGTTTGTTTAAGATACATTATTCAACAAGTTTGCACGTATCAGATCAATGTACTTTCACTAGTAGAATTAGTAGAGTGATTATCTAAATGAAAGTGAGAGTCTCAGAACTATGAGAATATGTGCAATGCATATAGAAATTGGTAGTTCTATCATGATGTTGTTAGCGGATCCAGTTAGCTAATGGGTCGAAACGAAGGTAACTTGGTCAATTACGTTTAATGTAACTCTTTCGACTACTTTTCTGATATGAATGACATATTAGGTAAACTAAGCCAAGATATTTGTTATTACAAATAAATAATCACCAATGCACGTGAAGACATGATTATATTGTGGATATATACCACCATTACACCATACAGCTTGAGAAGTTACGGTTTATGGCTGCTACTGTCCCGGATTATGCAACGACAATGGATGATGGAATGTACCGCGCCGGCGATATATATCTCAAGGTGATCATTAACTAATAACTTTTAATTAATGTAGCAAATTGAGTAGTTTGTTGAAGAGCAATGAGTCAATATGGGTCCGCTTAAAACGGGTAGTTTTATCTATGGGTCACCCGGGTTGACCGGAAATACTTAGGAATTGTCACAATGAAATACACTTATCAGCTTTTTCGAGACTTAATGTATGTTATTAACGAGTCCACGGTATAACCTATAATATATTCTATTATGTTGTCTAACTGAAGTTATAGTTCTAGAATGAAGGTGTCAATCACGCATCTTAATGTATGTTATTAACGATATGTTTGAACGCAGATTGAAAAATTGATACCGTGAAAATTATTATTAACATCCGAAAAGATGGTCACCTACATATTACCTTAATAGATTAAAGTTGTTATACACACCGATATTGTTAATTGCGATCATACTAAAGAATGGCGTGGAGACATTAGCCGGCTCGATCAATGCTTTTCGGTTCAGCTCAACTCAATTAGTTGAAAAAAAAAATAAATAAATAAAAAATCATATGTTGTTAAAAAAAAGTACTACAAATCGTTAACCAATAACACTAATCAGATGTAGTGCTAATTATCGACTAGATCCTTTTCAGTTCAGCTGATCTTTCCGACTACTTAGTAGGGTAATTATATTTGCAGCTAAATACATATATACACAAAAAATGACACACGTAAAAGGACACACACACAGTACAACTCGCAAAGTTTACGTGCAAGCCGACTCTAAATACACCGAAGTAGATTTCATATATTTTTAGTCGATCTAAGTAGCTTATGAAAATTACAACGAAGTCAGCATGTTGCCGATTCCTAAATATAGATGTTTCGTGGAACATCACAAATAGACTAGTTATTTTGAACGGGTACGTACTAACCAACACTGTGAAAATGATTGGTCAAATTTTCATAAGCCATGTAGGACACTTTATTTCAACTTGGTCTTCATTGCATACCCTATATAAACTTATAACCCAACTCATAATTTCCATATCGTATTTCGTAAACCATAAAAATGGGAAATTGTATCAAAAAGCAGCCAGCCATTCACCCTGACAACGATGACTGTCGATCACTAGTAACATCACCCGAAAATAAATTTCATGTAGGTAACCATTGTGACAACAATCAGAAGGTGGACAACTATGATGAAAAAAAGTTGAAGACGGAGATAAAGATAAAAATATCGAAAAAACAGTTAGAGAAATTATTGGGTAGTGCGGATGTGAAGGGGTTAACGACGGAGCAAGTGCTTGCTCAGTTGATGAATGTTAGTGATCGAGTTGAATCTCATCAACGGGCGTGGAGGCCTGCTTTACAAAGTATTCCGGAGCAACCAACTAGCTATATGTGATCCGTATTGGGTTGTTGCTACAACCCAATAATGTGAATTTTTTTCTTTTTTAGCCTATGTAACTTTTGACTAGACTTGTACACATAAATTTTTTTTCTGGTCGATGTATGTTGAAATTCTTTGATTTATTTTTATTTAAGTGCATATTACTTATTATCGGAGTACTTGTGTTTTCATGGTTTGATTTCATTACTGAACATGTAATAGTTTGATCAGTTAAATCCACAAAGCGTTATCTACTCACAATAAGATCTATACAACAAGGGACAGGCCGAAAGAGGTTCTCTAGATGTTTGTGAACCATATGATCTTTTTTGCGCTATGTAAAATTCTATCAGCTATAACAATTCTTTTCAGAAGCGCATTTGATCTCAATTTATTGTGTTACAAATCTTTACTGATTTTAGTAAAATGCACATCAGGACTTTTAGCTTTTAATCCCTCACAACATTGCATTGCATGCATAAATATTATTAGAACGTTCTTAACATTTAAATTTTCAATGATCTCAAAGTTATTTTAGTTTAGATATAAAAATGTAGATATATCAATACAAATACTTATAAATGCTTTTTGACGACTAGATCGAGTTAACTGATAGTAAGACATTCAAATGGTGTACCAATCACTTTAACACTTGACCCCATTTCCAGTATTTCATACTGACCATGCTGGTCAAAATTTACGTTCTCATCCTTGAGAGTGACTTGAAGCTACACTTTAGTAAATTGAATATATCTTTATAGTACGAAATTAGTTATTCACGTGTGTACACGAAAAAAAGTAACATGCATATCCTTGAGAGTGACTTGAAGCTACACTTTGGTAAAATTGTTATAAACAAAAAAAAAAAAAAAAAAATTTAATTGCCACCGTATTAATCAATGGCCAGGGCGTCTCAAACACTGAGGTCTCGATGAATGGCGGACTTTATGTGCTATTACTTATGCACTTATAATGCTCGGTTTTATAGAGTATGCTTCAAATGTTACACCCCAAAACCGAAAAGTTGTAGAATATTATATATTTGACTCGCTAAGTTTGAAAGTATAAGAGTAGAATCGTATAAGCGTTTCTTTGTTAGGGATGATGTAGCTTTGATTATGGAGTTGGCCGGGTAGCTTGTAGCTATGGATGGACGTAAATACTTGATATTAATTTAATGAACATGTTTACCATGATAGAACCTATTGTTAATTTTATAGTTTGTGAATTATATATGTGTTTATAAAGATAAGCTTTACTTGTACGTTAGTTTGGAACGAGCATGTGATTTAACATGAGATAGTAGACTAAGGTGGTGTTTGTTTTTAAAAAAGAGGTTCTTAACAGCCTTTGAATCTGAACCATTCAGACGCGGTCAGATATTTTGACCGTTTAGACCGTTTGTTTTTTTTCCCGTTCAGACACGGTCAGAGGCAGTAAGATATTAATGGTCTAGACTTAAGAAGGGTGTCTTAATATCTCTTGTTGACAAAAAAATAACAAAAAAAAAAAAAAAAAAAAAAGTACGAGCAACGCAAATGTGCGGTTCCAACATGAGTTTTTTTTTCCAGTTCAGATGCGGTCAGATTCAGACATTTACGCCTCAGATTCAGATTCAGATTCAGATTCAGATTCAGATTCAGATGTACGGTTCAGATTTAGAGCCTTTAAAAAAACAAATACCACCTAAGTGAGAAACATTATAAAAAATTAAAGTGTCAATATTTGTTAGATGGTATTTGGCAGAGACTTATATGTTAATGTTAGCCAATGTGCAAGTTAATTACTAGAGTAATGTGTATGTTTTACGAGAAATATGACGCTTTGTGTGAACAGCTTGTTGTGATAAGAAATCTCTTGTGTGCAGTTTATATATACACAAAAATACACCGTTGGTCCCTAAACTTTTTCAAAAACATCGCCTGGCCCCTTAAGTTTGAAAAATCGTCGCCGTGCATCCAAAAGTCTGGATTTTGAGGCCGAATGTGTCCTTTGACCCGAAATGATGAGGTCAACGCGAATTTTGAGTAATATTTTCAAGGGCATAATAGTCCAACAACATTATAACTCGCATATGGTTAAATATAACCCGACATTCAACTTTTAATTCTATAAAACCCTAAAGTCGCAGCAACATTCATTCAATCAAAATATCTAAAAATGGCACAAAACGATAAGGATAAGGCGTTGTACAGTGGGTTGAAAAAAGAGTATTGCTCTAATGAATACCGATTGGGTGTTAAGAAAGAGGTTGCCGACAATGTGTCACCAAAGATTGATGATTTGAAAATGAGGATCAAAAAGCTTGAAGCTTTGTACAAATATCTAAAGGAAAGGAAGGAAAGGAAGGAAATGAAGGAAAATGCTGATAAAAAAAGTTGTGGGTCTAGCTAAGTGTATGTTTAGACGGTAGGGAAGTTTGTAATGGTTGTCAACATGAAAATGATCAATAAAAATTTTGGTTTTTACTAAATCATAGTGTTTGGCAATCAAAAGTTTGCTTCTTGTTGTTTAATGGTTAGTTTGACTATCACAAGTCAATTTGGCAGTTTGACTATTAGATGTCTAAGTACTAAACGATTTGCCTTTAAGAATATCATGGGTGTTTGGATTAGCATTTGCATATTTGAATTACATGTTCAAATATGTAAAATATTTGCATTTTAAACACATGTTACCTTTTACAATTACTGGGTATGGTTTGAACATAGGTTGATCAAATGTTAAATTGCAACTGTGTTTGGTTTTGCTGATACAAGGGTGTGATCGATTGTGGTCATTATACCATCACATTTAGCATTTGTTTAGTTTGACTTTTTAAAGATCAACCGACAATATAATATGTACGCACACAAAATATAATCTATAAGATAGATAAACACATATTGTAACATAAACAACCATCTAGCAAGTTGACTTATAGCATTCAACTAGGGAAACATTGTCTTGTACAACATGAAGTTGACTTATAGTAGTCAATTGTGGATACATTGTCTGATACAACATTACAACATGAAAATGACTTAAAACATTGTCTGATACAAGGTTCTACTGATAATTAACTAAAATTAGGAAGTTGATGCGGCCTCCACTGAACAACCTTCACCTGATGAACCTTTTAATGATCTACATAATGGAACTGGAACTGGATGATCAACATACAAAAAATTGAACCTTACACTGATGATCAAACTGCAAATATGCCTGGAAAAACAAGTATCCAAACACCAAATATTCAAGTTAGATAAGGTATAATTGATGTAACAAGATATAAAACACAAACCATGCAATTCAACATTGAAACCTTACCTAGGATGGCTTATTGGCAGAAAGGGCAAGTACGCAGCTGTTATTCTTTTCATTGCTTCTAAAACGTTTCTTAACACCACTAGGCACAATATCAGCAGCACCACCTGCCCTGTTTTCAACACCATCACCATAAGCCTTGTTTTCACCATCAAAACCAGGAAACTCAACCATTATAGCCTTCCCATTTCCATCAAAACCTCGCTTATATGTTTTTACAACTTCCTTGCCCTTTTGCTGTTGCAAATCGTCCTTTTCTTGAAGCAGCTTACCTTTCACTTATTTTTAATCCTTTTGTCATGAAAACACCTTCATCCTCTTTGATAACAACACCACCTAGCTATAACACCCCCAAAATTTGGTACAGCGGAAGACTCAACAAGCTTTCAGGGTGCTACGGGGATTGGTATCAAACACAAGACATAATAGAACGAGATAAAGTAAACATAATAAAAACACAACCAAAACGGGGTTTTAAAGTTTACATTTATCCCAACCTCATTCAGAGTCAGGCCCAAAAGAAATAAACGTAGGTCCACAATTTAATATCAGAGTTTAAAAAAAATAGATCCATAAACCAGGTGCCTTAGCCGAGCCTTCCAATCCATGCATCTAAATCATCACTTAATTACCTGAGAAAACGTGCTAAAAGTCAGCTTTCGCTGGTGAGATCATAGGTTTAAATTCATCATCAATATAGTGGACATATACGCAAAACACTTGCTAGCTAGACTAAGGATTTACTAAAAGCCTGCGGATACCCTCTGCTCCAACATAACACACGGATACCCTCCGCTCTAACATAGATATTCGGGTAACCCCCGCAATATCATAAATACTCGGATAACCTCCGAAGTATTAATAACCTATAGGTGCACACTATAGTATCTAAATAAGCCAACCTTGAATAGTACACACGAAGCTATGTGACTAAAGCTGACAATTCACCAATAACCAAATAAGCCAACCTTGAATAGTACACACAAAAGATATGTGACTAAAGCTGACAATACATCCTAGTCCATACGCATAACAAGTTTTAGAAAGAATATAAAAGCGATAATAGTCCACATAAATAATTTGCACGTTTCTCACCCCAAGTATTGAAAACATAGTTCAAGATTAAAAAGTGGGGCTATGACTCACCTCAAGTCCAGAAATCAGCAAGAAGAAATCGGTAGATGTAAGATGTATAATAACTCACAAGTCGGCAACTACGGACTCGGCACGACCTAACAATATCAACTTGCTCAGAAATCGTTTCCTCAAATTCAAATATTCCCAAACCCGGACGTATTCCGTTTTATTTTCCGAAAATCCATTTCTCGTATTAGTTTGGAGTTTTTACGTTTGGTATCCATACGGGTGGTGAGTCGATACAAACAAACCAAAAAGGTCTCACAAAAGAATAATAAAATAAACTATAGGTCTAATATTAGCCCAATATATTATTTAAATAAATCGTCGAAGTTTATGAAATCCGTCGATTTGATAATCCCCATATTTATTTACGTAACATACCGTTCCAAGATTACACCCAATCCTAAAGCACATAGCACACAAATACTATATGGTATATATCGTAGTCTAATAAACTCCTTATATACATCGTCAAATTGGCCAGATTTCCCGATATATATATATATATATATATATATATATATATATATATATATATATATATATATATATATATATATATATATATATATATATATATATATATATATTTAGTAATTTATTATCCTCTACATATACCACAACCTATGGGCGTCGTAGGATACGATGCCCATTAATGTACTCATTTCGTATAGCCAAATAACTCGGTTTAACTTGTCGGTTAAGTAAGTCATTTAGTTATAGAAAATGTTTTTATTAATCGTCATATATCCGTGACAACACAAAAGTCACAAACAATAACTCACCTGGATTCAAGTGACCATGACTCCGCATAACTCGATAGCTTTCCTCGTTATATATATATATATAAAATAATATTTCATTTAATATTTAGTAATCGTCGAGAATTTCTCGTTATTTATAATATTTATTCATAATAATGCTTCTAATAATGTTACGCTACTCTCGTAGCATAATATATTTAGTCACATTATTTATAATACTACTCGTGATTTTCATTATTATTAATATACGCATTTATACAATTATATATACGTTATTCACGTCTATATATTTATATAAACGTTTATATTACCAATAATATTATTACGAGTTTTATTATTTGCGTTTTAAATTGTAAATAATTATCGAGTCATACGAAATGGTCACATGTCCGAGTCATGACTCTCGGCTCATTGTCCAAGTCCAAAATAATGTGAGTAAGTTATAAATAATCAATCCAACTCCGTCCAAATCAATCCCAAAACACGTGCTACAACAGTAGGGTCCGACTACGGCACCCGACTAACCTATCTCCGTCAATCTAAGTGACCGTCTCACAATCGGTCCCCACATAATCACTCGACAACAACTTCTCAGTATACCATAAATCCCTTGTCGAGACTAAAATGATCTCGACACAACAAGCATTCGGCCAAAAATCAACAAATGCCAAAACAATATTAACTTAACAAAAATAACAAGGAAATATAAATACAAACAAGGTCCATATTCGGGTTGGTTTACCAAGCCAAACCCGAGCCCTCGACTCACTTGAGTCTCGGCTCAATACCACGAGTCACAAGGACTCGAACCAATAACCAAGGGTCACAAAATAGGCTCCAAGGAGCACACCCAAAACTGCCCAAGTCGACCACTTGGGGTCGCGGCATCAAACAACCATATACGGCCACAAGGCTGTGACTCCATCAAGTCAACCCAAACTCCAAGCAAGCAAACATGAAAAACCATAACTCAAGACCACAAGAAGCAACAATATCGAGCCATAGGCTCGAATCCCACATCGAGTCGTGCGTCCACGACTCACGGTTCATTCGAACCATCAAAGAAAACACCAAACCCGGATACCAAACCATCTTTTATATCAAAACATCATTTCCCAACAAAATATATTCGATTCCCATGAAAATCATCCGTGTAGCCACGGATTAATACCAATTCGAGGCACCCCAAAGCCAAAAATCGAGTATTCTTACCTTCTTGAACCTCCAATCGAATAGATCTAGTAAAAACAACAAAGTTGGGTCGGATTTTATAAGATTTCGAGGTGTTAAAGTGGGTTATACGGTGCGTATAATACACCAAAAGAAAGAGGAAAGAATAAGGAATAAGATGGTGGTGTTTGTTTTGTTGTGTGGCCGGCGTAGTGGTGGTGGTGGCCGGAAATGGTGGTCGGCGGCTAGGGTTTTTAGAGGGGAAGAGAGAGAGTTGGTGAGGGTGAAGGTGTTGTGTTGTGTGTGTGTGTGGGGTATAAACCACATGGACGGTTTTGTAGTTTACTATATAAAAAAAACATTTTTCTTTTATAATAATAATAATAATAATAATAATAATAATAATAATAATAATAATATTACTAATAAGGGTGGGTAAATAATGGGTAAGTGTAAAACACACGGTCCAAAACCCGAACTCAATTCAAAACGTTTAATTTCTCGCGATACATTCCGTAAATAAATAAATATTGTCGAACTTGTAAAAATCAAGTCATAACATTTCTGTTAGGTAATCCTAGTGCCGGAGTCAACGTAGTACCAAGTGAGAATTCAAAAAAATAAATCACCAAGTATATTTCCCATAACGAATCATTAAATAAATCTCAAATCCCATAACGATATTAAATATAATTAACCATAAAATAGGTCTTACAAGTTCATTACGAATAAAATTCCAAATAAAATTTATAAACGAACTTTAACGTAATGTGGGTTTTCAAAATGGCTCCCTAAATTGCCGGTTGTCACACTAGCCCTGTTTGGATAACAACACCGTAATTAGTGATTTCAATTTAAAATTTTTATAAATGATTAATCCAAATTTAAAAATTGCAATACGAGAGAACGAATTACGTACCTGCAAGGCATACCCGTCTCATAAAGTAGATCAATCATAAACATACCTTAGATTCTTCCAACTAGACTGCTCCCTGTCAACGGAGCCAAAAACCCGATGCATATTTTCATCCTGCTTTAAATTTATAAACTAAGATATACAAGGATAGACACATACTAACGGGCAGAGAACCCGATCGAATGTAGCAAAGCCTAGGTAAATTCGAGTGTCGTGCCTGAGAGCTGTTGTGAAAGAAATCAAAGTGTGTTATGCTATAACAATAGATATAAGTTGATAGAAAACGTTGGTTTGTGGTTAATTGGTTATTTAATTTACAGATTCAGTCAAGAGATAGAGAATAAAAAGATGTAGTCTTAATCAAGCTTATCAAGTCAATGTCCAGGTTTATAAGACTACATACAGTGGCATAAATGTCACTAAGAATCGTAGGGTAAAGTCATCTTAGCCTATCTTCTCTAATATCGTCTTCGGAACCAAAGGCACTACCCCTTGCTAGTAAGTGGAGTTTGGATACTCGGTTGAGTCATTACGCGCCAAATCTAATAGATCACATTCGTTAGAGATCCGGCCTCTCGGATCATAGATCTCTCTAACTCTTTAAGTACCTCCACTTGCTAGATGGTCCTATGGTCAATTCTCACACAAGGTAACTGACTAGTTGTCTTCCCAACCATATCCTCGCAATCTACCAAACTAGGGTATTATGGTCAATTCTGTAACACCCCCAAAAGTCGTTAATAACAGCGGAAGACTTAACATGTCAGCGGAAGACTTTCGGGGTATTACTTCAAGGATCTTTGTCACAATCATAGTAGACAACACAAAGTGAAGTATTAAAGTTTTAATTTATTTCAAAATACCAAATATCTGGGATACAAAACATTATTAAGTTAAGAACGTGTTTTATTCTGAAGGAAAATAAGTAGTTTATTATGGTTCTTGTCATGCTTTTGCCCACTCCGTGCCATCCAGATCCATCTTGTTTAGTTACCTGAGATAAACATGCTAAAGTCAACATAAAGTTGAGTGATATTCATAGGTTTGAGTTTAAGAGTTTGAATCACAAGTTAAGAACGTATTGTAATCGCATACAATCAATATGTTAAAAATCAATGTTCCTGTTATTGCCTTAAGCTCATGATACTCAACGATTAACAGCCAATCATAAATGTGAATTATGATGGTAAGTAATAGGCCCCCAAAGATAGGTATTTGTCAATAACCTATTTATAAGAACAATAAAGTGCGCCTAGTGTTTTCTCTAACAACCAAACGAGGATTGTCAATCACTAATAGTACTATCCACAATTATTTACGTTCACCCTTCAGGTGATTAAGGTTCATGATCGAGGGACTTCTGACAATAGTAACTTAAGCAAATAACATTGGCCTGACGGTATTTCAATACCCGGTATAAAAGACTTGTGATCGAGTTTTAAGCATGTATCTCCCCACGGGAAAATAGTTAAAGAGTGGGCTATGAAATCACCTTAGTAGTACAGTGGTATCGTAGTCTCAACAAAGCAAGGAAACGGCTTCTCACAACACAACCTAAAAGATAATGCAAGTTTCAGTTAATAGTCTAAATCTGGTTTTTATCGCGATTACTTGTTATTTAGTTACGAATAAATCTCGTGTTTGTTTAAGTGCCTAAAGTTTAAAAACAACGTTATATATAATTATATCTCGTAAGAAAAAGAAATATCGATGATTGATATAAAGTTAGTTTTTATAACAGAAATAAACGTATCGTTTTACAAGAAATAATTAACGTATTTATATCGTTTAAATTTGATTATCGTTATATAAGTTTTATTCGTATGATATATATATATAATAAGTTACGTTTTATTATTTATATAATCAAATATATATAATAAATATAGATTTATTTATCAAAATTAAATATTTCAATTCGATCCATAAGGTTTTATCAATCTTACACTTTTTACCCTTAACGGAAAATATTTACGCCGTTAGTCCAAAAGTTATATATATTTACATTTTTAGTCCAAATATTAAATATATACATTTATTATCCTTTAGTTTCAATATTTACAGTTTATACCCCTTATAAAACAGTTTTTATACTTTTCACTAAAGTTTACCAATTTGGCAAATTTAGTCCTTATCTCTCGTATATTTGCAAAAATGGTCCAAATTTTACCAAATTCAAAACTTAACAATTTTATTATTTCATTAAGCTCAAAACATTTAGAAAAACTTGTTTTCGCAGCTTATAAGCTTATTAGTAGCTTATTTCATTTATTGGGCTTAACGAGCCAAAATAAGGGCCCGTTAAGGTTTAATGATCTAAGAGGTTAGGGGGAACACTAGGTTAGTCGAAATCCATAATTTTAAGTTATAACATCATTTCAAAACAGCTTATTCTCATAACTTATTACAATAAGCTAAAAAGAGCTTTTTGAGCTTATAAGCCCACGTAAAGTTTTTAAGTTTCTGAAAACAGTTTCCCATAGCGATTTACTTTGGGTCTTGTTAGGTGATCAAACGATGTTTCTAACTTCAAACGTTTATCAATCCTATTTCTCTACTAGTAGAACTATTAGTATACGTAAAAATATATGTAGGTTATGTGTCTACATTTCACAATATATGATCAAAGTAAACGGGGTATACGAGTTTCTCATCTTAGTATATTAGTGTTTAATTATTCTAAGTCTTTTAGTGAGTAACATGCATGTCTTATACGCCTTAAGATCGTATGGCTTTTAGTATTTAAACGTAATTATAAACTCGTAATAATTATATAAGCGCGTTTGTGACTTAGTAAACATGTAGAATCAAGTATAATACATATGTGTTACGTTTTAGTTTCACGTTTTAATTAGGTAAAGTGTTCGTGCAAAAAAAAAATACGTATATATATAGAATGAAAATAACGATTAGAAGGTCTCACCTCACCCTAAATGGTGGAGTAAAACAAGACGTATGGTTCGTGTATATGGTTCAACGTGTTGTGGTTCACTTCTCGTCCTTCCAAGGTTCAAGTAGACTCCAAGCTTGCTTCCTAGGTTCGTCTTGAAACGTGGTACACTTGAGAATCCTTTCGTCCTTCTCTAGCTCCTTTTCGTTAGTATTCTTGGTACGTATGAGGGTATGTAGTGATGTTGTTTGCATGTAGGGTTTATATAGGCTGAACTTTGAAGTGTAGAAACAAGATAGGTTCACATGAGTGAAGATTGCATGTTAGGCGAATAGTATCACCATTCACAATGCCAAATCGAAAGTTTACATAGTCAAGTTCTCGTGTGATTTGTTCCTGCTCACTCCTGACGCATTCTTACATTTACATTGTTCATTTAGATGGGATTGGAGAGCAATGGGTGGTGCTAAGGGATGTCTTGACACGTTTTGAGTTATCTTGTAACATGGCCTTTGCGTTTTATTTTGGGCAGAATTTAGGTAGTAAACGAGCGAGACATATGGTAAACTTGGTCATTTATGATTCTTTGCTAGGTAGTTAATGAAGTGGTGCAAAGATATAACTAGGTCGTGTGTCAAAATGAAAAGAAACGAGGGGGTTTTGGAGGTGTGTCGTGGTTGAGTAAAACAACCAAATAGGGTGCGTTTTGGGTTTTTAAGCCCTTTGGGCTTGTGTTTGGTTTCGGCCCAGCAGAAGAAAGAAAAGAAAAATGAAAAAGGGTCCGTTTGGTATTATTACTAGGAAGTGGGGCCCATTTAAGATGTGGGGTCCACATAGAAATTTTAGGGAGTCGGGATAAGTTCAAGTAACGATAGTGAGCAATCTCGGGAATTTTCGTAGGTTCCGGAATATATAATTATTGTACGGTATAGATAACGAAACGTATATTATAAAATATAAATGTTTTTAATATATATATATATATATTCGCGATAATTTAGACTATCTAGGTTTGTGTGCAAGCAACGTTTCTAAGCAAAAGATAATTCATAATTTTACTGTTATGAATTATATATCAAGTCTAAAAAAAATTTTGTCATACGTAAAAGTGGGTAACAACTTGTAGATATCTACTAACCGTTGGGAAAATCACGAGAGGCTACAAATTCTCCTAGCCTACTAGATAGACTGAGGGTTCAGCTCAATTTAATCTAGCGTAATTGATACTAACAAGCTTATAATACTAATGAAACTAGTGTAAATGAATAGACAAAGAAGATATCTATATGAAGAAATAAAAGAGAACAAATAACTTAACAAAACTTGAATTAATAAAATGAATTCATAAAATGATTATTGTAAAAGCATAAGAGAATCCAACCTCGAATACAAATGATTGTCGTAGACGAGAACTTCTATCTTCAGACTCCTAAAACTAGCTTCTTCTTCTGTGGTTGCTCTCCCCAAACCCTAGAAAGGTTTGGCAAAGGGGAGATGATCTTCAAGGTGAAAATTCGTCTTGTATTTATAGGCAGGAATCAGCTACGGCGTAACGTTATTAGTAGTTACGCCATAGCTAGTGTTATCTTCATATGATCTTATCTGTAGCGCTAGTTACGGCTTAGCTAACTAGTAGTGCTACGCCGTAGTCTTCAAATATTGTATTGAGTTGCCACGGTGTCCTTGTTACGCTGTGATTCGTGGTTTTGCAACCTTGCAAAAGGTTTTACCTCTCGAGGGATCTCGAGAAGCTTGCAATCCCCACCAGGCAGTGTACCTGACCGATGTAGTATAGTGTAGTGGCAAGTACCGCAGGATTGATCGTTCTACTTAGGGAATAGTGTTTGTTAGGATTGAAAACTACTCTAATTAGGTCTAAGGGTGAGGGATGATTATTTTTGTATTTTTATATTTTATAAAAGCAGTAAAAATCTCTGTTTTTGAAGGAGTGAGCGAATTAGTTGCTAGTCAACTAACCAAAATTACTACAAATGCAATAAAAAATAAAATAACAATAAAATAAAAGGGAGGAGAACTTATATGGAGGAAAATGTGTTTACTTAGGTTTCACTACTCCCTAGCTATCTTTCATTAATTGATTAGTTTGTTATAATTGCGTGGATGACGGGTTGTATTCCTTAATACTAGTTGTGGGGCTGTGTACGACCTTCCTTAACTCTATAAGCTTATACCTCTTCCTATGGTGACACGTTAAGTATCCAAACCATGGCCTCCTTAGTAGTCACTTATGCATTAAACACAACCAATTAATCGTAGTACACGTCCGATTCATGTTTCTTAAGACATCAAGCAAGTTACCAATTGGAAATTAGCTAGTTTTCTTAAGCCTAACATTGATATCATTCATCCAATACAATTAATAACAAACCATCAATCAACAATTAATAGTTGGGTTTCATTACATCTAAGCAAACACAAGAATAACCTAGCCTAGCATGTTAATATAAAGACAAGCATAAGATAGAATCAAAGAACACATAGACATATTGAATGACTAATGGAACACTTATCTTTAATTAAGCATGGATGAAATAAGGGTGAAAAACCTTTACAAAGTATATGAAATTCGACCTAAGGTTTATCCCTAAAGTTCTCCCAAAGGTTGCACCAAAATTCCTCCTCTAATGAATGAAAAATAGAAAAGTATATATATATATATATATATATATATATATATATATATATATATATATATATATATATATATATATATTTTACAACTTGACGGCGTCACCTTATAGGTTGTGACGCCATCATCTCGCCGCGATTAGGGTTCCTTGATGGCCTAGATCTACTCTTGACGCCGTCTGGTTGTAAAGGTTCTGGGCCGTCTCTCTTTATATTAAAACGTGACCTCCTTGAGCTTCACAAAGGGTGACGCCGTCATCTTCAACCTCCAAATATTTCTGGCACGTCATGTGTAATCTTCATATCCACCTCTTTGTCAATACTTGAGGCCGTCACCTGTTAAGGTGCGACGCCGCCAGGTACTGTTTACAGCATAATTTGAGACTTTGTCGTTTTCTTCACTTTTATGCTCTAAAAACATCCAAAATACTTCCTTTTCCAGATTTCTTCTCCAAAGTACCTAAAATGACAAAAGGAACGATTTGAGACAATATTTGACCAGATTATTACGACTTAGGGCTTAAATGACCCCCTAAAAGCGTGACACTTTTCGTCTCATCACGCCGTAACCCAATGTTCTTGTTACGGCGTAGTCTTCATTTTGCAAGTAATTCCACGTCATAATTTAGCTATTGTGTAACATCATCACTTAGTTACGCCGTAGTCTTCCTATTTTAGGTGCTTTTTTCGTATTGAACCCAACTTCGTCCATTTGCCGCTTCATACCTTATTAACAGTCCTGAAACAAAATATAAAGTAATAAGACAATACAAATGACAATATTAAGCTAAAATGGTCAATAAAGAGGGGAAATTAATACTTAGAAAATCATATTATTTGAAGTCATCACATGGTAATTGAGGGATTGAATGTCACCATGGAAGATGCAGTTCAACATGGGCTGTTTAGAAGTGTTCAGATTAGGAATCAAGACATAAAAATATCACACTTATTCTAAGCTGATGATGCAATGTTTATGGGGGAATGGGATGAAGATAATATTAATAGCCTTATTATTATTCTTAATTGTTTCTATTTAGTTTCAGGTCTAACAATAAATCTCCACAAATCTAAGTTGTATGGGGTTGGTGTCACAGTGCATGATGTAGAAGAAAGAGCTATTATTACAGGATGTTCAGCTGCTGCCATTCCATTTAAATACTTGGGAATCCCTATTGGAAATGGCATGAATAGAAGTTCCAATTGGGATTATATGATTCAGAAATTTCAAAAGCGGTTAGCAACTTGGAAGGTACATCTGTTATCCGTTGGTGGACGTTTAACTCTTTGCAAATCCGTTATGGAGAGTCTTGGAGTATATTACATGTCTTTGTTTAAGATGCCCGACTTGGTAAATCGGAAGTTTTAAAGTATTCGAGCACAATTTTTTTGGGGAGGAGATCATGATGATAAGAAAATTTATTGGGTTAAATGGAAAAAGGTTCTAAATCCGAAAGAAAAGGGTGGTCTTGGGATCAGTAGTCTGAAAGCTTTCAACTTAGCTCTAATTCAAAAATGGAGATGGAGGTTTCATATGGATACAAAAGGGATCTGGAACAAAGTTATAACTAGTGTATATGGTAATAATGGAGGTATTGGCAATCCGGTGTGTATATCAAAAGCTATTGGAGTGTGGGGTGCCATTCTTAAAGTTATCCATCAAATGCACAATCAAAATATAGTTGGCTATTCGATAATTTAAAAAAAGATTGGAAGCGGAAATGCTACTAGATTCTGGACAGACGGGTGGGTGGGTACCAGGTCATTAAAGGAGCAGTACCCTCGTGTCTATGCTGTGGAGAGTCATAAAGAGTGCATGGTGAGAGATAGATGGGTGAATGAACAATGGCAATGGAATTGGGATCGTAGTATCCCAGAAGGAGGTCACACTAGTCAGCAATTTATAGACATGCAACAAGCATTACATCATTTGGAGCTATCTAATCATGAAGATACTTGGTAATGTACTTTGCAACATGATGGTTCTTTCACAGTTGCTTGCATTCGTAAGCATACTGATGAAAAAACTCTTCATTCAGGAGATAAAGAGACAAGATGGAATAATATAGTTCCTATAAAGGTGAACATCTTGGTTTGGAGACTCAGAATGGATAGATTACCAACCCGTGAAAATCTAATGGTGCGAGGGATAGATGTTCCTTCAATCCTATGCCCTTCATGTGGAGCTGCAATGGAAGATACGGATCATGTTTTTGTGAAGTGTGACATCGCAGTCCAAATTTGGGAGAGGATCTTCCGTTGGATTGACATGGATCAACCTATGTTTGGGGTGATAGTTGATGTTTTTAATGGGATTGATGCTGTTAATGTTCGTCACAAAGCAATACGTGTTTTGGAAGCTATTTTCATCTCGGCGATGTGGGTTATGTTGCAATATCGAAATAACGTTATCTTTGGAGCAGTGAAGATGAAGAAAAGCATAATATTTGATCGTATCGTGTGTCATTTGTTTGAGTGGTGTTCTAGTATTACAAAGCTCAATGACTCTTTGTTTGTAATTTGTTTTCTAGCGTCTTGCTAGTTTTTTAATTATAATATTGCCGTTTATTTTTTTTTCTTTTGATCCCACTTGTGAATTTAACGGGTTGCATCTTTTTATCCATCGTATGCATAATTTCTCACGATGGGTTTGCTTATATACTTTATTTTTCTTACTCAAATAAAACAAAAGCTTTAACGACATGTACCCCACACATCAACCACCCCCACCATTTTGCATATTAGGGTAGAGTCATTACTCACCATATTTCACAACAAGCCTGCTTGCCTGGTTGGTTCGTGTACCATGATCAACCATTCAGTTTGTATTGATTATTGAGTCAAACTTTGGTTTTGGTTTCAACCAACAGACGCCCAAAACAAATAGCTCTTGTTGACTCAAGTTTTGAAATGTCCCACTTCTACTACACAAGTGAATATTCCATAAAGCTCAACGAATCATTTCTAGCATAATTAATACACGTCCATGCAAGATATTAATCGAGTTTTTTTTAGTGAGTGTAGTATTTTAAAATATTATTTAACAAAGTACAGTACGCATATTTAAAAGAATTTAACATAGTATTTACTTCTTCGTTTTTAGGTCAATCTTGTGAACAACAAGTTTTCTAGCAGCCAATCACTCATGTCTATTTGTCTCAAAGATCATCGATATATTCTTAACTTTATATCAAAATTTAGATAATTATACTAATAAGAAAAATCAACTATAGTCCCGGTATGCTTTGATGTCCTCCTAAGTCCTCGTCGTTGCGACTTTGTCATCGGTGACTCGTGGGGTGATGATGCACGGAACAATTCTAAGGTCACCACTCGAAGGAATCAATAATGAGAAAAAGAAAACGATATATCCTGATTAGATAAGTGATGTCATATAATGTTGATTCGGTTGCCTTTTTCTCGTGGCATTTCCGTTGCATTTGAGCGAGTTAATACGACGTTAGGATAGCTAGCTATTACATATTTCCTTATGAAATTTTCAATATTTATGGTTTTGACTAAGTTTGATTTATGATATCGATTTCGTCTTGGTTGAGAATCAACACAAACATGTGATTTGTTGTCGTCGGAATCATCATAAGAATACATAAAATTCCTTCAAGCGACGATGTTGGAATCAAGCCGTACATCATAACCGCGGTCGATAAGGAACCAGAAATGGAGAGGTGTTGGAGATGAGTACTTCAAAGAAGATGATGGGGGCATACTCCGTATTTCAAGAGCTCTTATATTTTGAAAAAAGAAAGTTAAATATTAAATACTACGTACTATCTAAATTATTTTTAAAAGTACATACTTTGTGATACGTGCAAGAAGTTCAAGGCCAAGTCTAGTTGGAATAATTCAACGATGCATTATCTTCATATGCCATCATGCATTAATTTAGGAACTAGTACTTCCATTAACCATGCACTAAACCATGCACATTTAGATTATTGTGCTGGTCTTCACACGTTTACCTTTAGTTGCTTAATATTAGGTTATCATTGTTCATTCCTTTGCCTATTTATATGTACTGGTTTATGAAATGAAAGAGAAGAAAAAAAGAATGAATTAGTTCAAGAGTTAGTTCTTAGTTTAGTTATAGTTTAGAAGGAGAATAACCATCTCGAATCGGTTTCTATCAATGGTGCTTTCATCGACTTACTCGACACCTCCAAGACGATGCCCACCTTCCCTACAAGAATCCATGGCCTCCCTCGCAGACAATATATCCAAATTCATTGCATCTCAAACCGAATTCACCGCCCAACTCAAGATTAACATGGAAAAACATAAACAAACCTTAGCCTTCATCTCATCGATCTACCAGGCTAACCAACGAGAAACCAACACACCAACTATCGCCACACCACACACACGCACGCAACACGTTATCACAACACCACCACTAAATACCAAGAAACTTGAAATCACCTCGACAGACGTTGTCACCCAAAACATCACTACCGTCAACATGACTACAACCATCACCAAGACCAACATCGAGGTCACCACCTATACTCCTCCCGTGTTGTCGCCAATAATCCAACGTGATATGGTCACCTTCCATTCAACCAACATTCATCAAACATGCGACTTTTCCACGGTGGAGGACAAGTTAGAAGCCAACCGACTTCGGTTTTCGCCCTCACTCTTCATCACCCTTGGTTTTCCATGCGCGAAGATATGTCATTCCGGTCACCAATGCTATCCACCAAAGTTTGTTTTTCTCCAAACCGAACCGAAACCACCTTGGAAATCACATGACACGCGGTACACCACCATGAGTCTTGAGGACAAGACTCCTTTTGAGGCGCGGAGTATTGATACGTGCAAGAAGTTCAAGGCCAAGTCTAGTTGGAATAATTCAACCATGCATTATCTTCAAATGCCATCATGCATTAATTTAGGAACTAGTACTTCCAGTAACCATGCACTAAACCATGCACGTTTAGATTATTGTGTTGGTCTTCACACGTTTACCTTTAGTTGCTTAATATTAGGATATCATTGTTCATTCCTTTGCCTATTTATACGTACTGGTTTATGAAATGAAAGAGAAGAAAAAAAGAATGAATTAGTTAAAGAGTTAGTTCTTAGTTTAGTTATAGTTTAGAAGGAGAATAACCATCTCGAATCGGTTTCTATCACTTTGTTAATTACTTTTTAAAAATACTATAGTAGTTTAAAAAACTCGATATTAATCTATAAGTCAGTTTTGCAATCCTTAAACTAAATACATTATTGATTGCCTCAAAATAAAATTTCGTAACAACTTTATTGAACACTTAAAATCAGATGTAAATAATGTAACTTTCTAGCTATTGGTTGTATTTTGCTAGACACCATGCTAGCTATTGGTTGTGTTTTGCAATTGATTGCCTCAAAATAAAATTTCGTAAAAACTTTATATGTACTACTCCTCTTTGCCCTATATATATGTACTACTCCTCCACAGTCCTCACACGCACACTACTCCACAGTCCTCACACACACACGACACAACCAAGCATGGTGAGAAGACTTGACAACGGCCATGTTCAATGCATGAAATGCCGAAGACTTGATATAGATCTGGGGGTACCGTAAAGGAAACACGTTTATGGTACTCCAACATGAGGCGACGTGCCGACAAGTAAGTAACTCGATCTATTGTCTATTTTCATTATATATGGCATTTTTTATTCATTTTATTGGTTGTATTGTATATATGTAGCCTGCTGTTCGCACTGGACGACATCATCTAACGCCGGATTCCGACTCATCATCATCATCATCATCATCTGATGATGATGGGCAGCAGCAACAACAACAACAACAACAACAACAACAACAACAACAACAACAACAACGACGACAACAACAACAACAACTAACAACTAGAGGAGGAGGAGGAGGGGGAGGGGGAGGGGGAGGAGGAAGATGATGCCGAAGCAGCTGGGTTTGTTAGTCTTTGTAATAAAAATGAAATGATCGAGTTTGTTTTTATTGTCAAAATCTATTGTTACTCCATCCTCGATCATTTGTGTAATAAAACAAACCATAAATGCTATGCTTCCTTTTATTCATTTTTCTAGTATAGTACGTATTTATATTATGTAAAATTTACTGTTTACTGTTGCATCATTTGATGAAAAACGCGTTATATGCGGGGAAATAGTATGGAATGGCTTGGGGAGCTAGCATGTGCATGGCAGAAGTGATATGATCGATGTCTCATAAAAATTGCTACAGTAAATGTTTTGGGTTCCAAAGATTTCCATTTTTACAAATGTTCAGTCTTTGACATATCTATTACTGTTTGCTCATTTTCATGATAGATTTATATTTTCCTATATATTGCATTTAAATGCATTTTCTAATAAATTTGGGATTTCCATCAAACTTGTTTTCCCTTAAACTATGTAAGTCATCAATTTATAAGACGTTCAAATATACGCGCGCATGTGCCATTTAATATGTACAGTGGCGGAGCCAGAAAATACAAACACGGGGGGGGGGGGGGGGGGGGGGGGGGGGGGGGGGGCAGGCATTAAATATTTTTTGGACAACTTATATGTCGTATCTTTAATGTAAGTTGTGATAAATCGGGTCGGGTTTAATATAAAGCAACAAAAATACTCTATTATGATGCAACTAACACTAATTACTTTAGGGGTTATAAAATAAATTTGATTGGTGTTTTCTAACAATTTTCGTTTGAAATAAACTTAGGTTGTATAATCAAATATAAGTACTTAACGAGATATCACTCATACAGAATAGTAACATACTCACACTTATTAGAGCATGTTTACACATTTTAAAGTGTGAAGAATCAAAAGGTTCACACTAGTATGCGTGTGAACCAATTGGGTGTAACAAGTATTCTCACACTTTTATGTGTGAAGATTTATGAATATTTTTCACGCTTTTAAATGTGAGGGTTTTAAAACAATTCTTCACACTTAAAAGTGCGATGATTTTGATTTGCTTTGATCTTTCCCAATCATCCTGGCCGGAACTTGTACGCAGCACTTGTACGGAGGTGCATGCATAAAGGTTTGGAACTTTTTTTTTTTATCTGAATCTTAAGAACATGACCCTACCCTATTCTCGAACCCTCTGCCGAGTTGCACCATGTCTGAAATAATTCTTTACCGTTTTAAGTATTTCATTATTTTGAAGAAGAAAAAGGTTCACAGTTCATAAAGTGCGAAGTAAAAAGCGTTTAAAAATGACAAATATGTTGTAGTGTATTTTATATGGAAGGAGTTTTTGAGAAAGCATAAACTACCTACTTCTATTAACAAAACCATACGAACTATTATTCATAAGTTTTAAGTATTTCGTTATTTACAAAGGACATAGAGTATGACTTTATGTAAAAAAAAAAAAAAAAAAAAAAAAAAAAAAAAAAAAAAATCCATGTAAATGTAAGTACATAAAGAGAGAAATATTAATAATGAGTTAGGATCAAATAAGAAGATTACTTAAAATAAGAAGGAATAAGAAGAACTATAACCGAAAATCCGAGATGTACCGACCTAAATTAGATGCATCTCTATAATCTTAGATGCATTATAGCGCACAATATTATGTTTTCTAGCTTTTAATCAGATGCATATACGTATATTAGATGCATTTCTTGATTTCTCTTCTTTTTTGTTTCTCTACACCTGCCAAAATCATGAAAATCAATTTGCACCACCTATACATCAAATTAACCTTCGAAACTCAAGATGTTGCATCTATATGAATAGAAATGCATCTAATGCAAGTCGTTGCATTTCAAATGCGTGGTTTTGGTCACTTCTCACCACTTCTTATTTTAATTTACTTCTTATTGTATCCCTACATTAATGATAGTAAATATATAATTATTAAACTTACCCACTAAACCACACCACTTTCCCACTTCCCCATTAACCTCTCTTCCCCATTAAACCTCTCTTCCCCATTTTTTCCGATAAAAGAGAACTTCAAAATCCACCAGAAAATTTATTCTTGCATTATGGAACACTCTAATTGTTGGTAAGGTGAGAACGACGAGGCAAATCTGGTTTTGTGAGGGACATCAAATTGACTTTTTTCCTATATATTTTGTGTATCCACAAGAAGTTGGTTGGGGGTATCGCCCCCCACTACTATCAATGTGGCTCCGCCCCTGAATATGTAAGTCATCAATTTAGCGAAGCTTTTCAAGACCAACTTTTGATATTTTGCAAAATACCATAACCACATTAGAAGAAAATTGTCACTACAACATTTAGCCCTTTCAGCGATGAGATGTACTCGCCGAAAATTTTTGACGAGGACTTGTTTTCGAGAATACTTTTGGGGAGGACACTTTTTCGCTTTTGATGGGGACAAGTGGGCCCCACACACTTTTCTTGGTCAAACAAAGTTCAGCGTGACAACCACACTTTTGGTAAGGGTATATCCTCGCCAAAAGTGTACGCAATTAATTTACTAACTCGATTATTTAGTTAATTATCTACACTTTTGGCGAGGACATGCATGTGCTCGCCAAAAAGGCACATAAGATTTGCTACCTCACACTTTTGGCGAGGACATGTCATCGCAAAAAGTATATTTCAATGGGTAGAAATTTGTATCAACTGGCGGGTGACGGGCGGGTGGCGGGGTGAGCGAAAACCCACTAGGGCGGGTGATGAGTTAGAGGTTTCCGTGCCCATTGTCCACGAGTGTCATCGCTATGATCAATCGAGGAGCTAGATTGTTATTGTCGGATTTGCTCTCAGAAATTGAATTTAGATGCATATAGGTTTTCACGTTTTTTACTTTATTATGGTTTTGAGACCCGACTAAAGTAGGCGAGTCGTTGATATACTTGAAAGTAGACATTGACCACACTAGTATTCTAGTATATAAAAGGTGACATCTTGAAATATACTTGATCAAATGTTAACTCAAAACGAAACACAAAGAGCTCGTCTAAATAATCTATGCCACTTGTTTATTGATTCTACTACTCATGTTTATGAACTTGAATAAAGACTACTCTGTATAATTTTTGAACTAAAACAATATAAAAGAATGACTTGCATTATGCATTTAATTTCATTGTATACCTTAAAATGAATTGACCACACTACTATGGTAAATATCAATAAGTTTATTGACTTACTTTCAAGTATAATTTCTTGCCCACACTGCTATTCATTTATATTTAAGGGTTAATTCCATGTATGTCCAAATTCAACTATATAATGTCATATTTACCCAACTAAATATCATAATGACATATATATCCAATTTAAATACTCCCTCCGTCCCAAATTATACGTCCACTTTCATATTTCATAATGTTTAAGAAAAGTGGGGCCCTTACAATACTAACCAATAAAAATTCATTCTCACCCACTTACAAGCATTCTCATTGATTGAATTTAAAAGTGGACATATAATTTGGGACAACCCAAATTGACAAAATGGACTTATAAAATGGGACGGAGGGAGTATCAAATTTGTCATATTTACCCATTTTATTAAAAAGATCAATTAAAAGCTATTTTTCATTATTAAAGTCCTATTATACCCTTAATATATAATAAACCTATTCCAAAATTATTGAATTTCACATTGTTTTAAGTTTCAATCTAGATGATTTGGATGCTAATACTAGTATAATTTTTAAGACAAAGAAACAAGACAAAAACTCATGAAATTGTGAAGCAACAATTATGTAATTAGAGCTGTTGTGTTGTGATGGTTTAGAGATCCATTGGTTGGTTCATATATTCGCCTGGCTCGGTTCCCAGAAGAACAAATATGGTCTATCAAACAACAGTAGTGCATTGTTATGATATTTAGTGTTTATGTCAGGTTCATAACATTTATTATCTATATTTTCTTTGGTATGAAACTATGAATGGTTATTTAACTTTGGGGGTTGATAAGTAATTTCATTTGCTTCCTTAGTATTCAATGGAGGTATATATAAGGCGGAACCATTGAGTGAACGGGTCTGGTTTCATGAATCATGCTCCATGTGTTCTGTTTTGCAAAAAGTTGATGTTTCATTATATGTGTTGTTCGTTTAGTAAAATTGTTCAATTTTTGCTTTACAAGGATAAATGTGTATGCATAGATGAGGATGATGTTATTATATTATTGAGGGTATAACAGGAATTTGATAACATAAATTTATTTATAGTTGATTTTGTAATGAAATGGGTAAATATGACAAATAGAGTATTTAGATTTGATATATATGTCTTTATGAAATTTAGTTGGGTAAATATGACATTATAAGATTTAAATTTGACATATATGGAATTAACCCTATATTTAATTTCTGGACCCAACATAAGAAACTTGTATAATTTATTGATATTTCATTGATGAATTGGCCACACTAGTATGCCAGTTGTTGCTTTACCTTAAAAAGTATACAATGGTTTAATTTCATTTTACAAGAAATATACCAACAGAAGAAACTTGCTTGTCACATCATTAAACTTGCATGTTTAAGGCTTTAAGTAAAGCTACATGGGTGTTAACTAAAAATACACGAAGTTATTCATGTCATTTTATACATGTTATAACATATTTTGGATCGGGTTTTAAGCGTGTTTTTTAAAATTTATTTGGGTTTTCAAGTTAATCTTAGCAAAACAAATATTTTTTTCATATAATTTTTTTTTCTAATTGATGCCTACTTTTCTTATTTTTATGTTATAATGTGGTTTATTTGGGTTTGATTAGAACTTTATTAAACTGAACCATAATAGCACGATCCATTATTCGGGTCGGCATTGATAAGGTTTTTATTTTTCAAAACCTGATTAACTAAACCGAAAAAACAATATTCGGGTTGGGTAACTCAGATAACAACAATATGTTTAAAGGATGCTAATAACACCTTAGCTCAACATAAACTCCTCTCTCGACCACTATTATTTACGACCAACTTATTCTTTATCATTTATTTATAACTCACTTAATCAAACACATACTCTATCATACAACACATTCAGACACTAAAAAATGATTTATTTGTTGCCCACCGATTTCGCTTACTTTTGGTTCTTCACATGTGAACAGACTCCAGTACTGTAGCAATCATCACGCGGGAAGAAAGCAAAATTAATGCTTCACATGCTTCATACGTAGTATTGAGCTTAGCTTACTTGTAGAATTACAAGCTTATTAGATTTTGGCCAAGTCATATTCAAAGAAAAGAATTTCAAGCGGACATTGTTGAAAAATTCAAAAAAAAAAAAGAAAAAAGAAAAAAAAGGCTATCTCATTTGCTTAAGCCATAGCTCCTTACGAGACCCATGATTTTATTTTACTTTATTCCAAGGGAATATGTCACATAATATTAATCAAATTTCATGAATGTTTCAATTTAGTCACTCAAACTTTATATCAACCATAAAAATCATCAAATGTTCAAAACTGTTTAATTCTTATGTAATTTTTTAAAATTAGTGTGCTTAAAGTATCCATATATGCGTTAACATGTTGTACATTAGAGATTATATTAAACCTAAAGACAAACGGTGCCGTTTTGGCACCTCCCGTTCCCGCCAATATATTGGCCCGAATCCTGGCCCACTTTGCTAGCCCAAGTTTTGCTGGCCTGTGTTTGGTTCAGTCCGGTTTGTTTATGTTATACCTAATAATTCGCCGTTCATCTTCATTCATCCATTCCGGATGAAGATTCTCATCCTATATCTGACCATGAATCCACACGATCTACAGAAACTCACCATGAATTCTCATCCTATATCTCACCATGAATCCACACGATCTGCAGAAACTCACCATGAATCCACAGTCGGCGGGAGTAGAGGGGAATCACCACAAAATCGAGAAAAAAAAATTAAGGTACGAAATTATTTGTGCGAAATTAACTGTTACTTCTTTAAAGTTTAACAATTTTATAGCTTATACCTATATAAAAATTGAATTTTGAAATTAGGGTTTTCTGATATTTTGGGGCTTTTGTTAATTGTAGTTTTTTTTGTGATACTTTGGGGGTTTTGTTAATTGCAGTGGTTTTGTTATTAAGCTCATGACAAAAAAAATGCTAAAACTAAAGTAAGCAAGCGCTTGGGATTGATTATAGCTTTCTAATGATGAGGTACCTTTTTTTTTTTTTTTTTTTTTTTTTTAAGTTTATGGTGTAATTTTCTTCTTTATTTTTTGTAATGTATTGATATTGTTATTCATATGCAGCAGTTAATCCTATCAGTGAGCTATGGTGTCGCCTTTTGGTAATTCCTTATGTTTATTAATTTTATTGTTTATAAGGTTCATAGTTTTAAGGGCGTCTTTGTTAAGACTTACGCAGTCAGCTTATGGCTTATTTGGTCTTGGGCTTATGTTTCATAAGCTCACTTTTTTGTGGGTTATTTTGAAACTTTACGCCTTATATAAGCTTATTAGGACATATTAAACTTATATAAGGCGAAAAGTTTTGAATAAGCCACAAAATGTGACCTTATTAAAACATAGCCTAAAACGAAATAAGCCATAAGCCGACAATAGAAGCTGAAACAAAGACCCTCTAACTAGAATATATATGATTGTGAAGAGTGTGCCAAATAAGGTTGGGGATATTGTTTTGCAGCTAATACGTAACAGTTATCACACACAGATCGCTGCAGTTAGGCCACATCGCCATAGTTAAGGTTTAGATGAAAAAGACGATTGTGTAAAAAAGAAAATCATAAATTGCAGGTTTGAAGCGTTTCCCTAATTTTCTCTTTGATTTATTCATATTCAGTTATTCATAAATAGTTATATTAGGTGGAACTAATTATTCATAAATAGTCAGGGTGGTTTAAGGTGGTTTTTGGAATGGCTGATAATGGTAAGCCTGTTTTTATTTCAGCTCTAACATCGAAGATGAAAGATGGGTTTCCAGTAGTGAAAATGAAAGATGGGTTTCCATTTGAACTAATTATTCATAAAAGTTGTCACCCCACAATTGAATCAATCATATAATTATAATTTCCGTTAGGTGAGAAGCTAAATAAACTTTAAAATCCGTTAACGAGCACATTTGAGAGCCATATTCACCCACTTCGCAAGCCAACTATTTTCTACCTCTATTATATCTGATTCAAAGTTATTGGCTTAAAAAACGGGTTGTTTTTTTGTGTATCTGCAGTCACAACCATTCTTGGAAGGGGTAGTATTACCGTTGCACAGCTGAAAAGGTGAGACGAATGAGGTATTAGTTAAAGAAAGAGCTCCAGGAAGCGTTGGGTCAACGTTCATTATTTACTCCACTTCTACTGCCTCATATTATGTGAACGTCCTTCACAGCGAATGTGACAACCGGCAATTTATGGAGCCATTTTGAAAACCCGCATTACGTTAAAGTTCGTTTATAAATTTTATTTGGAATTTTATTCGTAACGAACTTGTAAGACCTATTTTATGATTAATTATATTTAATATCGTTATGGGATTTGAGATTTATTTAATGATACGTTATGGGAAATATACTTGGTGATTTATTTTTGAATTCTCACTTGGTACTACGTTGACTCCGGCACTAGGATTACCTAACATAAATGTTATGACTTGATTTTTACAAGTTCGACAATATTTATTTATTTACGGAATGTTTCGCGAGAAATTAAACGTTTTGAATTGAGTTCGGGTTTTGGACCGTGTGTTTTACACTTACCCATTATTTACCCACTCTTATTAGTAATATTATTATTATTATTATTATTATTATTATTATTATTATTATTATTATTATATTATTAAAATATTTTTTTTATATAGTAAACTACAAAACCGTCCATGTGGTTTATACCCCACACACACACAACACCTTCACCCTCACCAACTCTCTCTCTCTCTCTTCCCCTCTAAAAACCCTAGCCGCTGACCACCATTTCCGGCCACCACCACCACTACGCCGGCCACACAACAAAACAAACACCACCATCTTATTCCTTATTCTTTCCTCTTTCTTTTGGTGTATTATACGCACTGTATAACACACTTTAACACCTCGAAATCTTATATCCGACCCAACTTTGTTGTTTTTACTAGATCTATTCGATTGGAGGTTCAAGAAGGTAAGAATAATCGATTTTTGGCTTTGGGGTGCCTCGAATTGGTATTAATCTGTGGCTACACGGATGATTTTCATGGGAATCGAATATATTTTGTTGGGAAATGATGTTTTGATATAAAAGATGGTTTGGTATCCGGGTTTGGTGTTTTCTTTGATGGTTCGAATGAACCGTGAGTCGTGGACTCACGGCTCGATGTGGGATTCGAGCCTATGGCTCGATATTGTTGCTTCTTGTGGTCTTGAGTTATGGTTTTTCATGTTTGCTTGCTTGGAGTTTGGGTTGACTCGATGGAGTCACGGCCTTGTGGCCGTATATGGTTGTTTGATGCCGCGACCCCAAGTGGTCGACTTGGGCAGTTTTGGGTGTGATCCTTGGAGCCTATTTTGTGACCCTTGGTCATTGGCTCGAGTCCTTGTGACTCGTGGTATTGAGCCGAGACTCAAGTGAGTCGAGGGCTCGGGTTTGGCTTGGTAAACCAACCCGAATATGGACCTTGTTTGTATTTATATTTCCTTGTTATTTTTGTTAACTTAATATTGTTTTGGCATTTGTTGATTTTTGGCCGAATGTGTCACAACTCATAAATTCTGGTCTTTTCCCGAACTTTCACATTTACTATTCATCGGTTACTATTCATCGATCACTATTCATCATTTTTGAGGTCAATTTGATATTCTGAGAAGCGTTTAAAAATTTTACTATTCATAAAACACTATTCACCTCCGGAGAAAATTTGTCATTTTTACGTGAGTTGCGTCATTTCTGTACACGTACGATTATCTACTTAATAAACGTTATCTTATGAACTATTATTTTGAATAATTGATCTGACAATCCCAACTATGGTCCTAACACATTTTTATACTCATAATAATAATATAAAAATTATATTATTAATTTACCCGGTATTCTGGAAATTTATTTAATTCATATCGTACACCTAATTTAATTACGACGGTTTTCGTAGAAACTAAACAATAATCACCCGAACACTCAATATTTATACCCAACATATTTTCACAATTTTTATAACTTTATTATGTCCCAATTAACTTCATCATATTTTACTTCAACTCGTCACGGTTTATTTTTAGTTAACTCGGTACCCGGTATTACCTAAAAACACTAATATACTACCAAATCACCAACTATCTATTACAAAATCTTCCATTTTTCCTTCCTACTCTTCCAAATTGCCGCCCCCCCCCCCCCCCCCCATGACTTTTTTCCCCATTTTGTGGATCTTGTCTATACATTTAATATATATACATTATTTCCTCACATTTATTCATTTTCACATCTTACACCAAAACACCTAGCAAAAACTCATCTTTCCTTTCTCCCTTTGTGTATAATCGACCCAACCAAGAAAAACAAGAACAAACCATAATTTTTCCAAGATCAAGTGTTAATCTAGTTCCTTTTGTTGTCTTTGTTTGAGTTTTGTAATAAAAACTCAAGGTTTCTTTGGTTTTACTCTCCATAAGCTCACTAATCTTTCTATGTAAGTTGTCAAACTCTTGTTCATAATTTCTTCATGTTATTTTTATCATCATATGATTTTCATTCAAGATCTACATGCATATGTTAGTTATACCACTCATTTATATATATATATATATATATATATATATATATATATATATATATATATATATATATATATATATATATATATATATATATATAACTTTTGATCCCTAGAAATAGATTATAGTTAGATCCTTGTTAGATCCACTTGGTTTATGATGTTTAGGAACCCATGACACCCTAAGAAGGTGTATGGTAAGATTAGACTAGATTTGTGGTGATTGAAAGTGGTTTGGTTGGATTAGAAACTAGATTGGAACACTAGAAATGACTTTTGAAACTATATTTGTACCTACTGTCCTCATTTTGAAATCGTGGGAAAATCAGTAGGTGGTGGGTAATTTTTGACCAAAGATTTAGAAAATACTTTTAAAAACGAAGCTTTTGGCGAAAGAACGGACTAAAACGAGTTTATAACGAAGGAGATATGATTTTCCGAATATTAACGATGAAAACTATTTTATGAAAAACTGCATGCTGTTTGACAGTTTTCGTTGGACAAATAGAGACGTTAGACGTAACCTAGAGGAGCCGAGCTATCGAAAATATATTAGTATATACTAAAACGAATCCGTGGATATAAAGAACGAGGAAAATGAGCTTAAAACAACCAAGTTATACATGTTTTAAAATCGTCAAAACTATATATATATTTAGTCACTACTAGAAATAATAACTTACGTACTAAATGGTATACTTTCTAGAAATGTTACTAAGGACTATATTCTTAACAAATGAAATACGTACGACCTAAGGTTTATTTATGCGACCACTAGACGATATCTTAAGGTTTTCAAAACGAGGAATATAACACTAACGTTTTTATATACGATATATTACGACAAGTTTTTATAAACCTAGTTGGACTTATTTTTCCTAAGTATGGAAAATACTTTACTTTGACTATAACAAATATTTCCAAGTTACGAGTGGTATAGGTATCATGTGCATGTGCATTCATTACATCCTTTCATGATCTAAGTAGATCACTATCATTCATATTAGGTTGCGGTTAGAGATCGAACCTCATTTCTGTGTATCCACTTTTGTCATCGTAGCTATCGCACCAGGTGAGTCATAGCCCCACTTTTACTCTTTACACTTGTTTTAACTCTTTGGGGGAGATACATGCTCAACTACTTGTTTTTACTTGTACAAATATTTAAAACATTTATACTTGATTACTTTTATACTTGATAACACTTATACTTGATTTTATACATACGTGATTGTGTTATACTTAACTGTGTTATACTTACTTGATACTTGAAACGTTTAAACTTTTATGCTTTGGGAAACGGCACCCAGTAATCTGTCAAAGGAGAGGTATTGATAGTACTATTATGGGGAAACACCCCCCACCCAAGTCCAAAACAGATGCGACGTTGGGTGACAGGTACTATTTGGGATGGTGGTTCCCCGCCTATGGGTCCAAAACAGACGTGACCATGGGTGAATATAATCCTGAGAAACTATAATTATTAGCAGTGGGTTGTGAACACACAGGTTACAAGTCTCTTATGGCGGGACTTGTAACTGAGTGGATTTACGATGCCTTTGCTGGGAAACCTTCATACATATGCATAAACTTTATTTGTTAAACAAACTCTATGAACTCACCAACCTCGTGTTGACACTTTAGCATGTATTTTCAGGTTTTAACCTATGGCACGCTACTGGAGGTTTTGGCAGGGCATGGTATGGTCATAGAAGACTCTGATAATTTATATGGGGACCGTTTTAAACTACTTTTAAGGGTCTACTTCCGCACCACTTTTAACAATGTAAATACAATATTTTTGACTTAACTATTTTATTCTAAATGATTGAAGTGAAAACCATTTTTGAACTTGTGTTGTAATACTAATTGAGTTACACCCCAGCTACACGTATGCTTCCGCTGGACCCGATTTTGGGGGTGTGACAGAATGCTTGTTGTGTCGAGATAATTTTGGTCTCGACAAGGGATTTATGGTATATTGAGAAGTTGTTGTCGAGTGGTTATGTGGGGACTGATTGTGAGACGGTCACTTAGATTGACGGAGATAGGTTAGTCGGGTGCCGTAGTCGGACCCTATTGTTGTAGCACGTATTTTGGGATTGATTTGGACGGAGTTGGATTGATTATTTATGACTTACTCATATTATTTTGGACTTGGACAATGAGCCGAGAGTCATGACTCAGACATGTGACCATTTCGTATGACTCGATAATTATTTACAATGTAAAACGCAAATGATAAAACTCGTAATAATATTATTGGTAATATAAACGTTTATATAAATATATAGACGTGAATAACGTATATATAATTGTATAAATGCGTATATTAATAATAACAAAAATCACGAGTAGTGTTATAAAATAATGCGACTAAATATATTATGTTATGAGAGTAGCGTAACATTATTGGAAGCATTATTATGAATAAATATTATAAATAACGAGAAATTCTCGACGATTACTAAATATTAAATGAAATATTATATATATATATATATATATATATATATATATATATATATATATATATATATATATATATATATATATATATATATATATATATATATATATATATATATATATAACGAGGAAAGCTATCGAGTTATGCGGAGTCGTGGTCACTTGAGTCCAGGTGAGTTATTGTTTGTGACTTTTGTGTTGTCACGGATATATGACGATTAATATAAACATTTTCTATAACTAAATGACTTACTTAACCGACAGGTTAAACCGAGTTATTTGGCTATACGAAATGAGTATATTAATGGGCATCGTATCCTACGACGCCCATAGGTTGTGGTATATGTAGAGGATAATAAATTACTATATATATATATATCGGGAAATATGACCAATTTGACGATGTATATAAGGAGTTTATTAGACAACGATATATACCATATAGTATTTGTGTGCTATGTGCTTTAGGATTGGGTGTAATCTTGGAACGGTATGTTACGTAAATAAATATGGGGATTATCAAATCGACGGATTTGATAAACTTCGACGATTTATTTAAATAATATATTGGGCTAATATTAGACCTATAGTTTATTTTATTATTCTTTTGTGAGACCTTTTTGGTTTGTTTGTGTCGACTCACCACCCGTATGAATACCAAACGTAAAAACTCCAAACTAATACGAGAAATGGATTTTTGGAAAATACAACGGAATACGTCCGGGTTTGGGAATATTTGAATTTGAGGAAATGATTTCTGAGCAAGTTGATATTGTTAGGTCGTGCTGAGTCCGTAGTTGCCGTCTTGTGAGTTATTATACATCTTACATCTACCGATTTCTTCTTGCTGATTTCTGGACTTGAGGTGAGTCATAGCCCCACTTTTTAATCTTGAACTATGTTTTCAATACTTAGGGTGAGAAACGTGCAAATTATTTATGTGGACTATTATCGCTTCTATATTCTTTCTAAAACTTGCTATGCGTATGGACTAGGATGTATTGTCAACTTTAGTCACATATTTTAGTGTGTACTATTCAAGGTTGGCTTATTTGGATATTGGTGGATTGTCAGCTTTAGTTACATAGCTTCGTGTGTACTATTCAAGGTTGGCTTATTTAGATACTATAGTGTGCACCTATAGGTTATTAATACTTCGGAGGTTATCCGAGTGTTTATGATATTGCGGGGGTTACCCGGATATCTATGTTAGAGCGGAGGGTATCCGTGTGTTATGTTGGAGCGGAGGGTATCCGCAGGCTTTTAGTAAATCCTTAGTCTAGCTAGCAAGTGTTTTGCGTATATGTCCACTATATTGATGATGAATTTAAACCTATGATCTCACCAGCGAAAGCTGACTTTTAGCACGTTTTCTCAGGTAATTAAGTGATGATTTGGATGCATGGATTGGAAGGCTCGGCTAAGGCACCTGGTTTATGGATCTATTTTTCTAAACTCTGATATTAAATTGTGGACCTACGTTTATTTCTTTTAGGCCTGACTCTGAATGATGTTGGGATAAATGTAAACTTTAAAACCCCGTTTTGGTTGTGTTTTTATTATGTTTACTTTATCTCATTCTATTATGTCTTGTGTTGGATACCAATCCCCGTAGCACCCCGAAAGCTTGTTGAGTCTTCCGCTGTACCAAATTTTGGGGGTGTTACAGCGAACGTGTAAACAACATGGTAGCATGGGGTTGTCGACAGCGGTTCCTACAGAGGGACCATCGACTTCGTCACAACCAGAATGCCAAACATCTAGGCCAGCATTTGTGTCTACAGCTTTAAGTGCTGACGGTGTTGTACCAGGTATACTTCATAAGCTTGATCTATAGCCGGCATGCCAGTTACCATATTTTAATGGCTTATATGTATCGTTCAAATTTATTCTAACAGTGGAAGTCCTTATTTAAGATTTTTGTGGGTAAAAGTTATGCGTCTCAATAGATGTTTTGCTTGATATACTTATACCTAGCATTATATTGAATATGAGTACTGAGTTTTTTTTTTTTTTTTTTTTTTTTTTTTTTTTTTTTTTTTTTTTACAGCCGGCATTGCCATTTGTTACAGGGCCTTTAATAGGCAGAGTGAGCGAGCCTCGGTTAGGAATGTGGCAAAGGAATTTATGGACAGTGGATGCCACGAGTCTACAGCTTGAACCAGATACGACCGCCCCTAAACATGTTGTCTTACAAGGTCAGCCACAGATAATCAAGTCTACGGGTATTTGCATCATATAATTTCAGTTTTAACATATTTAGATATTGATACTACACAGGCATCAATATTTTGTGTAGGTCCATCAATATGTAGCGTTTGATTTATATAAAAAAAAAAAAATCTTTGCATTTAGATAGAACTTCCAGAATCGGCCCGCCCAAAGAAAGAAAAACAAGAAAAAAAATGGTCTGAATCACTACTTTGGAAAAGTTAATTTGCAAAATTTCTATAGTTTTAACAATTACTACGTATGAATTAGGTTCGGCGACAAGGTATGTGTACGCAGACCCGCCCGTGTTTGTAGGTTTTAATATTTCTTTTTTGGTTAAGATTTTTGTATGTGGTCGCAATTTTTTAGTTCATTACCCTGGCTGCTTAGCGTGTGTTGTCGGTACTGTTGGGTCTTCAAACTAGACTCATGTCAGCATCGCGGGTTACTTCGGGTTTTTTTTACACATTTGTTAAAAGAACGAGATTCTCCTGTTGCTACCTAATATTTTATGTATATACACTCTGTGCAGGTGTGATTAAGGCTGCTCTGGATTTTGAGCCCCATCCAGGCGCGAGTGAGTCTATTAATGTATGTTGCGTTACAGATTCACAAGTTCTCCTAGAAAGGTAATTTCTATTCTCAAGTTTTTTGCCTTGGTCTGGCAAATAGGTTCTTTGAACAGGCTCTTTGTTGTTAAAAAAAAAAAAAAAAAAAAAAAAAAAAAAAAAAAAAAAAAGGAATCCCAGTGCCTAATTTTGTTGTCATAAGCAGGTCTTATTCGCGTACGTAGGCACTGATTTGAAAGCTTACAGGTTCATGTCTGCTGATGGGTTTGACCAATGGTGAGCTTCGAAGTTTCTTATTTGACGATTATTTACTACGTACACTACTGATTTTCATTTGCATGTGTTTCCAGTTTGGTTGCAATGTATTGTACAGATGGAATCCGTTGTGAAAAAGCCTCAAGTTTCCTCTTCAGCAAACGGTTTAAAAAGGTGAGTCATGAGTGTAGCTTGCACTGCTACCACGTCTCTATTACATTACTGTTATCAGCAATGAAGGGCAGTTCCAACTAATTTAATTATGAACAAATACACTCAGGTTATCTTTTATTCTAATAAGTCTAACGCTAACAAAAAAACTGAAAAGATCAGTAGGGTCGCAATTCACTTACTCTATATTCAGTCCATAAAACCTCCTAGGTAGACATATCATTAAATCATTTTCGCTATAAATTGAAACATGTTTAAATTTAAATACTTTTTTAATGATGTGACGCTATTTATCTGTAAAATTAGTTAAAACTGTGGATAATAGTTACATTAACTGAACGCATGTTAGTCACACTTATCATGTTCATTCTGCCTTCAGGAAGACATTATATGATAGATCACTCAAAATGGTTTCAGGGTCGTGTTATCGCTGGAAATCTTGGATAAAGCGTACATAAACATTAAAGCTAAAGGATCATCTACTGCTTCCATTATTGTGCTCATGACTCAGGTAATCAGTCTTGCCAGAGTTCATTGTATTCATTTGATTAAATATTGATCATAGACATGATTCTGGACATATGCTCAGTTCGTATATAATCTGAAAAAAAAATATTGGTTTCTGTAAATATCGGACTTTTAAATATACTTCTATGTTGTTCTTACTATTACTATAAAATTCTTTAAACAGATTGGGTTCCTACTAAACTTTCATAAGTTTTTTTACTGTGAAGATTGTACAATATTGTACGCAGTATTAGGATGTAAGCTACTTTAGTTTTGTATTGTAGCAGGTGTAATAGTTGTCGCGCCTGCAGATTTGAAAGCAGGTCTTACTAGATTAATCTCACCTGATGTTGAGACGGTCGATGCTCTGAGTTTGTGTCCACCCGCAAAATGCCCAATCTAAATTTAGGACGTTAAATTCCGTAGTAAGTTTGAACCAATTGAGCATATCTATCCGTGGATGGACATAGTATCCACGTGTTAGTTTTTTGATGATCAAAGTTTTGTGACTGGTATATGTAACCAAACAGGTTTTGATAATGGTCAATCACGTGCGTCAATTTTTCCATCTTGCTATCGGCACCAACACTTCCTAATGATATACCTACAAGGCTATTGGTAACTAATCTGTCATTGATGAGAGGAGTTCAAGTGTTTATACTAACTGATGTTAATCTCCCTATACATAAATTTGCAGGTGTGAGCTCTTGAAGCCGCAAAAGCAAATGGAATAACAGGTCACTATCTGATTTAAAACGTATTTTGGCGAGACATGTTACAACTCCCTGTAGAGATTCCCAGGAAATTGAATTACTTTGGAAGTAGTTAAATTCAGAAGGTGAGCATTTAAAATTAACAAGGATGGCTACGAACGCCGCGTTACCGGCGTGCCTGTTTACCCGGATAAATGTTTTTTCAGTGATTGCACGGCTGTTAATTTTTAAAATTTTTAGTTTAGTGGTTGGCAATTCGTTACGTATTATTGTTTGTGTGATATTTGTATTTGGGACATAAACAAAATTCTTTATGCATTAAAAGAAGAAAAAAACAAAAGCTGGAGCTAATATTGATCATAAAACATGCAAGAAATATACATAATGTGCTATGCCCAATTGTTTTAATGGCACTAATATAAGTCACATGTACAAATGGAAGTCAATGACAGTTAGATTGGATAAAACAACAAATTCTCTACATGTAGTTGTAACCTTCCTCCAGTTTGCAGTTCATCAAGAATGAGCCAAGAGAACTTTATGTATAAGTCGTTAATGCACGACTAAACATAAACAATAACCCAAAATAATAAGTAACAAATCAGTCATTGGTGCACTTCATGCTTATCCTGGTAGGATGGTTGTCGATAATAACCAAGTTTGAAAATGTATTTCATTCAAGTCACGCTAACATAAAAATTACTCAAGAATCAAAAAAGGTTTTTAAAACTTTGATGATTCTTATGGTTGATATGAAGTTTGAGTGACCAAATTGGAACATGTCTCAAACTTAATTACTATTTGACCATTTTCATAGTAGGAACATAATGGGATAATTGCTTGAAAATGTATCATATTGTGGTTTAAAGTCATGATTTTTTGAGGAGTTTCTTTAGTCACTGCATATTGTGTGTGGTGCAATGTGTTTTCCTTTTACAATTATCATAAAGAATGGAGAATCTAAAAGTGATAAAAGGAAATTATATGACTATTGATTGGCTTCTAGGATATGTGTACGTGTAACATATGAGATAAGTAAGGTGGTGCTTCCTTATCTTAAAGTTAAACTATGAGATATAAACTTATTTTAATCGTAATACAACTTTGAGTTTAGCATGAATAAAGTTGCTTTATTTGAGGTCATTCTTGATATATTAATTGAGTTTATGTACTGTTGAATTAAGTTCCATAGATGATGTTTTACGTGGAGTTTCTTAGGTTTAAGGTTAATGTAGATATGTTTGTTGTCATTTGCATATAGTATATGCATGTTTTACGTGGAGTTTCTTAGGTTTTTCACAAAATGTCATATATATAATGCAACAATTAAACACATACAGAGATTACATGTTAACATAAACCAAAACATATTATGTCATTGTATGACAAGATAGTCCATAACTAAGATCAAACTTCAACTCAAAATCTATTGATATTTCATATATTTAAAAAAAAAAGTATAAATAAATAAAAAAAAAAAAAGGTGAGAATAATAATGGTGATGGAGTGAGATGGGTGAAATGCATTCAATCTGGAGAAAGGTGGTGAAACGAAAGAATGATGGAAAAGGTAAAAGAATACCTCCACTCATTGTACTTCTTTCTCTTTTTGTTTTTTTTAACTTTTCGCTTACAATGAATTTTAGTGGTCCCATTTTCGACGTGTTGCTTCTACTTTGATCCTTCACTCATTGTACTTTGCTTACAATGGGAGTCCATCCTATCACACTTGAACAAATGTCTTCTCAGATTGTACAAATGGGTCTATTGTTGGAACTATAATTCTCAGATTGTAGGTGGGGCAAAGACAATTCTAAAGAATGGGACTTTCACAAACTTTTTTAGATTCTATTCTTTAACTTGTCGTTTCATTCATGACTCTTCTCGGGTGCGGAACAATACTTGCACGCAAAATAGGGCAAGGCGTATACAAAGGGATTATTAAGTCTCTTGCAACTTAAATCCAACTTTGCAACTTATGGGTTGTAGTTCGTTATGAGGTTGTAGGTGATGGGCCACAAGAAGTGGGTTGGGCCGAGGCAACAGTAGACGAGCCAGAGGGCTTTGACAATAACATACAAAATAAAGCCCAAGTCACTAAATTATATACGACTAACACTTCTATATAAAGTTGGTTCGATTTGCTAAAACGTTTTTGTATAGTATCCAAGTCTCAATATGGATCACCACATTTCCTGAACCAAATATGTTCCTTGTATGTACAAGACAAGTTTTAGCATGTCAAGATATAAATTTACATTTTAACCAATTGTATTATTAAAGTTAGATAATATACAAATTTTATGCACAAATAATTAAAATTTAAATATATTTTTACTTGTGTTAAAACACATTATGTAAGATTTATGTGAAAGGATCATGCATGCACAAGGATATATATCTAGTTAGGTTATACAAGGTTTTGCTTATTTGGAGATAAATAAAAGAACTATCAACTTGGAATTTCTTTGTGGTATCTCTTGTGGTGTTATTATTTACTTCTTATAGATTTTTTGAATAGGAAATATGTAACATAATAGTAACAAAGTTTTATGAGTATTTTAATTGAGTCATTAAAATTTTATGTTAATCGCAAAATCCTTTCAAGTCGATAACATGTTTAAGATATTCATATGTGTATTCTTTTGTTGTAACATAGTAATTAACACTCACCCGATGATTATTACTAATATCAACCAACTTAATGTACAATCAACTTATGCACACGTTAAAAAAATAATTTTAAGTCACAAAGTAATAACCAAGTTTAAAAAGTGTTTCGTTTTAATAACTCAAAAATAAAAAAAATAAAAATGAAACATTCTTAAAACTTTGAAGGTTTTGTAAACAAGAAAAAGTTTTAGTGACTTAACTGAAATAGAACCCAAATTTAGTTATTATTTCATGATTTTCGCCCACTTGAAAAATGCATTAATTTTCAAAAATTACTTATCCGAAACAGAGCTTGGTTTCGCAGATTTCTTGAGCCGGCTTGCGTGTTTAGTCGGATTCCGAAGCATCAATATGATCAGTTTATTAATGTTGAGAAACTATAATTTTAATGCTTTTGCAACCTTTAAATATGATTATGTTCTGTCATATTTTAAGTTAAGGTAAATGAGACACGCGTATAAACATAGCGAAAATGGTCATATAAAAATCAGTAGTGATAGCTTAAAGGTATGTTTAAGAAAAATTAAAGAAATACAGTAGCATTTAACTAACAAACTCATTCAACAATCAAAATATTTTAGCAAGAAACTAGAGGCGATAAAAATAGCGTGAATTTGAAAAAGCTTTGATTAGGTCATGTAACCAAGTATCCTTCTAAAAATAGCGTGAATTTGTTCCCACGAATGAGAAATCCAAGTCTAAAGAAGGATTTATCACCAAGTATCCTTTTAGGTGGTTTCAAATGAAAGAAAACACAATCACATTCGAGCATGTTTTGTGACATTATTATAAGTGAACTAAATCCCTTCACAGTATTGTTGTTAAAACATTTTATTTTCCATTTGGAAAATAAACTAGGCTTTAACATTTGTGTTCAATTATACCGAAGCATCAACTCATATCATATGATTTTTACAAACCAAATTAGAGCAAAATATCTTAGTTGAATGATATACTAGTCTACTACGTACCCCATGCTGCCAAATCGAACCAATTGATTTACTTTTCAAATGATCAAAGAAAAGGTACAGCACAAAAACTAATACATGCAACACCATTCTCAGGAAAACAATCCCTTAAGAGCCAGAACATCCATTTTTTTTTTTCTACTGAGTGTGGTTTAGTGACAGAATGCCAATTACTTACAGGCCCTATATTATATAAACAAATCATAACCAGCTTGGTTCAATCCACCCATGAGGAGCGAGATGATGTTTCGTTCCAATTAAATCCCCAAAACTGTCTTGTATGTTGGTATTATCAAAAGTGTGAAACCTGTATGTTTCAAGTGAATAGTACACTATAGGAAGCCTTAGAAAGTAGATCTTGTTCTCCATCTGTGGTGTTTTGGCATCCATGCAGACAGATGAAGTACCACAAATAAAAATCGTATGTTTCCCTAAACCATTTATTTTTACCCATTCTCGTGTATAATCATTCAGCTCAAATACCTCAACTGATTCTCCAAACCTGCCCACGATGACTCGTAACAGATGTTGTTCACATCTCACTTGGAAAGACTCTGGGGAAGATGCACCACAGCTTGTTGGCACTTGAGCTACATTACGCACCCAAGAGTGGCCTTCTCTGCCTATTTCTTCAAAAATATCTAGTAGTCCATCATCCCTCAAGGCATAAAGATCTCGGCCACAGAATGTTAAAGAGTTAAACATCTCACCACCCGAAACATCTAGAAGAATTTTACGCCAGGATGGTTCCCCGCCTACCAAGTGAATACAAACATGATAATACTGCATGTGTATTGTAATTCCAACAACCATGCAATCGGGAGAAGTAGCTGGTGCAGAGAAACTACAGATATCTAAATAATTAGGTAACTGTGGAAGCTCACGGATATCACTTGTGAAGGGATTAAATAACACCAATGATCTATCAGGTTTTAAAATCAGCAACCAACCATACCTCGAACACTTTATTAGGAAATCGCAAATCAATTCTTGCGGTGTTTTTATAAAATACTTGTCGCCAAACAAGGGATCCATAAAAGTGATAATGCCTTTATGTCTGTCAAACACTATCAGCCACGGTGAAAGTGATGAGTACTCTTGCAATCTCTTTGATGCTTTTCCGTTGTTCCACGGTATCAAAGGTGCTGCTAAATGACAAAGTTTGCACGTAGAACGAAACTTGATGTACTCAACACCAACAGAAAACTCTATTACCATCGACAAAACATGAAGTGGAAGATTGAGCAGGTGCGATTCATCCTCATCACACTTGGCTGATCTTACAATTACATCAACAACCTTGTCATTTTCTTGTTTGGAATCAGCATCATCAGTCTCTAACCTACAATAAAATATGATTTTCAAAAAAACAGTCTCCTGCTAATACTACTAATTAAACATGTACTGAAAAATCAAATTTCTCTTTTGTTGTTCCCGGAAAGAGTCAAAGGGAAGAATAAAAATGTGATGCTTAAGAGGGATGTCATACAAGTTAATTATACAATACAACTAAACTATTATTAGCCAAAATAATAACATATATTATGTCAAATCACACAAAATGGTAATCACGTTTTTTTCTCAATTTCAGATATCGAAATTAATTTTTTGTGCAATGTACGTTTTTTTTATGACCGATAACCTATTTCAAAAAGTCAAAAAAATTTACATTGCAAAAAAAAAATTAACTTGAATACCTAAAACTCAAGCGGAAAAAAAGGTTGAATACCTTTTATTTCAATTGGCTAAAAATATAGTACCTCTTTTATTTCAAATCGCAGAAAAAGGTAAACAACGTTTTTTTCTCTATTTTAGATAGCGAAATTAAATTTTTGCGCAATGTACGGGTTTCTATTTTTCTTTTCAAAAGATGTTGTCGGTCATTTTTTTAGCTCAAATAGTTAATTATTGTAATGTATCATTTTAGTTTGGCATTTAAAAGGTATTTAAGCTTTTATGACCAATAACCTATTTCAATGATAAAGTAACGAGGATAAAGTAACGACAACATCTTTTGAACATAAAGTGCTTTGGCTAATTTAGCTTTGGCTTACTAAATGGACCCCTAACTAAATGGACCCCTAATTTAGCTTTGGCTAAGGATAAAGTAACGAGGATTCCCGTTTGGGTGAAAATACATAAAGTGCCTGTGGTAGCATATTCTGAGGACGGACTGAGTTTAATAGCAACCCAAATTGGAAAACCAATTATGTTGGATGCTTTCACGAGCTCCATGTGCACAGAACCTTGGGGAAGAATTGGTTTTGCACGTGCTTTAATTGAAGTCTCGGCTGAGATAGATTTAAAGAAGGAAGTTACCATGGCTATTCCAATCATTGATGGTGAGGGATATACTAAGGAGCGAATGAGTGTGGAATACGAGTGGAAGCCACCACGTTGCAGCGAATGTCATGTTTTTGGGCATGCTACTGCTCAATGTCCTAAACAAGTGGTGGAACCTGTTAAGGAGATTAATGAAGACCAAGATGAAGGCTTTACTGGTGTACAAAACAGGAAGAGGAAAGGGAAGAAGGTTGAGAATGGTCAATCACGTCATATTGCTGGTTTAAAACTTACCAAACCTCAACCTAAATATGTGTGGAATGTTAAGTCGAACCAACCATCTAGCTCTAAACCTAAACAAACCACTGATGCGGTGATTAGCAGTGTGATGCTTAATAATAAGTTTAATGCTCTTCAAGATCAGAATGAAGACTTTATAGATAATGATGTAGGTGCGTCTAGTAGAAAGAATGGCGAGGCGAATGTTCTTAAGAACGCTGACCCAACTTATTTGGACAGCGAAAGTGAAATTGAGGAGATATCTACTGAATATGGTGCTAAGGAGGACAGTATAAAGGGGGCAAGCACTCCCTCTACTGAGGTTCCTCATGTTTAGTATAGCTTCATGGAACATAAGGGGTTTGAACCGCACCCCAAAACAATCAGAGGTTCGGCAGGTAGTGAGTGAAAATCAATTGAGTGTATGTGCTATTTTAGAGTCTCATGTAGATATTACAGAGCTATCTAATATATGCTCTAGGGTGTTCCGTTGTTGGGAATGGACTTCAAATGCTAGCTTATGCACAAAGGGTTGTCGAATTATTCTTGGATGGAACAAGGACATTGTTGACGTTATGATCTTGGCTCAAACAAACCAGGCTATCCATGCAAAAATTATACACCGAGTGGATAACAAAATTATCTTTTGTACCTTTGTTTATGCAGGGAACTATCCTATGGAGCGACGTCATCTATGGGAGGACCTTGGCCTTCATAAGAACGTAGTGCATGGTAAGCCGTGGATTCTTTTGGGAGACTTCAATGTCGCTCTTAATATGGAAGATAGTTATTCTGGCTCGTCTAGGATGAACTCTGCTATGTGTGATTTCAAAGACTGCGTAGAAGACATTGAAGTGTTTGACATAAATAGTTCGGGGCTTCATTATACTTGGAACCAAAAGCCGCAAGGGGGGTGTGGAATTCTAAAGAAGTTAGATCGCATCATGGGGAACATTGAGTTTGTGGATACGTTCCCGGGTGCGTATGCCCTTTTCCAGCCATATAGGATTTCGGACCATTCCCCGGCGGTGCTCAAAATCCCTACTCTTACTATGTCTAAGCCGAAGCCTTTCAAGTTCTCCAACTTTCTCGCTCATAAAGATATATTCTTGGAGGTGGTTTCTCAACATTGGAATACTTCTATAGCTGGTCATTCTATGTTCCAGGTTTGTCAAAAGATGAAGCTTTTGAAGAAACCTTTTCGCAAGCTATTGCATGATCAGGGAAATCTTCATGAGCGAGTGAATCGCCTTCGTTTTGAGCTAGATGAGGTTCAAAAAGCAATTGATCAGGACCCTTCAAACAATGCCTTAAGAGACGAGGAGGGTGCATATGTTCGGGCTTTTAATGAAGCAAAAATTGATGAAGAGCGTTTCCTAAGACAAAAGGCAAAAATACAATGGCTTGAAGTGGGTGATTCCAACTCATCCTACTTCCATAAATCTATCAAAAGTCAGAATCAACGTAGCCGAATTGACGTGGTTCTTACATCAGATAATGTGGAGGTTACGGGTACGAGTGTTCCTGATGTCTTTGTTTCGCACTATGAGGCTTTTTTGGGTATGAGTATGGAGTGCGACTTATTAGACAGTACGAGGCTCTTTAACAAGCAGGTGTCTGATGATTCTAATACAAATATGATCCGTCCTGTTACCAACGATGAAATTAAAAGGGCCATGTTTGATATTGGTGATGATAAATCCCCAGGGCCTGATGGATACACGTCGACCTTCTTTAAAAAAGGTTGGGACATTGTTGGCCACGACGTTTGTAATGCGGTTCGAGATTTCTTTGGTAATGGGCAGCTTCTGAAGGAAATTAACCATACTTTTCTTGCTCTAATTCCTAAGGTTACGACTCCTCTCAAAGTTAATGATTATCGTCCGATTTCTTGTTGCAATGTTATTTACAAATGTATTAGCAAGATCCTTACTAATCGCATTATTGAGGGGCTAAAGGAGGTTGTAAGTGAAAACCAATCTGCCTTTGTGCCGGGTAGACGGATATCGGATAATATTCTCATCACGCAGGAGCTTATGCACAATTATCACCGTAATCGAGGCCCTCCAAGATGTGCGTTCAAGGTGGATATTCAAAAGGCGTATGACACGGTTGATTGGCGTTTCTTGGGATCCATTCTCAAGGGCTTTGGTTTTCATCAAACCATGATTAATTGGATCATGGCCTGTGTTACATCTGTTTCGTTCTCGCTTAGTATAAATGGAAACATTCATGGGTTTTTTAAGGGCAAACGAGGGTTACGTCAGGGGGACCCTTTATCCCCTTATCTTTTCACTTTAGTTATGGAGATCTTGACTCTTATTCTTCAAAGGAGAGTTCGATCATCTGAGTCATTTCGATATCATAAACATTGTGAGGAATTGGAAATTATTAATGTATGTTTTGCAGATGATCTCTTTATTTTTGCTCGGGGTGATGTGGAATCAGCTAGAGTTATTCTGGCATCCCTTGATGAATTCAAATTGGTCTCGGGTTTGGTGCCTAGCATCCCAAAAAGCACAACATTCTTCTGTAATGTTTTGAATCATGTTAAGATTGCCATTCTTAACATTATGCCCTTTTCTGAAGGGGAGCTCCCTGTTAAGTATCTTGGCGTTCCTCTAATTTCTTCTAGACTCCTAAACAAGGATTGCAAAGTTCTTGTGGAAAAGGCTCGTAATCGTATCGGGGATTGGAAAAACAAGTCTTTGTCCTTTGCGGGTAGACTGCAACTTTGCAAGTCCGTCATCTCTTCTATGCAAATCTATTGGGCATCCGTTCTTGTCATCCCAAAGGGCATTATTAGTGATATTCAACAGCTCATTAGAGGGTTTCTTTGGTGTAATGGTGAGTTTAAGCGTGGAAAAGCTAAGGTTGCTTGGGATCATATTTGTCTTCCCAAACGAGAAGGGGGGTTGGGTTTACGTAGTCTTGAGGTTTTTAACCTTGCGCTAATGACTACCCATATATGGAATATCGTCTCTAATAAAGAATCGCTTTGGGTTCGTTGGATTCACACGTATAAACTTAAAGGACGCTCCTTATGGGACATCCAACCTAAAGCAGATATGAGTTGGGGATGGCGAAAAATCCTCCAACTTCGTGAGCACGTGAAGGGTTTCTTTTGGTTTCAGCTTGGAAATGGTTTGAAGGCGTCTGCTTGGTACGACGTGTGGTGTTCTTATTGTCCCCTTATTCGCTACCTATCTCCAAGAGACATTAATAGGGAGGGTTATTCCATCCAATCACGTGTTGCAGACTTGGTTTTGAATGGGGCCTGGAATTGGCCTCATGAATGGCTCTTGAAAGTTCCGGATTTAGGCCTTATTCCAGCCCCTTCCCTTGATGGCTCTCGCCAAGATTATATGCGATGGCGTGATAGAAATGGTAACTTGACTGAGTTTTCAGTTAAAAGTGCTTGGGAGGCTATTCGTCCGCGAGGTAATGAGGTTTGGTGGCATCACACGGTTTGGTTTTCTCACTGCATTCCTCGACATGCCTTCCACATGTGGCTTGTTATGAGAAGAAGTCTTAAAACTCAAGACACTCTTCGGCATTGGGATGTAGATGCCTCAATAGATTTGAGTTTGCTCAGATGTTCGCTTTGTGGTGCACAACAGGATTCGCATGAACACTTATTTTTTGAATGTGCTTTCTCCTCTCAAGTTTGGTGTTATATTCGTGGTTTAGCTGGAATGGAGCACGTCTCCCCCATAATGGAGGATATTATGCTATGGTTGCAACCTATGGCTTCGAAACGTAAGTTTAAAAGTGTTGTGGGCAAGCTGCTATTGGCGGCTTCCTCTTACTACATATGGATTGAGCGAAATAATAGGTTATTCAAGAATCTTAGAAGAACTCCAGAGGAGCTTAGAGACATCATTATGGTTACGGTTCGGCTCAAGCTCGCCACATTTAGATTCAAGAATACGAATGTGGTTAAAAGTTTGTTGTCGAAGTGGAAGTTGCCTCCTAATTTTAGGCTTTATGGTAGTTAGAAATCTGAGTCATTTAATGTTATGATTTATATTTCTAGTTTCGGTTGTGGCATGTCACATTCGATTTTAGGGTCGGTCAAGCTATGGGCTTGAGGTTAATGTGGTGTTTTTTGCCACATTCCAGTGTACTCAAACGTTTTAGTGTTTTAATATACTTTACCGGGGTAACCCTTTACCCAAAAAAAAACCTATTTCAATGAGTAAAAAAAAATTACATTGCAAAAAAAAATTAACTTGAATACCTTCAAATCGAGGGGAAAAAAAGGTTGAATACCTTTTATTTCAATTGGCTAAAATTAGAGTACCTCTTTGTGCGATTTACCCTATATTTTAAGTGATCATCATATACATTAAAACTCGCATATCATAAGCGTAAAGAATATGACAATATTTTTAATTTCAGCTTAAACCATTTTGCCAAGTACTATAAATAACTAAAAGCAATACATTACCTGTATTCATATCCAGAATATGGAAGGGGTGACAACTTGAGTCGTTCAACACCCGCACAATATTCCTTCATTTTCAAAACAAGAAATGGATAACCGAGCAGGTCTGATTCAACGTCATGATTACCCTTTACTGATCTTATGACTATCTGATCCTCCTTATCGCCCTCTTTTTCTTGTTTACAATCAACATGAAAGCGATCACCTTCTAGCCTACATTAAACATGATTTTCAATAAACTGTTTTCGAGCTAAAGCAAAATAAATACATATTAAATCAACTAAACAATACAATACCCAGTGCATTCGAGCATTGCCCACACTGACACGTGGTTTGTTCCTGCTAAATAAGGCATAGAAGATAAGGATTTATCTTTGACGTGGTATGAGTATATGATCTTTCTATTATCAGGAAGAATATGTATATAACCCCCGAATTCTGATGAGCTAATTGCAGGGGAGTCAAAAGGTGCTGAATTACGAGCAAGGTTCACATATAATATGGTGTCGTTGAGGTCTTCCAATTCTTTCCACGTCATATTACTCTTGTCCAGTTTAAACACATTCACTACAACAACTGTTTGACGCTTGTCTTTTAAGCCTATTACAATGATGAACAGTTCCGTACAAGATCCTTTCATTGTCACCGCAATGTTGAAACAACCAATGAAGTTAGGACAAGGGATTTCCAAAACTGGCAATAAAGTAATCACGACTTCTCCTAATTTCTTCCTTTTACGATCATTAACAACAATTTTAACTTCTACGAGAAGTAAGTTACGATGAATGGAGTCAGATATGAACGCATATACTTTACCATTGCAACAAGTTAGGGAATGTAGCAAACCATCGCAACCGGTTATGATCCTTACTTGTTTAGCATATGTGGATTCGGTCCATCTTATATCCTTTCTTTTGCCGAGCTTACAGTACACAAAATTGGGTTTGTCGGCTCTCGTTAACAAAATAACCGAATTGAGATGCTCGGGAGGGGCCGACAAACAATAATATCCGATATAATCATTATCTCCTGATGATCCGTTACGATTCAAGGGAGGAAGATTAATAATCTTAGATGTGATTGGGTTCCAAAGAGACCACATGACGTCACGTGGAATGTTGGAGGAAAGAAGTGCCCAACAGCCATGAAAACAACCTCGGATACGTTTTCCGAGTAACTCGGGGATTTGGCAGCGATAATGAGACATTGGGTCATGTAGGTTGTAGAAAATTTGGCCTTGTGTGTCGTCGTCCTCGGCTTCCAAGTTCTGAGCAACAAACCATGGATATTTAGGAGATAAGGGAGGCACTAGTGAATGACAACACATCGCCTTATGCTTTTGTCCCATCTTAAGATGTTCTTTGTTATATCAAGTGAATGCCCCTGCCAGATGTCATAATATTATTGATTCAAACTTAATCAATGCAGCATTAAAGCTTCCATACTACTACAATGTACGTACTTGGAACTATGAAAGTAGTTATTCGATAACACCTTATACTTCATCTAATGGTCAATGAATACGCAATTATTTAGGGTGTGCTTGGTTCAAACTCGGGAAAGGGAAAAGCAATGATACTGGTGGGGAAAGGGAAAGAAAAGCATCCCCCCCAATTTATTGCCATTACCCACTATTGGGTAATGGGTCATTGCATTATACTCTACCAAGCACCTTTTTTCATTATATTTCCCATTCCTCACCCCCTATAACCCCCTACCAAGCATGCCCTTAGTTATGGTTGAGATAATGATCCTGGAAATCTTACAAAAAATAGAACATAATTAGAAATTCAATGTTATCTTCATTCCTGGTGTAAGACAAATATCAACAAAACATATTGAAAAGGTCAAGTTCCAAGAATCAGACACCTAATGGATTAAACTAAAATCAAGCAAGACGTATATGTGACAACCAAAACCTATCACTTGCAAAACCTTATAAGAAAGTGCACAAGACTTCAAAAGGCTCCATTTTAATAAAGGGGTAAATAGATAGAACGGGATACCAATACGAATGGACAACTAATGAAGCAAACAAATCTTGACATGAATCAAACAAGAAAAGGAGGTTATATGCGACCACCAAATCCTATGACTAGTTGGCAAAATCTTATAGAAAAAGTGCAGAAAGACCTTTAAAAGAAGTCAAAGCATATAACATATCACAAAGACACTAATATGAATCTTTATTTATGGAATAATAGCAAAACAACACAAATGAAGCAAATTAATCTTGGCAAGACCTATACAAATCAAAGATGAAAAAGACAACAAAAATATCAAACTAATAGGCAAAAGCCTCAATAACAACTAACAAGTTTGGATTTTTATAAAGCTTTTATTCAAATCAACAATGAAAAGGCACAAGGGACAAGAAAAAAATAGGTGAAAACCTAAATAAGACTTGTAAAGTTGAAGTTTTAAGAAGTTTGATTTTATTTAAATCTTACAAATCAAGAATGAAAAATACAAAATTTACAACAGAGCATCAAATTGATAGGTAAAAACTTATAAAGACTTGTAAAGTTGACATTTTAAATAATAATATTTGAACAAATCAAACAAAAACAATAATTAAGCTTGTAAGACTAGCAGTGTTTGGATCTGTATCAGAAAACATAGAAATCGGAGCATAATAATACAATTAACTTAGAAAAACCTTAATTCATACCTTAAACTTGAAGAAAAATCCAAACTTGAGTTTTCACTCTTTTTGGTTTTTGAATAAATAAATAAATAAACCCCCAGTTTCATATTTGGGGATTTTTAGATTTTCTTTCCATAGATGTGAGCCGAGGTGGGGTGTTACTTTACTTTAAAGTTTCTTGCAATAAATATTTTTACATATACATATTATATATTAGATGATGCTTAATGTACTTTTTGTATATTTGATTACTGCCTTTTCAAAACATGTTTTATATAATATAAGCCCTAATTTTCTGGCTTATATTGAGACTTATGGGCTTATATAATTTGACATGAGTAGCCCAAAAAACCAAGGATAAAAAAATGAAAAATACTAGATCCACATCCACCAACACTTTACAAAATTTTTCCCACACGCTGACGTGACGGAGTGTTGATTGGTTGGTTTTCTGTGGGCCACAGAAAACCAACCAATCAACACTCCGCCACGTCAGCGTGTGGGAAAAATTTTGTAAAGTGTTGGTGGATGTAGCATACCTCTAAAAAAATTACTAAGTTAGATTGAAACCAGACAATCTTGAACTTGAAACCTCTTAGAATGAAAATATGCTCTTTACCATTGTCACAAGCCACCTTTCAAGATTTACTACACCAAATTTAAAATATAACACGTAAATTAACCAAAGCCTATAAGTAGTGATTTTTGAGCCATGAGTGTATTAATAGTAACAGTGATAAAGAGTAACATTTTATAAATTTATAGTATTAGAATTTTATAGGTGAACTTATGAAAAGTGTTACTCGACAAGTTTATGCATTGTGACTACTGGTATAATTCCTTTCTTATCCCTGCTGGTACCTTTTTATTTTACACAATCCTATTATTATTTGCCTATTGTGATTACTTTTTTCTCATGACGAAAATGAATCTTTTAGTTGGGCTAACTTGCTAAAAAGACTTTACAAATTACTTTATCTATTGATGTATGTAATGAGGCATGAGCATATGTAAACCAAATTTTCTAAGTAAATTTACACCGTAATACTTCTTGATATACTTTTTGTCCTGACTTTGCTAATTTAAAAAGCATTCGATTTGGTGAAAAATAATCCAACCATAATGTTCGTGTCAACGTTCTCCAAACACTAAAAAGAATCAGAGTTGGCTCATTTCTAACAGCTGAATATGGACATCATATTATCCTATCCCGTATAAAAGATTTCAAATGTAGGTTGTGATCGGGTCAACTGACCAACGTAAACATCAACTTGACCAAGAAAACAATTAAGATCAACTGACTAACTTGGAACTGAAAAGAGTCGTATTTCATGCATATGGGGAGTAGATACATACACGCATGTTAAAACTGATTGGGGAAAAAAAAAAAAAAAAAAAAAAAAAAAAAAAAAAAAAAAGTCATAGTACAGAAATTGTCGAAACATGTTACGCACATACTTCAAAATCCAAAGTATGAAAACTAAGAATATTTTGCATGACGTAAAAAAAAGAAAAGAGAGTATGAAACACAACTAATGAAAATAAGTGGTATTCGACTAAGCATTAGAATAAAATGTATACTGCCTTTCAAAAAAACAACTAGAAGCACATAGCGGAAGCGTAAGATCATAATATAAGTAATTAGTTACCGAAACTAAATAGTATGCGTACCTTTTTATCCGTCCAAACATTAGGACATGATAATGATAATGTGTCTATAATACCTTATTTCCATTAATTTATCTGTCCAAACATTAGGACATGATAATGTGTCTATAAATGTATCTTCCGAACCAAGCATAAAGAAAGAAACAATCTTTTAGTATCTTGTAAAAGTTTATAACAAGATAGTAAGTTTATAAAGCTTCTTTCTATTAATAAGCTCAACACAATGAAAGCTAAACATAATAAAGAAAACACGTTGATCACTTTATCCAAAATTATCACAAGATAGTGTTTTCTTTCTTTGAACAAACATCAAAATAGTGATATAAAATTAATAAAGTTAATACCACACTTATCAAAAAAGTCCTTAAGACAAGAGAACTATAGCATTCAGTGTCCACAATATTGAGTATGACAAACGGTAGTGATACTATTGAGTTTTTTTGGAAGATAGCTTTAAAAGATTACATGTGAAGTGGTTTTTTTGAAAGATGTTATATTTAAATGAGGCTTTTCATATGTAATATTTTAATATGAGTAAGTTACATTAATTTATTTTTTCCTATTTATTTGGTACTTTTGTCACAGTGAGTTATAAAACCAAACTCGTGCATTGCACGGATTGTATCTTATTGTTGACTGGGGATTGCTTTAGTAATTTGTTGAGTTGTTAACACTTACTTTGAGTAAATAACATGTTTTGTTAACATTGCATTTTGGCTTATATTCCTTTAAACACTCGTATATAATGAAATTTTTCTTCCCTTTCACATCTCGGCATCTCGCTCTTATGGTGTTTTGTTACTAAATTTTTGTTGATAACAAAATAAGTTATTACTAACAATTTACATGCATAAAAATCCTATTTTCTATTTTGCACATAGAGTGACTTTTAACAACTATACATCAATTAATTTGACTTGTGACTGAGATAGTCATGCTTTAGTTGAATAAAATCATGTATATTATTATTATTATACAACATTTACATTCAATTCTACTCTTAAAAAGCTATGATCAAATTTTAATTTCCATGTGAATTTCATCCGGCCTTCATATTATATGCGTAAAGAAATTTAATGTTACGCTACAAATGTGCCATAATTTTTGGTGGGTTACTATAAATGTATCATGAAACTTAATGTGTCATAAAAATGTATAACAAAATTAGAGTATCACCATTAATGTAATAAGGAATTAAGGATAAATTAATTGTTACCAATTTTCCGCCCGAGCAACTCCAACTTTCCGCCCAATTTCAGCTTCAACAACAATATTAGGGGTGTGCACAAAACCGAAAAACGGGACCTAAACCCAAAAAAACCAAGAAGCTGCAACCAAAAAACCGAAACCGGTGGTTTGGTTTTTGTAATTTATAAAAAACCCAAGTTTGTGGTTCAGTTTGGTTTTAGAAAAAACACTATACTAAAAAAAACCAAACCGATAAAACACATGTAATCTTTTTTTTTGGTGCAAAAGGGTGAAAATTATATTAATCATCAAACAAATTACAATGATCAGCACCACTGGAATGGACAGACCCATCCAGGCATACAAAATTACAATTCTTTGGACTACCCGATATCAGACAACATTACATTTATATTTCTGATAATACTATGCCCGATATCAGTTGCAACAAATACTTGCAGACATACATCTTCAAGATACCAATAGAAGAATTCACCCAGAACACACCCAATTATGCACCAAGACCATAGACTCATAACTACATTTCCAAGCCCACCTTCCTTACTTGATTAGTCAACCAACATCCACACCAACCAAGGGGAAAAGAATGAGATGGCATCATTATGCAGCCTATAGCCACTCCAAGACCATTCCAGTCAAGGGCTCTTCCAGAATTGCTACATTTCCATCTTTACAAATGGCTTCACAATTCTGGAAACACACACCTTGAGGGAGTATCACCAAACCTCCTGTGGTAGCACATTGCTTGGACCAAGTAGGTTCATCTTTCACTCCTCACTATTCCAAACAACATGTGCTACCCTCCTAGCCCATATACCCTTCACTGAGGGAAACCTACTTTATGGTAGACTTAAGACATACACAAGTGGAAAAGACAGCCTTTATGAATTACTACCTAACAAAGGCCTGTAAAACAGTAAGATTGCATTCTCCAAAGTGATATGTCTAGAACACCAAGATACAAGGCCATCCTCAGTAATGGACCGAAAATATTCTCAAATAATCCGGTAGATAATAGATTATTTAGAGAAATAGGGATAAAACCTGATGATGATGAAAATGCAGAGTTACTTGAACCTCATCTCTGCTAGCAATGCTGACCAACATTCTTCTAAAATGCATATCCAAACACCCATATATGATCAACCCATATGATTGAATCACTACAGCATACTTCCCTGATTGCTATATTGGAACTTAACATTCCAAATACCTTCAACTTTGTATATTTGAGTAGATTTCTTGACTTTAATACTCATCAACTGCATTCTCACATGATCTTTTAAATTATGCAAAACCACTTCAGCAGTTTTTGGGTTATTGGAGAATAGCCTTTCATTTCTTTCAAAGTTGTTATGAAGCTGAAAAGTCTGAAGAAACCTCTAAACACATGTAATCTTAAAAACTCATGTTTTGGTTGCTTATTTAATGTGTCATTTATAACAAATAAAAAGCATTGCATAGCAGAGAAAATTGGTACAAGAGCTTATCCGCCAACGTCGAATTCAAACTAGTAGCCAAATAAGAACAATGGCTTGTACGTGGCAAAGGAAGAGAGCATGATCCAGTACATGGCAAAGGAAGATAATCTGATCAGTGGCATAAATCATTTACCTTAGCATTTGATGTTTAATTTTAGCTTGCACTAAATTCCATAACCATTAGTATTTTAGTAACCAATTAGCCTTTTTTTGATATTGTAACTTGGTATAGGGCAATGCATATATGGTTCTTCACATTCAAGTATCTTCAACTCAAAAATCAAATTTAGATTCTTATAGGTTTTTAATTATTTTTACTTTACTATGCTTTTGAGACCAAACTAAAGTAGGTGAGTTATTGATATACTTGAAAGTAAACATTGATAGGTAGATTACTAAGCTAGTATTCTACTATATAAAAAGCTAACGTCTTGAAATGTTGTACTTGATCAACTGCCAGCTGAAAACGAAACATAAGTCTAAATAATTTATGCCACTTGTTTTTTGATATTTCTACTACTCATGTTTATAAACATGAATAAAGACTAAAATGTATTTTTGAACTAAACCAGTGTAAATGAATGGATTTCATTATGCATTTAATGAAAGCTCGCCATAATTTGATATTGGTTTATTTACATAACATTTACCTCTTTCAATGCAAACTAGCTGTCGCTCGCCATAAATACAAGAGCCCATCAATTTCTAGTTGCTTTACCTTAAAAAGTACTCCGTACTATACAATAGTTTACTCTCACTTTACAAGAAATAAGAAGCAACACTACTAGCAAAAGAAACTGCTCGTCACACCATTATAAATGTGAGTCCCGCCTGCATGACACCACCTTGCCCCACATGTTTAAGGCTTTAAGGAAGGCTAAATGGGTGTTAAAATACACAAATTTTTTTATAAATGTACATGTCACATTACAAATAGAAACGTTATTGTTCATGTTTCTTTATCTTATATATGTGTTCATCCCCAAATTGAAAGCTATTTTACCAAGGATCCTAACACTTTAAACCCCAAATTGCACAAGGTAAACCCCAAAACTAAGTAGGAAAATTGGTTGTACCTGTTTCTATTTAAGTATTTTAATGCAAGTTGCAAAGTTGATGTTAATATCATTACTATTGCATTGAATAATCGAAACTAGATAACCATACATGAAAAAAATGTAAATCCAATTATATATATAATAAATTTTGACAAAAAATAAAATAAATAAGAAACAAATGCACACTATCATCTCAGTCGTTGGCTCATCCGCTGAAGACATTGAACCGCTTATGTATGGAAGCTGTAAGACATTGAACCGCTTATGTATGGAAGCTGTAAGACTCTTCTTTCTTTCAAATTCATGGGCAGTTTCTGAAACGGAGATGCGCCTACAAGTTTCCACAAGTGGGACCCGTCCGTGTGGAAACGACGAGAGAAAAAAATCATCTCCACATATTGGCACTGAACTACTAATCATGGCAGCACATCGCCTAGTCGTCTGTATTATTACTGATCATTATGCAACTTCATTTCTAATAAATGGGTCAATTTGGGCTACAATTCATCTCTAACGCGTAAAGAAACAAAGATTGAAAAAGAAAATGGTCAAACGGGTCAAAATGAGTCACCGTGTGTACTTAAATGCATAAAAACAACATATATCATCTTTATCCAACAATAGATCAGACTATCGTTGAAATAGTATGCAGTTTGTAATCGTATTTAACACATTATTTATATGTAAAAAAACAAAACTTTGAATAAAAAGGTGTTTCCACCCTTACCATGATATGACCCGGTTTTGACCAGAACACCCATTTTGACCCGTTACCCAAGCCACCCAACCTGCCCATATTGCTACCTCTAAATTCCAATAACGCGACATATTAGAGCGTGTTCTTACCAGTGGTTTCCCATTTCGGATACAGGCAATCAAGAAGGGCCAAATTCTATTCATGGCCAGGAGTAACGGTTTTCGTCACACGTCCCTACACAACGATCGATTAGTTGTACCTCAAGGCACAATGATAATCCTATAAAACCGTATATATCTTTGGTGGTCACTCTTTGGTACAGAGCACCTGAGCTACTATCCAAGAAACCACTTTTTGATGGAAGCAAGGAACTTGAATAGCTTAACATGACTTTCCAAGCTCTTGGGACACCCAGGCAAAAGCAACAGGCTAACCAAATAACATTCAAATCAACATAAAACCAAGCTACACAATTGAAACTTAGCAATCAAGAATTGCGGTTAAATGTGTTTTGAGTAGAGGTGGCAAAACGGGCGGGTTCAGGCAACGGGTTCAACCGGCTTGAGTTTAACGGGCACCCGGGTCAAACGGGCAAAAAAAGACACTAAAAGACTAAAATTTTCTGAACATCCAACTGCCAAAATTACTAAACATTAAAGTGAAATACATAGAAAAATAAACTGATCAGCATGTTAACATGTCTCGACTATGTAACTGGTAACACGTTGACACAATCAGAAGGATGTTGCAGAGAGCTCGCCATCTTGGTCCAGTCACAGCCACAGTGCATGTGTCAATTGCTTAACGGCGACGGCTCATTTTTTGGTAATGATGTTAATCAAACTCGGGCTTTTGAGTTGCCTGTGACCTGCAATGTTGAGATACCGCCAACCAGTCAATGACTTAACTAGTAATCAAAGTAAGTATGCAATTAGTTTTAAAATCAACTTATCAGCCAAGTTACTACGGTTTGCTAATGACATGTATTTAATTCCAAATAACCTCTCAAAATCAATGACAGAGCATCTAATTCAGTTATCAGTCCTATTTGTCCTTTACCATTCTAACACCATGGACCTCAAGATTGGATACATCAACCATATTGAACCTCGTCAATTATACTAAATGAATAGAATCGATGCAACATGTTTAGTATGTCCTATAATATAATAAAACATAATACTGACATACGAATAATGGAATCACCTATAACCAACTTGGTTCAATCCACGCATGACTTGACAAATAAGATGCAGTTCCACAGAGATCAGGTTGTTGAATGTTTTCGCCATCAAATGTGTGATACATGCATGTGTCAAGTGAATAAAACACTATCTTTCTGTTCTTGGAAGACACTCGTGGAAAGAAGATCTTGTTCTCCATTTGTGGTGTTTTGGCTTCAAGGCAAAGACATGTTGTACGACAAATATAAATCACATGCTTTCCAACACCAGTTATTTTCTCCCATGCTTGTTTAACTTCATTCAACTTAAACACCTCAACATGGTCTCCATACCCGCTCACATAAACCAGTAAAAGATGTTGATCACATTTTGTTAAGAATTTTTGTGTCCAAGATCCGCAAACACTTTCAGGGGCTTCGGCTTCAACAATCTTCAAAGAGTAACCTCGTTTGCCCAGATTATTGAAAACAATAACTTCTCCCTCTCCACACAATGCATACAGATCTCGACCATAAAAACTTGAACAACAGATAGTATGTGGATCTGGACCCAAACGAAATATACGCCATGTTGGTTTCCGATTTACAAAGTGGATGTGAACATCCCAAACCTCCCGTGTTGTAAATCCAACCACAATACAATCAGGGGAAGTAGGTGGTGCTGAAAAATTTAAGCTTTCCATATCATATATATATTCCGATTGTGGAAGCTTTCGAAGATCATTTGTGAAAGGGTTATATAATGCTAAGCACATCAAGTCATTGCTTCTAAACAACAACCAACCAAACCTTGAAGAAAATATTTTGTCACCAGCAATTGGCATCTGGGATTTTTTCATCAAGTAGCCGTCACCCAACATAGGATCTTTGAATGTGATATCGTCTTGGTTTTTGTGTACCACCATTAGCCAAGGTGAAGCAACTGAATACGTTGGCAATCTCCATAATGATGATGTTTTGTCACTACATTTTATCATAGGTGCTGCTAAATGATATTGTCTGCCGCATAGAAAGATTGGATAGCTCCATTTTATCATAGGTGCTGCTAAATGACATTGTCTGCATAGAAAGATTGGATAGCTGACGGACTCGGAGTGCTTCTTGATCAAATCCTTAAGCCTTTGCTCCTCGAGGTATTCAAGCTGGTCCTCCTTTAGGTAAAGAGTCATCTTAGTACCTCTGCCGAGGGACTCGGCAGAAGTGTCCCTGGTGACGGTGAACGACCCTCCGGCTTGTGATTCCCATACATACTGCTCGTCGTCGTTGTGCTTGGTGGTGACCACAACTTTATCAGAAACCAAATAAGCAGAGTAGAACCCGACACCAAACTGTCCAATCATGCCGACATCGGCACCAGCAGCAATAGCTTCCATGAATTCTTTGGTTCCGGATCTTGCAATGGTACCCAAATTGTTCACCAAATCTGTAAAATATATGCATGGTTAGTAATGGTTAACATTTAAGAGTTAGTAGGGTAGTAAAATCAGTACTGACCAGCCTTGGTCATTCCAACTCCACTGTCGATGATGGTCAACGTGTTGTTGGTCTTGTCAGGAACAATGTGGATGAAAAGCTCGGGTTGTCCATCAAGCTTACTCTTGTCAGTCAAGCTCTCAAAGCGAATCTTGTCCAGAGCCTAAATAATCAAATTAAACATCGATTCATGTACAAGGTATACATATAACATCTTGCTGTTAAAGATCAAATCTGCTATATTGGTAAATAAATAATTTAAAAGAAAAAAAAAAAAAAAAAAAAAAAAAAAAAACTTACATGAGAAGAATTACTGATTAGCTCACGAAGAAAGGGGACCTCCTTGTTACTATAAAAAGTAATAATTGAACGGTTAATCTCCGCCGGAAAAGCAAACGTCTCAACATCCGACATTGTGGTTGAACCGAATGTACTAGGATAAATTATTATAGTATTGTGATCAATGAATGGGTTTATATAGTACGTAGTAATGGATTTCTTTCCTTACTTGTGTTATGGGTTTATCGGACTTGACTTGTCTTTAGGAATGTTGGGAAGAATCTAGAATATACTTTAAAGATATACTAAATCTTCTTAGATTATATTCTTGAAAGATATACTACTTGAAGAATTTAGGGTTATTTACACATATAGGTAATGAACTCAGAAAAATTTCCCGTGTTATGTAATGGACTTTGAAAAATATTAGGTTAAGTAACAAAAGTTTGCAAAACCGTTAAAGTTAGGTAATATCACCCCAAGTTGCAACGGGTGACATGTTGACCCGGTAATTTTTGTTTGACTTATAAATTTCTCGTTTGACCAGTTTTCCCCCAATACCTTTTCCCCCAAAATTGATACGAACCCTAATTCTCAAATACCCAAATACGCAAACCCTAAATCCCAAATTTCACAAACAGTTATCAAATCCATGTAAAATTAAACATGGGTAAAGCTAAACCCGACAAGAATCGACCTTTCACAGTCAACCTAAAACATGAGGGTCTATTCACAATAAAACCGTTTGGTTATATGAACTATGATGAGAAGCAAATTACGGATCTTAGCTTTGAAGGTATGTCATGTGTTGAACTCTTTGATGTAGTTAGTCATTTAGTACATAATCCACTTAGGAGACTTTATTATTGCAAAGTAGGAACCCCATTAAGGATAGGTATTAAGGAGATTAGGAATGATGATGATGTTCAGGCATTTGTAGCATGTGGTTATGAATCAAAATGGGTTGTTGACTTGTATGCTGAACATCTAGATGAAGATGCTATACAATGTAGGAACAGAACAGAAGCCATAGAAACAGATGAGGGATATGAGTCTAGTGATTACTATTGTTCTAGTGATGAGGAGGAAGACCTAGGTGATGTTGAATTCTTTCATGAAACTGACCAAAATGTTGAAATTAAGAGTGTGTCTACAAAAGACCCATTTCTTAATAAATTGTGCTCTAATAGTTGTGAGTTTAAGGGTTTCATTGATGAACCAATCAATGTTAATGACATAGAAGTATTAGAAGACCCACAACCTGTTGATACTAAGTATGTAGCTAAGCCACACATCATTTATCCTAGGCATGATCCTACCCAGGATTGGGATAAAATGGAACCTGTTCTAGGAATGAGATTTGAGTCAAATGAACAACTAAAACTTGCTTTAGCCAACTATGGTGTCCACAATGGATATCAATTATGGTTTGAAAGGAATGATTGGAAGCAGTTGTTAGTGAATTGTGGTAGGGATGTAGAAGTAGGTAGATGTGCTGGGGCTGCAACTTTAAAAAAAAAGATCACAACAGAAAAACTTAAAAGATGGTGAGGGTTGTTCTAAAGATGGGGAGGGTACTTCTAAGTCAATTGGAAATGTTACTAAAAAGAGTAGAGTTAAAAGAAAACCTGTTAAGTTAACTGATGATGAAAAAGATGTTTGTGGTTTTAGATTGTTTGCTTCATGGATGTCAACTGAGAATTCTTTTCAAATCAAATCCTTAAAACCCAAACACAAATGTTCTAGGAACTATAACTTAGGAAGCTTGGTGACCTACAAATGGATAGCACACCATTTTGCCAAGGAACTCATTGAAGACCCATTCATTCCCTTGTTAAAAATGCAAACAGAAATTAGGGCAAAGTATCATATTAATGTCAGTGTTGGGCAATGCCAGAGAGCAAAACAGAGGGCATTATTTGATTATGAAGGTGGGTTGAAAGAACATTATGCAATATTGTGGGAGTATAGGAATGCTGTACTTGATACAAACCCAGGCAGCACATGTGTTTTAGATGATGAAGAAACATCTTCTGGAATACATTATTTTAGAAGATTTTATGTCTGCTTCAAAGGTGTGAGAGATGGTTGGTTTGCAGGTTGTAGAAAGGTAATAGGTTTGGATGGCTGTTTTCTGAAACATAAATGTAGAGGTGAGTTGCTTGTTGCTATGGGGAGAGATGCTAATAATCAAATGTACCCAATAGCATGGGTTGTTGTTAAGGTTGAAAACTATGATAATTGGCAGTGGTTCTTGGGTTTAGTGTGTGAAGATCTCAAGTTGCATCAGGGTAATGGCATCAAGCAAGAAGAAAGGTATCATTATGGATTTTTTTTTTTTTTTTTTTTTTTTTTTTTTGTTATAACTGCAACATTTATTCAGAAAATCAAAACCTATTCTTTTTTGTTCATGTGCAGAAATCATTGCAATTTCAAGTGATAGCTCTGAATCAGATTTTGATGCAAGGCCTTGGGGATGGGAGGATTATTTTCCAAAAGATTATAAGCCAAGTGACTATTTTGTGCCTGCAAGGAGGGTGGAAACAAGCTCAAGTTTGACAAGTAATGAGGAACAAAAAATGGCCTTTAAAGCAAGACTTAAGGTACTAGGCATGCCCTGCAACAATAAATTGACAGACTTTGGTGTCAAACCATTTGAGAAAAAAGAACCCAAACATCAAAAGGGCAAGGGCAAAAATCAGATGCCTTGAAAGCATCTTCTGTTACTAATGCTTATGGTTACAACAATGTGAGTATGTAACTGGTTTAGGTGTACCACCTAGACCAGTGTAGAATAAAACACTTGTAACCATGTATTATGAATGCAATGTTAATTAATTCACAACAAGGATACAAAAACATGATTTAAATTGCATTCAACAAGATTAATTTCATACATTAGATTGTGTACAAGGCATGAAAAACAGACATTGCCTAAGCTAAATCTAAGCCTTACACTACAAACAAAACTACACAATCTATGCCTAACAAACTAATCTACTTAAGTGCAAGTATCAAGGAAACCAGAACAACAAAAACACATAGAATTGACTTCCAGAGGGTGACTTTCTTTAAAGCTTTTTTCAAGTCACTCTCCAACTGTTCAATCTTTCTTTGACGATTAGCCTCAGCTTGAACTTCACGCCTTTGATTAGGATTGAGTCGGCTATACATCTCAAACAAGTGCATTTTGTACCATTCACAATCCTCCTCCGGATCATACCAATCCCATTTATCACATTTCTTCCTACCAGCTTTCTAAAAACAACAAAATGTAGTGTATTAAACATTACAATCTATAGTTCTTGAAACAAAACGTATTCTATACTTACCCATCGATTTTGGCAGCATATGAATCGTCTGGCAGGGTTGGTGGGTGTCCATGATGTTACCACCATTGATGGCCTATTACAATCACAATTATCATCATACAAATGAAACGACATGGTTTAATTAGATTATTCTTGGGGATTGTTTTGAATTTTTAAGATTGTGAGGGTTAGGGTTTTTGAAAAAAACGGGTCGCATAAAAGGGGAAAAAGGGGGGTTGGGTTTTTATCCGGTGTAGATGACATGGCATGTGGGCCCATTTTGGTTCCCGGTTAATTACCTAACTTTAACTGTTTTGCCAACTTTTGTTACTTAACCTAATATTTTTCAAAGTTCGTTACATAACACGGGAAATTTTTCTGAGTTCGTTACCTATATGTGTAAATAACCCAAGACTTTATTGATACATTGCATGATGATGCATTGAATATTTAACATTATATCACTGTATTAAATATGTATCAAATCTCTTGAAATCTAGCAAGTTGCATAAGCAATTCAATTTGCATCCTTATTCCTTATAGGCTTTCATTATATTGTTCACTAGTTATAATGCCCGCGCACGCGCGGGATTTTTTCTAATTTTTTAAATAATATATTTTTAATTATTAAAAAATTAATAATATAATTTATGTTTTGTTTTATTTATGATAATTCAAAAAAAATCGATATTTTTTCGTCACATGTGAAAAAAAATTCCGAAAACTTTTTTTTCGAATTTTTTTTATTTTTTTTTCGTGACATGTGAAAATTTTCAATTTTCACACGTGAAAAAAAAATTCACATGTGAAAATTTTCAATTTTCGAAAAAAGAAATCCGAAATGTTTTTTTTCGAATTTTTTGTTTTTGAAATTTTGTTTCTTCATATATATATATATATATATATATATATATATATATATATATATATATATATATATATACATATATATAGTGTAAGGTTATTTTCAGAACCAAATAAATTGCGAGAACTGCGAGAATCACTCTTTTACTCATATTAATGCATGATGTATATCTTATCAATGCAAGATGGCATTTTTGAAAATATTTGCAACTTATTTTGAAAGAAAAAGTTAAATTAGGGGCAAATTAGGTAATTAAATTCTCCATAAAAATAGCTTCAATACGTAGATAATTGGTGAATGAATCAGTTATATGTCAAAACCACTCATCACCCCATCTCATGCTATCAACCCTAATTACCCATGGCCGCCGGCGATCGTAACCCTTCCTTATTACACCAAGAAACCGCGTGTCATCAAGATCTCATTAAAGGCGTCACGGGTAGGTTTTATTAGTTTTTGTTTTTTCATTTAAGGTCCGATGATGTGTGTTCATGGATCTTTAAAGATCCATTCTAAAAACGAAACAACACTGAGATCTCTTCGTGTTCATGTATTTTTCGAATATTTATATTTATGTGTTGGGGAGTTACAGTGAGGACTTATATAGTCAAATTAAGATGATATTATCAGTTGAAATATGCCGCCAGAACTTGCTTTTGTTCCATGAATATATGCCGCCATAACTCACCCAGGTTTTTTTAATGTTAAAGGGCTAAAGTTTTGTATATGTGGCTTGAAATATGATTTATTAATTTTAATTTGTATTAGATTAACTGAAAATAATTTTTATTATGAAATTTATATAATATTATGTACTCGTGCTTTGATTTTTTATTATGTATCCATGTGCTGTCAAAAGTATTTGTGTTTGGAAGAATAAGTATAGTCATATAATTGGTGATAGTATCTACGACACGAGTACGTAAAGTTAATAGTTGTTGGAATGGATCAAAAGTCATCAAGTTACTTAATTAATTAATTAATTAGTACATAAAGTTAGTAGTTGTGAAATAAGAACAAGATTCATGACGTGGTGCATATGTGTTTTAAGTTAATTTAAAATCATTGAAATTGTGCATATGTGTTTTTTGCTCGTAAAAATTCAATAAAAGTGAAATGCATATGTGTTTTAAAATGTGCATATGTGTTATGCTATTTATTATGATTAAAAAGTTACAACGTAGTTTTCTATTTGTTTGTGTTATGAAATATCTTTTTCTTTATTATTCTCTTCTAATAATGATTAATGTTGCTAATTTTTATACTTTTCTTTATGCCAGGTGTAACTAAATTAAAGAATGATGACAATAACGAGTGTGCATATTTATCCGCTTTCTGAAAATGTTAACGATTGCACAAGGATTAGAAACACATGTGCACAAGAATTAAAAACACATGTGCAGATTTTATGGGTTCTTGAACCAGCCGAGGAATACATGTGCACGCTTAAAAGATGAACCAATTGTTAATGATATTTGATTATGCACATGTGTACGCTTCATATATTTGTAATAAAATTGAATACAAGTGTAAACATAATGACATTTGTGATAAAGATGAATATCATATCACTAGAGTACTCAATATGTAAATTTTGGAATTGTATAAATTTATTGTTAAAGTTTTGGTGTTTGTATAATATTTATGAAATACTTCTTAAAGATATATGTGTATATACAAAACACCTATGGCATAAACGAAAAATACAATTGTTATAATGTAGTTAGTAACATTTTTTTTTTACAAAACACATATGCACATAATGTTAAAAAAAAAAAAAAAAAAAAAAAAAAAAAAAAAAAAAACCTAAAATTTAGGAACTAAAAACCGTTTTTTATTAAAAAAAAATAAAAAAAAAAGTAATTTTACCATTCTACCCTTTTGAATTAAATAATAAAAATAAATATCTAAAAGAATCTGATTGGTTGATGTTGATTCTCGCGGTTCTCGCAATTTATTTGGTTCTGAAAATAACCTCACCCTATATATATATATATATATATATATATATATATATATATATATATATATATATATATATATATATATATATATATATATAGAATTGGGTTCATATAAGATCATCTTTAAAGTTATAAAAATAAGATCAATGCAAGGACCAATAGGAGGAGGGCAAGTGGAATTTAATTGTTAAAAAAACTGAAAATTAAATATATAGCAAAAAGGGTATAACAGGGATTTTACACTTTTTTTATTTTATTTTTACTAACCCTACTTAACTGACCTAGACTCTATCTCCCCTCATTATCATATGTGCCGTCACTTTCATTTTTCATCTCTCCTATTTTTTTTCTCAACATCATCCTTAAAGTTCATCAAAAACCACCACCAATTTTTTATCTCTTATAATTTTCGGTGACGACTTTAACAACAACCACAGCAACGTATGTGTCTCGTATGGAAAATAACAACCATGTCCTATGTATTGAACGGATTTGGGCCATAGCAGCCGCATCTCTCACCACCGCTGCATATGTGATTTTTCCACATATGTGTCGTACGGATTTGGGTTGATTTTAAAAATGATGCAACGGAAACCATTGACCGCTGCATCTCTCAACCATAGCAGCCGCTGTGCCATGCCGGATTTTGCCCGGATTTTTTTGGATTTGGGCCTACCAATGATATGGTAAAAAGATCCATAGCCGCCGCTACCGATCAATTACCCAGAGTACCGGATTAATTTGGTGTACCGGATCTATGACCACAGCCCTTGAAGGTGATATCCAGTGTACCAGATTTGTGACCATCGTGGATATTATCTGGTGAACCGGATCTATGACCACAGCCCATAGCCGGTGATATCCAGTGTACCAGATCTGTTTTATATGTGTTTATGTACCAGATTTGGTACACAATATATCCGGTGTACCAGAATCTGCTACTGGTCGGTTTCGATCTATTGTTGGTACACAGATGTTTGTACGTACCATATTTGTTTATGTACTAGATTAGTAGTTTAGAGTATATGAGACTTATTTGTTTATGTACCAGATAGTAGTTTAGAGTAGATGGGACTTATTTGTTTTGAAGATTTTTTGTAGTAATTTGTCAGTTTTGATTCCGGGTAAAATGAATGGATTCCGGTGTACCGGAATCTGCTGCTGTATCAATAATGTTGTTTTTAATAATTTTTTGTTTTTTTGACACATTTAATATTATGGTTTGTGTAACAGCTTAATGTATAAAACATGTTGACGAGATTTTTGTATAACAAAATAGACTGAAAATTTGAAAAAATATTGCTACATTTGGATTTGGATTGTCCAAAATACCCTTGAAACCTTATTTAATGTCACTTATTTAATGTTAATCTAATCCAACACAAATAAAAAGATCCAATGGTTTAAATTGGGTCTTACTTTTACAACTTTAAGCTTGATCTCACAATAACCCTCCCATATATATATATATATATATATATATATATATATCTACTTATATTATACAAAGAATCCCTCATTTTACTGTGGAGGCTCCAAATATTGCCACGTAAGATAAAGTAAAAGTGTAAAAGAAATAAAATAGAAAGTACACTAACCATTTTACTGTTGAGTTCTTGACTCTTGAGAGCACATCTAAAAGGGTATTCATTTACCACAATCAAAATTATTTTCCCATCTCCTACATTCCTTTAATACCACTGGTTCCATTTCTCCTATAATGGTTAGTGTACTTTCTATTTTATTTCTTTTACACTTTTACTTTATCTTCCTTAGTCATCTTTTAGATTTTTTTCTCTGATATATATATATATATATATATATATATATATATATATATATATATATATATATATATATATATATATATATATATATATATATATATATATATATTTCAAACTGAAGGTACAATGTGGATCATAAAGTAGTTTTCATTATGTGCTTTTTGAAGATCTCTACTATTATAACTTTGTCCAGTCATGTGTTCCACTAGGCCTCCATCAACCACCGTCGCATGCGACTTTTAAAACACATCTCAAAGATATGATGTATGTGGTGTTCAAGGAAAAAATATTAAAGGTATGTAGTGTGTGCTACTTTACACGAATTATTTATGTGTTGTTTTTGGTATTTGTGTGACTTTTAACTTATATGTTAGGGAATTTTGTATTGTTGTGTTTGATTTATTTGTTTATGGATCAATTTTGTTTCAAGTTTGATTTATTAACCGTAAGTTATTTTTGTGTTTTTAGAAGTTTGTAAGAGTGCAAGCCTCGATAAATGGTGAGTTTTCATATGATGTGTTTGTGTTTTATGGTGAAGTTATCGATATGAAAATGATAAAGGCATGAAAAATGGGTGATTTGTTAATTTGCAAATATGTATTCCAACATCTTTCATAATTTATAAATATATGGGTTTCTTAAGTTTATGTTGCCGTATTTTTTTTTATTATTATTATCGTTGTTTCTTTGTGGTCAATGAAAAGACCCAGAAATAACGAATAATGAAACAATTCATATATTGCTTATAATTTAGTATATGGTTTTTTTGTGTGTTGTATAGTTAGGAGTGATTAATGTGGCGGGATTTGAAGATGTGTGGAACTGTGGATGCATAAAGATTTAAAGATTTGGTGGGTGCATAAAGATGGGAAACTACATGCTAACAAAAGTTAAAGATTTTAATAAAATTAGCTTGACACAATTCCTACCTTATTTAATACGTTTTTACCCGTTTTACCTAAGTGTAATGAGATCACCTCTAAAGTTTTTTGCAAGCATTATTTACGCCATTTAATTTTTTGTGTTTGATGTGTAGTTATTTAAAATTAAATTTTGTTGGTAAGGAATGGAGAAAAAGTAATGATGAAGGTTGGTGTGGACTTTAGAAAGTTGAAGTGAGAGGTTGAACTCTTGAAGCTTTGAAGGTGTGAGCTAAACAGTTGAGTAATTGGATGAAGCATGTGAGTAGTTGAGATTTGCCGATTTGGGAAGAAAATTTTGCTTTGTAATCTATCAAAAGTTAAAGGATGGCATAAAAAATAGTACTAGAAATGGTGTAAGAAAATGGGTAGGACTTGCCAAGGTAAATGGAGTGGTAGGTTAGGTTGTACAATATAAAGATACAAGGAATAGTATGAATGATTGAAATATATTTCTAAGATATGAGAGTTCTTGCTTTTCAAAAATTAGTATTGTATAATTCAATTTAGTTAGATGATATGACATAGTAAAATGAAAAAAAAAAAAAAAAAAGCTTTACAAAATCGTTGAAATAATCACACAAAGATTTTAAAATTGAACTCACACATGAGATATGAATAGATTAAAAAAAAAAAAAAAAAACTGATCTAGAAAAATCATTTCAAATTTCTAAATAATGAGGTGATGGTGTTTGAGTATGTGTAAAGAAAATGTGGTCAACAGTCTGCTGAATAATTTAGACTGGTTGAGTCAGTCGACTTGGTGATGGTCGTCTAACTATTTTTTTTCTTAACCGGATGATCTTGCTATCTAATTACTAACTTTTGTACATTCTTATTAAATTGAGATAGAGATCTTAAAAAAAGATATGAAATCACATCTTGTACAAACTTGGTTTTGTATGTTAATCATGCGAGTCTTATGTTCATTATATCTTTGTTTATTATTTTCGATGATTAATGATGCAAGATATAAATGTAAATTCATCACCATCTGTATGACGACACCCTCTGCTCAATAAATTAAGAAGCTCAAAGGCATCAAACATGCCAATTCATTGCAGCGCGAAGGACCATCCAAATTTAGAGGCCAAAGAAACACAAGATATAAATTTAGAATACATATACATATGAAAAGCATATTCATGAATAAATGAGAACTTTTCTATAAGCCTCAATAAGTGAACCATGCAACTTTTCAATAAGCCTCAATAAGTGAATGATGTAGTTGCTTTTCATTTTTATGTTTTACTTCATATATATTTACTTTTCTTTCCATTTTCAGACTTCCGAAATTACAACCTAAAAGATAAACATCAATAATCATGGGCCGTGCTTAGCACGGCCTAAAAGACGTAACTAGTATATATATATATATATATTAAAGATGGGTTAAGATCAATCCAATGTGTTTTGTTACATGCCTTGTTATTTATAATTGTCATAAACAAAGTGAGATTTATTGACAACAGTTTTGTGAGACATTAAAAGGTGTTAATATATTCATATTTGTTACCAACCCTTTTATAAAAATGTATGGTCACACAAAGTCATTTTTACTCATCTTCACTATATATATAAATTTTTATCAACAACGTATCTTACACCTTTTACCCACATAGTTAAAAGGTTGTTTGCATTAGACGGTATTACGTATTTCGCTCAAGCACGGTTGTAAGCTTAGCTTCGTTAGGATTTTATTATATGTGTAGTTATAATACTCGTAAACACACATTTTTTTAAGAACCCAAACTTTCGACTAATATGGTTTTTTGCAAAGTTGTTGCACGATCATATTATTTCCAAACACAGAACCTGCAAGCAATTTGATAATCAAATAATCTTGGTAAGATACCTTATAGGGGAAGTCTATTAATGCCTTGTATTTTCTTTTTTAGGTAGCAGTAATAAATATACAGTATTAGTAGATTCTTCATAGTCATACTCTAAAATATTAGAGATGTAAAAGATTATAAAAAATATTGTTTTTAGAACCATTTTATGAAAACTGGATCGGAATGATGATAAAAAGATCTAAGTTTGAAAACAGGGAATAATACCTCTGCATATTGTTTTTAATAAAATGGTCAAAACGTGTCTACCCAGAAGTCCAAAATTAGTTTGATCAGGTAGTTTAAATTAGTATAAAGAATATGTAAGTTACCCCTCAAGATCATGAATAGCTTGCATTTTTTTACTTCAAGTTGCAACTTACCACAATAACTTAATCTCACTATTTCAAAGTCCAAAATAAGAAAAACCTACAAATTCAAAGGTAGCAACATAAATGGACACGTAGGCTGTCTAACGGTTCAAAACGGAGAACCTATGCGGCTTGGCTTGGTTCACTTACCAAACATTATATCTAAAAATCTAAATTTTCTAAATATACCGTGTCTCAAATATAATTACAAAGCAATCTCATGTGCGTGAATTAAGTCCTTGAATTTTCATAAACAGAATACTGTGTAACACATTTCAGAAGTATCACTACAAAAACTAAGATTTGATAAGAAGCACAACAATTGTAAATGGAGTGTATACACAATAAGAAAACTTTGCCATAAAATAGAAATTTGAAAGTTTTATATACATTGTTCAAGTAAGTATTCAATTTCAACTTCAACGCAACACAAAAACCAAAAGCAACAACTTTAAGTTGGATGACCAGAAGTCTAGAAGCTTGAATCTAAAAACGAACTTTAAACATAAACGAATTCAAACCAGATATTTTGTGCAATCAGTTACCCAAAGTGAGATACGTAGCACATGACACTTAAGCTACTCGTACTCCCACTTGCTACCATTCTCATCCTAAAGCAAAAAAAGAGAACAAATATATAAGGCAGGCGTTACCACGAGACTTAAGAAATGGAAAAAAAAATCTACACAACAAACTGCAAACCGACTACATAATAACCTGAAACCTGAGCCAAACTTGTGAACCAACCATAGTCTCAAAACAAGAATTATGATCAAAGAGACCATAACATAAAAAATAACTAATATGAAAGGAATTGGATTCATGAAAACAGTAAGAATTACGTTTAGTTGGCAAGAAAAACATGACCTTCAAATTTGACTTGTACTAAAAACACAACATGCTAAAATTAGTAATAGTGATTTCAGGTTAGACGTTGTTTTGATAGATGGAACAGATAGAACTATTTCACGACTTATGAAATGAGAAAGTAAAATCGATGAAACGGCAAAAAGACGCACTATTGCTCCACTGACTGGAAGATGAATAGTTCTATCTAATGATATGAGTTGGCAAATGATATATAAACGATCTTAATATAAAGAAGTGCAATTTTCAAGAGAAGCATTCAATATTTACAGAAAAATAAGATTACAAGTAGATTAAACCCTCATTGTTTTCCATTTTATAAGGTGAGAGAAAGAGTTTACTTGTTCCTAGCTTGAGAATGGTGGCTAACTTGAGTTTTTGCCTCAGCAACCACAATCTGTCTTTTTTTGATGACCGAGTCACTTAGATCGGAGAGAGTTTTCTTCAGCCAGTCCACCATAAATTATAGATGACATGACACATTCATTTGAACAGGTCCAAATATTTGACATTCAAAATTGGCAGCTAAGAAACAAACTGATAAAAAACGATTCGATTCATACAAAGTCTGACAACATACATCAAGTCATGTAATATATTAACTAACTGCAAGTAAAAATAAATTCCATATGTAAATCATACTGTTTTAAAAGAAAGTTTGATGCATAACCTATTTTAGACCATTATTTTGCACAGGGCAATATAAAAAATATCATTACATCATGAAGCACTTGTTACACCTAGGTGAAAACTTGTTCCAAATTAAAAATATCCATCCTTTATCACTAAATAAGTTTAGAACTTTTTAAGAACCCTTACTCAATTTTTTAAAACACAAAAACCAAGTTATTGCTTTAAGTTCCTAAGAACCGTTATAAGTCGTCATTATGGCTTTTCCTACATTCATACCACGAACTTGTTGCTTAACTCATACTGTCTAGCATGTATAGTTTAAGTTGACGTTAGTAGGACCACTATAGGCTAATTGCTTTAAAATGTATCACACTTGTCACTTTTTATTATTATGGTACTGTTTATTTATTTTTCTTATTGTGTGTACAGAATGTTCAAATTGCGATCATTGTGTATTTTGTGACTATTCTGGCATGTAAAATGACTATTTTACCTTTCAAAATTTGAAAAAAGTAAAGGTAAAATAATTACAAAATACACACAATAAAAAAAAAGTTCAGTACACACAATAACAAAAAGTGTCAAGTGTGATACATTTTCAAACTATTATTAGCCCGACCGACCACAATCTTACATTCATTTTTTTAGTGAGAATTCTTTTGTTTCTTTATACGTTCAGAAATGTGTATCCTAAACTTGCTATTTTGTAATATTTTCTTCTAGCTTCTTGCTAGTTTTTATCCAATTTTCCGTTCAAAAAAAAAAAAAAAAAAAAAGTGTATGGTTGGTGTCATCATGCTAGAAAAATACTACTATCACTACAAGAAAAGGTGCTTTTAGGACCTTTCTGTAGGACCATTTTTTGAATGGGGTCCTAAAAAACGTTTTATAGGACCAATTAAATTTTGAGCCATATTACAGTGCCTTTACATAGGACACTTTATGCATGGATCCTATGAAGCTAATTTATAGGACACTTTTTTAGTATGGTTTTATTATGATATAACATAATAGGACATTTGAAATAAAGGTCTTATTATACTACATCTTATAGGATGCTTCTTTAGTATGGTCTCATTATGTAACCGATACATATTGATAGGGAAACGTTATTATTTTTTTAAGTTATTTAAATTATTTTCGTTATGTTTTTTTTTATATATATATTTCGTTATTATTTTTTGTTAATTAAAAGTTGTCATTTTATTTTAGGAGAATGCCTTGATAAATTTTGCGATGCGATTATAAAGTTATATGGTCGAGGGTTCTTACGTAGGCCTACAAGCCATGACGTAGCATGCTTATTCAATGTACATGAAGAAAAACATCATATTCCGGGAATGCTTGGTAGCATTGATTGTACGCATTTTGTTTGGCGAAATTGTCCTAGACACTTAAGAGGCCAATATAAGAGAGGTGATCACCAATACCCGACTATTATGCTTGAAGCGACTGCTTCATATGATTTGTGGATTTGGCATTCGTTTTTTGGTCCTCCCGGTTCAAACAAAGATATAAATGTTTTGAATCAGTCTCCATTGTATGTTAATGAACAAAATGGAACGGCACCAAACAGTTCATTTATTGGGTGGAAGGCTTTACAAACGTGGATACTATCTTACCGATGGAATCTATCCTAAGTATTCAACATTTGTTAAAGCATATCCGTATCCAACTGACCCAATGGAAAAGAGATTCAAGAAACTACAAGAGTCTGCAAGAAAGGATATCGAACGAGCATTTGGTCGTCTAAAAGGAAAATGGATGATTCTCAGTCGTCCTCTCCGAGCTATGTCGGTTCAACAGATTCGCCAACTGGTTTATACGTGCATTATATTGTGCAATATGATTTTGAAAAACGATGGTATGGCAATATCACCGGTTCATATAATGGATCCGCCGGTAACTCCAGTTTATGATGATAGTGTGCTACATTAGTTACTCGACGAAGATATCCATAATCGTCTTCGATATGATCTTACGGAGCACGTAGCGGCTCAAGACTTATCATACCTCGATGACTAGTGATTTCCTATTTTTTGTTGAATTCATTTTTTTTTTGTTTAATAAGTGTTATGTAATTTCGCTTTGAATTATTCATAAAATGTATTGTTTTTTTAAATTAAAATAGTTGTTTTTTATTAATTATTTAATTATGTTTTTTTTATTTAAATTATATAATTAATACACATTTAATGCTTGCCATTAGGCAAGATTGCCACTTAAAAATGAAGATTAGGCAAAAAAATTAGTTGGACAACCATGATTGGTTGTTTGATTTAAAAGATGAGGCAAGGTGTGGTAAGGTTGTCACCCCCCTAAGATGCACAACACAGATAAAAGAACAAAAAGAAATAAGAACGCAAGGAGCGAATAGCGATAAAAATGTTTATGGTTTTGTGAGTTAATAAATGGTTTGGGTTTCTACTTTTACTTTGTAACACCTTTCCTTCTTGTACGTACTATGTGTCTCTCTTAGCATTATGTGAAGTAAAATTACGAAACCTTATTATAAATTCGTCGATAGTAGTATTTTTCTAGCATAATGACACCAACCATACACATTTTTGAACGTATAAAGAACCACAAGAATTCTCACTAAAAAAATGAATGTCAGATTGTGGTTGGTCGAGCTGATAATTGTTTGAAAATGTATCACACTTGACACTTTTTTAATTGTGTGTACTGAATTTTTTTTCTTATTGTGTGTATTTTGTAACTATTTTACCCTGACTTTTTTCTAATTTTGAATGTAAAATTGTCATTTTACATTACAGAATAGTCACAAAATACACACAATGGTAGCAATTTGAAAGTTCGGTACAAAATAAATAAATAAAACAGTACCATAATAACAAAAAGTGACAAGTGTGATACATTTTCTAGCAATTATCCCATTGTGTTCCTACTATGAAAATCATCAAATAGTAATTAAGTTTGAGATATGTTCCAATTTGGTCACCCAAACTTCATATCAACCTTAAGAATCATCAAAGTTTTAAAAACCTTTTTTGATTCTTGAGTAATATTTATGTTAGAGTGACCTGAATGAAATACATTTTCAAACTTGGTTATTATCGACAACCATCCTACCAGGATAAGCATGAAGTGCACCAATGGCTGATTTGTTACTTATTATTTTGTGGTTATTGTTTATGTTTAGTCATGCATTAACGACTTATACATAAAGTTGGTTGGAAGTAGTTAAATTCAGAAGGTGAGCGTTTAAAATTAATGTACATCATATTAATGCATATATGGATACTTTAAGCACACTAATTTTAAAAAATTACAAAAGGATTAAATAGTTTTGAACCTTTGATGATTTTTATAGTTGATATAAAGTTTGAGTGACTAAATTGAAACATTCACGAACTTTGATTAATATCATGTGACATATTCCGTTGTAATAAAATAAAATAAAATCGTGGTTCTCGTAAGTAGCTATGGCTTAAGCAAATGAGATGGTGTTTTTTTTTTTTTTTTCTTTTTTTTTTTTTTCAATTTTTTTTTTCACAATGTCCTCTTGAAATTCTTTTCTTTGAATATGACTTGGCCAAAATCTAATAAGCTTGTAATTCTACAAGTAAGCTAAGCTCAATACTACGTATGAAGCATGTGAAGCATTAATTTTGGCCTTCTTCCCGCGTGATGATTTGTACAGTACTGGAGTCTGTTCGATCACATGTGAAGAACCAAAAGTAAAAGAAATCGGTGGGCAACAAATAAATCATTTTTTAGTGACTGAATGTGTTGTATGATAGAGTATGTGTTTGATTAAGTGAGATATAAATAAATGATAAAGAATAAGTTGGTCGTAAATAATAGTGGTCGAGAGAGGAGTTTATGTTGACCTAAGGTGTTATTGGCATTCTTTAAACATATTGTTGTTATCTGAGTTACCCAAACCAGTTAATCAGGTTTTGAAAAATAAGGTTTTGAAAAATAAAACCCTTATCCGTGCCGACCCGAAAAATGGATCGGGCTATTATGGTTCAGTTTAATAAAGTTCTAGTCAAACCCAAATAAACACATTATAACATAAAAATAAGAAAAGTGGGCAACAATTTTAAAAAAAAAAATGTTATATGAAAAAATATATGTTTTGCTAAGATTAACTTGAAAACCCAAATAAATTTTAAAAAACACGCTTAAAACCTGATCCAAAATATGTTATAACATGTATAAAATGACCTGAATAACTTTGTGTATTTTTAGGTAACACCCATGTAGCCTTGCTTAAAGCCTTAAACATGTGAGACAAGAGTGGTGTCACGTATGTGGGCCTACATTTATAATGGAGTGATGAGCAAGTTTCTTCTGTTGGTATATTTCTTATAAAATGAAATTAAATCATTGTATACTTTTTAAGGTAAAGCAACAACTGGCATACTAGTGTGGCCAATTCAAACATGTGAGACAAGGGTGGTGTCACGTAGGTGGGCCTACATTTATAATGGTGTGATGAACAAGTTTCTTCTGTTGGTATATTTCTTATAAAATGAAATTAAATCATTGTATACTTTTTAAGGTAAAGCAACAACTGGCATACTAGTGTGGCCAATTCAAATATGTGAGACAAGGGTGGTGTCACGTAGGTGGGCCTACATTTATAATGGTGTGATGAGCAAGTTTGTTCTGTTGGTATATTTCTTATAAAATGAAATTAAATCATTGTATACTTTTTAAGGTAAAGCAACAACTGGCATGCTAGTGTGGCCAATTCAAACATGTGAGACAAGGGTGGTGTCACGTAGGTGGGCCTACATTTATAATGGTGTGATGAGCAAGTTTCTTCTGTTAGTATATTTCTTATAAAATGAAATTAAATCATTGTATACTTTTTAACGTAAAGCAACAACTGGCATACTAGTGTGGTCAATTCAAACATGTGAGACAAGGGTGGTGTCACGTAGGTGGGCCTACATTTATAATGGTGTGATGAGCAAGTTTCTTCTGTTGGTATATTTCTTATAAAATGAAATTAAATCAATGTATACTTTTTAAGGTAAAGCAACAACTGGCATACTAGTGTGGCCAATTCAAACATGTGAGACAAGGGTGGTGTCACGTAGGTGGGCCTACATTTATAATGGTGTGATGAGCAAGTTTCTTCTGTTGGTATATTTCTTATAAAATGAAATTAAATCATTGTATACTTTTTAAGGTAAAGCAACAACTGGCATACTAGTGTGGCCAATTCAAATATGTGAGACAAGGGTGGTGTCACGTAGGTGGGCCTACATTTATAATGGTGTGATGAGCAAGTTTCTTCTGTTGGTATATTTCTTATAAAATGAAATTAAATCATTGTATACTTTTTAAGGTAAAGCAACAACTGGCGTACTAGTGTGGCCAATTCAAACATGTGAGACAACGGCGGTGTCACGTAGGTGGGCCTACATTTATAATGGTGTGATGAGCAAGTTTCTTCTGTTAGTATATTTCTTATAAAATGAAATTAAATCATTGTATACTTTTTAAGGTAAAGCAACAACTGGCATACTAGTGTGGCCATTTCAAACATGTGAGACAAGGGTGGTGTCACGTAGGTGGGCCTACATTTATAATGGTGTGATGAGCAAGTTTCTTCTATTGGTATATATCTTATAAAATGAAATTAAATCATTGGATACTTTTTAAGGTAAAGCAACATCTGGCATACTAGTGTGGCCAATTCAAACATGTGAGACAACGGTGGTGTCACGTAGGTGGGCCTACATTTATAATGGTGTGATGAGCAAGTTTCTTCTATTGGTATATTTCTTATAAAATGAAATTAAATCATTGGATATTTTTTAAGGTAAAGCAACAACTAGCATACTGGTGTGGCCAATTCAAACATGTGAGACAACGGTGGTGTCACGTAGGTGGGCCTATATTTATAATGGTGTGATGAGCAAGTTTCTTCTATTGGTATATTTCTTATAAAATAAAATTAAATCATTGTATACTTTTTAAAGTAAAGCAACAACTGGCATACTAGTGTGGCCAATTCATGTATACAACTAGTTGGAAAACCGCGCATGGCTGCGGCGTGTTTTTCGAATAGGGAAAGTGTAATAATGGCCGGTAGCTACTTAACGTCAATTTAATGACTAAGGACTGACTTTGCAATAGACGTATAACATGAAGGACCAATCATGTGAATTATGAGAGGACTAAATATGCAACGAACTTCTGAGATGAAGGACCAATTTCGTATGGATTTAAAAAAAAAATATTAAAGATAACGACCGTTAGCTAACAGCCATTAAATATCTAACGACCGTTAGTTATAACGCTACAGTAACTAACGGTCGTTAGTCCCGACTCGCCCCACCCAAACCCAACCCGGCCTAAGTGGTTTCTACAGTGGCGGTTTCTACAGTTGCCATGTGTGGGGTTACCATAAAGGCCCAACAAATGTATATATGTATAATGAAATATCAATAAATTATACATGTTTCTTCTGTTGGGTCCAAAAATTAAATATAAATGAATAGCAGTGTGGGCAAGAAATTATACTTGAAAGTAAGTCAATAAACTTAAAGATATTTACCATAGTAGTGACTAGTGTGGTCAATTCATTTTAAGGTATACAATGAAATTAAATGCATAATGCAAGTCATTCTTTTATATTGTTTTAGTTCAAAAATTATACAGAGTAGTCTTTATTCATGTTCGTAAACATGAGTAGTTGCATCAATAAACAAGTGGCATAGATTATTTAAACGAGCTCTTTGTGTTTCGTTTTGAGCTGACACTTGATCAAGTATAATTCAAGATGTCACCTTTTATATACCAGAATACTAGTGTGGTCAATGTCTACTTTCAAGTATATCAACGACTCACCTACTTTAGTCGGGTCTCAAAACCATAATAAAGTAAAAAACGTGAAAACCTATATGCATCTAAATTCAATTCCTGAGAGCAAATCCGACAATAACAATCTAGCTCCTTGATTGATCATAGTGATGGCACTCGTGGACAATGAGCACGGAAACCTCTAACCCATCACCCGCCCTAGTGGGTTTTCTCTCACCCGCCACCCGCCCGTCACCCGCGAGTGGGTACAATTTTCTACCCATTGAAATATACTTTTTGCGAGGACATGTCCTCGCCAAAGTGTTAGGCAGCAAATCTTATGTGCCATTTTGGCGAGGACATGTCCTCGCCAAAAGTCTAGATAATTAACTAAATAATCTAGTTAGTAAATTAATTGCGTACACTTTTGGCGAGAATATGCCCTTGCCAAAATTAAAGTGTGGTTGTCGCGCTGAACTTTGTTTGACCAAGAAAAGTGTGTGGGGCCCACTTGTCCCCGCCAAAATCGAAAAGTGTCCTCCCCAAAAGTATTACCGACAAGGTATTAGCGGGGATCTTTTGCCGAAGACAAATCATCGTCAAAAGTTTTCAGCGAGGACATGTCATCGCTGAAAGGGGCTAAATGTTGTAGTGACAATTTTCTTCTAATGCGGTTATGGTATTTTGCAAAATATCAAAAGTTGGGCTTGAAAAGCTTCGCTAAGCTAAATTGATGACTTACATAATTAAATGGCTTATAAATTGATGACTTACATAGTTTAAGGGAAAACAAGTTTGATGGAAATCCCAAAATTAGAAAATGCATTTAAATGCAATAGGAAAATATAAATCTTATAATGAAAATGAGCAAACAGTAATAGATATGTCAAAGACTGAACATTTGTAAAAATGGAAATCTTTGGAACCCAAAACATTTACTGTAGCAATTTTTATGAGACATCGTGAACTATAAACTTACTCGAGACTTTTATGAGACATCATCACTTATACCATGCGCATGCTCCCCAAGCCATTCGATACTATTTCGCGGCACATAACGCGTTTTTCATCAAATGATGCAACCGTAAATCTGAAATTTTACATAATAAATAATACTACTATACTAGAAAAATGAATAAAAGGAAGCAGCATATGCATACATGGTGTAACACGTGAATTGAAGAACCAAAAAAACATAACTTGGGTCGTCCTTGTCCTGGTGTCTTTCTTTGTAGCTATTTAATTGTCGTTATTGTTTTATGAGTGATATATTTGTATTCATACACGTAATGATCGATGTCGTCTTTAACAAGGAAATTAAAAGAGAAAAAGATGTAAATCGAAAAGATAACATAAGAGAAGCAGAAATACAAAAATAAATCATAAATTGTGGGGTTGGTTGAAAGAAACAAATTAACAAGACAAAATAAAAAAAAGGGAAACAAGTCGGAAAGTTTAGAAAGAAGTTGTTTGCGAAATTTTTTGATAAAATGAGGTGTTATTTCTAAAGTGGGGGTTTAATTTTATTTTTAGAAAAAAGTTTGAATTATTTGAAAATACTCTCTCCGTCCCATTTTATAAGTTCATTTTGTCAATTTGGGTTGTCCCAAATTATAAGTCCACTTTTACTTTCAACCAATGAGAATGCTTGTAAGTGGGTGAGAATGAATTTTTATTGGTTAATATTGTGAGGGCCCTACTTTTCTTAAACTTTGTGAAATATGAAAGTGGACTTATAATTTGGGACGGAGGGAGTAACCCGTTTGAATAAAACGGTAAGATTTTGAATTGTTTTATTGTCATTATTTTCATCGGGAATTCAATGAACGAATCAAAAGGCGGCGAGCACTCGTGGTATGGTGGCAATCGAGGTGGTGACGAGTTTTGGCGAGCAACCACATAGGATTCGGCAAGCCTGCTCGTTGTGATACTCGATGCTCTAAATGCAAAAAAAAGATCTATAAAATATATAATACATCATATCAATACATTTCATAAAGTATTTCGATAATTATAAAAAACTATCATTTGCTTTTTCTATCTTTGGTTTGATATAAATACCTAGACACATATCATTACGACGACCCAAAGACATTTGGGCAACTTTGCTACGTACGTAGCGTTCTTGCATGTAGTAGCGGAGCCAGACTTTTGATTTCGGGTTGGCCGAATGAAATGTTAATCTGTATAACTTGCATACACTTTCTTACTTAACAAAATTCTTGCAAATTCTTCATATTAAGCTACTTAACAATTATATATATATGGTGCTGAAAGTGTGTATACAACATCTCACGTTAACGAAAAAGAATGCATGGTCTCGATCTATTAATAGGCATGCAGCAATAAAAGCCTAAAAGCAAATAGAGAGTTAGTAGCTTATTTGTTTCAATCATATATATAGGGATCGCCATTTTCATTTCCTTTTCCCTATATATTCATTCTCCAAGATACTTAATTTGTTTTAATCCTCTTTATCATGTATGTGTTCTATATTTTAGTAAGTTTATTATTGTGACGCATTTTTTTCCTAATCATACTATCTTATAAAGCATTTTGGCTTTCTAAAAAAAGAAATACTTAAAGTTAAGCATTGTAAGTTCTTAAGCTAAAAATACAATTAATTAAAACACATTTTCTAACATTAAATACAATTACAAGTTCTTAAGCTAAAAATACAACTAATTAAAACACATTTTCTAACATTAAATACAATCTTTAAATAGAAATACTTAAAATTTGGCATTGCAAGTTTTTAACCTAAAAGTACAACTAATTAAAACACATTTACTAACATTAATAAACTGGTCAATAAATACAATTAATGCAGTTATTAAAACACCGCTTACATAAGAAATACAGATTATCAAGCATATTGTACAACCAACTAAAACACAATTCTTACATTAAATGTTATTAATACAAATAATAAAGCACATTATACAAATATTCAAACATGAACGGGCAAGGGGCCAAATGGGTTCGAGCCTAAATGGGCACGAGCCAAACAGGCTCGATCCTAAATGAGCACGAGCTAACGGACTCAAGCCCGAAAGGTTTACAACTCCTAGCTATCACTTTTTCCTTTTGATGTCGTTAACATTTATTTTATGGTACCCGCCGCTGCAACGCGCGGGTACCCTACTAGTTATACTTTAATATAACTACCTATTGAAATAATTGTTAATATAAGTTTACTTACTTCTGGTATATCTACCTGAGACTTCAAGAGTAAGCTAGGAAGATAAAGGAGTTTTAGTTATATTTTTGATATTGTAACTTGTGGTTTGTCTTTGTTTTGTTTTTGTTTTTCAATTCAGGGACTAAAGTTATCAAGAGTGATATACCACTTCACTCTTCTTTCTCTCGATACTATCAGATTTTCTTCTTCTTTCGATCTGTATATAAACTTAATATGGTTTGTAACCTTTTTTTATTACTAACTGTTTAGTTGAGTCTCTGTATTTTTTTTATTTTTTTTTTTATTTTTTTCATTCTCACCTATTATTATTATTATTAGATGTAGATATGCATGCAGTTATAAAAAAAATAAAATAAAAAAGATGTTGGTTGTATTGTATGAGATCTTGGTCTTCTTGTGTTTTCTTGTTGTAAGTTGAACTTCTAAGGGAGTACTAGTGCACTACTACACCCAAGAATCAAATCCAACTAAGTAATACTAATATTTATCCTGAAATATTTGAAGATAATTAATAGCATGCATGTAAAAACGTAAAATGAGACATTTGACGAATTAAATACATGCATGAGTAATAAAAAAATTTACTGTATATTGTAAAATACCTAATTTTTTTTTGTCACTATTGCTATCCGTCGTGAAACACAGATAGTAACTAACCTTGTCTACAATATATAAAGGTTACTTTATAACAAAGCCTCAACTTATATCAAAATATTTGTTTTTGTTGCGGTCCAGGTGGTCTGATGGTTCATATATGTGATAGTCAATTTCGGCTTTTGTATGGTCCAGACTTCATATATAGGGGAATTCTTTAGTCTCGTGTACGTGGGCCTGCAGGTATCATTTCTGCAGCGGTGGTTTATGTCTCATGTTTGAGCACTCGGTATGGTTACCTCCCCAGGTTAAAGCTTCACCTTGCTGCATTAGCGCACGTTATCCATACAGCCTTGCTGCGTTAAGGGGGAGTTAACACGTTGTGTTAACCCTTAACGCAGCGTTAAGGTGCATTTTAAAAAAAAAAATTACACTTTTGCCCTTTCTAAGTTTTTAAGTATTTGTATTAAAAAAAAAAAAAAAAAAACCTTGATTTTTAAACGATATAGTTCGAGCAGGATAACCAAATACAAATTCAATATTCAATATTTAATACATAACTATAAAAATATAGAAACGTAAAACAACGATACGGTAAAAAAAACACGATACAAAATTTAAAAAACAAATAAAAATACGATACGAAAACAGAAATCATCCAACGATTCTCATGAAGCTTTTATATAGATTTGTAATTGTCGATGAGATCTGACTTCTCCTCCCACACTTGCAACACTTGTTCACTAACCATTTTCAGTGTGACATGAAGTTGCAGATCTGTTTAATCATTTCTTAATAGAGTTTCTAGACCGACCCTGATAGCTTAATGATCTTGAGGTAGCTCACGCAACCTTGCAACCTCTTGAGCACGATCATGCATCTGTAGCATAATACGAGTTATCTCACCAAACAAATTGTTAATCAGCTTGAGTTCTTTTTCTTATTCATTGCGTAATCGGGTAAGGATAGTCTTTTGCACCTCAACTGGTTCGTTAGCCATAGTGTTTGTGTGAAAATTAGTTATACTTGTGTGAGAATACGAAGTGTTGTTAAAGTGGCATTTATAGAGGAAAGTAGCTGTTGGAGGATATTGTAAGGGAAACTAGCCGTTAAGTATTTTATTCAAATTCAAACTTAAAGTAAAAGTACAACATATGAAAAACGATATGGGAAAAATTAAAAACGATATTAAATCATACAACACCGTTAACCATAAATTAGCCATATGGGGTGGTTTCTCAAAACCTCCCACACATGAACGTATTTAAAGCTTCTCCCACCAAAGCGTTGTTCCCAAATGGTCTTTGCATTCTGGAGACGATCACTGTCATTTTCCCCGCTTGTATGCTGCAACTTATTGTAAATAACGTTGAATCTTTTACATTCACAGTTAAGTGATGTCCATTACCAACAAGCATATGTTTGTTACGATTGTCACCCATATTCTGATTGTTGTACATGTCTACAACCTGATTCCAAAATGAGTGATCAATGTGGGTGTGTTGTTCTTGGAAAACTTTAATCCAAACTTCAGCTAACAAGCTTTCTTCTTCTTTTGACCAATGAGTACTCATCTCAAATGTTTGAAATATGAAACAATTTTGTAAAATGGTAAGATATAGAAGTGTGTGAAAAATAGTGTGTTATGGTATGTTATTTATAGCCGTTTGAAACAATAAGAGCGGGATTTATTTAAATTCAAATTCAAATTTAAACGAGCGGAATTTATTTAAAATTCAAATTCAAATTTAAACAGGCGGGATTTTTTCTAAATTCAAATTCACTTTTCAAACACTTTCAAAATGTGCCTATAAATACCAATCACATTCAAAGACTCACACACACAATTCATACACTCAACTCACACACGGATTATCAACAATGTCACACAAAGATTTCTCTCAACAATTCTCTAGTCCACCGAATAATGAATCTGTTTATCACACTCCACCGGAATATCTCTTTCCAATATTCGCAAATGAAGATGAACTACAAAACACTCCACCTGCAGATCTTTTTCCTTTATTCCCAAATGAAAATGAACCACAAAACACTCCACCGGAAGTTCTCTTTCCCATACTCCCAGCTGATGTGGCGTATTGTAATCTCGCTTAAGAATTAATGTTATGGTTTTTAATAAATGAAATTTTAGTTTTAGTTTAGGGTTAAATTTTAAAATATTTGAAAGTTGAGTTAAAGTGAGTTAAAGCTGAGTTATGATTGGTGGTGTTTTTTTGTGAGTTAAGGTTAAAGTGTTAGAGCTGATGTGGCACTGACGTGACGGTTTGTTAAGGTTTAACTTGTGTTACGAATGGGGGTGCTCTAATACATTCCAAGGGACAAATTTGGGAATTATTTATCTGATACGGTTAATAGGGATATATTCTGCATTTTACTCTTAATATAAAGTTGAGAAAGAAAAAAGAAAAAAAAATCGACATCCGGTAATCAAATTTGATTATAGCAGAAAGAAAGATGACAATAGATATGTATATTTAGTGCATATAAATGACGGGGTATTTGGCTAATTTGTGTTAGGGTTAGCTTAGCTTAGGTTTGATTTTATGTTTATGTAAGCTATCGCCAAACATCCTCCTTAAGTATTGATTCATTCTTAGGGGGTGTTTGTTTAAGCTTATATGTGGGCTTATTTGATTTCGGTTTATGCTTCATAAGCCCCATATTTCCTGGTTATTTTGAGACTTATGTCGTAATAAACTTAAGTCTCAAAATAAGCCGGAAATTTGGGGCTTATGAAATATAAGCTAAAAAACAAATAAGCTCATAAGCCACATATAAGCTTAAACAAACACCTCCTTAGTTTTTATCCATGTATATATCTTCCAACTCTACTAATTAAGGGGGTGTTTGTAATTGCTTATTGAGAATAGATTATGGTCTCAAATATAGTTTTTGGATTTGATTTTGCTTCAATTAATGGTAAAATTGTTTAATATATATAGGAAGGAAGAGACAGAAGCCGCGCACTTTTCAGATCTAACCGAGGAGCAACTGCGAGTTTCCTACTCGTAAAAACGCGCCAAGTATTTTTGTTTTTTGGTTGCTTATATTTATTTAACTGCTTGCTTGGTTTTTCTTCAGGACTGCATATTTCTCTGGTTCGAGTTTTGTAGGGGTCTTCTTATATATGAAAATATGGTTTATGACCTTCAGCTCTTGGGGATTATTCAGGCAGCAGCTGGTGGCTTCTCACCGGATCCCCTGTTACAACACTATGGTTTTTCCTATTTATCCAACCTCCCCTACACGTCTCATACAACGGTTATCATTCACTACACCATTTAAACTTACTTGGTCACTAAACTCATGTTATGCGAAATAATAGGCTTCAAATCTCCAGAAGGAGAAATCTTAAAAGGCTAAACTAGAAGTAAGGCACGAATCAGAGTGATGCGGAAGCAACGATACCTAAACAAATTCCCTATAGTCTACCCAATCCTCACCGGTCATAACTTAAGTTTCAAGGTGGAAATCCTAATGCAAGTTCTCAAAGGTTGTTTCATAACTCCTATGGTGCAACCCTAACAGGCCTAATACTCACAGGTCATAGCCTAAGCTCTACGGGTTTTGAATCCACCGATCAACCTGGCTCTGATACCATAATTGTAACACCCCAACCCGAAAAGGGCTAAAGTGTAACATTATGGGGTCAAATCAGAACATAAGCAAACGGAATACATTAATAATACAAGGGTTACAATGCAGTTCTAATGAAATGGTAAAGGACTAATTCTAAACATTACAACTTCCAAAACTAATACAGGCTAAGAACCAAAAGGAAAACTCTAAGTCAAAACTCTAATCCATGAAAGGCTATCAACAATGTAGTCCACTAAGAGCTCCTAAGCACTCTTCACTCAACCCAGCTTCCTTCTAAAACCTGCCGCAGGAAAAGAAATGCGGCTGAGCTTAAAAAGCCCAGTGAACAGATATAAACAAACAAAAACTAATAACAAAAGGAAAACGAAGGTGAATACGACATAAGTCCAAACGAACTTGCTGAGATAGAAATCAATATTATGGGAACATAGAATATGATCAAAGGAAATACGGATAATGGATATCAAACACTCAAGGAAAAGAAATGATTCATAAGTGTAAGCAAAAGAAATAATGCACAAGTTAATCACATTAGAGATGACAAGATAATAAGAATCATAGAGAAGTAGAACAAATAGGAATGCCCAACAATATATCTATCAAGTTGTACATAGAGTAGCTAGCTCGATGTACCAAATGTGAAAGGGGTGTATTGCACACACACCAAAACATTCACCAAATAATACTAAACTGAGTACCTAGGATGCATCCATACGCTCCCTGCAAAACAGATATATATGCACAAAGCTCTAGGCTAAGTAAACATATACAATAATAAATATAGGCCTGAATAGCTAGCTTAAAGGGAACGCTGTGGACTAAAACCCACCTCCACAGATAGTGTCAATACCACTGGTGCATCAGTGGCAAGGCCATGGACTCCCCATGACTGGCTACAAATTAATCAAATCATATACAAGTAACACATAATGGGCATAGAATCAAGAATGCTATAGAAAAGAAATATAGCATGCAACGAATATCAAGCTCGTATCAATATCAAGTATCAACAAATACGAATCAAGCAAAGCGAACATAGCAATGGCTTAACTGAAGGGATCATAATCAAAGCAATAAACAAAAGATAGAAGGATGGCCTTTACTAAAAAGGCGAAATATCTGTACCTTTACCGAAAGCAACCAAAGAGGAAGTCACACGAACGAATACGAAATGAATTACTCCCGCTTTACGAAACCTATACGAATCAATTACCAAGTATTACTTTAAGTCCATTTGGTTACTCATTTTAGTATATCTTCAAATTTTAGAACGTTTTCCCGATTCAGTAAGTTCCCACATTTAGTATCTTAGGGTTACTTCATCACGATTAGGGTTTATAAATGATTATGACTTATTTACTTACTAATCATGTCATATATCCATTTAGGTTACGAAAAGCATTTAAGTATCTTAATTACATCTTTAAATGTCATAAGAATGATTTAATATAGTTAGGTTAAAGGATATTGGGGATAATTAGGTTTAAAACACATATTTCACTTCTTTAGTCAATTTCAGCTTTTAACACATAAACAGGTTGCACATTCCCGGATTTTCTTTTCATACTTAAGTATTTTCTGGAGCTTTCACAAAATTATAACAGTTTCCTATATGTCTTAAGTAGCTTGTGTAATTTTTACAGAATTTATTTCAAAGTGTATCTAAAGAAGAAAATTTCGTTTGTTCAACTAGTTCAGATTTCGGGTCAGATTATACATACGAAAAGTTTGTGTTTTGTTACCCCATCTACGCACTTAAGAAAAATATACAAAAATTCCAGGAACTCAGACATATCCTATATTTAACCCCAGTAAAAGGAGAGCTCTTAACTCTTTATGGTTTGAAAATGAAAAATCCGATACTCCAACTGATTTTATGTTCCCAAAACTCAGGTTTGACATACGATCCCATAAAATTCAAGAAGCTTACCCCCCGACCTCCAATCGCCATGAAACTTATATTTCCAGAAAGTGGACAAGTAGTACTTATGTTTAGACTCAAAAATTACTTAAAAACACGTTGGTATCATCAAGATTCACCCCGTTCAATCGACCCAAATTTCTGGACAGCAATAGTTGAGACAGAAAACGACACAACCCTAACCTTTAATATCAGTTTTATGTTTCCCTTTTAGTACCACAATTAATGTTACACTAATGGTCATATTTAGGGTTTCAAGATCAAATGTAGGGATTGAATAACAACTAATTCGAATGGGACAAAAACCAAACAGCAGTCGACATATATGTTTCACCATTCATGATTTTATGTAGGTCTATTATCTTGATTTCATGTGTATATATCATACGTGTAACATCTATATGTGTACCATCGATCCATTCTTATTAGCATAACAATTTTATACGTTAAAGGAACATGATGAATCAAAAGAATGAGATGGAGTATATACCTAGCCCTTAACAGAATATGGAAGTAAATGGAAAGAACCAAAAAGAAACCGAGTACCAAATCCTTGCACCCTAAAGCGTACAAATCAATACTCACTAGCGAAGGAACACTCGAACCTCGACCTTGGAATCCTTCTTGATGATCGAATGCAAGGAAAGACCAGGAAAAAATATATATATATGCCGCCACTTTATAGAGAAAAATAGGGTTAGGATTTATTTTATGAAACGTATATGTGTTTGTGTGTGAAATAAAATACACCGGTTCCCCCTTTTTTTTGTATGGGTCGATTGGGCCACAAGGCCTAAGGAGTAACATGGGCTAAGTGAAATGGATCATGGGTTGAGCTAGAATTGGTTTTAGTTGGCGTAACAAAAGGAAACGACCCAAAACAAATGTATACGAAACGTTTTTAGTTACCTCGTATTTTATTTAGGTCACAAATTATTTTGAAGCTCAAATATATTCAAAGATTTCTAATATGATGTCTCGTTAAAATTTTATGGACTTAATGTTAATTTCATTAAATTATATTCGCATTAATAATTACTTGTATCGTTACTTAGAAAAATTTCAAATTATACGTAAAATTAGGATTACGGAATTTAGGGTTTTACAACTCTTCCCTCCTAAAAAGAAAATTTCGTCCGCGAAATTGAAATGAAAAGATCAAATGGAAACGTACCAATTCACGAAATGAAAAGGAAGTGATTAACTTGCTCAGAATATTTTCTCTAAGGAAATTTAACAAACGAAAAAAAAAAAATTCTCATGACTCGATCTGAATAAAATAGGATAACCCCGGGCTCTCCACATAAAACAAATCTGATCCAAAAAATACAAAATGAACATGAACAAATGATAGTCATAATCTCACAAAGAGATTTATGAACATCCGATGAATTTGGAAAGAATATGGAAGTAAAACTAGATGATAAAAAAAAACTTCATAAATCGAATCAGGTTCTGAACGAACTAAGGATCTTGCTAAAATCAAAGGAGCATATATCGAATTATCAGTCATACCAAAAGTCTCCTAAAGAGGTTGGAATCCTATTCGTACTGACTATTAACTAAGCACATACCAAAGTATCGAATCGTATCATAATGAAAAATGAGATAGGTAGGATCACCGCACGGATAAGAATGAATCTAAGGACTAACATATTACGAACCAAGTCTTCCTTATATGCCAAAACATTTAACTCTTTTGTACGGGAATATCATACGGAACGCACAATTTCCTGGCCTAATGTTTCAAAATTTCTCTTCCACCATGATAACTAATCCATTAGTCATTGTAATCAACTCTGAACATTCAATAAGCAGCTTCTCGACTTATTTCAACTGAAGGTGATCTACATTTCCATCCATACACTATCTGAAAGGACAAACTTTGTCACTTGTATGCCATCGATCTTAATGAGCAAACACAATCAGACCACACACTTGTCAACTTCCTAGTCAACACTTCTTCTAAGTCCGAATAGTTGTTCTGCTTATCCATCAGTCTGTCGGTGAAAAGCATTCCTATACTCGAGTTTGGTCCCTCAAGCTTTCAGTAGTTCTCCTTGGTATTGTGAGGCAACGCAAATCTCTGACACGATCACTGTAGGTGCGCTAAGTAATTGAGAAATCTTCTGCCGGAGGATTTATGCCAACTTGCTAATTGAATACACATTCTAAGAGGCAAAATGAGCTGACTTAATCAAACGATCCATCACCACTCAAATTATATCATTCTTCTCAAATGTGCGAGGAGTTTTCGTTACAAGGTTCATGAAAAGTCTAATCCTACTTCTAAGTCGGAAAGTTCATAAGTTAAAGGAACCCCCTTGCATGCTGAAGTTCAATCTTGACTTGTTAACATACTAAGCACATCGTCACTAGTGTGATCAAAACCAGTTTCATGCCATTCCATCTGAAAATTCTGCTTAGATCCCTTACACATCTTAGTCCAACTAAGAGGGATAGAGAAAGTAAAATTGTGCCCCAATCATAACTTCTCTCCAGTCTTCTAACACAGACCATAGTTCGCCATCTTGCTCCTGAGCTTCTAAAATTTGTATTTGGATTCAACCTTCATGTTTGCCACGACTCAACTTCCCTGAGTTCTAAGTCTTGATTTTCTTAAGCTCAATCTCCAAGACAAACCGAAACTTCAAATTTCTTCCCAAATGCATCTGCCATAAAATGTACCTTGTTAGATATGTCTTCCAATCTTAAGAGCAACCACACTGCTTCTAATTCCCAGTCATGCATTGACTAATTCTCCTCAAAAGGTTCTAATTGTCTTGATGCGTAAGCAATAACCTTCCCGTGTTGCATAATGGCATAACCAATTGTCTTCCTGAAATGTCCCAAAATTTGTACTGCCTGAAAGTATGGAAGTTGAAGCTAATTTCTATTTCAGCTTTTTCAAAACTTTGTTCTCATCCAAACTAAGCTTCTCCTCTTTACTCATAAAATTCATCAACGGTAACGCAAGTCGTGAACATCTTCCAACCAATATCATGCTTCCCGAATA